>JAEAOA010000596.1:160000-1425000 GCA_016746295.1 Potamilus streckersoni | reverse complement strand
ACACTCAGGCAGTTTTTGTTGGGTATTGGGAATATGCCTCTGCAGAGTTGGTGAAACATTCTTGGAATCCTTTTTTTCTATAACAAGCCTTTTATCAGTTGATTTTTACTGTGCCTACTAGGCAGAAGTTGTCACTTTGACACCAGTGTACATCCTCATCTCTCCATGTGTACACACCATACATCCATCCATACCCTAAATCAACATCAAGAATTTGTACTTGTCTAAATGAAAGGTGGGCTGGACAAAACTTGTTGTATTCTGAAGTTGCTTGGGTGTGAAGAGAGAGGAAGTTAAGAATCTTTATGTTTTGATTTTTTTTATAAGCAAGTGTACTTGAAGTGGGATTATTACTTTAGAGTACATTACACCTAGTGATATGAACTTTACAAGTGACTTGCACTCAAATTTCAGCTATTTATGAGCCCCCTTTTTGTTACATAAAGTTTTAAAACAAGTTAAATTCAGAGCTTTAACTGAAATATCACTCCACTGTATTCATAATGGAAAATTGTACGCACTGTCCCAGTGTCTTCAAGAGTTCTGAACTGTTTGACACATCTTCAAAGCTTTTATATCAATGTTTTTTTTGTATTGAAGAATGGGTGGGACGTTTCCATCATATATGCCCAAATATTGCAACAGTATTTATTCAAGAAATTAAAAACTGTAGTCCGGAACTTCTTTAGTAGATGACACATCATTAAAATGAATTTAGTCAAAGCAAAGGCAAATTTTCTAAATTGTGTGAGCAATTGTTGGTCACTATTTCACTTTTACATTATGGTCATTGTAAATGATGGTTTATTGCAATGGAGATGTATGGTAAGGAAGCATGCTGGAAGGTTTTTTAAGAAAGGGTGTTATTTAGTTCATCTGTTTTGAAATGAAAAGTGTTGTAAGATTGATAGTAATTGAAACCAATCTACATTCTTTTCCAACAAACAAATTACACCTGCAAATATTTTGATATCTATTCAGATGATTTTGGAATCCCCACTGATAAAGTGATCTTATAGTGACAAAAGAAGGCTGCTGTTACCTTACAAGAGTCTATTGTATCATATAAATTTCTGTGCATTTTGAAACAGTTTTGTTGAATACAGATACCTGATTTGCCAGTACAAGTTTTGTGGATATTTTTATCCCATTTAGTTATAATTTACCTATCAGCTGTGCATTAGTGTTTCGAGCACCATGCAAATAAAATACTTTCTTCTAAAATATGTGTATAGTACTTGAATAGCACTGTTGAGTATATACTGAAAACACAATAATTTGTGTTCAGCTCACATTAGTGGGAAGTTATACACGTCTCTTTTCCTCTAGCATTGGCAAAACTGTTGAAGTTTTGGTCCAAGTTTTCATTTGCATATATTTGCTAAAACCTCTGATGGAGTATCATCATACTTGATATGGACCATTGTGAAGCTAAGACAGTTCATTAATAATGTGATGCATGCCTCTTTGACCTAGGGTTCAGGATCACAATATTAGACAATCTATGACAGATTTTGTTTGAGGTTTTTATTTGCATATTTTTTCAAAAGCCCCCACATAGATTTTGTTCATACTTAAAAGAATTCATAAAGCCTGGACAGGTGTTTTTGTGTGATATTCATTTTTTTTACCTTGGAATTAATGTGATTCATACAAATTTGTATTAATGTTGTTTGCTTTTTTACTTTTATTTCCAAAATTCAGTAATGGATTTCATATTTGGGATTGTGAAACAAAGACAATTCAACCATTGGGTTCAGAGTCAGAATAATGAAAAATTTGAAATTGGTTTTTTTTGTTCAGGATTATTCATTTGCTTATGCAAACAGTATCATAAGAACCAATTAAAATCATGAAAATTTCCATGATTTCTTTATGAGACTTGAAAGCAAACTAAAGAGTTTCAGTGATTGGTCAATTCCATGTTCCATGTCCTCCATGTCCTTTCCTCACTATGGGACAAAGTCTTCATATTTTAAGACCTGTTTCATCTAGATACAGTATAGATAGAAGAAAACTTTGATATTATTAGCATCAGTGAATAAGAATGTAAATCAATTGTATTTTCTGTATTTGAAGGCTGTGTATTGGCACACAAGGGTTGTATCAATGAAGCACGAGATGTATTTGCCCAGGTCCGTGAGGCGACTGCTGATTTTTGTGATGTTTGGCTCAACATTGCCCACATTTATGTGGAACAGAAGCAGTATGTGGCTGCAGTACAGATGGTAAGAAGACACAAAAACATACATGTATCACCACCATGGAATGTGTCAAGTAGTATATTTCAGATCATATTTTCAAGGTTTGTTTCATAGGTCAATATTCTTGTTAAGGCCCTACATTGGGATGCCAGATACGTGTGTATAGAACATTGTCTCATAGACTTTCATTTGCCTTACCCAGTATATGTTTTTGTATCATGTAGAACAGGGGTATACTCCTAATTATTCATCATCCTGTCCTTCTGAAATATAATTTCACTGGGTTTTTTTAATTTCAATCAAACTTGACATGTTGCATCATTTAGTGAATTTAATGTCCAGCATTCTGTGGCATTATTTAAATAAGTTCTTGTTCTTAATTCCCCTTCATCCAGACTTTATTTTAACATAAAAACTGAACTATATTTGTTGGATTTCAACCCATTTTAACATGCAATTTCATTTCGATACCACCTTGGATTAATTTATTTTTGTGCCTTTCATATATTGTTATTTAGAAGAGTTATGGGTTCTGATTGCCTGTCCTCATTGTGGACTTTGACTAGCATGACTTTGCTATTGCATTTTAGTCCAAGTTATAGTGCTCTATTTTTGGTAATTAGACCTTAAATGAGTTTAGTTTCATGCATACTACATCATTGTTATGAAGATTTATGATCCCTGAATGCTCATCTTTTCTAAACTTTCATTTTCCCACAGAAGCTCATTCAAGAACCATTAGAGCATAGTGGAGAAACATGCCCTTTTTATTGTATCCATTGCTGCTTCTTTCTACTTTATATTTCTACAAACCAGAGAGATGGAGACAAAACTCATTATTTTTTTATATTTTTAATGTTAACACTAGCAGCATACCACATTCAGCATCTTAAAAATTGAGATCAAGGTAAACTCCATGCCTAAAATATCTTTACAGTTCCAAGGACCAATCTTCATCATATGTGTCAAAAGTGGCCTCATTCAGTTAAATGTGACATTAGCAGTCAAACTGGACTATAATTATTCCACTTTCACACCATTTGGTCATTATCATATATCCACAGCACTTCCAAATCTTTGGGCATCAACACCATCATGTATCCTCAGCAAGTCCACACCATTTGGTCATTAACACTATCATGTATCCTTGGAATTTTCACCCCTTTTGGACATTGACACTATCATGTATCCTTAGCACTTCCACAACTTTGGGTATTGACACTACCATGTATGCTCCACACTTCCACACCTTTTGGGCATTGACACTATCATGTATCCTTAGCACTTCTACACCTTTGGGTATTGACACTATCATGTATGCTCCACACTTCCACACCTTTTGGACACTGACACTACCATGTATGCTCCACACTTCAACACCTGTTGGACATTGACCCTACCATGTATGCTCCACACTTCCACACCTTTTGGACATTGACACTATCATGTATGCTCCATACTTCCACACCTTTTGGACATTGACACTATCATGTATGCTCCACACTTCCACACCTTTGGAACAATGACACTACCATGTATGCTCTACACTTCCACACCTTTTGGACATTGACACTAGCTTGTATCCACTGCACATTTAGCAAGGGGAGGGTTGTACACATTCATTGAATTTGCATTTTGTTTCTTTCAGTATGAGAATTGCTTGAGGAAGTTCTTCAAATATCACAACACAGATGTGATGGTGTACTTAGCTAGAGCTTATTTCAAGTGTGGCAAGCTGAGGGAGTGCAAGAACATCCTACTCAAGGTCAGTCTTGGAGATATTAAATTGTTTTTACAGTGACTGAGAATGGGTGCTGAGTAACAGATCAATCAGGAACAAATATTTACATATGGCATTGCAAAATTTGAATTTCTGTTACAAAATTTGAATTTCTGCATTATTTTTTAACAGTTTTTATTGGAACAGAGGCCAGTTTTATACTCCTAATAATGTTAAAGTTCCAGAACAGTTTATTTTTTAAAGGAAATTTATATATTTATGACCTGATGTAAAAGTTTCTCACAGGTATAGATACAAGGTACCATATCTGTTCTTGGCAGAAATTACCTCCTCATCCCAAGAACTGCAGGGTTGCAAATGAGCTGTTTTCTAATTAATCAATACAGTATATTGTAGTGTAATATTTTAACTGATACACTGTTGTCACACACTATAAAGATGCCACATGCATCTACTTATGGATCTTGTTTATGCCAGTTGAATTAAATATTTGTGTGTAATATAAACCATTAGAATTTGACCTTAACTGAATCATAGTACACTTGTATGGCTCAAATGAGCAATTTTATATTGAGGGAGCACATATATACATTGCCTGTATCATGCTAGATTTGTTTGGCTCTCATGTGCAGTGCTGTAGTGAGGACAACTGTACTACATATACCACATTATAAGATAATTTTTAGCATTATTGAGGAATCGTGCAGTACCCCAACATGAGGCAACCTTGTCTGCCTTCATGATATAGTGTGACCCCACTATAACGTACTCCGTTATAACGTGAATTCAGATACAACGTGGTCGTGGCATGGCTCCCGAAATTTCATTCACCTTGTTACCAATATTTTTCTCGTAAAAAATTTAAATATGTAAAGTAAATTGCGCAAAATTTTATCATCATGTTGGAAAAGAGATTGCTTTTAAAGTTGAAAATAAGACGCTTGTGACATGGCTCCCAAAATATCATATACATGTACATGTATTATTCTCGTACCCAGAAAACATTTCTTCCTAAAAGTGCAAAAAATAGCGTGTAGAAAGTTTATTATCATTTTGAGGAGGAAATCGCATATAGATTTTAATATAAAATGAATGTGGTGTGGCTCCCAAAACTTAATTTACCTTATTGCAGGTATTTTTCTCGTAAAAAAAAAACAAAATAAGTACGAAAAGTAAATTATGTGACATTTTGTTATCATTTTGGAAAAGATATTGCTTATAAATTTGAATATAAGACATTTGTGGCATGGCTCTCAAAATATCATATACATGTACATGTATTATTTCTGTACATGGAAAACATCTTAAAACTGCAAAAAATAACATGTAGAAAGTTTATTATCGTTACAGGGAGGAAATCATGTATGGATTCTAACATAAACTGATCATGACATAGCTTATAAAAAAATTTTAATTTAACAAATTTCTTACAGTTTTGTGCCAAAATAAACATTAGAAAAATGAGTATCTGAACCCATGTCTGGGCCTTTTGAGAACTTTGGTCTTTGTTTATTGTTGAAAGATGACAGCTCATAAGTGATAATGTTCTTATTACTGGTTCATGACCAATAAAGCCATCAGATCTACTTTGTGTTTGTCTACAGTGCATTCCTTATACAATCATTGCTAAAACAATATCCGACATATGCTTTACAAGCTGCATTCACAGCTAAGTAAAAAACAATGCAGCAGTTGATAAAAGATTAATACTTGAATTTATAAATCAATTAATTTAAGTATGTTGTTCAACATTAAAGTTAATTTGTTAAACTAAACTTGTTCAAATTATGGGTCAACGATTTATAAAACATCAAACACAAGCCACCAACATGTACACGTGGCTTGGCGGTGTTGTTTTATGCAATCAGTTGACCAGTGAATAATGTTGTTTATTCCCTACAAAAAATAACCCCCTTGTTTATTGCTGTAGTCAGAAAGCAGTTGAAAATTTCAGTTTTTCAAACAATAATAAAGTATTACAAATCACGGATGAGAAAATTCAGCAGTGTGAAATTTATACAGGACACTATGGGACAAAGAGGCACTATGGTGCTTCTAGATCAGGATGGCTGGTGGAGGAGCCTCTGAAAAATACATGTGCTGGACAGGGACAAAAAAACATAGAGGGAAAAATTTTGAAACAAAGGATTCCATGGTAAAAAAAGAAAGGGACTAATAAATTTAATGAATGTTATATTTGCACATTTAGAAATTTTATATATAGAAATTCATGGATAGTATGAAGTAAGGCCCGGTCATGACAAGAAAAGCGAGTCAGTTTCAAATAAATAAAGACTCATGGCTCCTTGCAAACCAGCTTTATGACCAGACTCCTATATTCAAATTATATATGGGAAATGATAAACAAAAAAGCTAACATTAAAACACTAGGCTTTATTTTTGGAAAACTTTGACCATTTCTCATACAAAATTCAAAAATCTAAATAATTAACAGAATTTTTATATGTATGTGTATAGACACAACCTATTTGTAATTTGGCTTTAGGATGCCGTCCTTACATATATACATATATAGCACACATACAATGTAGCAATAAACATATAGCATACACAGGACATAGCACCTACCCAATCTGATGATTAAAATCAGAGAGGGAGGTCACCCTTTAGATACACTAGGGATGAGAAATATTCCAGTAAAATTGGTCCTTCAAAATTCTGTTATAAATAACACATCTGCAACACATCTGGAGTACACAAAAACATAAAAACCTTTCAGAGCGAGGTAGGGAAAGGGGGGGAAAGCATCTGTCTGGTGCCCTACCTTCTCCAATTTATACAGACACCATTATTTAACCTTCAGACGTACTGTTTCATCATTCATTACATACTGTTTGCTATTTATTTTTTCACATACTGATTTGTGACAAAAATACTGAATATTTTAAATATATGTGCAGATACTTTTTATGGAAATATTTGTATTATGGATTCAATGTATATGGTGTGGATACTCTATTCATTCTATAGATTAAACATGTATGTATAAACTGTACACGTGTATGCACCAATGCATGGTTCTCTGAATAAAGTAATATATATGCAATCTGTTATCACTGCAAGTGTTTTTCTCATTTAATATACAATGAATTAAAATGGCAATTGGGGCAGTGAAGCACATGTTTTTGCACCCGATTTTATTACACTTTCCACACACCCCAATAACCCTGCAAATTTGTTGGTAACATACATGGTTGCTTATAACACGGTTTGGTTCATAACAAGGTTGGGTTCTATGGTTCCCACTTTATAGCAGGGTCACACTGTATACTTATCTTGATTCTTAATAGTGTTTTATCTATAATGAATTTCTATTTAGGCTCGCCATGTTTCACCGAATGACACTGTTCTCTTGTACAACATTGCCTTGGTCCAGCAGAAGTTAGCTATGTCCATATTGCAAGATGAAAAGAGCAACTTAAAGGCCGTATTGGGAGCTGTGAGAGATCTAGAACTGGCCCACAGGTAAATGCTAAATCTGACCTAATCTATTCTACCTGCACATAACAAAACTTTTTATTGTAGCTAATGATTAAAACACAGACTGTAAAGTTATTTAAATTAAACTCATTTACCACATGTCCCATAATAATGCATCATGCGTTTGTACTGTTCATCTAAATTCTGTTGTTGTTTTTGTATGGTTTAATGCCAGGCTATACATGGCAGCCAGTATAAATGGTGGCAGATAAACCGGGAAAAACCTCTAAAGAAAGCAACAACCCATGAGTAGCTACTGGCAAGCTTTCTTACATACACACATTGACCAAATCTGAGATTCAAACCCATGCAGACAGAGGTGAGATGGCTGTGATATGTAACAGTGAGTGCTTTAGACCACTTGGCCACTAGGGGCTCTTCCAAACTCTGTACAGTCAACAGTATTTATAATACACCAAAGTATTACAGAAGAGTAGACAGGTGTAGTTCTACAGTGACACTAAAATATAATAGATATTTTACTCACATTACAAAATACAGTGGCAAAAATCAAACTTTTTAGACCCAATTATTTTTGGCCACAAATTATTAGTTTTGGAACCAGGGTTTGTTTCACAGTTTTAAAATTTTTGACTTGAGATCTAAAATATACAGTCCAAATCGTACACAGGTAGGTAAACCATTTGCAAATGTAATAAGTTTGAGATTCAGAGTAAAAAGTGACCAATACATGAAAATCATTGGTCAAAAAAAAAATGATAATCTCTCAAAACAGGTGTATTTAGATGCATTCTTGAAAAAATGCAGACTTCTTGTCACATATCTGAGTCCAAACATTTAATACCACAATTATAATCTTAAATTTTTAGGTTCTCATGTAATTTTAAAGACGGCTCTCAAAGTATAAAGTTATCATTGTGATAGCTGGTGCTGAACAAATTGTTACAAAATGTGCAATAGATAAACTTCAAAGACTTTGACTTCGGAGATGTATATATGGATCAGGTCTTGGTTGACCAGAAAGCATCTTCCCTTAAGCTAATTCATGCTGTAGGTTATCTCTACACACATTAAAAGGTTAATAGACAATTCCACCCAAAGACAATTTAGCCCAACACAATTCATCCCAACTTGGACCAAAATAAGACTTTTTCAGCCTAACTCAAAAGATAATTTGGCCCAATTTAAAATGGTAACTGTGACAATAGTTTTAACAAGTTTTGTTTTCCTCCCAAAAAATAAAGTAGATAATCTGAAATCATATATGTAGAAATAATGGAACAAATTTAATGAACTAAACTAGCTTGATATTCTTTAAAAACAAAATTGTTAATGCACTGTAATGTACATGTATATGAGAGAAAACATGTCATATCTTGCATGTTTGGATTAAAATATCTTTGTACATTTATTTTTAATGATAAAAATTATTTTCACACATGACACATGCATGGGCATTATTTAATTCTTCCTCTCAATATTGATTTATGAAACAATAATACTTAATATATATACATATTCTAATAGTATTGTGCAATATTCTACAGATAACAATCAATTTTTTTAAGATTGGTAACACTGTCCATTCAATGTTACAACAAATATATTTATAATTTTCGGCTTCATGTCGAAACACTGCTGCACATTAAACACACACCCAATTGCAGATGGCTTTATAAAATATAAACCATGTATTTGTTTAAAAAATTAGGAACAGTGTAGAGCCAGGGCATAAGCCTTCACACACTAATCTGACTTTGATATGTATACTTAAAAAGGCTCTCCTGGTATTACCTTTAATGGTCATTTGTTTTGTTCATTTTTAGAATCAATTAGGACATACATAATTTTATTAATTGGCATCAACATTAGAAAATCAAAGACCTTTGATTTTATTCATATGTGCTTCATTAGAGCTTTCATGGAACTGCTTTATAGAAATTTTTACATCATGTAATTGATATTTCCTTCAAATTGGTTTTTTGATTATTGTGTGTTGAGCTTAAGCCTGTATAACCATAGAATAAACTGAATTAATTCTGATTTTTATTTTGCATCAGTCCTACTTTTGTACATACTTATTGCTTGTTTGGCATGTCGATTCTTATTTTGTTTGATAATTTTGGGCTTAATGTTATTCCATTTGTGAACTAAACATGGGACCAGCTGCCCTTTATTGATGCAGTTAGCATGCAGTTGGGATATTTGGTGTGTTCAGAGCCCATAAAAGTACAAAGATGATAATTAAATTAAAATACAGTGGAATCACTCTTTTGTTTCAATCTGCCTCATTTGCAAATCTAGTTAGCAATAAATACAAAGAATTAAAATCATATTTCCAGAACTGATATGCTAAACAGTATATGGAGACCATCAGGGAAAAGGAAGTGTGTGTGTGTTTGTGATTTAGATTTTTATGGTAGCTTTAAATTTTTTTAGTCATATCGCTATGATGTCAGCAGTGTGACAGTTTATAGTGATGTCTAGCACTGGGGCATCATGCTGCAGACATGTAGCATGGTCTCTCACCCAATAAGTCCCACCCAGTCACATTATCCTGACACTAGGCCAACTAGTCCTAACACTATCCTCTTAATGCTGAGCGCCAAATGAGGCAGTTGTTAATACCATTTTTTAAAGTCTTTGGTATGACTCGGCTGAGGTTCGAACCCATTTCCCCACCTTATCTGAAGCTGACACTCTAACCACTAGGCCACCATAGTGGTTGGAAAAGGAAGACATTATTGGTGTACTGCATTAATGGACATAGAACTTCATCACTCAGGATAATTTATGCTGAACAGATGTTTGTTGCTCACGTGAAAATGTGTGAATGATTGGACCTAATTATCCATAGAAAACTGGAGTTGCTTAATTCAGCTAACAAATTAATTTACCTAACAAACATGGGTATCAGCAGACCTGACTTTGTCCAAACATCAGTGAGGTGTGTGCTTTAGTGCTTGTTGTAAATAGTGTATATACACAGTGTTTAATTAGTAATTTTGCATCAAGCAGTAGTGAAGTATTTTACAGTCTTGCATTTTACAGTCAGTATGTTCATTTGGATTAAACATGCAGGAAGATTTAATTTTTTAACAACAGTTTCACTTACAGGCAGAATCAAATTGTATAAGTGTAAATTCAAATTTTCATATAGTATCATTTAGTATTCTGTCTTTCAATTTGGGTAATAGTAGTGGTTGAATATCATGTTTCTTATAATTTCTTTCTGCTCTATGTGGAAATTACAACTACTGTTAACCATATGCATACAAGTGAATTGAAATTATATAAAATGTTTTATAATTTTGAAGGTTTCAGATTAAACAAAGCAAACATTTTATTACCAGATTACAGTAATGAAGATGATTTATTAAAATGCTTCATATCTAGGAAAGTTTCAGTAAGAAATGAAGGAAGGGATACTTCATCACATGTCACTGAGTTTTCATTGTATCTATTATTTCAAGGTTTAGTGCAACAACAAAATTGATAAATGTTGGTGACCCATAAAAACAGTAAAACCTCAGTAAATTAGAATGATATAATACAGATATACTGAATAGATATTGCTATGGTGTTGTCTTTGAGATGGAAAACTGGAGAATATAATGAAAGCTACTGTCCTTGGGCTGGCATCCACTTACCCTTCATATGCCACGCATAGATACAAATCAGGTTTGTTACCAACATGCTATCCAGGCATCCCAAATGCTATAATTTATATTGGTCAATATTCTTATTTATTCTGTTTGCTTTACTTAAATCTTTGTAATATTTATTCAACTTTGCAGATCAAAGATCCAGATGTGACTAGAACATGAACAAACACTATATATGGGTTCAAATGATTTAGAATTATTGACTTTTTTTGCAGATATTTCACGTATCTCAGTCAGCATGGTGACAGGATGAAATTTGATCTGGCACAGGCTGCTGCAGAAGCCAGGTAATTATTATGCAATCTCTTGCAAAAGGACAACTGTTCCCATACAGGAATAAAAAAATCTTTGTATGATTTCTCTTATATAAAATACACTTGTCCACTGTCTACAAAAGAAACTTAATCCCCATTTAAATAGGACATCAGTCAGGCACAAATTGATCGAATATTTAGAAATTTTTTGTTTTTTTTAAGGACATAATCAAAATTGCATTTAGGGTAGCTTAATTAGGAATGGCATGAGTTTCCTTTACTATCAGCTATAAAACCTAATTTTGATTTCTTCTCCAAAACGGCAGAGCCAGTGTTTATCAGAATTGATAGGAATGTAAGTCAGGACATGCTGTCAGAAGTGTGGCTGAGTAAGTTCCTTTTATGGCTTCCTTGGCACATATGAAAGATATAAATTTGGCTTCTCTAGAATGGCTGAGCCAATTTCAGTCAAACTTGGTACACATCTTTTTAGCATATACTTTATCATTATTAACAGTAATTTGGCCTAACTGTTAACAATATGGGATATCTATTTTCAACTGCATTAGAACAGTGGAGCCAATTTTATTCAAACTTGGAAGAAATGTTTCTTATGACATGCTTTGTCAATTATGTCTGGAATGACTTCAATGTGGCTTCCTTATCAACAGAACAGATTACCTAATTTTGATGTATTCTTTTGACACTGTGATCAAACAAGGAGTATGGGTTGACCCCCCAAGAAAAAGGTTTAAAAATGTACACTAGTCTGGAACTGCTTTCTTTTGATACTAGCAGCTGAGCAGCAGGGAGGGTGAACCCTACAAATTTTTGCGACAAAATCGATTAAAGCCTCAGAATGCCAAATGGAACCTTCCTACGAAATCTCATATTTTAACCAAAAAAAAAATAAAGACCCCATTTTACAAATGGAGCCTTAGCGATTTTGTCGCAAATACATTGTCATAACCACCCTCGAAATTGCTGCCATCTACGTCGCAAATATGTTGTCATTTCACCCTCCCTGCTGCTGATTAATACAAATTATTTAACCAAATATTTGATCAAGTCCAATACGATATCGTGACCGAGGGTCGTGTAAATTTATTGTTATAAATCCATATGGGACAGACTGAGCATGACTAAAGTAATTTTTAAATCCATTGAAGTCCATATCGGAACACCATGTTTGCCAAATATTTCGTAGCGTATGTGTATCAACGCCATTGAATACAGCAAGAATATTGCAGTTATCGCGAATCACTTTTGGAATTTGAGTATATCGTTGAGTGACATATATCACGTCAGTGTTTTTATGCCTACCTCGTGAAAATACTCTAGCAGGGTTCTTTTGATTATCTAACATTACATCATCGTACACTACAAGATTGTTTATGTCTCCATCGAGGTCATCTACGCATGGTGCATCATCAATATCAGTAATAAAGTCGATTACACTTTCACCTTTAATTTCTGATGCATTTTCATTATAATCTTTTAGCACTTCATAGCACCGTTGATCATCTACGGATGGGGCAACTAAATATAATTTATCCCACTTCATAAATCGCATTATCAAATTAAGCAGCAATTGTGTTTTGCCTGATCCAGATGGTCCGATTATAATGGCACGGACAGAATTCGGAAGCGCTGCGTGGTGTTTTACCGGTTTTCTTCTTTTAGTCGCTGAAAAGTCAATTATATTCATAACTCTATATATAAATTATGGATCTATATTGTGTTAAGTGTAAACAGCGTACTGATACAACCGATCAGACAACCATTACAACTAAAAACAATAGACTAGCGCTTACTGGTAAGTGTGTAACATGTGGTACAAAAAAATTTCGATTTTTAAAAAAAAAGCAACTCGGAGGTGATATTGCCGCAAAACTTGGAAAACTCCCCGGAACCCCATGGGCAAAATACCCCGGAGAAAAACACCTTCCAGGATATAGCTACTGTGGTCCCGGAACGAGATTAGATATCAGACTTGATGATCAAAATCAGCCCCGGCCTGGTGAGTATCCGATAAATGCTATTGATAAGGCATGTCATGCTCATGATGTTGCATATAAAAGCAATAATTTGCAACAAAGACATATCGCGGATGTAAAATTAATTCATGCGTTAAATGCTATTCCCGATAAATCCTTCAAAGAAAAATTGGCTTCATGGTTGGTCAAATCAGCTATGAAAGGCAAATTGGTGTTAGGTGCTGGTAATTGAAAACACCAGTGTTTTTATAGTATGGAATCTATTTATTATTCTCCGAAAGGATACTGGAGGGGTAAAGCAGCAATTAGTAAACTCGCTAACGCTGCAAAAGTGAAAAAATCCACTGCAAAAGATTGGTTATCCAAACAAGCTATATGGCAAATTTATCTACCACCGCCTAAACAAATTAATTATTCTCATTTTGATGTTACCGTACCCAATGAAGTTCATCAGGCTGATTTATTGTTTTTACCACATGACCATGGTTACAAATACGCGCTAACTGTAGTTGATATTGCGAGTCGATTTAAACAAGCAGAACCATTGAAAACAAAGTCAGCTTCTGAAGTCGCTTCTGCATTTGAAAGGATTTATAGACGAGGTCCTCTAAGATGGCCAAATCTATTACAAGTTGATCCTGGCAAAGAGTTTCAAGGTGCTGTTCTATCAACAATGAAAACTCATAGTGTTACAATATGACGGGGACATACTGCGCTACATCGTGATCAGGCAATTGTAGAACGATTTAATCGAACTCTTGCAGAACGGTTATTTGGATATCAATATGCAAAAGAATTCATCCAAGAAAAACGATCTCGTGAATGGGTCCAAAGGTTACAGAGTGTAGTTGCAGCGTTAAATAACGAGATTACTCGAACTATTAATATGAAACCAAATATTGCAATAAAAAAAGAATATATTCCCGAACAACCACAGCGGGTTAGCACTCAGCCACTTCTCGGTGATGTTACTGTGAGATATTTATACGAACCAGGAGAGCTTGAAGGTGGTAAAAGAAGAGCTACTGATCCTATATGGAGTGTTACTACGCATAAAATTTCAACCATAACGCGATCAACTGGTAGACCTCCAATCTACAGATTGGATTCAACTGCACCTCAGCGTGGTTTTACACGCGAACAACTACAAGTTATTCCGGACGATACTCAATTACCGCCACATGGTCTTAACTAGCTCCGTTACTGTTACGTCTATTACACTCAAGACAGGTCAACATCACATTGTTTCTGACATGACCAAGACTGTTATTTTTTCTGTCTACGGTGAATTGTCGAGGGTCTTTATCCGAATACTGCCAGTGCATTATACAATTGCAACTGGCGCAGTGATTATTCTGTTGTTCTTTTAATGCGATTATTACTTCAGCATCAATATCAAATTCTCGTTTTTTTTTTTGTCCTGCTGTTTGTAACCAGAGAGTTTTTTTATTAATGATGCTAATATCAGTGTTATCATCGTTTGCATTAAAATCATCATCGAAAACAATCCTTCGTAGTTGATTTATTCGTCGTACTCTGGACACTGCGAGATAGACTAAATTTGACCATTCAATGCGATTATCAACTATCCAGACAATTGTATCCGTGATGGTTAATCCTTGTGACGAGTGTATTGTTGTTACATAACCAAGCGTCCATGGTGATTTATCAGCGCATAATGCATCTTCTACAGTATTGATATCAACTAGCACAATATCATTTAACACTAAAATCTGTTTCTCCGTCTGGCCTGGAATTTCAACTTCAATATTCTGCTTTCGTGTATCCAATGGTCTATAACACAACGGTACTGGAAACGTTGGAAATTTTTTCTTGTGTAGCTCAAACAACTTTTTCTGAAGTGCGTCTCTGACTATCTTTCTACTTGCTACTACAAAATCATTTGGTCTCCATGTTTCACAAAAATCATTCATAGGCGTTTCAGAAATTATTTCACGCGCTACTTCACATTGAATTCTATCGGGTTG
Organism: Potamilus streckersoni; assembly: GCA_016746295.1. NCBI lineage: Eukaryota > Metazoa > Mollusca > Bivalvia > Unionida > Unionidae > Potamilus > Potamilus streckersoni. The sequence goes on along the minus strand of JAEAOA010000596.1, from coordinate 1,409,689 downwards.
TAATCTAATTAGTTTTTTAAACTCACGTAACTGCTCATCGAGTGCTCTATAGTCAGTATCAATTTCTTCGTAATAATCAACAAATCCTTTTAACCAATTATGTGGACTTCTACCAACAAATGGTGGTGGTTGACCATGATCGCCGCACAATATAATTTTTGTATTATTTTGCAATAACCAATCAAGAAACATTTTTAATACATCTTCTGAAACAGTACATGCTTCATCCCAAATAATAACCGCTGGAATAAATTTCTCACCCATTCGCTCAGGAGTCCAAGCATCGCCCTTGTATCGAAAAAAACTATGATACGTGCAAGCTTCAACATTTCGTTGTTTGATCTCTCTCGCTAGTCTATGAGTTGGTGTGAGTACAATCATGGACGTTCTCTCTCGATATAATTCTATCGCACGTGTTGTCTTTCCAGATCCACCACAACCGTTTAAATAAACTGTTTTATATCTACAAATTGGATCTGATATCGGTGGTGCTTTAGACATAGAAAATCCTTCGGATTTTTCACTGATAGAATTATCGTTCTTCAGGTAACTGCTTTTAATCTCAAGGTCTGCTGATTCAGAATAATCGCGTTGTATTTCATGTTTAATTTGCCATGTTCCCCAAGTCTCTTCGCTATTAGTAAATTTAGTTATCTCTTTGATATATTTTTTATCGACATACATTGAATCAATTGCAACTCTGACTGCTATACTAGGAAATCTATTTATCATTGCAAATAAATTGATAGATGCATAACCCAGCATAGAAGCTCTCAAATGTAGATATGCAGAGCTTTCTCCATCACTGTAAGTAACAATTCTACCTAACTTTGTTTTATTGGACAAGAAGGCTGTTTTACAATTTGCGTATCTATTTTTCTCTACTGCATCTTTAATAACGAAGTCATATTCGGCATCATCTATAATCAATCGTGAGGATTGTCTTTTAAAGTTAAATTTTTTTCCACCTTGTGTAAATTTACCAATTATTCTTCGGCCGAGATCCTTTGCTTCACTATTTCGTTGATTAAATATCTTTTTTGACCATTCAATGATGTACTCCTCGTCAGCATCAATATGTTTTCTAGACTTATCGATTATACTATCAAGACATTCTGGTTCTGGTAACCAGACATTGGTTTGTGTTTGATATGAGATAATCGCTTCGCTGACAATCAACGAAACTAACATTTTACATAACACTATTGGTAACCACATCCTTTCAGCCATGTGTCTACCAATCCAAACATAACAACACGGATGAAGTCCTTCAGCGAATTCAAATGATACTACGCAAGCAAAACCGGTCAAATCAAAATCAGGCAGTGGTCCATTAATAGCAACACGAGTCATTTCATGTGTGGGATGTCCAAACCGTTTAAAATACTCACCAGCGAATCCATATCCTAGAAAACTTCCTGGATAACAAGCAACGATATCAACTGATATCATACTTTCACTATTTTATTTAACGTTCCATAGACCGCCATGATAATATTCCAAACAGCTGGATTGAACATCCTGTAAAAACTCTTTTCGTGTTGGTTTCCAATTATTTTTCTTTCTTGCAAAATGAGCTGCAACCGATGGAATTGTAAAACAATTTGTAAGTAACTGTTCGTAATCTTCGGATTTTTCATTAAAAACGCTAGCGTTTTCACTGAGACTTATTGCTAGATTTTTCATCCTATTATGTAGACTTTCACTGCGATATAATTCACCGTTAGGTTTCACAAATTGATTGAATTGACATTCTTCATCTTCAAAACTATGAAGTAGCCATACTGATACAGGGTCGTTTTTACACAAACTAGCAATAGCATCGAATAATCTTTCTTCAGTGAGAATGCCATCCTTGGTGAATTCTTCTGGGATATACTTCACTGTTCTCTCTCGCGGGAATATTGTAACCGCGGATGTCCATGCGTGTTTGTTATGATCAATAATTTTGATTGGAGCTCCGTTTTTATTGTATTTCGATTCGTATAATACTTCGCCAGTTATCGTTAAAACGGTTATCGGAAATCTCAACGACTTTTCCAATCTAGCTATATCGGAAATAGTTGCTCCGTTCTCTTTTACTGTTAGCTCCCATTGATCTATTTTTTTATGTCTTAGATCGGTTAATTTATTCCCACGGAGTGCATTTGTAAAGTGTTCTAAGACTCGTTGAGCCACACAGTTGAGTGGCTTTTCCACTGACGTTGACTGTTTCATTGGTGCTAGTTTTCCAATGTCAGGGTTATTTAACGGATACATCCCATAAACGACTGCTGTTTCTGGATACGCTTTTTCATAGTATGGTTTATCAATTCCAGTTAACAGCCCTGGTCTGGAATCACGGCTAACAATGACTGTTGTCCCATCTTTGAGAATTGGAACAAATTTGTCTCTTATAACCCATTCGCCCGATTCTAAATTGATAATGAATTTCACTCTGAGAAAATACCGTTTATTGCCAAGTTGTGATAGTATCATAGCTGCTGTTTCATCATTCATTCTAGCATCAACAACACCATCAATTTTAAATGTTGACCAGGTGTGTGATGCGCCGTCCTGTTTAAACTCATGAACACAATCTCGTATTTTTCTAATCAGACTTCTATTATTTATTCTCTCTTTTGGTACATCTTCGAGAGTTCTATCAAGATTGAATTTAATATTTTTCCAAGGCTTGATTGCCGATAATCTCTTGAATTCTTCATTCATATAAATAAGACAAGTATTTAAATAGAAAAGTTTGTTTATATATAATGAATCACTGCAAATGGCTAATGATTGGATCAGTAACCCCATGCAATAAATCTTGTAGAGGTGAATTCTGTGGATATCACTTACAGAGTGTCAGAAATAATTCGACAGGCCCGTCCCCATGCATAAATTGTGGGGTGGGTGTGAGAGGAAAATCACAATTATGTATCAATTGTGGGGGTAAGCGGTTTAGAGAATTAAAACGTTATTATGATAAACGAATAAAAAACGCTATCATTGACCCTAACCATGACTCTGTCAAAGACAAAATCATAAAAAACCCTCAAGACTACATTAATAGATTTATAATTAAAGCAAATGATGAATTAGACAAATAGTATTATTATATATAAATGGAGCAAGAATTCAGACCACATCCAATACTTGTTAATTATGAAATATCTCGTAATGGTGTTGTTAGACACTGTAGACTGAAAAAACCAATTGGTTTTGTTAATAATCAGGGATACTTGAAATTTACTGCTGGAGGAAAGGGATATCTCTGTCATAGGGCAGTCTTTGAGTGTTATATGGGACCGATTAAAGATGGCTGTGTTATTGATCACATTGATTCTAATATTCAAAATAATTCTCTTGAAAATTTACAATGTATTTTTCAAAGAGAGAATACAAAAAGAGGAAAGACAGGGAAATACTCAAAACGACGCAGGGGAGTTAAATCATTTGATACAACGACGAATGAAGAAAGAGTTTTTCATTCAATGAATGCTGCGGGAAAATATTTTGGAATATGTATTTCTTCAGTACAAAGAGTTGCTGAAGGGATTTATCAAACAGCTATCTCAAAGAAAAATGGACATAGAATAAAGTTTTCCTATTTACAAGATAACTCTCAATAGTGAGTTATGCTATTTTAGTCATTTTTGCATGATTTTACCATTCAGATCAATTACCATAGGGCAAAACACTAAAAACGTTTCGCGCGTTAATATCATTGTGTACATATTTTTTTTTTTCAATATTTATTCGCAATATTCACGTATATATGCATTAAAAGAGTAAATGACAATAACTGGAACAGCCGGAACAGCCACATAGTAAATATAGTTATTGTACTGGAACGCGCGCGCGTGTAACACAAGACACTGGGTCAAGGTTCTATTAATAGATTTTTTAAAAATCCCAATTACAAAGACACGTTAACAGCGCTGTTTAGATTTTGTATGAAAATGAAATTACTTTGTAATTACAAATTAAAATAGATTGTATGTGAGGTCGAGGTAGTAAAACGCGCTACATGTAGTTTAGTTTTTATAGTGTGGCTACATGTAATAAAATTCAGAAAAATATCATTCTCGAGCAGGTCCTGAATTGACAGGGATCCCCATGACAGAGTTATCTCGTCATGTAAATCCATTATTATTACGATTATTTAATCGTAATATTATAGAAATTAATAAAAAAATTGCTATTATTTAACAGTTGTATTTCTTGTTTTAATGTTTTATTTAAATACTTAGCTTCCATTGAAATTACTACACAATATTCATTATGAAATGCTAGGAAAATAAATACACACCTACACATTGACACAGCAGTATTAGTCACCTTATATATAATATGAGCCGTAATAAGTTTGGGGCTTTAAAACGAAGCCCAATTTACCAATCAAACCTCCCACGCCATTGACATGGTGTGGTTGAATTTTTTCAACTGCAACCATGGTTAATTTCTTGGGTTGCTTTTGATTGGTAGATTGGGTGTAGGACCGCCCCGTCGTTTCATGTTTGTATCCGTTTCATGTTTGTATGGTCCTGTACTGTCCCTATCATACCATCCTATCATTTCATTGTATATATATCATCCTATATGTAATGTACTGTCCCCCCCACAACATATCTTCCGGAAGACCTAATATAGAGCTTCCAATTGGGAGATCTATGTTTGTGGCCCTTGGGCTTATATAATGCGAAGGCACCAAATGAGTTCCAAGAATGTGCTGTCCCCCCCTCTGGGCCTCTTTGACGTCGTTTGGCGCGAAAGAGGTTCCAAATGAGGCTTCATGTTATATGTTCAATGTTTGTAAAGAAATCACTTGGATTTCACGCCTAATACCCATATAACCCGCCCTTGAACTCGATTGGGGAGTTAGGGTATTGTATAAGTCTTTAATGTATGTGCCTCCCTTGCCTCGGAACTCGAATGAGGAAGGGATAGGCATTGTATATGTTTTTGTTTTTTTTTGTATATAAAAATATTTTAAAGATACAAATACATTAGTAATAATATTCAATAAATGGAATTTCAAGATATTACATCTATCATCACAGAAATATCAAATTTAAGAAATCAAGGAATCGTACTTTCTGAATTTTTGAATGAAGACAGACTTTTGAATGAATTTGAACAAATTGATATACAATTGAAACATGGAAGATATGTTCTACCTAAAATGTATTCACTGATAAAAAGAATCCAAAAAGCGGTTAATGATTCTTTGTATAACAATGATATTAATTTATTCATTCGGCTATTTAGTATAGTTGAAGCCATTAGAAAGAAACTCGGGGAACAGTACCAAGTTCGGTCAGAGATTGCTTTGAAAGTGAAATCTATAAGACGTTTGATTGATGCAAGTATTGAAACCCACAATTGAAAAAACGTTAGCATTTCCAATAATGACATCAGAAGCATTAACTACCAGACTAGCCCGTGAGAGGTTAGCATTACTGAAAAAGTTTATACCAATTCGAGATGACGTGCGAGATAAACTACAACTTAGACAGCAAGCGCAGACTGACTTTTCTATTGGAAGCGAACAACTTTTTGCCCCTGTAACTAAAGCCACTAAAGATATGAAACTTGCAACAGAACGTGCTATATACAGCGACATCCCTAAAGAGGGAGCAGTACCTATTATTGATGTATTAGGAAAGATTGCTACAGAAACTGAAAAAACTCACGAGGGAATAAAACAGCTTTCAGGTGAGTTACAAACTCAGCGAGAAATACAACAAATGGGTAATATTGATATTGATGATAACCCCGTTGAAGATGCTAGTGATTCTATTGAAAAAGTTTCCACTAAAAAAAGTGTTCCTTTTAACGAGAAATTCACTGATGAAGCTATAGAAAAAATCAGACAAATTCAATTGTTGAAAAATGAAGACTATATAAAATTTGGTGACCTTGCTGTCAAAAGTTATTATAACAGGGGGGGATTTTTAAAAGACGAGTATAAAAAAAACACAATAAACAAAGATCAATGGGTGGATTGGTTATTTAAAATTAATAAAAATGAACCCGGAAATTTAAATAAGGATACATTGGAATACAGAGCTTTTAAAATGGGAGTTGATGCGTATGGTATACAACAACAACAACTAAAAGAACAACAACAAGGCCGAGGTCAAGGTCAAGGTCGAGGTCGAGGTCGACAATCTCCAGAAATTCAAAACGTTTCCGAACCAGCTCTAGAAATTCAAAACGTTTCCGAATCAGAAAGTACTTTAGGAAAGGGTTATGGAAGTTCTCATCATGATTCTCATATGTGTCCTAGTAATATCATTAATGATATATCACGACTTGAGGTTCTTATGGGAGGTAAGCGAGCTGGGAATAACTCAGTCGAAATAACTAATGAAGCATTTGATATTTGCAGACGATTATTCCAAGGTGGGATAATTGATATTCATACGTATCGAGAACTCTTGGATGAGTTAATGGACGGAATTCCAGGGGAATTTAGTGGTTATTATAGCGATTGAAATTTCTAATTGCTCTCATTTAGAAATTACAAAGTCATTTCAAATAAGATGATAGTACACTATAATCACAATAAACCAACAAACGTGTATGTAGTAAACTCAAGATTGCCCGTTTATAAGGCATACTATGGAGACGGCCTTGGAAATACCATAGCAGGTTTATTCACAAGAACAGCCCCAAAAGTAGCACCAATTGCTAAACAATTAGCGATGAAAGCCATTGATGTTATTCGTAATAAGGGAATTAACGCTGTTGGAGATCTTGCAGGAACGGCCTTTTCTACCGCAAAGAATAGAATAACGTCATTGGTGAAATCTAGATTCGGACGAAAACCACCACAAATAGTTTCAACACCGCTACCTTCAACAACAATGATGCCTGCAAATGTCAGTAAAGTGATAAATAACGCAGTGGAACAAAAACTAGCATCATTAGCAATGACTTTACCAGATAGTAGTAATATTGCAAGTATGATAGCGGGAAGCGGTCTTGGAGGAAATCGAAAAAGAAAATGATAGCATTACTACATTTAGAAAAACAATACGTTTTAGTATAAATGGCATTTAAAAAAATTGCTGACCCAGCGTTTGATATGGCAGCGCCGGTGAATAAAGATGATTCTAAAATTAACTATCAGTATTATGCCTATCCTGCAAGAGAGCCTAATCAACGGGGGAGAGTTGAACTTCAAGTTCAAGATACAAGTAGATACTTTTTGCCGTGTGAGGCATTTATTGAAGTAGAAGGAGAGCTTGTAACAAATGTTGCAGCTGATATGCCATATGGGAATGACCAAAATATCCGAGTTGGTTTCGTAAATAATGGCATTATGGCGCTATTTAACAGTGCAAGATATATCATTGATGGAAAAGAAATTGAATCAATAGAACAAAATATTGATATTGCAACAACAATAATCGGACTTGCGAGATATTCTGATGATTATACAAGGTCGGCTGGTCCGTCTATGATGTTTGCTAAGGATACTTCTGATCATGCTGACCATATTCAGTTTATTAAAGTACGAACTGCGAGAGCTACTGCAGAAGCTGATCAACAACTCGCAGCTAATCTAGACCGTGAAGACCAACCAGGCGCTGAATTCGACATTTTAAAAAGGGTCAATGATAATTTCAATCTAGGATTTGCAACACGAAAAGGAGCATTAAAAGGACAACATCGACGGTTTTCATGTGCAATTCTGTTACATCATATATTTGGATTCTGTAGAAATGTCAGAAAAGTCATCTATGGAGCAAAGCATACGGTTGTGTTAGTGCGAAAGGAAAATGACAATGATGCAATCTGGCGTGATGATGATGTTGATGATGGTAAAGTCATTTTAAATAAATTGGTTCTATGGATACCCGTCTTGACACCAGCAGTTACAATAGAGCAACAATTACTATCGTTTATGGACACAGGTGGAAAATCATTGCTAAGTTGGCTAACAACAACGACTGATACGAAGCAGGATAATGTAAATGGCACATTTACATGGCACTTAGCATCAAAACAAGGTGTTTCAGCTCCACGTCATATCTTTATAGCGTTACAGGATGCAAATCGAGTGGGTCATCAAGTATCTAGTCATATGATATTTGATAAATTAGGAGTAAGTGAAGTTTCGTTGAGAATAAACGGACAACAAGAGCCAGCAGAGATTGTACAGCTTAATTATGAAAACAACAACATAGCTCGTGTATATCATAGAATATTGTCGTATATGGGTCGTGATCAAAATGTTGATACTGGTTTGCAAATATCGCAAATTGATTTTGAAAAACACTATCCGATTTATTACTTTTCATTGGAACATCTTGACATGATGAGACAATCTGTTGTTGATATATACTTCCAAGCTCGGGTACAACGCCCTGCTGGTATAGCCGATTATAGAGCAGTTGCTGTCATTCTCAGTGATAAATCAATGTTGTTAGAAGGAGTTGGCGGACGAATGAGACTTATTGATGCACCAGTGGAAAACATGTAGTTAGGATTTTCACAATAAGATCAATTGAAAGTGTAAATTACATTTTAGAATAGAATGACATATAGTATTGTTAATGTCCAGTTGACTGATGGTCAGGTCAAGAAATTGAAATCAAAGTCTGCTAAAGAATGTGGAACTACAATAACGCTGAAACCCTCTCAAATGTCCGGTGGTGCACATAAATTATCATTGACAGATCGTCAAATAAAACATTTCAATGATGCGCTAAAGAACAAACGAGGAGTTCAAATTGATTTTTCGAAAGCAGCAATCGCCAGTATGATAAAATCAGGTGGTATATTCCCGCTGTTAGCTGCTATTCCAGCATTGATTGCAGCGGCTGCCCCAGCGGTTGCGAAGGCGGCAGCATTAGGAGCCGTTGGTACTGCTGCAGGAATGGCCCTGAAAAAAGCTACTGGGAAAGGCTATAAAAAAAAAGGAAAGGGTCTAAGACTACCAGGAACCCCATACAATTGGTACAAGGGCACGGGCCTAAGAATACCAGGAACGGCTTACTAGTGGAAAAATCCCTAGGATTTTCACCAATGTCCAATTTTGATTTAATTGATGCTGTAAAATCATTATCAATAAAAAACTTTAGAGGAGTTTTCATGAGAGATCAATTACCGTCAAAACCAATGAAAAATGAAACGGGTATTATCAATCTTGATAACAGCAGCGGAAAAGGAACTCATTGGGTCGCATATGCAATTGATCCACATGGAATTGTCTATTTTGATTCATATGGATTAGCTCCACCAAAAGAATTCATGCGATATGTATCCACAATAACAAAGTCATCTCCAATTTTTTATTCCACGCTACCAACACAACAGTTAAATGATCCACCGATATGCGGTCGTGAAGTATTAAACTTCCTTGCAGAGATATCTAAATTTCCAAGGAAACCACCACAAGTTGTTGTTAATGAATATACTAGCAGGCAATGGCAAAAACGATAGCGTTATGATTTAGAAAAACGTAGCGTTTTTGTATAATGATTGATATTTGGGGACGACCTTTATCAGAATAAAAAAAAACAGAAACCGATAGTAAATTCGCTGTGGAAAGTGTAAAAAAAATAATCGAAGATGAAATCGCCGAGACATTAAATTTGTCAAGTGTAGATCCTGGGGAAATAGTTGTATTTCAAGATCGCCAGGGCAAATTGAAATCTAGTAATGTTTCATTGGATGATGTCTTAATACGAAGACGTGACGTCGTTGAAGATACAATAGTGTTATATTCAAATGATGGAAAACTCAAACCAGGTGTACTTGTTTCTACAATCACAGATGCATTAAAAAATTTAAATGAAGAACTTGAAAAACATATAACAACATATACTTCCCTTCGTAGAAATATTATCAATAAATTTTTTGGAACACCAGCGGTAACCTCTCCATCTCTCGCTGAAATTAAATCCAATTTTGATGAAATTAAATCCAATATTAAAAATATTAATGATACTGGATTTAATATTATTAGAGATAACATTAATAGTATTAAAAAATCTATCGAGGATATTACAAAATTTAAAACAGACAATCTTCCGCTACTTGAAAGAATAAAGATTCCTCATGAGAGGAATATCATAAATATGATATACACAGTTCTCTCTGGATCATTAGATTGGGAACCTAAAAAGAATACAATAACTCTCACTGTGTCAAAGAAGGGTATTTATCGATTAACAATAGTGTCACTGAATCAGTTTAATATATCATCATCGACTTCATATGGATACAACAACGTGATTTCAATGACTATTGACCTGGATGAATACAAACGGTTTACAATAACAAGCACTGATCCTAATTTAAATAAGACATCATTTGTATGGTACATGGAGTTTGTAGCTGATCTAAATTAGAATTTTTAACAATTAGAAACCACTTGAGATTTTAAAATAATATGATTCCGTCATCGCAATATCGCTATGATACCGTCAAAGAGTTCTTAACAAAACTCAAAACACTCATTGATGAATATGAAATAAAAATTAAAAAGTATCGCAGGAGAATTACCGTAATTGATGTTACAGTATACTCGGTATCTGGTATAATGGCCGGTGCTGGTATTATACTATCTTCAGTAACAATGGTAGCTCCGATTGCTGTCCCAATTGCTATTTCCGCGGTGACAACATTTGCCGGAATTGCAAATGCTATTACTAAAAAAATATCGTGTTCTCAAGAAAAACTTAACGACTATATAGTAAAACATCAAGCAGTATCTAACGGTTACTCACAATTATCCTCATTGATGTCATCATCGATTGATGATACGATAATTACCGAAGACGAATTCTCCGCGATGATACGTATTTATGATACTACGATTAAAAACGCTAGCGTTTTTTCATCTATTGCAAAATTAGACATTATAAATAATAATAATAATGTCGCAAGAGATTCAACTACTTCAGCGGATAGCAGAAAATACCACTCCGCGGAAAACAAGTATGATATCAATATCGTCAACAAACCCTAAATTCAGTGTGAATTTTCCCTCACCTGTTTCAGTAAAGGAAATCGCGTTGGCAAAATTACGAGTGTATCATAGTTGGCCTAATATTAGATCGGTTCCATTTGGCGGTCAGAGACCTAATAATTCTCTGGTATTTGCATATAGGAATAAAAAAGATGACACTCCAGATTGGAACGTTGTTTCAATACCAACTGGGTCCTATCAAATTGAGCAAATTAATAATGAATTACAACGTAGAATAAAATCCATTACTAAAAAAGAATCAAAAATTGCGATAACAGTTCATGAACCAACACTATCATCTACAATTGAAATAGGCTCTCCTGGGTACGTTGTAGATATTTATAACAGTTCAATAAGAACAGTATTAGGATGGCCCGAAGATCCACCTAGAAGTGCTGGTAATTCCACGCCTGAGCCTGTAAAATCTGATTACGTCACTGATGAAATAGGACCTGAAAATCCATCAAAAGGATATAAAAAATTCGAGGATATAAACTTCACAAAAAGATATCGATATAAGGATGAATATGGTAAAGATGTGTGGAGAATTCCATTTTTTAATGATTATATCTCACAGGAAGGTGAAATTCTGGAAATACATGAAACAAGTCCAACATTTGTAGACATTAAAGATCACATCCTTGATAGAATGAATAATGATTTTTTGTTGCTATTACCGTCGTTAAGATCTGGCTTTCTTACACAAGCTGAGTTTACTAGTGTAGTCGCCGCGGGTAATAAAATCATCGATGACATGGAAATATTTAATTCGAGGATTACTAATCTCTTCACTGATGAAAATAGCCCGATTTCAAAAACTAGCTCAGCTCAAGATTATAAAAAAAATATAAATGAAAATCCAAATTATAAATTACCAGGATATAATGTTCCAGAGTTAAAGAAAAAACTCAGAACTGCCATCGACGAAGGATTTAATAAAATTTATCAATCATGGAAAGATAGCCAGCCGAAGCCTATTATCCTCACTTATAATAATTCTCCCGACGGCGACGGTAGACATATCGCACCGAACAATGTGAATATTTCATCGGTGATCGCACTTAATTTAACGTGTGATGTAATCGAAGGGAGTTATCAAATTAATATGGAACAATCAAATCAAGCCCGACAAGGTTACATTCTTTATTCATTTTCACCAACAGCACCTCCCGGATTTTTAATTGTTGAGAATCCGACTAATCCAGTCTATATGCAATGTCAAAATGATTTACTAACTAGAATTAATTTTACACTCACCGATCAGTCAAATAATTTGATTGATCTACGTGGTGAAGTATTATCGATTAGTCTGTTTGTGAAAAGCTAACAAATAATTTGTATTAATCAGCAGCAGGGAGGGTGAAATGACAACATATTTGCGACGTAGATGGCAGCAATTTGAGGGTGGTTATGACAATGTATTTGCGACAAAATCGCTAAGGCTCCATTTGTAAAATGGGGTCTTTATTTTTTTTTTTGGTTAAAATATGAGATTTCGTAGGAAGGTTCCATTTGGCATTCTGAGGCTTTAATCGATTTTGTTGCAAAAATTTGTAGGGTTCACCCTCCCTGCTGCTAGCTGCCTTGCTTGATGTTCAGCATTAAGAGGTTAGTGTTAGGACTGAATGACTTGGTGCCAGGATAATGTGACTGGGTTAGACATAATGCTTCATGTGCACAAACATGATGATCAAGTATCTTAAAAGGACCAAAACTAGATCACATGAGAGCTAAAGCTTTCGAATGGCTGCAATCACAAGATACTACCATGTTGTGACTGCAGCAGGGAAATGTCTGATGAGATAAGCACCACAGTCAGTTATTATTGTCTGAAAGTATGCTGTAATACTTGATCAGTTAAAATTTTAGTAAAATTCATTTTTTTTCTTTGAATTACTTTATTCATTGTAACCCAAGAACACCTTGGAAATACATTTTCCCATATTCATTTTAATCTAGCAGAACCATTGAAGTACATGCTTCCATATTTTTTTCCATGTTTATTGTAGCCTAACAGTACCATGAAATTACACATTTCCATTTCCATATTTATTGTCACCCAGGAGAAACATTGAATTCCATGTTTCCTATTCATTGTAACATAGATTACTATGGAATTACTTGTTTCCATAAATGTGTCATGCTCTTTGCAACAATAAAATGCAACACAAATTTTGAAACATTGAAACAACTTTTAGATTGATAAAACATCTATTCAGATATATAATCTATTTAAATTTTTCTCAGTAATTTATGCAGAGTTGGTCATGACTGGGTGGGGAATGTTACTTTCAGAGACAAACTGCTGTTTCTGTCCATGACATTTATGAATTCATTTTCTCTCAAATTTTCATGCATAAATAAAAAGTGTGTGTGTAGAGAGAGTTGATTATTCAGATGTTAATGCAAATTTTATTCATAAAATGGCAATAATGTAAAATTAATACTCGAATACAATAAACCAAGAAATTCTGTTCCTTAACATAATTCCTAGAAAAATATTTAACTTCTTGGAGTAAGTATTATTTTTTAATGGAATTTAGATTTCCTTTTAGCATATGAACGTTCTGAAAAGGGACCTCCAGCAGCTTTTCTAATAAGATGTAAAATTGATAAAATAAATCTTATGACTGTATGTACATACACTAGTCATAATTGGTATTTTTTGAATCTAAAGATTTACATTTTTACACATTCTTTATTAGGTTTTAATAATTTGATAATGCAGATACATCCAAAAATGTTATTTATACTTATTTTTGTTGATTCAATATTTGTCTATAGCAAAATGTTGTTGAAAGATTATGTAGGTTTAGCCAGTCATGGGATATGCCATTTTGTTTACATCTTTTTTGCATAAGATTCTTTCCAGTTGGTTAATTGACATGGCATTTTGCAGCTATTAAGCCAGATTCCCTTTGTACATTCCTTTGTTGTGAAACAATCTAATCTCATTCCAAAATGTCCTTTTGAATAACAGAATAAATTCTGTATGCTTATATTGAACAATTTGTATAATCCTATAAAGTTTAAGTATTATTAGATTTTCTTCAGAATTGAGGATTTGCTTTTTATTCTTGTAAAGAAACATTTTGGAAACAAAGGAAGATTATATTAAACACATAGTCCTAGTATATAAACAATCACCCTGTGGAACAGAAGAAGGAAGAAAATGAAATGCAGAGTAAAATAGGTAAAAGTGAAACATTTTGTCTCAAGTGAAATATTGTCTAAATTTGTTTAAGTAAGCAAATCTTGATATTGCTAAGATTTATTTAGATTTTAATGCTGGTTATTTGGTCTTTTAAATGGTAAAATGCCATTCTCAGTTGCTTGTATTCCTGGACCATTTTGGACATTTTAATAGCATAATACCTATAAACAATTCTTGGATATCATAAGTTTGCTATGTTAATCCTTATAGATTTGTCTGTGACATAACACATTCATTAGATGTGTGCTTTTTTTCTTTTGGGTAACAAATGATGTAGTATTATTAACTGAGAAAGATAATATTATAAAGAATAAAACTCGTGCATATTAGTTAGGACAGATATTCACACTTTTAATTAAAGGAGATTTTAAAATAATTTTGTTTTCATGTGTTCTTGTTGCTGGTCATCTATCTGAAATTTTTGGATTTAATTATGCAACATATACAGAGAAACGTACTGGAAACATTTTAAAGTAAAGGGTTTTATTTATATGAATGTAATAATTTATCTATTTTCAAAAAGTCATGTATAGCTAGTAGGAGCAAAATGTATTTTCACTCCATATGCTTGTATATAAGCATATGGAGCTAGACAATTTTTGTTGGTCAGATTTCTTGTGTTCTTGTTGTACTCTGCAGATGTATTTAATGTTATATTTAGATATTTGAGTTAAAACATTTGATTGAATTATTAATTAGAATTACAGAGTGCTTATTGGACTAAAATATTATTCTGGGACTTGTGAATTATTTAAAGGAGTTCTGTACAGTGTCATTTTGATGCATCAAGACTGTTGGCAGATCTGTACATTTGAGAATTTTAATTTCATTCTGAACATCTGATTTTTTGGGACATGATTAGAATATCTTAAGATTATTTTGGATTCAGTTCATTATACTGTAAGTTCCTCTTCCATTTTCATGTTATAACTTTGATACTTAAATTAGTTGTCAAGTTTTACAAAACTTGTTGGTTTTGCTTCTTTCTATTACTTTGTTTATGACAAAAAAATTTTTAATCATTTTGCTTATGTTGAGGGCTGTAGAGTCAATTTAATTATATCCCTTAACATACTTTGTGATAAATACTGGTTTTAAGACACATTATCATTTGATAATCTGACAGTTTGATTTTACAGTGTAAGTTTTAAGAAGTTGTTTCTCCATATGAATAATAAAGTGTTGTTTTGTGAATTGTTGTGTATGTTGATTCATTTTGTGAGCATCACATGATGTTTTGATGAAGTAACTTAAGTGTTTTCTGTTTGTCAATTTTTGATATAAACTTGCACAAAAACCTGAGACAAATTCAGTCATCTGGAGAAAGTTTACATTACAACATTATAAATTCATTGAATTTATGAATAATAACTTCAAAAATTTTAAAAAGTGCATGATACTTTTTGTTTTGACAATACATGACCTTGTAAAGTAGAGGACAGTACTAAATCTTCAGGGTCTTCATATGTGCCTAATTTTTACTAACAATGCAGCATGAGAAGTGGGTATTGAAAACATAACTTCAAATTGGTACCATTGGAGGATACGATAAAAATGTACTTATGTACTGCATCCTTATTGAATCAGAGCAGTAAATTTTAAACCAGTATGGATTAAAGTGTCTATACAGAAAAGTGCTTGAATTTTCCCATGATATATGAACCACAAATTTTAGAACGTTTGCTTTTTATTTAATGCAGATTTAAAAGTATGTTCTCCAAAATAGGCAATCCAGAGAAACATGTTACCAAATGATATGAAAATGTCAAGTTCAGTTAATTGCTTTAGAATGCACCACAGATTCCTAGTTGTTAGTCTTTTTCTTAAGACTACTACAACCTCCGAAGAACTTAACATTTTTAATTTGAACAAGTGTACAGATTTTACATTTAAACAATATGCAGTTTTGTGACTCATTTCATGGAAAACCACCATTCAGCTTTTTTTGTAAGAGCAATTGATTACACTTGGTATGATCATAATGAGTCTGAAATTGTATGGGAAAATATTTACTCGTTTTGTTGGATGGATCTACTGCACTCCCAAGGTCAAATACTTGTTCATTTTTTCCCATACAAATGTAGTAACCTATAATTATTGAATGGCTTTCCAAACAGCCTTACAGTATCAGACCAGATGTGATAGGTAGAAAATGAACACCGTTCACGTTCATACAAAATTGCCATCTATTCAAGCAGCAGCTGTTCCAAGTAGACACATTGTTAATCGTCATGTCAGAGCATCTGCCTTATTATAACTTTATTTTCTTTTTAAACAAATTTATGCAAAGTGAAAGATATCAGATCCAAATTGGTTGTTGATAGTGCAGTTATTTGTTTGTATCATTACTATAAGTTTGTTAATTTATTTGGCTTTTACTGAATGACTTTCATATGAATGCAACTTAAATTTATTTTAATGTTATTAGCTTGCTGAAACAAATTTAATTCAAACTTCATGTATAGCAACTTTTGTGGTTTTTTTCTGTATGATACTTCTTGCCTACATTACCTCACAATGACTTATAACACGGTTCTTATTTATGACATTCATAAAGCAAGTTATTACAAGAGATCACTATATTCACCTTTTCTGTCACAGACAATGCTCAGACTTGCTAAGTCAGGCCAGTTATCATGTAAACCGTGCAAGAAAGATTGATGAGGAAGAGCAGGAGTTACGAAAACGTCAGGAGGAGGAGCGGGAAGCAATCCGTCAGCGTCAAGAGGCAGAAGTGATGGAAAAGATGCAACAGAAAGCAGACTTACAGAAGCAGATGATGGAACGAAGAGCTATTTATGTGGAAAAGGCAAAGAAAATATCACTTGTTCCAGAACCAGAAGAGAGACCAAGAAAGTCTGGAAAGGTGAGGAAATAAGGAAGTTAACTAATGTTGACAAGGTATTAGAAAGGGTATTAGAAAATATCATACCCTAGAGGGTATAAAATGTTTTATTGCACTAATTAAAGTAAAATCCTTCATATATTATTGGGGTTAATAAATGAATGAAACATTTTTCGGGTACAAATTTGAAGTTTCAGTGCTTGCAGATTCTCAAAACTTTTTGAGAGTTCAGGTTTTCACCCATCATTCTAACTAGGTGCATGTGTTCTTCACAGAGTTATATCATTCTTTTATCCTGTCATTGGTGCTCTTTTAACCCAGTGCCATCTATTTGTGAAAACTAGCTCAATATTTGTAGGCTCAATTTAACATCAAGTTTATATTTAAACTTGTCAAATTATTTAAGTAACTGTAACAATGTGCCTAGTTGTTACTTGTTCAGTAAGACTATACATAGTGAGCATTGCACTTTTATTCAGTATAGATGATAATTACATTAATTCTTTCTTCAGAATTATAAAATCTATCTCTTGCAAAATTTACCATAATGAGAAATACCTATTTTTTTTGCTAAGCCCATGTTACTATGAAGCAAAATGTAGCAGTAGCTTTTCTGGTGTTAACAGTATGGCATATGTACTTTGTTAAGGTTTATGTTAACATGTTTCACATGCATATGTTTATGTTTTCTAAATATTTTGATGGATTTGTACTTGGATTAAATTATTATAATTCATTTTTAGTATACTTTGCTTTAATCATTATGAAGACAAATTATTCTTGTCATACTTGGATTGAATCATTATGAAGACTAATCATTCTTGTCATACTTGGCTTGAATCATAAGGAAGACAAATCATTCTTGTCATACTTGGCTTGAATCATTAGGAAGACAAATCATTCTTGTCATACTTGGCTTGAATCATTAGGAAGACAAATCATTCTTGTCATACTTGGCTTGAATCATTAGGAAGACAAATCATTCTTGTCATACTTTGCTTGAATTATGAAGACTAATCATTCTTGTCATACTTGGCTTGAATTATGAAGACTAATCATTCTTGTCATACTTGGCTTGAATCATTATGAAGACAAATTGTTCTTGTCATACTTGGCTTGAATCATTATGAAGACAAATTGTTCTTGTCATACATGGCTTGAATTATTAGGAAGACAAATCAATCTTGTCATACTTGACTTGAATCATGAAAATAAATCATTCTTGTCATACTTGGCTTGAATTATGAAGACTAATCATTCTTGTCATACTTGGCTTGAATCATTATGAAGACAAGATCAGTGGAGTCTCTCTTAGTTCAGTCATTCATTAGGGATACTGGGTCTTACTTATACATATGGATGTTAGCAATGAAAGGGCATAGAACCAGGCTAAGTGCTGGAATAATCTATGTGTACTTCAGTCTGGTTTACAATAGGAAATATAAACACTATAAGCATACTTAAAATATGTTAGCCAGCTTATATTTATATTTAGGGGGGTCTTTGTTTTGTGGGTGTGGATTTGTTTAGAATGGTGTAAGTGATCATTGTTACAGTGATTAATAAAGGTGGGTGGAGTTCATCCCCATTTTTGCGATGCAATCATTCATAGCAGTGGTGAAATGCATTTTTTGCCAAGATATTGTGGTTGTTGGTTGCATTCAGCAGGTGGTCACTCACAACAGAGCATATATATAATAAAATTGATCAGGGCCCCGAGTGGCCGAGTGGTCTAAAGCGCTGTCCGTTACGGATCACTGCCATCTCACCTCTTCGTGGGTTCGAGTCTAGGATTTGTCGAATGTGGATATGTGAGAAAGCTTGCCAGTAGCTTCTTGTGGGTCGGTGGTTCTTTCCGGTGATTTCCCGGTTTCTTCCTCCACCATTAATACTGGCCGACATGAATGGCCTATCGTGTGCTGAAAAATGGCGTTAAGCACAACAACAACAATAAAATTGATCTGTGCATTACATTTGTGGTCGGAAATGACAGCTGGTTTCTCATAGCAGAGGTCACTCATAACAAGTTGTAATGTGCTTTCGTCAATATGTATCATATGGTATGCTGTTTATGATATTACATATTAATACATATTTTAGCCCTGCATTGCAACTGTACATGTCAACTGGGTGATTTGGAATTCTTGTCTTTAAATACTTGGATATCTTAAACTGTCTCCTATTCACCCAATACTCTTATTAGGCCAATATCAGAAAGAGTGTTGTCTCCCTTTTATTAGGCCACTATCAAAAAGAGTGTTGTCTCCCTCTTATCAGGCCAATATAAAAAGAGTGTTGTCTCCCTCTTATGCCAATATCAAAAAGAGTGTTGTCACCCTCTTATTAGGCCAATATCAAAAGAGTGTTGTCTCACTCAGGCCAATATCAAAAGTGTTGTCTCGCTCTTATTAGGCCAATATCAACATGAGTGTTGTCTCCCTCTTATTATGCCAATATCAAAAGAGTGTTGTCTCCCTCTTATTAGGCCAATATCAAAAGAGTGTTGTCTCCCTCTTATTAGGCCAATATCAACATGAGTGTTGTCTCCCTCTTATTATGCCAATATCAAAAGAGTGTTGTCTCCCTCTTATTAGGCCAATATCAAAAGAGTGTTGTCTCCCTCTTATTAGGCCAATATCAGAGTGTTGATACAAGAAGGGACTACTTTTTTACACATTTTATTTATTCAAGATTGGTTGATGAGTTCTCATATCAAATACCTTCTAGATCAATGCAAGTCATAAAAGAAAACCATGGTTAATATGCTATGATGTTTACTGACTTCTTTACTTCATTTTATTTTCTGTTGCTATAGAAACCGAAGAAAGCTGAAGATGATGACTTTGTGTCAGATGGGAGTGGTGATGATATGCCAAGGAAGAAGAAAAGGAAAAAGGGAGCTGCTGGTAGTGGGTCTGAGGATGAGGGTGGTGATGATGAGAATGGGGAGAAACGCAAAAAGAAAAGGAGAAGGTAACATTTTCTTAAATTACACAAATAGTTTGAATGTTGATAATGTACAGAGATACCATATTGATTCAGATTTCTGAAGAATTGTTACAAAGATTTAGTTTAAGTTTCTTATCCTGAATTTTATTGGTAAAATTCTTGAAAATAACATTTCTGAGGCTACACATTTGAACAGTAGTTCTTTTTGTGGACACATCGATAGAAGTACCACAGCATCATTATGATTGTTTCTGTTTTTGTTTTGTTGGTTTTAATGGCACCATTGACAGAATATTTCCCATACCATGCCAGGGAAATGGGAGTTAAGTGTCTTTCACAAGGACAGACTTTTACAAAGAATATAACTTTAATAAACAGAAATAGGTAAAGAAACCAGTCGATTAGGTTATATAAAGGTGAATAATGAAAGTAGAGAATCAGAAATGGTAGCTGCAAATAATGATTGTGGCACTCAGTTTTGTAAATAATGTCAAAAGAATTCAATGTTCCAAAATTAGAGGAAAGGATGCAGTATTTATTATCATCTTTCTTTAGTTGTTACTTTTTGTTACTGTACAGTCCGACATGTCCTAATGGTCACCCTTACTCAGCAGTCACCAGTTAAAAATGGCCATTGCTCAACATGGTTGTTATTTGATATTATTGGTAAGTTTTCATACTCGTATATAAGAAAAGAGTGTGAGCTTTCAGTAGAACTTACTAAACTTCAAAGCACACACACACACAACATTTCTGTCTCACTTGTAGAAATAATTTTGACTGTAATATGACACAAAGATCAAATAAAGACTTTCCAGTTTGAACTTAGAGCATGTAGGAATATATGACCACAGCAAATGTTATATTTTAATTGCATGTGAATATATATAGTGTGACCCTGCTATAGCATGCTCCATTATAATACCAATTCAGATATAACACAGCTGTGGTGTGGCTCTTGAAATTTCATATACATGTATTTTTCTCATATATGTAAAAAAAATAAATCTTTTTTAAAAGTATGAAAAAAGTTTATTATCAGTTTAGGGAATAGATCATGTGTGAATAATACAAGACAATCATGGTGTGGCTACTGAAATTTTACCTGCATTTTTCTCATACACGAAAAAAATGTTTTCTACTTCAAAGTACAAAAACTAAAGTGTATAAATTTATTCAGGAATTGCTCAGAGCTTCGCCAATGTCGCACATTGCAATTTTGTTTTCCTTATTGGCGGCAAAATATACCATCTGGTGATATTTTTTTTATTGGCAACATTGTTGGCTGTTTAAACTTGTATATACAACCACTGGTTTGGAGTGGAGAAATTCAGAGGCCCCATGAAAGGTAGCCATAAAGTTGATATAAAATGCACTGAAATTTATCTATTGTTACATAGACAAATTCTTTGTCCATATTAGGAAACCATCTTAACAGTGCATTGTACTATCATAATCTGTGTATGTTGAAATCTAGCATGAGTATTCCACTTTTTTTTTCAAATTTACATTTTTGGTAGCGGAGATCAATCAGACGAGGCATTATCTCATAATCTATCTTTCATCAGATTTTTGGCCACTCACTAGTAATTAATATATTTACATAGACTGACCTTTGTATGTGGATGGTAAGTAAACTTCCTCTCCTTTCAACTCGGAATTAAATACATTAGAACATTCATATTTTCTGCAGTAATCTTGGTCTTCAGACCTGAACACCTTCGTCTCTATCATTGATTGACCCTTTCTTTAAATTTTCGGATGCATGCATGGAAGGCAGCTTCACTCCACTACCATAAATGTAAAAAAAAAAAAAGCTTTCACTTGGCTATTCAATAAGCAAAGATGAACAGTAACTATGATTGACTATATGACAGCCAATTCATTTTTTTTATAAAAATGTACTCAGATAAAATAGCAGCTGAAATTTCAAAGAAATCATTATGTTTGAAGTACAGATTATTATGAAAACATACTAAGCAAATGAAAAAAAATCAGACTTAAACATGCAATACAAGTTTTTGATATTACTGCTACAATCAGAAATGGGCATTTGTTTGGTTCTCCAAAGATGCCCTTTAGTGGTGACTTAAATAATGTATGAACCCTTCATCAAAGAAAGCCATCTACAATTTTCAATAAAAACAAATAACCTTTCTTCAAAGGAAATCATTACCAAACTTAAATAAAAACAATGGAATCTGATGGATTGTTCCATTTCCCAACCTGACTGGAACATTTTTACTCTGCCGTGAAAGTTTCATTTTGAAAGGAAAAAAGTTTATGCTTATGAACTCTATTGATGGTGCTTAAAATGCAAACTTTTACTGACTTTGGACATACTGATAAGTAAAAGTGCTTCATCGTCCAAGATGTGATTATGCTATTTTTTTCCCACTGAATTCAAACCAAAATGACCTGTGACAAAACCATTGAATATTTTATTTCATTTTGTATGCATATTTTTGATGGAATTGCTTGTATTGTGGATTCATTGTATGTGACGTGATTCATTGGTTAGTAAATGGTGTGGATACTTTATTCATTGCTATGCATTAGACATGTATATATAAGCAATATACATGTATATATACCAATGCATGGTTCTCTGAATAAAGTAAAATATATATGTCTTCTCCATTTTCACTACAGGTGTATTTCTCATTTGATATGCATTGATTTAAGATGATAACTGTGCCAATGAAGCATGTATTTTTGCACCCGAATTTATTACTTAATCCACACCACCATCCACCCACTCATGCCGCACATTTTTTAGGGTACATGCATCATTTGTTTATTTTCTTCTCCTAACTGACCTGTTTGCTTATAACACAGTTGGGTTCTATGGCTCACACCTGTGTTATAGTGGGGTCACACTGTGTGTGTGTGTGTCTATATATATATATATATATATATATATATATATATATATATATATATATATATATATATATACATAGACACACACACAGTGAGACCCCACTATAACACTCCCCAATATAATACGAAATTCTGATATTCTGGTCATGGTGTGGCTTCTGAAGTTTCATATATTCAGTCACAATTGACAAAATATTTTTTGTTCAAAGTACGTGAATTAGTGTATAAGAAAATTTATTATCATTTTGGGGAAGAGATAGCTTATGAATTTGTGTGTAATACTATCATGGTATGGTTCCTGAAATTCTAAATACATGTATGTGTGATTTTCTT
The DNA here is from genome assembly GCA_016746295.1 of Potamilus streckersoni. Taxonomy (NCBI): domain Eukaryota; kingdom Metazoa; phylum Mollusca; class Bivalvia; order Unionida; family Unionidae; genus Potamilus; species Potamilus streckersoni. Next base: position 1,386,499 of record JAEAOA010000596.1, on the reverse strand, counting down.
GTACCCAGAAAAATATTTTTTAAATGCACGAGAAATAGTGTGTAAAATGTTTTTATTATAATTTTGGGGAAGAGTTTGCGTATGAAATTCAAATATAATATGATCATGGCATAGCTTACGAAATTTAACATTTTCACCAGGTTCTTGAAATTTATACCAAATTAAACTTTTTGGAAATGTTACTTATTACTGGTCCATGAGTAAAGCCAGTAAGTCGTCTTTGTGATTGTCTTCAATTAATTCTGTATACATTCATTGCTCAAAAAATAGCCAATATTTTGTTTCTTCTTCATCAAAATCCACAACCAAGTAGCAGACAAATGCAGTATATTGATAAAAGGTTCTCACAATTTAATTAACATCAAAACATAAAAAACTGCCAACATGCTTGCTGGGCTTGGCGGTGTTATTATATGCACTCAGTTGACCAGTAAATAATGTCCACTTTATTAGCTCGAACTTGAAAGGGTATGAAATTGTACATGCGTTCAGCTTTAAAAACTTTATAAAAGTAACTCATGACCATTGCAGGCCCACTGCACTTGGTTCTCGGGTTTTACATGTGTATGGTGTTTGCATTTGTGCTTTTTTTTAATATCCTGTTTTTTTTATAAAAATATTTTACCATTATGGAAAAGCAAGTTCACAAACATAAGACATTCTCTGCCTAAGTGAAATTGTACGCCCTGTGTTCATTAAAGAATGACAAACAATAACCTCATTTTGCCAGAGTTCTAGGAAATAGTCAGTGTAAAGCAGAAGAAATGCTCCATATTCGACCGTACATTCTAGAAGAGGAAACTGGTTTACAGCTTAAAAGGGTTAAGTTTGCTAATGACACGAGCCTAGATTCAGCCTTGTACCAATGATTTGTCCAGACTTGCACAGGAGGAGTTCCAATTTCTGGCCCAATTCTGAAAGCTCAAGAAAGAAATTTGATAGCTATATTAATGGAGATGATTCCAAGTAACAGCTGGCTGGACATACAGATTCGATTTATCAGCCGAGCTCTTGTATTTTGGTTATTGGTTCCATAAAATGTTTGTTCCAGCCATTCAGAATTATTTGTGAAAACTCAAGCAGGAGGAAAAAGCTTTCCTTCTGCTGGATAATTGCCCTGCCCACCCTCAACCCCCAGCAGAAAATCTTGTCAGATGTGATGGTAATATTAAAGTCTCTTATCTCCTTAAGAACATCAGAAATCCAGCCAAGGCATCATATCAGTATTGAAGCAAAACTGTCATCACAAAATGATGGTACTGGATGGCAACTCTTCCTTTGGCATATCACTGGCATCACTCAGCTTGAAAGAGGTCTGTCACTTCATAGGGAAAACCTTATATGCTGTCTCTACACATTGCATTGAACGATGCTGGATAAAGGGTCTTGGTTCAACTTTTCCTGTTTTCTACACACCATGATACAGTCAAACCCTTTTATCTCAACCTCGGTTTTTTTGACAACCTGCACATGTTACACATTTTGGTCCGGTCCTGAAAAAGTCCTTCTTTATTATGCTATTCATTGCTCCATTATCTTGACCTCTGTTAAGTCGATAACCCAGTTATGGTGGGCATACATTTCAGTCCGAAATGACATCTGGACCAGCTTAATTTGACGAAATGCAACTTTTTAATGTCAATCTCGCAGAAATTTTACAAGAAATGGTCAGCAAAAGTGATCGATTTTCACACACAATTTTGATACGTTGCAGTGGTAGTCACATGTTTATTTCGTATTCTTTCTATTTTTGGTTTCTAATAGTAGCTTAATCGAACAGTAAGACAAGAGTGTGCACAAATTACAATGTAACTTTATTTTACGAAAATGCAGAATTGTAGACGTCAGCTACATGTATACTTTATCATTTCCCTTTTGTTTCTTAAGGTACATTTCAGATCTGAATTACGTTCAGAAATACATGTATAAAAGACACACGATTGAGGAGATGCAAGGAATTAAATTAATAATCAGTGTGCAGAGAGAAAATTGCTGATTGCCTGAATATTCAAAAAATCGTGAAATTGTTCCATATGCACATAATATCATGATGATTTATTTTATTGCGTTTTATGACAAAATAGCCATGTCAGCAAAATTTTCAAAATATCGAGGAATTATAAACATCATAATCTGCACTGCATTATATTTTTAGTAAATATGAAGTAATATCAGTATGGTTTTGTTTATCCCTGATTTGTAATGAATGATTCAAAAGAACTTAGGTTTTCTTACATATGCTCGGCACCAGTGACATTTGCCAAAAACAATTTCTTTTTTTAATGTATTCAGCCATTTCATGAAACAGCATCTACGTGTACTTGTCAACAGAAAATCAATAGAAGAAATTTATTACTAATTAGAATATCACCCTATACATACGTTTGTATATACGCACAGGAATGGATAATCTCAGGCACTTGGCTTCTATACAATGGCCATCGAGGCCCCATAATATAGTTTTCAGGCTTGAGCTCTTCATAATTTTGTTTTGTTTTCTTATTTTTAATATATCTTTCAGTCTGGCAGAAAAAAATGGCTTTCATTGTTTTAATTTATTTTAAAAAATTCCAGTGAATAGCTGTTGACTATATAAAAAAAGAATAAAAGAATTGGCACACTTAAAAGAATCCAAGGTCAGTTTTCATGACTGTTTTGCTTTGCAATAAAATAACCTTTGTATTTGATATCCTGCTGGTAATTTCAAAGAATGAATTTCTCATCTGGAATCATAATTGATACAAACTTGCATTGATGCCTGCAGGGTAAGTAGTATACTCAACATCCACTTGCTTTAATAATACTCTTTGTAACCCATGCTATGGAAAGGATTGTCATTTGCACTCACAGTGAATGTGCATGTATTTTCCAAAACATGTATTGATCTTTTTTTGCAAGATACTGTCATATATTAACCTGGATATAATACAATCTTGGTTGTTTTGCACCTAACACCATTTTATGTATAAACATTGTGTGCCTGAAAGCATTTCATTGATGTTTCTCTCTCACTCTCTTTCTTGTTTGTAATTTTCTTGGATCTATTTTTCAGTCATGATAACATATTGAAACCTCAGATTACAGCCAAACATGATTTGTTTTTTAGAGCATTGTGTGTTATATGGCATAAGTGATGCATGCTACTGTATGAATGCATACGCTACATGTGATATATGGAGTTCAAATATTTTTTCTTTAACAAATTGCTCATGATAATAAAGAAGGAATAAAAAATAACAAACACCAGGTTAGTGTCTTTCATTTTATTACCAATTAAGCATTTTATTTTATTGTAACATGCATTGGGTGGGGATTCCCATTAAACACAAGCAAAAGACAGGAGTAATAGTAAAGGACATTGTAAAAATTATGTTACCAGCTTTTATTAACCTGGATATCTCAAGACCCAGTTATGAAAATGATATTTTTATACCCCCAACATAATCGAGATAACAGGGTTTGACTGTAGTGATGATGATGAGCCTGAATTTATAGGATTCACTGAAGACAATGTAGGTTTAGCTGAATAAGCACATAGAGAATAACGGTCATCATCATGTCCTCAGCATCTGCCCCATATATGAGCACATCTCAGATGAAATTGATGCATATGTCAGCAAGAAGAATGAAGATGCGCAACCAAAGCCCAAAACCAGATATACTAATGATGATGATGATGGCACCCCACCAAAGTGTCAGAGGTATTAGAGCACCTTGAAGTCAATTTGAGGTGGCTGGAAGCTCAGAATGTGGACAGCATCAAATTCCTCCAACTCAGAAGCATTCGTGACTTAGCTAGAAGCCAGCAGTTTACAGCAAAGAAGCAGACTCCACTTGACAGATATTTTAAGAAAGGATGAAATTTAAAATTATGCATGCCATGACGGCATGATAGTAAACAATGTTGATACCCTATTCATGATATATATTAGACATGAATACATGTATATTAGACATGAATACAATGTTTTCTGAAAAAAGTAAAATCCTGTAAAAACCTGCATTAACGTGACCCCACTTATTAACATTATCCAATTTTTTTTAATCCGATTTGTTATTTTATAGCAGGGTTTCAGTGTGTGTGTGTGTGTGTGTGCGTGTTTTAATTTGCATCAGAATCACTTTTTCCTTTTAATAAAATAAATTATGCATAACAGAACTTGCTGGTCTGCAAGAAAACAGTAAATGTTTCAGTGTTGTATTTTAGTTCATTTATGGTGCACATTTTTTTTCAGACGGAGAAATATGGAAGGTGGTAGTGATGAAGAAGGGGAGAGAAAACCTAGGAAGAGAAGGGAGGGTAAAGGCCGTAAGAGGAAGGAGGCAGAACTTGATGATGGACTTTCTGCCAAACAGCGTAGGAAAATTGTGTCTAAGGCCATCATTTCATCTAGTGAAGGCTCTGAATCAGAAGGAGAAAAACTCAAGATTGATGATGAAGTGTAAGTCAGAATTTACAAATATTCTTTATGCAAATCATATATATGTATGGTTCAAACATTTTTGTCTTTAAAGTGACACTGATGCCCAGAAATAATGCCATAAAAATAAAGAAAACATTTCAACATAAACAATAGTGAAATTTTAATTGATATCTTTGAATTAGAATATTTTTTCAGGGGAGCATACATGTTGAATGTTGCAGGAAAGCTAGTTTCCCACCAAAAAAATTGTGACACAACTTCTCAAGACCAATGGGGGGTAAAGTGACACATTATTTGTGGTTTCCGCAAGTTGTTTTACCCTGTGCATGCTTTCCCCCAATTTTTTTTAAAGACAAAGATTATATATAACATTTTGTCAAATTATGTGCAAGTCATCCATTTTGACAGTGATCTCAATTAAGCTATAATAAGATAGATTTAATGTTTGAACAAAAGCATCAATATGACTGAAATTTGTTGTAGTTTTTGTTGAAACTAGCCAGGGGTTCCAATTAAATTGTCTCATAGAGGGGTATAACAAACTGATCCATTGATTATCCATCATAGAATTAGATAGAGCATACCAAGCAGCAAGCTGTATGAATGTTGAAATGTAAGATAAGCAATTTCTTTATAGTAAGATTGTCTGTTTTGATTGATACTATAGAACAAAAGGAAAGCAAACTTTAGAGGTTGTACAGACCAATTACAGAGAAATAGTGGGTAGTTAGTCCACAGTACAGAGACGAAATGAGCCAAAATTCCAAGACATGTGGCTGATAACCTACAACTGATTAAAGAAAGAAACTAAAAGGATGGATGTTATTTTCTTTTGAGAGTATAAGAAATATAATCCATTTACTAATGAAAATGGTGTCACAAGTAAACCTGTTTTTCTAAGGCTGCAACCGTGACTAATACAGCCTTATGGCAAATGTGATCCTATAACAGAAATATCCTAAGGACAATGTGGCTGAGTTGAGGAAATAAATGTTTGAATATCATAAAGACCAGGTCCATATTTTTGTTTAATTTGGCCTAAATTGCAGTGGTTCTCTAATTACAAACAGCAGATTTTGAGATGGGATTCAAAACAGAATTCACTCTGCCCTTAATATCTAAGACTTTGAATAAACTGATGAGGTCACATAGACCATTTCTGATTTTTCAGTCTCTGAAGAAGCAATGAAATTAAGCAGAAAAAAATATTTTTAGCGCAACAAACTAAATTCTATTATGCAGATACTTTATATATTTATCAGAGAACTGATATTAAGTCATTGAATGTTCATTTTAAATTTGGTATGCGTATACATAGTCACTCATTAACTCCCATTTTGTAATTCCCCCTGATTCCTACCCCACCCCACCCAGTGTAGGGGAGGGGACCAAAACCCCATACAAAAATTCCTGGCAGCATCTCTGAAGTGCTAATTCGTAAACCTATTACCTTTTCCTGAATGACAGCTGAGGAAAAAATAAATAAAATTGAAATATTTTACAATATTTTTGTTTTTTATATTATTTTCAGTAAAGTAGCATACAGATTAACACTTTTAAGTTAGAAGAGATAAAAATGATTTTTATCGCTCAAAAATGGAAATTTTAAATTGAGATATAAAGAGTAGTGAGGTTTCTTGAACTGAATGACAAATCTTTTTTACATTTTATATACATTTTATAAGTATGACCTACGATATGAATAATTATATATAAATGCACTTGGTCAAATACAGTGCATCGATTTGAAGAATTATATTTATATAAGTAACCTTTGAAAAAAAGTAGACCCTTTTTCACTTCAAAATAGCACTAAAATTACAATTAGTATTAAAAGATGAGAGAACCTTTTTAAAATTATTTTTATCACTTACATCATCATACCTCTATATTAAAACTCTTAACAAAAGTTATACCCCCTAGAATTTGTTAAGCTTAATTATTTAAAGAAATGTCAGCTAATATGTTAAGATTTCAGATTTTATTTTGATGGTAAATATTTTTAAACATCAGTGTCACTTGAAGTTTGAGCACATGCTCTTAAAGCAGAAAAATCTGTCTGCCACTTAGTTGAAAATTCAAAATCAAAACCATAAGTCTCAAATAATTCCAATATGAAAATTGTATTTTTCTTGAGAAATTAATCATTTTTAAGAAATGTGTAATGCAGACACAATAGCTGCCTCACTTGGCACTCAGCAAATAAGAGGTTAGTGTTAGGACTGGTTGGCCTGGTGTCAGAAAAATGTGACTGGGTGGGACATCATGTTACATGTCTGAGGCATGATGTCCCAGTGCTAGACATCACTGTAAACTGCCACACTGCAGACATGGTAGCAATATGAATGAAAAATTGTTAAAGCTACATTAAAAATCATAAGCACATCACATCACATAATAACAATGAATGGAAACCTGTTATCCCTGGCTTGTAATACAAGGGGATATAGTTACTATTGTCTCTGTCTCTCTGTCTGTCTGTCAGACTCTGTCCATGAACATTTGTTGCTCATTCTAGAAAGTAGAGCAGTGATGATTTGTTTCAGTTTTAAAGTGGAATTTTGCTTGAATACAATTTTTCCTCATGATGTATCTTTTTCAAATTATCTCCATTCTGGCTTTTGAATATAATGAGTATTCTCGTTCTCAGAAAATTTCCACTCATCCAGTTAATCTTCCCATAATAAATGGAAACTGATGGAAATGAATATGCTTGGTTAACATGGCAGCTTGAATTATCTATAGAGACACAAGCAAAACGAAATTGGATAAAAGTTTGAAAAATGTTTCGAAATGGGAATGGCTTGAATTCAGAATTAATGGGAATGTAGTTGTTGAATTTGTAAGAAAATGAAACACCGTTTTACAAATTTTGCTAAGATTTAAAGTACTATTGCTTCTGTACAGTAGTGTTTAACTCTACCAACTCTACAGTAGTTTCTGTGTTAAATGAGTTGGACCAGTATACCCCCCAAAATCAGTAGTTACAAAAAGTAAAGCAAACAAAATCTTTTCCATGGCTGCAAAAAAAGCAAAGTTCATCAGTACCAGCAGGTTATATGCAATGGGAAATTAACAATTGAATTCATGTGAATGATTTTTATTTAATATTATATATAATTAAAAATTTTAACTTGAAAAAAAAAACAACAGATTTGCAATAAGAAGAGAAAAGTTTGTTGTAGTGTGCTGCAAAGATATTGTTGTGACTAAATCTTTGTATTAATACTGATATGCCAAGGTAATAACACTGATATACCCAGTTAATAATACTGATATGCCCAGGTAATGACTTCAGCACTAATATTTTTGAATAACATTGTGAAATTCTTCAAATATTCTTTTAATTTGGGTATATTTTTTAAAATGAAGTAATAGCTTTTGCAAAATGTTATGATAAATAAGTGCCACAAGGGACAGTTTAGTATGCTCTTAGAATGCATTTTTCGTCTGGGGCCTTTGGCATTTTGGATCCCTTGAACATAGGCAATGCCCCTTGATACCTTGCTGGGGAAGGGTGCCCAGACCTCCCATCACAATTTTAGTTTGTGGATTTTTTTCTAAGGAGTAAAATTTTGTCTGGTTAATGTAAGCTGTTGTACTATATGCCCTGCTGAATGTCAACAAAGTTTAAGTGGGTGTTGTTACATAACCTACTCCCTGGGTGAGAGAGCTGAATACATGTATATTTATGCAAGTTCATTATTGGTTAAATTCTTGCCCTTTGCTCAGGTTTTTGCACTCTGTACAAGTACATTTATAACTGAAATCAATAAAATTTGGCTGATGGTATTCATTGTGACAATTACTACATCCTCCTTCACAAATGTAAGTCACTGTTTTCTTTATTTCATACTTCACTGGTGTTGGTTAAATTTGTAAATGAAGTTTTTTTTTTTTCAGATACTCTGTTCATAACAAAATCATCAAACTATATTATTGTATATATGTATGTTTGGATGCCACTATTACCATAAAGGAACTTGACCTGGATTTAAGATTTTATTTGCTTGGCTTAAGTCTTGCTTTTAGCTCAAAAAAATTTAGTTTTTTTTTTTTTACCATGTAGATAAACTGTTATAACTAGATGTAGGAACATTGATGAGGGGATGTATCTTCATGTGTACTACATTCTCATCCTGAGGTCTCTTTGATCTGTATTTCATGCAGCAGTGGATTTGGTTAAATTGTCTATTTTTAAGTTTTATTTTTAAATGCATGGTATATTGGAATCATCAGTCTAGTACTGTATCCGTAATTTAAAATTGGTGGCTCCAGGTGGCTGACTGGTATCAGGTGCTCTCCTTTACAGATCACTTAAATATCACCTTTATCCACATAGGTTTGAGTCCTGGCCTTGTCCATTATGGATATGGAGAAAGCTTGCCAGTAGCTACTATATATTGTGTGCTTTAAATTGGTGTTAAGCTCTCAAGAAAAACAATACCTGAAAAAGGTCACTGTGATCCATATTTCACATTTTACAGGCTGATGTTAAGTTTAGTTCATTATCACATACCTCTTGGGAATCTTTTGTGCATATACTTTATAGAATCATGAAGTCAAGTATGCATCAGTAATAAGTCAGTGTCAACAACATTTTATACTTGACTGACTGTATGTTATGCTTAAAGTTTTTGGTATTGTTCATGCTAGAATTGTGAAATTATGATATACAACTCATTTACTACCAGTCTCCTGCCACAGGAAATTCATTATGATAACAACTCTGTTACTACCAGACTCCTGCCACAGGAGATGCTCATCATGACCTATATTTCCATTTTTTATCAGGTTTGGTTAACTTATTATATTTAGCTGATGATCATTTGAGTCTTTTTATTCAGCATGTATACTGTATTATGTAGAATCATGCCATTTAGCCTGGAGGAGTCACTGTCCCCATTGTTCATCCACTGCCTTTTGGAGGCAGAGACCAAAACATTGAGGCATACATTGTCTTTGTCCATGGTTTTGTCAGTAAAGCTTCTCCACCTCTGCAGAGATGTTACTTTAAACACCTCCAAGGTCTTTCTAGAGTATAGTAAGAACCTGCTGAGGTCTGACCTTCTGGAGGCAGAGACTATCTTTGGAGGTCTCATTCCCTCTGTGGTGACACAGGATTTGAGGACCACAATAATAGTTCTTCTAGATCTTCCAAACCAACTAAGAAGCAATTTCACCCTGACCACTGACAGGGCCAGTTAGCAAAATTTATTAAAGATGCATATTTCCAATTGAAGTAATAACCCCAATTCAGAGCTTTCCCTTGGCAGTCTGGCCCTTGGAAAGGATGTAACAAAGACCCAGTGAAGACATTCAAAAGGGCCTTCTCCCTTTGCTAAGAGTAAGGAGGGAACAACTCCTTGGACTTAACATTCTTTCATGCTAAATATACCTCTTCCATCCATGATCACCAGATTAGGTTTCTTTTTAGAGGCCCAATTAGGTATAATGATCAATGGCTGGATCCTTCCTCTCATAAGGAGTGGCTACCAGCTTCAGTTCCGGGATCCCACATAAGGCCCCAAATCTGCTTCTATCAGTCAAACTATGGGACACTAAAAGGAAGAGGAGGTTCATTCTCTGCTGCAAAAGGGTGCAGTAGAGAGAATATTAAAAACAATCACCAGCCTGCTAAATTTGGATTTTCGTGGGATAAAAGAAGTGGGAAAGTTCAACTAATTCTTTACCTTTCTGCCCTAAACAGACATCTGCAGGAGGAACCTTGCAGGCTTGTTGAGCTTTTTCCATCAATCTTCAGGATGTGTAACTTCATCTCTAATTTCATTAGGTGCTGGGGGCATAATTTCAGGCACTGTATATCCTCCATTCCTAGAATTTTTACACGGGTCATTAGAGTAGTTGCATCTCATATGAGATCATTAGGTATCCCAATCCTGCACTATTTCAGTGATTGGTTGATCCATGATAACAGTCAAGAGACCATCTGACTAGATCAAGGCTCAATGTAAGCGCTTACTCCTCTCCATTTTGTTGCAAGAAGATGTTTAATTCATATCCATCTGGAGAAAGTAGACTAGATCATATCCTATAGACACTGAGTCTATAGACCACATTGACAGATCATCTTTTTCTCTCATTCCTGGGGACCTTGAATGTTGCAGCAGACCTGGATCCTTTGGCTGGCTGGATCTATGTTTTCTCCATTTTCTACTTTTAGTTGCATGGAAACCACTCTGAATACTCTTGAGTTGGGACTTTCAGCTTCATCATAATTGGTCAACAAATCAGGAATGGTTTCTAACCATAGTCCCTTTGCTTCCCCCATTCTTATCTGTTCACAGATGCATCAGATTCAGAGTAGGGCACTCACCTAGAGCCAGAGGGAATGATTCTTCCATAGGGACTATATAGCTCATGGTCCTGGGAATAATTGACTTTCCACATAAACAATTTGAAAATGAAGCAGTATTTTTAAGCCTTAAGGGGTGTGACCACCAGATAAGAGGTCACTGTGTGATGGTCTCCTGACAGTGTTTGTGTACCTCAGGAGATAAGGAGGCACACATGCATGGAGGTCAGGATTCTCCTTCACTGGGCAATTCATAAGGGGAAATTTCCTTCATGTTCACCACACTCTGGACAAGGAAAGCATTTTGGCAGAAATATATCAAGGAAAAGTTAGATAGTCCCTATGGAATGATTTGTTTGCCACCTGGCTGAACAACAACCTCTCTTTTACATTTCCCCAGTCTCTGACCAGGAGACATGTGCAGTGGATGCTTTCAGCCTAAACTGGGATCATGTGCGCCTTCCCTCAAGTTGATTCCACAGGTCCTTCACAAAGTCAGGCTCTCCACAGTCCCGCTCATTTTGATTGCCCTCCTTTGGCCCCAACAATTGAGGTTCACCAATCTTCTCAATGGGCTAGTGACCCATCCACAGACTTTACATCAGAGGGAGGGAGAGATCTCCTGTCACAACACAAAATCTCTCTCATGCACAGCAGTTCACAGATTCTCCATCTTCAGGCTTGGTTTATTTCAAACAATCACTTCACATGGAAAGGGTTTCATTCATAGTTGCTGAATGCATCATATATGCAGGAGAGGCTCAGCATTTTAGGTATGTGATGCTAAATGGAGAATCTTTTGTGATTAGTGTATTAGAAAACATGTAAATCCTAGAGCCTACTTCTGTGAGCACTGTAGCTGATTTTCTTCTCTTTCTCTTCAAAGAGAAAATATGCTGTTTTGACTATTAAGGTTATTGATCAGCCCTTCAGGGTTCCTGCAGGTCATGGAATCCTGGAAAAGTTTTGGAATTTAAAAAATAAATTTCAAGGGCCTTAAAAAATTATGGAATTTATCAAAACCTTGGAAAGTTTTGGAAAAGTCATGGAATTTGTGACAATGGAGTTAAAGAAATTGCTTACTTCAAATTTCATAGAGCACCGAGAACCAAATAAATAAAATGATAAAATTACAATCAGTAAATGGCTTCAGTTCATATAACAAGAGTAACTTCCCATAATGGAAGTATCACATGATTTCTGGTGTAGTTCACTAAATAAAAGAAAGCAACTGGAAAGCAATGTGTTTTGTTAATATTGTAAAAAGGAACACATACAAAGACTACATAGAATTGTTTCCTTTTTTCTTTTGAATACAAATTACATTGATTATTGGATTATGACATGAATTACTACATAAAGTCAAAGTGTGCTAGCCCAGGTAAATTTAAAATGTACATATTAAAAATATTTGTTGTTAACTTATTTGTTCTTTTAGATTGAAAGATGTCATTCTTTATATTCATTTACTTGACAAAGCAAGAGAGTGTGGTCCTTGAGTTTTATGAAATGGCCCTGGAAAAGTTTTGGAAAAGTCATGGAATTTGTTTTTGCTAAGTCTGCAGGAACCCTGGCCCTTTCCAACATCTTTAAATTTTCAAGCCTGAATGGAATCTCTCTGATATCTTGCGGTCTGTTACAAAACCCACCAATGAGTCTTTGGGTGAAGCTTCCATTGAATACCTTACTCTCAGGATCATTTCTTGATTGCCATCACACCTGCAAAATGGAGGAGTGAACTTGTGCACTATCTATCAGGCTGAATCAGGTTCATTGGGAATTATGAGTCAGTTTCTCCTGTCTGTCAACCAGGTTGTATAGCACAATAACACAGCTTTCCTTGATTGCACCTTATCCAATTGACATCCCCAGTCTCAGCTGTATGTATGCTATGGTTGATCAAGATAGACGTTTAATGTCTCGATAAGGCTTTATATTTTTGCTTAGCAGTCTCTAAACAGAGAAGCAAGGGTATAAAGCATCTTTCCATGAAGGTTCAGCTGATATTTCAGTTTTCACCACTTCTAGGGTGGATTACATTGACGAACAAGACAGCTTACCAGTCACTTGCTTATAGGGACCTTTCTGGAATGAAAATTAAAGCCCCTGATTTATAGGCCATTGTTTCCTAATTGGCCTGACTAACACATTCCTCTTTGGAGGATGTAATAAAAACTGTATTTTGGCATTCTTCTCACACTTCTTTTTCCTCCTGTTACCTTTGCTTCTTGGCCCACCAAAGTGAATGCATCTTCATGCTGGGCCCAGCCACCATTGCTCATAAAGTGGCCCAGGCAGATTCCTTCCTGCGGTCGTTTTCTGTTCTTCCTATGAGGGTGTTATTCTTCATTAGTCAGTTGTGGATTCATCATCCTTTCACCGACAAATTCTGCTATGCAGTAACAACAGGTGGGCTGTTACTGATACTGAAATGTAGTTTTTTGATGGGTAGACCTAATTGTTGATATTGCCAGATACCATCCTCCCACTCTGCTCTAATGTCCTACTACATAAGATAAGCTCTTGAAAGAATGATGAAATCAAAGTATGTGTGCCATATTGTCCATTATTCCTGACCTTTGTAGTCTTCACTATTGTGAGGACCAAATTTCATTTTCCCAGGAAAAGTACAGCTAAGCAGTAACAATAGGTATGTGTTACATCATTAAAATTAGTTTTGCCCTCATCTCCCAAAAAGCTACATTTCTTCCAGATAATTAGGGATATAAAGTGTTGAAGCATTCATAGAGAATTCTGTCATAATTTATCTATAATTAATTTTATTGAAAGTTGTAAAAATATAGTGACCAAAAGTGTAGGTCATAGATCGTTCATTGTTATAGTTCTTATATGCGATATTAGCAAGACCAATGATTTTGTGTAAACTTTTTCTTTCATATCAAGTGACCTTCATCTATTTATAATTGCAACAAAGAAGACCTTTATTTATAAATTCTTGATATTTTGCAATTGTTTTATTACAGTGGCAGTGGTAGTGATGATGAACAAGGAAAGGTAGGAAAACGACGCAGAATTATGTCATCAGGTAGTGAGAGTGAAGAGGTTGGTGGGACAGCAGAATCTGGCTCAGACAGAGGGTCAAGATCACGCTCTCATTCAGGAAGCAGATCTGGGTCTGAGATAGCTTCTAGAAGTAGATCAGGGTCACCCAGAGGCTCTGGTAGTGAATCTGATGGCAGGAGGTCTCGTTCTGCATCTAGAGCTAGATCTCGTTCACGATCAAGATCTGGATCTCGTTCACCATCCCGCTCCAGGTCTCGTTCACGGTCTCGCTCACATTCAAGATCACGGTCAAGATCACCATCGAAGTCAGTGTCAGCCAGTCCTGCTGGATCAGGAGAAAAAGCAAGAGGGTCTGGGAATGAATCGGAGGGTCAAGGATCAGCAGCTCGATCAGGCAGTGAGAAGGGCTCTGGAGGTGAAGAGAGTGATTAGAAAGATTCATTTGGAGTCAAGCATTGGAATGGAAATTACTACAGTTTTCATGAAATGTATATGTATTTGTGTTTGATAGTTTAATTTCTAAAGCATGAATGGAATTACAAGAAACAACCATTTATTGTGTTACAGTTTGTACAAAGTATTTTCATTTGTTGGTAAAGTTATGTTAAGTATATTTTTATATATGTACCATCAGTTGTCATGTTTCATGAAAATATGTGAAATTTACCAGTATAGAGGTTTTGTTCCAGTATGGTTGGCATGTACACACAGGTACAATTTACAATATAGTTAGTATCACTATTAACCCCAGGAGGTTTTTGTCGTTTTCGCCTGAAATGCAAGTAGGAAATTGATTTTGGGAGATATTTCTGAATACATCAACTTGGAAGACATTTTCAGTTAACTTATTGCCTATTTGTGTTAGAAACATTGATTTTCATTGGCTCTTTCGCCTGAGCATGAGCAGAAGGGTAAAAACTGGATTTTTATTTTTTTTTGCTGAATGGACCCATCATTTTCGTGTCGAGACAACTCTTCATTCTAAACGTACATCTTACTGGTGTCCTACCTGCATACTGGTGTCCTACCTGCATTGTCATAGCACTTCTCAGACATGGCATACTGGTGTTCATATGTATTTAATGGTTTACTGCAGTTGTTGTAATAGAATCTAGGGGATGATTTACTTGCATTTTTTTATGAAGTCTTGAATATGGATTTCTAGATTTGTCTACCTTCAACATTTTACAACAGATCATAACTTTGAATATTTATTTCTAAACAGTGAATAAAAATGAAAATCATTTACCTTTAAACAATGAAAACTTGAAATCAGGCTTTAAATTTTTTAATGCCCATCTTATAAAACTGAATGTTGTCCAAGATTTAATTATGCACATCATACATTGATTTCACACTTGGGGGTGGGGTGAATTAGAGAAGATTCACAAAATTTAATCTTGGCATGATCAACAGACAGTGCTTAAAATTTGGTCAGTTATTTCTTTTCATTTAAAGGGCAAAATAGAAAATAAAAAGTATAAGTGACAATAACTTATTTCTCCTTTTTAGTGGAGTCTTCTCATCTATTCTGATTATTACTTACCTCTTTTTAAATGTTTATTATTCAGGAACCAGTTGTTTATCACCCTATCACATTTCATCACAATATATGATGTCACAGCCTTGAAAACTTCAAAAATAAAATTGATTTGAAATCACTTTGTGTAGAAACACAACAATACAACACTGTTTTGAATTATTTAATACTTAAAAATAAAAATGGGGTTTAGTCATCTGAAACCTCCACTAACAGAGAAGTTATGGATAGGAAAAAGACATACAATCCAGGGAATAAAATTGTAGACATATCATCTCCTGACTTTGGTTCTCATTGTTTTCTTTCTTTCATGATGATACTGTAATATGACATAGTTTACATTTTCTCTGGTAGATAGTCACACGTATTGTTTTCATGAAGTCACGTTTTAAAAAAAAAACTTCTACCTCTCAATCATGACACATCATCACACAGTCAGAACCCCTCCCCCTTGGTTTGTGACATCATGTATGGACATCCCCTCAATTTACAAATATTCAGTCATAAACATAAAACTTAAAATGCATAAATAAATTAGAGAATATGTCCTTGCAGAATGAACATTAGCTTTTCAGTAAGTTTGATCACTTTCACTTATTTTTGTGAAGCAAAATTAATTAAATTTTCTGGCTCAGTCCTTTCTGTTAAATATCAATCCCACATTAGTGGAAATGTGAGACATAACAGTAACTTCTTTTCATAGCGTTACTGTTAGTGCTATCAGTGTCAATAATTTTTTGTGAAGTTTCAGAATGCTATGAATTATGTTCATGCATGGGATGAGTCATTGTGAAGCAAATCAAATAAAATCACCCTTGGAGTAGCAGTACATTGATTTCAGGCTGGATCAGGTTATTTACTGCACAGGTTCCTAGATTCTACTGAGGCTTTCTTTTAGCTCAAATACACTTTTGGTATGGTTGTCATCCATCTACTGTCTATCAACATATGCTTCTTATTACTCTGGAGTCCATGTTTCTAATCCATTTCTGATCAGACTTGAAATATATGTGTATATTATCATGATCTCCAAATAGGTCAGTAAAATGAGACCTGTGTAGATTAATGAGCTGATCTTGCATCAGATTGGCTAAGCTGTTGTTCTGATCAAGCTTGGAATGTGGGCTTGCATCGGATTGGCTGAGCATATCAAGACTATAGTGGCTCTATTTTTGAATAGATTTTTTTTATAAAAAAAGCATGGTACATAGGCTTAAATCATCAATATATCCACAGAGTGTTATTGTGAGTGAGACTTCATATTAACTAAGGCACTCAACTTTAAAAATCAGTCACATATTTTGCTTTTGTATATGTGAAAAGGTCAGATTTGGAGAAAATCTTCAGTAGGAAATAATTTTGTGCTTTAAATTTAAAATCATCTTTATTTACTGTCACTTATTTACCAATTATTATAAAAAAATCAGTGAATAGTTGCTGTGTCTAAACTTGCTGTTCACCTCTATTACCTTCATTGATTAATGCTCAATTTTGCTGTTGTGTGCTACATGAATCCATAATGAGCTGACTGTTTGTTTTTTTATCAGGTGTGTTGATTGAATGGTCATTTCAGATTTTAAAAAACACTGGATCTTATTGCATCATATAATTATAACTTGTACAAAGAAAAGAAAATTAATGAGCAAAAAAGCAGTTATTTTAAATTTATAAAAAGTTAAAGGCAAGAAAATATGGACCAGCCAGTGAAAATCCAGGGAAATATAAGAGCTATGCCACTACTTCTCATTCGAAACTCCTAAAGGTTCATAAAAATATCACAATTTTTTAATTTAGATCAAGGGGGTTCCTATATAGAGAATATTCAGCATTTGTTGGACATGTAATGTACTCCTCAAAGTAATTTTGTTGCATTGAACTCGGTTTATCTTGGCACTTTTAAACAATAATTCATAAACTATGCAACAGAGTTATATTAAAACAATGAAGATGGAGTTTTGGGGAATGTAAGATTGACTTATAGTTTTAAGAAACCTGTATTATATTTTCTTTATATAATATAATGTAATTGATCGCACATGTGTTTATTTCTTGTCATATTTTAATGAAACTTGCTAAATAATATTGCACCATGAAAATATTATTAGTTTCATTATGACCAAAATTTTGTATTTTATGAGGTATTCTTGTTTTTGATTTGTCTAGTTTCTTTTATCTCTGGAGGCTGAATTTCAGTAAGATTTTGCTCCACCTTGGTAATTAAGTCTATAACTTCATTGGCTTATGTTCTATAATAGGTGAGTTATGTGCATATTAATGAGATCTTGCATGCGATGGGCTAAGTTTGTTACCTCTCAGAATCTTGAGTATGTATCTAGCTTTGTTTCAATTTAGTGAATACATTTATATCATAAAGAACATGGATGAGTTTGTTAGTGACAATGCATATTATTTATTTCTGTATCCTTGGAAATAAGTTGTATAAAACTAAAATGGGTAAAAACAGGATATCAAGTTTTGGAGATATACTTTGCAGAGTTAAATTCTTGCAATAATTCAGAAGACTACATAGTGAATTGGTCATCTGTTGAGACATGTAAGCAAAATTAAATTCACTTTACTTTACTCAGAAAATTTTTATCAACATTAGTCAACAGTTGTGACAACATATTCATGTATAGTCAAAACATTCTTTCTTTAAAATGTATTATGATAAACAATTAAGACAAATAAAGGCTTTTTTGATTAATCCAGCTTCATTTTATCAAACTACAAAAGAAACTTATTAATCCAGAAACATGAGTATCACTTTTCCAATGACATCATCATTAATGTTATCTTAGGCATCAATGTTAAATCTTTGTACACTCACTAAGCCATCATAAAATGTGTGTATATGTGTGTGTGTGTGTGTGTGTGTGTGTGTGTATATATATATATATATATATATATATATATATATATATATATATATATATATATATATATATATGTCTTTACATATACTGTAAAATCTCTGGTGTAATAATATATATATATATATATATATATATATATATATATATATATATATATATATATATATATATATATATATATGTGGTTAAATATAGTGTAAAATCTCTGGTGTAATAATATATATATATATATATATATATATATATATATATATATATGTCTTTACATATACTGTAAAATCTCTGGTGTAATAATATATGTATAATAAGTTACATCTAGGTATATTATGCACCCCAGTTTGGAAAGAAAGTTTTTATTAAAAAACTATTATACCCAAGATTTTACAGTATACATCCATATGTTACCTTCTTTTATAGACCACTCAGGTGGCCTAAATGGTTAGAGCATCTATCTTGGATGCTGGAGGTTGTGTTTCAAACCCTAACCAAATCATACCAAAGATTTATACAAAATGGTACTTGCAGCTACCTTGCTTAACACTTAGAATTAAGAGGTTATTGTTAGGACTGGTGTTAGTATAATCTGACATGATGCTACATGTATGTGGCATGCTGCCAATGTGCTAGACATCACTATAAACTGACAATATGACTTAAAAATTGCTAAAGATATATTAAAAATACAAATCACATGCACACACTTATACACACCTTCTTTTCTGTACAATAACTTTTGTTTGAAACCAACTAACTTTACCAAACTTTGTAGATGGCCTTCACTTGGGGTAAGGAAGATGGCTTTAGATTTTGGAGTCAAAAGGTCAAAGGTTATTGTGATCAAAAGAAGTAAAATGATTTCCACACAGTAAAAAAATTAGGATGGCTTGCACCAGATATGAGGAAGAAGCCTGCTAATTTGAAGCTCAAGAGTCACTGTGACCAAAAGAAAAAAATTGTGATGACTTGTTAGTTTTCTACATTTTCATTGCATTTTTTTTTATTTCAATTCTATGCAAGCTTTCTAAAATGTTTCTCAGGTTAGACTGATGGAACCAAATCAAGTAAGCCCAGCTTCAAGCAGAATTGGCATAAAAATAAAGAGCAATTTCTTAGTGAAAAGGCTCCATTCATCACTTGCACATATACTTTATCGATTTTAATGTACATTGCAGAATGCAGCCCTCTATTTTATTTTGTTTCAAGCAGGATCCTAGATAGAATGATCTGTTTCAAATCATCTAGTTTTGCATGATTATATGGAGAACTTTGTTGGGTTTTTTTTGTGCACATTTTAAATTCAGTTATTTGTGCCATATTATATGATCGCCTTTATCATTGCAAAAACAAATTACATTCCCCAACAAGTTTAGATGGATTTTAACAATGTTTGTTTTGGATCATTCTGACAATGATGTTCTTCATTACCATAATTTTCAACTTTGTCTTTAAGACTGATCTTAGCAATGTGCATAATCTCGGGCCTTCATGTTTCCCCCACAGTCTTTATTTTTGCACCAAAACGATTTTTTAAAACAATTCAACTAAGTGTATAAATAAAACAACGAACTCTCCTGGCCAATAGGTTTGTCCCCATAATCTTTTTCATTTTGATACCCAACAAGATCATTTGAAGTTGAAAGAAAAAGTAATACTTAGAACATTCAGTTTCGAAGCACCACGCCTGTTAAGTGAAAAAGAAAGAAAGAAAAGCAAAGTAAAATGCAATATGGTAACACCATTAGCCAGTGACGAGACATTTATAATAGACTACAAGCATACCCATTATATTTGTAATTTATTAATTTAAACCAACAAAACAATATTTGCTGTTTAATTTCTCCTAGTGTTGTCCTACTGCTCCGGTGGTCTAAATGGTTAGAGCGTCCGCCTCGGGTGCTGTTGGTTGCGGGGTTGAACCCCGGCCGAGTCATGCCAAGACAAAAATGGTTTTAGTAGCTGCCTCTCTTGTCGCTCAGCATCAAAAGGTTGTGTTAGCCTGGTGTAAGATTAATGTGACTGGGTGGGTGACTGATCTTTCCTTAAACGATGCACTTGATATCCTGATTAAACAGTGGAAAAGAAATGTTATTAAGTGAGGAAAGGCTTAGTTAAGTATAGAGAACACTTCCAACCTTTGTTCTAGCATGTAGGCAATCAATTTTGCGTATTTAACAGTAGAACTGCATGTGCATATCGAATATAGATTTTAATCTGTTTGCTTTGGTTCATGGGCGTTTTACACGATAATTGTGTACTTTTTGTGCATGTTATTGTGACCGTTCTTACCACATTTAAGCTATTTTGATACAATCATAATATCAAAAATGAGGTGCTAAGAGTCAGAGGAAACTCGGACTAAGCATAATCTAGCTCAGATATAGCATTTCAGAGGTCCTGATGAGAACCTAAATTAATTTGCATCTAAATAATTTATTATGTAAGTATAGCTTGTTCATTAAATGTGCCCTAGAACACAACTGAAATAATTTTAACCCTTACGCTTCGCTTTAGAGTTGTAATATTTTTCCCTTGTGTTCCGGCAAGTGTTTGAACGTAGAATTAAGAACATCATTTATGACTTCAACATTTCATAACTGTAGACACGGGTAAGAACAATCTAAAATTTAACTGCCACTTAGAACGCACTGAATTAAAAATTGGATGTCATATTTAAAAAATCATTATAACTGTACAGACCCTGCAGTTTGTCCCCAGCATCAGGATCGACAAGACATTTTTGTGTATCACATATTAGAAAGGAGGAGTTCATGTGTATTTCTTGACCATTAAGATAGTTTTATAATGAATCCACTGGGTAGCGCCTCATAAGGTTTAAAAATATATTTAAAAATCAAATGTAAAAAGTAGTTTACCATCTAAACGGACCGTTTTGAATATCAAAATTAAACGTCACTGTACGACTCATAATCTCATGTATCACCATCTCGTTTAGGGGTACGATGTTCCATTGGAACATGTCTACTAAAATACTTACTAGGCCAATCAGACTGGAGCACAGATGATAAAATGTTTATGAAGATTTTTACAGGTTTTTAAGATGTTCCAAAACGTACTTGTGTTAATAAGCAAGTCCACGTGGTGTGGATGTGACCCATTGGGTTTCTTATCACGATAATTGTGATTTGAAATTCAGCAGAAGCGAATACATGCTTTTCAAACACAGACTGTCAAATAAATTATTACACGAGTCTGAGCAAAGTTTCAAATATGGCCAGAAATAGTTTTTCAGATATTAAATAATGGAACAATGCAGCGGTCTATTGGAATAAACCGCTGTTAAAGAGGTGGCAGACATATTGCAAGATTTTAACTCGAAAGCAACAGTCTTTTCAAGAGATGGTGCTGGTTTGCTTACAATCTTAGACTGGATTAAAATGGGGTACAGGCTAGATTTGTTATAAAGTAACATGCAAACTGACTAAATGTTGGTGTTAATTTCAAACATAAAAAGAAATTGTGCATTAATTAAGCAAAATGTTGATTTTAAAATTATATTTGATAAGTAGCATCAATCCTGGCAGCAAATTATTAGAACAATATAGTACTAGTTAGAAATTATGCATTTGGTTTTCAATAAATATAAAAGTCTGTATTTGACTCTATGTACGGTACCACTTTAAGATCGTAAAATCTTCATGGTCAGTCTGGAACGATTCAACAAAAACAAAGTGTAAAGGTCCAAGATGTCAAACAAAACACAGTGGAAAAAACAAACCGAAGTGGTTGTTTCGTTTTAGAATTAGCCATAGCAATTATTTTTTACATCTGAACTTATTTATGCGTTTAAGGTTTTTGAAGAATTGTTGCAAGTTGTTGAAAATAAAAGCTTATGTTATTACAGGATTTCCTGTTGGCTTGTTGATAATACCTTACAATAATTTAGCAATTACAAGGTATTCTCTGGATGTTTTTATACCGTTTTCAAATGACTAACAAATAACAGTAATTAAAACTCTTTACTTCGATTCCGAAATTCCAGTTGGTACATCACTCAGCTGTGGAAAGAAAAAAAAATTTAAAAAATAACTAATTAAAAGACTGGCCAACTGACCAGTTAGCTTTTACATTGACATGTATGCACATAAAAAATACAACAGTGATAAATATTTTATATATTTTTAAAAATGTAGGTTTTGGGAGCAAAAGAATGAAACGGAGGATAGCATACACGATGTACTGAATACTTTACAACCTAGTGCTACGTCTCACCTGTGTCCACCTGAGTTCGAGTCTCCATCATCGGCTCGACCAACGTAGGTTTGTGAGAAAGCTTGTCAATCTCTTACCGTCAATCATTCGTTCTTCATGGGTTCTTCCTCCACAAAATGTATTGGCCATCATGCCTAGCCTTCCATGTATTGAAATATAGCCTTACACCGCTGAAAAAGACAACCAAGTCCCACTAAAAGCATCTGTAGCGTAAGCGTGTCACTGAACCTTACAAACTTGATTATGGAAGTATTTCAATAAAAATTAAAAGTAGAAAATCTGACGTTCTGTTAAAGATGATTGGGGGATTCAGTAGCACTCGTCGCACTGAAATAGACACAAGTTATGTTGGCGCAAACAAGAAGTAATGCATATAAAAAGTATGGAACTATCTTCTCGGTTACATAACATAAAACGATGCATATATAACATGTAAATTTAAAACAGGTGAAACTTTTAAAATTTCCAAATACTGAACAAGTTTAGAAAAAGAAAAAAAAAACATTTATATGGAGGATATCTGGCAAGTAATTTTAGTGAATCAATTTGTTCACTAACTTGAAAGATATAAATGCCATGTATTGCGAATACAACGTATATGCATTAAAAACAGGATACAACGTGTAAAAGAATAAAACAATGAAACTGTAAAATGTATGCACTTTTGTGGAATGGAAATGAGATGGTGAATTGCTAAACTGTTGGGGACCAGCTGTAAATATTATGCCATAAAATAATTGGAAGAAACACAACACATAGATATAAGCAAGAAGACGAAACCTATCCGTTCTTGAAAGATAGTGAATTTATAGAATGTGACAGCTGTGGGAAAGACAACGTATTTGAACAGAAAAGAGTTAAAGCATGTACTGCGTGTGAATTGATTTTGATACTAAAATTTGATGGAAAAAGAAACAATTCCCTAAAACCAAATGGAATATACGAACAACAAAGCAATCAGGCCACTATATTACAGGTATTATGACATCACATAAGAAATGAGAAGAAATAACAGTAAAATTGCCAAGTCCATCAAACTAAGACCAAAAGAGCTTAAAACATACTGTAACAACGATCAAGCTAATATATGGGGTTTAGAAGAGATAAAAAAGAGACAATAAACAGTATATAAATGTTGATGGAGTCATTACGACATCTGAAACACTGCAATTGTTCCAAGCACACCATTAATTTATAAAAATATCATTACCATGTAACATTGTAATATCCATAAATTAATTGACTACAAATTAACAATAAATTAACTGATCCATTTTTCACTATGAAGAAAAAAAAAACTAATATGTTAAGATTGCATAGAATCAACGAGCATTGAATGGTTTTGTAATGGATCAAATTCAGAGAGATAACTCTGCAAATAAATACTTTTGAATATGGCAAACCAGTAAATACAGACGTATTTAAACTTCGTAAGAAAGTGTACTTGACAATGCTTTTTAAACTCTACCAAATGGAGTTAAGATATTTTAAATTACTAGTTTGGCACCTTACGCTTGTCCCATGTGGTTTAATGCAATAAATTGGTTACCTGACCTTAAAAAAAAAAAAAACAAAGTGTAGATGAAGTTGGATTAAAATGTAATATGCTAAAGCTCGTAATTTTCCATCTAAGCCATTAGCCATAGTTGATAACTACATTTTAATATTTGAAAATGAAGACTATGCAAAGATACCGAGCCTTGTGTGTGTGATGGTAGTTGTAAAATAGTTCCTAGATATTTCAAAATGAACTCTATATTCTCGAGTAATATAGTGTCAAAAATGAAAAAGTTCTTAAGTTGTAGAGGGTAAAGAAAATATATTATTTCTTTTTTGGAACTGTAAAGAATGCCACATTTTTAAAAGTACTTTTCGAATTGTTTTAATGTTTTTTTTTTCCAAGATGTCAAACAAAACACAGTGGAAAAAACAAACCGAAGTGGTTGTTTCGTTTTAGAATTAGCCATAGCAATTATTTTTTACATCTGAACTTATTTATGCGTTTAAGGTTTTTGAAGAATTGTTGCTAAGTAAATACAGACGTATTTAAACGTATTTAAATCGTGCTAATCATTATAACTCATAATTGTGTCACAAGGAACTTGTATTTCAATTGAATCTTCCTTTAACGTTGGTTGATCTAAATTTTTAAATCGCGATATTTAGTATTTATACCAAAGTTTTGCTGAATTTTGTTCCTTTTTCTAACTGAATATGCTATATGATAATCACTAACCCCAAGTAGAATAACTCCAGAATAAACATACATATGCATGTCAGATACGTATAGTGCTCAATTAGCGTGATCGTGCCTTTCGTTTCAAGAGTTGGCTTTATAATTAGTTCAAAATCTCACTAGTTTTCATTCTTAATATTTTGATTTTTGATCTCCTACAATATCAGAGTGCAGCGCCACACTAAATACATACTACAATGACAATAAAGTGATTTGAAACATGCTAATTTTCAAATAGGAAATAATGCCTTTACCGGGAGGGGGGCAGATCTTTGTGACATCATATTTGAGGATGTTTGACTTTTTGTGACGACGTGTGACGAGGGGAGAGAGGGTAAAAAAATTTTAAAAAATCGGCCAAAATCGCGGGACGTCATTTATGGATGGTCTCCAGTTCTATATTTCACCCAGATAAGAGCATATATCACAAATGAAATAAATCTTAATCTGAATACATCAAAGCTTTAAACTGCAAGTGAAAATAACAAAATATGACATAAATATGTTGGAAATATACGGATGGTGATTATCGCTTGTTACTGCTCTGTGTGTGTGTGTGTGTGTGTGTGTGTGCGTGTGTGAGTGTGAGAGAGAGAGAATATTTTCATAGAAGAAGTGAAACCAAAATATTAAATAAAAATCATTTATTTCTCTAAGTTACCAGGTGAAAATTTAAGAGGAACTTATAGTATTGCAAATTAAATTCAGAATTATCCTAAATTTTCTTTCACTTTCTATAACAGTATCAAAAGTATACAGTGATCGGAATGAGTTCCAATATTAATATTCTGATGTCTCAATACTATTGTATAGGTTAATTGACCAAGTCTTGATGTATTACAATGATATAATCCGGAGTGTCTTTGGATGAATTCTCAATAATCCCAAAATTGTATTCTTTTTTTTTTTTGTTTTGTTTTAAAAAAGTCAACGAGCTCTTTGTAATTCCAATACAGGATATAAATAAAAGATTCCTCTCAAATTATACCTGAACACAGCAATGATTTAAAAAACTGAACTTAAAGAGAAATTGATAATTTTCTTGACCTATGTCATATATACTTATTTTTTCGTGACCTAAGAAACAATAAAATGACCAGAAACATTAACGTTTCCAGAACATTTTAAGTATGTAAATAAAGCTAGACCTTGAACTCAGATATCAATAAACAAACAACTTTATTCATATAAAACAAATAAGCCAAAATCAGGTTCACACAACATTCAATCCTCAATCATTGACAAAGTCAAGTATACAATATAAATTAAATATACCTAATTAATAAACATTGGTCAAGCATACAATATAAATTAAAATAAACATAATTAAAGAACATTAGTCCTTCTTTCATGCAGTGTATAATGCCTTGGCAAGTTTGGGCACCTAGCGCTCTATGAACGTTGATCCAAAATTGTGCCAACTCAGTTAATAACCGATACATAAAGATGTTTAAAATTAACCAATATCCAACTATGTTTAGATTGTTAAATTTGGGATTACACTGTTCAATCACTCATTCAATTAAATTATGGCCTGTATCTTCTAATGCAGCTAATGCTCGTCTCTATTTAGGATCACGTTTTAATACTGGTTTGTCCAATATATTGGATGCCACAGCTTTTGCATGTGATCAAATAAATGACATTTGATGTTGCAGAGTTAGTATCACAACGCATATCAAAAGTTTCTTTCATATTATTAATTTCTCAAAGACGTATTTTCATTAATAAAAGAGCAGTGCGAACATCTAGGTCTATTGCATTTAGTTGATGATCCATTTTTTATATGATGTTTTATTTCTAGTTTTGAATTAGGAAATCTTTAAGATTTTTAGGTCTTTTTAAGCAATAGAAGAATAACTCCAGATCATAAAATATATCGTCATTTCTCCTTTTTCATTTTAATAATTTTAAAAACATTTTCAAACTCATCAAGGTTCTATTTTACACATGAATATTTAATTCAAATTGTTACTGGTGCATTGGAAAAGTTCTACTAATTGTAGTTAAAATTAAGTTCTAGACCTATAATGTTCATAATCATTTTTTTGTTAAAGTGTACGCTCTTATAAGACGTGAAAATAGTGAAAAACAACAAGCTTTGTAAAAGTCAACAAATAGTTTATTCCATAGAATACAAAGAGAAAACTTTTGTTAAAAAATCACTATTGTGAATTAAATTCCAATTAATCCTAGAATTAGACACAAGTCGTAACAACAAAAGCTCTTAATAAACTTTAGAAGAAATTTTAATTAAAGTCCAAGGCTGAAGGTGTTGATTTGCCTATGATGGTTTGTAAAGTATTGATGTGCAAACAGCCTTTTGATGAATCACAATAATACAATCCAAGAAGAAATCTTTATTTGAAATTTTAGTATAAATTCAAGTCTATTTTCCAAGAATGCTATCAGAGCAAAGAAGTGGGGTCTTACCCATGGATGCAATTTAGAATTTTCTCACAATTTTAATAGTATTAATCGGTACTAGCTTTAGAAATCTATATAATAGTGTTAATTAGTACTAGTGTTAGAAATCTTATATAGCAGCTTTAGAAATCTTTACAGTAGTACTAATTAGTACTAGCTGTAGAAATCTATGCATTCATATGAATTAGTAATAGCTTTCTACATAGTAGCAGTTTTACAAATCTGTATGGAAGCATTAATGAGTACTAGGTTTAGAAATCCATACACTAGTATATGTATTAATTAGTACTAACTTTAGAAATCTATATACAAATCTATTAACAAATTACCCCACATCTCACTTTTGTTAGCACATGTTTTTGGGTTTGGATAATGTCAGGTGAATATGTGAGCAAGCATGCCAGCTGCTTCCAGTATGTTAGTAAATCTCTCTTGGTTTTTTTTCCAGGTTCTTCCTCCACCAATTATACTGTTTTCCATTTATAGCCCTACCTACTAAAAAGTGGTGTTAAACCCACAACAATAATAAATTTGTACATTAGTGTTACAAATCGGTATAGTAGTACAGTATTAGTAGTATCATTTATAAATCTGTATATATATACAATTAATGCCATAAAAAATGTTTACACCTGTCATTAGCTAAGTTAATTAGTTTTGATCTTCACTCACCTGTCCAATCTGGATGATCATGGATCTGTCTAAAAGCTTTATTGTCACTTTCTCATCCTCCCAAGACATACCAAATAGGACGACTCTCTCAGTTGGAGTAGACATCATGTCAAATATGATCATTCTCTCAATCAATTTGGACATCTTGTCAAATATGAAACTCTCAACTGGTGTAGACATCAGGTCAAGTAAGATTACTCTCCAATTTGTCTAGACATGTAAAAAATGACCCATCTCTCATTTCTGTAGACATCATGTCAAATATGATTCCTCTCCAACTGGTCTACCAAATATGACCACCCTCACAATTGGTATAGATAATGTATCTAACATGATCACCCTCTCAACTGGTATATGCAACATAAAAACAAATCTGACCATCTACGCAATCAGTATAGGTATTGTAACATGATCACCCTCTCAACTGGTGTAGGTAACATAAAAAAGTCTGACCACCTACTCAGTTGGTATAGGTAATGTATCTAACATGATCACCCTCTCAACTGTGTAGGCAACAGAACAAGTCTGACCACCTACTCAATCAGTATAGTCATTAAAAAACAACAATCTCTTGAAGGCACAAAAGCTCTAGTGGGCACAAATTATTTCAATCAATATGACAAAAATTTCGTCAATCTGATAATTAAGTGTTGAGACCATCACTTATATTCATAATTTTCATTTAGGACCAACTAGACCATGGGATGAATGTGTTTGAGGTAAAAGGAGTAGCAACAAATAACAATCTACTAACCATCCTATAAGCTCTTCTGGTCTATGGTCAGTAGATCTAAAAATGTGACTGTCTTTATGGTGTGTAGGCATCATACCAAATATTAGTAATTTTTTATGAAATTATTCTGCTATTTGAATACTTACCCAATCACATTGACACTACCTCCAGAATCGTGCCCTACCAAAAACTAAAATTCATCTTTTCTGTCCACATTATGTAGACAATGGGCAATAACTCTTGCCCATTACCTCCCCAGATCCACAGGTTTAGTCATTGTGGAGCCAATTTTCATAAATAAACTCAAGATTGACATGATATTACAGTCAATCCTGTAACAGATGCGTTCCTCAATCATAGGTGCATACATTTGTTCACATGGTAACATCCAGGTGAAGCAGTTCATGAGGTCCGTTACGGATCACTGCCATCTCACCTCTGTCTGCGTGGGTTCGAGTCTAGGATTCGGCGAATGTGGATATGTGAGAAAGCTTGCCAGTAGCTTCTCGTGGGTCGGTGGTTCTTTCCGGTGATTTCCCGGTTTCTTCCTCCACCATTAATACTGGCCGCCATGAATAGCCTACCGTGTGCTGAAAAATGGCGTTAAGCGCAACAACTACAACTACAACTACAGTTCATGAGATATT
Organism: Potamilus streckersoni; assembly: GCA_016746295.1. Lineage (NCBI taxonomy): Eukaryota > Metazoa > Mollusca > Bivalvia > Unionida > Unionidae > Potamilus > Potamilus streckersoni. Next base: position 1,357,374 of record JAEAOA010000596.1, on the reverse strand, counting down.
CCAGTCATGAGCTATCCTTGGTTATGCCACTGGTCTAGGTATGATATTCACATCTTTTGCTGATCCTGTAATGGGGTGGCATGGGAGAGAGGTGCCCTTGAGACAGCCATGTCATCTGCAAAGGGTGAATGTAGAGGCAACCCAGAAGTTAAAAATTAGCTGCTACAAAAAAACAAAACATTCCAATGAGTTGCAAAACTCCCTGGTTGTGATCCATTTTGTGTCGGAAATGGGTTCTGTGAGGACGACATTTTGGACCATCCAAAAGAAAGGAAGATGTACCTAGATGACATAGGTTAGAATGGATGGATGAACTGATGGGGTGCAAAAATAATTTTCAACTGATCAGAAAACCTAGATGCAAAAGGGAAATGAGATCGTTCTTTCCTTCAATTAGAATGCAACTCTTTCTGGAGGAAGTTGTCCAAACACATCACCATGGAAATAGATGAAGTCATACAGAACATGGATACAACACAGTGGAGTAGTTCCACAAACATACATGGATTTTCATTCAAGACAACAAAATACAAAAATGATAAGTTCTTTGGTAGGTAAACTGCATGAATTACCTTTTGGACAAATGGATGTGAATATCTGTCTGATCAAGACAGATCCCAAATTTGTTCAGAGGGAAGGTAAATCCATGTCATCTCCATCTAGAATGTCACTGACCATCCTAATCAGAAAAGGCTTGGTGGAAAACTTTGAAAATTGTTGATTTTAAACAATTTCCACTAGCCTTTTCTCAATTAGCATCCTGATCTCTTGCTATAAAAGTGTGTCCTCTGTGGATAGTAATTACCTCAGGAATGGAGTGCATGACACGGAAGGCCAAATGAGAACCAAAGCCCCTTAGAGGCAATTTGGATCTCCAACTCCCTTAGGGGAAAGAGATTGTTAATCTAACTCAGTCAGGCACCTACAGGACAGTTGCCTGGGGACACAAGTCCATGGCAAGAGAGGGGAGGCATAAGGGGTAGTTATTATTATTATTATTATTATTATTATTATTATTATTATTATTATTATTATTATTATTATTTAAAGAGGGTAACTCAATTAGCTAAGAACTAATCTACCTTGAGGCCCTCATTCAAAGGAATTTATTTATTTTTGCTGCATCTATGAAGCCATTGTATATACTGGGTTTGGAAAGAGTTAATAGAGTGGGCATTTCTAATCTCAACTGGAATATTATTCCAGAGCAAAGTTCCAGAGTATTGGAAACTTTTTTTAAATAATTCCTTATTTGGTTTGGGAATTTTGTAATGTTTGGTAGACATTGATCACAGGTGGAGAGTATTTCCAGGTAGCCTATACTTGAATAGTGATTGTAAATATTCAGGAGCATTATTATTGGCTATCCTGTACATTAATTTGGCTTTTCTTAAACAGATTCGGTCGTTAATAGGTAGTATTTTTAACTTACCAGCTAAATTTTCCTTGCTTTCTTTCTGGATTGATATTAACTTAACAGCTCTCTTTTGGAGATGTGCCAGCTTTGCTAAGTTTTTATCATTTGAATTACACCATACTGTATTACAGTAGTCTAAATAGGGTTGTATAAAACTGTTATAAAATAGTTTTCTGTGCTTTTCCGGGAGAAAGTGTCTTATCCTACTGAGAAGCCATAAACTTGAATTGATTTTTTTTTACTGATATGTTTGATATGTTTAGTCCATGATAGGTTATTATCTACCAAAACACCAAGTAGACTATTGTGACAGACCGTTTGCAACCTTTTATCCTTCCATGTCAGACATAGTTCATCACTATCAGGATTTGTTCTTTTTTTTCAGTGTTGAGATAAGTAATATTTTAGTTTTACCACCATGCCATTGCATGTGCACCAGTATTCTAGTTTGTTTAGGGCATTCTGTAAAGAAATTTCGAGTTCTTGTTTTGTGTTTTGGATGTCTGACAATGTTGTGTCATCTGCAAAGAGATCTGTAGATGATACTGAATCCTTTAGTACAAGTGGTAGGTCATTAATAAATAAAGTAAACAGTAATGGACCCAGAATTGAGCCTTGTGGTACTCCACATCTAATTGTTTCAGGTTCAGACAGAACATTATAATATAAACATGTTGTGTTCTCTCACTTAAGTATGAAGTAAACCATCTAACTGTGCTTTCATCACATTGGTAGATTTTCAGTTTCTTCAAAAGGATTTCATGATCTACCATGTCAAAAGCTTTCCTTAAAGCTACAAATACAGAACCTATTATTCTACTGTCACGGAATTGTATAAATGTTTGGGGTTTTTTTTATTAAGTAAACGTACTCGGGTTTCGCTTTTAGTGTACAATGATACCCGAGGGTGATCAATGTATATAATACATTTCGAAAAAGTGAATACGGTTCTTCTTTGCTCGGCACGTGCAAAGAGCTTCGGGCTGGAAAAACTGAATACATGGATTACACGGACGATGTTGAGCTACATTGCCTGTGTATATATGATTCAAACTGTAACGAAAACATGACATTACTGACCGTTCTGTCAATCAGACGTCTGTCTACTGAAACCCAAATCTCCAGCTATAGAGTTGTGTGTCTGTGTTTGTGTTGGTGCAGTGGGCAGCCGTTTGTGCCGGGTGCAGCAGTTTGTGCCGTGTGCAGCTGTCTGTACTGTGAGGGCGTATGCTGTGGTGTGCTGCTGTGTCGTGCCGTACAGCAGTGTAGAGCTACGTGTGCAGTGCTGAGGGGTGCTCTGCTTGTGTATTCAAGTGCTTCGAATATTTCAACGTTGCTAGTCGGGTTGAGGTTGATCAAGCGTGGCGGACCAACGTGGTGGACGCTAATAGTCTAACCCAGGAATCAATGGTGGTCGGTGACTACAAATCTTTGCTTGGAATCAGGGAGTGTCTACATTGCTCCAGATACATATTTTAGCCGTGGGCTAATGCAGGTTTTTTTTGTAATATCCAGTGTTTTTGCTATCGTGAGTAAAAAACTATCACTACGCTAGTTTGAGCGAAATCTCATTTGTTTGTAGAACTATCAAGACGTTATTATGAACGAACCATTATTCGTTTTACTAGTATGAGTAAAACATGCAATTCGTTATTTTTTGAACGAACAATCATACTTTAGCCATTATATCAATTCGTTATTTTGAACATAACATTATTCGTATTTTACAATCATATTTCTGTTTGATATACCGTGGATCGTTTTTTTTTTCATTTGTCTCGGTAACATATTTGTTGCATTTAAAGATCGTGCTTATTATGTTAGTCTCATATTGGGACCCAGTGCAAGCACGTGTCTATAATATTTCGTTTCATACCACCATATAACATTAAACATTGTATTGCATTCCCATCAATGGTGTTTTGTTATTAATCCGAAAATCCCAAACTCGGTTATCTTGTTACAAATGGTGTCAGAAGTGGGATCTTCGGATTTAACAAAACATTGTTTCATTATTAGTGTATGATTATTTTTGTATGTTTCAGACGCTCTTGACAAGACAGTAAGTAGCCATTTTACATTTGCCTTGTTCATCGTACACAGTTGTATGTTGTTGTTGCCTTCCGAGAAGGAAAATACGGTTTAGTTGTTCAGAGTGTAAAGATTTCACCTTTTGAAATAATTGTGCACTTTTAGGTTGGTTCTAAGATTTTTTTTTGAAAAGAACTTAAAAGAACTTGTGGAACTGGGGAAGCAGTTTGGGTACGATGGGGAATCTTTAAGAAATTTTGTTCGTGAAGAACAGGCTAGAGAAAGGGACCTGAGTGAAAAGGAAAGGGAAGCCAAACGGGAATTGGTAGCCGCAGAAAGACAAAGGGCTTTTGAGAAGGAAAAAATAGAATTAGAGAAACAGGCCGAAAAGGAAAAGATAGAATTAGAAGAAAACAGGCTGAAAAGGAAAGGATAAATGGGAAAGGGAAGCCGAAAGGGAAAAGGTACGACTACTACCAGAAGTAGAAGATAGGAAGTCAGAAAGGGAAAAACAAGCGAGATTAGAAACTTTAGAGATAGAAGATAGAAATAGGGACAAGGAGTTTCAAAGAAACTCTGAGCTATTGCAAACCAAACGGGAGGGGGGATGTGATTTTAAACTGAAAGGTCTAAAACTACCTTCATTCGAACACGATAAAGATGATATGGACAGCTATCTTAATAGGTTTGAAAGGTACGCCACTGCACAAAAATGGAAAAAGGATGATTGGTCGCTTTATCATAGCGCGTTGCTCAAGGGTAGAGCTTTAGATGTTTATTCTCGTTTACCTGCGACGGATTCGCTTAATTACCCCGCGTTGAAAGAGGTACTTCTGAAGAAGTACGAGTTAACCGAGCAAGGGTTTCGCAAGAAGTTTAAATATAATAAACCCGAGAGAGGCGAGACATTCACTCAATTCGTCACTAGGACGTGCAATTACTTGCAGCGATGGGTGGAATGTGGTAAAGTCGTGAAGACATTCGATGGTCTTATTGACTTTTTGCTTCGGGACCAGTTATTAACAACTTGTGGCAAAGAGTTGTACTTGTTCTTGAAGGAACGATCCTTCACTAGTATAGATGACATGGCCACACAGGCGGACCTATTTGCTAAAGCTCGAGGGGGGGGGTGTTCCCAGAACGTTATCTCGCGAGATGGAAAAAGCGGTAATCAGGCTAGGGACCCAAAACCCAGGAAACCTGAAAAATCTAGTAGAAATAACCAGGGGAGGTATAAGGACAAGCAATGTTTCACTTGCAAGGAGTGGGGTCATATCTCCCCCAATTGTCCAAAGCGGAAGGGATCAGTCCAGAGAGTCGCAGTAGCCATTGAAGGCAGGCGGTCGATAAATAGAAAATTCGATGTTTCCCAGCCAGCTAACCGGGAAGCAGCGTATGAGCCAGTAATGCGTGCAGGGATCGGTCGAGACCCTATCCAATCGATCGGTACATGTATTTTCCCAGAAGCAAGGGTACCGACGGCGAATGACACTGTAAATGGCCAGGAAGTGACCGTTTTACGAGACAATGGGTGCACTAGCGTAGTCGTGAAACGGAGCCTCGTTCGCGATGACCAATTGCTGGGGTTCAAATCGCCATGTATGCTACTGGACCAATCAATCGACCATGTTCCGGTCGCAAGGATAGAAATTGAAACACCTTTTCTGACCGGAACCGTTGAAGCGTTGTGCATAGCAAATCCGATCTATGAACTGACCATTGGCAATGTACAGGGATCTAGACTCCCGATCATGTCGGATTTCAGATACCCAATCATTCAAGCAGTGCAGACTAGAGCTCAGGTAAAGGGGGATAACAAACTCCTACGGAAATTGAAAGTACCTGACGAATTTCTAAACGAGCAGGAACGAGACGAGACTTTACACGCGATCAGGAAGAAAATATTGTCGGGTAGCGTGAGAAAGTGCAAGAACGGGTGTCCTCCAGGTTTCTAAAGCGTAAAGCTTCATGAATAGAGAGTATACTACTCCTGATGGTAGGAAATATCAGCAATTAGTTGTTCCCAAGAAATTTAGGGTGCATGTACTCAAGGTCGCGCACGAATCGAGTATGGCCGGTCATTTAGGTGTAAGGAAAACATCGGATAGGGTGACCAGGGAATTCTATTGGCCTGGGGTCAATGGCGAAGTAGCGCGGTTTTGCCGTTCGTGCGATGTTTGCCAAAAGACTGTCCCTAAAGGCAAGATAACTAGAATACCGTTAGGTCAGATGCCCCTGATAGATACTCCGTTTAAAAGAGTAGCTGTTGACATCGTAGGGCCCATATTTCCGCACACGGAACGTAAAAACCGTTACTAGGTACCCCGAAGCCATAGCCTTACCCTCAATTGAGACTGAACGTGTAGCCGAAGCGCTCGTAGACATGTTTAGCAGGTTAGGAGTGCCCGAAGAGATTCTTACAGACCGTGGGGCGCAATTCATCTCAGATCTCATGGCGGAAATAAATAAATAGGTTGCTGTCCAACAGTTGCGCACAACACCATACCATCCTATGTGCAATGTCTGGGGGGGGGAAAGGGAGTTCAGGGGGGAAATGTCCTAGACTCCATATTTTCCAAATTAAAACTGATGAAATCTAAAAAATTGTAAAAAATATTATTACTGTTTTTGTCATGAGAATAAGATAATACAGTAATATCTGACCTTTTTTTAAAAAAAAAATTTCAGAGTGGTATTTGTAGCTAGATTCTACTTAAATAATATTCATATTTTCGTAACAAGATCACAAGACCTGATGACCTTTGTAAAAAGTGAGAGTAACTGACCAATACTGTATGTGTTGACTGTACTGCTGAGGTCCAGGGTTATTCTAAAATTAATGGAAAAAGCTGAACAAAAAAAATCTGTCAGTAAATCCCAATCATAGAGCTACATTTTTTTTTGCCTCATGGGGAGACAAATACTGCAACTCTGTGATTGGATTTCCTTGTCTCAGTGCAAACCACTCCAGTGGCCTAGTGGTTAGAGCGTCCTCCTTGGATGAGAGAGGTCATGGGTTCGATCCCTGCTCGAGTCATACCAAAGGCTTACAAAATGGTACTAACTTCTGCCTCGTTAGTGTTAGAACTGGTCAGCCTGGTGTCAGGATAATGTGACTGGGTGGGACATCATGCTACATGTTTGCAGCATGATGTCTCAGTGCTAGACACCACTATATCTTCCACACTGCAGATATCGAAGCGATATGACTGAAAAAATTGTTAAAGCTACGTTAAAAATTATAATACATCACATGTCTCAGTGCAAACCCCAACATAGATTCTATAAATTCAAATAATGCCCTTCACCAAATAAGTTTAATTTGCATTCTCAAAGCAGTCTCTGTTGATACACTTCTTAAGGAAGAGAAAAACACTGCTGGTTAAGAAACACCTGACTAAAGTCTGCAGAAGGCAGATGACTGTTACACTCTGGATGCCTATATAATCTGATGGAAGAGAAATTTTGGATGTGTGACCAGGTGACTGCATAGATAAACTTGTATATTAAAATTACTGTTGCAATTTAAGTCGTGCCAGTTTTGTAGAAAGTAAGGTTATCATAAGAAAACTACAAGGTCAAATGTATCATTTGCATTTCTCAAATCATTATTCTTTTCATTTCTTTGAAATGCTTCTTCACATTTAGTTTATTAAAATAATTTAATCTGTAATAAAATTAAGTAACATAGCTATCATAAATCATATTTGTGCTTTTTTTGTGCAAAGAATTCTCAAAATCACAATGATCATTAGAAGGAGTGTTCATGCTGATATCCACAACACTTGTATCAGGATCACGATTTTTCTTTTTTTTCTTCTTTTTTAGTTTCTTCTCTAAGAATGTTTCATCAGGACTGTCAATTACCCTTCCTGACAAATGACTCTCTGATATGATACTTGTTTCTGACTGGTTGATTACACAGTTACCATCTTCTGATTGGTTAATTGATATATCAGACTGATTCTGAAGATATTTTCTATGTTTATGTTTATGCTTTTTCATTTTCCTTTGTGGGCAAAGGGTCTCTTCATCTGTTGTTCTTATATGAAATTGTGACTCTTCAAATCTGTCAACACTATCTTTTGATTTCTTTTTCTTCTTTTTAATCACACTTTCCTCTTCTACTTGATCTGTACTGGATGGTTGTGTGCCCAGGCTTTCAGTACTACTTGGAACTAGGGAATTATCTGAGATGTAATGCTTTCTTGTTTTCTTTTTTGAAGATTCCTTCATTTCTCTGTATGGACTTTCACTATGAAAACCTTCATCTTGCAAACTATGAATCTCCTCATGCTTTCTCTTTTTTGTTTTGTTGGAAAGTACCCTGTGGAAATAAAATATATAACAAATCAGAACATTCACTGTACTGTTGTTCTTGTTGTTATAGGGTTTAATACCATTTTTCAGTACAAAATAGGCTATACATGGCTGCCACAATAAATGGTGGAGGAAGAACCTGGGAAAAACCTTGGATAGAACCACTGACCCACAAGAATCTACGGCAAATCTTCTTCACATTCCCTTATTGGCCAAAGACTTGACCCCAAGCAGACAGAGGTGAGATGGCTGTGATCCATAATGAGTGCTTTAGACCACTGAGGGCCACGACTATATTGTAATTTGGTGGTTAAAAAGTATTCCAGAAAGCAATTATAATAGGAAGCAGACTGCAGGGGTCATTACATCAGACTAAATCACCTAAGAAATGAAAACTTCACCTTTTAAGGTTAAGAAAGTGAAAACAAGTTAACCTTATTTTTTTTTAAAGATGTACAATGAGTGATCATAGCTCTTAGCCACTTTACTGCAGTGTTGTGTTGCAATGAAATGTAGGTGTCAAGCCATCAAATAGCTAGTCTTAATTTCAGCTGTGCCGACAAACTCTTGCACATTCACAGCTTACTGACCATTAACCCTTCCTAACTGAATTATATATATGCATCTGGTTATAGTAACCATCATTAGCAGATTTCTGCAAGCTATCATTTAATGATAAAAACAAATTGTGTTTCAAAACTTAAACAATGGTATGAGCAGCAGGGAGGGTGAACCCTACAAAATTTTTGCTTGTGAAATTAACCTGAATAAGGTTTCTACAGAGGCTGAAAAAAAGGGTCAATAACCCTAAACCAAAATATCTAACTTTTATATTACTGTACGGACGGTTATAAACCACATAATAAACCACATGAGGTTAGCTCAGTTTTGTTATACTATTGACTTTTTTATCCTGATTTTATTGAACTATTTTTTACGTTAAAAACTCAGCAAAATTTTGTAGAGGTTCACCCTCCCTGCTGCTCCTGACTTTGTCACCTGACTTTGTCAGGGCATTAATATCGGGATTTTTAACAATAGATTTGGGTTTTTAAACAGATATACAGTTCATAAACAGATGGTCAAGGGGAACTAACCAAATATTTTATCCAGACCAATCTAGGATCGTATATATAAATTAATATATAACGTCTCCCGCGCAGGTCCACAATATTACCATCTTGATTTGTGAGTTTGAAATTCATTCTTGACAATAATGGATTATGTACACGCAGGTAGACTTGATTTATTGGCTCAGATACAATCAGCCAGCCCGGAGGGGATTGGATACTAGATGAATATAATATATACCCCTGCTGAGCCTGATTAGACTTAGAGAGGTCAAAATGGTAGCTATTATCAATTATATCGCAAACTAAATTCAGTGCGATGGTGGATGTTATATTAACAATATTAGGTGAGATATGACGACCTGTTCCATATGGATCATTATTATATTTGAGAATTGCTGGGGGTGGAATTAATTTTTTCCAGGAATTACATATTCTTCTAAAGTGTTCATCAATAAGATCACTGACTTTTTTAACTTCTCGGAGTCAAATCCGGGTATTATAAATGTTGGTAGCTGTTCTTCTGTGATTCCGTAATATTTCATAAATGGAACTTTGTTTCTATATTCTGGAAGTTGTATAAATTTCTTAACATCTATATTGAAGTCGGATCTCTGTGGTTCTGGTGGAACTTGATAATCTGGCGCGACTTCAGGCCAACCTAGTACTGATCTAATCGAACTCTGATAAATATCTACAGCATAATCAGGAGAATTTATTTCAATCACTGACGATAATGTTGGTTCGTAAACAGTAATTGCTATTTTAGACTCTTTCCCGGTTAAAGATTTAATTCTGCGCTGGAATTCATTAATCTGTTCTAACTGATAACTGCCAGTTGGAATACTAACAACTTGCCAATCGGGAGTTTCATCAGCTTTATTTTTATTTGCGAATACTAATGAATTATTTGGTTGTTGTCCACCAAATGGTTTTGATCTAATATTAGGCCTGCTATAATAAACACGTAACTGAGCTAATGCTATCTCTTTCACTGGAAATGCAGTTGGAAAGTTAACGCTAAATTCAGGATTGGTCAAACTTATCGATATCATAGTAGTTTTTGAAGGAGTTGTATTAGCGACGATCTGCTGTAACAACTCTCTCGACTCAGTTGCTGACATTATTATTATTATTGTTTAATTCTCCATTTATGTTGTCAGCAGAATCACTAACAATTTTGAATGCTTCATCGTAGGTTTTAATTATCGTTACAAACTCCTCATCAGATATTTTACCATCACTGAGATACGTGGAAATATATCCAGATAGTTTAGAGTATGTTGTTGTTGCTGTGTGTAATTTTATCATATACTCGCGCAATTTATCATTCGTACATGTAGTTATCTTTTTAGCAATAATATTAAAATAACCTGCTATAGTCGTTGAAGTTGAAACAATAATTGTTATAATTGCTGGAGCTGTCATCGTTAATGTTGATAATATTAATCCGGATCCAGCAACAATAGCAGAAACTGAATACACAATTATATCAATAACGACCATACGTCTACGACATTTTTTTATTTTTATTGTATAATGGTCGATATTTTTTAGTTTGGTCAGGCATTCACATGCTTGATTATATCTGTGACGTTGAACGTCGATAGTTATTTGATCCATTATACTATGATGTTAAGTAATTAATTGAGTTACAAATTCCAAATACCACCAGTAACCAACTGAGACCGAATGTTTATCAGACGATTCCAGCGTAAATGTTATCTCGGAATCTTTAATTTTACGGATATAATTCTAGAAATATTACCAGTTGATGGAGAGTTAGTGTATATTATAAAATCTACACCGCTAAGTACGGATATCCTATATATACCAGCGATTTTTGCTGTATATTTAATGGTTTCATTTTCTGGCGTCCATGTACCAGACCCAGAAGCAACAGTATACACAATATTTTTAATCTGATCGTGAGGAAATTTAATCAGGTCTATTTTTTTAACAATATCAGGAATTCCTACAATAATATCATTAAGTTTTGTATTAATATCAGTAAGTTTTATATTAACATTTGGTGGCTTTCCAAAAAATTCGTTATAAGTTCTGTTTATGTTTTCGCGAAAACTCAAAAACACATTCACGTGACCGGTAAATTCAGTTTCGATGTTGGTTATTCCATTAATGATTGAAGTATGTTTATCATCGACGTATTTTTTTGTTGTAGCATCATTATCTGCAGTTGGATTTCCAAGATCGGTAATTTTATTTTTGTTCATAATAACGTCTCCATTAAATACACCGCCAGTTTTTTTTTTTAACAAAATCATTAAATGATTTACTGGAATTCTGTATTTTACCCTGATCAGTAAATGTTACGATATTATCATCAACTGCATTATGAATTCGTGTAAGTACGTCTGGTAGTCGTATATTGCTTGTCTTTAATCGTCCTTGTTTGTCCTGAAAAATAACCACTTCATTTTGATCCACATTTGTAATATTTAATAAATCATCAATCTCATTTCTAAGTTGATCAAAGGTTGCATATTTAGATAAATCACCTTGTTGAGTTTTACCACGAGCAGATCTGCCGCAAATATCTACCATTATATTTACTGATGTCTATTTAAATGCGACATCATGGTATATTCATGCACGACTTCATGAGGTGGTTTTCCTTGCGGTGCCATGGATATAGCATCAAGTACACTAAGTACTTCTCGACCACATATTGGTGGATCGATTAATGTTTGTGTAGGTAACGTTGAATACCAGATTGGTGCAGTATTATTACTGACATAATGAATAAATTCTTTTGGTGGCGCTAATCCATATGAATTAAAATAATTCCACGTGGATCAATTGCATACGCCACCCAATGGGTACCTTGTCCAGAGTTTTTATCGAGATTTATAATACCTGTTTCAGTATTGTTTGGTTGTTTTGGTAATTGTTCGCGCATGAAAACACCTCTAAAGTTTTTTATTTTTAATTTTTTAACAGCATCGAGTAAATCAAAATTAGACATAGGCGAGATTAGTAAACTGTCCCTGGAAGTCTTAAGCCTTTTCCGTACCACGAGGGTGGGGTCCCTGGTAATCTGAGACCTTTTCCCATTTTTTTTAGATGGTTTTATTCCCTGTCCGGTCGCTTTCTTTAATGCCATTCCAGCGGCTGTTCCAACGGCGCCTAATGCAGCTACTTTTGCAACAGCTGGGGCTGCAGCGGCTATTAATGCTGGTATAGCTGCGAGAAGGGGAAATATACCACCAGTTTTAAAAGTATCCTTAATAGCTGCCGCAGAAAGATCCAATTTGACACCTTTATTTGATTTTTTTTTGCTTTATTAAAATTTTTGAATTGTCGATCAGTTAACGATAATTTATTTGAACCACTCATGTGTTCCTTTTTTAATGATATTGTTATTCCAGTTATTATTTGATGCTGATTGCAGTCTTTTGACCTGGCCAGGAGTCAGGGTAACATTAACGTGATTATATGACATTTATAATAATGATAAATGATCTAATTACACATTACATATTTTCTACTGGAGCATCAACGACTCTCATTCGTCTACCAACACCTTCTATGAGCACTGATTTATCGCTAAGTATAACAGCAATTTCTCTATAATTATCAATAACTCCTCTATTAACACTAGCTCGAAAATGTATATCTACTACTGATTGTCTGGTCAAATCTAAATGTTCGAGCGAAAAATAATAAATAGTATACAAGGATGTAAAATCTAACCGAGATATTTGTAATCCAGTATCAATATTTTGATCACGGCCCACGAACGACATAAGACGATGATATGCACGTGCTACATGATTTTGATCAAAATTGAGTAATATCACCTCGGATGGTTCTTAATGTCCATTTATCCTTAACGAACCTCAGAAACACCGAGTTTATCAAATATCATAATACTACGCGTTTGATCATTTACTCGTGCAGCATTTTGTGATACAATAAATATGTGTCTTGGTGCAGAAACACCTTGCTGAGAGGCTATCTGCCATGTAAATAAACCGTTAATATTACTCTGGATAGCATCTGTAGTCATTGTCAGCCATTATAGCATTGATTTACCGCCATGACTCATAAAAGATAATAATCGTTGTTCTTCAGATATTGATGGGGTCAATATTGACATCCAGAGACTAAGTTTTGTAAGAATTACCATACCATCATCACCAGCGGGTCTCCATATTGCATCATCATCTGCAGCTTTTCGTACTAGTACAACTGTATGTTTGGCTCCGAAAATGACTTTTCTGACATTTCTACAAAATCCTAAAATATGTGATAGTGGAATTGCACATGAAAATATTCTTCTATTTCCTTTTAACATCGCTCGACGTGTTGTAAATCCTAACTTGAAATTTACATTAACGCTATGTAATAACGGAAATGCAGCAGCAGGCCGGGCTATCATTCCTGCAGGTTGTGGATCGGATGCAGTATCCCGCGGTGTTTGTATTAAATTATACTGTCTATTTTCTGGAAAACCGGTTATATCCTTTGCGAACATCATTGATGGACCAGCTGATCTTGAATAATCGTCACTGTATCTGGCAAGACCAAGTATGGTTGTAGCTACGTCATCTTTTTGAATTGATTCAATATTTTTTCCGTCAATCATGTACGTAGCGCTATCAAACAACGCCATAATACCATTATTAACAAAACCAACACTAATTTCGGCTGCATATTCAGTATTATCGGTTTTTAATATTTCACCTTCGACCTCAATAAAAGCCTCTGTGGGCAGAAAATATCTACTTGTATCATGAACCTGAAGTTCCATTCTTCCTCGTTGATTTGGAATTCGTGCTTCATAAGAATAATACTGATAATCGTGTATAGACTCATCTTCGAGAACTGGTGCGTCCATGTCAAACGCGGGGTCACTCATACGCTTGAACATATTTATTATAATTATTATCCTCTAAAACGAAGACCACCTCGGGAAGTGAGACCACTTCCTGCTATCAGACTATACTTGATTTCTTTCATAGGAATCTGGAACGACTGTGTACATATATATGAGAATTAATTACTAGGTCGTCATGCGAGTGTGTCTGCTACGCACGAGCTTATATAACACCGATTCAGTGCCATCATTTTTTGGTGATGCGTGCTTAGTCGTGACGGTATATGGGTTGGTGCGTGCAGGCAAGGCGATGGGTGCCATTTACTCGCGGACCTGGGTTCGAAACTCGGTAGAGTACGAATTTAATTTCTCTAACCTGTATGATAGTATTGTTTGTATTAAACTATTATTTCTGCCCACTATTATCAAGATTCTACTACAGAATCCAGGGATAGCACAGTCTGTTCTGTCTGGTATATATTTATAATTATTTGTAATACAAAAATCCTATATACCTTGATTTCTTTCATAGGAATCTGGAACGACTGTGTACATATATATGAGAATTAATTACTAGGTCGTCATGCGAGTGTCTGCTACGCACGAGCTTATATAACACCGATTCAGTGCCATCATTTTTTGGTGATGCGTGCTTAGTCGTGACGGTATATGGGTTGGTGCGTGCAGGCAAGGCGATGGGTGCCATTTACTCGCGGACCTGGGTTCGAAACTCGGTAGAGTACGAATTTAATTTCTCTAACCTGTATGATAGTATTGTTTGTATTAAACTATTATTTCTGCCCACTATTATCAAGATTCTACTACAGAATCCAGGGATAGCACAGTCTGTTCTGTCTGGTATATATATATATATATATATATATATATATATATATATATATATATATATATATATAGTCTGATTTTTATATTTTTTATTTATATTTCTGATAAATATTATTTTTAAGTATATACATATTGTCTGATTTTTATATTTTTTATTTTTATATTTCTGATAAATATATTCATTATTATTTTTAATTATATATATATTGTCTGATTTTTATATTTTTTATTTTTATATTTCTGATAAATATATTATTTTTAATTATATATATATAGTCTGATTTTTATATTTTATATTTTTATATTTCTGATAAATATATTCATTATTTTTATCATTATTATATATTTGTCTGATTTTTGTCAAAAATAATCAGTAGCGATCCTAGCGATTACCCTTCATTGGAACTGTGTGTCTTTTATGAAGTCCTAACATGTTCGTCTCTCTTATGACTTATTATGCGGCACTTCATAATACTGTTTCGTTTGGCTAGCATTCCTTTCTGGAATGTGTTATTTTGGGGGTTCTCCATGGGGCAGAGAGCTCAAGGCATGCTACTGATTATTTTAGGGGGGGGGGGCTATTCTTATAGACACATCCCCCGGTGAATTTCTAATTGACGAAAGGCGAAATATTAGAAATTCAGAGGACTGTCTATACGCATTGCGGTTTCGATACATAACCCTGTGGGTACAAAAGTGTACCTCACGTGGCTGACACAGTGGAGATATTTATTGAAACCTGAGGCGCGCCCCGCCCCCAATTATATATATAAAAGGCATCCCCGGGACCAAATCCATTTCGGCGAAATCTGGAATCGAACCACAGATGTCTAGATTTAGAGTCCAACGATCTACCTCTACACCATGCTGCGTTCGATGAATATAAGTTTTAATTATTACTATAATGGTTTTACAAATATAATTTTATTAAGATAGTTATGTGTATTAATCTTACTAAAATATATAAATAAAATTACAAGCATAAAAATGGGAAATAACCCATACCGGAAATCGATTAACGCGTTTGAATAACCCAGATCTGTATACACTGAGAGAGAGTGTAATTCATTAAATTGAAGTACTGTTTGTGCAGTCTGCAGCTAAAATACATCAACGAGGTATGTTTATAAAGGTAACTGTTTAAACCTGTCTACTTCAAGCTATTTAATTCACCAGACCAATGCAGCACGCTTTGCTGTAGATTAAGTTACCACACTATACAAAAAGGATTCAATTACGTCTGTATACATAGGTAATATTACGTCATCCAAGGTCAGTAGGTATATAAACAACCGGTAAGGGAGCTAACCGTATGAGCGAGCAGGGCAGAGGAGAGGTAGCAGCCTTTGAAGAGGACGGACGTGTTTATCAGGAGCTCCAGGAGAACAAAGGAACAAGGAACAGAGGACAAAGGAAACAGAAGAAAGAAGAAAAGAACAGAAGAAGAAAGAAGAAAAGAACAAAGGAACAGAAGAAAGAAGAAACAGACAGGAAGAAAATGGAAGAAAAGTAGACGCAAGTAATAATCAAATTCTTTTACACACGATATATCGTAAAAGAAATGACCAGCCGAAGAAAGAAGACCACAGAAAGAAGAAAGAAGATTGCTACTTTGCTGCTGTTTTAACAGCAGCGTAGTGAAATAGTGTTAGTCAAAATGCCTTACACAGAGCTCACTTTGGCAAGAGCTCTTTTTCGGTTAACAACTACTCTTTTGGCCCTTGAAAGGATGATTGGAGAAAAAAAAATGTATAATTCGCCGTCAAACCAAATTAAGATCACTGAAATGCACAAGGTAGCTTATACCTTCCAAATTTGACTCAATTTTTGGAACTACAGGTACGCATAGTACACAAAAACATAATACTACTATTTAGTAGGAAATTCACAACTCGTATTCATTCGACTCGTATGTGGCTTACACATGTTTGGCTATGATAGGGGACTCCCATCCCCAATAGGCAACGGGCAGAAACAGGAACTTAACTTAGTGGGCGGAAGCCGCATCCATTGCCGACACCGTCAACTCAAGGTAACCTGGGAACCAACGATCAAGGATGAGGAAAGGCAGTAGGAAGCGCCCTGGGCCACATTAAATAATGTGAAAAGGTTACACTTTCAAAGCCAAAATATGTGGACCCAGGGTAAGACAGACATAAGGAAGAGGATCCCAACACACAAGAATAGAGGAATCAACTACGGTACCGCCCTTTGCTGGATCCTTTCCTTTGCCTTTTCTGAGCTCGGGGGTTGAGGCAGTGTGACTGTATCTATGACGATCAGTGACCGTATCAATGACGATCATAAGGTCTGTTTTAAGGTTGGCAGAAAAAAGGTCAAGCACTAGACCAAAAGCCCTGCCCGTGGGCTGAGTGCCTCCCTAGATTAGCAACATTATCGAAAAGATGATGTCCGGCTTAGGTGGTAAACCATCTAGGGGGGTTATTACGCCCATGCGCCGGGGCACAAAAAGTGTCGAGCTCTGAGACACGGGTGAGCCCTGCCTCGGAAGGAGGGGAGGCCGCTAGCCCTTTTCAGGGCTTTAACCAGTCATAATACACGAGAGTGGAAACATGACTATAATAACAGTGCAAAATAAGCAAGCTAACCGTATGTTTGGTTTCTAAACAGACAGACAAATAAACACTTAGAAAATCTACAGATTTCTGAAACATTTACAGATTTTAACATAAATAATAATTTATTTTAATTTTTGTTTGTTAGCGTAATAATATTAATATTTTATTTTGTTTTTGGGCCTAATTTCAGATTTTTTATAAATAATTCATGTGAATCCTAGAAAATCTACAAATTTCTGAAGATATTTTTGGTTAATTCAATTTAATATATTTTTATTTTAAACAAATAAATATATATATATATATATAATGAACATTGAAAATATCAAAGCTATTGTTTCTGCTATTGAAAAATTAAAACATGACGGAATTCAATTATCTGAAGGTCTTGATGCTGAAAAAATTTTGTGTGAGTTTGAAACGTTACAACAAAGAAAATTTCAGAATAAATTCACATTATCTTCCAATTACAGATTCATAAAGTCAGTTTATAATTCTATGTTAGAATCTTTACAATTGGTGAACGACACACAAGTAAAACTATTTGCGCCTCTTGTGGGTTCAATCGAAAAAATAAAAAGCGCATTATCTCAAGAATATGAAAGAAAAAAATGATAGACAATCGTGTGATGCAATTGAGAAAGATTATGCTATTTGATTCTGTAATAAATGATAATAAAACTGAAGAAAGCGATAATGAAGGTGTATCCATATAGATGTGATTATAACCTAACAAAACCCTTAGTAAGATTGATATAAAATAAAATAGATAGTTATTATATATACTCGAATTTAATCATATGATTATAATATTTTGAATATGCAGAAATATGTATTTTCTTTGCGACAGATTGTACCAATTGAGGATCAATGCTGAAATATTTGGCTGCTGCGTTTATTGATTTAAAATATATTTCTTGGTTTGTTTCTATATTTATGGATTTAATCGCCCTCTTTCCAAATATCTTACATTTTCCTCGTTCAGAATTCTGACTCGGCGTAATAGCTTGTAGGTACGAAATTTCGTTATTTCGAGGATTTCCATCAATATGATCAATAATAAATCCATCTATGATTTTCCTATGAAAACATTCGTATATAAACCTGTGTGAATAATAAGTCTGGTTATTTTCGTACATACTAAATTCAAAATAACCAGACTTATTAAGATAACCGAGTGGTTTCTTTCGTCTACAATGTCTAATAACACCATCTCTGGATGCCTCGTAATTGGTATATATTGGGTGTCTCACACCCCCCTGCTTCATTATATATTCCTCAAAATTGATATATATTGGACGTTTCACAAATTCTTTTTGTTCCATTATATAATATTTATTTGTTTAAATCATTATTTTTGAAATTGGCAAATTTGATATAAAGTAAAATAGATAGTTATTATACATACTCAAATATAATTCTTTGGTCATATTTTTTGAATATGCAGATTTATTTATTTTATTTGCGACAGATTTTACCGATCGTGGATAAATATTAAAATATATACCCGCTGCACTTATTGATGGAAAAGTTAATTCTTGGTTTGTTTCTATATTTATGGATTTAATGGCCCTCTTTCCAAATATCTTACATTTTCCTGTATTTCCGAACTTTTAATTTTGGCTTTGTGTAATTGATTCTAAGTTATTTAGATGGTTATTGTGGAGATTTCCATCTAAATGATTAACAACAAGTCCATCTTTAACAATCCCAAAATGACATTCGAATATAAATTTATGACAATAATAATTTTTTTCCCCACCAATATTAAATTTAAAATAACCATTATTATTAAGATTACCGAGTGGTTTCTTTAGTCTACAGTGTCTAATAACACCATCTCTGGATGCCTCGTAATTCGTATATATTGGATGTCTCACAAATTCTTTTTGTTCCATTTGTACATAATATTTGTTTAAATCATTATTTTTGAAATCTGGTTAGATAATCATTTTCTGTTTTTATAGATTTACCTGTCGATGTATCTTTTTTTTGTCATAATATCGTTTCAGCTCTATATTTTTTACCCCCGCAATTTTCACATAATTGCGTTTTTCCTCTAACTCCAAAACCACATTGAATACATGGTTTTGGTCCAGTACTTCCATGTCTGATACTCTGCATATGGTAACCGCAGTATTTGTTTACACGATTTATTACAATAAGAAATATGTCCAATTTTTAACCAAACACATTTATTTTCTGTTTGAATAATTTATTTATATATACTAAATTTCAATTTGAATATAATATTTGTCTTAATTATAATAATGGAAGAATTATCAGCAATTGAACCATCTGCTACTAGATTTGATCTTGACAGACTATTAGGATATAAATTTAGTATTTCGATGAGAGATCTAGCTTCAATAAATGTAGATATAACTAAACGTATCCGTGAGGCCAAAATGGAATTTCGAGAAGATGGTGCTATGCATGTTTGGTCAACTTTTAGAGTTGGAAAAGTTATTAATGTGATGAACGACAAACGAGCAAACGAGCAGAAGTAATTATTAATCACATTGATAATCAAAAGTATCTTATTTTAATAAAATTTATTGTGAATAGACGATAATATTTGGATTTTTCGTGACAAAAGAACTCCTATTCATATACAGTCTGGAAATAATAAAATGACATTATTGAGTAACAAATCCAAACCCGGAATACTGACTGGTATTGATAGACCGTATTTTGAGCGAGGATATCCAGTTACTGCTGTGGTATATGGATTGTTTTTACTGAATGATAAACCTAATATTGAAGATCTCAAACCGATGAAACTGTCAGAATTAAAAATAAATTGCGTGGCTGAACGCATTATTGAACATTTTACAAATGCGATGCGTGGTAATGGCTTAACAGATTTAAGACGCAAAAAAATATGTGAATGGGGTAAGGCCGTTAAAAATTCTGGTGCATCTATTAAGGATGTTGCTAAGCTAGAAAAGTTATTAAGATTTCCAATAACAGTAAAAACACTAACAGGAGAGATATTATACAAACCAAAATATATAAGAAATGGAAACCCTATAACGATTATTGATCATAATGCACATGCATGGACTGATGCAGTAACTATATTTCCACGAGACAGAATGATTAAATTTTATAATGGTCATATATTTGATTTTATTAAAAATATCAGTAAAAATGATCCTGTATCTATTTGGTTATTTCAGAGTTCGGAACACGATTGTCATGATCAATTTGTACGACCAAATGGTGATATTTATCGTACAGAATTTGTTTATGAAGAAATGAGAAATCTTGCACTAAAATATACTTCTGACGAGATCAAAGTTAGACAACTACTGAATAATTGTTTTACCGTACCAGCGGTAGCGGCCCATTTCGCTCAGGAAAAATTTCATGGAAACCTACAGGATCAGAATTTATTGAGGATATACAAAAAAGTTGCATAGAATATGGGCACGAAGGATTATGGAATACTAAATACGAGTATGATGATGTTATATTAGTCGATATGGCTGCATGTTACCCTGGGAGTTTTCTTGGATATGGTGAGTGTTCTAAATATTTTAACAGATTCGGACACCCCACACATGACATGGCTAGAGTTTCAATAAATGGACCCTTACCAGATTTTGACATAACAGGATTTGCATATGTAGAATCATTTGAGTTCGCAAAAGATCTCCATCCGATTACTTATATTTGGTTTGGTAAACACTTTTTAGAAAAATGTTGGGCTCCAATAGTATTATTAAGATATATGCTTGATGTTGGAATATTAATATCGTTAAAAGTTAATGAAGCGATTATATCCTATAATGCACAAAAACAAGTTTGGTTACCAGAACCTGATAGATTTAATATTGATGATGCCAGGAAAGAATTTCCTGATCTTGCCGAAGATGACATTAGTAAAATTACTAATAATATACGTAAATGTAGAGATGAACATGATGAGAAGCATGCAAAAGATCTTGGTAGAAAGATAATTGGTAAATTTACTCAGGGTAGTTCATACGGTCATAAACGACACTGTACAAGATTGATTATGGACGATACTGAGTTAGATTTTATAATTAATGATACAACGGAGAAAAACACATTTATAAGCCGAAGTAATGCTTATTTATCGGATGGGACCAAACTAGGTACTATTGTTAGCTATATTGAGGGCGATTCACCTCAGTTTACTCATTTAAGATCTTCGATGCTAGCTTATGTTTCTATAAATTTACTGTCTATGATAAATATATTTCCTCGTTACGCTGTTAGAGTTGCTACGGATTCATTTTATATACATAAAAAATATAAGGATTTATTAAATCCGCTACTTGGTAATGGTGAGTGGGGGACATGAAGGATAAAGCAAGAAAATATACTTAGTTATTCTGAATTTTCTGACGTTGAAATTAAGGAAATATATTAGAAATAATAATCAAATATTAGAATCATTTGCACCATATATGTATGATCCTGTGGCTAGATATAAGATCGTTTATCTTAATGGGTAAGGAGGGTCAGGTAAAACAACTCGTGTAAACATCAGCCATTTTGACTGGGTTTTCGTAGCGCCACATTCAGGGAAAAAACCCTATTTGATACTACATTCATTTTTGCAAATGATCATTATGTAAGATCACGTGGTTGCTGTTTAGTCAAAATCCGCTATTTAAAGTAACTGGGTCGTAATCTCAATGCTCCAAAATGGAGATGATGGATTTCGTTTAGTATTTACTAGTTTTCACGATTAGAATCACAACTATGAAATCTTCAATAACTTAAGTAAAGGCTCTGATATTGATGTAGGCAGGGATTAGTTTTTATAAATGATTAAATTCTGGTGATTTAGTGATGTTGATGCATAGAACTTGTAAATTTCAAGTATGAGAAATGGCAGCTACCGTTGGTCATGTGGCTTAAATGACTTGACAGTAAACAAGTTCTGTCAAGATTTTAAAGCACATAAATAATTCTTTTGTGAAAAATAACTATACAGTTATCAAGATCGGATTTTACTTTTATATCTTTCCATACATAATGTATGTGTACCAAAAATGTACAATGGTTAAAATCGCTGTTAAACGAAACATACACTACACCTACACCGCATAACAGTTAACAGGCAAGCCTATGTGTAAAAGGCAACAGATGTTCTTTTTTTAGCGTACTGCTCTGGATAACTTTTTTACATATATAATGAAGGGCTAAAAAGCCATACACTCTATGAGGTAAAGGGTTAAATAAATTTGTGATATCCCTACATTTCTTCAAGTGAATTCAAAAGACAATGAAAACATATATCCCCATGTTATTCCTTTCTAGGATAATTTGGTGGTAAATTGTCTGTGACTATAAATTAGAATTCACCTAGCATTGACTTACTCTGAAAAATAAATATAATTCATGTGAATCAAGAAATATAAACCAGTGTTACTATTCATTGTTTACATTACACTTGTTATTTTACCTGTAAACTGAGCAGTAAATAAAATATCCATGCAATACCTTAAAACACTCCCCAAGAATAAGAAGGATTTGAGTGTTTATTAAGTCCAGAGAATTTAGCTAACAATCGCCAAATGAACAGGAAAGAAGTTTACAACTCTTATACTTGTTTCTCTTCACATCATTTTATTCTTTCATGGAGAGGACTTTAGTCGAATATGATGTCCCTTTTAGTACATCGAGATGAAGTGCTACTACATAGTGGAGTTGAATGCCATGAGGATTGCACCTGCTCTGTAAAAGGATAACGTATGGATGGAAATGAGGATAAACAGAAGCAGAAAAGTTAAAGGAATTCAAGTGGAAAATAATGGAAATGGAAAATGACTATGATACTGATTTTGAACAGTAATGATAATATGATATGGTAGCGACATAGAATGGAAATTGACTAGAGCCAAGCAGTTTAATAAAACTACAGAAAGCAGAACATAAACAATTATAAGAATGTTTGATAGAGAATTGATTTAAATTGAAGAAAATATAGATTAGAACTTGTCACAGAAACGAGAGATATTTATAAAATATACCAAGAGAACAGTTATAATATTAACTGTAGACCTACAGGCAGATACTAGACAATCTTGTCTGCTCACTTTTCTTTGACTATCTTTGCTACGTCTATTAAATTTATGATAAATGAACTCCAACATGATAAAAACATAAGTTTTTGGGAAATACTAGTGATATGAAGTATGGTTATTATGATAAATTTTCATAACATGAAATGCAGAATAAAACTTGGGTATTTTGGATGTATCTATTTTTTGTAACAACATTCAGTCTTTACCTATTTTTGCTATAGCTATTAACTTTATGATGAACTTACTAATGATATAAATTATGGGCATCATGATAAATTTTCATATGGAGATTTCTCTTTAAATAATTTATGTATTTATTTGCCATAAACTATAACTTGCATCAATAATTAGTCTTTAACTATTTTTGCTATAGCTATGAACTTTATGATAAATGTATAGATTTGGAAATACTAATATCATTTAAATTCAAAGGCTTTTAAACTGAAAAATTGATGTGTAAAAAGTTCCTGGAAAATATTACTGCCATTAATTTTGGTGATTACTATAACCTAACCATAATGTTAAAAACACAATTAAACTTTAAATAATTTAGATGTATCTATTTGCTATAACTAGAAGTTGCATCATTAGGATTTACTAAATTGTATATGTGAACTTATTTGAAGTAGAGGAAACGTGCAGCTCTGGTGCTCACTGTTTAGAGCACAGGTTGTGCACATGTGCCATAAGGTACTATGGATCTGAATTTATGTGATTAGCAGCTCATACTATTATATCTAGATTAGTTTAAAAACTAAAATTTCTACTTCTCTATCTTTAAAACATATTACGGAAAGAAAACTACGAAAATTAATATGATAAAATACTAACAAATTTGAATGGCATTCTTACCCTATCTCAAAATTAATAAAACCAAAATTCAATTTAAAAAAGTTGTTGTTCTGGGGCCTAATGTCATTTTTCAGCACACGATAGACTATACATGGTGGCCAGTATTAGTGGTGGAGGAAGAAACCGGGAAATCCACTGAAAGAACCACATAAATATGAGAAGCTACTAGCAAGCTTTCTCATATATTCACATTTGCCGAATCTTAGACTCAACTCACACAGACAGATTTAAAAAATTAACACAAATGTATATACACATTGAAGAAACATGAATACATAAAAATCATATAAATTTTCGATCTAGGGGGTCCCGCAGATGATATAATTCTGAGAGGGACCATGCCAATAAACTTATACTCGTGATAAGACCTATTCAAATTACACACCTGGTGTCTGAAAAGTTATAATTTTTTATACAGTGTGCTCATTTTGATAAAAAAAAAGTTGGCATATATAGATGCACTGTAACATTTTTGAGCTTTCAAAATGATATCAGTTCCAGTTTGATTACATGCATGACCCACTCAGTTCAAAGCTCAATTTCAGTAAAGCTGCATCAACTAGAATTATCACTTTTAACACTTCTCCAGCTATAATAATCTGATGTAATTCATAACTTTAAAATAAATTGCCATCACTATCTTCATCCAACAGGCTTGTCTGCAGAACTGAACCATCTATGTGAACCGCAACAGGATTTCTGCCTTTAGGACTGTCTAGCTAGCCCATATTTTAAACACGCATTTGTAAAACGTCCTCCATGCATGGTTCAAACTATGAGAGAATGTCTTGTCCAGCACCCAATGTGACAATTAAACTCAGTGAAGAGAAAGAGTGTCAATGACATCATGCAAAAGGGAACAACAAAAATGTTTTTCCAGATGTCTTAGTCATTTTAAAATTTTTCCAAACCTTTTCAAGACCTGGAAAAACAATTTTCAAGTTCAAGTCTTTTACCAGAATCCAGACCTGCATGGGAACCCTGAAACTGATACTATCTTTTTGTTTCTTTTGTGTCTCAGGGTCAGAAAATTCATCACCACCAGATTGTTTCAGAGACAGTCACAAAAGAAAATTGCTTCTTTGTGCCACTGTGATTTTAAAGTTCAAATGTATGCAATGAATGTCATGTCTGTTCAATTTTTATCTGAATGATCCATTACAAAAAAAACAATTGCGGTTTTAAATGTTTTGCCAATTTAAGCAAATTAATTGTCAATAAAACACAATCCCACGCTGACAACTGGCTTAGCGAGATCCAATATTTTCGTTTTGTCTGAATATAATTTAAAGCACAATCAAACAAATGCTGATAATAAATCAGAAATGTTCCAGTGAAGTCAAAATGATTCTGAACTTTTAAACATCCTGCTCAATGAAATGAATTGCCAATATAATATGCTTCAGTTGATTATAATTTGTTGTCCAAACATACTAATGCTGATGTTTGATCAAAAGGAAGTCCACTGGTGTCATAAATGTTTACTCTTCCTCAATCATAAACTTCAAACATAATCTCAAAACAATTCAACCTAAGTTAGTCGAATCTAAGCCTAACTTTAACAAACTATTAGCCCGACCCATTTCACTTACATCCCATTTCACTTACATCTTCCAATGGTGTGATATTATTGGCCATCAAGGTCTAAACTATTGTCGAGCAGATGTCAATCAGTAAATTTCTTATTAACAGTGCACTCTTGGTAAGAAACTAAGCTAGAAGCGAATCAATGGTAATTAAGATTGATGTCACAGCCCAAATCTGTGTCAATAAGACACACAAGTAAAAATTTCTGCCAAAAAGGTCATTTTAAAATTCCATACATCAAAATTCAAGAGTAAGCATCCTTTAAAAACCCTACACGTGTGTGTGTTAGAGAGAGATATACATACACAATTTCCCCAGAAGATTTAAGTCCAGCTTAATCCCTGGACTGTTGACAAGGCTGATACATGCCTAATAGCCAAACACAAAAACAGCTAACTGGCATGACCCCTTATTCTTTCAGGGATCCTACTGGAGAAGCCCCAAAATTTAACCCTTTTGCAGATGTTTACCACATGAGCAACATATGAACCAAATCTAGTAAATTTACGCCCATCCTTTTACAAGTTCATAAGAGTTACCGACAGACAAATGGATGGACCAACACAGGGCATCACAACATCCCCTATTATAGCATGGGATAAAAAAGAGGTTACCATGAACTTGGCCTTAATTAGGAAGTCTATGGCATATGAATAGCAAGAGTAGCATGTTTCTCTATACATTCCTCAATCTTACCAATCATCTTTTATGTAGCCTTTCATAGATAAAACATTGTTGTTGGTAAATATCCCTGTGACCACAAACAGGAACTCTGTACCAACTGTGAAACTTGAACCCATCCATCCACCAACAGACTTCTTTGGTTTGGGTATAGAAGCATTGAAACAGTCATGTACAAGGCAGCCAACATGAAATTTGCTGGTTTTATTTACTATCCCTTTGAGCGTGCATCCAATTTTTGGACTAAAAACGATGAAATCTGCTTGGATGTCAAAATGAAGGTAGGGTTGTTCTTCTATGATTCTTGAATTTCTTTGAAGAAGTTTGACATTATTGTAGGCTATAGGAGAACCACCCCATCTGTAACAAAAAAGTAAAGAAAAATGAAATTAGTATAATTAAATAATTGTAAATATTACTGACCAACTGATCTCAACATTTACTCAAATAACTTGATGATCAATATGCTATTTCTTTGCAATAAAATAATCTTGGATTCTAATTTCATGTTGGCAGATGAGTTTACACCTAAAATCTAATGACCCCCTTTACTTTAGCAATATATCAGAAAGTAATTATCAAGTGTTTAATATGTTGGTGGTCACAAGAGATATTATATTTACCTAGATGGTCCTTGATCTAATGTGTAGATGTTCACATATATTTGCAAAATTCCACTCATGATATCAAAATCCATCTTTTTAAAAAGTGTACTGATTTTGAAACATTGTCATTCAGCATAAGTTTGCACATTGTGAAACCTGATACAATGCTGCAAATTCTGGCACATAATGGAATGTTTAAGAAATGGTTACCCTATTGTAATGTAACACTGTTTACTGGATTTGACATTGTCCAGAATTGATCTTTTTCAATTTTTATAAATAACTATAATATAAATATAATATCCAGTTCTTGACCTTGTTCCATGATCACTGACAGTTTTGGTAAACAACTTTATTTTTTATTTATCTTTCTCTGAGTAAGAATAATTAAGTTGAATCAAGGTCATACGTGAACTACATTATAATTAGCATATATCAATTGATACAAACTTCTATTTTTTTCATATGAATTAACTTTTCAGCCTCATCCGGAAATCTGTTTTGCATCTCAGTTAATGTATAACTTGTTTTGATAAAGGTTTATTCAGTGGGGTTTAAAAGTCTTGACATGTAAAGTTGCATAATGATGTGACCAGTTTGAGTTTGTGATTTTCTTCAAATTATTGAAGTCAAGTGATTCTTTTCCCTGTAAATACAAAAGTGCTCTGACAAAATATGTGGATAAAGACTTTTATTGGAATTTATACTAAATTAAAAACTAGAATATTTTCTATGATTCAACAAGACTTTGACACAGCAGCACTTCACTGACCACAACAGATGTCATCTTCAATTTTGGATTTCAGCGGGACTCAAACTATTTCATTCAGAATTTTTATTACTAGAACTTCTATTTTTAAGTCTTGGACTATTTTGGGATTTAATTTGTAAAACATTAAGTTCCTTTAATCATTTTTCATTTTATATTCTAGGGAGATAAATTTTTTGTTCAATTTTACAAAGCTTGTTGTCTTAACTCTTTTCTGCTACTTATTTTACCAGCATAGACTCATAACAGAATATACACTAAATGGAAAAAAAAAATTTCAATGTTATACAATTATTTGATGTTGCCGCAGCAATAACAAATCTGCATTTGTTTGGTCCTTTTTGGAGGGCCTTTATTGGCGTCTTTAATAGCACATCAAAGCAAGCAGAAGACTTTTGATCAAAGGAAGTCAGCAACAAATTTAACCGACATCGGAATACGCTATACAAGGCAATTATTTGGGTAGTAAAAAGTAGCACCAAAATATAAATAACATTGTAGGACTACTCGAACCCGAAAACAACTATCTGGGTCGATGTCTTAAATTGCAGTTTTACAATCAGCAGTTATGTTTACAACTCGTGTGTGTGTCGGAGAGAGAGAGAGAGAGAGAGAGAGAGAGAGAGAGAGAGAGAGAGAGAGAGAGAGAGAGAGAGAGGGTAGCAATGTCGTACATTTCGTTATACAATTTCAACTTTAGGTTCAAGTGATCCGCAATGCCAGACTGTAGACGTCCAAGATATTTGGGTGACAAAACGATATGAATCTTGCTTGACTGCTCTTTAAACTGAGAATACTTATCATTATCAAGAATTAGTTTTGCTTCAGCATATGTTAGTTTTGTTGTTACTGCCATCTGAACGGAAGGAGCATATGATATTATTTGAAAACACGTGGAAAGTATTTAATTTTGAGTTACTCCCTCCTATCGGAAGTTGCATATATCTATGCTCTGGCATTTTGTCGCCTAAAGGATTTTTAGCTTAATCAGGAGCGAATTTTAAGCGTTTATACTACTTGATTAATTTTCTTTCGTCTCCACTAGATGGCGTAATATTTACAGTTGACCAATCTCAAGGCGGCTTTTATACGTTTTCAAAATTGCCAAAGCATAATTTTGTAGTGAATGACAGATCTCGTAAAAAGCACAGTTCTAAGAGCACCACAATAACTGGGATATATCAGGTATTAGTATACAATAGTTACATTCATTGCGAGCATCTTTTTTTTTAGTCCTACACGATGTCGTTAACAGTGATAGCTTGAAAAATTCTATGTCAGTGCGTTCAGAAACGTGGGGTGGGAGCTTAGGTAAGATGATGAAGGGCGAAGAGTTGTGGAAATCATTGCATTTGTTAACAGTTCAGCCAGTGGTAATATAGGCTATGTAGTCAAGTCGTCCACATCACCATTTAAGCGCTTGTGAATTGAGATTCTGTTGATTTTGCAATTATTTTAAATTTAATTTTATGTTGTAATTGTACGAGTTTAAAATTGTAAATAGAGAGTAACAACGGAATTAACTGAGATTTCAAAACTGCATGATAGTGGGTGGGGATGGCTACTTTTGCACCAGTTCATAAAGTGATAGACACTGACCATGATATGTAGGATAGATATAGGGAGGGGTCACAATCTTGCTGCCATAGGGGAAATCGGGGGTATTTTGGATAGCTCTTGCTTGTGACTAAAACCAACGTTCTCAAGTAGAATTTACTGACACCCAGTGTTGAATAGCTATTTTTAAAGTGTCAAAATAATTGATGTTTGCTGTTTTCAATGACTTATCTACTCTGAAATTGTGTATTGTATTAGAATGTAAATATCCAATAATGTATACAAATTTGGACACCTGTTGGAAACTTCTGACTGATATTAATAATGATACTAATTATAATTATGACAATATTCATAGTGCTGGTGGTAATGAAATGTACCTTAAAATGGAGCAAGATTCTCTCAGTAATTTGTTTTACAAATAAGTTTTGCTATACCACATTTGAATATGCTACAATATGTTATTAAATACATAACATTT
Organism: Potamilus streckersoni; assembly: GCA_016746295.1. Lineage (NCBI taxonomy): Eukaryota > Metazoa > Mollusca > Bivalvia > Unionida > Unionidae > Potamilus > Potamilus streckersoni. The sequence continues at coordinate 1,327,674 of JAEAOA010000596.1, read as the reverse complement.
ATAACAATCTATTTACATTTTTGTTCTTCTATACTATTCTGGCTTACTGTTTTGTTAGTAACCATTTGATGGATTAAATAAATGTGGTAGGCACTGGTATATTTGTTGAAAAGCTAGATGGCAGATCAAGAGGTAACTTAGCAATGCTGTTGCTTTCATTGGTAGCCTCTAGTTGGATATTACCATTGAAATAGCATACATAGATCCTCAACAGTGAACGTTTAATTCTAAGAAAAAGCTGGATTTATCATAAGACAGAGATGAATTCATTTTTGAGTTGTACAAAGTCGATAGTAGCATTTATCACATGACCAGTTAGAGGAGATGCCAATTCCAAGCCTTTAATACCGGCATTTTTTGGCACTGACCCAGAAGTGGGTGCTGGAGTTCCTCCAGCAAATGCAGCATTCACAAAGTAAATATTGAATGTGGTTTTACTTGGCAGAAATGGGATTGAGAAGAAAAAATTCAGCAAGCTTTAAAACCATTAGTATTTTCGGTCAGGGGTTGTGAGTTCATTCAAGTCACCAGCCTTGGGCCAATGCCTTAAAAAAAATTTGAGCACTGATTAGTACAGTACATAAACTATTATACCAGACATGCATTCATTTTCAGATTTGTCAATAAGCTAACTGTAGCCTGCATGTAAAATACACTGTAATTGAACCATAAGAATGAAGCTTCTTGATGTTTAAATTAATTACTTAAATTTCTGCTTTGCAGATTTATTTGTGGGTTTTTTTGTTGAAAAACTAATGCTTAAGTTAGGGCTGATGAAAACCGTTGCCAATGCCTTTTTACACATCCCCGGTAATGGATATGGTTTCGCAAAAAAGTTAGCTCAGAATTCAGTATTATCTCAGTGTTTTAGTGATGGATGAATATTTTCAAAATATTAGTCCTTAGGTGATGTGTTGAGGGTAGGTAATGAACATGTCATTTACATATACAATGCTTGAATCTCATACTTCTTAAATAAATTTATTGCATTGTGGAAAAGTTTTAATTGTCACATTTGGCACCATTTAATTCTTATCATATATTTGCACAGCACACACTGTATAAGTATTTATGTTAAAATTACATTGCTTTTCTTTAAATTATTGACACACTGTAACTTTTAAGTATAAAAGGAGACATTCCAAATTTGTATAATTTAAGAACATTGCAGATCATTTAATAACCACTTTTGTACAAAGTTTTTCTGTTTTGTAACTATATTTAGTTTCAGTGCTAATAGTTTTGGTATGTCATATGGGGAATAAATTATAGTTCTTATTGATAGTTATTGCTTAATTCAAGACTTGAACCAACAATAATCACCAGTCAGAATTGGATATAACATATTTGACTGCATAAAACACTATAAGCATAGCCCTCATATTCAGTACAAGTACACAAAATAATGAAGCGACATAAAAGTGATTATCAAATGATTAATACAATATAAAAATCATGCAGGGAGAACAAATCTGTAATGTCTTTACAATATGTTATCTGTGGTTGAGCATGCTGATGGGATAATATAATCATGGAATTAATATGGGAAGGAAAGATTTCAAACCATTTTGAGTTAGTCACCTCATGTTTGCTAATCTATAGAAGGCAGTTGGTGTTATAAATAGTTTTTCTTTGTTGCTGACATAAGTGTATATGCATGCTACAGCAGTCTCAGGTGAATTTGCGATTTAAAGAATAAAATTCAAATCATTCATGACTGGTTAAGATTAAAGTCACATGTATTGCGTTGTATTAGTTCTTAACCTCTTGTATCAACAGAGATCTCGGAAATGCTTAATTACGCGTATTTGGACGCAAACATTTGATTGCTGATATAGGAGTCCTCCGGATGCACATTTTTGTTGCAAGGATGAAACTTTTGCAGCCAAATAAATATGTTCTAATCACTATGAAAACTGAAGTAATACAGTCGAACCCACTTATCTCGAGCACGGTTACCTCGCCAACCCTATTAAGTCAACGTTTTTGAAGTGGAACTGCCAAATTCTCTCTTTGTCTTACCATTATGTTGATTCTTGTATGTTGCCAAACCCTAATATCTTGAGCACAAATGAGGGCCAAATTTGCCAATTAACGTTGGTTATCTCCATCGTTGGTTATCTCCATCCCCATGACCAATTGCCGTCGATTTTTTCCCCCTTATTGGTGACAGAAATGTCCTATCTGGTGACACACTTTTGGGTTATTTACAAACAATCCTGGCTTTGACTGGATCAATAAATGAGAACAGAAGGAAGCTACAAACTTTACTGAATAATGCATTGGAATCAATCAGTACACAAATGATCCTTTGTTTGTATCACAACCCCAGTCAATTATGCTACCTACTATACTTACAACTGACAGACTTCTGAAGACACAAATAGAACAGATAAAATTAATGGAATGGCTAATCCTTCTGTTTGTTGGTTGTTACATACACTTGAACTTAGAAAGAAGAAATAGCAAACAACAAATAAATAACTTTTGCATAATTAAAAATAATTATTTATTTCTCTAACTACAGGAGTGCAAGAATCCCTATATTGGGTGTTAACTACAGTAATATATACAGTCCAATATTGCCTGGTGTTGACACATGTAAGTTTCATTTGTGGGAATGGAAATACTATTTTGCAAGAATACAGTCTTTCGATTTTTTAATTTAAATGTACTTCTTGCAATTGGTTACATTTATGTTAGCTTATGTCTTATCAATAAAATTATCATACTTGGTTAACTGCACATGTGCTGAGTTCACATAGCAGGTGATCCCTGTCTGTATGGTTGTTTACTCCAATGACAGTTCACTCACTCTTGTTGATCTTATCTGAAGGATAACATGATGTAGCTATTCTGTTTATGATACTTTTCAGAGCTCTTATAGTGAAAAGACTCTTGAATTTAATTTTGACACTTGATAGCTTTTTGTAAAAACGAACTATACCCTGCACGTTTGTGATTTTGTGAACGATCTTTGTGTTTGCAATGTTGGAGAATATAATAAAGGTTTGTATCGAGAATCGATGGTGGTTTGTATTGTATACTGGTAAATCTCTGCTGTTAGTTGGTGCACATATGCCTTTTGTTAACAAACATGTATGTATATTTTTATAGCATACAGAGCGCTTGTTTGCTTCAAACAAATCGTGGCAATGCTGTTGTCTAAAAAAAGCATCAAAAAATATGTGCATGTACATTCTCATTTATTAACGAACATGTATATAATGAAATTTCAAGCACATGTTATTATATTGTTGCCATATTGGTTTTCGTTTATCTCCATCATCGGTTATCTTGATGCTTTTTGGCACACACCTAGGCCATTACATAACTGGGTTCAGCTGTACTTTTATTTTAGTTTTAGTTTGTTTGATTTCTTTGATTAAAGGTCTCTTTGATTAAAGGTCGCTGGCATGCATGTATTATTAAAGGCACCAATAAAGGTTCCTTTTGACTCCTTTTGACGGACAAAACAAACACCCATTTATGACAAAAATCAAATGAATTGTAGAACATTGACCCAATTTGTAAAAAATTCCATAGTATATATCGGTGCTTCAAAAGCAATCAGTTTTCATTGAAGCTTCAAAAGCAATCAGTTTTCATTGAAGCTTCAGCAAAATTATTTTTTTTGGAGGTTTTTTGTTTTTTTTTTAAACTGCTGTCATGGACTCGTGTAGTCAACTAGTCATTTCACATTTCTGCCCTTAGAGGCAGTAGATTGTAGCTATCTTGATTATATTACAGCATACAAGTATCCAGGCCAGATATCAGCATAAGCTGATTATGACATAACAATTACCTGTTAGCATGGTTTGTCAATATGAAATAAGGATTTGTTTATGTAACAATTGGTTCCAGTGCATTTTTATATCCAAGTTTGTGGCTTCCTGTCATGGTACCTTTGAATTTCTCCACTCCTTTCTCAAGACTGTACTGTTTTTTATCAGCCAAAAATGTTGTAGCCAAAATTATGGCCTGAAGGTATATTTTTGTTGCCAATATGTAAAACATAATTGCAATTTGTGAAATTGTTGCTGTATAAATTTTGCCAGTGATATTGAAATCAAGAGACTTGGACAAAATGCTGTTTGCAAATTTAGACAAGTGTTTTGTAGTTAAATGGAAAAATGATTTCAATGAGATTCAGAACTGTGCTGAAGTTGCTATAACTGATAGTTTGGATGCGAGCATAGCCAAGTGTAAGAAAGTACATGATTTTTTGGCTTAGTTCGGACTAAAACTTTTGCTGGTGGGACTGCAACTTTTGCATTTGGGACTCCCTTATTTTACCAAATTAGGAGACCTGGACTCCTGGTTTTAAAATCCTAGCGAGACTTCTGTATCAATATGGAAAAATATATATCAGTGAATCATTTCACTATTGGAGCATATAAAGCTTGAATTAGTCATTTGTTGAAGATGATAATTAGGCACCAACAAGTGATTAACTGGTGTCTTAATATTTTTCTACTAAGAACTGGACTATATGGCTTATCTTATCTCTTTACATCATTTTGAACTGTGTTTGATAGCTGGAACACTACAGGATTGATACTTGCTTTGTGGAGAAAAGTGATATAAAAAGAGTTTGCAGACAAAAATATTTGTGTACTAAGGACTAGATTATTTAAATTTTAATTTGGCCAGAATTAATAATGCAGATAGTTTCACATGGATTTCAGTGTCCCAGAGAACCCTTTATACACCACTCCCTCGATAACTCGCAGACATCGGGGTCCAAAAACATCGACCGCGATATAAGCGAGGGCGCGAGTTATCGAGGGACCTATAACAAACAACAAAACTAACAAAGGGATCGACGTATAGGCAAAAGGGGGTGGGGTTGGCTTGACATGTTACAGTGTTGAATACTCAATTAATAAACGTGCTAAGATTAACAGTGAATAAATACCTCTTCATATCGGTATATATTATTTTTTTCCTTAGAGTAACATTAATTTCAGGATAACTTGCTGTATATTGATCATCAAAACATTATTCCACGTGGTTTTCATTCGCTTAGCACATGTACGACTTCACGTTTTGACCACAGATTTGAATCACCCACGCATGCGTGCCCCAGTTATACCACGTGTTATTATTTTGGAATTATTATTCTTAAGATAGTTATTGGTAAAAACGTAGTAGTATCGCAAATAGAAATATCGGTACATGTACGATGGCTAACTTTCGAAATTCGCAGAGCTAGTCGACTAAAAAAACGAGCAAAGATTACTTTGATGCGTTACGAAGATTTCAATGGGTCTAGGTAATGATTGTTCATAATATACTTTGTGGGATTTCTTTGACATGTTTGTTCGGAAATCAAAGGTATCCGTCTGGATTTCTTTAAAAGAGCACGCAAGGTACCGATCATTTAGCACCCACATTCAATAGTTATCGTCTACAAATAGGTTTATTACCCGTCGTCGAACAAATGTTTTAACCTTGGAATATAATGCCTCGGGTTGGTCCGGTGGCACAACGCCAAGGAATTTTATTAATCAAAACAGACGGTCTGACGTATTGTTTATTTATATTAAGCAGTAATCTGGTTTCTAATTATAGCCATAGCTGTCACGCCTGTTTGAAGTGGTTGGCGAGTGTGTTGATTTTTTTTTTTAATAGGTACCCGCGTTTACGTTTCAATATCCGTTTCAATATCCGGGTTTTTCTATACCGGTTTACCCTATGACAGCCCTAGATACATTAATGATATTATATACTTTAATGATGTTAATACATAAAATGTGAAAACATTTTCGATTGGTGAAGTAAAATTAAATTTGATAACGGTAGAACGTATGCTCCTTTTGGCATGCCTTTGAACTTTCTTTTATGGTACTTACCTGGTTTGATTGCATGCCAAATACATATTCAAAGTAATAAAACAACACCGGTCTCTTTTAATTGATTCTTTTATTGTAACAAACACTTCCTACGCTGTTGATCTAAACAAAGCCGGCATGTAATTAGGTTCAACACATTTTAAAATAAATATATTTTCTTTGAAAAAAAATCGGGAGCCATGCCTGACACCGCGTTATAAGCGGGTTCGCGAGTTATCCGGGCGCGAGTTATCGAGGGAGTGGTGTATTAAGATCTGTTATTGCATCCAAATTAACTTCATTTTTTTTCTTCTACTAGATTTAAATGTCCTGAAAGTTTTAAAATGGCTGATGACAATGAATGGATAAAACTGCCAGCAGAGGAAAAGTGCCAACATAAGGTAATTATTTATTAGAAAATGATTAGAGCTTATTATTTCCTTTAGTAACTTGGTTTGAATGATGACTTTAGTCATATTTTAGCTATTGATTAAAGGCTATATTGCAGAAGTACAATGAAATGTTTTCATTGGCATTATTGTCATTATTTAGTCATTAAATTTTTACTTAACCCTTTCATCACTAAGTGATTTGTAGGCATAGAGTCCTCAACACTAAGTAACTTTGGAGTTGTAAAGCAAAATGACTTGTGGACTTTGAAACAACATAACTTTGCCAATGTTAAAGATATCTGGCTGGATTAGGTGTCAAAATCAAGGTTAAAAATCAAATTTTATGACTAATTCAATAAAATGTGCATATCTTTTACAACTGTTAAAATGCAGTTACAAACAGGTAACAACAGGTAAAATACAATTATTTTATTACCTCTTAGAAAACTTAGAGTGTTCTCAAAACTTGTTCAATTGACCCTAGATGTACTAGTGAATAATCATAGTAGCAACACAAGTCTTTCTTTCATGGTGTCCATAATATATAAAATTCTATAAAATTAACCAAAATGATCTCCAAGGTGAGATCTGTCCACAGACCTAAGTGACCTATATCGCCTCTGCCACGTTTGATCGTCGCATTGAAGTTCGTTAAACGGACAATTTTTCCAAAAACTTCATCTGAATAGAATATTTGAAAATAATCCGAAGCTTCCTGGAGCCATATAACTCTCGGGTGTGCCCAACTCTGTCAGAAAACTGAAACAAATCTCTTTGGTTTTCAGGCTTCGTCCAAAAAAAAAAACCCACGTGGAACGTACAATTCCTCTGGTTCAAAACCTTCAAAGTCATCTTCATTGTCATCACTGTCACCCACAAGTGCATTCCATTGTCTCTCCATACGTCTTCCCTCATTGTCAAACAAATTTATCAGGTCAAAATTATTTAAATCCTTCGAAAACTCTCCTCTAAAAAAATCCTTCAAACGCCGCCATTTTGGATACAAATTTCAGCATTCGGAAAACATGTTAAAAGTTCCTACTTTGTTCGTTATTTCTAGTTGTATACAAGCTAAACTCACGAGATAATCCAAATATAACATCTACATTACCAGATGGAAGTTATTTGAGGTATTCCGAAAGATATTTAGTCGGGTACTATAACGTTAATAAAGAACACTGCCCCAGACCGAAAACTCGGTCCACAGTGTTGACGGGTCACTTCCCCTGGACCGCATATGCGGTTTGCCGTGATGAAAGGGTTAATACTTTGTTGAGTTTGGAATAAACATCATAATGTTCTCAAGTATCTTATTACCTCATTTCATCATCATCATCAATCCCTTAACCAAAATGGTCGTAGATGCACCACAGTTGACGTTGCAACCAATTATCTCCCTCTTTCCCTGTTTTTTACTGTCCTTTGGGGGAATCTCCAAATCCCATGCCTGTGCACTCTTTAATGTTGTCTTCCAACCTATTAATTCTATCTGCCTCTTCTTCTGCACTTTTGCACTGTGCCTTGCAAGATTGTTTATACCAGTCCAGATGATCTTGAGATGTGACCGTACTACTTCATTTTGCACTTTTTTTTACAGTTGTCAAGCAGTCTTCATATGATCCAATGGCCCATTATTCCATCTGATTGAACTTAGAGAATGATTCATATTCTTAATGCATTTGATGAGCTATATATACAAACAGGAATATTTTCACATTTCGAAGTGATGTCTAATTTCCCTTAAGACTAATGATCACAATTTTCTCCTTATCCTGTAAATGATCATTGGCTCCACCAATTCATTTATGTGTTGATTTTGTGGGGAAAACAGGTGGGTGTTGTTAGAAAAAAAGTGTAAAAGTGCACATCTAGCTGTAATCCAGTTGGTGAGTGGTCCATTGAAATCAAATAAGTACAATATGTTGCAAACTAGGTTCATTGACTGTCCTAGAACGGGAATTTAAAACAATTAAAAACTTGAAATGAGCAAGTTTGAAAGAAAATTTGAACAGAAAAATACAAAATAAGTATTAAAGACACATTGAGATGCTGCCATGAGTTTCAAACTTGCAACCTCTTGTATGGCAGCTGAGACAGAAAAACAGACATACAGGTGTTTATATATTAGATATTCTTTGTTTATTTGCTCTGTATTGATTGTGTACAAGCACGCATTTAGTTGGCAGTTGGTGGTCTGTTGGAGTTGAATTTTTCACAGTAGTTGATTAGCAGGTACAGGTCATTTCAGTGAAGCATTTTTAGGTGTTAAGTCACACTGTACCCATTTTAATCTGAAAATCAACTTTTGATATGTCTGTTTGATCTTGCTGTTTAATTTTTTTAGTGTAAAAAGAGACTTTTACATTCAGTTTAATTCTGTTTGCATTAGCTATTAATAAAATCCCCAAAAGTGATTTAAATTCACAGAATGCTTTCATTTTAAATAAAAACTTAATTTGGCAATTAAAAGTATAGGGATTTATAATATTATCTTCAGATTTTGGTCCAGAAGTTACTGATGTAGGTTAATGCAACATATTTTCATGTAAATAATGTAAGCACCTATTAACATTTATTGAAATATGAATGTTTAGAAATACATAATTCAACAATAAATTAAACTGAATGTTTAGAAATACATAATTCAATGATAAATCAAACTTTAATGAAAATTATGAATGCTTGCAACAAGATACTTGTTAATGATGTGTAATGATGAAAGTAGAACTGAAAATTTCATAGTGCAGTACTTTTCTGGTACACTATACAGTAGGAGTAGAAAAATTCATTCCTTGGAACAACCAAAAATGAAAGCTATGCAATTATTTTCTCAGTGTGAAACCCCAGTCAGGTAACCTTAAAAATATTATTAATAAATGGTAAAGTTACATGTATTGGCTTTTTTAAATTTTTTCAACAAGAAAAAAACATTTGATTGTTAACTTGTCCCTCTAAGTATCTTTCAAGGGATGCCAGTGCTATTATCTTATAATTCTGTAGTTATGCGTTGGGTAATTTCTTTTGATAAGTAACACTAATCTATCAGTGTTGGCTTCTTAATATCTAATCAAATAATTATCATTTAGTTCAGTGCTACAGGTTTAAAAGCTCTAAGCACTTTATAATATCAGTTAAGAAATGTGGTTTTGTGTGTGTCTGTTTGTATATATGTGTGTGTCTGTATATACAGTGAGAGAGAAAGATTGCAAGGTGTCAGCATGAGGAGGCTACGTTTTAATCCTTTCCATGCTCTCTCCATCCTCACTGCACGACCACTTCAGTGGTCTAAGTGGTTAGAGAATCTGCCTTGGATGTTGGAGAATGCGGGTCACACCTCAGCCAGGTAATATCAAAGATTTGTAAAATTGGTACTAAGAGCTGCCTCATTTGGTGATCAGCATTAAGAGGTTGGTGTTAGGACTGGTTGGCCTGGTGTCATGATAATGTGACTGGGTGGGGCATGATGCCCCAGTGGTAGACATCACGAAACTGTCACACTGCCAACATCTTAACAATATGACTAAAATTGTTAAAGCCATTAAAATATCCATATCACACACACACACACACACACACACACACACACAACCCCATTATCACTGTGGTATGAGAAATTAAAAACTGTGTTAGCCCTGGTGTATTATTTTAATTTTCAATTGTTCACTGAATTTGCTGTAGTTCATAGCCCAAGATTTTCATTATTTTATGTTTTCCTTTACTTAGCTTTGGAAGGCTCGTGTTGCTGGCTATGAGGAGCTGATAAAGTTGTTCAAAAGTTTGGATGAGAAAAGTCCTGAATTTTCTAAGTATGCAGGTCTGCTAAAGAAGTTTGTGACAGATAACAATGCTATTTCCCAGGAGAAGGCAATGGATGCAGTTAAGGCCTTTGTTGAAAATGCCAGCGTGGCTTCCAAGTAAGAAAAAAATATATTTCATTTAAATAATGCTTGTAGTAGCTTGATGCTACCAGAGGAGCTGAGACATTGTAGAAACAATTCCCAATTGACTGGCCACATGGCTTGAATCTACATGATTTGAATTCTTGTAAAGAATTTACATTACTGTTATTGTAAGATTTTTGTCAGAGAAAGTCTAGATTATAGTATTAGCTAGTTAGTCATATCCTTATTTGCTAATCTATGCTTTGTTTTTCTCTTATTGTGTTGTTTCATGAGAAAAGTCTCCTAAATGCACGGTTAACTGTGGACATTACTGGCTCCCTGGGAAATGTTCCCCAATTTTAGGTAGCCCAGTAGGTGTATGTACTCCCCCCATGTCTTAGAATGGCCTTCAAGCCTGTAAGTCATGGCTCCTGGGGTTCATGCCAGATCCATTGAATACAATGCCTTATACCACCACACCTCTACCAGTTGTCCAACCATCACTGACCATCCAGCATGGGTGACCTTTTGAGAAGACGACTCAGCTAGTTTACTTACATCCATCACTGACCATCCAGCATGGGTGACCTTTTGAGAAGACGACTCAGCTAGTTTACTTACATTTCTGACTCGTTGAAGTGTTCCTTAATTTTAGGCAGCCAAGTTGGCACCTTTATGTCTGAGCATGGTGTTCAGGGCTGTAAGTATGGATGCATGGGATTTGTACTGGGTCCATCGGATCCAATGCATAATAATAGAACCGCACTGTTGCTGATTGTTTAGCCGTTCCAACATGGGGACCTTTTTGTTGAATCATTCTAGCTAATTGATTTTTGGTGATCTTACTGACTGATCCATTTGTCTATCAATCAGTCAGTGATATACTCTTACTGTGATGAAGATTTCAATGAGAAATCTCAGTCCAGTCAGGCCTTTGCAGGAGATGGAATTGAGTCTTAATGCCACTTTGCAGTTAGACCCAGATTACACCTCGATGGACAGTGAATGTGACAAAACTATCAGATCAACCATCCTTCGCATTATACTCAGATCCAGCCTTTGAATGGACTGAAGTTTAACTTTCAAGCTGCGGTTGAGAATATTTAAAGGGTGTTTGCTACTTCACAATGCCCTCCACTCACTACCACTACTCAGGATAATAATGCTAAAGAATTGGTAGGTCTTGATGATATTCTTCTGGTTCCTTCCCCAAATGATCCATGTTGCTGAACCTTGTTATAACCTCTCTTTCTGGACAACTCTATATGGGTCACCATTGCTTTTGGAGACAGTATAGAGGATGTTCGGAGAAAGGGTGCTTAGGATCTGAAGCCCAACCCACACTAGAGGCTGCGGGTTAGCACCCCAGCTGAGTCATACCAAAGATTTTTAAAAATGGTACTAACAGCTGCCTCGCTTTGTGCTCAGCATTAAAAGGTTAGTGTTAGTACTGGTCAGCCTGGTGTCAGGATAATGTGATTGTGTGGAACATGATGTCCCAGTGCTAGACATCACTATAAACAATCACATTGTAGACATCATAGCGATATGACTGAAAACTTGTTAAAGCTACGTTAAAAATCTAAATCACAGATAGACACATCCTCAGCAGGTGGTGATAAAGGTAATTTGGAGGGACTTCTGGTTTCATTCATCAACATTGCCCTATCCTTTCCCCTCTTTATGGATGCATCATCAGATTCAAAGAAGGATGCCTTTCTAGAGCATGAAATGCAGTCACACATCAAAAAACTAGATGGTGGAGCTTTTGTAAAAGACCACAATCCCCAGGGTTTTGATCATGGCTGTTTCTTATTTGGAAAGCAAGTGGCAAGTCAAGACCTATCATTGTCTTGAGTTGCCTCAGACAACTGATTGTGCCTCCAAAATTCATGATGGAGATGGCATGCTCAGTTTGTCTCTCTCATCAGAAGGACACATACCACCAGTCTCTATCTGACAGACACTTGTTTTAATATCCTGTGTCATGAAGATTTATACATTTTGCTTACCGAGACACAGTTTGTCAGTTTGTGGTTCTCCCCTTGAGCCTCAAGATCAGCTTTTGGGCTTTTACCAAGTTTATGGGTTGCACCATCACCCTGTTTTGATCAGTGTCATCTCTAATAATTGTAGTTTACCTGGGCTAAGGATGATGAGCAATCATTCGGGTGGGAGGATTGTGTTTTTGCTTCATTGATAACTAACACACAACAGAGTCCAAAAACATACAAAATGTTGACAAAATGATTAAGATGGTTTGGAGAGAGAGAGAGAGAGAGAGAGAGAGAGAGAGAGAGAGAGAGAGAGAGAGAGAGAGAGAGAGAGAGATTGATTGATTGATTGTCAGTTTTATTTGTAGCTTTTGCAGGAGAATAAAAGACTATTTTTAGTTACCTGGTGATAATCCTCATGTATCATGACCCTACTATATTCCATTATCAATAAAAACAGCTAAATCAGCAATTTCTGTTTCATTTACCATGTACATTGTCAAAACAACCACATGGCTATGCAATGTTATTTACACAATTATTAAACATGCTTAGTTTTTGGTTATTCCAGTTGAAACCAGATTGAGGGCAAGAATCAATAAAAGAGGTCAAAAATGCAAGGCTGTCAGTAGGGAAAATGGAAATCTGTCAATGTGAAGCCATTGTCTTTAAAAGCAATCATACACATTACTTGTTATACGAACTCGGCAATAAAAATAATAGTGGGGGGTATATCTATAGAATTTGCAATAAAATGTTAATTATATCCAAGGCAAAACAGAACAATCAATTTAACAGAATTTGTGACTTTCAAATTTATGGTGGAAAATTACAAGGTTTATATATTTTATGATTGTATGACTATCATGGAACAGTGTAAGTAGTTGACCAATGATCTGTGGTCTTCACTTTAGCATGTACTGAGATGTAATTTTTATTGGATAAGATAACATCAAAGGGCTTCCAAACTTGTTTTAAAATGCACATGTTTTGTTTCATTGAAGGACTTAAGAAAAACTGATTAATAATAATTATTTAAAGAAATGGTCTATGAAGTCTTTTTCCATTTATTAATAATATACACCAGCAAATATTGAAATGACAATAAGAGAGCTTATGCACATGGGCACCTGCATGAGTTTTTGTGGGCAGGGTCAGTCAGTCATGGACGGGAGAGTTAGTATAGTAAGCAGTCTGAAACTAAAGCTAATATTTACTAAGCGAATCTAACAGAATCTTGTGACATATTTTCTGTTTCATTTGCATTATTAAACTTGTTGGAATATATGTGTGTATGTATGTATGTATGTATGTATGTATGTATGTATGTATGTATGTATGTATGTATATATGTACGTATGTATGTATGCATGTATGATTACCCAAAGGGAGAGTGCCATGTGACCCCCCCTTGACCTTTGCTGTTGGCGCCCATGCTTATGCATCAATAATTGTATTTCTCATGAACAATTATTAATTTTTTGTAAAAAAAAAAACCGAAATGGCAATATGGTATTTTAAATCTATTTTGCAAACATAAATCATCTTTAAATAGTTAGAAACTTGATGTCTGATAATTTAATGGATTTTTTTTCGAAAAAAATACTAAGTGATATGTACGAAAAATTATGATTGATTTAAATTATTATTTTTTTGATTACTGGATTGTGTACGAAAATTAAAGGGTATGAAAAAATACATGCAATATTGTAGACTGCACTTTCAGCGAAGGTGTGAGGTATTGAGGGACCTCCAAAAAATGTAATTGATGGCAATCCCAGCTGGACTGAAGACATTGAGAAAACTGAGGCAGGTGTACTTGTCAGTTTGATGATCAAATAGTCATTTTATAATTGAGAATTGTTAATAAGGTGTTTAATGAAATTCATTATTCTATATAACATCTGAAAGATCATTAAATTATTCCAGCTGGCTTCAACAACTTTTATGTGTACACGAAAACATTTGTGTGTTATGTCATTGCTTCTTGTTGTTGTTGATCAGTCTGGTTTCCTGCTTGGTGTGTGATAACTGAGTACAAATTTGGGAGTTATGAAGCAGGGCTCCAGACTAACTGTTGATATATCACCAAGCAAGATTCCTTTTTCCAAAACCTAGCAACATTTATTTAGTAAGACAATCTATGTTGAAACTAAAGTATTGTGTTGTCAGTAGAGCATCATTGAGTGCTGTTTTTTTTATGTCTGCTGTTATCAGGTTCTCTATCAATATAGTTCTGCCTTGTATGCTATTTTTACCATCTTTGCAAATAAGTATTTTATATAATGTTGAATGGTGCTTGATTTATGCAGTGTCTCTTTATATCTCTTTGCAGGACCTGCGGTGAGGTTATCAGTGGCATTGTTGCAAAATGCTTCAACGCTAGACCAAAAACTAAAGAGACAGGGATGGAAATTATCATGCTGTATATTGAAATTGAGAAGCAAGATGTTGTACAGGTTATGGCACCTAAAAGAAAATTTCCTTTTAGATATCGATATATACATTTGTAGGAAGGGTGTAGCAAGGAACAGGTTTACTACATTTCAATAATAATAAAAATAACAAAGGCTTTATTTTCAGAGGGTGCTCAAATTAGTTGCAAACAAGAACTAATCTACCTTGAGGCCCTCTGCTATCCACAAACATAATACAAGCCAGTAATATGTTGACACATATATACACACAGACGCACAGTAAATAAAAATATTTACATAAATGCTATGATGCCACAGATGTAAAATGAAGGAACAGTGGGCAGTGTAACCTTTTTAGGTACACTATATTTGTTCTTTTTTCTTCATGATGGCATCCATCTAATACACCCATTGTATAAGGAAGAGATTCTTGGGGCTGATTTGATATGCAGAATCTTCACTTAATCCAAACAAGAGCATTTGAAAATTGCAAGATTTGGGTTACCAATAGATTATATTTTCTGGGAATGGTATTCATGTAAATGGGAAAAAGTATATAGACATCACATATATTATTTTAACTTTTCACAAAGATATTATTTTCATGCATTTTTTAGTTTGATTACAATATTTATTTGCTGTTAAATCAAGAAATATTTTACCTGCCCTTCCTCGGAGTCTGGAAATGTTTGTCATATTTAGATAGAACCATTATTAATTTATAAATGACCATGGTGTGTCTTTGGGCAAGGCATTTTGCTCCAATTTTTTTGGCACTAAATAACCTGTTTCTATTGCAGTGCTGTGAAACAAAAAACCAAAAATTTATACACAAAAAAAATACCTTTCATATTGAAGTGAAGCTATGGGTTAATGACTACATAGGTTATAGGAAAAGCGGTGAAAACAGTGGTCATTGTGTTAGATTCAGCATTTTAAAAAAAGAAACTTTCAGATTTTAAATAGTGAAACTGTACATTTTAAGCATGACTGCCCTAATCTGGAACATTATATGTTGTGCTGTCCATTCACCCATCCATGTTACCAATTTTGTTTTTTTGAATAAAGTTTTAGTTTACCACCATCTGCAGTTAGCAAATTTTGTGGATGGCGTGCACAAGAATTATGGAAAAAGTATTTATTTCAGGGTCATTTTATCACAGTTGGTTTCCATACAATACCTTTAACATAGTTCTACAGACAAACTTTAAGCAGACTTTGTACATGACTTGCACTTAGGGTAATGAGAGATTCTGTTGATTTTATGATCAGGGATCAAGGCCTTTGTTCCCAAAAGATGACCAAAAAAAATGCATTCTGCATAATAACATTAATTCACAGAATCACAGGCTGGAACAACTCTTTGTGAAGGGCTTACACCTGGGACAAGGAAGAAGTCTGATTTTTGGATTACTACATCAAAAATGCCAGCATTATTCTAAAAGAATAAAAATGGTTTCTTCACAGAAATTTCAGTTGACAGTCATATCCCTTCACCTGTGCTTTTTTTAGATGATTGACAAAATGTGTAAAGAAAGAAGCCTGTAGAATTCAAGGTCAAAGAGCCTTGTCACTGATTGACAAAAAGCATGATTACTAGTTCTCGATCACACTAATTTATGGAAGACCTGCACTTAAGCTGTGGAATGGGCCTATTAATATGGGGGTCTACAGGGCAGATGCCAAGATCATTATGTCTCAAATAAGTATGGGTTAGCAGAATAACTTTTTTTGTAAAGTAAGTTCCTTGACCCACATTTGGATGGTGTTTATTTAAGGTAATAAAGAAATATGTAGATTCATAGATTTAAAGGTCTGAGAAAATGGCAAGTCAATGAAGACAATAACAATTTCTGGACATTGACTTTAGTTCAGGTCAAGGTCAGTATGACCTATAAGTCAGTAATGTTCATGCCATACCAATGGCTACACAGAGGACTGTTAAACATTTGCTGGGATACAATGTGTTATTCATATTTATGCCAAGAGACTTACATGCATAATTATTGTTTATATAAGTGGCAAAAAGCATAATCTGAGCATTACATACTAAAATGAGAGGAAACAGAAGGATGTACATTTATGTTTGCTGTTAAGATCTGCAGGTATTTAAAACTCATCACAACTTGATAAATTCCATATGTATTATTACCAGAATAAAAATACAAAAACTATATGCAACAGTTACTTTAATAATTCTCTATGTCTAACTTTCGCTGAATGATCATAAATTTTAAGTCAACAAATTCTGCAATGAGTATGACAATGTGCCCAGTCTTGATGCAGGAGTACAATACTCATGTTCTTTTTAATTTGTAAGGTGGAATTGATTTGTCCATTTTCTGATCTGACATAATTTGTAGGTTAAAAATACCCCTCCATGAGTCACATTCTGTAATGAACATGGCAACATGCATAATCTGAGTACTGTAGTACATTACTCACATATTCTTTTTTATTTTTGAGGATTAAAAAGATCCCTTCTAGCATTTTTCAGTCAGATAACATTAATGAGTCACATCAACAAAGCCTGCTATAAAAAGAAAATAAGGAAAGCACATGTAAGTCAAGGATGAACAAATGTATTGACAATATTAGTCTGCAGTAGTCTCCTATTTTACAATATTCTCAAATTCTGTAATGAGTAGGATTAAAAAGACGATAATCAAAATGAATAACAACTTTTTTTTATTATATCTGATTTTTTTTAATGTTCCAAAAAAGTATAATTCATCTACTCGCGAGAATATGACATAATTAGGTGATGGGAAAAAAGTTTAATGGTTGACATGTATCCCTTCATACTCTTGTTGGTTTATGAATGACTGTTGTTTCAGAGTTATATGTCCTGAAATTGTTTTAAGCCTTAAAAAGATGACTTCTGGCAGAAAGAAAACTATTTTGTCACCAACTTGGTGGTCAGTTGCTACGATTTCTGCCACCTGAATGTGCCAATGAGCATACAATAGTTCATACAATAGCCCATGTTCATATCATTGAGCATGAACATACATCATAGTCAGAACACACATAGACTGGTCCAAAATGTGACTTTACTCAGCATCATTGTTTTTCTCACAATGAATTATACTGTGATGGCTGAAGAAGACTACTTGTCCAGTTGCCAACTTTCATGCAAAATGAATCAGAATATCATTTTAAATGGGTTAATAATCCTAATTTGTTCTTCAATTTACCATCAGTCATGTATTCTCATTAATGCTCTCTAATCACTCTATGACTGGTACTAAAGAAAAAATTATATATGTTCCTTATATGTTTTTTTGTTGTCGCATTATTTTCCACCCATCCCAATTAATTGTCCAAAACTATATTGAGTTATAGTTTCTTTCCTTAATTGTTCAAGAGTCAGATTATAGCTTATCCTAGTTTGAACAGAACATTAAATAGTGGATGGGAACTCAGGGTTGGGTTTTCTTTATACAATTCAGCCCAGGTCAAGAACAAAAAATTAGCCATACTTTTGTTAATCTGATCTTAAGTAGAATTCCTCGTGTTATTAAGTAGTTATCATTATCCTGAATGAAGGTCAGTCGTACACTGCTGTTCATGGATGATTGATTTGAATTTTATCCACTCAAGTGAAAATTGTCCTTGTGCTTGTAAGATGTTTTGCTGCTTAGACGTGTTACCATGATTAAAATTTGGACATTTTAGAATAACACTTTTATGATTTTGTCTCTTTCTATTTGCAGGAATCTCTTTTGGAAGGTTTAGAAAACAAGCAACCCAAGATTGTGATAGGATGTATACAGGCTCTCAAGGATTCACTCAGGTATACTAAAATTACTTGTTAAGACGAATTAGTGACAAGAACAAATTTTGGCAGGTTATCTTGCTACCATATTCAACCCATTAAATTGTTGTGTAAAGAAATAGTGTTACTGTTTAGTCACTGGAGTACCATATAGTGTTACTGTTAGATCACTAGAGGAGCATATTGTGTTACAGCTAGGTAAATAGAGGAGCGCAAAGAATGTTACTGTTTGAGTTACTGGAGGAGCATATAGTGTGACTGTTAGATCACTAGATGAGCATGTTGTGTTACAGCTGGGTAAATAGAGGAGCACAGAATGTTACTGTTTGAGTTACTGGAGGAGCATATAGTGTGACTGTTAGATCACTAGATGAGCATGTTGTGTTACAGCTGGGTAAATAGAGGAGCACAGAATGTTACTGTTTGAGTTACTGGATGAGCATATAGTGTGACTGTTAGATCACTAGATGAGCATGTTGTGTTACAGCTGGGTAAATAGAGGAGCACAGAATGTTACTGTTTGAGTTACTGGAGGAGCATATAGTGTGACTGTTAGATCACTAGATGAGCATGTTGTGTTACAGCTAGGTAAATAGAGGAGCACAGAATGTTACTGTTTGAGTTACTGGAGGAGCATATAGTGTGACTGTTAGATCACTAGATGAGCATGTTGTGTTACAGCTGGGTAAATAGAGGAGCATAGAATGTTACTGTTTGAGTTACTGGAGGAGCATATAGTGTGACTGTTAGATCACTAGATGAGCATGTTGTGTTACAGCTGGGTAAATAGAGGAGCATAGAATGTTATTCGTGACTGTTAGATCACTAGTGGGATGTTTGGTGTTATTCGTACCTGTTGCAGTCTAGCACCTTGAACGTGGGGTTATTGGTTTCCCACTTTTGTTCAGTATCCAACAAATTTTGACCCCTGAATGCCCACAAGGCATGCTTTGTTGTCAGGAGAAAAAATAACACTATGCTATAATTTCTTTCTATAGTGCACATTTATTCATGTCCATATGTGGTACTAAATGGTTGCTAAAGGCAATGTAAACTTACATGGCAATTAATATTCATTTAAGAACAACACATTTGGCTATCAAACAATTTAATGGTTTTGTTGTCTTCTAAGGAACAATGAAAGTCTTTGTTGACTGCTGTTGTAATACATTTTGTTAGGTTGAAGGCACATTGATGGTTGTTTAATTTATTTTCAAGTAGAGTTTATGACAATAGGGGTTTATGCAACTGCACCATTTGTCATTTAATAAATATGTTCTTTTAAAAGAACAGGACTTGATATTATGGTGCAGTGGATAATGAGTGAACACTGAACCTGAATGACAGCAAGATCTAAAATGGAACATTCCATAGTGCAGGTCATTTCAGATTAAACATATCTTCAGACATGTTAATGTTTTTCTGATTTACTTGACTCATTGAAAAAAAGTTATCACATGTGTGTAGCTGTCCAAGGAAAAGATGATAATGTATTGCAGATGACAAAGTAAAGATGGCAAAAGCTCTCGAGCAGTTGATTACAGCATGACCCCACTATAGCATACTCTGTTATAAAACGAGTTCAGATATAACATGATCATGGTGTGGATCCCGAAATTACATATACATGTATATTTCTTGTATCAGAATTTTTTTCTTCTTAAAAATTATGAAAAATAATGTGTAAAAAATCTATTTAGGGATCGCACCGAGTTTCATCAATGTTGCACATTATGATTTTTTTCCTTATTAGTGACAATATATACCATGTAGTGATTTTGTTTTTGCAACATCTTTGTTGACTGTTTAAACTTGTATAACCAATCTATTTTGGGTTTGGCGTGGAGAAATTTAAAGGCATTATGAAAGGAAGCTGCAAACATGGATGTAAAATGCACTGGAATCTCTCAATTGTTACAGAAATAAATACTTTGCTCATATTGAAAAACCATCTAAACTGTGCTCTTATTATATCATAATCTGCTTATGTTGACATCTGGGCTGAGTACTGTATGCTGTGTTACAATAAAATAGTCAAAATACCAGACTAACTACATTTGAGCAACCTTTGAATGCTGGAACAGGAATGGCTACAATTGAACGTGATGGCTAAATTCTTTTTAAAATGTACCTAAAAAATAGTTAAATGAAAAGAATACAGAAAATATCTCTGAAGCACTGATCATTCTGTATAATAAAAGGAAATGAAAAATATTTTAATCTAAGTCAATCTTCTGCAGTTATTACTGCCACAATAACAAATGGGCATTTGCTTGGGCTTCCAAAGTTATCCTTTAGCGTTTGACTTAAATAACACATGCACCATGGTATTGCCCTCTAGCTCATACCTGTTTTCCTTAATTATGGTTAATTAACACAGATTTATACATAGTTGGGTTCTATGGATCCCAGCCAATATGTTATTGTGGGTTTACACTAATTTTTGTAGTACTAGAACATTAAGTACCATCTTTTATTTTCCTTTACTGCTTTAAATTGTTGTGTGTTTCAGTTTTGGAGAATGGGTGACTGGTCCCTCCCCATGGAATCCTAGATTCAACACAACTGTTAATATGTACCTTTACTTTTGTTATGTCTCTTGTTAATATATGCATCCAATTATGTTTTCTTTGATTGCTCAAGGGGCATACAGTGTTTCCTTGACTAGTTATATTTTGTTGGATCACTAGATCAGAGCTATCATAAGGGGTGAGCAGTAAGTGTGTCTTTCGGGTGTGCCAAGACACTAAGTTGCTTTATATTTTCCAAGTAATAGGCAACATCAAAATTCGAAAATTGATTTTCTTGGCCTTGAAAAGATCTGGAAAAATTTTAAAATGATTGAAAGTCTTTAAAAATTCTTAAGTTTTTGTTTCGTACAGAAACTGAACAAATAAAAAAAAGACTGCTCTTTTTGGAGCTTTTATGTGTTACTGTAAAATGCAACATTTCAAGGCACATATAGCTAATAAATTCACGGGAGAAGGCCATACTATTTTGACAGGTATTTGCAGACTCAATGAGGATTAATCTACATTTTCCATTTTATAGATCATTTCATTAATTAAGGTTTGTGCTTTTGAATAATCATTTAAATTTTGTTGGATCTTATTTGATTTGAAATTCATGGACCGATCTTTTGTATGCCTGTGTGAACCTATATTTAAAAAATATCTGGACATTACATTTATATCCATCTGTGGGAAGAAGCTGATAACTGGAAAGCCTGGACAGGGGCTTCCAAACTTAAGACTAAAGCATTATGCTGGCTATGCAGGAATAAATTGGAGATTTCAGCTTTTAAATGTGATATGCAATCATTGAAACACATCAAAGCTTCATCAAGATCAAGTCCCATTATTTCATTGTTTTTTATGAAAGCCTTTTCCCCCATGGCTGTCTCCTCTAATGCATCTGCTTTCCCTGTAAGGTGTCTTTCACTCCTGAAAGTGTCTCCATCCAGTTTTAACACATGCCCATCTACAAGCAGCCCAATAAAAATAAATTGCACCACAGATGATGTCAACAAAGCAGAAATAATATGGTCTCTAAAGTGTGACATCGCATTATTCATTTACAATCGTGGATCCAGTTGAGACACCTCATTGACAAAAGGTCTCTCGGCTTACCAACTGGAAGTATTACTGTACTTTTATTTACCAACAGTTCCAGTGGCTAAGTGGTTATATCATCTGCCTCAGATGCAGGAGGTTGTGGGTTCGAACCCAAGGCTGAATAATACAAAAAAACTTTAAAAATGGTACTAACAGCTGCCTTGCTTGGCACTCAGCATTAAGAGGTTAGTGTTAGGACTGGTCGGCTTTGTGTCAGAATAATGTGACTGGGTGGGACATCATGCCACATGTCTGCTGCCTGATGTCCAGTGTGCTAGACATCACTGTAAACTGTCACACTGCAGACATTCTAGCGATATGACTGAAAATGTTTTAAGGCTACCTTAAAAATCTAAATCACACACACACACACTTATATACATAGTACAGACCTGTTTACCCAACTGTATTTGACCGTATTTGTACAGAATAAAGCTCATCCGTACGGTCATACGGTCATTGAACTGAAAATACGATTTGAGGTTGCATTTATTTATTACTTTTTTTAAATTAATTTTTACGCCGTTTTTTTCCCGTTTCGTTTCGTTGTATCGTCTCTTCGGTCCGCATCCGCGTCCGCATTTTGTGCCACGTCACTTATTTTGACATTCTCAACATCCGGTTGTTTAAACAAAGGAAAATGCCGCCGACAAGAAAGTTTCTGCACGAAACTGGTGATGAAAATGGAAAGTCTAACACAGAAAGCTGCATTTTCTACCAGTTTATTCTACTCTGTGGCTATGCCTTAAACCATCGTCAAAAGGAGAACATTTTGTGCATTGCACTGTTTGCAACTTAGACTTTTCCTGTGCACATGGTGGAAGGAATGACTGTTCACGGCATGTGGAATCGGAAAATCATACAAAATTGAAATCATTAGTGAATGGAAATAGAAACATTTTGTCAATGATGAAAGGAAAGGAAGTCAGTGATCAAAACATACTTCAAAAACAAATAACACGTGCTGAGGCGATTCTATGTGAGTTGATCGCAAATATGAATTTGTCATAGAGTACAGCTGACAAGTTAACGGAAGCAATGAAAAATAATTTATGAACCTTATTTCCATTCTAGTAAATATTGACAAAGATGATACTAGATTTTATCAGATAAATAAGATTGCCTTCACCTATCTAGATAAACTTATTTTTTTCTAAGTGGATGGGTGGTAACAATGTCTGTCATAATGGTTTATATCAAGTCCTTAACCGTGTAAAATAGAGAATTGGCTTTAATTGCAATGTTATGGATATGTGTGAAGCTGAGAAAACAGAATTTCTAGAGAAAGTAACGGAGGTAAACAACAGAATAAATTTGGTTATGTTGTATTTTTTTTGGTGGTTTTTATCACTATAATATGAACAGGATGTTTAAGTCAGTGGTGTTCAATTTCTGCATATTTTTGTCTTGAAACACAGAATTAACTGAATACAAGCGTATAGTCATTATGTCGTGTAATACTACATAATGATAATTATAGTATATTGATAGTATCTACCATTTGTGTGCTGAAAATACTGACTGCGGTCTGAAAATACTGACAGGCAATGCTTAAAATACTGACGGGAAAATTTATGGGTAAACAGGTCTGATAGTAGTTTGATTCCTTTCTTACATATATTGGACCTCTAATATTTGATATATTATTGTGGACTGTAAACAACAGATTGCAAGATTTTGTTAAGGTAAATAAAATCTTGTAACTTAAATTATATTTGTTCTTCTCTGTACATTTTACTTGCAATTTGAATTATTTTAGTCTCATTAAGTCAGTAAACTTGTTGCATGGTTGGGTCTGGACATTTTTATTTTTGGGACTGGAAAAGGTCTGAAATCTTGCACAAATTTGTGGCAGGAACTCTGTAATAAATACATCCAGCTGCACTTTGTTAGGTCAGTAGAGGTACATATCATTTTACTCTTATCATTATGTACATCCAGTTGTGTACTGTTTGGTTAATTGATATACAGTTTTACCATTTTTAATATGTACATCTCTGTTTTGTTTGTTCACTAGAGGCACATGTAGTATTACCCTGAAATGTAAGTACATACATAAGTTATTTGTGTTAGGTTAATATTGGGGTTCATGTTCCATTAAAACATTTTTGCTTTCCCAGACAAATTCATTGTTCACAAAGAGGTAGACTGCTGTAATCACCAAATGTTTATTAAGCTGAACAGTGGCTCAAATTCATCTACTGTAGTGATTCTAATAGAATCTACCTTCTAATAAAATTCCTTACCCCTTTTATTTTCACAAAGAAAAGAAATTCCTACCTTATTGAGGCTTATAGGTCAGTATGTATCCATTCATGTAAGAATAAAGATACAATATACCTTATTCACTAATTTAGGCCACTGTCACATATTACAAAATAAATTACAAGCAAATATAATGTGTGTCATGTTGTAAGAAGTTAAATATGGTGTTCATCATGAGTATAGATACATAATTTCCTATAATCGGTGCATTATATTATAAAGATGTTACTATCTAAGTATATTATTCACCCTTCATTTGAGTTATCAGAGTTTGCCTAAGATAAAAAGCTGTTGATATAGGAAGAAAGATTGCTTTTAATATATTACTATGACTTGTTAGGGATATAAATTTTTCTACAAATGGATAGAGATAATAAACTTCATTAAGGTATTTCCTTTTAAAATGGTCATTATGGGTATGGCCAGATAATTAAAACAGCACATGAGTAATCCAAAGTCTGTTAGAAAAATCAAAACAATTTATGAATGTTTTAGTCATGGACAATATTTATTGCCACCTTCCCTTTCTTAGAAATTGTACCAACCTGGCGTGTTAATTAGAATTACTATGATATCTAACTGGGATTGTGCCTAACACAATCTTGGGTTATTCAATTAGATTAGTTTGATGAACTTCATATAATCACAGATAAAGCTTCCCATTCATTATATTGTCTTTAAGCAGGTTTTTCTTTTAAAAAATTTAAACCATATAAATATATAAGAACCAAGAGTTCTTAATATTGGTGTTGTTTTGATCTTGGATTTTTTTCCCCCTTATGATTTGAGGAAAACAAACATTGGTTTCAGAGGATATATGAACCATTCCTGACAACTTGGCAATGGATGGTCTATTCACATTTAGATGGCTGTGTGTGTAGATCAATGTAAGCAATTTTATACTTTTGGATACACAAAATTACACACATGAGACGTGACTGTATTCCAGAAAAGATAACTGAGGTTGATTTTACATGACAATGTTCATAAATAATATGGCAGGTATATAGACCTATATATGCTATATTTGTCCTTTGTATTCATTTCTTTCAGTTGTTTTGGCAACAAGATAATGCCAATAAAGCCAGTACTGAAATTCATTCCCAAACTTCTGGAAGATCGAGACAAAACTGTGCGAGATGAGACCAAACAGCTTGTGATTGAAATCTACCGATGGATTGGGGCTGCTTTAAAACCACAAATGACAAATTTCAAGCCAATTCAGGTACCAAATAAATAATAAATTGGGGGGTGGGTGTTTTAATGGCACTTTTAACACATTATTGGCTGTGTCATGCTAAAGAAACAGGAGTTATTTGCCTTTCCGAAAGACACATTGAGGACACAGAGAGGCAGCTGACATGAATGTGTATTGTGCATGCAACCCTTGAAACTACAACACAGGAAAGTATATTGTTTGTTTTGGGTGTTGGTACAGCAGTGATATATTGGAAGGTATATTGCCAAGGCAAATTGAGTAAAGTGCCTTGCTCAACCAAGGAAGCCAGTACAGGTTGATCTGATGCTGGGAACTGGACTTGTGTTTTTTGGGTCATGAGTCCAGTGATTAACCAGTGAGTCATCATGGATTCAGTATGGTACAAAATCAGTTACTTAAGTTAATATACAGGAGTGTGGCAGTAGTTTAATTAATTAAAATTGTGAATTATGGATACAGTATGAGCTATAGTGACTTGTAGGATAGATTACACGGGTATAGTGACTTGTAGGATAAAACTCAGGGCTATAGTGACTTGTAGGGTAGATTACAGGGTTATAATGACTTGTACGGTAAATTATAGGGCTATAGTGACTTGTAGGAGAGATTACAGGGCTATAGTGACTTGTTGGATAGATTACAGGACTATAGTGACATGTAGGATAGATTACAGGGCTGTGCAAATTCCTTACTGTGACATGTAGAACAAATTAAAGTTTTGGATAGGCTAATGAAAATTTACAAGGTGCTTGTCTGACAGGTCAGTTTCTGTCAATATAAAATGTAAGAAAACTGCGTATTTCTGACTTGTGCTCAGCTAGAATGTAAACTAATATCAAATGCTTGCAAATTAATTTGTTTGCATTGCTAAATTACTTTGGTAAATATGAATATTTTCCATAGAAGTTGTCAGTAACTTTTTATTGCCACCAGCATCAAAGGAATAACTGCTGACATGTACAAGATCTGAGAACTCCTGATCTCCATGTACACCACTCCCTTGATAACTTGCACACAATGGGGTCTAAAAACATCGACTTTTTATAAATGAGGGCATGAGTTATCGAGGGACCTAAAACAATAAAACTAACAAAAGGATGGACATAGAGGCAAAAGAAGGGAGGGGTTTGGGTTGGATACTCAATTCATTATCATGCTAAGATTAACTTAACTCATTAGCCCTGACACCCCACCAATAACTCGTCACATTTTTTCTCCCTCATCTCCTGAGCTCCTCGATAGCGCGGCAGAGTTTACCTAGCTTGTATCCCTAGCGCCGAGTTTGAGTGGCAGTATTTAGCATTGCTTATTTCCTGCACGATTTAAGTCATTGCAAACCATTGGTTGATTTCAAGCCATTTTCTAATTATGCAGACAGTTGAACCAATAAAATTTTAGCTTACAAAGACAGAATACTGCTGAACACAGAGAACAAAATTGATTTTGAAAGCGGCAGAAATAGTGACAGAAATTCAGCCAGTTGGAGCAGACTTTTACTTGAGAAACTCTGACAGAGACTTTTCAGGATTTTTATCGGATGAGGTTGATAGTGACATCGAAATAGCCATTAATAATAACAGCGAACGTGATGAGAATGAGTTCGAAGTTTATAAAGTATTTTATTAGCTTTTAAATTTTCAGTGAGAATTCTAAGGAAGAAAGGTAATTCGAGAGCAAGGAAAATATGTGCATCATTGAACAGTATTCTCAGGAGGTTAAGGTTAGAAAAGAGATGACAAGTGGAATTTCTTTGTACATAAAATATAATTATTTTATGTGTTAATCATTGTGTGTGTATTCCTAATGGGTTTTATGGATTATTTATGGCAAGAGAAAGAAATTGACAAGTACATCATTTATGTTCACCTTTATGCATGTAGCTTGAAATTTATTACCATTATGTACATAATTTTATTGAGAACTGTTATGCCAAATTTCAGCCTAATTAAACAAATATAAATAAATTAATAATTTACTGCAAGTAAACCCTCTGGAAAAATATGCAAGCCAAGTGCTGTCAGCAAGTCTCATGGATATAGGCACTGGTAAGACTAACACTGGTAAAGGTGCTCTCAGCAAGTATGCTGTAGGGGACTGCCTAGCTATTTGGCTCAGGGGTTAATGAGTTAATAAATATCTCTTTATACTGGTGTACTTTATTTACTTTTTTCCTCACAGACTAACATTAATTTTAGAACAACTTACTGTATATTGAGGAGATCATCAAAACATTACTCCACATTGTATACTAAGTCACAAATGGTTTCTTGAATTGCATAAATTCTAGTCTTATTTTTTTTATCTAAAGTAGATTTTACAAAAAATTGACACTCGTTTAAAAAAAATTGTCAATCGAGTGATGGGTAGATTTCATTGCGGTAGAGGTCAAAAAAATATTTACAAAGGTTAACCATTACAAACATGAATTTAATGGGTCTACAACTTTCAGATAACATAAAAAAGAACACGATAATACTTGCAATTTGTGACACGTTTGACAAATATCACTTCACAATTTGAAAACATCTGTTCATTTTCTTGTGTGTTACTCTTTGATTCTGTATTCAGGGTTCCTGCAGGTCATGGAATACTGGAAAAGTTTTGGAATTTAAAAACTAAATTTCCAGGGCTTTGAAAAGTTATGGAATTTGTCAAAACCTTGCAAAGTTTTGGAAAAGTCATGGAATTTGTGAAAATGGAGTTAAAGAAATTGATTACTTCAAATTTCATAGAGCACCGAGAACCGATTAAATAAAATGATAAAATTACAATCGATAAATGGTTTCAATTCATATAACAAGAGTAAGTTCCCCTAATGGAAGTATCACATGATTTCCGGTGTAGTTCACTAAATAAAAGAAAGCAACTGGAAAGTAATGTGTTTTGTTAATATTGCAAATAGGAACACATACAAAGACTACATAGAATTATTTCCTTTTTTCTTTTGAATACAAATTTCATTGATCATTGGATTATGACATGAATTACTACATAAAGTCAAAGTTTGCTAGCCCAGGTAAATTTAAAATGTACATATTAATAATATTTGTTGTTAACTTATTTCTTGTTTTAGATTAAAAGATGTCATTCGTTATGTTCATTTACTTGACAATGCAAGATAATGCGGTCCTTGAGTTTTATGGAATGGCCCTGGAAAAGTCATGGAATTTGTTTTTGTTAAGTCTGCAGGAACCCTGTGTATTGTTCATGGATGATTATCTCTCTGATCTGGTATGAATAATTACGTGCCGCTTTCTGATTAACTGAGCATTGGAATCTCCAAGGCCATCCATGGCTTGCCCTAAAACATGATTCATTCTCCATTCTGCATACATTTTGCAA
Source organism: Potamilus streckersoni (assembly GCA_016746295.1). NCBI lineage: Eukaryota > Metazoa > Mollusca > Bivalvia > Unionida > Unionidae > Potamilus > Potamilus streckersoni. The sequence continues at coordinate 1,298,938 of JAEAOA010000596.1, read as the reverse complement.
TTTTTTTCTGCTTGGACATTAGGAATTATTCCAGAGAAGGAAACACCTTGTTCACGTTAATGTGTGAACTATGCATACACAGCATCATCTAATTCAGTATCATTTGCAGTCCATGCTCATGTTCGTTTGAACCCACTATCTGAATCAACATCATGTAAATAATCCCGAAGTTTCTTCGTATCTTTAAGCCAACCTCCAAATGATACTCGGCAATTATATAGTTCATAGCAAATGTTGGATCTCGCTTCGACATTATGTAATCTATGATACACGGCTTTTCAGTCACTGAGTATACCTTTTGCTTACTTCCTTTGCTCTGTGATATCTCCAAGTCAGTTCCATTGTTTGCTCATGAATTTGTACTTTAGATATATGTACCAGGTATATATACTGAACTAATTTGACATACAGTAGATGCCAATTCATGCGTATGATAATATACAGCTTTTAACAGCTTTACCTGATAATACATGATCAGTATTCTGAAAAGCTTTATAGAGTCCAAAGAAGATACCAGCTGTTCAGATGCTCTGAAACTAATGTAACATTACAAGATGTATATGGTAGCACCTTATATGGCCTTCATCAGTTTCATCATTTATAATTCAGTCTTTCTGATGCTTGAGCTGCTTTTTAAAAATTTATTTTCATTTAATTTTACTGCAGTCAAAAGTACAGTATGTCCTTTGCAAGTAATTCATACCACATATACTTGTTTATAAGTCCTGTTAAACTGCACAATGTACAGATCTAGATCTGCCACATTTGGATCTTCTCAGTGTTCTAGGTTTAATCAGTAAGCCAAACAATATAGACCTTGATCTACTGGTTCATTATGCAATGGCAGATCAGAGTTTATATTGTTTGCAGCTGGACATGACTTACAAGTAAAAACCAAGTTCATTTTTTGCTGTTAAGAAAAGATTATACAAGCTATATAAGTGCTTTTTTGTTCAAATTTTAGAAACATAGTATAATGTTCTCTATTTCTGATCATCACTAATGGGAGGTTACTGTAAATTAATATATTTTCTTAGTAAAATTAAATGAAAACAAGGTACATAATAACAGGTTTCTCTTTTTTTGTGTTACTCAGATCCATAAAATCTCAACAAATTACCAGGGCATATGAATTCTTTTGAAGGTTAGTTGCCAGGGACAAGTGGACCTAAGAAATATTTGTTCAGAATTGATCATTGGCCATTTTGCTTGCATGAATGAATCCTTTGAATGATGAGTTTGGGTAATAAAGTTGGCACAGTAGTCTTAATCTTGTCATTATTTTGTTTATAACTTTTGTAATTTCTTGTATTTCATTTACATTTGAGTTTCTGAGTCATGTCATCCCATTAATTTAGCATAAACAACATGCAATTATCACTTGGCAACATGATAGAGCAGTAGTAGTTATTTGATGCAAAGAATCAGAAACTCATGGTCTTTAAGTGTGAAATGTAAGAAATTTCTTTGATAATGTGTCCTGTTTACAAATGTTGCACATTAAACATTGTTGTGCAGGTGCAAGAGCTTGAAGCTGAGTTTGAGAAAATACCAAACAAAAAGCCACAACAGACCAGATTTCTGCGCTCGCAGCAAGACCTAAAGGCCAAGATGGAGGAGCAAGCTGCTGGAGATGGAGTTGATGGTGAGAGAGATGGTAAGTGAAAACAAAAGAAAAATGTATTCTATTTTTGCAGATAGTATTGAAACCTTTTTGAGATGCAGAACATTTTAAATGAAGATTGAAATTCAGATTCAAATCTCAAAAATCAGCATGCAGACCTGATGTTATCTTTTCTTGTAACAAGATGTGGACATTAAATTCCTCAGTTCATCTTTGGAACAATGAAATTAAAAAAATCATTCTTCATTTAGGTGTTGGTCATCTTTAAACTGAATTTTATTTATTCACTTTTCCCATACTATGTGGAAAGCAAGAAACAATCTGAAATACAAATATATTTTGTTTTAATAAAAACCAGTAATTTTGGGAACAGAAATCAAAATCAGAAGAAAAAAAACAGAAATTTCTGACTCCTACATTCTATAGATGAGTTACAATGAAAATATTAAGAATCATAATTTGATTCATTAAGAATTGAATTCGTTACTTAAAATACCCACATTTTTACAACTTTACAAACTACTCAGTATATTTGCCACATAGATCACTTGGGAATGACACATCATTATCTGCATAATTTTATTGATAAACAGTACAAGAATTCAAGAGATGATGCTAGTATTTAAATTACTTTAATCTTCAGCCTTTTTGTTTCTTGAAGTTGCAAATTTTCCAGTTGGCACAGGTTCTCATTTCTCACAGTAACAATAAAAACTATTGACAACACCATTCCACAAATTATTACACAGTGACTAACTCATGTGATTTTGATATCATCCCCATTTTGGCTATTCTGTGTAAATTTTTTAATTCCATTGGCACATTCAACCACTGACAATGTGTATGAACTGCATATGAATTAAGTACTTACTGATCATTTGCAGAAAGTATGTATATGTGTGTATGTATATATATATATATATATATATATATATATATATATATATATATATATATATATATATATATGCATATGCATGCATGCAGACAAACAGAAAATAATTACTGCCCTGCCTACTAAGTCTGAAAAGCAGCCTGCCTTTTTGCTGCTGTTTGTAGGCTGAAGCCCAGAGCATCATAATGGCTGTAGGAGTGAGAGCTTCTCGAATTAGTGCACATGCTGTCAACAGTTTCTATATCAATCTTGTCCCATGCAAACTTATGTAATTTAATGAAAACTAATATTGTAAACACTTACCAAAGTTTTGTGCCACTCATTTCCACCAAGTATATAAAATCCTTAGAAATCAGTGTTTATATTCACATGTTCATAATACAAAATATACCTCAAGATATCTGTTGAGTTTATAATGTATATTAGACTACTTTTCTCACCACTATTTTGCACAAATGAAACATTTCTTCGGGGAGAAAACACTGAGAAGAAATATATCTCCCTTGCAATTTTACCTGAATTAAATGTTGGCCTTGAATATACTGTAAAGTCATACATGTAATGGTTGCACATGTTCTAACTAGAAAAGATAGCCGTAGGTTTCATCCTCAGATTCAGATAAATCTGAAATGTCAGGTTTCAAAACAGGACTTATACTAAAGGCGTTGTCATTTGCAATGTCATTGATTTCAAATCCTTTAAAACTAACACTCAAATCATCTTTGGAATACATGAATGTTGCCATGTTGTTTCACTTTGATAACTGACCTTGTTTTCAAAGGAAATTCCTGCTTATATGCTGTAAAACTACTAGTAGAACACTTACATTATTTTATGTAAAAAACTACTATCATTGGCTGAATATTGTTAAAAGACCGGATGCTTGTGATTTAATATGAAATGTTTATATGCGTCTCTGGGATTTCCCAACCCTTGGCCAGAAACATGTACATGAGCCAGACAGGACAGAGAGAGTATTATAAGCAGCTTGTATGTATGTCTTGGGAGTTACAGGGCTATTTTTTGTATCATATATATGCGTTAGCAAAAGGTAAAGAGTTAAATTTTAACAGTTCAATAGGAAACTCACATTTTATTTTTGGCCTAAGCAAAGAAAAATCTGAAATGGTATTGCATATTTTGGTATTATGACTGAGATTGTCAACTACTCTACTGAGGAGTGTGAAAATGGCAAAAAAAAAGGTTTATATTGTTTTGATGTATTGCTCTCCCGTAGTGAACTTTTAGCTCTAAATTAGCACATTTTCTTTAAGATAAGAAGTACATTTAACTGATGAGAACTTGTAATGTATGTATAGTAATAATCAGACCCCAAACCTTGTATATAATCATACAGTGTTTGCAGTCTAATTTATCAGACTATAATAAGATCTTTTTTTCATTAGATTTTGATTAATCAATAAACTTGCTTTTACTGCAGATCATCTCATATACTCCATCTTGTAAAGGTTTCCTTTTGTTTGTAAATGTGACAGCCATAGTTGCTTACAGTGCTGTCTTATTGTGGCTTAAATTCCATTTCTTGTTATTTCCTAATTTCTAAACCCTTTTTATGTGCATGCCTTATTAGTCTATCATCCAAGACAGGATGTAGTTAATCAGAATATTAGAAGGTAATATGGATACTTGTATGGCTTAAACAATGTACCGCACATTGATATGAATTATTTTTGTTTCTAGTGATATATATTTATCTAAATAAGTTTATACTGGATTCTTATGGCAGAGTCTCAAAAATAGAAGTTGATTTGATTTTTTAATATACATTCTTATGCTAAAATGTTGTTTGTTCAAATAGGATCATAGATGATCCTTGAAAACAAAATCTGTTTCATCCTTTGGACAACCTGGAAGTTTTTATTTGAAAAAGTGGTATAACCATTTAATATTATTTTCATAAGTAGTATTTTAATCTTCACTTTGTTGGTTTCGTTTCTTTTATATATTATTACATTATTCTCCATTTTGTAATTTATATTCAAAATGCAACTTAAATCTTTATTTCAGCAGAAACTTTGCTAAATTATCACTTGACATTATAATATTATCACAATGTTCCTTTAGATGAAGGAGGTGCTGAAGACATTGATCCTTTTGAACTCATGGAAGCTGTCAATATTTTGCCTTTGATGCCAAAGGACTTCTTTGAGAAAGTTGTAAGTTATCATTTGTGTAAATAAATGTATTCTTGCATGCAATATTGTTATGCATTGAATTTGGATAGTTCATAAATTTTCATGCATTTCCATTTTTCTTTCAATCTTAAATTCTTAGAATTTGAGCTGTATTTTGTGAAAATCTAAAATTATGATAAAAAATATTGTAATATTTGACCAGAGTCTCTGATAAAATTATATAATGCTGCTTGCTTCACTTTCATGGAGGCTTAATCTATATTATTTGCAAGGTTAAAATGTTGTGTTTTGGAAGTCCTGTATTTTTTTTTGTAGATGAGAAGCTTAGTCTGGAGAATTTTTTTTATGCATCAAAGTTCAGGTGCAATGTGACTAAGAGAAAAATTCCTTTTGCACCTTAATCTTTTATCTATAGTAAGTTCCATTATCAGACATTGTGGATAGCTTGCATGTTTAGTAATAAAGAAACCTTAAGGCTGCATGTTGCAGTTTTGGAAGTCTGATTAGAAAATAATGCTTTCTGCACAATAGGTTTAATTCAAGACTGCATTGCTAATAATGCCTGACTGGAGCCTACATAAAGGACTGTCTATAATATGCAATTCATGGTACACTTGTTTCATTATATGCTTTTTAACATGCTTAGTTGAACAGATTTTTGAATGGGTAGATGTTCCAGAAGTGACCATAACTGTTGGGCATGTTAATATAACATTGGATGTTATGGTTGAGATTTCTTCTTGTATTTAATATCTGATTTATTTAAGAATACATCAGTGTTATCATTCCTTTTCACAGGAAGCCAAAAAATGGCAGGAGAGGAAAGAGGCATTAGAAGCTCTTCAGAAGCTTACAGAAAATCCACGTATAGAGCCAGGTGACTTCCAACCAGTTATAAAAGTTTTGTTGAAGGTAATGGCAACTTGTTGCATTTTAAGGTATGTTTCTCCCTCAAATACATTCACCGATTACAGTAATGTTAGAGATCTAAGCCTGTTGCCTCCCACATCCAGCCTTTCTAGTATGACAGAAATACACAATGAACATGATTTGATGCGACATGAATCCTTTTTTCAGGGTTCCCGCGGGTCATGGAATCCTGCAAAAGTTTTGGAATTTAAAAAATAAGTTTCAAGGGCCTTGAAAAGTTATGGAATTAGTCAAAATCTTGCAAAGTTTTGGAAAAATCATGGAATTTGTGACAATGGAGTTAAAGAAATTGATTACTTCAAATTTAGCTTAAAATTTACTTTATACAGCACCGAGAACCAATTAAATAAAATGATAAAATTACAACCGATAAATGGTTTCAATTCATATAATAAGGGTAAGTTACCCTAATGAAAGTATCACATGATTCCATTGTAGTTCACTAAATAAAAGAAAGCAACTGGAAAGTAATGTGTTTTGTTAATATTGTAAATAGGAACACATACAAAAACTACAATGAATTGTTTCCTTTTTTCTTTTGAATACAAATTACATTGAACATTTGATTATGACATGAATTACTACATAAAAACAAAGTGTGCTAGCCCAGGTAAATTTAAAATGTACATATTAAAAATATTTGTTGTTAACTTTTTTTTATTTTAGATTGAAAGATGTCATTCTTTATGTTCTTTTACTTGACAATGCAAGATAGTGCGGTCCTTGAGTTTTATGAAGTGGTCCTGGAAAAGTTTTGGAAAAGTCATGAAATTTGTTTTTGTTAAGTCTGCAGGAACCCTGTTTTTTCTTTTTATCCACTTTATGAAAAGCAGGGGCAAACATGTTAAGTACCACTAATTTTTTTATATCTAAGGCTGGAAGTTCAGTCTGATTGGCAGTGGATTGTTTCATGTAACAGACTGTTGATGGTCTGCTTCTATTCCGAAGATAAACTATTCCCTTCAATGATGAATCAGTGCCATTATCTCTATATAATTTATGGTTAATACCCTGCAGTTAAGTAGTGAATAAAGGAAAATTGTATTCTGCCAGATGATTGTGTACTGGTGGCTGGCATGCACAGAGCATAGCCAGAAAGATTATCTGCCAAGTGAAAGATGGCATATTGTGCTTGATTTGAATTACGTCAGATGGGACAGACAGATCTATCAATAAGATCGTTGTAATTACAATTCTGTTTATTCATTGGCATGTTAGGATGGACAAATCTGTCATTAACATTTCTGTAATGGTAGAGATATCAATCTATATTGATATGTTTACACAGACAGATTAATCACTGAGATCCCCATAAATGTAATTGTATGTAACTATGGAAATGTTGGGATGGAAATCTGCAATTAAGATCTCAGTAATTGTCAGAGATATACCATTGTCCTGGCAACACAAACAGATCAAGATCACATGTTCAAGATGACTGTACAGGTTGAACTTGTTGCATTTAGTACACTTCGTTGAAAGGTTTCACTTAAATGTTGAGAGAAAACAAACATCAAAAATGTATTAATTAACAATGCAGCATGTTAATAAGTCGCTAAAACAACATTTATTAATGGCTGAACAGTCAGTGGGCATTGTGCACAACACCATGAAGAAAGTTTTTAAAAAAGTGTAAAAGTTTCACAAAATATACTCAAAATTCAACAAATAATATTTACAACCTGTTTAGGAATGAAAATTAATGAACATGAATTTAAAAGTATCTGTATGGACAGTTGGATTTAACATTTGACTTTTGATTCACCAGACCTGTCTTATTCAATGTTCTAATGATTATATCCTTCTGATGACACTATCTTTCCTCCCTAAGAACAATAATTATTTCTTCCTTCTCCTACATCATACAAGTGATTTCCTTGAGCCTGTCTTTGTATCAGTTTGGGACATAACAGAATCACTTGACTGGAAAACCTAGTCTGCCTTCTCTTGCTTCCATTTGTAGGAGATAGCTTTGCTAAAGAGAGGCCTGAATCATGTTGGATTAGTAGAAGTGGCACAGACAGTAACCACTCCCCATTCATGAAAGCACGACCTTAGACTCAGCATGAATTTGCTACTCTTGCATGATGGGCTTGTGAAACATTTGATGGTGAGACAATAATCAAGTGCAGAATCATACAGGGATCTCCTGTGCATCTGTATAAAAAATTTGACTCTTGTTTGTTTAGTGTGCTCAGCATTTCCTCTTACCGATTCTCCTAATTTCATGTGATCAGGTAATGTTGATGGAGAAGCAAATTTTTTATTATTTTGTTTCTCTGATAATACAGTAGAAATAATCCCTCCCCCTTCACTGCAATGCAACCATCCTTTAAAGTTTCATTCAAGTAGAAACTGGTACATCTGGGTGTAACAATAGCCACTGAGCAGGTAGAAAGGGAAGTTAACTTTTAAGACTGGTTCCTTACCTTTTTGGATGGCAAGCAAGATTAGGTTTGTGGTGCTAGCTTCACAACCCAGTGAATACTAAAAAGAACACTTGGGTAGGAAATTTCAAATTATTAAGGTTGATTTTGGTGACCCACATTAAACAGCAGGGCTACCAAGATTTGGCTTGCAACCCATGGTTTAAGAACCACTGATAATAGACAAGTTTTTGTCTCTCAGGCAGGGTTGGATTTGGAGGTAGCAGAGAAAGTTATCCTAGTACCATGTGATCAAAGAAACATAATTTACTGATTTATATTGTACACTAATAATCTCCCCAAAGACAAGAATTGTGTGGGGTTTTTTTAAATGTCAAATCTTGTTGAAATTATCAAGAAAAGACTAGAAGAAAAGAAAACCATAAACATCAAAAGAAGTAAGTTCATTAATAATTAGAGAACTTAATCTAGCCAGTGTACTGGGATTCATATCTATAATAAATAAGGAATCAATGTAAAAATTAAACATGTTCTCATTAATTAATTAATGCTCTTTATCATGAGAAACTACTGCACTTCCTTCCCGAGTTAGTCATTCTTTTCATATCTACAAATTTTGTTTTGTTTTAGCTTGAGATTATTTCCATGTCTTTTAATTTTAGGTTATAGGTAAAGACACCAATGTCATGTTGGTGGCCCTTGGTGGAAAGATTCTAGCTGGACTTGCCAATGGCTTGAGAAAGGAATTTAAGCAATATGCAGCACAAGTAAGTAAACTTTCAATCCTTATTTATAGAGATTCTATGAGACCTAGGGATCATAGGTTTCTTGAAATAACAAGTGTAATGCAACATTTATAACTATACCTATTAGGGAACAATTATGCAAGGTACCTGTAATTTCCATGTTTTGCTGAACCTATGGTAATAGACCAGAAGGGCTTATGGGATGGTCTGTTGCCTATCATCTGATGTCCAACCATCCATTTGTACAAGTCTGTTGTCTCTACACCTCCTAAAGTCTTTAAACACAAATTCTCCCCTTGGTCCAGAATGAAAATGGTGCCACTCAGATATGGCTGCCACAATGGCCATGTTGTAAACCTTGTTATTGCTAATGTTCATGTGTTAATGGTCATATGACATGGAGTTTTCACTAAAAGACAAAATAGATCTACTTGTTCCTAAGTGGCAGTGGGTAGAGTTGATCTGATGGCAGTCTTAAAAATCTTGCCATTGCCACTCCACTTGAATGGATGGTCATATGAGCTTTTCCCCAAGAAGATGTCTGGTTGGTCCTGAAAGATAGAGGTCAGTCTGATGTTCACTGTCACCATCTTCTTATCTCTACTATTTCTGAAGAGAAAGATATATTGACAAGGAATTTTAAACAGAATACTTGAGGTAATGTTTGGTTGGCCTTACATGAAAATGGTGCTGATCTGATGGTCATTATAGCCGCTAGAATCACTGCCTGGAAAGGCCTGTTGATGCTACTCTTCCTAAATGGATGGTTCTATCAACATGAGGAGGTGGGTTACTCAACAATTTCATGTGATGTCTACTTGGTTCTAATGCTTCTCTTTAGACATTCAGTTGCCAGCCACAGTAGCCAACTTGAAAATCTTTTTATCACTATTTATCCTGAATGAGTATCCACTAAGTCAGTTTACTTTTTACCTGAATTGTATGGCCCATAAGGCAAAGGACATGAGGGGTGAGCTAAAATTATGGTTTGTCTTCGGGATTTTTCATTACGGAGGAGCGCAAAGGAGAATACATCTGATATTTGTGTGTGTTATATGGTTTTAAGAATGAATTTTATGCAAAAATTAAACATGTTCTCAATTGTGCTGGTAGATTGTGAGCTTTTGAAGATTAGGAAATAAGGTGAAAGTTCAGGTTTTGATGAACATGTTTATTTTAATGTTTTGCTATACCGTATGTATTCATGTTACAGTGGACATACACTCATGTTGTATGTCTAACTTATTTTGTGTGTTAATTGTAGCAGAAGAGTTTAGATGTAGTTAATTTATGACTGTGCTAGAGATCCAAGGTACTAAAAAATGCTTATGCAGTTAAAATTTAATTATTTTTCAAATGGTCCAGATGAGAGGTTATTCATGCCTACCTTTATATTCTATAAAAATATGAATTTGATTGCCAAATGTGGACAACCTTAATTTTGTGAAATTAGGTTCAATTTTAACACAAAATGGCATTTCAAAGCAAGGTGTGATGTCTTGAGCCCATGTTGTCATATACAATAATTTTGAAAACTCAATTCCAATTTTAAGTTTTTCAGATATAGATACATTTTTTAAGATTATAAACATTTTTGAAAATTTGTGAATTTTTGCCTCAAAAAGAGGCTTTAGAGTACCTACCTCTTGAATCCGAATGTTAGAATAAGGAGAACCTTGTTCATTTCTGAGAAAAATATCATCACTTCCTGTAATGGCTGACAAGGTTGTTTATAAATATTCACAAAGTTAATATCTTGTATTGATTTCTGAAAACAATGCAAAATTAAGGCATGAATTTACTCCCTGCTTGTGCTTGAAAAAATAATTTTTCACAAAAAAACATGAATGGGAAGTAAGATATAGCATTTAACAAAACAACATAAATGAGAAGATATAGCATTTTCTGCCTCTAGGTATAGTGCTGTCCTTGTCATCAGTTTGTTATTGTTATAGTTAAAGTTTTTCATTCACATATATTTCCTAAAGCACTTGATAGATTCTCATCATATTTGGTTGATTCATTGTAGTTTTACATTGGGATTCCAGTTGTAGAAAATTTTCATTCCAGTTTTGGTTAAAGCTTTTTCATTTACTGAGATTCTCTTGATACTTGCACGGTTTGCAATCAGAAATTTTTTTAATGCTTTGGTTTAAAGTTTCATCATTTTTGTTTATATTTCCTAAACTCCTTGATGGATTAATACTTGGAACTCTTTGTGGACCTGAGATCATTCATTCTGCAAGACTTTCTCTGGAATTTTAATATCACATGTAGGGCTGTCAAAAATCACGAAAAACCAACCCGGGTACCCATTAGCATATGAATGACTTGTACAACCGTAGACCTGCTAATTGTTATTTCCATTTCTTTAATATTTTTTTTTATGGCAATAGAGGCTAACCGTGTACTACTCGGTCTGATTTGTCCACACCGACATACCTGCGAATTGTCTAACCACACGCTGTTAATTAATGAATTCATTTAGAATGACCTTTGCACACATATGGTAGGTATAATCCAACTTTTAATAATCACTGTGATCAGCTGCGCTAAAAGCTTTAGAACACTCATATTTTTTAACGTATGAGTCTGTGACAAATTGGCGGCGTGCAAACCACACCAACCTCTTTCACTACAGTTCGTTGCTAGGGAATGACCTCTGCGGTGTAGTTTACTCAGTGTGGATAGATAGAAAGAAGAATGCAGATCACTGAACAAGTATATTGAAGAAATAAACACTACGAGCCCCCCTTTTAATGAACAAATATAAAATTTAATCAGTTGATCAACAGAATTTAAAATGAAAAGAAATCAATGACTTAGTTACAAAAAGAAGGAAAATGGTACTAACATGTACTCAAATAAAAAGACAATACAAATTTCTTTAAATGTAAAATTACGTTCAACGTTAAATTACTATCTTCATTGCCAATGAGATGTGACCTTTGAGTGCAACGATGAGAGACTTCATCACCTATTTTATGCGGACATCAAGATTTCCATTCGTCCCTGCTCTGCCGATCTTTGTCTAGCTGTTTTGTCTTGGACTCTTGTCCGTTGAACTCTGACTTAACAATCGTCTCTGGACTTAGATTTCTGCGTAGAATTTGTTCTGGTCCTGTGATTGTTCAGGGATTTCTCATGCGAATCCAGGAAAGCTGTTTCCTTCAATAAATAAAATGTCTCGCAATAGACAATAGGTCACATTCCCAAGTATATTTATATTTTTACATTAATTCGGCTCAGAAAACAAAAGGCATAAATTCTGCCGCAGTAACTCATTGCTCCCTAACTGTTATGTTTACATAAACGGTCAATGCTTGTCCTGACCTTAATTCAGGTCACGCTAGGGAAGGTCAATTAAATTCAACTCAGCCGTATGAACCTGTATGTAAACCCCCCTTGACTTCTTATTCTGTTAAGTTACATATGGCTTAGACCTCCAGATCTAACTATTCTAAAATAGTTTACTCGACCAATTAAATATTACAAACTAGCATATAGATATACACTTAAGTGATCAATTAAATATTACAAACTAGTATATGAATATACATGTAATGTTAGGTCATACTCATTCTAAACAGTTTTAATCCGTAAACTATGAAACATTACCCATCATTCCTTAAGCTTAATTCATTTAAATTCCTAGTCACTCCTACGTATTCAAGATTCAATTACATTTAATATTTTCAACTAATCTAATGAAAATTTAATTACATTCAATCTTGCCACTTCTCCAAATGAATTGATAATTAGAAAATCAAAGAATAAAATGTCATGACTAGCATTTCACTAAAATCCAGAAAAATGAAATCATACATACATCATATCAAAAATACATTTGAAATAGAACAACAAATGAAATAACATATTAAAATCGGGAAACTAAGATTGCGTACCTTTTGCCGTTTCTTTATTCGTTTCCACGAACCTCACATATAGTCCGTCTCCTAACTGAGACAACTATCTGGCCCCTTACTCAATAATGAAAACCTACTTTTTACGAATTCAAAATGTAGAGTTTGCCTACTCGCTGAGACAAAACTCTCGCTTTACTGCCAAATCACGAGATAATGTCTTACACGATCCCGGAATCGTTTAACTTTCCTCGTGAAAGATTAAAGACTAAAGAATTTTCCTAAAGTAAAACCTTTAATTTCTTACAGAGTTACGCCCATAAATCCATATTAACCAATTGGAATAGACTGTTTCCTAAACCTGTTCCGTAGAATTTTTGGATTGACAAGACAACTAAACAACTAATCATGCTGTAATTAATCATTACTTTGAACAATCATCTATTGCCAGCTGCCGCCCTTCACGGTCGATTTTTGGGAAAGAGTCTGATGTCATTCTCTTGTACCATAGCATCTGACTCGGTCATGTTACGTCGGCTAGAACGAATTCCCTTTTGACGTTCAGAGATGAAATGAAAATAATCATCTAACTATCTCTAGCCCTTTCTACTTTAATTGAGTTGACTTTGATACACTTCCTTTTACCAAAGCTTCTAAGAGTTTTCAAAATTCGACACATCACAAAGTCCTTGTTAGAACAGACCACGTTTATTCATCTGCTTTTCTACCGCAGATTTGAATTACCCACGCATGTGTGCCCCAGTTATACCACGTGACCATGCAGTCGCATAAGTGTTATTATTTTGGAATTATAATTATTAAAATAGTTATGGTAAAAACGTAGTAGTATCGAAAATAGAAATATGGGTATATGTAAGATGGCTAACTTTCGAAATTCACAGTGCTAGTCAACTAGAAAAACAACAAGCAAAGATTACTTTGAGGCATTACAAAGATTTCAAAGTGTCTAGGTGAAGATTGTTCATAATATAAATTGTGGGATTTCTTTGACATGTTTGTTCGGAAATCAAAGGTATCCATCTGGATTTCATTAAAAGAGCGTGCAATGTACTGATCATTTAGCACCCACATTCAATAGTTATCGTCTACAAAGAGGTTTATTACCTCTAAAATAAATGTTTTAACCTTGGTATATAATGCCTCGGAGATAAGTTTGTCCGGTTGCACAACGCCAATGAATTTTATTAATCCAAACAGACTGTCTGACATATTGTTTATTTATATTAAGCAGAGATCTGGTTTCTAATTATAGCCATAGCTGTCACACCTGTTTGAAGTGGTTGTTGAGTGTGGTGATTTTTTTTTTACGGGTACCCGCATTTACGTTTCAATACCCGGGTTTTTTCTATATGGTCGGGTACCCAGGTAACTGGGTACCCGATGACAGCCCTAATCACATGTTCTATGTGTAACATGATTTGACCTGAATGGATGCCTAGATTAAATGACAATACAAACATAATGTGAGGAAAGATGGAAGTTTATGAAATGTATTCATAAATATATTATCTACAACATAACAGTATGATTCTTTCAAGCTCTAAACATATGACTCATTTAATTCACACAAACATTTGTTATATGCAAATGAATTTGTGACTTTATGAAACCTTATGACAGAAAAAAGTAATTCAGACAAAAATGGGGAAACACAATTTGATTCATATATTCAAAATTGTAGGCACATGATGTGATTCATATAATCTCATGTAATAAAGGTTAGATTCATATAATCTCATGCAGATAGGTGTAACTCAATTATACTCAAATGTACTCAGTTGAAACACATCTTACATCTACTCAGTTGAAACAAAACATAATCAATTAAAACAAACATGATCAATTGTAATAAACATAAGAAATGTATCAAACATGACTTGTGACACATGTAGTCATTTGTACAGTATGTACGATTCATAACAACCATTTAAATACTTGCAGACCTTGTAAATGAGAAATTTTGACCTGGTTCATATGTCCCTTGTCAAACCTCACTTCTCCTGAATTCTTGGGTTAGTCCACACTTATAATGGCGACACACACCCTTCATGGATTCGTCATGTGAGCAAGTTTACAGATCAGCTCTTCCCTTCTTGTAAGGCCTTGATGGTCACACATGCTCCTATCCCCATACAGACAAACATACAAACTGCCAGACAGACAGCCTGATACATGCACACACAGAGAGGTAAAATAAAACCAAACTGGTTGTAATAACAGGTATGGAATTAAAATCTATACACACATTCTATTATGAATATGCTTCAAATATTTGCAAATAAAATAAAATATAACACCCTATGGTTGTGGAATAAAATGGAGAGCATAAGATCCCAAAAGACCAGTGTGTTGATTAGAATGGAAACTTGAATTAAATCTACAGGAAAATGAGCATGGAAAAATACCTGTGCATGACATGCTTTTTGTGTCTCTTGCTGCAAGCGATCTATGATGAGATGCATGCTAGCTCAGTCACTTAACTAGAAAAACAGTAACCTATCCTAGGATAACATGCATATACGATGAAAATGATCAAATTGTTCTAAGGTGAAACCAAGTTATTTCTTGCCTTTTTTTGTGACACAATTGAAGTACTTTGCATGTGGTTTTGACTTGCATGCTCTGACCTTCTGAAAATTATAATTAACTATCAAGTTTTCAGAAGGTGGATGGGGGGATCCTGACATAAGCCTCCACTCCAACCCAATGGAAAGTAACTTAAAAAATGTACAGAATTCCAATTAAAAAAGTTTACTCCTGTTTCCAGTTGGTATTTTTCTGGGTCCAGGCCCCATTACCAGTCAATGTAGAAAAGACTAAGATGTTACTGGCTGTGGTGAGGGCACTTGAATATATTTGGAATTTGGTACTGTATATATGGACAGATGCACCATATTGTTGGGCTTCAGGAGAATTTTCCAAGTGCTTGTCCCTGGCACAAGTGAGTTGTCTGTCATCATTTTACTGAACAAAGTGCATTACTTCACTACTTCTACGTTAGTCCATTAAGTCATTCCCCAGATCTGGATCAATACTGATGGATGGTTCAGCAGTGTATAGTGAAGAAATGTGTTACTTGTGACTACATATGCTGTTACTAAAGATCTACTGGTACCTGACTCAAGCACTGGATTAAAATCATGAAAATATTTCATTGGGTGTAAAGAAAGCTGGTTTAAAACCTGTCAAATACATAGATAAATACCTTTTACTTGATGAGGTTCATATAATAAGAATTTGCTACTTTACTCATAGCTTAGATTTTATTAGTGTACAATGACACTTTATAGTAATCTAGATGTAATATTTTCCATTCCAATGAGCTGTCATGCCAATTTCTAAGTGAGACGTATGAGAAGTTTAAAGCCAGAGAATTTCAAACTTTCATGATTTTTCTTCTAGCAAGACAGTGTTGTGTTTGCCATAGATAACTGGTCTTTCAAGGATGCAAGTTATTGATATACTCTCATGCCAAACCAAAATTCTGAGAGAATATATATATATATATATATATATATATATATATATATATATATATATATATATATATATGTGTGTGTAATTACTTTCCACAGGAAAATGGTGGTAACTTGCTTTCAAAAGAAGCTCCTGTAGTGTAACTACCAATTCCATCAGCTGACACAAAATTCATATAATGTAGAACATGCTGTTCAGATTAAAGCTGATTTTTATAATTGTACGTAGGTTTATTTTAGTATCAAGTTTGCATCATGTACCTCTGTATAAAATGAAGCTGGATTCCTGGATACCTTTTCTTTCAGTTCTAGAATGACAACAAAAAAAACATGTAATAGATAATGTATGCCATTAGAGTGATTAACTGTACTGAACTTTGGTATTAAAAGTAGAATATACAATTTTACTCAAGATGTGTATCTGCATCTACTCTAGCCAGGGACTTGTATGTAGCATATATTCTCTCTGCAAATTACATTTTTATGTCCAGTTAGTATGAAAAGGTGAGTAGTATTCCTAAACCTTGTATTTGTATTTTTAAATTGTATATGCTGCATTTATATTATTTCAAAATGAATTATTTCATTCATATTTCAGTGCTTTTCAGTGTTGTTGGAGAAATTTAAAGAGAAAAAAGCAATGGTAGTAACAGCACTCAGAGAATCGTTGGATGCTGTGTATGTCAGTGTAAGTATAAAGCCATTGGCTGTATAATTTATTTCTTCTATGGCTTGCCATATTTATCTGAAGGCAAAATATGAGACAACTGTTAAAACCAGCCCCACTGGAGCCTTTGTGACAATATCACCATCGAGTTATACACTCAGCAACAAAAAGAGGTATTTCTTGTTGGGTTTATGACAAAGTAGCTAATTTTCATGGCAAACATGTTAATGATTTGTCAGGCCAGGAATTGACAGCTACTTAAGTACATGTTATGTTTTGTCAGGCCAGGAATTGACAGCTACTTAAGTACATATTAATGATTTGTCAGGCCAGGAATTGACAGCTAAAGTACATGTTATGTTTTGTCAGGCCAGGAATTGACAGCTACTTAAGTACATGTTAATGATTTGTCAGGCCAGGAATTGACAGCTACTTAAGTACATGTTATGTTTTGTCAGGCCAGGAATTGACAGCTACTTAAGTACATGTTATGTTTTACAAATCCTAATAACATTAAAATGTTTTCGTTTCAGATCTGAAGATTTGCAAGGATAGGCTTAAAAACATAAAATTTAATAATTTAATAACAAATCAGATTTTAAGTCAATATGTCATTCAGAATTGTAAATGTACTATAGAGTAATTTGAATATTCATTAATGTAATAAATTATTTCAGGCCAATCTTGAAATGATAACTGAGGATTGCCTTGCCAGTCTTGAAAACAAGAATCCCAGTATCAAGACAGAGGCAGCACTCTTCCTATCCAGGTGTTTTGCGCGCTGTACAACCGCTACCCTGCCAAAGAAAATACTCAAAACATTCTGTGCAGCTCTAACCAAGGTCAGAGACAGTATTGTCATTGTACCACTTTTGGGAAAAATATTTATATTTATTCAAACCTAAGTTTTCATGTTATTTACATTTTATTAAGACAAAGGTGTAGATTGGTTTAAATAATTTATATAATCAAACTATTTTAACATACATGCAGTTTCCGCTGTTATAGTGAGAAAGCAATATTAGGAACAACATTAATTATGTTATGTTGGTGAAAGTAATGACAGATGATATACATTTTGTCAGTAATTTCATCTGTCATAGGTCTTTGTGAAAAACATGTTTATTTCAAAGGAAGATTACAAGGTGATGTTCAGTTGGAAATATATTTTTGACAGTTCTCCACATAGCTGTAATTTTAGTGCACATAAGAGTACTAACAGAAGGGGGAAACGTCTTTCAAAAGATACAAGTGGAATTTTGAAATGCTCAGCTGATTTATGCTTTTGTGATCAATACTAGAGCAAAAATTACATGTTACACTAATTTTTACATGTTTCAAAGAACAAGTTTTTAAATTGTTTTTATTGCAGGGTTGCAATGACACGGCCCCTGAGGTTCGAGAGGCATGTTTTGAGGCTTTAGGAGTTGCTATGAAAGTTGTGACAGAAAAGAATATAGCCCCATTCTTGACAGATGTGGAACAAATTAAAATGCAGAGGGTAAATTTTTTTTTAAAATTGTGCTAATTTACTGAAAGGCCCACAATGCAAAAATGGTCTTTTACTATGTTTACCTTTATTATCTTATGTCTTTCATTGTACTTGTGTAACTTATAATCCTAATTTAGAATTAAGTCTTTTTGATTACTGTGGTTTCATTTGTTTTCATGGGTCTCAATTTTCATGACTTTGTATTTTATTTAAAAAAGAACAATTTCATATGGATTTACCTATTAAAGTTTGCATGTTATTTAGCATTTTAATATTGTGGATTAATGACTACAAATCTTGAAAATACAGACTATAAAAGAACGAACCAATTCCAGCAACAAACTGCTGTCACTACATTGGTTAGAACAAAAAATATCACCTCTATGTTCAGTCTCCTGCAGAGTGTGAAGATGTTAACCAGATTGAAAGATAATGGAATCAATCCTTTCTAATCTGCCTCCTGTATAGATAGACATCATCCACTGGATAAAGACAAGATTACAACTGAATGTAAATAGGTCATGTAGACCATGAAGAAAAGGGATGTATTGTGAGTTTCTTAAGAATTGTTGATGATAGACTAATTGTTGGTATCAGCATAGCAAACTGGACAGGTGGCTAAAATTACAGATTGGACACTTACACCTAAAAGTCTGTTTACCAGTAATATATTTCTCATATCATCCACCTTTGTAGTGTGATGCCAGTTTCTAAGAAAACTTGCAGAAATACATAAATAATCAATTATTAAGTGAATTGTTCGTTTGAAAAGATTGGTATGTTGTTGGTTTTAATGACACAGTTAACACATTATTGGTAATATAACACTGAGGAAATGGGAGGTAAGTGCCTTTCTTGAAGAAAACTGAGGCAGCCTGCCTGAGCTTGTATGGATGGTTATCAAACATGCGATCAATGGATTGTGAATCTAATCCTCTACCAACTTAGATACCAAGGCTTCCAAGTTTGAAAAGAGACATTATTGTAGATGATATTGGTAGAGACTGAGCGAAGGTAAATTTTAATGAGGGCAAGATTTGGAAAAGAAATTCTGTAGTACATCATTTTTTAAGATACACCAGATACTCTGATATGTCAAACCTTTTCAAGGTTGCTTGAATGCTTAATAAAAATATTATAATAATCTAAGCATGATTGGAAAAAATACTGTAGTGCATGTGACAAAGTTGAGATATTAAAATGGTTAAAGCAAACAAAATTGTCTAGCTTTTCACTGTCCAGAGATTTGGATGATATGGGGACACAATGTCCCCTCCCCTTTGGAATCCTAGATGTAACCCAGCATAGTGATACCCATTTATAATGCACTTGGAAAATTTGGGAATTTTGGGATATTAGCAACTTCTGATGCAGGTTACTTGGTTACTTAAAATTTGTTCATGATTTTCATGAATTTGGTAGATCAACAGATCTTTGGGTCAGTAAAACCTATATTGTATTACTGTATGATGTAGATCTTAAGTGATTTTTTTTCTTAGCCAACTTGGTTTTAAGATAATGTGAGTTTATGGTGTGGCCCTGTGTCAATTATGCATCCTTTCTCATCTGTTATCTGTTGTGCATCCATCCTTCCATGAACAGTTGCTTGTTACAGCACTGGGATCCATTATTTCTGCTCTGATTTCAATCAGACGTGAAATTCAGAATCTCAGCTGAGTTCAATATTGAGCTAGATCCATGCATAATGTGATTTAGTACCTGATTGGCTAACCTTATTACCACTTCAAGGCCATGTATCTAATTTTATTTTGATTAGACATGGAACATATAATTATATTATTAAGATCCTAATAATGAGCGAAATTTACACATTCTAATGATATAATCTTGCATTTGATTGGTTGGGCTTGTCACCCATCAAAAAGCTATGTTTCTGATGAAGATTTTTGATCAAACTTGAAATATATAAAGACATTGTTAAGGTTCATGAAAGAAATTCATTAATGAAATTCTGCATCTGATAATGTACAATTTACACAAGTACAATATCCAAAGAACTTTAAGAAATTTGTGGATTTAGTGTCAAAGCTACATGTGCTTTATTTGATGATCCTGAAAATGTTTTTTTATCATATTGGAGTTGGATTTCCTGCTTCTTTTGAACAAATTTCTTTTCCCACTAAATTTTTTACGGATCTGCTTGCTTTGTTAGAAATAGGATTTTATTGCACCTTTTCTTATACCCTACCTAGATAATTGAGATTTATGGAATATTGCCACAAGTCTGCTCTGTCACATTCAAGTAGCTGCTTTATTCATGATGCATACATTCATTCTGTGGTTCTATCCATTATTTCAGATTCAGGAATGCTGTCAAAAGGCAGTCCTTCTCAATGCAAAGGGTGAACCACGTTCAGGCACAGGGGGAGGGGCACCAGCAGCATCAGCACCCAAGGCAGGGTCCACAGAACCCAAACCTGTCCAGAGGCCAGGCACAGCTGCCTCCACATCAGCACCTCCCAAGGTAAGATTTGCAAAGATATGGGTGAGTTTTGATCTACCTGTTCTGCTGGTATATTTATGTTTGTTGCTCAAGTTGTAGGTACAAAGATTAATGAAATTGATTATTAACTAAATTTTTACAAGTCAGACTTACCAAGAGCTGAACCAACAATGCTTTATGCAGGGTTCCAGCAGGTCATGAAATCCTGGAAAAGTTTTGGAACTTAAAAAATAAATTTCAAGGGCCTTGAAAAGCTATGGAATTTGTCAAAACCTTGCAAAGTTTTGGAAAAGGCATGGAATTTGTGACAATGTTGTTAAAGAAATTAATTACTTCAAATTTCATAGAGCACTGTGAACCGATTAAATAAAATGGTAAAATTACAATCGATAAACGGTTTCAATTCATATAACAAGAGTAAATTCCCTTCATGGAAGTATCACATGATTTCCGGTGTATTTCACTAAATAAAAGAAAGCAACTGGAAAGTAATGTGCTTTGTTAATATTGTAAATAGGAACACATACAAAGATTACATTGATCATTGGATTATGACATGAATACAACATAAAGTCAAAGTTTGCTAATCCAGGTAAATTTAAAATGTACATATTAACTTATTTGTTATTTTAGATTGAAAGATGTCATTCTTTATGTTTATTTACTTGACAATGCAAGATAGCGTGGTCCTTGAGTTTTATGAAATGGCCCTGGAAAAGGTTTGGAAAAGTCATGGAATTTGATTTTGTTAAGTCTGCAGGAACCCTGTTTATGCATAAATTGTGGAAAAAATTACTGGGTTGTACTTAGTGGCACTAAACAAAGAAAAACAGTATTACAAAATGATCTTTCTCTATACTGTAGGAATTAAAAGCATGAATGTTTTACCAATGAAAACGTTTTTGGAGCTGATAACTATCATGGAATAAACAAATAATTATGTAACAAAGTTTCTTTAAAGTAATTGTATTTGTAAAGGCAGTTACATTTAAACATACATGGTATCCAATGGAAGAAGTTTATAAAACAAAACCAAATATTTGCCAGGGTACTCATCTTACTCAAATAGTTCATATGAAAAAAGTGCAAAACTGTACATTGTATCTATGGGTGACCACTGTAGATAAAACTTTTCTTTCCTGGGTCCCAAGTGTATTTTCCTGGAACAGCTCTTAGTGCTCTTTTATAACAAAAGCAGTTGAATATTGGTGAATAAAAAGGTCAATTCAGCTTAGTTTTCTCATTCACCTAAGAAAGTTTGAGAAAGATTATGAAATGAAAGGTGACTGACATGGAAATAAATATGTGCTACAGATAGGATATGCATGGTATTACCACTGGTAATCAAGATTATGCCATTGTATCCGTCAGAATGGCACATGATGGGAAGATCACTAGGAGGGTTTTAGTAAGGCACATAGTGGGGACATAACAGGGAGGGCAATTGATATCGCACTTGGTGGGAAGTTCACAGGGAGGGTCTTCAATAAGACACATGGTGGAAGGATCACTTGGAGAGTCTTCAGTGTGGCACATGTTTGGAAGATCATTGTGAGGGTCTTCAATATGGCATATTGTGTGAAGAACACAGGGAAGGGTGTTCAGTACGGCTTATGTTGGGTTGATTAATGAGTGGGTCTTCTATAAAACCCATGGTGGGAAGAACTCAGAACACTTTGTCTTCAGTAAATTACATCATGGAAATATCGCTAGAGGAAATGTGTCTGCATTATGGCACATGGTGGGAAGATCACTGGAGGGTCTTTCAGTAAGGCATGTTGTGGGAAGATCACAGGAGGGTCTTCAAGTAAGGCATGTTGTGGGAAGATCACTGGTAGGGTCTTTCAGTATGGCATGTTGTGGGAAGATCACAGGAGGGTCTTCCAGTAAGGCATGTTGTGGGAAGATCACAGGAGGGTCTTCAAGTAATGCATATGGTGGGAAGATCAGTGATAGTTTCTTCAGTAAGGCACATGGTGGGAAGATCCCAGGAGGGTCATCAATATGGCACGAGGTTGGAAGATCACAAGAAGGGAGGTGGGGGGATCATTGGTAGAGTTACTGCTAATCGAATACTGCTCAATGTTTCATCTTTTGGATTAATACCATTTTGTGATAAAGCTACACTACTCTTAAAATGTTTTCACCTCCTAGGAGATACATGGTGCACAAAAAGTGAAGCATAGATTGGAGTACACCAAAAATTGGCCATGCATTCAGGCATAAAACATCAATGTACATCATGTGTAGTGTGCTTCAAATTTTAGAATAGGAATGTGCACAGGAACTTGTACCATTGCTTACAATTTATCTGTCATACATGTAATAATAATAACATTATTATATAGTACATGTATGACAGAAAAATGGTTAGCAATGACATGAGCCCATGGGTATGTGGCAGAACTTGGTGAAAAATCACACTGCTAGCAAATAACAGATATTGTGAAAATTAAGAGCACCCTCATCAGATTTCAGCTTTGGAGTACTTTAAGCTACCTACTCAAGTCCTGCAATCTACCCATGCTGAAGCATTGTTTTTGAGTTTTCTTGTTGAAAATAATCTGCCTTTCTCAGTTGGAAATCAACAACAGTGACAGTGGAAGGGTATTTCCTATTGTGAGGAAAATAAGACAACTTTAGTATCTCTTTAAGTGCTAAAAATTTGCGATAACATTTTTGTCACCAAGATCAACTACCAGGAAAGAAGCCTGACTTGTGAAAACAAATTTACCATAGCCCAGTTGAGAAAGTTCAAGTTTAAACATTATATCAAGACAGATAGCATGAAGTTTGTATATATTAGCAAATTTGGCTGCAAAAAATTGTACCTGTAAATCAGTGTAAATAATATTAATTTTATTTTAGGATTTTTATATAACGCATACTGACCATCAGAATGTATGGAGATAGTGTCATGATATAATTTTTCACTACTTGTGTTCAAAATTCACTAATTTGAATCCCTATTTTCACTAATTGCAAGTCTGGATAGTTGTCAGTGCTGTTGTAGGTACAGTCATGAAATTTGATTTCTATATTCATTTTTTGAAGACAGTACCCATTATGGGCAGAAGTAGGCAATGATATTGACCTATATTTTATACACCTGTAAGTTGGACCTTATTATGTTATGTCCATACTGCCATTTATTACCAATTTCATTGCTGCACAATAATTTGAGTTGTCAACCATCTACATTTACCAAACTTTGTGGATGGCTTCCATGTGGAATAAAGAACCCTTTAGTTTGAGGGTAAAAGTTAAAAGTCACTGATTGAAATAAGAAAATGGTTTCTGCACAACGGCTTGAGTTCTCCACCAGCTTTATGGATAGATTGAACTTAGGGGTAAGGAATAACGGAATAGCAGTGTTGATTAAAGGTCACTGTGACTGAATTAAGACAGCATAACCATTTCAGTTCTCCACAGTCAAAGTAACTACATTTTGTGGATGACTTGCACATGGGACAAGTAAGAAACTTATTTTGGTGCCCAAGGTCAAGATCAGTGATTGAAGGAATAAAATCACTTTCTGCAAAATGATGCTAATTCTACATCACATACTTGGCCCATCATGGATGGCTTGTACTTGTGATAAAAAGGAAGTGTATTTTGAGGTCATATGTCAAGGTCACTAAGACTGAAGGAAGAAAATGCAATCTGCACTTACATTAGTTCTATATCACAGACTAGAACCAGACTTTGTGGATGGATTGCGCTTTTATGGAAGATTGCATTTGCTATTATGGAAGGAAAAAGCTGGTTTCTGCTTTGGATGGGCATATAATGCACTGTTCATGGTACACCTGTTATTGTCCAGCAAGTACATTAAGATTTTGCAATTTCACTTGTAACAATTTTATGTACATGAAACTTGACAAGTGCATTCATCGTGGAGGTTATTACTTGCAAATGATGCAAAAGTATTTCACAGTGACCTAATTGTTGTGCTGCAGGGATTACATTGTGCATTTAGTTTAGTTCCATAGATTCAGTTATGTGTATGGTCATGAAAATTGATGTGTATATTTATATTGGAATAATAATCATCTCATTGTCCTTAAATAAAAGTGCTGCAATGATCATGCAAGGTTTTTTATACAATGGTGAAGCAAGGGAGAATTATCATTAGGGAAATGTATTTTCTTTTGAAATGACTGTGCCATCTAAACAATCAGTTTGTGTGTGACCAGGTAACAATCCTTTTAATGGTCATATTATCAGCTAACTACTGCCAGCATTTCACTTAAAAAGGGGGTAGGGGTTTGCATAGCGTAACCTACAGAGTCATAAGTGTAACAATTTTTCTTGTAATTTCTTCTCAAACTATTTAGTATGTGATATTTTCTACAGTATCATGGTTTTTGCCAGCTGTAAAGCCATTCAAATGGATACCAATGAGTGATCCTCCAATTTTGCCCAAAGAATTAACCCCACTGTTTGAAGAACCAGATACATCAGCCAACCCTTATTATTTTGCCTTAAGTCTTAATGAAATGACTTGTAAAATAGTGACTTGCAGAAGAAAAGCTCAGATTATGGAAATAACAGTTGTTTGCGGTAAATTTGGATACTGGCTTGTCCATGTTTGATTCAGGTTAAACAGCATGTAATTTGCAATGCAAATGTTTGCATGATAGCATTAGCACTCTACAGTTTTGTATTTGCATAGGGTTAGAATTTTAAAGAAAAAAAAGTTCCCTGTGCTTCCACACCGGTTACACTGGCTATTTAAAAAAGACCTTGTAGATCATAGGTATTGTTCAAAAACCTTTAATTCCCATTATCTTGTGATTGAGGGATATAATATAGGTTATAGATTATACAGCTTGGCCTTACTACAGATGTGAACCTTTCAAGAAGGTGCTAGCTCCACTTGGTCATCTTCACTTCCTGAACTTCAGAGGTAAATTGTAAAAAACAACAGTGTGGATAACATTTTTAACATTTTATATATTTTGTAATTTATTCATTACACTTTTGAAAGCTGGTATTGTCCAGTCTGGCAAAGTTCATTTTCCCTAAAAATTGTGTACTTTAGACAAATTCAGGCTGATTTTTGGAGCACAAGGGAGCAGTCATTTTAGTTAGCAGTGTGTTTAGATCATTTACAGTTTCCAAGAGTTCAGTATCCAAAGAAATGTCAGCCATATCATATCAAAGTAGTATAGAGGTATGCCAACGATCTCTCCACTTTGCATGTTTCAAATGCAAACATCACTCTCTCAAAAATACATAATAACTGGTGAGCACCTTTGAAGCTGTTGCTTATTTTCTAAAAATGGTGCCCAATTAATGATGCATTTTGAGGATGATGGGGATAATAACCATCTTAGATTTAGTAGTACAGAAGAATGTAAAGAAACCTTCAGATTCTTGTGGGAAAAAGGCAGGAATGGTATCATATTCGTTTAGTGGACATCATGTGTGGATTTGAGTATGTCTCTTGGCAGGATGGGTGTGAAATTTAATTTGTATTGAAGGATTATGTAAAAAGTTGAGGATTAGCCACAAGTCATCGATTTCCAGAGGGTTTGCAACTGCAGTTTGTGAAACTATCCTGCTGGTAATTAAGGCGGCTAAAGTATTTAAAAACTATTTTGGTTTAACACAATTTTTACCATCACTGCATCAGTTTTAAATCACACCTATAAACTTTTTACAGCTTAACATTATTAATATGTGATATTTTGTTGACTTTATAGAAAACTGGTCAAACTTGGTGGAAAAAAATTGATTGCTTTACTGAGATGGTCTTGTTAGGGTTGGCAGGTCTTCATCAGAGTGATAATGACTGGCTATTTAAAAAACCAGAGACATAAGAACATTTAATGCTTAGCATCTGCTAAAATGATGTTGCATAATATGTTGTTGCAGACAATGGAATATCTAATCAAATGCTTTTGTCTGTTGTAGGCAGGGCCAGCAGGTGATAGACCCAAAACAGCACCTCCAAAGTCTGGTGGGGTAAGTACAGGTGTTGTTGAATATTTGTGGTAGGTTTGAAAATTGAAGTTTATAATTTCTATTACAAATGTTTGTACTTGCAAAAACCACTTGAGGTAGACAAATGAAATTTGATATGCATATCTGCTTCATATGTCTGTGACCTGATTTGATTTTCTTGTCATTACAGCATTTTTGTCTTGCCAACATCATACATGACAGTCAATTTTCCACAGGCAGCCTTAACAGTTTGTTATGGTTTTGGTTCATGTTCTTCATTTGATTATATTTCTTTGATGGATCCTTGATAATTTGGCATGAGCATTGAACATTATGAAGCTTAGATAATTAATTCTACCACATACTCACCTCCATTACCTTGATGTCAGGGTCAAAAGAGTGGAAAATTTCATATATGGTTTTGATTAAAGTGTTTATCTTTGCTTATAATTCCTAGACCAGTTTTTTATTTATTTTTTTTTTTCAAGCTTTGGGTGAATCATTATTTATCTATTACAATCCATTGCTATGCTTACTTAACCTTTTGACCTTTGGGAGAAGCTTTGCTACTTTTCAAATCCAGTAATCAAGGAAGGATGAAAATGTCATCTTTCCAATCTGTATTCCATATAGACAAAAGGAAGAAACTCTTCCCTTATTTCCCCTCACAACTGCTAGGTGGCTATGATTGTTTACTCAAATTTACAACCAAAGTATAGTTTTGAGTGTAAAGGTCAGAGGTTGGTCCTACAGTGTATTACAGTTTTAAAGTGGACATATAGAAATCTAGAAAGTTTTGCTGATTTCTGAATGCACACCTGCAAGCCAAGCCTGTAAGGTCAATGCTTTAATAGATCTTGAAGACAAAGAAAAACATCCATCCATCTTTTTCTTCCACAGTCAGCAAATGTTCAAGAAATCTCTGAATTCTTGACTGACAAAATACAGGATCCTGGCAGTTCAGAGGCCTCATGGATTATGTAATCTTTTGATAATCTTTGGCTAATTTGGTCAGTGCAAAAACTCAAATTTACCACATAATTCTTGTTTACAGATAGAAATCTCCCTAATATTTCCCAACTTATGAACTCAACACATTGACATTTATTTGTATTTTCCAATTAAGTAACTTTAAATCATACATTGAGGTAATTAATCCAATTATCCATACTGCTGTGTGTTCTTTAGCTGTTAGGGTTTGTCAATTTGATAATTTGTGGCTATTATTAGAATCAGTATTAAGATGACAAAAGCTAACTATTGAGAATTACATTGTTGTTGAGATCAAGTCAGCATGACATCTGTTCAACAGATGGTACAATGGTGTGCTTGTGTGCTAACCTTGGTGGCTTTTTGCTCACTGATTGCAAAATGAACACAATTACCGCTCCGGTGGGCTAGTGATTAGAGAGTCCGCCTCGGATGCGGGAGGTCATGGGTTTAATCCTTGGTTGAGTCATACCAAAGACTTACAAAAATGGTACTAGCAGCTGCCTCACTTGATGCTCAGCATTAAGAGGTTAGTGTTAGGACTGGTCAGCCTGGTGTCAGGATTATGTGACTGGGTGGGACATCATGCTATATGTCTGTGGATGATGCTTCCATACTAGACATCACTATTAACTGCCACACTGCAGACATCATAGCGATATGACTGAAAAATTATTAAAGCTACATTAAAAATCATAATCATCACATCATACAATCAGGTGCCAGATTGGAAACAAAAGTCAGTCACATAACAAGCTCAGTTTCCAACTAAATGAAAAGATGTAGAGTCCTATGATCATACAGAGAAATTTTATATCAAAAAGATTCAGTAAACATTATTAATATACCTTCATCTGTAGCAGTCAACAGTGAGTGGGGAAAAGGAATTGATGGATGTGCAAGGATAGTAACAAACAGATGTTTGTGTAAAGATTTTACTTTATAGGTGCTTATACATAATGATCAATGATTATTTTCAAAAAATAAAAAATGACATTGATATTGGTTTATCACATTGAAGCCAGATAATATTTCTATGACTTTTAAATGAAAATATTTTTTACAAATTGGTTACTTCTTTCATAATTTACATGTAGTTATTACTCATATCTCTGTGATCCCACTAGGAAATCCATAAACTGGCAATCAGAAAGTTTTCATTCATCTCCTGTCCTCCATCAATCAGTCTTTGGCCCAATCTGCACACTGAAAAACTGTAAAATACATGTAAAAGTGCAGTGAGGCCTGGAAATGGCTAATTTGTGCAGTCTAGCCAGGGATGAAAGGATATAGCCAGCCAAATTCTGGCATCATGATTAAAGTTGGTAATCACTCAGAATTTTCAGAGTTCTCATAAAATCAAATATGCCCAAAGAAAATCTTATCTCATAATATCAAACCTATCTCTGCAAACCACCAGATCAAGTGGAACATGACAAACCAAGACAATAGATGCAATGACCAGGTATGCACAGTCAGCCTTCACATGCTTCTATCTGCATAATCTTGCTTGACAAAGTTAAATGTGATGGTTCTGGTGGCTGCAGTCCTGACTATCCCGAGACCAGTTTGAAGTTGGCACAATTATCCTATGATCTTACTTGGTAAGAAAATGTCAATGGCTTCCTCTTTACGTATGTGGGTACTGTTGTCAAAGCTACTGGTCTGATATTAGGATTGGTTTACCTTCATACAGGAAAGAATCCTTATTTTCATGTAGGATGCTCTGCATTGCCTCTTTTTATTACCTTTTGTCCTAATGTTAATGCGATTGGAGAATAGTTCAAATAAAAAAGTAAATTTTTTAGTAAACTGTTTTTCATAAAAAATTTAAATGATCACACATAATTATTTAATCCTCTCAAACCTGCCCACAGTTGAAAGAATTCTTTTTGAGGTCTTGCTATAATTTAGATGCAGTAAACCATAGCCACCTAGTAATGGTGAGAGTAAGTAAAGGGAATGGTGTGGAAGACTTTTCTCTCATTGTCAATATAGAATATAGACAAGAAAGGTACACATTTTTGGCTTTATGCAATTACTGGATTCAGAGAAGTAGCAGAGCTTTTTTTCTAACATAAATGTGATCAGGTAAGTATTCTCAGAGAAACATAATTTTCTCAAATAATTTGCCTTTTGTTTGCACATTTTAGAAGTTTTTGAACTTTAATAAAGAAATGAAATTTGCTATGCATGTTTGATATTTAAATAGATCACCTGGTTAAATTTTGATTCCATTATAGCAATGTTTCAAATTTTCCTGGATTTGAATTCTTTTATACTTTTTTTGGTCAGCAGTCTGTAGGAAGAAATAAATTAACATTGTGTAATGTAAATATTTCTTTACAGCCTCCCAAGAAAACAGGGGGCCCACCAAAGGGTAAAGGAAAGGGAGCCAAAAAAGGAGCTGCAGCTTCCAAAGGAGTTGAAGAGTGTTCAGAATTAGCCATTAGTGTAAGAATAATGAGGAAAATGAAAATTAATGAAGTACTTGTCAGAAGAGAACAAAAACGAATAAAAACTAAACATGTTTTGTGAATTGCTTTCTTAAACAAATCAAACAAGACAATGTAGCTAATTTTGACAACAATTGCTACATATTAAAGCTGTAGTTGCAATGTTAAGGTGTGTTTTTGTTTTTAATTGTACCAAATCCAACTACAAAACTGTATAGAGCCAGATCTAATGTTGCAGAATATGCCAACAGATTTGAGTCTATGTAATGTACCTGTTGTTGTTTAAAGATGAAACTGAGGAACTGGTACATAACCTGAATAAGATTAAGGTTTGACCCATAATGTGGTACTGCACAGCATGGTGTAAACTTACTTTTTGACATTTACACCACTTACTCATTATCATAGATGACACCACTGGATGCCTGTACATATGTATGAAAGTAGACACAGTTTGCAGATAGAATGCTTACTTTGTAACATGCATCCTCTTCTGGTTTTCTTTTAGGATGAGGCTGCAGAGGAAAAAGCAGCTACGCTTCTCCCAGCAGATGTAATGAATCAGCTTGCCAGTGCTAACTGGAAGGAAAGGCTGTCTGCTATGGAGAATTTCACTGAGGTATTTTTGTTATTTTACTTTTTGTTTTGCCTTTTGTTAACAGCGAATGAAGTGGTAAATGTGATAATGACATTAAGTGCTTTTTGTATTAGATTTTTCATCATTTATACTTAAATACAGAAAATGTGCATAATGGTAAGGTTTGAGGGGCCCCGAGTGGCTGAGTGGTCTAAAGCACTCTCCGTTATGGATCACTGCCCCTCTTACCTCTGTCTGCTTGGGTTCGAGTCTAAGAATTGGTGAATGTGGATATATGACAAAGCTTGCCAGTAGCTTCTCGTGGGTCAGTGGTTCTTTCCGGGGATTTTCTGGTTTCTTTCTCTACATGAAGGCCCAGCTCTGGGCCAAGAGCCCTCTTAAAGAGACTCAACCCAGCCTGGGGCCACAAAGTCGAAGAATGCCAAGGAGTGCAATACACTACTATAATACTTAGGCAATCAGGTAAGGTATGTAAACACATTCCAATGAACTTTCATTTATTTAATTACATGGAATTAGGTTAGAGAAGTGTACAAGAAGAGTACAGATTGGGCACACATTTTCTGCCATTAATATATAATTGCTTACCAAATCAGCATATTTGGTATTCATTAGTATCTTTGTTGACAGTCACTATTAGGAATGGAAGACTCTTCAGGTCAGTCTAAATTGTATTGTTTATATCTTTACATTTTGTTAATAATAAAGAAATAGTAATGTTAATGAGTTTTACTTAAATATACTTAGTAGTAGATTTAGATAGAGAATAAAAATATTTATACCTTCATTAATTCTTTTCATATTTTTTTATCACAACTCGGACTGTCTTTGATATTCACTTATTTATCATGGAATGATTGTGATCATTTACAGATGGAACTTTGAGATGCACATATTTTTACAAAAAAGTAAAATTGCTGTCATTAAAAGATGTAAAGGTTTGGAGTGTCTTAAACCATATCTTACCTCTTCAGGTTGTGAAAAAAATGGACAGAGACCAGATTCCATGCCAGGTGTTTGTTAGGATAATATGCAAAAAACCAGGACTTAAAGAAACCAATTTTCAGGTAATATCAGGTTTATTTATTTATTTGCATTTCATTTGAATTTTTACCATTGAATGGAGCTATGTTGGCTCAGTATTTGATTACTGGACTTGAAACCTAAAAGTTGCAGGTTTGCAATCTATCTGCTCCTGTGTGTCCGTTGGGGAAGCTTTTTTCTTGGTACTGAATAATAATTGACATTCAATTGACTTGGCACTAAATAGTAATTGATATGCTGATGTGTGTTCCAGGACAGGGGAATTAGCTTGGCACTAAATAGTAATTGATATGCTGATGTGTGTTCCAGGACAAGGGAAGTGATTTAAATTAAACATAAAGGGAAGTGCAGTAGATACATCATGTTGACATACATGCCAGCCATTATGCTTTTGGTATAATCAATATATCTTTTTCACCAAATTACATTTTACAATGTCCTGTATATGGATCACACTTTTTTAATTCATTACAAATTTTAAAAAAATAAAACAATGTCATTTTTAATATTGTCTCTTTAATTCTACTCATATATTCTTCCTGACATAAAATTTTTCAGCAAGAACTCTCCCCAATGTCATCAAGTCAAATAACTTTTACTTTTTCTTTGAAAGTATTAATTCTCTGTTTATGTAATCACAAGTTATAGTTTATAACCATTTATTCCTGTATTGCTAATTGTTCAATACTCAACTTTAACTATGCACATAAAACTTTTGTAGAGTCAACAAAATGCATTGTTTATAAAGGAATTGATACATGTACTGTCACATGATTGTTTTTGGTCTTTGGTACCATGTTCTGTTCAAGGTTAATTTCTCACTGTGTATTATTAATCTACAAATCTATATTTAGCCTATGCTGACCATGTTATGATCTGGACAATTACAACCAGTCAAAATCATCAAGGACAAAATTCAACTGCTGTGTGAAGTACAAAACATTGCTGACTCTGTTTCCTGTAAACGTTGAAGTTAATGATAAAATATTAACCTTGGTGATATATGTACTTCAGCCAATACTTTTAGTAACGAAAACCTGACATAGGGAATCAGACAGTAATATTTGCTGCTGGTGGTGTTAGAGGAGTGGCCTTTCTTGAAGAGTACTTTTGAAACCAAACTGATCATTACAAGGAGATTTTGATTTCTATAGGACTCTTAACTGAATGAAGCTGGAAGACAGATGGATATTGAAGTGTTAGGTACTCAGTTCACATTATTATTATTATTGTTGTTATTATTATTATTATTATTATTATTATTATTATTATTATTATTATTATTATTATTATTGAACTATGACAGTTCCTCCTCCCCTTCCTTTTTGTTTACTATCCCCCCCATATTTTGGTGACAGTTGGGAGCCCCCTATTTCCCATTAGATAAAACCCTGGCAGCATCTCTAAAGAGAAAATGTTGGAGTTGCAGCTGTAGGAGAAAGTACAGAAGCTAAAGATCAGTGGTTAACAGTGGTCCAGTTATAATGATTTTTTTTATAAATATCATTTGCCTTTCATATTTCATTCATTTGTTTCTAATTGTTTTGTATTTGTTTTTTGTATTTAGATTTGTAAATGAAGTAGAACAGTTGATAATATGGGTAGTCATGGAAAACAGAAATGAAGTCATTGAATTTCAATTCTCCTGATTTGTATGTACCTTTACATAGGTGGGTTAGGTAATGTCTATATAAACAGATGTGAAAATATACTTACCTACCATGTACACTAGAATGTGCCGCTGCATACTTAAAACTTTAGGTAAGTACATAGAGCAAACAGTAGACTAAAGCTGTCATTGCTTCTGATGGCACATACATTTAAGTGCATGTCTTCACCTGCCTGTGTGTTGGAATAATGTTATTAGTTATCTTAGAGGCACATATTTTGCATTGAATATTTTTCTTTATTGTTGTTTTGTTTAAAATGTATACAGGTGGATTAGATTCCATCCAGTCTATCATATGATATTTAAATGATAAATTAGTTATAGGTATATAGGTGAAGACATTTTTACTTGATCAAAGAAGCCAGAAAATGCTACAACTCACTTATTGATAATATCAGATAAATCTGGTAACTCTGTTTATCACTCAGTTTAATTTCTCTTATTTATTATGTCATTCATTCAAGGATATGAAATGCTTATTATGTCATTGACATGCAGAAGTGTAGCAGGAACAGCTTTGACAATTGAAATATCCACTTAGTATTTCAGTAATATATTTTCATTTTAACAGTGAAAAGAATGGATGTGTTCAATATTAAACCTTTTGATTTAAATAGAATCTAAAGCATGCAATGCTAAATACAATTTAACTATCATGTTTTCAGCATATATATGAATATGTCTTGGATGAATTTTCATATTTTTGATGGCTCAATGTCCATGGATATTGGCATCACACTTTTCATCAGCCGTAAATATTTTATCCTTTCTATTAACTCTTTCAACATATCTATAGACTAGCAATGTTTTTACTATGATGTTCATCGCACATTGTTACATTTAAATGGTGGAATGATGACATCTATACCTTTTGGGGTGGTTAGGCCTGATATCATAAACCCATATATGCCATAATGGATCATCTTCTTGACATAGGTACAAAATGCCACACAAGGTAGTAATTTGCTTGTTTCACTACTTTCACGCTGCTTTATCCAGATTTTTCATATTTACAGGATCGATGTGAACAAGGAACCTTTTGTCCATATAACCACTTATTATTGTCAATGGAACAAATTCGACAATAAATTTCTTTTGTTAGTATTGTGATGTGATGTCATTATGATTTTTAATGTAGCTTTAACAATTTTTCAGTCATATCGCTTCGCTACAATATCTTCAGTGTAGCAGTTTATAGTGATGTCTAGCACTGGGGCATCATGCTGCAGACATGTAGCATGATTTCCCACCCAGTCAAATTATCCTGACACCAGGCTGACCAGTCCTAACACTAAAGTCTTAATGCTGAGTGTCAAGCAAGGCAGCTGTTAGTACCATTTTTGTAAGTCTTTGGTATGACTCGACTGGGGATCAAACCCATGACCTCCCGCATCCGAGGCAGACGGTCTAACCACCAGGCTACCAGAGTGGAATATGAATGCTTTATCTGTTTGTCAGTCCATCTCTTATATCTATCCATTTGTCATCATGTTCATTCCTAAACTTTTTGTTGGATATCCATGGTAGTTATGTTACCCTAAGGTCAACCATCTGCAAGAGGGATGCCAACATTAGCTGCTACCTTTGATGTCTTAAGAAGGTTAGGATATTAACTTTGGCTCCCACCCCTGAGGTCCTAAGGAGGTACAAAAATTTCAAATGATATGGAGTTTTCAGATTTTTTTTGACCACATTTATAGCAAGAGCATGCATTATATGTGTGACATATTTTGCATTTTAACTCTATGGACACTTTCTTGGGGATGTGAGTGAGTAACCTGGATGGTACAGAATAATGGGGTTCTTGGAATATGCAGTAAAATGTGTGGGGATTTGCATTGACAAGACATTACATTTGCTTTAGTTTGTTTCATTTTTCCATTCCAGGTTCTGAAGCTGAAAATAGACCTTGTTGCTCACCTGGCATCAAATTCCCAGTTTACTGGTAGGTCGGCTGAGGTCTGTCTGTGTGACTTGGTGGATAAAGTTGGTGATGTTAAGAATGGTTCTGCGGTGCAGGAGGCACTTAGCTGTATATCAGAAGCTGTGTCACTTGACTATGTTAGCCTTCAGGTAAGTAGACAAGTCATATACACATCTTTTTAAATTTCAAAATATGACAAAATGACGAGTGGTAGGAACTCTAAAATTGTTGAATGCTTTTATCTTTGTGACATCATAATGTTCCAAAAATATAAAAATACCTAGACAAAGATTTCTAAAAATATCTTAAGATCTGGAATGGGGATAACATTTTTCCATTGGATGATTTAGATAGGTGATATAAAGTTTTACTGTTGCGAATGATTGTTTTCCTGACTTGCTATGTTAATGATAAAACTCATTTTGAAAAGGTAAAAGCACACTTAACATTCTGCAACTTAATGTTTCTGTGAAAGTCACCATTTACATGTAGTCAAGTTGTGATAAGGTAGCCAATAGTATTCAAAGTGATATAGGTATGGTATGCTGATATGGAACATATTAGATCTTACAAGTAAACTACACGGTCTTATGGATGAGAAATTATTTACAAT
Source organism: Potamilus streckersoni (assembly GCA_016746295.1). Lineage (NCBI taxonomy): Eukaryota > Metazoa > Mollusca > Bivalvia > Unionida > Unionidae > Potamilus > Potamilus streckersoni. Next base: position 1,262,974 of record JAEAOA010000596.1, on the reverse strand, counting down.
GTGTCAAAGAGAGCTTTTTAAATGATTGCATATATGTATGCTGTTTCCTTTAGTATTTCCAGATAGATGGGAGCAGGTCTGACATTCAGGGGTATATTTACACTTAGATGGGGAGAGTTGTGACAACCGGGCGTTTTATATTAGTAGTCACCATTTCATATATGCTATGCCATATTAACAAGTGAATAGATGAAATCTTGTGTTGTTTTGTTTTATTCAACCCACATTCTGGGTAGTAATTTATGTCATTAGCAGTTTGAAATTTTCCTTGTAGTGAATAAAGCAATCACACTTCAGGTTTTAACATGAATTGTAACTTAGCACACCTTGCCATTGTTTGATTAACTTTAAGATTAATAACTCTTGTCAGGATGATTCCATTTTTGTAAAAAAAAATAGCCTGAAAAATATGAAATTATTACCAGCGGAAATGTTTTTATTATTGGTAAATCATGAAAATTTTGCAACATAAATATGTTGAAATGTAAGTTTTAGTACATTAATATTGATTGTCATCTTGAAATACCAAACACAGGTTACCTTCAAATCTTAAGTTTTACAAAATTTAAATTGCATCTAAGTTTCTTGATATAAAACATTTAGACTGAGTTTAATGAAATTGAAATCTTGCTTTGGTGTACTTTTAGTACTTCAAGGAAAATCACATTGATACAAGTTCATGAAATCATATATGAATTGTTCTATTTATATGCCCGACATAGGCAGAGCTTACCATGTTATGATGTTCTCCAGCATTCTGTTACCAGTTTCATTTTCTAACAGTAACTTGAGTTGTCCATGTACAGATTTTGTTCTTTACTTGCACTTGAGGTAAGAAGCTTTTGAATTTGAGATAAAATGGTCAAAGGTCATTGTCATTGAAAAAAGGAAAAAATGATTTTAATACAATCCCCATCACTGTTGCAATGCTTATCCTTCGAGGATGGGAAATATGATCATCCATATAATAAACATTCATCCTTCCATTAGCTAAAAAGTTCTAGATGTTTAGAACTTGAAAAAACAGATCAAATTTGAAACATTTTGGAAGTTAATGTAGGAGTATTTACACTCGCAGTCCTGTGTACATTTAGTTGTAATTTAAGCTCGCTTTGAGTTTTCAGGCATATGCTGTTCAATTTTGTCTGCAGTGTTCTTTACATTTTCCTTCCTCCTTGGCAATAGAGAAATCTGTGATTGTAATTCAGTTCGTGTTTTTTTTCTTCTGTACTCATGGGTAGGTGCACTCACCCATTTCATCTTCAGAATTGTTTGAGATTTGCATTTTAAACTACATATATTTTAAAAACATATGGTTATGATCTTTCATTTTCTCACTGTTGTATGTTTGTTTTTGACTCACAAGACTGACACCAATAATATTGTCAGATATTGTGTTCAGGCAGTTTCACATCATTCATTGTTATTCGTAGCTAGTCATGTAGCAATCTATTCATTATTATTCAGTTTAATATTGTGTTTTGCTGGTTTTACACCACTTGTCATCAGTTAGTACCATACAGGTAAAATAATTATTTTTTGAATATGTTATCAAGTCTTAATAACCTAGGAGAACTACTACCTCACAAATCCAGCTCTCCCAGGCTAAAAACTGTTAGATAAAAAACTAAGTTATCTGCCTACCTAGGTGCCAGTCTGACAGAGTGATCTCATGGAACAGGAATTGTTACCAAATCCTATGACTATATCATTTACTAATTTCACTCATGCTAAGAAGCATGCTCTTTCCATGAGAGATCAGAGATCTCACAAAGCCAGAAACAATTTTGGGAAGATACACCATTCCGAGTTGGAGGAGTCCTTTCACTTAAAAGGAAAGTATACTCCATCAGTACTTACAACTTTTCTCTCTTCCAATTCTGACAGAGTTCTGCTGTTACAATTTTCTAACACTTTGTTGTCTTCTCACATTTAATAGCACTTAGTTGCTAGCAGGAAAAGCCTATGTGCATACATGACAACCATTATGATTATGTCTCGCATAAATGTATCCGGATTACGCATTTTCAGTATATCCTGCTTCCAAAAAAATAATTTGTTTTCTCATTTTTATTAACATACCAATAATCACACAGACTGTATTCTAGAAAAGACGGCTTTTACCTAACTACGAGATAAGAGTACGCTTGTCTGTAGACTGGCAAGAAGAAAATCATCTAATATTCGGTATTTAGAAGAAACTGAATCACTCAAAATTGCAGAGGCCATGAAAATTGGGCCATTTGGTATTGCCACCGACTGAAGTAGTGATTATGATGACAAAAAGTTTCACTCAGTCTGTTTAAAAAACTCAGATAACAAAAAGGGCAAAGTCAGATTGCTCTTCTTTTTTTACCAGAATTAACAGTAGATTTTGCTAGAGAAAACTTTTTGATTTGCTTGATAATGCATTGAATAAACATAAGAACTGTATGGGGTTTTCAGCTGATAAAGCATCAGTGATGACTGGAATTCATGAAAGAGTTGCATTTTATATTTTAAAAAATGTCTCCATTAGTGTACATATCAGGTTGTTCTTGTCATATGATGTACCTTGCTGCAGGAAAGGCTGCCAATAAATTATTGGAACTTATGAAGTATTAAGTTGGCATTCTACCTGACAATGTACTTCCTGTGGACAGAGTTGATCTGCAGTGGCACCTTATTTCCCAGCTATAAGACCCAATAACTGGAAAATATAAATTTTTCTCTTTGTCAGATTATGAAAGGAACATTGGTTCTTTTTGATTTTAATGCTGACAGTGAGAAATTGTTTAGTATTGTTAACAAAAATAAAACAATTCAGATCTAGGCTCAAATTTCCAGCACTTATTGCTCTACATTGTGCAAAACATTCATAGTTTTAGTGGGAACAAAGTGTTTTGAAATGCATTATGAGAGTATGATGCTTTTTAAGGCTAAAGTGCTATGTATGAAAACTTGAAGCAATTATTGATGTTAAAAGACTAAAGGGGTAAATAAATCATTTTGTACATATGCTCATTAAATTTTATAATGCTGTATGTGGATTACTCTTTTTCTGCTCAGATTACTCTTTTTGTCCACTTGGATTACACTTTTTCCTTGACAGGGGTTGGCATGTATGTATGCGACTTCTCCAGAAATTTGTATCATCATACAGGTGAATTTTTTCTATACCAATGTATATTATACATGGATACTTTATTAGGCCATCTACTAACACTAATTCCAGATAAAGATCATTGGTATAGCTATGTACCAACTCTTTTTTAAAAGAGACCAGTGCAGTGAATTTTTTTTGTACAGGCCATCATACAGCCTTGCTACATGTAGTATCGTTAATTATTATGGTGTATTGAAGCTTGATTGCCCTTATTAGTTAGCACAAATTAATAGTTGTATATATGACACTTTATTGATTTTACTTATGTTGAATATTATTGGGCCTATTCCTACAGGTAAAATTTCCTCATAATTGATATTGTTGCACCTACTTTTTAAGTATCTAAATAACAGTGCTTCACTTCTTTTTTTAAGTGCAGGGTTTTGTGTGTAATGTAGAAACTTGTTTATATTAATTTATAGCTTCTGCTCTGGTTGGACAAGTAAAAGTTAGATTTCTTTACATGATTTACTCAGTAGCATCCTGTTCATGCATGTTACTATCGGCAATACTTTAGTGATGTTTATCTGTATCAGCTATCCATTGGCCTTCCTATGGGTAAGCTGTGACTAGAATTTATTGTTTGTCTTTCAGTGATTCTACCTGTACTGGCTTATGAGCTATTGTGGCAAGCACTGATTATTTAGTATCCACTTTTAAAATGGTTATAGAGTTGCTCTAATATACCTGTACAGGTCAAGTTCATCACTTTAGAGGTACTTGCTCATAAAACAGGACACTCTCTACATGTACAGAGCGTCTTGTCTATTTTGCCTTGCATATTAAGACCATGGGCATGGCCAGTTGGACAACCCCTCAACATGATTAGTTTCTCTGGTTGTTATACCTTGACTACATGCTGGACTTGCATATTATGGACAGAAATCATCCAAAACTTTGGATGAAACATATGATTGCATGCAAGGACAGCAAGATGGAGAACAGCAACAAGCTTCAATTACAGTCTATTATATGAAAAATGTGGACTAGTTTCTTGGATCACACATCCCATAACCAGTCCCAATCTTACGAGCTGGATAGTATCATGACAGCCAAGTTGTTCCTCTGTGACTGGACTTTATATAACTCTAATTGCAAATGGCCACAACCAAAATCAAGTCTTACAGCATTAGCAAAAAATGAACGTGCAGTTCCAAGAATTGCATATGCTACCAAGCTCTTCAAGAGTAGACACTTCTTGCAGATGATGTTCAGTGTGTACATGCACACTCTTGGATAAGTATAATTGCTTAGTGCTGCCTGGCACATCCTGTGGAAGAAGTACAGTTTGCATGGACACCTATGTGGATCTATCTTACCACATAATATCTCAAACACATCTAGCGTACGATGTCCATTTTGGTGCCTCAATTTTATAAGAGATGTCCTTTCACTTGGCCTTAAGCCTTTTTCATCCTAGACACACTACTTCACAACATGTTAGATGTAATGGGATCTGACTCATAAGTGCTGCAAGTGTAGTGTGCCACTATCATCTTCTACTACTTCATAGGTAGTGCAGGAGACATTGATTACATTACCTTAATATACACCCAATCAAACTGGCATTTAACTTTTCTCATTCTTATTAGATATTTTTTGGATGAGCAAAACTCTGCCTTGCAGGATTTAACTAAAGTTTCTGTCCAGTACAGTACCATCGGACTTATGGTTTTGTTTCTCTATATCATATGTTGGGTTTGCAGTTATGACATCAGGTGAAAGTTATCTATGGAAGATTCTACATTCAATTACTTTTACAATCAGAATGTTTATAATTCAATACAACAGGAATCTCATTCTTGGCAATTCCTTTACCCCTTGCTTAGGGTTCAATTCTCTTTATATTGCTGTACAGTGAGGGAAAGAGCTAAGCAAATAGCAAAGCACTTGTTATGTGGATCAAACATCCCGTAACATGTCCCAGCATAATGAATCAGATGGTGTTCTTTCCACATGATGACCTACTTCTGTTTGAATTGGACTAAGCCACATACCATGGATCATTGGGTTCATGACCAGAATATATACATGATAAAGTCGCTGTCTTATTTCATTGTGCCTCATGAGTTTAGTCAATGAAATAAGCATCTTCATAGGATGGTCCACTTCATAACAAGCACAACGTACTATAACTGTAATAATAGGTATGAACTTACAAAAACCTACAAGGGGTTGGATAAAGGTGCAGTGCTCGCTACCTCCACCGTATAGACCAATTATGCCACAAAATACTCCTGCAACCTTCATCATTTATTCTATTTTAATGATTAGGTTGATGGAATTCACACCATACCACCATCCACCATCAGTCTCAGCTATTGCAAAAGGATTTTCATGACAACCAACAAAGCCACAGGGATGTCCATAAAGCGCATGCCATTTGGAAACAATCCTACAACTAAATAGAAGTCAGAATTAGGTCACGTTTTCACCAGCATTAAATGTGACCATCCCTATATCAATGACATTCATACAAGCCCCCCTCCCACCCTTACCACAAATCCCAGTAGGGGGACGACTCCAGTCTTTTGTGGCTGAATGGGGAAGATTTCCCATGACTAAATGTGGACCAAGCAGTTTCCTGGGGACTTGGTATCACATTCATTGCCCCTCCTTTGCCTGTAGCCAGAGTTTTTACACAGTACTTATCAGTTGTTCCTCAACTTATGCAGCTTCAGTCAAATCTGTTACACTCATGGGTTTGAGATGGAATTCAACAACTGTTCATAATGCTGTCTTTTATGAAGACTGTGCAGTCAGTGTGGACTTGCATGATATGTAATTTCATGCCTCTACTCAAATAGCTTCCACGAGTTCTGTGATTCACCTTCAACAGGCTACAAACAACAGACTAATTATATTTTGGAGCAAGACATGATTTTACATGTTACTCTTGTTTCAGTTTAATCTCTTGTCAACTAGAACATCTTCAACCTCATACTCTTTCAAGATTTGTTTGGCTAGGTTTGGCCTCTTGGAATGTGCTCAAAAGGAACAAAATTTGAATTCATGCAATGGTAACTTTTATGCTTCATTGAAAACCTTTCAAAAACGTAATGGTTATAAGAGCTAAATGAAGCCATCAAGGACAAATATGTCAGCTACCATAATAGTCAACTGAGCAACTGCTCCTGGAGTGTCAAAATCAGCCAGGATGGGCCTTAACCCACCAATAAAAAGCCATAAAAAGTTGGACAGCTACTGGGCATGGTCCTATAACATGGTGAACAGAGTGGATCTGTTTTTCAAGATCAGCACTTTTAGATCTTTCAATTCTTATGGGAAGATGGAATTTCTCTTATCCAGCTGAGGGTAATTTCCATTCCAGAAAGGTAAGAGCTGAAATCAACAGGTAATACTACATCAGTAAAATTAGTTTTCCCCCATCTATATTTCTGCACAATAACTCAGTTTCTTCAGCATGTTCAATTACCAGACTTTGTGGATGGTTGAACCCTTGGGGTAAGAACCCCTTTTGATTTCAATATCAAGGTACTGGACAGCTACTGGGTTCTATATCATGGTGAACAGACTGAGTTTGTCATCATTATTATGACAAAATGAAGGGGCCCCGAGTGGTCTAAAGTGCTGACTGTTACAGATCACTGCCATCTCACCTCTGCATGAGTTCGAGTAAGTGAGAAAGTGGGTAAGTGAGAAAGCCTGCCATTAGCTTCTCATGGGTCAGTGGCTCTTCCTGGGGTTTTCCAGGGTTCTTCCTTCACCATTGATACTGGCCACCATGTATAGCCTATCATGTGCTGAAAAATGATGTTAAACCCTATAACAACAACAACTAAATGAAGAAAATTGGTTTCCACACAATAATTTGAGTTCTCCATCTACTGGTAACAGACTTTGTGGAGGGCCTGCACTTGGGGTAAGAAATGAAAACCTATTGATTTTGATGTCAAAGATCAACATCACTGGAATGGAAAGAAGAAAATGATTTTCACACTGTTACATTAGATCAATATCACAGGTATTAACCAAACTTAATAGATGGCTTGCACCTGGGGTAATGAAGAAGCCTGTAAATTCAAGCTAAAATGGTAAGTGGTTAAAGTAACTATGATTAAAAGAGGAAAAATCTGCTCTGCAGAATAATTTGATTTAACTACCAAGTACCTTCACCAAAGATTGTGGATGACTTACATGTTGGGTAAGAAAGAGGTCCTTATATTTTGGGGTCAGAGGTCAAGCTCACTTAGACTGAAAAAAAAAGAAAGTGGTTTTTGCATAAAAACTTTAATTCTCAACAAGGTGCCTTCACCAGAGTTAGTAGATGGATTGCACTTAATGTATAGAAGATGCATATTGATTTTGGGATTAGGTCTAAGATCTTTGTATCTTGAAGAAAAATAAGCTTTTGTAGATAAACTTTCTTTCATGTCTAAGGTTGTTTTTTTACCAAACCTCATAGATGGTTTGCACTTAGACTAATAAAAATGCCTATTGATTTTGGGATCAAAAGGTCAGAGGTCATGTTAAATCCAGTAAGGAAACAACGGTTTCTCCACATTAAGTTTTGCTCAAGACCTCATACCTTGACCAAAGGACTGAATCACTGACACATGTTGGTCAGTAATCTCCAGTGTTGCCAGCATAGAGGAATATTACACTTAGTACTGGTGTACAATGAGCTGTTCTCTATTATTGTTTTGTATAAGCAAAATGTTAATATTCTATTTTACTCAATTGTTGTTTACTTTGTGTCCAGGTCCTCAACATGGCATTTGATCAAAAAAATCCAAAGAATCAGTCTGAGGCTCTAGTTTGGCTATCTAAGGCAATCAAGGAGTTTGGACTTAAGTAAGTAAATACAGTAGAATCTCATGGCTTAGTGGCATCATACTTTGAACCAGGTTCATTACATCAGCTATCATTTGCACTCAGGCAAAATGTGCATAGACCTATATTACCTCAAATTATTGCCATGTCATAAAACACCAAATTAAAACTAAACTTTATAATTTATTACGAGTCTTTGAAGGATTAAAAAAAAATTGGATAGATATTAATTCAGATGAACAAATTTGTTTTTCATCAGTGTTTGTGGGAAGTGCAATATAAATTCACTTCTAGTCTTTGGATTCCGACTTTTTTTGGTGCATGCTACAAACAAATTGAAAAGGCTCAATGGACAATAATGCATCTGTGCAAGACAGCAAGTCCCATTCCTAGTTGGTGTGTTGTGGATGAAATGACAATCTTGATTAACAAGGATTAAAATCAATATCATTACCTCATAAACAAACTTCTTGGAATATCATTGATTAACTGTCAAGATATAAAATCCATTATTTCTGTTAAGAATTATTATAGTAGGATATAAAATCTTCAGCAAAGACATAAATGGATCTTGTGATTTGCAGGCAGATTCTAGGTAAATTAAATGACTGTCAATACACAGTTGGATAAAACAAACTAAATGGCAGACAACCTGTGCTTAAAAAGTTAAAATAAAAAATGCAATATCTAATTTATGATAGAAGTATATGAAAATATATATATATATATATATATATATATATATATATATATATATATATATATATATATATATATATATATATATATATATATAAAATCAGTTAATGTTTGGTTTAATATCAGTTGAAATTTTGTTCCGGCCCCCCCACTAGGTTTTAATTAAATAAATACTGATTCTTCAGACGTATAGCAGGCTTGGTCTGTTCCAAAGGTGGAAAAAGCTACAACTAATGTACTGTTAATTATCTGCATAGCTAATGATGGTAGAGATTCACAACACGAAAAATGATAAATGAAATTGTGACCAAAAGGGTTAGGTTTATGGTATAATAATTTCATTACATGTTTATCAGGTGTACGGAATGTCATGATAGTCTTTGAACCCCATGTACTCCACACTGTTTTTCAGGATACTTGAGAATCAAGATAGTCATTACATTCTTTACAGCCCAGTAAACTAGCCTGTAACATTGCTTTAATATTATCACATTATACTACCATTTTGACATTAAATTAATTGATTTCAAAGCTATTTATTTGCAAAAGCATATCATAGAATCACATTAGTCTTACATTGTAAGTCATTGGCCCAGATATGATTGATTGAGGGGGGATATCTTACTTCCATGATAATAATACTGTATTATTATGACATATTACTAGTTTGATTCACTTCACCAAGGAAACTGAGGCCATTTCTCAAGAATGATTTGCCCATATTAACACATCTTAGAATCTATTTATTTTAGTCACACTATACTTATATGACTTTTTCCCGACTGAAGTAAATCCCAGCAGGTGGTTACATTTTCAAACTTTGACATCCATTTGATTCATTGAAGAGGAGTGGTAGCAGATGAATGCCAAAATCATTTGAACATGGTCTTTCACAAAACTGATAATATATCTGTGAAGTCATATTTGGCAGAATCTGATCAGACATAATTGTTTCATTAAAGAAAATTAAGCGTTAGAAACCATAATTCTTTGATCAACTGAATGATGGATAATATTTCAGGACCAGTATCTTATATTGTAGGACTAAGTGTTATGAGATAGTGATGTGATCTATAGTTACTGTGTACTCAGATTATCTGTCCTAAGTTTTATGAAATGTATGGTTACTGCTGAATAATTTCACTTAAATTTGACTATAAGATTTTCTGTTTATCTTTCAAGTTTGTTTAGAAGAATCTTTTAAATTTAAATTTAATTTATATCTCAGTTGAAAGATTACATTCATGTTGTAATATCAAATACTTTTGGTTAAATAATTATATATATTATTAATGTGAATTGAAAATTCAGTCCCAAATTGTTAGATAAATAAGCTGATACTGTTCATAATGTTTTAGGCCTTGGAAAGCCTAGCTTATCATATAGGTATAGCCAACTGACAGTTATCAAGACTACCTGGAAGATGGGTTTTGTTTGATAGATAAATGATGCTCTGGTGTAATGATGATATCAAAAGAAATTATTTATAGAGTCAGGGGACTTGTAATTGGTGTGTTCAGTTGAATGTCTAGATAACAGTTTGCTTGTTTGAACAACATATTCCGATGCCTATTTTGGAGTTTTGCTGCAAGTGAAAGACCTAGTTTAAAAATAAAATATGTGTCTGATTTGTCTTTGCTAGCTTGTAGGGAGACAGGTTAATTCAGGCAACAGCAGTACAGGTTGCACATAATTTGATATTTTATATTTATTTATGAAAGTTAAATGATAGAAACAATTAGTTCTGAATTTAAAATTTAGGGAGGAAATTTCACTAATTTAAAATGGAGGTAGGGAGTATTCTAAGTATCAGGGATTTAAGCATAGTAAAAGGTTAGGGATGCAAATATGATCCATAATTTTTTGACCAGTATCTAAAGCAGTGTAAAATTGAAAAAAAAAAACAAGGGACTGTGTGAACATTTAAAAGATCAGCAATAAAATATGAAGGGCCATTTAAAAATTTAAGGGAACATAAATGATGTTTTATTTCAGTCAGTTATATGGTCCATTTAAAATTGAAGTTACAGTATCACAAACTGGTCAATCTGAGAGAGATCCCTGAATGTTTACCAGTGCGGTTTGATTCTAAATTAGTTTCTTCCATCTTTTTTCAAACCAGGGTCAATGTGAAGGCTATGATCCAGACAATTAAAAAAGCTTTTGAAGCTACCAATGTTGTAAGTATTGCATTATATGTATATAATTTTTAAAATATTTAGATATATTTTTGTAGAACAAAGAATTTACATATATTATCTCCCAGTTTTTCTATTTTCACTCTTTCACAAGGCCAAGTAAGTTTATGGTATGGTCCTGCATCCATCATGTGTTTTCCATGTTTCAGATCCAATTTTGATCTTATTTGGAAGATAGGTTCACAAAGGAGTTTTGATATTGAGTGAGATGTGCACATGTTGATATGATTTTGATGAGTTTGATGCAGACATAATAATGAGGCTGTTTTACATCGAATTAGCTGAGCTTGTTACCACTCTGGAGTCTGTATATTTGATTTGATTTTGATGAGTTTGATGCAGACATAATGACTCTGTCTTACATCGAATTGGCTGAGCTTGTTAGAGGCTACATTTTTTATGTAATTTTGATGAAACTTGGAATATATGTGATTGGCCTTTTTTGGTAATTTGGGTAATGTTCAAGATGCATGCATAAAACTGAGGTGATTTTTAATCTGATTGGGTGAAAAGATTACCACTCTTAAGACTATTTTCTGATCTATGAGCAAATTTCAGCATTTGACCATGTTTGATAATGAGCAAGATCCATGCAAAATGTATTCAGATTTAAAAATTGTTTTTATAAACGATATAAAAATGTGTACTTGTGATAACTCTTTAATCCACTCCAGCATCACCACATCAACCCAACCCCTTTGCACACATGCAATTCATCTTTTTGGCGCATGACTATTTTTTAGCTGCCTTATGCCATGAAAAGTTGTCATTGGAGGCAACACATCTGGAAACTGCAAAGTCTGAAGTTAGGTTTTTGTTTTAATCTGCACCAGACATGCAGATTCTCATTTTTACCCCCCCCCCTTCTTTTTGATAGTCTATCCAGGAATGAGATCAAAGTTAACTCCTAGTTTTATCCATGTCAATGATCATATTGTCAGGTACAAACAGGTAACAACAGGTAAAATACAATTATTTTATTACCTCTTAGAAAACTTAGAATGTTCTCAAAACTTGTTCAATTGACCCTAGATGTAATAGTGAATAATCACAGTAGCAACACAAGTCTTTCTTTCATGGTGTCCATAATATATAAAATTCTATAAAATGAACCAAAATGATCTCCAAGGTGAGATCTGTTCATACACCTGAGTGACCTATATCGCCTCTGCCACGTTTGATCGTCGCATTGACGTTCGTTAAACGGACAATTTTTCCAAAAACTTCATCTGAATAGAATATTTGAAAATAATCCGAAGCTTTCCTGGAGTCATATAACTCTCGGGTGTGCCCAACTCTGTCAGAAAACTGAAACAAATCTCTTTGGTTTTCGGGCTTCGTCCAAAAAAAAACCCACGTGGAGCGTACAATTCCTGTGGTTCAAAACCTTCAAAGTCATCTTCATCATCATCCCTGTCACCCTCAAGTGCATTCCATTGTCTCTCTATACGTCTTCTCTCATTGTCAAACAAATTTATCAGGTCAAAATTATTTAAATCCTTCGAAAACTCTCCTCTAAAAATCCTTCAAACGCTGCCATTTTGGATACAAATTTCAGCATTCGGAAAACACGTTAAAAATTCCTACTTTGTTCGTTATTTCTAGTTGTATACAAGCTAAACTCACGAGATAATCCAAATATAACATCTACATTACCAGATGGAAGTTATTAGAGGTACCCTGAAAGATATTTAGTCGGGTACTATAACGTTAAAAAAAAAATACTGCCCTAGACCGAAAACTCGGTCCATAGTGTTGACGGATTTGCGTTCCCTGACCGCATATGCGGTCTGCAGTGATGAAACGGTTAATCAGCAGTTTGTTCTGGCAAGCCAGCATGCCTTGTCAGTGTACTGTTCTGAAAGTTAGGGGTTTTTTTTACACATTTGGTCAAGAAGGTCCTTTTAGCCTCTCAACATATGTGGTAAAACATGAAGGCATCTGTCACATTCTTTACTCATCGTAACTTCTTTTTGAAAACATAGTCAGCTGTATGTTTTCAATTATTGCTGCACAAACTTAGGTTTTATCATACAAGCAACTGTTGCCTCATCTTTCGATGATGAAGGCTCAACTGGTTCGATAATAATACTCTTATTGTCAGTTGGTTGTAAACGTGGTCCAAGTGATAATTTCGTTTGTTTTGGATCTATTTTAATTTTTTTGTTGTGGATGCCATTTTTCAGTCAAATGCTGATATTTTGCAACAATGCAAGGCATAAAATGGAAATTGTTTGTTGCATAAAAGAATAGTTTCTTGTGAAAATCACTTTAAAATCATGTTTATTTTTTGCCACTTGTGTGTAGTGATTATATGGTTCTAACATCCTGTTACTTCAATGGATATGACAGTTACAGGTCACATAAAGTCAGCTCCAGTCTCCACACTCAGTTGTAACCTTATGTAGTATGATAACATTAATGTAAGAAACTGATGTGTGTGTCTTTGGGAGATTTGTAATCTAGCCAATAAAGTAGTTAGACCAAACCTTTATTTTGTATTAATCAGTAAAACATTACATTGGGTTCGTCAATTTACATATCGGTGAAAATTTTTAGATCAAACCTTTGTTTTGTGTTAATCAGCAAAAACATGACATTTGGGTGCATCAGTGTATGGTAAAAGAAAATGTATTGTGTTCATCTAACATCAACCTCAGGGTTGGTCCCAAACTTTAAGGATGTAGTCAAAAGACACAGTTTGGGGATGGTACACAGGCATCTATGAGTGTTTTTCTTTCTATTTTATCTATTATCCTAATGATGGCAACATATATTTTATCTTAAATGTATGTATTATGGTTTATTGACAAAATAGTTGCCAATCTAATTTTTTGAATTTTCAAAACTTTAAATTGTCTTTTAGTTAAATGTTTGTGATATATCAATAGCTCTTTAAAAGTGCAAGTTTGCATGTGTTTTTGTTTTTTTTCTTCTTGTAACTCAGAACTACTGAGCATCTTTGCATGTATTTTGTCAATGATATTTCCAGGATACCAAGCATACTTAAATGTAACTGCCATAAAGCTCAGTTTCATTTCAGAAAATGTTTGTCAAAGATGCAGAGATGAATGTGTGTTAATCTGTTTTACAGGCAGTGAGAAATGCAGCCATTACTTTGATAGCTACAATTTATATGTACATGGGTCAGCAGTTACGGATGTTCTTTGAAGACGAGAAACCAGCCTTGTTACAGCAGATTGATGCAGAGATTGAAAAGGTTTGATTTTCTCTTCTTCATTAAAATTAAATGTATTTTTTTTTTCACTTTGATTAAACAAAATCTCATCTGACAGGCTTTCAGGTGTCCTTTGTACCCTCAACTTTTCCCTATTTTCCCCAAGTGTTTCTCCTTTTTCTGCTTTTCCTAGTTACTTTTTCATACTTATTCTTCATTTTGTTTTGTTTGTTTGGCTCCCTACTATTTTCCTAATTTTCCCTTAGTTTTCTTTTTCTTCCAATTAACCAATATGTCCACTTAACATGTACTAACCAAGATGAAGAAGCTGTTTGATTCTTGTGCTTTTTTCCCCCACATTAATTTCTGCAAATTAAAGGGAACATCTGATGCTCTGGTGTTGTAAATTTATGTGAGCAACCCAGGCCATCTTTTGTGCTTTATGTGTGGTAGATAGTGTGACACTCTTGTATGAACTGCAAATAAAGCTTGTCCATTTCCTATATTCTTGAAAAATGAAGTTTTCTGAATTGGAGGTGCAGAAATGTGAGTAGAGATATGGTTAGTTGAACAACAAAATTAATGGCAAGTTCATCTTACAATTCTGTCTGACTTTTCACTCAGATTTTCCGTTTCAACTTTTTCCCTGTTTTTAAGATACTACTGCTTTATCCCTTATTTTTCACAAAAGCTGCTTGAAAATGTATTGTCATTAAAAAAATTTCATGATGCTAATTATACATTCTGCAAAGTGTTCAGACCGAATTATTGGGAAATGGAGATACCTTTTGTTATACCCCTGTGATGGTAAGATACCATTAAGGAAATGAATGTAGATCTGACATGTAGATCTTTTGCACTGATAAAACTGTGACTGTAGCATGTAATTGAAATTGAGAATTATTATGTAAATGGGCCCTAGTAATGAAGTTAAGAATTGTTATGTAAATGGGCCCTGGTTGTTCTTGTAGTTTATTATTGTTTTAAATTACAGTAGTCCCCCTCTTATATGGCCACCCCTTCTGCACCAGGAAAGTGGCCGTTCCAGAGGGGGACTAAATTTTTTGTGAAAAGTATATGTACGTTGTAAGAAAGCTTCATTTTTCAAAGCATTTAATATCGTTTAAAAGCAACATTAAATATTGAACAGTTCTTGTGCTATAATAGTTGACTTATTTCAACTGAATATGCATTAATAGTTCTTATTCTTGGCGTAAGCGTGATATGCGAGTGTGTTGTCATGCACACAGACCTGTTTACCCAACCGTATTTGACCGTATTTGTATGGAAAAAAGCCTATCTGTACGGTCATACGGTCATTGAACTGAAAATACGATTTGAGGTTGCATTTATTTATTACTTTTTAAAATTAATTTTTTAAGCCATTTTTTTTTTCCGTTTCGTTTCGTTGTATTGTCTCTTCAGTCCGCATTTTGTGCCACGTCACTTATTTTGACATTCTCAACATTCGGTTGTTTAAACAAAGGAAAATGCCGCCGACAAGAAAGTTTCAGCACGAAACTGATGATGAAATGGAAAGTCTAACACAGAAAGCAGCATTTTCTACCAGTTTATTCTACTCTGTGGCTATGCCTTAAACCATCGTCAAATGGAGAACAATTTGTGCATTGCACTGTTTGCAACTTAGACTTTTCCTGTGCACATGGTGGAAGGAATGACTTTTCACGGCATGTGGAATCGGAAAATCATACAAAATTGAAATCATTAGTGAATGGAAATAGAAACATTTTGTCAATAATGAAAGGAAAGGAAGTCAGTGATCAAAACATACTTCAAAAACAAATAACATGTGCTGAGGCGATTCTATGTGAGTTGATCGCAAATATGAATTTGTCATTGAGTACAGCTGACAAGTTAACGGAAGCAATGAAAAATAATTTATTAACCTTATTTCCATTCTAGTAAATATTGACAAAGATAATACTAGATTTTATCAGATAAATAAGATTGCCTTCACCTATCGAGATAAACTTATTATTTTCTAAGTGGATGGGTGGTAACAATGTCATAATGTTTTATATCAAGTCGTCCTTAACCATGTAAAAAAGAGAATTGGCTTTAATTAAATGTTATGGATATGTGTGAAGCTGAGAAAAAAGAATTTCTAGAGAAAGTAACGGAGGTAAACAACAATAAATTTGGTTATGTTGTATTTTTTTGTGGTTTTTATCACTATAATATGAACAGGATGTTTAAGTCAGTGGTGTTCAATTTCTGCATATTTGTGCCTTGAAACACAGAATTAACTGAATACCAGCGTCTTTGCAAACTAAGAGTTATTTACACAATATTGTATAGTCATTATGTCGTGAAATACTACATAATTATAATTATAGTATATTGATAGTATCTACTGTTTGTGTGCTGAAAATACTGACAGGCATTGCTTAAAATACTGACAGAAAAATTTATGGGTAAACAGGTCTGTGCACATTGCAGAACCATTTAAAAACGTCATTTGAATCTTTGGTACATACACAATTCTCTTTCCATTTGCTCCATTTTCCCACTTCTGCTAAATAACTTATCGGTTACAATGTTATTTATTTGAGTCTTTTCAAAATAAAATTGTTTTATTTGAGTCTTTTCTACCTAAATTTGTTTGACCAGTCCCCCTCCCCACCTCACCCGATATCTTAGACTATAATAACCGACGTTTTCTGAAATAATCATCTTTGTTTACGTGATGACATGGTAATGTTTGGTAATGAGTTATTCCGATGTTGTTAACTGTATGTGATTTAATTATGCAGACGACACATGTACGAAATGCTTTCTTCATAAAGAAGCGACCAGTTGTGTTGTCACATGATTTTTCGGTCTTTGTCTAGTACCCTGTTTCTATTTTTAGCCAATGCTGAGCGTGTGATCTTGACATTACATCCAGTTATAATCATCCATGTGGCAACTACAAGACTGATAAAACAATTTTTTTCTGCATTTAAACAAGATGCCATATATTTTTAAAGGCAGCGATTGTCACATGATTCATTAGTTGCAGTCTGGTACCCTTTTTTTTTTTACTTTAAGTGTGAAAAACGGCTTGGATATGTACGAAGATTTGATCTGAACAATAGCACATTGCGGCCGTTATGATTTATAAACTTTACAATTGTTGTGTAATAGCCGCTAATTATGTAAGTTAACAAGCTCAAGGTCTTGCTAAGGAAACCATAAAGGCTATCAAACCATTTCCCGAGCAGATTTTTGTATTGTACATCAATATTGCAACTTCTCAGATGTTACTACTATTAATAATTGTAATCTTAACAAATATCAGTGGATCAACCAGACATCTTATGATAACACGCAGTAAGGATATACAGATTACCTTTAGGTATGGATTAAAATTTGAGTCTTTCTTAGCTTTATGGAATAAATGTGGCTTCTTGTGAGGTGTAAAGGATATAATATTAACGTGTAGAACACTTTTTTGAAGAACGAAAACCTGATGTCGGGAAACAGAAATCGGATTACTTAACACAATTAGAATAAAAATTGTTCTAGATACATATTACAAAATAAAATGCGGCCGCTTGTAAGGGGTAAATTTTATGTTTTTGCAAAAATATGCTGGTCGCGTTAGCCGGGTGGCCTTTCGTGAGGGGTAATTTTGAACACAAATTTGTTGGTGCCTTCAGATTCTGGCCGTAAGGAACGGATGGCCGCTGGTGAGGGGGGCCGTTCAAGATGGGGACTACTGTAGTGTCATTGTCAAAGTTAAAAAAAATTGCTCTGTTGATGTGGGTTTTTTTGCTATGTGAAATTTTTTATATCCATTTTTAAGTGTGGATGTATTTACCAGGTTATGTGATATATGACATATATATATATATATATATATATATATATATATATATATATATATATATATATATATATATATATATATATATATCCTTTGTTACAGTGTAGATATGTTTCCCTTGTTATGTGATCTTCATGTCCTTGTTAGAGTGTAGTTGTATTTCCCGTTATATATTTTAAACCTTTTATATTTAAGGTAAAGGATGAGAAACCTCCAGTGCCAACAAGGGCTTATAGACCTGCTGGTGTAGCAGATGATGAAGAGGAGGAGGAGGAGGCAGAGAAAGGAGAGGGAGAGGCAGAGGAGGAAAATGTGAATGATCTTGTACCTAGAACTGATGTCAGGTAGGAATCATGTCATATAACAATTTTATTTCACAGCTGCTGTTAAACAGTGGATACATTTTGATTGGCCCAGATATATGTTAGGTTGTCTCATGTCCAGTATGGACAAATGTAGTAGGGCTTCTCCAATACATTTGTAGATAACATCCCATGTAATCAGTATTTGCATTTTGCATTTTTTAGGTGAAGACCTTGTTAGCACAGTTATGCTGAAACCACTCAACCTAAGCAGATTTAATCTTGTACAGTGCTCCTTTGTCCTGAAAATTAATTAACCCTCTTATAACATTGCAGCAAAATTTTTATATTTCTACAAATACCTTACCATCATATCTTAGGAGAATTACTATCTTGCAAAGCCAGCCTTCCCAGATAAAAACTTCTAGCTAACAAAGCTAGTAATTATCTGCCCCAAAAGGTGTCAGTCATTCTATAAGAGTGATTCCCCTTTGCAAGGGCAATTGGTAGCAAATCCAGTGAATATCTCAGTTACTGTTTCCACTTGCACTGAGCAGCACACCATCGACAGAGAGGTCTCACAAATTCTATTATGAAATTTCTGGAAGTTCTATGCTTGCAAGTTGGAGGAGTCTTCAGTTCAAAAGGGAAGTTACTCCATTTCTTTCAACTTTTCCATCTTCCTATGATGACAAAGTACTGTTTTTACAATTTGATCAGTTTGCAATTATCATACAATAGTATTTACATACTTGCATGGGTAGCCTATGTGACACCTTACATAGTTCTGGATATAGTTATATATTACTTGTGTGTGCAAGTTTGTCTTGGGCAGTGGAAAACTTTTAACAGATATATAATTCAGCTATGTATTGATACATAAAGGTAAGTTTTCTATACCAGTGGAATCTTATCGTTTCTGTGCCAAACTTCACTGATTTTACCTATCAGGTTGTCATTGAGCCTTCTTACAGGTAACATTGGGGCCCCGAGTGGTCTAAAGTGTTGTCCGTTATGGATCACTGCCATCTCACCTCTGTCTGCATGTGTTCAAGTCTAGGATTCAGCAAATGTGGATATGTGAGAAAGCTTGCCAGTAGCTTCTCGTGGGTCTGTGGTTCTTTCCAGTGATTTCACTGTTTCTTCCTCCACCATTAATACTGGCCGCCATGAATAGCCTATCGTGTGCTGAAAAATGGCGTTAAGCCCAACAACAACTACAGGTAACATTGTTAATTAATGTCATCTTGATACTCTATTGCCTTCATTACAGTGTCTACCACTTGTTCCATATTCCAAGTAAACATATATATGAGGTATAGTTCTGCACCGACATGGCATTAAAACAACAGTTGCTAGGCTACACATGTTTATACACTTACAGATTAAACCATGGGCAAGATAAATGTATACTTTGCAAATGCTAAAAGAATGCTGCTGACAATTACACTATGTCCACCCCTCCCCCTCCTTTCACAGCTGCAACAGTATAAATCCTTATTGATGATACCAATAGGTCTTTCATGTTCAAAACGATTCTGGTGACCTGGTGGTTAGAGTGTTTGCCTCAGATGCAGGAGGTCACGAGTTTGAACAATAGTCACATAATACCAAAGACTTAAACCAATGGTACTAACAGCTGCCTCGCTTGGTACTCGGCGTTAAGAGGTTAGTGTTATGACTATTTGGCCTGGTGTCAGGATATTGTGACTGGGTAGGACATCCTTCTACATGTCTGCGGCATGATGTCCCAGTGCTAGACATCACTATAAGCTGCCACATTGCAGACATTATAGCGATATAACTGAAAAATTGTTAAAGCTACATTAAAAATTATAAACACCAACACCAATAAAATGGGCAACCAGGTACCCATTCAAATTTTTATAAAACAATTGTTTCCAAGTTCAGATTAAAGACATTAGGAGAAAGACAAAGAATAATAATTCTCTCAGTTTTTATTGAAGACTACTTTTGGTGCCATAGGCAACCTGCATTCTGCGCCATGTCATTGACCTAAGCGCACACAATCCTTTCATTGGCAGTTACAAGATGTGTGGGTTCTACTCATAGTGGTACCTGCTTTGATCACCAAGAACATGTTCCCTTCTAGAGGTTTAATAATGAAATCTCTATCTACACTGAACACTTCAGCTCAATGCCACTTACAGGATGTAATATGAGTCCTGAAGTAGTATCTAAAAATGACAACCATTGTGTTGATCATGCCTATTCTTAGCTTTCAAAAAAGAACAAGATGATATATCAGCTATGACACCTTCATTTTGGATAATGGGTTATTTGCTCTGTATATCAATAAATAATCCCAGATCAAATGAATTTGTTACACTTTTTGGCTCACGAGGTTAGAGAATTAACGAGTTTAGAGCAGTCACGTAAGCCTATCTGAGCAAAACTGTTCTCTAACTGATATTATCTATGCTGTCGGATGGAGATTGGAGTCCACATTCTCCAACTTTTATCTAAGAGATCTTTCAATCCAAAGAGCTCATCTTGATCTAGTTGGACCTATAGCCAGGTCATTTGACAGCTTCAAAGGGATGCTGCTTCACAACTTCAGGATTTGTGGGAGTGGGAAAAGTTTTCCCTTTTTTAAGCCACTCAAGTTTAAGCCACATAAGTTGGCTTATTTCCAATTGGGTTATCTGGATGCAGTCTCATATACATGAGGTGACCAGAAATGGGCTTTTGGAGGTAAGGGGATGTACCTCCTTCCAGCTCTTACCTATTCTCCTACATTATTGTGATTGGGTAGAATATTTAATGGAGAAACCAATTTTTCTAAGACAATATGTTTCTTCGATAATACTTAACCGATCATAATACCTTAGGAAAACTACTGCTACCATGCAAATCATAATACACATAAACCATTTCAGCCTCTCCACAGTACATCCTTATTGAGTGTGCCTTAGCTCCAGTAGTAACTGAGGATTTTTTGCCTGTCCTTGTTCCAAGGGAAGATCACTCTTATTGACTGCCATCTAGGTCAGCAGATCTCTTTTAGGTTTTTTAGCTATCAGTTTTTATCTTGGAGGGCTAGATTTTCATTGAAGTAGTAGTTCTTCTAAGGTATTATGATTGGGTAAGTATTGTGGAAGAAACCTATTTCACTTGCAAATTGGTTTCTTACAGTAAAGGCAAAAACCAACTCCTGTTTCATTGGCAATGACAACTCACTATCAGAATTGGTAAATGAAAAAAAAATTAAAAATGGTGGTTAATACACATTTATTTGGAATCAACATCATGAAATTTTCAAATTTTAGTGAAAAATCATATTGTGTAAGATTGTATAAAATTGTAAATTGTAAAATTGTATAAAAAATATTTCTCAATAAATAGCAATAATGACAATTACCCATGGGAAAAGCATAACTGGTCTTCATACACAGGTGACCTCTATATGCAGCTTAAAGCAGTGAGAAACCATTATTTGGTAAGCAAACACGCAACTGGAAAGTAGGTGACCATTATATTAAAGACTGTCATATAGAACATTTGCCAGGGATGACAATGGAATGGCTATAGTGATCAGATGTATTGATCAATAAAAATGTTGGAAAAGCCTACTGGTGGCAACAAGTAAGAAATAACAAAGATGTTTTGTCAAATGTAATTAGTAAATTGTTTGTTATTTGATCGGTTTCATTGTAATAATTATTAATGTGACACATTTTTCTATTCAGATGTGAAAACCTCCATCGACTATATTGATGATGCACTTACATAGGAATAAAGCTAGATTTATTCTGACAACTGTTGAAAATTGAATGGACATCATAGCACATTGCTAATTAACATTAATTTATCTCAGTTGATTTCATTACATGAAAGATGCCAGCATCACATTAACATCTGTGTGAAGAGTCAGCTTATCTATTTTTTTTTTAATCACACTGTCAACAGCATTGTTTCTTTTGCCATAACTGGATTATTCCTCAAAATTTGCAGTGATGCATTCAATAATAAGTTTTGCAAGTTGGAATAAAATGCAGCAAATTTGCTTTTTCTATTTCTGTTTATTTTTTTCTGATGCAGATTTTGTGTTCCATGACTGCAGTTAAGTTTTTTTTATATTACTAATGATATAGTATATAGTGATGTGCTATCAATGAAGCCACATTTAAAATTGTATCTTGAGGGATTACCCACTGGGATATATCAGTGGGTTTAGCTGTCACAATTTCTGAAACCATGGTATCTTGGTTTTATCTTGGATACAAGAGGTCTCACTTTGAAAGGGAAGAAAATACAATTTGACTGATACACATATCTGTGAGTACTGCATATATCAACTTCATTTGTACTAAAAGTCTGTCATCACTTACTGACTTCATTGGCTTCTTTAGATTAATGTCCATAAAGTTAAAATGCATTAGATGAATATTTGTACAAGACAATGGAGATCATAATTCTCATATATCAACAAAAGCACAACACACAAATCTCATCTCATCCATTTCTGCAGTGAATGTTTCTGGATCCTGTCGCTTGCAGGTTATCAAGGGAGAGGTGTACATTGTTGTCTGTTTATTTTGATTGCCTGATCAGATTGTATGATTTTGCTATTTCATTGATTTGGTCTCACATACATAAACATAATGATACATCGATGTCACTCATGGTTATCCTTGTCAGCTTGGAGCCAGTGATTTAACTGGCTACTTTTATACATCTGGCTGCTTTAAAGAAAAGCCCCTGTATTCCCATTGTGATCACTCTGCCGCCTACTTTGGCTTCACACCCTCTAAATCTAATGTGTCATTTATTTGGTAGTGATATCATCAGTACCTTTGTGTCTTGTGCTATATTTTTTGGTAAGATACATGGATATTCATCAGTGTCTGGAAGCCAGGTTCTGTGGATCACATTCTTACTTTTATCAAGTTGGATCTAATTTAGCTCCCCTGGGCAGATGACTTAAGGGATGGTCTGTTGCCTGTCATGCATCCTTCGGTTGGCACAAGTTTCTTATCAATATTCCTCCTAAACTACTTGGACGATTGCCTCAAAACTCTCATTTATCCAGTCATCTAGTTGGTTCTGAACAAAAATGGTGCTGGTTGGACATCCAATATGGCCACCATAGTGACCAGAATGAGAATTTCTTTATCACTACTTATGACTTTATGTTCCTATACTGAGTAACAGAAAATAGTATATCACAAGTCTAAATGTATGTTCCAAATTAATTTCTATTGTATTCAGAATTCCAAATAAATTTCAGTATTTAATGTGTTGATATGCCAGTAGTCTCAAATGTACTAATGTGCCAATGGCCTGGAATGTAGAGATACATTTACATTTTCTTTATACATTTACAATTTCTTGATTTATTGCAGTAATATAATCCAAAAAGTCCTTGATTATATTCAGTATAATTCCAAATTATTGATTTAGTCAATGAAGTATTAATTAATAATTTGAAATTCCAGTGAATAATTTAAATATATAAATCCACCCAAATTAAAAACTGAACACAACATTAAGACTAAGTTTTTGATCTTAAGGCAGGAATGAGTAATTTTTTCATCAAGTAAGACAATGTTATATTAAAAGCTAAGATCCAGTAATTGAACCAGGATGTAGGTCAGTCACCTCTAAAAAATTCAAAGTTGTCAACACGTTTAGAAATTTCCAAGTGAAAAACTAATATTGTACATTCAGATAGAAGTAAACTAGCTGACTGTTATTAGTAATAATCTGAATATTTATTCTATAAATATAGATAAATATGAGCTATGTTGTTTACAGAATAAATGTGACTAGTTAGCTACACCATTAACTTGATTTTTAACATTGGTCTTTTACAGATAAGAATAACTTATAATCGTTGAGAAAATCCAACAAACAATACAAATTAAATAGATATAACACTTCTCTTCCCACAAAAAGACATGATGTCTAGTTTGTCCCAAATGAAAATGGGTCCCTATCAGATGTCCATTATGGCAACCAGTCACCATCTTGGAAATCTTGGTATGGCTACTCCTTCTGAATGGAAATTCATATTTATTTGGAGTCCTGTTTTGTGATGTCTAGTTGGTCTTGAATTGAAATGGTGTTATTCTGGTATCCATGATGGCCACCACAGTGAAAATCTAGTTATTGCTGTTCTTCTAGAATGGTTAATATATATACATTGGGTATATATACATTGGGTTGTCACTAAAAAAATTATTATCATGTCTGGCTTGTAATAAAATGAAAATCATACTGTTTTGATGGTCAGTATGACCACCACAGCTGCCATCTTGAAATCTTAAAATCTTCTTATTGCTAATTCTCATATTTGAAAAGTAATATTTGCTATGGGGGTTTTACTTCTTATGAGGTATTGTTTTTCCAAAATAACAATTGTGTCAATTTGATGTCCATATTGTTGTCACTACTCTGAATGGATGGTCTTATCAATATGGGGTTTTACTGAACAACTTAGCATGATGTCTGATTGTTCTTATTGATGTCATTAAGACAATCAATGTGCTTTCAACAGTTGCCATTTTGAAAATCTTGTCATCACTATTTCTCTTGAATGTATTTTCATATCAGCATGGTGTTTTCACAGAAAGACTTCTGATGTCTAGTTGGTCATAAATAAAAATGGTGCTGGTCTGACTTTTAATATGACTACAAGAATGGCCATCTTGAAAGTATTGTTATTACTATACCTAGAAAGCTGGTTATATCAACCAGAATACTTATGATGTCTTTTTGTCATAAATGAAAATAGTACCAAGTTAATATCCAATATGACCATGACAGCAAATAATTTGATGGTTTTAACACACTCATTTTGAATTCCTTGAAATTATTTTCAGTGAGTTTAAATTTTGATTTTGTAAAGAGGTACATCTCAAATGATTTTAATCCAAAGCACTTTATGACCTGATATTTAAGGTCAAATATCCTAATTTTGGATCTCAAATGAGAGTGGCTTGTAAAACAGGAAGAAATATAATGGATAAAATAAAGGACTGATGATAATTTAACAAAATTCTATATGTGGGTGCATCTTGAATTAGTTTGGTTATTTGACTTCTATGAACTTTTAGTTTAAAGTTAAAGATGACAGGTCATTAGTCTTCATCCTACAGAAATAATTTTCAATATGTTAACTCTTCTCAAACTTATCAAATAAACTTTGACCAAACATTTGTACACTTGTTTACCTCAATAATTTGTGATAATTTCAGTCAGAATGTGTTTTAACAAAGTGAATGAAAGGGACTTTAATAAACTTAAAAACTTTTTTAAAAAAATCATCTTACCCAGTAATATGTAAAAGACTCCAATTAAATTGTTGTGTTCAAAGGTATTTCATGATTTTGGCTAACAGCTATAAAGGTTTTTGTTTGACTATTCAAGAATTAACTTTCTGATTTCCTTGCCTTCCAGTGACCAGTTTACTGAAGAGCTTATGGCAATGATGGTCGATAAGAATTGGAAAGTTAGGGGTGAGGCTTTACAGAAAGTTATCAGCATTTTAAATTCTGCCAAGTTTGTTACTGCCAACTTGGGACCATTGCCGGAAGCCCTGAAGACAAGGCTAAATGACAATAATAAAATCTTAGTGAGTATCTATATGAATTCAAAAGATGCATTTCATCAATCTTGTTGCAATTGTAATAAACTTCTTTTTTAAATCCCTGGTGTTTATTTTATTTTTTTTAAATATATCAGAGAATTGCATCTGTACATTTAAACAGTTGTCACATCACTTTATTACAGAGATGCATATTAGCAGTGTGATCTGTAAAATGCTGCATAGTTGTTTGGATCTGTAAAATGCTGCATAGTTGTTTGGATCTGTAAAATGCTGCATAGTTGTTTGGATCTGTAAAATGCTGCATAGTTGTTTGGATCTGTAAAATGCTGCATAGTTGTTTGGATCTGTAAAATGCTGCATAGTTGTTTCAAAGGGATAAATAGTAAAACATAGAAGATGCAAAGATGGATATACCAACTTTCTTGAAAGCATTTCTTAAATGAGGAATAGAAGTGGATCAGTTTTATAACACTGAATGAAGTTTTCTGCTAAATATAGATGCATATTCCTTAATTTCTTCCACTTAAATATAGGTTTGACGATTAGTTCTATTCTTATGTAGACTCATTTACAATCAAAAGAATACAGCATTTAATTCTCTCCTGCGTGGCATTTAACATAGAACATACGCTGTTTTAAGCTTGATTGTCAGACAGGGAATGCAATCGTCCACCTTTTTTTTGCATTTTTAACTGATTTTCCTCAAATTTTGTGGCTGTTATGTTTAAATGTGTGTGTGTGTGTGTGTGTATATGTATATATATATATATATATATATATATATATATATATATATATATATATATATATATATATATATATATATATATATTCTGTATCTTAATTTATATTTCATAATTTATTATTTATAGGTAACAACAGCCATTGGGATATGTGTCACCCTTGCCATCAGCTTGGGACCTCATTGTAAAGTTCATGTTAAAATTATAGCCCCTGCCCTAATTGGATGTCTAACGGATACCAAGGTAAGATTGAACCTCATTGAAATCTTCATGTTTAAATCTTGCAAAATGCCTCACAAATATCTGTAACATCTGTAAGGTATGATTCAGTCACATTGTAAAGTTTATGTAACAATTATAGTTCCTGTCCTACTTAGATAAATAACAGAAGCAAAGTAAGAGGGGATCATATTGTAAAATTCATGTTAAAATCATAGCTCCTGCCTTCATTGAATATGTAACAGAAAGCAAGGTAAGATGGGACTACATTGTAAAATTCATGTAAAAATCATTACTCTCATTTTGATTGGATACCTAACAGAAAGCAAGGTAAGATGGGACTGCATTGTAAAATTCATGTAAAAGTCATATCTCCTCCACTCATTGAATACATAACAGAAAGCAGGATAAGGTGGGACCACATTGTAAAATTCATGTTAAGATCAGTTCCTGTCATTGTATGCCTGTTTTACAGAATGAATATTGTTACTTGAATCTGTCAGTATAATTAGTTACACAATTTGGATATATTCTTAACTAAATATAAACACATGTATACAACATTGAGACCTTATGTACTTTATCTTACAAAATATAGACATTAATGAACTGGTGGAAGATAAAATAAATGTATTGCTTGTACATCATTTGATACTGTTTTGCTATATTTTATGCTGTCTGGCAAATGGAAATGTGTAAGGAAAAGCATAGAATGTGGAATCCATAAATTTTATTTGTAATGAATACTAATTTTAAAATGTTATCTTCTTGGATTAATGGCATTGCCACCATGCAAATTGATATCATGTGATTGAAAGGCAGAAAGGTCAAGTTTTTCAAGAGAGGGAGTCTTGAGGGCATGATATTTGTCACATATTAGGCTATAAACAAATATTGTTTGTCATCTTTCAGCCTGCCCTCAGATCTGTGACAATTGGAGCATTAAATGCTTGGATAGATCATACCACACTCCTGCCATTAGTGGAAGCTGAAATCCTCAGTGAATCTCTCAAGAATGAAAATCCCTTCCTAAGACAAGAGGTATATTCCATTTGGTATCCCATGACCGGCAATAACATTTCATTTTCTTTAAAGCATTATATTGCAGATGAATGAGAGCGAACTCTTATTAGGACTTGGCAGACTTCTGAATAGTTTTTATAGGAATATTTTAAGGATAAATTTTTATAAACCTGCCATGAGATAGAGTAGTATATGTGTTGGTGTGTCTGTCCATCTCTTTGTTACCAGTTTTGTTTTTGTGCAAAACTTGAGTTGTCCTCCATTTACAGTTACCAAATTGTATGGACTTATTATTATTGTTAGGACTTGGTAGACATCTGAATAATCTTTATTATTTTACCAAATTTTATGGATGTCTTACACTTGGGTTCAAAGAAAACACCATGGTAACTAGGCCAAAGATCAATGTAACAGAAAGAGGGAAAATACTTTCTGCACTCTAACTTGAGTTCACTATCATTTACAATTACCAGACTTTGTAGCTGGCTTGCACGTGGGGTAAGAAAGAACCATATCATTGTTGAGGTCATGGGGTCAGAATCAAAGTGACCACAATAAATCATGTTCTTAACCAGCTAAAGTCACTAAACATTATTGATGGCATATACTTGTGGTAAGGTACAACTATTTCAAATTTAGGTCATCAAAATGTCAGTAATTGAAAGAAGGTATAGGTTGCTGCACATTAACTTTAATTCTACATCACTAACATGGACTTGCTTTTTGGATGGCTTACATTTGGCATAAGAAAGAAGCCTGTTTAAGACTTTAAAATCAAAAGTCAAGGTCATTAAAAGAAAAAAGATGGTTTCTGAGAAATAACATTAGTTCTATAGCACACTCCTGGACATTCTGAATGACTTAAACTTGCTGTAAGAAAGATTTGAATAAGTTTGGGGATCACAATGTTAAATGGTCAAGGCCACTAAACTAAAGAAGAAAAAAGGTTTCCGCAAAATAATTTCAGTCATTGACCATGTACCTTTACCAAAATTTTTAGATAACTTATATAAAAAAAACCTGTTGATTATTCTTGTCAGAAGGTAAAAGGTCATGATCAATTTCAAAGTAGAAAAACATTTTTTGTAATAACTTGAGAACCTTGACCAAAGTTTGTGGAGGGCATGCAAATAAGATATTGAAGAAGCTTACAGATTTTTTTATTGTTGGTCAGTAACAAAATGGGTTTAACAAAATAACTTATTCTAGACTACAAATCTTGACAAAACATTGGATGGCTTGCTGCTGAGATAGTAAAGAAACCTACAGAATATGGGATTAAAGGTCTGAGATCACATTTATGTTAAGTCTGATAAGAAAATAGTGACTTCTGCATATAAAGTTTCATTAAAAAATCAAATAAACTAGTTGTTCTGCATGTAAAATTTAGATTAAGACAGCATAATAGGTGATTCAGACACCTTAGTCGGTAATATCCCAAGTCAGCCATACTGTGCTGGTGCTTACATAGACCCATCAATCTTTGCTTTTTGCAGTTCTTTTGTTGATTGATACTGCTGTTTCAAATTAATCTGAGATTTTGAAAGTCATGTAATATACATTATGACATTCATATCAGAGGCCCAATACACCATGGAATCTATGTTAGAAAAAACATCCAAGTGAAATCTTTCTGTAGAAACTACACTAAATGTTTTTCCCTCATTACTGGTAATGAAATTGTCGCTATTAAAATGCATATAATACATGTATATATCCATACTTTTATGGTTTTCTGATAGTAATATGGAATTAATAATTATGAGGTAATGAAGGCAGATTTTTAAAAAATATTGAACACTAGAAAATACTTTTTTAAATCAGCATAAAATGATATCTACAACTATAGTTATTTTGTATTTACAAATGATGTATACAACTATAGTTATGTATTTACAGCTGTTTTTAATTCTGGTTAAGTAAATCAATTTGGCTGGTTTCAGTAGGTTAGTTATAAACTGGCACCACTTTATCTATGAGAAAATGAAATAGAATGAAGTCATGTTTACCTAATTGTTTTTTCAGTTACTTGGTTGGTTGGCAGAGAGACTGCCTAACCACAAGCCCCTCCCAGCTGAGCTGAAGATGTGTATCCCCCACCTCCTGAACTGTCTTGAGGACAGAAATGCTGATGTTCGGAAGAAAGCTCAGGATGCACTTGTCCCATTCATGATCCACGTTGGCTATGAATCAGTATTCAAAGCTACAAACAAACTTAAGGTTTGTTGTACATATCATTTATCCATGATTTTATGCAGTCTTAAAGACTAGTTGTTGTAATATAAAAAAAATGGGATTTTTCAGGTCTCATGATCATCCTGCCTTAATGTTCTTAGATGGTATGTTAATAGATTTATTTTCAAAATTAATCTTTGAAACTATCTGGAATGTATGTAAATTGGTCTTCTCTACTGGTGTGTTGTGATAGCAGATCATGGCTAAGTGCTATGTCTGCTGGAATGTTATGTTATGACAGATCTTGGTTCATTGATGTGTCTGCTTGAATTTTATGTGATAGCAGATTGGGTTTACTGCTGTGTCTGCTGGCATTGTTGTATGATGACAGATCTTGATTCATGCCTTGTCTGCTGGCATGTTGTATGACAGATCCTGGTTAAGTGCTGTGTCTGTTGGCATGTTGTGTGAAGACATCATGGTTTTCATTGCTCTGTCTGCTGGCATGTTATGTGATGACAGATCTTGGTTCGTTGCAGTGTCTGCTAGCATGTTATGTTGTGCCTGCTAGCATGTTATGTGATAGCTCATCTTGATTCATGGCTGCATCTGCTGGCATGTTATGTGATGACAGATCTTAGTTCGTTGCAGTGTCTGCTAGCATGTTATGTTGTGCCTGATAGCATGTTATGTGATAGCAGATCTTGATTCATGGCTGCATCTGCTGGCATGTTATGTGATGACAAATCTTGGTTTGTTGCAGTGTCTGCTAGCATGTTATGTAATATCAGATCTTGATTCATTGCTGCATCTGCTGGCATGTTATGTGATGACAGATCTTGGTTCGTTGCAGTGTCCGATAGCATGTTATGTTGTGCCCGCTAGCATGTTATGTGATGGCAGATATTGATTTACTGCTGTCTACTATCATGTTATGTAATGGGTGATCTTGGTTCAGTGCTGTGTCTGCTGCCATATTATTTGGCAACATTTTGGTTCATGCCTGCCAGTAATATTACGTTATAGCAGATATGATTCAGTGCTTTTCCTGCAGGCATGTTATGTGATGATAGATCAGGTTTAGTGTTGTGCCTGGCAGTACATTATAGGGTGGTACATCTGATTCAGTACTATGTCTGGTGGCATGTTTTGGGATGGTAGATCTGATCCAGTACTGTCTCATAGACATTATTTGATAACAGATCTTGGCTTAAGGCTCAGTTTTGTGGCACATTATGTGATGGCAGATCTTGATTCCCTACTGCATCTGATGCACATTATGTGATAGTAACTCTTGCTTCACTGCTGTATCTGTTAGCATATTATGTGATAGCAGATCTAGGTTCATTGCTGTGTCTGCATGCATGCTATATGATAACAGATCTGGTTTAATTGCTATGTCTGGCAGCATGTTATATATCATCGTATCAGTTCAGTGCAGTTTGTAGATCAGTGTATTTTATAGATTGATAGTTATCATGATAATTTGATAATTGATGGGGAAATTAGACTTAAATATGTAGTTAATATAAAATCAAAGGAAACTGTACTTTTCCTACCATTCATGGTTCAATATGTTCTAAACTTATGTTAGATCTTGAGTTATAAACGACATCCAAAGACTGTTGAGAAATAGAATTTACATAACATAAGTATTCTTTTGATATTAGCAAAACTGCAATTTTAGGTTATAGGAAATTCTTTTAATATGAACCAAACTGAGATTTCAGGATATTTGTTTGCATAGTTTTGTTTACTGTTTATAGGAGAAAGAAAGGAATAGTCTTTAGTATATGCGGCTTGCTTATTAGAACAATATTTATTGGTTTGTGGGTTTTTATTAGAAAGCACATTTACTCTTTCAAATTCCTTATTGTTGCTGAAGTTAATGAGAGTAAAGAAAGCTTGGCTGGTTGGTTCTGTCTGATGTTTTGATTTCTTAGGGTACAAGTTGGTTATTCAATGCTGAGGCAAATGAAGTTAAGTGCCTTGCCCAGGGACACAGCACAGTAGTCAACTCGCTTTGATCTGATGGTTGACTTTAATTTGCATAATTTTGTGTGGGAGTCTGTCGTGAGCCATAATCTTAGCTTATCATACCTGGATCAAGTCAAGAGCTGTCATAAATGTAACGGTCAAAGTTTTATTTTCTTATCATAACCAATAAGGAAACATATTTAGAAATATTTTGCTTTATAAAATATTTTCATGTCAAGATATAGACCATTCCAGTGTATTAGTGTGATAACATCATATCATTATATACTGATGTCACATTTAATTTTGTCATTTTTCTGTCTTTTACAATGCCATTGATTAATGGTTGCCTTTGATGTGATGATTAGTAGGAATCTCAGATTTGAGTTTATTAAATATGAAAGAGATTAAATGAATACATAGTTGATGACATGTATGGTCATCAAAAAGAGGCATCTATCATGATACATAAATATTTGTTGTTCTTTTTACATTGTATAAGGAGAAGAAATGGGTTAAAGTTAGAATGCATCCTATTTAAATTGTTTCAAAACTCTCAGTCTGAATGAATATTTATGTAAGATTTGCTTTGTATTTTATTTAACAGCCAGCCTCCAAAGAATCAGTGTTACAGATTATTGAAAAGGCAAAAGCTAACCTGCCTGCAAAACCTCCACCCAAAGCCAAGAAAGCTGTAGAAGCTGCTCCTCCAGCTCCAGCACCATCAGCACCCACAAAAAAGGCAGCATCAGCACCTCCCCCTATAGAAGAAGATGAAGAAGTAGAAAAACCACCTACCAAATCATCATCATCAGAAAACTTAGATAAAGAAAAGAAGAAGCCTGGACCAGGAAAATCCAAGCCTAAGTCTGTAAGAAAAGCAGAGAATATAGCTGGTTATCTTCCTTGAATTAACAGGCATTAAAACATTTGTATCACTAACAGTGGCCTACATTGCTATTTTTAGGAAGTATCTCTTTATTAGACTGTCTTTATACTTCAGTGGCCTAAATATTATGTGACAGAGTTATCCAAAATTTAAAATATGTATCTCAGAAATTATGTTGATGAGTTTGAGAAATACTAATGGTCAAGATTGCTTTCTTATCATTCAATTTTGTGAAAATATGAAGAAAAAAAACAGGGAAGCAAATATCAAATCCATACACTGTGCTATTATGAGTATACAACAGCAAATTTAAACCATAGATTTCTAAACCGATCATTGAATTGTTGTAACAAAGTAATGGCTGTATGTGTGATCATATCAAGAAATTCTGTTTCTGAAAATGGATGCACCCACTTGGCATATAAAGATGCCAACACTTACTCAGGTAATCGCCTATTGATAATAAGCCAGGTAATAAAATAAACAACCAAGTACCTGTTTTAAAAAAAAGAAAGTTTTCCAAGTTCAGATCAAAGCAGTATTACAGTTTGAGAATCGTGTCATGTGCACATTTATTCATAATCACAGGGTCTTGTATGGTTGATTACAATTTACTTGTCAAACATGTACTATTTAATAATACAATAATACAATCCTTTCTCATGCAAACTATTTAAGAATCAATCCTGATATTTCATGCTCGACCTTCCTAACTTTTGTGCCTATCCATGGATCATGTGCCATTTTTCTTAAATACGCTTGACATTAATTGGTTGAATACCTTTCATTAATATATTAGCAAATGAAATCGTTTCTGATATACTCCTTTTCTATTATAACAACCTAAATTTGTTTTACCGATATTTAAACTGCTTTTTTGCAAGTGGTCTGCTCTTTTCACTTCTTTCAGTTACAATAATTATTTTCTCCAGCCTTAAAATTTGTCTCTTTTCATTTGGAGGTTTGTCCATTGTTATTAAGGTCCTAGGTGTTAACATTATTAGTGCTCAGTTGTAATATCGGATATAAAGCCAGTTTTGACTGGGCTTCGGGAAAATATGAAAAATCGTAAGCATTTGATATCTAACAGTTAATGAAATAAAAAGAAACAATTATCTCATCCAGAAATAAAACCATTTACTTTGAGACAAAAATGAATGGCTTCATTCAAAGAAGACATTTAAAGATTAACTCAGTGTGTAACCAACTTGAATAGACGACAGTTTTGATTAGTATGTAATCACTTAAGATCAAGGGACAAAACAACAAACATCACAAGTCTTGAACACTATCAATTGAATCCTGCTGGTTTGATAGACAATGACATTATTCACTCCTGAGCAATATGGATTAATTCTAAAGGCAAACAATATATGCAACTACCATGTCAATTTTGGCTCTACAATGGCAATTCATGACATGTACATTAGCCTGATTTACAGATTAACATGTATCCCACAATTCTTTTCTTAAAAAATTATTATTATTATTATTCATTGTATGTTTGGTTTTTTATCAGAACAATCGTAAAAGTTAGTGGTTGTTGTAACAGTTTTTACATACAGGTCATTGGTGTCTTATAATCTTGTGATACGGTCATTCATTGGGATGCTGGGTTCTACTCATGATCTACAATAAGGAGTATACAGGCAGGGAATCTGACTAGGGAATTATGTACATGTAATTTAGTCTGGTTTACAACAGAAACTATAAAACCCTGTAAGCATTCCTAAAAAATTTTAGACATCAATAACCAGCCTATTTTAATTTTTTCTAGAACAGTATGAATAGTTGTTACAGCTATTAAATAAAGTCAGAGGATTATATCCTCACTTTTGCGATGCTGTCATTCATAGCAGTGTTGAAATGCGTATTTTGCCAAGACATCGCGGTTGCTGATCACATTTAGCAGATGGTCACTCACAATAGAGGGCTTTTATAATGAAATCGATCTCTGTGTTATGATTGTGGTCAGAAATGAAATGGTCGCTCATATCAGAGGTTGCTCGTAACAGTTTTTATAGATTGCTCTTTTTATGCTCATATTCTGTTCTAGTCACTTATATTAGTAATAATTACTCTTATACCTCTCTTGTGGGTTGGCACATTTGAACTTACAACAAAGCAGTTCAAATTCATATTTAATTCAGTTTCCCTTTGATCGGTTACCCAGATAACTGATCATTAGGACTGACAGGTATCCAGTAAAAATGTCCCAAAATTTTGACATACAAGATACCATTTTTGTTCCTAGCTATATACCAGTTTAGTTGAAATGACTGGTCTTGTTCATTTATCAACTTCAGTGCTTCGGTTCATTGTCAGTGAATAGCTATGATAATATTTTATCACTAACAATGAAATTAAACAAAAGTTTTGATGTTATTATATCTTTAGAGTTTGTGTTATTGAATTTTGAAGCACATTTCAATCACCGTCACAAAAGCATGATTTCTTGAGTTCATGATTTCAAGAGGCCGAATTAATGTATTTATGCATATCAAAAGTTATTACTTATCTATTTCACAATGCATTTTTGTTATTTATCCTTTCAAAATGACATTTAGTACATACACAATAAGTCAGTCGAGTTATAGTAATGAGCACAAGTGCAAGGAGATATATTTCTTGAATGCAGAATGTCAGCTTGGAATCCTCCAAGAGTGAGTCAAATGTATCGTGCTTTGATAGTGAAGAAGCTAACCTCTTGCCAGATTCTGATTTGGAAGAGAGTGAAATGGATCTTAATGCTCAGATGATGTTGAGAAAGTGGAAGACTGCTCCTGAAGCAAGCAGCCTGGACAGTCAGTCGGCTATTCTAGTGACCTTTGGACATTCATTTCTCCATCAAGTACATTACTTGATAATATTACATTAGGATAACTTTCTTTGCTACCTCAAAATCCAGCCCTCCAAGAAAGATGGAAAAACTACATATAAAAACAAAGGGAAGTAAAGCATACCAGTTATGTCACCTTGCTACCAGCTAGATGGCTGCTGTTGTACCTGGTTTAAAGCAGTTTTTAATTTTGCTGCAATGCTGTAAAGATGTTCATCAGAATTTAACCAGATTTGACCATTCTGACATAAAAATATTCAACATTGTACAAATATGTAAACTATTTCAAATATGGCCCCAGTTACTAAAAATAGATGGGCTTTTAAAGAGTTTCTGTAAACCACTGAATGGAATTTGATCAAATTTGAGTGAGCATTCTGGTATCATTGCTTTTTACTTGTCTACAAATGATGCCAATCCATCATTAGATTTAGCTATTTCAAATTTTAGAGAAGCTTCTTTCAACTTTTTCTTGAAAATTTATCATCAGCAGACTTTTCACAAAATTAACTTTATAGGATTTGGATCTTGAATTTTGTACAAGATGATGACGGTTGTCCCCAGTTATTACCCCAGTGTGAAAATAAGAGAACATGTCCCCATCCCTCAATATTGGTACCCATGTACAGCTGGGTGCATGCAAAACCAAGATGTGACTTTGGACATGATCCTATGACCTTTTCAGTCCCATTAGGTTATGTTGCCCATTTGAAAGACTAGAAATATACACATTTTTCCAGATTGGTGAAACGTTTGAAGTCAGTCTAGCACCAATATTCTTTTGCAGGCTCCGGCACCCAGTAGTAAAAGGAAGAAAGAGGAAGAGGATACCAGTCCACCTATGACACTGACTATCTCAAAGGAACAGAGATTCAAAGATGAAAAGAACATGAAGGTCAGCATATATTATTTATCTTTATCTCTACTGGTCATGAACCAGAAGAGCTTAATGCTATTTCCTTTGATCCAGTGACTATTGGCACAAGTTTGTTATTGCCACTCTCCTTACACTACTGGGAGGATTGACACCAAACTTTACAAATACATCAATTCCAGGTCTAGCGGATACAAAATAAAAGTGATGCCCTTCAGATGTCCAGTATGGGCGTTTTTAAAAAAATCATGTTATTACTATTCCTTATAAAGATATGGTCATATTGACATCAAGTTTTCACAGAAAGACTTCCTATAATGTCTAGTTGATCCAAAATGAAAAAAAAACTTTTTTAGGAATTTACTCAGAAATAGATGGCAGTATCCACATGGTTTTTGTTTAAATACCAGTTTTTTGTAATGTTTACTTGGTCTTAATGAAGAGTGCTGATCTGATATCCAATACAGCCACTATCGTGGACATATTGAAAATCTTGTAGCAAATGAAGGGATATTCACACTGACATGGGGTTTTACTAAAAGACTTTCTGTAATATCTAGTTGGTCTTAAAAAAAAAGTGAGATGCTGATCTAGAAAGATGGTCATAGTGGCAGGCTTAAAAGCCAAATGCTTGAAATTTCTAGATTTAGTAGTAGTGTACACTGACTGGGGTGCTGATAGAAAAGTCATCCTCAATTCGTATTGAACATTTATTTGCTCCAAACTGGACTATGGTTATGTTGTTTATAGTTCAGTTTGGAAGTCTTATTTGAAGATGTTTGACTCAATTCATCATCAAGGAATAAGACTCACTCTGAGAGCATTTAAATCATCCCTGTGTGAAAGCCTTCTCATAGAAGCAAATGAACTACCTTTATAACAGATTAAGAACAAACCCTCTGTTTTTCAACCTAAATGCAAAACCTTATACGAAAATAAACCAAACTAACTCCATACCTTCCTTCCATACATTCCCCGTTGATTGGGAACCTTTATTTATTATCATTACCATTTTATCATTTTACCTCAGGTTTTATATCGCTGGTCAATACCAAATCTTTTAAGACTTTTAATTGATTCTAGATATAGCCTTTTGTATGGTACTAATAGCTTAACAGTGCTGATGTGCAATAAAATTACAGTCAGTCAAGCAGGCTTGAAAATATCATCAGTAGTCTTCAAGGGATGGCAATATAGACACATGATTGTCACTGAAAAACTTCTTTCTATATGTAGCTTGTCCTGAATGAAACTGATGCCAGTGTCACCTTCCAAAAATGACAAATCTTAAACAAGCAACATCTTGAGAACATATTACCATACTGAAATTTTTCTACAATCTACTTCTTTCTTGCAATATGTAATTGTTCCTATATTAAAATGAGACTGATCCAAAATGGCTGCTTGATGGAATCCTGTCAATCTTTATTTCGCCTGAACAGATAGTTGTATAGATACAGGTTTTTGTTGAAACACCTAATGGTTCTAATGAAATTTTGCTTATTTGATGTCCAACACCATTGCCATCTGAGAAATTTTGTCATCACTACTTCTAAAAACAAAGGGTTTTCATTAAACCATTTCTTGCAATATATTGGTTCTAACTGAAAATGGTGCAGGTCAGAGGTAAAATGATGAAAAGGTACATGTGTGAGGCAATGATCAAAACTGCTTCTAACAGTTCAGGTGATAAACTTTTTTCAACAATGATATTGCTGCACATGTTTCATGGTTGGTTGAGCAGACATAGGCATTCTGTTGATTCTGTTGTTCTCCCTGCAGTAGGAAGGTAAAAATTTTTACCTCCAAATTGCTAGGAATTTTGTTGTGTATGCCAGATGTTTACCATGGATTGAGCAACAAAGATGCATTGAAGACAAGGAAGAATTAAAGACTTTGTGCAGGTATAAGAATGATGAGCAAACAGCTTTCAGAAATAAGGAAGGAGCCCTAATAAATTTTCTTAATGAATACAACACATCTTGGTAAATTATTAAAAAAAAGTTGTTTTTTTTTTTAGCACTTAAGTTTTTGTAGTTCATCAGTTGATGAAGTCATTTCAAAATTTCTATAGCAGCCATGCCAAGATTGAGTTTGTATTACAACAAAGCATGTTATAGTGAGGTTTGACCATTTAAGATCAAAGGCCATGATAAAGAACTTTGTTCTTCATCTAGAGGCATCTCTTGAACTTAAGGAAATAATATTGTTTCCAACGTTAGTATGTTGGAATTTCACTAGAATATTTGAGGCGGTTTAAATAAGTCATCATTGAAAAAGATATCTTTATATGACTATGACAGGTTCCAGAAGATCTCTTTGGCCAGTACATGATCAGTCTCTTTAAAGGACTCTTGTCATAACATTATTATCCCCCCCCCCTTACATACTGCATCATTATTTTGTATAGTGAAACTTGTTTATACAAGAAAAATCTATCTTAATTTCTAAATCATTGAAAAGTAGATGTCTTTTTTCTGTATTTGATTAAATTTCAGTGTCATATTGGAGCCTATTATTAAATATTGGTTGAATTGCATCCATTTAATTCATTGAAATTTTGCAGGTGCTTAAATGGAACTTTGTTGAGCCTCGTGGAGAGTTTGTGGAGCAGTTAAAGTTACAAATGGAGAAGAACTTCAACAAGACTTTGATGGATCAGCTTTTCCATACAGATTTCAAATTTCACATCAAAGCCATTGAGAAACTTATGCAGGTATGCTCATTGTTGATATAGGCCATACATGAGTACATGTATTTACCGCAAACCACATTTAAAATGCATTAAAATGCTAATTTATCTGTGAAAATACGTTGTAAGAATAAAAAAATGTAAAACTTGTATAATACATGAAGAAATTTTGACTGTTAATTTTACACAGAGTCCGATTTATAGCCGTTTTCTCACAATATTTGTATTTATAGCAGCTTTCTCACAATATTTGTATTTCTTTTTTTGTAATTATTAAAACATGCATTAGATAATTGAAATAAGTAACTTTATTTGATTATATTTGAGTGTACTTTAGTATATTTCAGTGCATTTTAGTAACTAGCTATGATGTCATAACCTCAATATCAACGTAGTTGGGTTACTAATATTAGTACTATTTAGTAACACTTTTTCATAACTTATTATTTTTATTCCCAAAAAATGATTGTGCTGATGATTGCTGTATAAATCATTTTTTTTAAAAAAAAGTTTATTGCCTTTCATTTTTTCTTATACTTTTTAATTTAAGTATCTATATTTTTCTTAGAACTTCAATACTTTACTGGCATGTGGAAAGGAGTGGTTATTTAAATTGTATTGTATTTGCTGATTTTTTTTTTAAAAATAAAACTGATTTAATAAAAAATTTTAAGAGTTTTCAAAAACGAAAACCTGCCCTCTCCCCTTGAAACTTAGTAATGAAATTTAATTAATGTGGACTAATTCATTCTATATAGAGTATTTGAGATGGGGATATTGATTTGTCACATGATAGACTTATACAAATTACACCATATCCAAAGACCAGTTAGAAGCAATTTTCATTCCTTACATTCCTTACATATGATTAAAAACTTTACACACACACACACACACACACAGACAATAATTATGTGTCAGAGTTGATCCTCACACTAAACACACACAAATACTCTGCCATTTTTGATGATTTATAATAAATGAATTGTTTCAAATTATTTAAGGAGCTGTAAATAAACTCATACTCAAATAAGAAGAAAAGAAATTAATAAAATATTATTCATATACATATAAATACACAATACAGTACCTGTCCCCATTTGAAATATTAAAGTTCAGCAAAAAGCAAGAAAATGAAAGTAAGGAACATATTAAAAAAAAAAGATACAATAAATTTAATAGTCAAGTCAGTTCATTCAAATTTCTTTTGTTTTATCACTTCGCTTTTTTTCTATTGGTTTAGCTTTTGAGCAGTGTTCTTAGCGCCAATTGAAACAGAAGTTTCCATTGGTTCAAACAGTTTCACTCAGTTTTTCAAATTCTTAAGGAATTTCAGGAAAATTTCTTTGCATTTCTCCTCAGTTTAACTATACCTATTATTGCTGTAAGTGGCACAATATTGGTACAAACAGTAGGACTAATTGCTTTCACCATGTAGTGCACATCTGAAATCTACTAATTGGAGGCCTACTGCTTGATAATAATTGAACCAGGGGTATGCTGTGGCTTGCAGACATTGTGTTTTGGGTGTTTTTTTAGAATGTTCACTGATTCTGCATTTTTATTTGTCTATAACTTCTCATTGAGACTTTTTTCTTTTTGGTTCATTTACATGGTGACACAGATCTGGTCAGGGTAGGTTCTAAATCTGTACAAACTGACAAATGCTTGTGTTGTTTTGTTTCGTCACTTCTGATCTTGTTATCAAGTTTAGCTGCGATTTGGGCTAGTAATGTTCTGTATTGTCACATAACTTGCGTCTGGGTAAAACCACTTGACCAGAAAAAATTTTCATTTGTCTTTCCTCATAATACTCTTGTTTCTGTATACAAAATTATGGTGAGATCGTTTGTCCTGTGGGTGGTTTTTTTTGTGTAAATATTCTGTTATTTGGTTGTCGGTATATAATATGATAGATGGCACCTTTACACTTTGGAAATGTCTGTTTCCCACACATACCAGTTATCTCTAACAGCTCGTCTGCAATATTTTCTGAATTTCTGGAACTAGTGTCGAGTCAACAACAGTGTCCATTCCACATATGGCTGATTTCTCTTTCTGATCAAGGAGAAAAAATTGACCCCTAGTTGCTATCAAAAGCATCCACTCCATAAGTTCTGATACTTTCAGGCATTAGTTATATCAATCATAATTAATATATAGTAGACCTTCCAATCAATTTTGACTTGAATAGAGCAAATTCACTGTTCCCAAAATGGAATCTCATTTTTTTTTTTGACATAGCTCAATTTAAATAATTTTGAGCCTTTAACAAAAACTTTGTTGCAGCTTCTATCATAGAAGACATACTATCAGATAACCTTTGCTTTGGCATACAGGGGAGTAAATTATGTGTCTTTTCAATTGACTGAACCTATCTCTAGTTCAGATCAGCTGGTTCTGTGATGTTAATGATGCAGTCAGGTTTTGTAGCTAAGAAGCAGATTTTTGTAAAAAAAAATTTCTCAGAGAATACTTGCCCAATCAGCAGTATAATGAAACCTGGTGACACTTAGTGGTAGTCAAGGGGAGATAATAAGAGATTATCATTTGTAAAGGATGTACATAGAAAAGACAGAAAAAAATTGTCAGGATGAGGTACATATTATCAGATAAACATAATTTACTTTAAAAACTTTTTTATGCATGTTGTCTCACAACTAGCATAAAACTTCCAACAGGCAGATTAATTCAGTACAGATGCACATTTAGCTATGCTAGAGTATAATGCATTATGTACTCCATATATCAACCATAGTATTATCTAAAAATATTTTTATAAAATGTCACTTAAGATGTTACTGGAACATAGTAAATACTAGATCAGAAGCATGCAAGAAAATGACAGTTGTGAAAGATGAAATTGTTATATTTGTTGTCATTTAAAATTACATTATGAGAAATTGTCCTCTGGAAAAAATAGGTTTGGCTTTGGTCGTCAGTGTTAATTTGTAGACATGAAGTTTTAGTTCATTTGTATATGTTTATGATGATATATATTTTGATACAGAGATGGGGGCAGCTACTCAGACTTTACAGATACACAAATTTAAAAGTGCTGAAATTGATTGATATTAAAAATCTTGTACTCAGTTATTTAACTTTAATTGATTGGATCTAATATAGACTCATATTAAAATATACTATACCTCTGTTGGCCCAGGATTGGTCTGATACAAACTCCTGCATGTCATAGGAGGTGACTATTGAAGGTAGGAATTGCAGTGGTAAGTGGTTAGCATGTTCAACATGTGAATAACACGGTGCAAATTCGTTTCCTTCCATCAGAACAGCTAAGTCCGATAGCTTCACTGATAGCCTCATTACTATATCATATACTTGTATTGTTTGACATAAAAGTGGAAACTCAACCATTATATAAATATTTGTGTAAGACAAAGGAAATTATTATTCAAATACATCAATAAAAGGTGCCAGCACTGCCTTTCTCTTTTCCCACATCATACCCCATCCCACCAAGTGTTAATATTGATCAAAATTTGAGTCTCCCTCCCTATCTAATGCCATTACTTATGGTCTAATCAATGCTTATGGACCAGATGCTTGTTGGCTATTGAAGGAGAGTTATAAATTCTTCTGGATCAAGTTAATTGTATGGTTCATGGAGTTTTATACAAAGAATCACCTACCCATGTAGTCCCAAGTTGAGTACATTGTATTCACCAACACTGAGCCAGATTGTTCATAGAATTCCTAGTTGTGTCTGAACAAATCTCAGCATGGCTGACACATAGTTACCATGTCCCCAGCAGTGTCATGTGTCTTATGGTATATCTTTTTCAAAACAATCATTCTCATTTACACAATTTATGTAGCTTGGAAATGAATTCAGAAGAAAACAGCAAAACCAGTGCTCAGTCAAAATACATGCAATGCAATTTAAGAATAAATAAAATTTGATCAGTAACTTTATAAGTAATGACAACAATATTAATAGCTTTTAAGGTCTAAGTTTGCATTCTCTCTCTCTCTCTCTCTCTCTCTCTCTCTCTCTCTCTCTCTCTCTCTCTCTCTCTCTCTCTCTCTCTCTCTCACTCACTCACTCAATCACTCTATGTAGAATTTTGATAGTAAGATGTAATACAAATTACATTAGTATTAAATTAAATTAGTGCTTACTATTGGAAGTATTGAAGATGTAATACAAATTAGTGCTTACTATTGGAAGTATTGCATTCACTGGAGACAACCTGTATGGGAAATGTGCATGAATGCAACTTATAAACAAACCCCAGACCATTTGTGTG
Organism: Potamilus streckersoni; assembly: GCA_016746295.1. Taxonomy (NCBI): domain Eukaryota; kingdom Metazoa; phylum Mollusca; class Bivalvia; order Unionida; family Unionidae; genus Potamilus; species Potamilus streckersoni. Next base: position 1,219,557 of record JAEAOA010000596.1, on the reverse strand, counting down.
ACCATGCATCTGTCTTGACCATGCAAATATAGCTTTGGACCCAACATACTCTTAGATTTCTTCCAACATGTCCTCTCACATTTGAAATCTTAATGATGTGCAAGTTTTAACTGATGACAGAACAATTTTGCCAACAGGAACATATTTTTAAATTTGTGTACACTAAATAAACCATATGGAACCTGAATTCTTACCTCATGATTCCATGTAAGTTTGCATTCTAAGTGGCATGTGATAAATAAAAAAAGTTTGATAGCATCAGCAGTGAAGAGGCATACCAGCAGCAGTCATCAGCATGATGTGAAACCAGTTTTGATTTTCTACGATGCTCATCAGAGTTGATAAAAATTTTATATGGTCTTAGGGCATTCAGAGCCAGACCCTAACTTAAGTACTGGTGTAAAAAGAGCTTTCCTTTCAATGCAAGTTCAAATAACTGTCTTACAATGACTTTTTATTTTTATTAAGTTTGAGAATTGTATATATGACATAATCTTCTTAAATATTGGTGAAAAGCATTTCTTAAATACAAATTTATTTTACAGTGTATTCCCAGTCTCCAAGATGAGACAGTTGGCAACCTAGACATGATCTTAAAGTGGTTTACCTTGCGATTTTTTGACACCAACCCCAGCATGCTGAATAAAGCACTGGAATACCTGCAAGGAATGTTCACTATGTTGTCGGAAGTTGATTATCATCTCACAGATCTAGAAGCAAATTCTTTTGTCCCTTATCTCATTATTAAGGTAAGAATTTCCTTTGACTTGGTTTTTTTTTTTAAAGACTGAATGTGTCCAACAGTGTCTGATAATTTTTTTGCTGATATTGACTGAAGTTATTGATCTGTCTTCATCAAGTATTCTCTTCCAATTATAGCAATTTTTATTGTATCTCTCTTACTTGAACAGCTTTCACTTCATGAGAAATACTTTTATAGAAGTTTTTGAAACTGCAGAGTAAAATATGTGCTTAAAATTCTTGGTGTCCAAAGACATTTTGAAATAAGCATGCCATGAAATCTGTTTTTGAGAAATGGTTTGGATTTGGTTTTATTGCTACTGATTTGTTTCACTTGCAAATTCAAATTAATGGAATCTGTCATATACATTGATGTCTAACACCCACTGGTTGTTCAGAAGTTGTGGGCAGCATTGATGTGGAATTACCCACTGATTGTTTGGAAGTCATGGCAAGGAATGAGATATTACTAAATTCCTACCCATGAATCCTTCTCTTAAGGATGGGATTTCCCAATCTCACAATAATGCGTATGATGAATTATAATTTTCTCAAATTTCTTACTTGGAAATAGTATTTGTAAAAGGATGGTGTACACTTGATACAGATATAGCAAAGAAATATAGAGCATTTTATTTGATTTTATAAAAGAAATTTTGTCATTATTAGTAGAATGGCAATTTTTAAAACAAATTTTACTGTTTATAGACTGGTAAGATTTATCTTTTCAATACCAAAAATGGAAGCAGAGCTGTTTGCAACTGTGATTACACTATCTTTCTATGCAAAAAAGTTTTTATAAATATATGCTGCAGTTCAAGGTATCAATTTTATATGGGCAAAATAGCACTATAAACCCTTAAAAATTTTACGCAAGTCTTATGGAAATGACACTTAAAATACAGACTTAAAATCCAAATAATGGCTTGTCCATGTTTGATTCAAATCCACATTTCACATTAGATTCAGCGGAATTTGTTAAGGACCAGGCTGAAATTCCTGGAGTGTCTCATGCTTTGAACTGCATATATTTTGTGATGCAAAACATCAGCATGGTCAAGCTTTTACTTATCATTTTTTATAAATGGTGTCCGACAAATGACAGGTCAGGACAGAAGGGACATTAAACCTCTTAAAAAGCTTTAATAGCACAGATGAATGAAAGGAAATATTCGGATATGTTGTGAAAAAAGCAGGAAGTTCAACAGTTAGGTTTAATGGACATCATGTGTTGATTGAGTTGTGTCACACGGTGGTGGAAAAGATGTTGCTGTAACCACAGCCCATGTGAATGTTTTTAAGTATTACACCAGGCTGAGAGATATGAAGAATCCATTGAGCTCCATAATGTTTGGAATTGCAGTTGTTAAACTGTACTGGAGGTAATTAAGGTTAAAGTAAACTTTACAAACTTATGAGCAGAATCTGATGTTTCCCATTGCTGCATCAGTCTTGAGTCACACTTCTGGACTTTTCAATGCATGTTTCCCAGCTTTGCAATAGCAATACATTATTTTGTTATACCTTACTGAAAACTGGTCTAATTATTGGATCAAAATTGCCTTACAAACAAGGTCTTGTTTAGGGTTGGCAGGTCTGGTAAAGGTCTTTTCTGTAAATATGAGTCAAGTGAAGTGCTTGAGAATGCTCAGTTGCATTATATTCAAGCACCTGTATAGAGTTAGGTCATACTTGCAAGATTGATGTTTTGAATTAACTTCTGACAGGCCAATTAAAGGGGATTTATGATCACTGGGTAACAGATGAGATGGTGTTTGAATAAAATTATCCACTGTGTCACATGGTGGTGGCAGAGATTAGAGGCAGAGGTGATAGAGGATCAACTACTGATGAAACAACCACATGTTTTTATGAGCTTCTTCAAAACTATATTATATCAGGTATCAGTTTTTACAGAGGGCTAAAATTATGATCAGGACAGCATGAACATATCTGTGCAAGAAACACTGCAGACATTCATGATGAGATTGGCATGTCCCACATGGATAAAGTGTCAGTGATATAAAGGAATGAGAAAATTATCATCGTATTTTAAAGCGTCTAAGTCAATTACTATGAGAGTAAGCATCACAAGAGACCATATTCCATTGATTCTTAAGAAGTTACACAATTAGTTCCAGTCACCAGTCTAATTTGATAAAAAAAAACAAATGCTATAAGGCAGAGAAAACATTGTGTGATCCTACAAAAGAGATTACTAAAATTAACTAAAGCTTAAATCTGTGACTTTGTTAAGTTAGTCAATGGTGATGTGATAGATATGAGATTAAAGTATCTATCACTACTTGGTTTCTGGTTTGTGGTCACTTAACTCTATGGATTGATTAGGTCAGCATTGTAAGATTTGTGTGATATAATTTATATCATTTCTTCTTTGAATACGTTCTCCTATCACATTATGTTAGGAATATTAGCCTGCTACCCGCAAATCTAGCACTACTCAAACATGAAAATTTGTCTTTTCAAATAGACAAAGGACAAAAATTCTTGTCAATTAATGGTAATGCCAGGTGCCACCAGTTTTTAGCATTGCTGCTGTGGATAACATCTTGCATTTTATCCTCCAACAAATTAAGCATTCTAATTGACTTATCCAATGTTCCTTTTTGTGTATGGTAATCATTCTGCTGCAAATCAATAATACATGGTCTGGACTACTGTAATAGTTAGTCACATAATGATTTGCTAATCTATACTATTAGCTAGTTGGTCACATACTGATTTGCTAATATGTGCTAATAGCTAGCTAGTCACATACTGATTTGCTAATCTATGCTATTATCTAGTTAGTCACATACTGATTTGCTAATCTATGCTGTTAGCTAGTTAGTCACATACCAATTTTGCTAATCAATGCTTTGTTTTTTTTCTTCATATTTTGATATTTCAAGCAAAATGCTATCTGAATGCATGAAATGTACATTTGAAATGTATGATAAAAGCAATAGTCCATTCAGCATTGAAGGGAAGTAAAGATGGAATAAGTCCAGGAAGACAATCTACAGTTCATTATTGGTGATACCGACTCATTGGGGACTATTCCCCAGTTTTAGGCAGCCCAGTGGGCATAACTCCTCCTGCATGTCCGATCATGGCCTTCGGGGTTTTAAGTCAGGACACATGGGGTTCATATTAGATCAATTGGACCCACCTCCTTATATCACTGCACAGTTACCAGACGTCCAGCCATCACCGACTGTACAGTTGTCACTAACCATTCAGGGTGGGAGACCTTTAGAGAAAACAGCCCAGCCAACTGGTTCTTTGCTTGTATTTCTGACTCACTGGGAGAGTATTTGCCAATTTTATGCAACCCAGCAGGTTTAATTCCCCTTGCATGTCTTGTCATGATCTGCAGGCCTATAAGTTAGGATGCATAGGGTTTGTACCACTTCCATTGTATCTATTGCATCATAAAACCATGTTATCACTGGTTGACTGGCTGTTCCAGCATGGGGACCTTTTCATAAATCTGTTCAACCAACTATGATTTACAAGGATCTTAGTGAGAGATCTGTCCATCTAACCTTGCCATGCAAGCAACATGCCTTCTCTGTGGTGGAGATTAACAGCCAGAACTTGGAATGGCCATTACTGGTAATAGTCTGACTGTCTTCTGTACTGCCATCTTCCATGCTATTTGTTTGGCAAACCAACTGGCAGTGCAGGACTTCCGTATGTTCACTGCTTGTCCACAAGGGAGAGCTAGTGACATTTTCATAGGGATGGAATTGAGTCATGTCACCTGGTATGGTTTTAGAAGAGTTGCAAGTAGACCCATATTGGGCCTTGCTGCACAGTGAGTCCAACAGAAATCATTCAAATCCACCATCCTTCAAAACATCCTTAAATCCGACCATGAAATGGACTGTAGTTTAGCTTTCAAGCCACCATCAAGGACATTTATTGGGTGTTGGGTGCTTAAGAATCCCCCCCCCCAGTTGGATAAACTTATGTGACAGATGCCTTCATTACTGATCTCCAGGCACTTGACAAGAATATAACATCAGTTCATATGTCCACTTTTCTTTTTTTATAAGGCAGATAAATGTGCTCTATGCCCATCATGGCTTTGAGATGTTTATACTTCTTCGTTGTTGGATTTGGCCTTATTGGAAACTTTCAGACTTAACTAAGGCACCTGACAATAGCCACACTTGGGAGGTGATGGCCAGGACTACTAGGGTCATTGACCCGGGCTGCTCACCGTACCATGGCCAATACTTTGATGGGTTTGCCCTGATGCAGCATGTCACATGTCTGCAATCCAAGTCTCTCAAACCTTTTCACACCCTCTCTTTCCAGGTGACCCTCTTCAGGTCACCATTGCTTTGGAGGAAAAATAGAGGCAGTTTGGAGGCAGGCAGCTCAGGTACTGCCTCTCCACCTTGCCACTTTACCCACATGGCCGTTTTCTTTTTCGGAAACCAAACCGTAAGTTGAGACCCATCATTGGCTGAAGTTGCCTTAGCCTATTCAAGATGGAGTTATATCTGCCTCTCCATTTGATGGGACAAATGTGCAATTAGTCTTGATCTGACTGATGCACATTTTCACATCCCTATTCACTCAATGGCAGAACAATTTCTCCATGTTGCTTATTGTGACAGTGTATCAATTTCATGTTCTTCCATTAGCCTCGACATCAGCCCTTGGGCTTTCACAAGATTATGGATTACATCGTCACCCAGTTCCAATCAGTTCCAATCAGCATTCTCTACAATGATGGCAGTGTACCAGGATATCTCCAGAAACATATGGTAAGTTCTATTCTATGAAAGGCAGGAAGATCTTTTTTCTCGTTTAGATCACCCAGTCTTTCTAGTGAACAGGGAAAAGTGATACCTCTGTCCATCCCATAATGTTGTTCATCTAGACATGGCATTTTTAATCAACTGTAATCTGGTATGACTTCCTTCCGTTCATGTAAACAGAATCGTCAAGCTTGTCAAGTCTGTTTCTGACAGGACTTGGATGTCAGTGAGAGAGAGTTCTTGAAGCTCCTCAGACTTGATCCTGCATAGCCATCTTTTTTATGTGGACATTGTGAGCCCTTTTTAAGTCCACTATGTCAAACAGTCATGATCACTCCCAAGATTTGATTATTCCTGCATCTGGTGTAATCCAGGTTTGTTGACCTTGGGAATCCTGCTGGAGAAGCCTCAGGCAGAAATAACTGTAGGAACCAGTCGGCGCAGTATGGATCACCAGCTGTTGCTGACCTTTACTACTGTCAGCAACACATGGGAGTCAGGGAAATGGCCTTTACATGACAACATTATAGAAATGAAGGCTGTCATCAACACCTTTAACTTCTAAAAATGGCCTAGTAGTTAGAGTGTCTGCATTGGATGTGGGAGGTCATGGGTTTGATCCCCAATCAAGTCATATCAAAGACTTATAAAAATGGTACTTGCAGCTGCCTCGCTTGGCACTGAGCCTTAAGAGGTTAGTGTTAGGACTGGTCGGCCTGGTGTCAGGATAATGTGACTGGGTGGGACATCATGCTACATGTCTGCGGCATGATGCTCCAGTGCTAGACATCACTATAAGTTGCCACACTGCAGACATCATAGTGATATGACTGAAAGTTTTAAAAAGCTGCATTAAAAATCATAATTACATCACATAATCAGTTCTGAAGCAAAAACAGTTCTCATTAGATCCAGCTATTCAAACAGGGAGGCACCAAATCACCTGACAATTATGTTCTGATTTGGCATTTTCTACATTGGTGCAACAATCTCTATATCAATGTACAAATCACATTCTTGGCAGACTCATTGCTTTATCTGATACTCTATCCATGGAATGGTCTCCATCAATCAGTATTCACTCAGATTTGTGCACTCTGAAGGCATCTGATGATTGACCTCTTTGTGACAAGGTGGAATCACAAGCTACCCTCCTTGGTCTCTCCAGACCCAAAGGCTTTGGCTATGGATGCACTGTCAGTCATTTGGAGGTGGGGGTGGGCATTTGTCTTGCCTTTCACAGCACCAATACTGAAAATAAAGTTGCGGGTTCAGAATTGCAAGATGATAGTGATAGCTCCTCCCAAATGGTTCACTGCTATACTCATTCAAGCAATAGATATGCCAAGGAAGATTCTAGCCAACCAGAATCTTTTCCAGCAACCATGGTTATCGGTTGGTCCTTCCATGCTGTAACATCCTCTTCTTCATACATAAATTGTATCAGAACAGCCTTGTGAGACAATTAAAACTTTTCACTGTGGAGAAAGCTCAAGAACAAGATGGCCATCCATTTTTCAGGGGAAAGCAGCACATCTTCAGGGACCGTTACCATACCAACAGTATCGTCACTCTGCTTACCTCAATCCTTCAATAGGCCGACATGTCTGGCTTTAGGAGGAACAGTGTCCCCAATTTCTTTGAAAGGAGAAACCGTTGTCCCCAATCTCTTTGAAAGGAGAAACCGTTGTCCCCAATCTCTTTGAAAGGAGAAACCGTTGTCCCCAATCTCTTTGAAAGGCTGTCACCCCATCATATTGAACATATTCCAGCATCATGGAAGACATGATTTTGGGCATGATATAAGACCTATCAGATATTTTAGTCCCAAAGGACCAAAATCCCTGTTTCCAGAGGAAACCAATCCTGGGTATTAACTTAACATGGGTTAATTAGAATCCACTGTACACTCTAGCTCACATTTTGCTTAAGGCACTATCATACAAGTAATGTTTCCAGGTAGCTTTAGCTTCTGCATGCAGGATAAACGAGTTGTATGCCTTTTATGTAAATCCAAGCACTCTTGCAGATAGGAGGGTTCCTTGGATCTCTTACCCAATATTTGTAGTACAAAATAGGTTCCCATCTGTCAGTGACCAGAGTCATCACTCGCTTGCTCACTTCCATTGACAGATCCTATTTGCACACTGAAGCACTTGTTTAAAGGCACAGAGACAAGTATGTACAGAGGCGTGAAGTGGGTTGTATGATTGGTGTAATCTAGCATCTCACCAGATCAGCCATATCTCATGAAGATTACTGTTTAGAAGCTTCAGCCATCTCTTCATACCTCACATTTGAATTAAATGTTTCGATCCAAGATGCAAAAGGTGTTGACTGGTATGCAGAGCCTACCTTCTCCAGCCTTTATCTTGGAGATTTAGCATCAAAGAGGTAAATCTTAAATCTGGTAGTTCCAGTTGTGGCAGCACATATGACCAGTAGATTTAACTAGGTCAATACAGCCTGTTAGCTTCTCTGGATTTGCCAGTGAAATTTTATAGGTAAGAAGGTTTCAGTATTCATCTTAACCATGTCTTAGGGTCACAGGTCAAGTGACCCCAAGCTGTGTTGCTTATGTAAATAGGAGAATGGTTTATTGTTCACATAGGATTTCCACCTATTCTTCTCTACAAGAATACTCGAGGTAGAGATCCTCCTTTTATTTTAATGTAATTTGATTGGGGAATGTATTTAAAGGAGAAAGCAATTTTTATAAGCAACTTATGTTTCTCTGAGAATAGTTACCCACTCTGCCATATGGGAAGCCTCATTAATATCTCACTCAGGTAAAAGCTAGCATTGGCTGCTGGTGCCAAAGGGAGGTAATAGGCAAGAGTTTATACCCTTTGTCGATTGCAATAGTGACCGCTTTGGTGGCTTAATGGTTAGTGTCTGCCTAGGAATCTGGAAGTCATGGGTTCAAATACTGGCCAAGTCATACTAAAAGCTTATAATAATGGTTCCAGTAGATGCCTTGCTTGGCACTTAGCATTAAGAGGTTAGTGTTATGACTAGTTGGCCTGGTATCAGGACAATGTGACTGGGTGGAACTTGATGCTGCTTGTATGCAGCATGATGCCCCAGTGATAGACATCATTATATACTGCAACACTGCAGACATCATAGTAGTATGACTAAAATTTTTAAAAAGCTATGTTAAAAATCTAAAACACTCTCTCCATTGTAATAGATAGAAAAACAATTTTTTTTGTCTTTGAGTAGGACTTAATTCATGAGGTATCAGCTAATAATCCAAACATAATGTGATTGGGTAAGTATTGTCAGAGAAACATAATTTACTTAAAATTTTCTTTCCTACATTATTGCAGGTTGGTGAAAATAAAGACAATGTAAGGAGAGAAGTGCGAAGTATCTTCAAGCTGATCTACAATGTGTATCCCGCAAGCAAAATGTTTGTGTTTATTAGCGATGGATTGAAGTGCAAGAATGCTAAACAGCGACAAGGTAAGCATATGAAGATGTTGAATTATCTTGCTTAATTAATCAGATTTCTTGCAATATATCAGTTAAATTAGTTACAATAAACATTGGTAAATCTTGCTCAAAAATAAAATCTCATTATCATAACTGATGCCCACATTTTATACCTGAACATACATTGCCATGTATATTATTCTGTTTGATTGCAAGCAACAAACATTTAGCACTAAAATACAAAATATATTTAATAAGAGTTTAGAAAAACTACTGGATAATGATAATGAATGAAATCAGTGCCCTCATTGAAAATATGAAAAATCCTTGTAATGGTTTCTCCAGGTCTATTCCAGATTGAGGTTCATATTTGATTTTCACTTTTTGGATATCATGTTGTGAAAGATAATAACAGTTTGAATGTGGAAGTGAACCCTCCCATCTGTTGGGGTGTCCTAGTCACCCCCTGTCCCTGACCAGTTTTGTTACTACTGTAACTCATCAGAGGAATAACACATGTTGATTCGTTTGCTCAACTGCTCACTTTGTTATGTCAGTGTGAGGTTTATATACCCCTTTTCGATAGTGATGCCAGTACAGCCGGTATAGCTACTTGTAAGGTCATGTGACTTGCATTGTTGTGACTTTCAGTTATAACATCCAGGTTCTGAACTAAACCATTGTCTCGTAGCCAGGTTTTGGATACATAGAGAACTATAATTTAAAGAGGGGTATAGATAAAGAAATGACTAGCAAACTCTTATTTTGAATTACAGAAACTTGGTTGTCTTTTATAGTACCACAAAGTTACTTTCTGTAATGCAAAATATGATACTGCCATGCAGAGTTCTTATGGTGTCTGGTTGGTCCTAAATGGAAATGATGTATATTGATGTGACCCACAATGAGGGCCACCATGGTGGTCATCTTGAATATATTATCTTCTCCCAAATGTTTGGGGTTTGCATCAATGGACTTTTTGTGATGTCTAATTGGTTCCAAAATAAAAATGGTACCAATCATGCATCCAGTGTAACAGATGTCATGAAAATGTTGCTTGCTGTCATTACTCCCCATAAGTGAATGGTCATATTGATATAGGGTTTTCACCAAAAGACCTTTAATCATGTCAGTTTTGTCTTGAATGAAAATGGTGCCAATCTGTTGTCCAGTATATCCACTACAGCAGCTAATTTGAAAATCTTGTTATTGCAGAAGAGATATAATTTTAAGACTCAGCAAGAAAAATATTTTCTTATCTTGAATTCTTGAAAACTAATGATGTCCATTAGAGCATGAGTCCCTTTGAGAGACTATTGGTTTAAAAATTATAATGAATTTTAGAATAGACCCTTAGCATGTTAGTGGGTTGGTATATCTGTGACAGACTGTTTATACCATACTCTTTCTACCTCTCTTTCTATACACCAACCCATGCGCATATCCAACACCCAGTGATAGAGATCTTTCAATGAGTCAGTGTCTTACCTGTCTTAGAATGGTGAAATATAGGTGTAATTATTGTCTGGCAACTGCAGGTGTTTTGGAAGTTAAAAGAGAAGGATGGGGATACATTAGTTCAATAATGCAGGTGAGATAGCAGGTTAAGTTGAATACTTATTGCAATGTACATTTCAGAATGTCTGGAGGAACTAGGATTCATGATAGAGCAGTATGGAATCTCAATATGCCAGCCGAATCCTTCACAAGCCCTCAAACTGATTGCCAGTCAGATTGGAGACAGGGATAATGGCGTCAGGAATGCATCTCTCAACAGCATAGTTTCAGCCTTCACAATTCTGGGAGAGGGTATCTTCAAACATATTGGAAATGTAAGTTAGAATTTCAGACATGGTAGAAATTTCAACTTTATTTTTTGATAGGACTTTCAAGGACTCGAAATGGCTGTCGTAGTTAGTTAGGTGGTCATCAAGGTTGGGGAAACTGGGGAGACTTGTGAGAACAGGATTGAACTTAGAAAGCTATGAATTAGCCTGTCTGTTCTTCCTGCATATCACTTTTCTTTTTATTCAAGGTCTCCCATTAGGGGTGAAATGATATTCCACATATCAATATGATTCATGATACAAAACCACAATACAATACAGTATCAATATCAAGTTCATATAATCATATGTGAACTTGATGGACTTTTCATCTTTGGAAGGTTTTAAGTAGTAGATTCATACTGTATTATATATGCTAACATCATGATTATATTTCCAGCATGCAGGCTGCAGAAAGATATAGATTTATAATTTGTTCATATGTTGTTCTCATTCTTGACAAGATTTTTTATATATAAAATTACTTCCAAATGACTCAATTTGTCACCACACCCTATTGGCTGACTTCTTGTATTTTTGACTGTTAGAAAGATGTCTGCCAGGTAAGCAATCCCATGTCTGCTGTCTTTTTACTAGTCTTATTGACAATTATTCTGGTATTGGTTTAGAAATGAAAAATAAGTTGTAGGTTTTTTAAATCATGCTATTTTTTCGTCCTGCATGAAGAAGATTTAGATGAATATAAACCTCTTAATGGTGTTAAGATGACAGTTGATATACTAAAAAAAATCCTATGAAGCTGAAGGAGATTGGGTGAATGAACTTTAAATATCTTTTCTATAAATTTTCATAATAGGTTGTGTGTGTAATGCATTTCTACTGTTGCTGATGTTTCTCTAATTGTTCATCTTGATTGGTCAGTCTATTAAATATGAAGAAATTTAATTGTTGTGCAACCATTGATAATTACATAATGAAAACAAAATCGAGTATAGCTCAGACCTGCCAACCATCATGATTTTGGGGTGAATTTCATGACTCTTGATAGCAATACACAGATTCATGCTGCATGGAGAAAAATCATGAATTCTAGATCGGCTTAAATCACTGATACCGATAATGGTCTCATATTGCTAGTCATGATAGAACAGTATCCAATTGTTACAGTATGCCTTGTAGGAATTCTTCCTCTACTAGGCTTGGTCGATGCAGCAGCAGACCTCATTGTCCTAGTTTGCCTTTTTATGTGCCCATTGCAAATGATTCTTCGTCAGAATGGAATCCAGAAGTTTGCCCACTGGACCAGCCTCCCACTATCTGCACACAATTGAGTTACCATCTGTGGAATTGGGATACCCTAACTTGGCTCACAGTGGGTATACCTCTGCAGGTACAACAGCCTGAGATTACTGTTTTTGTACCAAGGCAAGTATAGAAGTCCACCTACTACCATCCTTTCGGGAAACTATTGGTGCATTGTTTCCCCAGGAACAACATCTGTGTATTAAAAATATTCCAGAGATTACTGCCCTTTTGAAAGCCCATCACTGATGTCAAGAATATTTAAATGGCAAGGAAATTCTCATTCTAACAGTTCTACAGTGGTGACTTATCTCAAACAACAAGGAACAATTAGGTCACCAGACCTGTGTGTTCTGGTGTGGGACATTTTCATGTTCATTGACCAATCCATGAACAAGTTTGCCATGTCCCAGGACACCTAACATAGTAGCCAAGTCTTTTGAGCCAGAACAATCAACTAATATAGATGGAATGGCCTCTTCATCCCTCGGTTTTGACACAAATATGTACCAGATGGGACTGACCATTGGTGGACCTTTTTGCAAAAAGGTGGAATACGGGCAGTAGATGCTCTATCAATATATTGTAATGGTCTGGATGCATGCATCTACTCTTCAACAACTCTGATTCCAAAGTGATACAGAAAGTAAGAGAATCTGAGAGTCTCATTGCATCATTCAGATGAGGGATGTCGTGGATCAGTGACGTCATCAATCTTGCCATGGAAACTCCTTGGGAAATATTGGAATTTCCCTCATTTACTCATACAACCATGACCACAGTAGTTTCATTCCTACCCAGAGTTGCTTTAATTTTCTTGTCTGATCATATTAAATAGGCCTGCAGAAATAAACATTTCTCACAACCATTGGTCTAGAGAATCAGTCTAGCAAAAAGGCTCACCACTCTGAATGCATATGCAGGCAAATGACATGTTTTCATCCAAGCTGCACAAATAAAAAACATCATACCTCTTGAGGCATCAATATTGCAAATAGTTAAATTTCTATCTCTTCTTAGAGTAAAAGTTTGTGCTGAATATGATGAAAGGTTACCCCTCCACAATTACTGAGACCTTTGTCATCACAGAGGAGAGGATATAAGACAAAACAAGGATTTATCTAACCTACTCTCTAACCTTGAGTATACACAACCATTTTTGAACCTATCTTGGGTATTAACTGGCTGTACAAAACAAATTTGAACTATTTTCAAGGGCATCTCTGGTGCACCTTTCATTCAAGACCTGCTTCCTCATGGCGTTAGTGACTGCTGGCAGAATTAGCAAAATAAATGTCCTATCAGCAGACTTAAATTACATGCAGTTCTGACAAGATGGGTCAGTCTTACTCATGCTGGCATTCTCATTTATCACCAAGAACTGGCTTCCTTCTATGGGTAACCAACATTTGTGATGACACCTCTGTTTTGTCTGGACACATCAGCCATCTGTAAGACCCAATTGGGTTTTCAATTGGTACCCTAATAGAACAGAGCCTTTGTGTTGAGGGAGATCACACCTCTTGCTACTTCTCAAAAAAGAAGAGGAAGATTATATCACTGAATTAAGTGGGTTAGTCACTTGACATATAAATAACCCCAGCTCAAATGAATTTATTGTGCATTTTGATTCGCCAGGTTAGAGCAGTTTCCACCATTTAACCGGAACAGTTCAGTAATGACATTCAGGTCGTAAAATGGAGATCAGTGTCAGCATTGTCTAGATTTTGTCTTTAAGATCGTCATCCCAGAGGGCCCAGTTTGATCTGGTGGGACAAGATATCCACATCTGAACTGGTCCTCCTTCTGCTTGATTTGTGGGGTTTATTTCTCCCTATTCTAAGCCATTGCCCAACAAATAATGTACTTCCATAAGCTGTCTTATTTATCTCAAGGGACTGGACATGTATCCAGGATTAAAAAATGTAACTCCCTCCACCTCTTACCTATTCTCCTTAGGTGTTATGATTGGGCAATGTATTTAAAGAAGAAATCAGTATTTTCTAGTAAAATATGTTTCTTTAAGAATACTTACTCAATCATACACATGCATAGATCCATAGAGAGTGTGCCATTTGCTTCATTAATTGAGAGGTTTGTGCATTTGCCACCAATTCTTATACCTAATGGGAGATAAACATTTAGCTCCATTTAGCTAAAATTAGTATCAAGAAAGGATGGATTTTTGAGAAATAGTTATTCACCTAAGGCTTATGATTGGGTAAGTATTCTGGAGCAAACATATTTTACTTAGAAAAATTGGGGGTGTTTTTTACTGAATTATCTGCTGGGCAATGACCAAGCTGACATTTTTGTGGAGATCCTTGCATGCAGATAATTGGTTTTTAATTATTTATTAATTTTTACTTTATTTTTTATTTTCATTTTATTTAGAAACAAACTCAAACCATCAAAGTTTCCTAAATAGTATGCTCACCATGGAGATAATCTTGAAACTGCTTTGTCTTAAACCTAAAAAATAAAAAATCGTTAAAAAAAAATCGTTAATAAAAACTTTTACAAATAAGCCTCAAAATTTTAATGTGTAATTTCAATTCTTACTCAGGGATTAGGTCAATGAGTTGGTAAATGTCATGTAAACAGAACCACATTATCACATAGTTACATACTGTGCATGTAATGCACAATATTGAGGCAGATTGGTTGCTGATGCAATTCCCTTGTGTGCTGGAGCAGTTGATCTCGTCATAGATAAAATGTACTATGTTCCCCACTATGTCACATGTCTTAAGGCAGACATTGTTTCAAAATACCACCACAGTCATTACAGCCATCTATTGCACTATTTGGAAATGAATTTGCAAAGAAAAAAATACAGTAATAGTTGAAGGTAATGAAGTTTGAAAAAAGTAAGTTAACTAGTGGTTCTAGAATGAATAAAAACATAAGTAATTTTTAAAAAAATAATATATGAGTTATGAACATGTAGTTCTATTGGTAATAATCTGAGAGTTTGCACTGAGTGACTGATTCTGTTTCTAATAGTTATGAGAACTTCCTACCTGGGAAATGAGCAGGTTCACTGGAAACAATTTTCCTTTCCAATGTGGTTTTAAAAAACTTACTATTTGGGCAACCTGGCAATTATCCTGACATGGATTATCTCAAGAAAACATAGGTTATGATTGATTTTTACCTTTTACTGTTTGTAATTTGATTTAACTATAGTTACTGTTTAACTATACATTTTTTCTTTTTTATTTTAAAGTATGTTTCTCTGTGATAACATTTGAAAAACGGAAGGGATTACCAATTTAGTTTTGAACATAACAAGAGGAGGACCTTAATCTTTTTGTTTTTGACTTTCTTATTTCCCCAATTCAATATGGTATTGGGTTGACCAATTTCACCTAACCAACCAACTGAACAATCTTCATCTCATCATTGGAAGGGAGGGGGACATTATCCAATCTATTGTATCAAATCACTTTCAGATAGGCAATATCTTTACAACCATGGATTTTATAATGAACATTATTTTCTACCCAAAAGAAGTTATGGCAATGACTTAAATTTCTGTTACTACTGTGACATTCCAGAAACGATTCCTAGGTCACTTAACCATTTGAGGGATCTTTTCATTCACAGTGGACTATTGCCCTATTTTGTTAGAGTTATTTAATTTTGATTTACAGCTGAATGCAATATGAGAGAGAAAATTTGCATTAAGGTTTTGGTTCATATTTTCCCTAAACTTATATTTCTCTAAACCCTTTGGTCGATTTTTTTTTTCATACTCAGATGAATCATTATAAATCCTCACTCAGCCTTTTAACCTTGAAGGTCACATTTTTTTTTGTACATCCATGTTTTGATCATTGGTTTAATGTTCAGGTGCTTGTCCAGTTGTAGCAGTTATTGCCCATTTTGACATTGAACTGGATGCAGTATATGGCAGTATAATCTTGTGAATGCAACTATGTGTATTCTGACAGTTTATTTAGATTGTTGTGAAATTTTTACATGTTACAGTCATCATCAAAAGACTTGCATCTTCACCAGTCATAATTGTACTTAAACTATTTTCGAAAGTTACTAGATTTTACAAATGATTACAGTGTATGGTCCATTCTTGTGAATTCAACTATTTTTCAGTATGATCAAATAGATATACCATTCTAGTTTACAAAAAGAAAAATATTTTACCAGATTAAAGATTATAATGACAAACCATAACAACATGAGAGCCCAATCATTTTTAGTGGGGGGTCTTAATTTAAAATCTGTCACATATACAGTGCATCCTCCTGCTTTGACTGCATGTGAATTTGGTCAGTAATATTTAAAGATATCTATGTAACTGAAATTGTTCACACTTGACTTTTGATCCATTTTTATAATGTCTGCTGCATTCCAGTCTGGTTTTTTTTTCTCAGACCACAACAAGAATTTAACATTTGCACGATATTTGTATCCATGTTAACAATAACTTTTCCACTTGTGCTCTAGAGTATATTTGTCAGTTTATGCATAATTGCATTAACATTAATGAAAGTCACCAGTAATTGCATTTTTTTTTTTACCTTGAAAATGTAAAGACCTAAGTCATTAAAATATTCAAGCAGTATGACATCAACATCTTTCCTTAATGCATGCATTTAGTAAACTTTTTTACATCATTGCATCACTGCTTGAACATTGAATCTTTTAACTAGTGCTAATGAATTACATCCATTGGTTTCAAATCATGGGCACCTCTGTTCTAAATTTCAATAATATCTCTAAATAAAAAAAAGATGTTTCAGTAAAAAAAATGCTTTTCAAAAATATACCATAAAATTTGGTGGTAGATTGCTGTGTTGTAAGCAAACATGAAAAAATACATGCTTACTCAGCTGCTGTAATTTTGTTAATATTATGGAGTAAATGCAGTTACTCATCAAAGAACTACGCCAGTAATGGCCACAGGTTCAGTACATGTTTAAGAATTTACAAAACGATTAATTTAGTGTGGCTATTATGCACAGCATCTTGTCCTTCTCAATCCACTTTTGATTTTAAAACAAATTTGTGTGGAGTAAAGAAATGTTGCAGAACAAATGGGTACCGGCATTGCGGCCAGACAAAAATTCCCTCCTTAGCCATGGCACTTTTAGGGTTTAAACAATTAACTGACCTGAATTGCTGTTGGAAGGCAAAAGAAAAATCCACCAATAAGAAACAAAAGGAAATACCGAAACCTCTAACTTGCCAATAAAAAAAATGGATTAAGATTAAGATTTTGTGTTAAGCCAAAACTGAAATGGATTTAAGATAATCTTAGTCAATCTATATTCAGAATTTCATACTATGATCATTCTTTTAATGAATTCATGACAGTTATGTGAATATATGTTGGTAATGTATAATCACTAAAAACTCTTATCCCATGAATCAGAGTAAATAAAACAGCAATGGACCTCAAGATTAAATGTCAGCTAGAAGAATGCAGTTTGATAAAATCTGTGCATAAGATAAAATAAAAGGATACAAGTGATGCGAAACACACTTTGCACTGTGAAAGTGTTGTACACTTTGGTACAAGTCTGGTAAACTCAAAACTGCCCATGAATCTTTGCTAACCAAGGTTCCGATGCGATAACCCAATTTATACATTTGCTGATCTTTCAGAGATTTCAATGATTTGTCCTAGCGACATCTGTTGGATTTCATGAGTTGTCTACTTTGATATGAAATGGCAACTAATTAATAGCATGTAACAGTGGTATGTTGTACATTGTCTAAAAAGGATGAAGGCAGTTGATTTCAAAGGGATGCTTTATGAGTTTAACATTGAAAATACAACAACTTACAAGGGAGAAGTCATTACTTATGTATTTGTGAGAAAGGATGTATTTGTACAAACATGGACTGGCAGTGGAAAATTGCTTATTTGTGTGTCCATTCCAGTTGTGTGATCCCCTTGTCTCAATCATGTAGTAACAGTGTTCACATTGGAACAGCTTGATTTTGATTGGATGTGGCTTCTTGCAAGACAGTTTCTTGATGTGGTAATTGAACCAGAACTGGTCACTACTCTGTGACATATGGTGGCCTTGCCAACTTTGTCTTGGTATCTGTAAGTGTTGAGACTCAGAAAATGCTGCACATAAGTTCTGGGACAATTTTTTTAAAAAAATTTGTTGTGTATGAAATCTTACCATCATTGCAGTAGATGGATAGATGGATAAACATGCAAACAGGATTATCAAAATATTTATGATTCCTTTTTAAAAAAAGAATGGGGATAATTGAAATGTGATTTTATTTTTAATTCCCATTCTGAAGGAACTATGTATTGTTTCCAGCTCAGTGACAAGGATCAGAGTTTGCTAGATGAGAGGATTAAAAGGTCTACAAAAAACAAACCTCCTCCTCCTAAGGATGAGAAACCCAAAACAGCTCCTCAACAACCTCAGAGATCTGCTTCACAGTGAGTCTTGCTTGTAAATGTGATCTCAGTCTGTAAAACATGTGGAGCATGTTTGTGTGCGTGTTTCAGTTTGCTATATTTGTAGTTAAGTGCTTGACAATGCGTTGACTTCATGGGTGTTTCTGTTTGCTATATTTGTAGTTAAATGCTCGACAATGCATTGACTTCATGGTCAGTTTTTTTTTAGTAAGAAATGTTCTGGTGTATGTCCAAATGATAATTTCATATGATCTTTGATTTATTTAAATTTTAAACAAAATTCTCTTTTCATAATGTATTAGACTTACTATAGATTTGATCATCATGTAATAGACTGATGGATGAACAGACAGAGAAGAAAGTACTTGTCTAATTTTAAAGAACTTTTTGTTTTTGTTGGGTTTTTTAAATCAGATTTTCAGCTAATTGCTGATAAGGGCTTAGATAATTAATAAAATGAAGAGAAAGAATGATTGTAGATAAAATGAGTGAATGAAAGAAGTCATCAATTAATAAGTGATGGAATAACATACTATTAAAAATGGATGTAATGAATACATACAAATGTATAAATAATATTCATTCATTACATTAGTAATGATGTTGCTTTGTATAATATACAATATTTGCCAACATATCTGTAAATGCATTCAGTGAGTCATCTTTAATGTGCAGTGCAACCTTTGTTGTTTATTTATTAATAAATTTATTAAAATATTTATGTTAGAGCTAGCATACAACGTCAGAGCACAGGCATACCAAAATCTGCATCATCCAACTCTGTGAAGAAGGAATTCCAGCTTGAAATTGAAAAAGAACCCAGCAATGGATCTAAAATTGAGATTCCAAAACTGAATCAGTACAACCTTGAAGAAATTTTCCAGCCAGTGGAATATCCCAAAATCAAGTAAGAAGTTGTATAGGGTATTTGATTCAACTAGATGTTACTTATGGATGTTTTTATTTTGCCAAGATGGGCCCCGAGTGGTCTAAAGCGCTGTCCGTTACGGATCACTGACATCTCACCTCTGTCTGCGTGGGTTCGAGTCTAGGATTCAGCGATTGTGGATATATGAGAAAGTTTGCCAGTAGCTTCTCGTGGGTCGGTGGTTCTTTCCGGGGATTTCCTGGTTTCTTCCTCCACCATTAATACTGGCCGCCATGAATAGCCTATCATGTGCTGAAAAATGCCATTAAGCCCAACAACAACAACATTTTGCCAAGAACTTGACATTCTGTAGGTTGAACTCAATCTTGAAAAGTTCTTGAGTTGGGTGATTACCTTGAACATTGCTTGAATTTGAGGTTGGTCTACAAAAAATACTGAAAAAGTGCTTGAAAGTGCTAGTAGTCCTTAAAAAGTATTTAAATCATTAAACAAATTGCACTTTATTGAAGAACTGTCACTTAGTGATATACCGGTCAGTAGTTTCCGTGAAATTCACTTCTGATCTCTTAAGTACTCAGTAGGACATCCAGTTCTGCTGATTAGTAATCAGTCTCATAAGGGATTTTAACCGGCTATAAATGGATATTGTGTTGACTGGACTAGTAAAGGGTCCTAAAAAATACAATTTGGCCTTTAATATATGAGTTACTAGGTTTTTTTAATTATTTGTAAAACATGAGAATTATAATAAATGCAGTTAAATGAAGAGCGATCACAAAAACTTTAAAACAATGTAAGATTAATAAAGGAAGTTCCATAGTGTAGCTCATTGCAGTTGTGTCAGAAATTCTAGTATGTAATGTTTTTATGGCTTACTTGAGCACTTGATAAAGTGTTTATGATAATAAAGGAAAAGATAATGGCAGAGCAGAACAAAATGTGAGGTAGCAAAACTCTTAAACTAAGATTATCTCATTTTGATCTCATTTTTTTACCATAACTTGTGCAGTAAGTACTATATAGTATTTTATTTTTATCCCTTTCAAACTTTTGTTAAGCCCCATGCAACCCCCACCTGTGGAAATCTAGATGCAACACCACATAGGAGCATTATGAAGATTTTGCTGTTTATGTTTAGTTTCTTTGACACTGTGTAAAGGTGTATCTTCATGGAGGGTCCTGTTCATTGTCAGCAAAATGGGAGTTAATTGACCTATCTTTTGCACTGCAGTGACTTATGCTGGTTTTAGCATACCGTTGCAGAACATTATATTGTGCAGCATTGGTACTTGTAATGCAGTAAATAAAATAAAACTTCATTGCAATTATGTTTTACTTCTACATGAAACCTAACACTTGACTTAGCTTTTAGATAATTGACAAGTATCAATGGTTTTCATCATGGTTAATGTTCAGTCATGACTTTTAAAGGCCATACACCAACATTTTCTTAACCTCTTGCAACATGTCATTGAAGGCAACAAATAATTTGTAAACCATTTTCAACTTTATTAATAGAAAATCAAATTACCTCACACTATTTATGAAATTTATTTGAAATTTAAAATATTTTATCACATTTCAAACATCTTGATATATATCATTAAATTATTTTCACAGAGAAATTTGAATAGCCCCATTATTTCACCTGCTCCCAAGGGATTTTAATTTGCTTTTTTTTTTCCAGGGCCAGACCACCCTCACCATCCACCAAATTCTTTAATTCTACTGATGCAGCTAACTCAATAAACTTTGTAATATCCCAGATCACCAACAGAGATATCACTACATCATTGCAGGCTCTTTCACAGGTAAAGTTAAGTTTGTATGCATTTGTATAGAAGAGATAATTGTCCATTATGTACGGAAGGGTTAATCGTCCCCTATGAAAAGAGGATTTTATGCAATCCTGCCCTTTAATACTTTTTTGATTTAACTCATCCCAAGTCCAGCAGTTAGGTAATCCCTGACAGCATACATATAGGTACTCCCAAACAGCATGCAGATAGGTAATCCCTGACAGCATACAGATAGGTAGTCACAACAGCCTACATATAGGTAGGATCGACTGCCTACAGATAAGTAGTCTCTGACAACATACAAATAAGTAATCTCTGACAGCATACAGATAGGTAATCCCAGACAGCATGCAGATAAGTAGTCCATGACAGCCTACAGATAGGTAGCCACGGACAGCACACATAAGTAATCCCTGACAGCATATAGATAGCTAGTTCCTTACAACATACAGATAGGTACTCACTGACAGCATACATTTAAGTAGTCCCTGACAGCATACAAATAGGTAGTCCCCAACAGCCTGCAGATAGGTAGTCCCTTACAACATACAGATAGGTAGGCCCTGACAGCATAGATATGTAGTCCCTTACAGCATGCAGATAGGTAGTCTCTGACTGCCTACAGATTAGTTTTTCCTGACAGCATACAGATAGGTAGTCCCTGACAGCATACATATAAGTACTCTCCTACAGCCTAAAGATAAGTAGTCCCTTACATCATACAGATAGGTAGCCCCCAACAGCATACAGATAGGTAATCTCCCACAGCCTATTGATGACCAGTCCTTTATAGTATACAGATAAGTAGTCCCCAACAGCTTACAGATAAGTAGTCCCTGACAGCATGCAAATAAGTAATCCCTGACAGCATACAGATAGGTAATCCCCAACAGCCTATAGATATGTAGACCCTTATATCATACAAATTAGTAGTCCCTGACAGCATACAGATAGGTAATCCTAGATGGCATACAGATGGGTAGTCCTCAGATAGGTAGTCCCTGACAGCATATAGATAGCTAGTTGCTTACAACATACATATAGGTAGGACCTGACAGCATAGATATGTAATCCCTGACAGCATACAGATAGGTAGCCCACAACAGCATACAGATAGGTAGTCACTGACTGCCTACAGATGAGTTGTCCCTGACAGCATACAGATAAGTAGTCTCCAACAGCCTACAGAGATAGGTATTTCCCAGCAGCATACAGGTAAGTAGTCCCTGACACAGGTAATCCTTTGGACTTTAACCTTGAGACTCACTGACAATATTTGATTTATTTTAGAAGGCTCATATTTGTATATTATTCCCAAAATTTTGACAAATTGTTCCAATAGTTTTAAGCACAGTTGTAAATATTATAAGCACCATTTCGAAATAAAAAGCTGAAATGCAGAATGTCAAAAAGAGTGCTATCAAAGTCATATTGTTTTCTTATTTGTTTAGTTTTTCCTCAATATCCATAAGTTCATTCTAGATTTATTGAATTGCATGGGTTATTAATATATAATAATTCTACTTTTTATGAATAGAATGCATTTTCTACAGTTTGATTGGATGTAAATGGTCATATGATACTTATATGGAATTTTTTTTGCACCTCAATAAATTCTGCGGGCTACTTTTGGTTCCCTGTTTCAAAATCATTTGATGTGAAGTTTTATCAATGGCTTACACCTAATAATAACAACGATTTCCAACCCATCCATTCCTGCGATTTCCAATAACAGATTAAAATTGACTATTAGAAGTTAAAACAATGTAATTGTATATATTTCCTGCACTCCAACACTCACCCCTTTTGCCAAAGAAGCCATATGGCAGGCTTTAGATGCCAATCTTCGGAAATGATTGCATTTCACCTTGACAACATATTACATCAGCAATTATTAAAGGTCTGGGTCATATTCAACCAAGGGATCACAGTAAAAATGGACACAAATTTGCTTTTGAAAGACCCAAATAAGTAGAAAATAACAACGAAGTTGCTTTAACAACACGTCGTCTGCAAGCATAATTTTAGTAACAAAAGGAATAGTCCTGCTTTAACTGCAATAACCATTTTTTATATATTAAAATAATGAACGTAATATATCACTGGCATGACCCGCTATGACATTCTACCCAATGACATTCTACCCCATATTACTGTATAAAGAATTGATCAATCTTGGCTAGCAAAGATAAGGCTCTATATTCTATTGCAGTTAAGGGGATAATGAAAGAAAACTTTGATGTATATAAAAGTGAATATTTTGTTGAATAAATCTGCTGATCTGATGTTAGAAAGGAGGTACATTGGAATTATAAGGATTAAATGATCATGGTTAGGTATTTATAGATGTGTAAATTTTATCTACTGACTCACAAAGTAAATAAAGTCCACCTTCAGACTTTATTTACTTTATGAGTGATAAAGTAAAATTTACACATTGATAAATACCCAGCCATGATCATTTAGTCCTATAGTATAGAAAACAGTGGTGTTTGTGGTATTAACTCGTCATGTGGAATAAAGGCATATACTGAAAAGACCATTCAATCATAGCATCTAGTAAATGTACAGGGTTAACTGCACCACTTTATTGCAGCACTCTAGAAACTTGGTTGGTAAGGTTCATGACCTTTAAGGAGATGAACTAATGCTTCTATGAGGAGATATGAATAATTAACTAAAAGAAAGATGCTAATGCTTTGTAGCAGATACATAAATTTTGTCTTGCATGTGTAACCATTTTGAATTGTTAAACTCTTTAACATTAGTGGTGTCAACATTTGAATTTGGTCTTATCATTTATGTATGGATAGTTTTGCCTGTGTGGTTACATCCTTGTATGTTGTGCAGGCAAAACAAAACATTCTGAGAAGGCATTATAATTATTTGCCTGTTGCTGTTCAAAGTTCTTCGGGTATTGTTAACAGTTATATCAATTTGTTCATCTATCATTCACACTTATTTCTGAAGCAAAATTTATGTTGCCTAACACTTCCCAGTACACATTGAAATACATAACATGACTGTGGATATAGTGCTTTATCTTGTCTTTAGGCCCCCTCTATAATAGTAGACAGCATATTGTTTTGCTGTTCTCTGCTGATACATGTATATCATAAAACCATTTGTCATGACAACACAAAAACTATGGAAAAAAGAACAATAAAATTTGACACAATCATACATCCTGACTTGTTTTTCAGGCTGTTAAAGCAATTTTTCAATTTTTTAAAAACATTTTTTAAAATTTTTTTTCTTTGATTTTGTGTTGTAAGGGCAGTTAATCAAAGACTGCTTTAGGTAGACAAGTAAAAGTATGTTGGCATGTTTGTATTCAGATTTAGATAATGGTAATGTCATGTCCTAATTCACTAATATTTCTCCATATATTGAGACTTTATTTTGCTTATGGTACTTCAGATAATATCAGATATTCCTGCTTGAAGTAGAGATAATGTAAAGTATGCAAAATCACTTTTTAGTTTTAAAATAAAAACAAATTGGAATCTTAATATTTTGAAGAACAAAAAAGACCCTCAATGATATAGTACAACTCCTTGAAGAACAATTGCAGATTCATGATTGTAATTTAATCTTATGTGTGCTGAATATTTTTTGGGTGAAAAAAATTATTTTTCATGATTCCAGCAATAAAAAGATGTTCAAAATGTCTATTAAAGGAAGAAATTTTAATGTGTTTAGTGAAAATTGAGCAAGGACATTATGGCAATATTTTCAGTTTACTTTAAGCATTTTAAAACTTTTGGACACGTTTTTAACAAAAACCATGTAAATTCTTTTGAGCACATCCTCTTGAGGTCGACAAAATTATGTTCATACTTAGATGATCTGATTAGATTTTCAGGTAATTTTCATTATTTTCATACCTTATCAACTGTTTGGACTTTACCTTTTTGTAGCATTAGCCAATTAAAAATTAATTGTACTTGACAAATGAAATTTGGTAGGCATACATTTATTCTTATGTTGATGTAATTTGATTTTCAGACCAATGCATACTTTTTATTGTGTTAAATTTTTGTGACACATTTTATTTGCACAATTAGGCAAATATCAAGTGGAGTATAAAAACAATTGGTACACTTATTTGTGTTTATAAATATTTGGCCTGATTAGATATTGATGCCATTAAAGCAGTTTTTCACATTTCCTGGCATTTAAATTTTTAGGACTTGTGTAGTTTGTATTGTTTTACAAGCGAATTATTATTATTATTATTATTATTATTATTATTATTATTATTATTATTATTATTATTATTATTATTATTATTATTAGATTGATGAGGTGCTTAAGGACAGGGAGAAGGCAGCTGATATCATGGCATCCCATGTTGAGCAGCTTCTCATAGCCCTTTCCATGCAGTTTAAGATGGTGTACTCAACACACATGGGAGATGAGCAAGCCAGTAGTGAGGATGTGGTACGACTATACAGGTGCCTTCTGGGAACTCTACTTGCTGTAAGTGCACTTTTTATTTCTTACTTGCATGTGTAATGATATAGGAGGACATGAACAACCATTTATCTATCGCTGTGTCTTCCATTTTCAACCATTTGAGTCCTATATGAAAAGTGAATAATGCTTTTCTTGCTCATTAACTTAACTATTCCTTTAAAATTTGAATTTAGTTCTTTCAGAAAGATTTGTAACTTGTTAGTACATGTACAGCTTTGTATTTTTTTAAAATTTGGATGTTTATTCACTGTTACAGAATGCTACAGCAAACCATTCTTTTAAGTTGAAAAGCTCAAAATAATTAGAATTTCTTTTACAGACTTTTTAGCTCTATTTGTCATAGACCAGAAAAGTTAAATGCAATGGCCTTGTTGTCCATCTGCTTGGACAGGTTATTGCTACTCATAAAGTACTTGCAGTATAGCCATAAAACTTTACACAAACATTCATTTCATCATCTAAGGTTCTAAATGATGAAAGTCATATTTTGAGACATCCATCAGTCTTATCATTATTACTGGTTCTTCTTTTGAATGGTCTTTGGGTTTCCAACAAAAGACTTCATATTATGTCTAGTTTTAACATTCAGTTTGAGTGCCAAGTTGGCCATCTTGAAAATCTAATTACATTCAAACACACTTATCTCGACCTAAGTTATCTTGAGACCCTGTGTATGTTGAGCATTTTGGTCCAGTCCTGAAAACATCCTTCATTGTTATGCTAATTTTTCCCTCTTATCTCAACCCCTGTTAAGTCAATAACCCCAATATGTTGGGCATAATCTTTGGTCAAAAGTAATATGTCGACAAGCTTAATTCGATGAGATGCAACTTTCAACAACAATCGCAAAGAAATTTTGCAAGAAATAATCCTAATACTATCTTTCCGCTATTATCAGTACCTCCAAAGATGGAAAAAGTCTGTACAAGACCAAATTTTACCGGTAATATTGCTAATCAGCCAGTCTCATCTCATTGCATAGTTTTGTCACTTGCATTAAGTGGAGAACAATTATCTTGTAAACAATACTTTAGAGGAAGGAAATTAAATGAATGCATTTCTGACCTTTACAAAAGCTGCGTTCAGAATGGACATTATCATATGTCAACACCCTGATAATATAGTTTGACCGACACAGCATCACGAAGTTAATCTTATTTGCCCCTTGGAAAATTATCAGGTTAATATCATTAAATATAGCTGCAAATACGTAATTTGTTTTATACAATATATTTAAAACAAATTTGGTAATAATTAAAGTGTTTCCATGCTTGGTGCAAGTGTAGTAAGCCTTCAACTTCAGCATGGCTAGATCATGTGACTCAGTAATTTATAAATAGAAATCTGCAAAATTCCAAACTAAGTTTGCCTTTTCCCCCATTGGTTATTAATTTGTTTTGAACAAGAGTAAATAAAAGCACCAATGTTATTTTTTAAAAAAGAAAATAGCACCCAGTATAATTTTTATATGTAATTGTTGATTGCTGTACCATGATTACATTTTCTTCGAGGCAGAAAGTGACTGATGGGATTAAAATTGAAACAGAAAGAAGAAGGCTTTCATTTGTATTGTTTTTATCTTGAATTTCAAAGTCTTGCAATCCATCAAAGAGATTATCCAACTCTCCTTCTGGTGCTGTGTTCTTGCTGATGATCACTGATCAAAGTCTGGAGGGATATGGGACAACAACTGTATGAATGGAATAATTTGTCTTCATACCAAATTTTGTGTTGAGACAGTAAACTTTAAAGACTTGAAATGACATTTTACAGTTTGTCGGTACATGAATTTTACATTCCAGTCTTTTTCCAATATAGAAGCAAATATTATCAGTAAAATTCAGCATATACTGGTGTACAGGAATCTCTGACAGTAAAAAGAACCCATTGATTTTTCATGACATTATTGGTCAGTGACATTTTGCTGCTAGTAACAAGTCAACTCTAAAAAAAAGAAAATGCTATAATAAAAAAATAGGATAGTCCTACATGTACATATACTTCAATTGGCCTAGATTTTGGATAGGTGAGAAAATCAATGTCTTGCTGAGGCTTCCAAAGGTATGAGGCTAATTACAGGGAAATAAAACAACTTTAAACCATTGACATTGTTGCAGAAACTTATTGTTGTAAAAATAGGTGAATTGTTATTTAATCTCATTTAAAAGACCTCCAATCTTCTTTTTTCTGCAACCAGGCATGACTGAAATATTTTTTTTATTGTGCATTAGAAATGCCATTTTTTTAGAAACAAAACTCATAATTTTTGGTATCTCAGATGAATAATCATTATTCTGCAGTAGATTTATAAACTAAACCCTGATATCTCCAGACCTGGTTATGTCAACAATTTGTTTTACACCCTGGACATGATCAAGATAACCAGGTTTGACTGTATTACTACTTCTCCTGAGAAAATGGCCATATCAGCATTAGGTTTTATCATAAACAGGGTTTGCATAGATCTGAAAGAGTCATGGAAATTGGTATTAAAAAAGCTGATTTTCCTCAGACTTTCCTTAAATAACTAAATTTGGTTGGTTAATGGGCACTTTCATCATGGACACCAGTAAATCTGAACATTCAGGACCCATTATGTATCAGGGTGAAGCATATGGTTCACAGAGGAATTTAATTCATTACTTGAGTTAAATATTCTAACTGCTGGGTAAATATTAGCCTATTAGGGTAAAAATAACAATTCATTGGTGCATCTTCTTCCCTTAAAAGTGATTCTGTTGGATCAAAACTAATGATAAATTTTGGGTTACTAACAGTACCCCATCCACCAAGTCCAGTGGAAAATATAAAATCCTCTGCTTTATGCAGTTTTGAAAAGTTTTTGATTGATGATGAGGTTCTTTAAGCCAAAATAATGTGGATAGTAAAATTGGTGACTAATCACTATTCAAACTGGCTTTCTGTAAACAAATTATTTCAAGCTGTTTTCAGATGTTTTTCATGGATATTGTAATTTATAGACACCAGTTGATTTGCAGTTTCTCTTTTGATTATCACTGGTGAGTTGCAAATAAATTTTATCAAAAAATTATTAGATTTTGTTTGTCAGAATAATAATTAAAAGACTATTAAAAATGTGTGGAGAAGTCCTGAAATTTTGTCTCGCCAGGACCGTGTGATTCATGAGATTCCTTATCTGTATAGTTGGTTGAAATGAAAGTGGTGCAGACCTTGCGTCCAATATGGTTCCCACAACATCCAAATTGAAAGTCTTGGTATACTATTCCATCATAATATAAATAGTCATATCAAAATGGGATTTTCACTAAAAGACTTCTTATGAAGTTCAGTTGGTCTAAATAAAACTGATGTTCAATATGGCCACTCATCTTGGTCACCATGCCCTTTGTTTTGACAATACCCATTCCCATTCTGCATAATAAGAAAGGTTACTACAACTAGGGAAGATTGGAATCTGCTTCTTTGCTGATTTTGTGCTAATGTTTGTTTTATTCTGTCATGTTCAGCAGCTTATTACATATATCAGTAAAAAAGGAGACATTCCAAACTTGTTCCCTTTGTACTGTATAAGTACTTACAAATCATTTAATAGCCACTTTTCTACAAAGCTTATTTGTTACTTTGTACCTGTTTTTATCAAAGTTTGTTGCCATGCTTCTGATGTGTTGTGGGTGAATAAGCTACAGTTCATTGGTGGTTATTACTTTACCATAGACTTGAACACAAACAATAGTCACCAAACCAATCAGAAATGAATGTAGCATATTTTACTGCTTGACATTGAAAGTATAGCCATCATTTCATGTAGACAACTTTTAAAGCAGCAGAAAGGATTTGCATAAAAGTGGTTATTAAATGATGAATATTTAAATCATGAACAAGTTTGGCATGTCTTCTTTATCTTCATATATGTTATCAACGGGGTAAATTAATTAGTGTGCAAATTTCAAACAATGTGACTTAGTCACCTTGAGTCAATTTGTGGAACACAAGCGAGTGTTGTCAAGATGTTATTGTTTTGTTTTTAAACTCACAAAAATTTGTGCATATTCCTGTCAAAGTAGTCTCAGATGAATTCTCAATTTTAAGAATAAAAAGGCAAACAGCTAGTTATTATTTACAACTTCTGAAGATTAAAGTAACTTGCATAATGTAAGTATCATTTTGTATTGATGCACTGATATATATATATATATATATATATATATATATATATATATATATATATATATATATATATATATATATATATATATACACACAGTAGTCCCCCTCTTGAACAGGCCCCCCTCACCAGTGGCCACCTGCTCCTTACAGCCAGAATCTGAAGGCACCGACGAATTTGCGTTCAAAATTACCCCTCACAAAAGGCCACCCGGCTAATGCGGCCAGCATAATTTTGTAAAAACATAAAATTTACCCCTCACAAGCGACCGCATTTTATTTATCTAGAACAATTTTTTTTTCTAATTGTGTTAAGTAATCCGATTTCTGTTTCCCGAGGTCAGGTTTTTGTTCTTCAAAAAACGTGTTCTACGTGTACCACTAAGGTTAATATTATATCCTTTACACCTCAGGAAAAGCCACATTTATTCCCTAAAGCCAAGAAAGACTCGAATTTTAATCCATACATAAAGGTAATCCGTATATCTTTACTGCGTGTTATCATAAGATGTCCAGTTTATCCTCTGATAATTGTTAAGATTACACTTATTAATAGTAGTAAGTGGCAATATTGATCTACCGTCCAAAAGTCTGCCCGGAAAATGGTTTGATAGCCTTGATGGCTTCCCTTTAAAAGATGTTAAGCTTGTTAACTTACATAATTAATGGGTATTACCCAACAATTGTAACAATTATAAATCCTAATGGCCGCGATGTGCTATTGTTCAGATCAAATCTTTGTATCCAAGCCGTTGTTCGCACTTAGAGTAAAAAAAAACAAAACAATAGGGT
Organism: Potamilus streckersoni; assembly: GCA_016746295.1. Classification (NCBI taxonomy): domain Eukaryota; kingdom Metazoa; phylum Mollusca; class Bivalvia; order Unionida; family Unionidae; genus Potamilus; species Potamilus streckersoni. The sequence continues at coordinate 1,188,997 of JAEAOA010000596.1, read as the reverse complement.
ACCAGATTACGACTAATGAATCACTTGACAATCGCTGCCTTTAAAAATATACGGCATCTTGTTTAAATGCAGAAAATAAATTCTTTTATCAGTCTTGTAGTTGCAACATTGATGATTATAACTGGACGTAAGGTCAAGATCACACGGTCAGCATTGGCTTAAAATAGAAATAGGGTACTAGACAAAGACCGAAAAACCACGTGACAACACAATTTGTCGCTTCTTTACGAAGAAAGCTATTTGTACGCTCAACAAATGTGTCGTCTGCATAATTAAATCGCATACAGTTAGCAACATCGAATAACTCATTACCAAACATTAACATGTCATCACGTAAACAAAGATGATTTTTTCAGAAAACGTGGGTTATTATAGTCTATGATATCGGGTGAGGTGGGGAGGGGGACTGGCCAAACAAATTTAGGTAGAAAAGACTTGAATAAAACAATTTTATGTTGAAAAGACTCGAATAAATAACATCATAACAGATAAGTTATTTAGCAGCAGTGGTAAAATGGAGCAAATGGAAAGAGAATTGCGTATGTACCAAGATTCAAATACCATTTTTTAATGGTTCTGCAATGTGCATGACAACATCCACTAGCATATCACGCTTACGCCAAGAATAAGAACTATTAATGCATATTCAGATGAAATAAGTCAACTATTATAGCACAAGAACCGTTCAATAGTTAATGTTGCTTTTAGACGAAGATATTAAATGCTTTGAAAAATGAAGCTTTCTTACCTCCAACACACCAGTATGAGGTTTGGAAACGAGACGTAATTGACCATGTGGTTTAAGTCAAAGATCATTGTTTGTAATTTTGTACATCACTGATCATGTGAACACAATGACATCTAGATTCTGTATTTAGTTGCTTTACAATGCAGAAGTTGATTTCATCCTGACATTGATTTCAAGGTCAAAGGTCTTGACATCTGGTTTGTGTCTGTAGTGACTCGTTAGGAAGGCAAAGTAAACTAGAGTTGATTTTATTGCTCAGCTTTTAAATAGAATAAATGCACTTGTCTTAGATTGATATAAATTTGTTTATCTACTAGAGCAGCATTCCATTTGAGGGACTATTGCTTGTTCATCTGTCAAACTGAAATCTCCCTATTTTTAAGATTGTATCAAAGAATTTATCAGTTGTTTTAGCACCTTAGTGGTCCTTGATTACATCCTTGGTTCAGAATGTGGAAGTGTAAGTTATTTTTTCAAACTCTGCTTTTCTCATGGTTTTCCTGATTCCAGTTTCTCCTGCCTCAAAATGTATCAAAATCTGAGTTACACAGAGTATGTATTAATAGTTGAAACAGCTTTTACAATCCACATGGTAAAAATTTTATGCTTTTTTTCAGCTGTTCCAAAATACTAATCTTGCTGTGCGGGCATCCAGAGATATTTTGAAGGATTTAATTAATAATCTAGTAACCATACTACTGGACAATCGACTTGTTGAGCTTGAAGAAGGACCACAAGTCATTCGAACTGTGAATGTCATGGTGGTCAAGATAGTGGAAAAATCAGACCACACTAATATATTAAGGTAACTTGGAAACATTTATGAATTTGTTTCATAGTGTGTTATGTTGAATATCCTGGTTGAGAGGCTTCTTTTAAATTCCAATAATTTCAGGAATTATATTTAGCCTTTTTTTTTTTTACAAATTGCTATACATGTACATAGTAATATTTAGAAAATGTTGCTGGTGTAAATTGTGAATGGCAAAATATTTGGTTATATGATATCAAAAGTAATTTTTCAAATGATAGAGTATATTTTCCATTTAAAGAAGGTACTGTTTCTATATGTTCTGTATTTACAGAACTTGCAGTTAATAACAAATCTTCCTATTCTTCCTGGCTAAGTAAATTCAGCCACATCTATACTTAATTTCCACTTCTGTTACCCTGGTTAATTATATTGAAAAAAAAAAGCAATATTGAGTTTTAAATTAAGAGGTTGAATGAAACAGATCACTACATGTGATTTAAATATAGCTGAAATATTTCTTTTATCATCAGCCATTAGATGTACTAAATTTTGGCATAAATTTGCTTTTGATTTGATTTCTTAGCTTAGTCCATCATCTAGTTTCATAATTAAATGTCTGAAGCTGATATATAAATTTTATTCATTGAAGTACTTTCTAGTACAACCTATACAGCTTAAAGAAATCACTTTACATGGTACAGTTAATATAGTGAACATGCCAGTAGTTTCAGCATAATCAGGCATCTTATGTTAACTTCTCCTTTGCAATTCACTACATGGTCTGGGTCTGGTCTGCAATTTTTACAGGTACTCAGTAGGGCCTGGTCTGTAATTTTTACGGGTACTCAGTAGGGCCTGGTCTGTAATTTTTACGGGTACTCAGTAGGGCCTGGTCTGTAATTTTTAAAATAGAGAATAGCTATATATAGCTTCTTTTTATTTTCTGTTCACTGCATGCTTCTAATGTAAGCGGAATGTCTTTTGATCTCAGCAAATTGAGCAATATTTGAATCCAGATACTCTTTTTAAAGGATGAACAAACTTAAATGGGTGTAGGTTTTCAGTCAGTGATGATTTAACATATAGGATGGATTAAAGTGAGCAGAATACAGTAATCTTGTGTGAAACATACATTTGGTAGAGAACAACATATATGCATAATTTATTATTTTGTTGTCCAGTGCACATAAAACAATCTTGAAAATGTAGTAATAGTCATAATGATAGTTGGTGCATAGTATTTGTTAAAGAATACAATCCTTTTTCCATGAATGGCTACCATTGACAAGTTTTATTGTATTAAATATTTCATGTTTTTCAAAACATTACTTGCCCATTATTTGTTAACTCTTCTAAGCATAGACCAGATGGGATGATTCTGCTGTTCTTTGTCTGTTATCCATCCATCCTTTAGCACAAGATTGTTATTGCTACTCCTAAACATCTTTGAGGACTGCCGTAAACTTTACACATACATTCATTCTACTTGGTCCTAAATGAAATTATGCCTATCTGACATCGGAAGGCACATTATCTAATTTGAAAATCTTGTTATTGCTTAAGAATATTTATTCATGGTGGTAAGATTTGACAGTGAAAAAGAAAATATGGTCTTATCAAGAATTCTTATTAACATGGTTTTTCCTATGATGTCCACCTGGTCCTAAATGAACATGTTCTGATGTAACAATATGGCTGTGGCATCTTGAAAATCATGTTATCACTAATACTGCAGACCTTTTTAACCATAAGTCTTATGGAAATAAACCTTTGGACTTAAAGAATAAAAGCAAAAATTACAGACATAGGATTGTTGTGATCTGGCCGGTCCATGTTTAATTTTGATGCAGGTTTTATATTAGATTCAGAGTTGATCAGGGAACCAGGCAAATTTTACTGTAGTACATCAAACACGTGAAACTGCACAAATTTTCATGCAAAACATCATATTATCAAGATATTGCTTATGGAATTTCCTAAAAATGGCAAGCAACAGGGATACATATTCAAGGTGAAAGGGACAATAAGCCTTATAAAAGGTTTTAAGAGTCAGTACAGAAGAATGAAAAGGAATATTAAGATTCTCAGGTAGAAAATGCAGGAAGGGTAACAGTTACATTTATCATGAGATGATTTGAATATGTCTCATGGTAATAGAGATAACTCATGTTGCCATGTGAAATTTTTTTAAAAAAAACCCAAGGATTAAGTAAAGTTGAGAGATAGCAAGAAGCCATTAAGCTCCATAGGGTTTGGAATGGCAGTTTGTAAAGCAATACTGTAGGTAATTAAGGTCTAAGTGTACTTTACAAACTTTTTTATTATATAACATTTACTGTTACTGCATCATTCTTGAATTACACTTCTGAGGTTTTTAAATACGTGTTTTCCAACTTGACAATAGCAATATATGGTATTTTTTTCACTTCACTGAAAACTGGTCCAACTTATGGAAAAAATATTGCATTACTGAAAAGGTCTTCTTAATGTCGGTATGTCTGCTGCTACTCCTGAAACGTCAAATTGACATGGGGTTATCACCATGAAACCTCTTACGATATCTTCCAGGACCTAAATGAAAATTTTGCTGATCTGGAGTGTAATAGCTTGTTACCACTACTTCTGAATTAATGATCATTTGATAATGGGGTTTTCACTAAAAGACTCTTATGATGTTTTGTTGATCTTATATTAATATGGTGCTGATCTGACATCTAATATGTAGCCATGTTTCAAAATTTTGTTTTTAGCTACAGGTCAAAAGGAAAATCGTTTCAACTTAAGGTTTTCATCTTGAGAGTCCTTATGATGTCTGCATGGACCTCTGTGAAAATGACCATCTCTCAATATGGACACAAAATATTATCTGCTCTGAAATAGATGGCTATTTTTCACATAGTTGGTTTTAAATAAAAATGGCACTGATAGTTGCTAGTTTTTAGCATCACTGCTGTTCAGATTCATGTGCCTTTGTTCACTTAGTCCATCCCTTATGTAGCTCTTATTAGAAAAAGTCTAAAGTACAGCAATATTTTTGCTTTGTTTATTCATATTTCATACTGTTTTGATAGAATTGTGGTTTAATTATTAACTTATCATTGTGCATAAGTTCGTAACAGGGTCATAGGTTTTGAATATGACACTTTCAGTTCAGTGTTTTAGCAACTTAGTAATTCGAATATATTACTAGTTCCGCTTTAACTTTTTGTTTTTGTTTTGTTTCAGCATAATCTCATTTATATGCTATATATGTAACTTCAGAGCATGGAAGCCTACCATGACTCTTGTTTTGTTTATAATAAGTATGATATGCAGCATCTGTGATATGTGGACAGGTCTAGTCTGGGCTACCATTTTAGCTAGTTATGTCACAATGCTGAATTGCCAATTTGTGCTTTGTTTTCTTATTGTGAAATGCATATTCATAGCATTAGTCCATGGAAGAAAATATGGAATAAATTACCGAAGACAAGCTACGGTTCATTGTTTGTGATATTGACTCATTGGGGAGTACTCCCAACTTTTAGGCAGCCCAGTTGGCATATGTCCCCCTGCATGTCCAAGAATGGCCTTTGGACCTGTAAGTCAGGGCACATGGGGTTTGTGCGGGAGCCATGGGATCAAACTCGTAATACTGACTTACTGTTACCATCTGTCAACGGCCATCCAACATAACCTGCCATCCTAGGATCGGGACCTTGTTGAAATGGTCAAGCCAGATAGTTAATATGGTGATCTTATTGATAGATCCATACATCTAGCTGTGCCGTCTGCATCTTATACTTGAGATTTCAATTAAAAATCTGTCAATTCAGCAAATCATTCAGAGTAGCTGGTTCTAGTGTTTGCTAGACCATTTTATATACTGCTAGCACGTAGGATGAATACACACTGTTAACACCAGCCGGCAGTGCTAGCAATGTTGGACTTTTAATTACTCACTGCCTGCCCTCAAGGTAGAGTTAGTGACATTGCCAAATATGACTGGCCAGAGTTGTTGATGCCACCTGGCATGACTTTAGCAGAGCTACAAGCCAACTGGGACAAGGACCTGACACACAGTGAGTATGATGAGCTGCCGGCAAACCCATCTTATTCAGATCTAACTTGGAGAAGACTGAATTCAGATGCCATGTTTATGGTCAGTGTTGTTTAAACTGCACCATATTCTTGCTTTGTGGATGATCCCATTTTGGTCTCCATTGCTTTTTAGAGGACAAATAAAACAAGTTTGGAGGCAGGCAGCACTGGAACTGCCCCTCTAACTTGCCGCTTCCCACCCATGCACCCCCCCAACACACATAACACAACATTTGGACCCTCTCAGCCCCTGCCAGATGCTCAGCAGCCCAGAAATAGGATTTCCTCAGTCATATAAACACCAATACTGATCCCAACCCATCTAATGCCAGGAGACCACAGCCTAACCAACATAGGTGGTGATTGTACAGAAGCAGGAAGAAACAGATTTTCTCGGTGTATGCACCTTCAAACTGTAAAAATTGGCATATCTTTCACACCATCTTCAGGCAGTCTATCCATAAATGGCCAACTCCTGCATTTCCAGCTGCAATGGATCTCCCTCTTCGCTCAAAATGGGTGGGTGATCCAGGTCATTTCATAAGGGCTTCAAGTTTCATTAATCCAAGCCCCTTCCCTCTTCTCTCCCTTCTTCACAGAAGTCCTGCAGATCAGGAGAAGGATGGCTTCCATCAACTGTATATACAGTCGCTCATCTCAAAACAGAAAACAGGTGGTGGAGATAGTGTAAAAGCCACAACCCCTGTGGTTTTATGTATGGCTGTTTCTGATTCAGAAAGAAAATGGCAAGCTGAGACCCATCATTGATTTGAGTCTTCTCAACTGAATCATTGCGCATCCAAAGTTCAAGATGAAGAGAGTGAGGTTAGCCCACCATTTTGTCAGCCCACATACTTTCATGTCCCTATCCACCCTGTATCTGACAAATTTCTTTGTTTCACTTATGGCGACACCCTTTGTCAATTCAACATGCTTCCCTTTGGCCTCAACATTAGCCCCTGGACATTTACCTTGATTATGGATTGTGTCATCTCTCTGTTTTTGCTGATGTCATTTAAAATGACGGCAGTGTACCTAGATGTCATCCACAAGAATGACATGGTAAGTGCCATCCTGCTCCAAGGCAGCAATGATCTCATTTCTATTTTAAATTCTTTAGGCTTTTTAGTGAACAGAAAAATCAGACCTCTTTCTATTTAATAACTTTGTACATGTATGTATGGAATTCTTACCAACCAGAATCTGTTGTGGCTTCCTTGTGTTTTCATAACCTAAATTATCCAATTAATTGAGTCCATTTTCAATATGACTTGGATTTCAGGTTGAATTCTTTCAGCACCTTGGTTTATTCAGTGCAACATTGTATCTGATCCCACATAGCTGTCTTTCTATGCGACCCTTATAGATGACATTGTGCACACAATTACACCTATTTTCAAGTCCTCTCCATCAAGCAATCATGGTCACACAAGAGATTTGATCATTCTTGCATCAGTGGAGCAACCCAAGTTGGCTGTTCATGGGAATCCAGTTGGAGAAGTCCAAATTGGAAATCCTGATGTGCAATGACCCCAGTGCATACTCTTGGGGGTGTTTACCTGTTGCCACACTTCACTACTGTGCCAGGGAACAGCTTCTCTATATCAACATCCTCAAAATGAAGACTGCCATCAAAACATTTTGTTTCTTGGAAGATCATCTCTCAGGAAAACGGTTCTCATCGTGTCCAACAACTCAGTTATGTTGTCATATCTCCTCAAACAGGGGACACCAAATTACATGACCTGTATGTTATGATTTGGCAATTTCTACATTGGTACGACAATCTCCATATCAGTGTACAAATAACATTACTGGCAGACTTAATGTCTTGACTAACACTATCAAATGGTCTCAGAATCAATCTGTCCTCACTCAAATCTGCACACTTAGGGGACATCTAATGATGATCAACATTTTCAACCAGGTGGAATCACAAGTTGCCTACCATTGTCCCTGCTGTTTCAGACCAAAAGCTTAGGCTGTTAACTAGTTGGGAGGGTTTGTAGGACATTTCCTACTTTCCCACAGTCCTGATAATGAAAATAATCAGAGGTTACATGGTCAGAATTGCATGATGGGACATGTAATGGGTCACCAATATGCTCAGTTTGCCCAGAAAGACTCTGATCATCTTGACTTTCTCAATCATCCACAGTCATGGGTATTCCATCCCTGCCAAGACCATCTTATTCTGCACACTTAGCTCTTGCCTAGATAGCCTTATGTGACAAACAATTAAAACCTTCAGTTTTGGAGAGAATCTAGAGAGCAAAAAGGTCCTCCACTCTGAAGGCTTATAAGCATTTTTATGGACTTGTGCTAGACCAATAAAATAGTCTTTCTGAGTGTCTTTTTCCCTCAGCTAGACAACATTTTTTCTCTTGGTCATTGAAGAGAAACAGCTGGCACCCATCACTATCAAAGGCTTCTGCTGTATGTCATCAGACACATTCTAGCATCATGGCAGATATGACTTTTGGGCATGATAAAGACCTTTCAGATCTCGTTGCTAATTTTTATCTCAATAGAACAAAACCCCACACCTTGTTTCCAAAAATGAAACCTTGTTCTGGGTTTTAATATGGCTCAGTTCAAGTAAATTTGATCCTTTAGCCCACACTTCACTAAAGTTTCTGTCATACTAAACATTTTTCCTGATTTCAGGGTAAGTGTCCTTTCTGTCTACCTGAACCATCTTCAGTTCAGATCAAATGGTTCAGTGGTCCTCTTCACACAACCTGGCTTTTATAGCCAAAAACTGGTAACCATCCTATTGATAACCAGAGTCATCATTAACTCCCTTTCTTCTATTGACAGGTCGAGAGCAGCAGCCATGCAAGATCTTGTTTGTGCTTTCAAGCACTACTTCATATGCACAGATGTTCAAAGCACTACTTCATATGCACAGATGTTCAAATGCCTCTATCTCACATGCAAACATGTCTGTCTATCTCAGTCTCAGTCTCTCTCAATCTTGATCTCAAACGACACTGATGTCCTCAATTATCAAGAGAGTTAATACTTAACTAAGATCAGAAATTCTGTTATGCATAGTTTGTGAGCTGGCACCAGCACTCATCAAGGTGCACCTAACTCAAGCACCATACCAAGCATTTTAAAGTGCCTGCATGAGGAAACAATATGTATTTGGAAAGTCAATAAATGGAAGAAAAAATAAATAAATATATATATATATATATATATATATATATATATATATATATATATATATATATATATATATATATATATGTTTGTGTGTGTCTGTGTTTGGCACATAAACATCATTAATATTCATAGAGGAGTAATCTATTTAGTACTAAGACTTAATACTTATTTTTTGTGTAAAAATGCATGATATGGATTTATTTACCGATTTAAGAGTTTTCAATGGATAAAGTAAAGTAAAATTTTATTTCCACAGTGCTCTAGTTAGACTGTTACAAGAGTGTGTAGGAAGTGAGACATGCACAAGCAAGTTCCTAGAGTTAATTATGAAGGTAAGAACTACAGAGTACCTGAACACTTGCAATTTTGTATATTCTTTGCACCAAAGTTGCCTTCCTTAAATTTTATGGACTTGTAAAAAAAATTTTAAACCCAGCCAAGTCATACCAAAGACTTATAAAAATGGCATTAACAGCTTCCTCGTTTGGCACTCAGCATTATGAGGTTAGTGTTAGGACTTGTGTCAGAATAATGTGATGTTTCATGTCTATGGCATGATGCACAATGCTAGACATCACTATAAACCGCCACACTGCAGACATCAGAGCAGTATGACTAAAATTGTTAAATCATTAAAAATCCAAAATCACACGCACTCATTTTTTTTAGAACCAGTTATGTTCATTTATTGATTTTGTAGAAGCTGATTAAACATCTCATATCTTCAATGAAAATAATACAACTTTGATGCACAGGTACCAGTGATATAAACTGGACCTTGCTAGTGGTAGATAGTTCCTCATCTGATAGCTACAATGTTGCAGCCTCATTGGGGTTGAGGCTTTGATCAGACCCTATACTTTACATTGGAGCAAAAATCAAAGATAAAAAGATGACTGTAGATAAAATCTACTGCCTAATTTGAGTTATATTTTTGAGGAAGTTTGATTAATGATAAAGTTATTAAACCTATATTAGGTAACTATATTAAACTGTTTATGCAAACTGTACCTTGTCCACTATAACAGATAACACGAGATTCTCATTCATTTTGAAAATAAGGCTTGAAATACCATATTTGGATATTCTACAATATGTTATTCAATGTATACTATATTAGTATGATCTCTTTTCATATCCAAATAAGGCAGCAGTGTTCTTGTATGGCACACCAATAAAGAAAAGAGGCTTAAATATTGAAGTAGCTATCAGTTGAACTAATATGGCAGATGATTTAAAAGAATTTCAAATAGGGAAGGTAAATTATATATAATTACACTTATTTTTACAATGATATGCAACAATTATGGTATTAAATAAGAGGGATATTTAATTTCTTTCAGTACATATGAGGAACATAATTCAAAAGTTTTTATTGGAGGCTGAGAAAGTGCCAGGTATGAATCACACCTGGCTGCTCCATTGATACACATAGGCTGTTGTTAGAACCCTGTTCATGAAGTAGGGTTACTAGTAGTACATGTACTCATCTGACAGGAACAATTGCTATTTTTAGCTTCATTTAAACTATAAATGATGTCTGTCATATAAGGCCACCATTACTGAAATAAAGCGATGTCCGTTACGGATCACTGCCATCTCACCTCTGTTTCATGTGTTCGAGTGTAGGATTCTGCAAATGTGGATATGTGAGGGAGCTTGCCAGTAGCTTCACGTGGATTTCTCAGTGATTTCCCGGTTTCTTCCTCCACCATTAATACTGGCCGCCATGAATAGCCTATCATGTGCTGAAAAATGGCGTTAAGACCAACAAGAACAACAACTGAACTAAAAACACTTTCTACAACCTCTCTAAAACCTCTCTATTAGTTACTGTAAGGCAAAAAATGTAAAAACTTGCTAAATCTTTATGAGAGAATTCTACAAATTTGGTCAACTTCTGCAGAGCAGATTTTAGAAGTAATTTAAAGTTATTTGTTTTGATCACAGTTGTCAGAATTAATGTCAGAGCAGCAAAATTTAAAAATAAAAATGGAAACGTCTTCTCAAAAATGACTGCATTTAACCAAATTTGCCATAAGGCATCCTTGCAATGAGACCTTTCAGTTTTTTTAAATTTTGCCAGTTCGTCATAAGATATGGCTACAATTACTAGAAACAAAATACATTTTAAAAATTTCTCAAAAACTACTCGGCAGAATTTGACCAAATTTAACATCATCTTATCAATAAGAAATTTGACAGCATTTTGGCATGAAGACCTTTAAATTCTGTATGTATATATGTCTGTCATACGTCAACTACAACTAAAATCAAAAATAACCATAAGACTAAAACCCACATAACAGACTGGTTTTCCAAATTTGTCCTAAATCCTTTTCGCATGAAGATCTTTTAAATTTCATACACGTGATGCTGATTTAGCATAAAATACAATGAAATGTATTATTTAAGAAAAAAACAACTTTGAACAACTTCTTATTACCTCTGAAGAGAATTTGATCATATTTAATAAAAAAAATATCCTAGCATAGACACCTTTCAGATTTGCATGACTCGTACAACCTTGAAAAATTCTTGAATGTGTGGGGTTGCTATTAAAAGCTTCTTGAAATCTGAACAAGTTATGTTCTTGAAAGTCATTGAATTTGTTGAAAAACTCCATGAAATTTACCCCAAACTTCTTTATTTATCTGAAGGAATACAAATGCTAAGTGAATTAAATATATCACTTTATAAATTATATATTTTGTTATTTACATATTTGAAATTATAAATAAATTGGATAGATCAATGGGTAATGACAATTTGAAGTGATAGTTTTATGTTGTAGTTATGTGCTAATTATTTATATGTCTTTTTCTTCTGTGTTCATATCTGTTTATGCAGAAGTAACAAAGTTTAATTTTGGTAAGAAAAATATTCCTGAAAACATGTGGAATATTCTTGAAAAGTCCTTGAAAATCAACTAATGGGCTATATGAACCATGATTTGTACAAATAATGCTAGTTCATTATCAAGTATGGCTATGTATTAAAAATAGAAACTAAACTTTAAACAATTTCTCAAAACCTCTGTGAAATATGGCTACCATTACTAAAAATAAGCAAGACTTCACAAAAACCATTTTATAATATTGACCAAATTTGGCAGAAATCATCTTTGCATGAAGGACTAATTTATTATAAATAATGTCAATCCAGTATCAAATGTAATTGTAAAGAAACTGTTGAACCACCATTTAGCATAGGTGCAGTTTCTAAGAATAGATTATTTGATCTGTTAAATGACAGAATGCATCACACATGCAGATTATATAGCCAACTGCCCTTGCATCTGGCAGTTAAATGTCAGTTAAGTGAGTGATCTATTGCCCACTTGGGCCTCTTTTAGAAAATATTCTTATCAAATCTGTTGAATCCTGCTTTAACATGGGCAAGAAGTGGGGGTTACCAGCGGTAAAAATTAACTTTTCTCTTTCAGTTACCAGTAAACATTTTCCTAGTTTAATATTCTCCACTGCAATTTACCAGCATTTCAAAGTTGTATTACATACCAGTTGTATCTTACATGGCTGATCTTGTGTTCGATACATAGGTTCATTCTGTAATTCCATATTGCACACCTAAAATTTCCATATTGCACACACAGCCTGAAACTAGTTCTACAAGTTAAAACATTGAATAATAATTCTCTTATAAAATAATGGGAATGATTTCTTGCTATGCATTTTAAATTCTTCAAAACTGCCAACACCATTTGTAAATTTAAGAAATGCAGCTATATTTGATGAAAATGGTTGCTTTTGGCACTTGGGATAATAAGAGAGTACCATAAGAAGCAAAGAGCATATTAGGTGCGTTTCATGGTATCTAGGCTGAGAAATTAGAATTTGTTGTGATGGACAGAATGCTTGGCAGTGAGCCATGAGCCTCAATGTAAATCATCTAAAATACCAAACATAGTTCAAATCCATTTAAGCTTCAGAGTTTCAAAATATGGTCTGTTCAGTTTTGTGTTTTTTTTAAAGAGCAAGTTAAAGTGGAGGGGCTTAAAATTTGTCTATTAAAATTACAGAGGAAACTAATTGCTTAATAAATCTGTGATTTGTGTGTGATTTAGATTCTTAATGTATTTATAACAATTTTTCAGTCTTATCGCTATTATGTCTGAAATGTGACAGTTTATAGTCATGTCTTGCACAGGGGGCATCATGCCGCAGACATGTAGCATGATATCCCACCCAGTCACATTTTCCTGACACGAGACCAACCAGTCCTAACACCAACCTCTTAATGCTGAGAGTCAAGCAAGGCAGCTGTTAGTACCATTTTTATAAGTCTTTGGTACGACTTGGCCGGGGATCAAACCCACAACCTCCAGCATCTGAGGCAGATTCTCTAACCACTAGGCCACTAGAGCGGTCAAATAAATCTGGATAAAAATTACAAATATTGGCATCAAAAAGGTTGATATATCACAGAGCAGCCAGTTGCTGTTTAGATTGTGACACAAATATAAGTATTATGTCCATTATGAATAGTGATAGAGAGACCACTGAGGGAAATGTAAGTTTACATTTTAAATTGTTATGACTGTTAAGTAGAAAATAAAGAGAAGAAAACATATCAATAATGCAATATTGTATAGCATTTTCTTATTAAAATATATCATAAGGAATATTAAAAGTCTAGTCTGTTTCTTAGAAAGAGAATAAATCTTTGATTTCTTAATTCTTTTTTTAAATTATCATTATTCAGTGCATCAGTAATTTCTTGTATTAAAAGAAAACATAAAAATGGAGAGTTTAAATGCACTGTAAATGAATGAGAATTCTGTAAAAGCTTGAATGTATTTAATGTTAGTGTGTACAATTTGCCCTGAAATTTGCTTGAAAGTAGTGTTTATAAGAAAAGGAGCCACTTACTGGTCCAAAACCAATGATCCATTTGAGCAGTAATAAGAAAAATTTCACTTGCCTGTTACTGCAGATTAAAACCATTCATATGTCCAATAGAATATTTTGAAACTTTAAAGCTAAAGAGAATATCCATAATTGAAATACAGATAGACAAATGATGCAGTTGCAATGTTTATATAGGCTTAGCCTCAGTTAAATACATGTACATGTTGAGGGATGTGTAATATTTTTAATAAATGCCATTTTGCACAATTTGTTTTATATATACATTACATTTTTTTTAAAGAATATGTAAATAGAAAGGGGATATGTAATATTAAAACATAAAAACACAAAAGTGTTTTTGTTCTGAGTTGGGAGAAGAACACTTTTGATACTGTGTAGGAAGTTAGTCTAGGCCTAACAGCCTCAACATTCCTATGCTGTATCAACTTTTTCTTTCCACCCACTCAGAACAAAACACGTATGTAGTTTTGTCTATGTACCTATGAAAATGCTAGCTTGTTAGCATCAGTTTCAAGCCATGGCTTACTGGCATGATATGGACTAGCCATTGTCAGGATTGCATCCATACTTAAACCATAAACAATAAGCATTTTCCATGCATCTTTGTACACCTTCTTTTTAACCCATAAGTCAAGGTAAAGCCATTTAAAAAAGTTTGATGAAACTTTTGGTTAAAATTATTCATTAAAATCATAAACTCCAAGCCCTTATAAGGTTTTTTTATCTGCATAGTCATTGATCTGAATCACAGAAGAGATGGTATCATACTTGGGTTTTTAAACCAGGAAGCTCTACTGTATCATGTTATCCTCACTCTGTCCCTCTCACAAGGTCAAAGTGATTTGAAAATCTTGGTCATGTTTTCAGTTAAAGTTTTTTCTCTATGGTGATAGGTCTCATGCACACCATGCCCTACCAAGGTTCCAGTCATTTGAAAACACACTATCAAAATACATTATCAAGGAGGTCATTCTTGTCATTCTTTTTAATGTATTGTCAGATCATGCTATATTTTTGTCGGCCCTTTCTTGGTGGAATAGCAATATAAACAGTAAGTTTCTGGCATTTGCATTAATTCTTTTTTGAGGTTTTACAATTATTTCCTAAACCACATCATGAATTCTCATTAAACTTGTTAAAAACTGTTATGATGGTAAAAGTTCACTTTCTGACATGCTCACATGCCACTATGAATTGGCTCAAGGTCAGAGTCATCTAAAGCTTGCATTAAGGTTTTGGTTAAATGTTTTTCAATTGCTTATATTTCCTAAACCCCTTGAAGGATATTGTTATTACCAGGGATGAATCATTATGAAGCAAGACAACTTGTTATGCTATGTGCTTCCTTACTCATTGCATTGAGTTTGGGTTTCAAGGTCAAAATGATTTTACAGCATGCAGGCCCAGGACATGTTTCTATACCAGTTTATACCACATTTTTCAGATTTTGAATATATCTTTTCTATAAGCTTACATTTATTTTGTCATGATTCACCCATTGGAGTGATGATTTTTTTTTTTTCTTGTTTTTAAATCTTTTCTTGGAGTGATGATTTTCCAATTTTTAAATCTTCCCTTAGAGTAATGATTTTTCCATTTTTTAAAAAATCTTTTGTCATCTTGATTCATGAGTCATCCCTTGGATTGATGATTTTTTTCCATTTTTCAAAAAAATACACATGAAGCTTGAATTAACTTTGGTTTCAAAGTTTTTTGCTTTGTTTTTACTTTCCTAATGTGGTCAGTTTCTCAAGTACAGTTAGCCACAATCATATTGTATGGTATGTGGATACATCTTCATATGTACTACACCAATTTACCAAAATGGTGTGACCTGTGATTGGTTTAGCAAGTTATGCAGATTCATTTATGGATACATCTTAACATATAGAAAAAAATAACAAAATACCAGACCAACAAAAGACAGTCAGTTTGACATGTATTTAATGCTTAAATGAATTGGTAGTTTATGTTTTGGTCAGTTCCATGGGTACTATGGACCATCCTGGAAATTGATATGTTAATGAGTCTTGGTGGGTACTGCACCTTTGCACCAAATGTTGGTCACTGTGACCTATATTTAGTTCTTTGACATAACATTCTCAAGACCCCTATTGGTTGCAGTTGTGCAGCTGTATGCAAACTTGCATTTGGGCAAGTCAACACCATTTTGTCAAAAGTAGTTCAGTTACTTCAACCTACATTTCATCCATTATTGACATTCATTGTAGATAAAAAGATATCTTTGGTTGGTCCTTAATAGAGTCGATGGAGACTTGTGTAATGTACTAGCTAAATAAATGCCCTCAGTATCAAAGTTTTGGGTGCAGGTCATAGTCATTGTTTTTTTTATTGAAATTTACCTCGTTGAAGTAGACTGTATGGTCTAGATTTGGGGTAGAGGAATGTTAAAGACTGTCTATAAGCTCTATAAAACCTTTGTTTTTGTCAGAAAATATTTTATAGATGAAAGTACTGAACATACAGATTGATTTGAACAGCCTTTAGTTGCAGTTATTTCCAATTAAATAGATCTTTGTAATCTGTGTTTAAAAAAATGTACAATCATTTTATTTCAGACATTAGCTTCTTTGTATTTATCCTTGTTTGAATGTACTGTAATATACTTTATATCTTGTACTACAATTAGTAAAACACTTCTAGCATCCCTCCAGTTCCAAGAATTCTCATGGCATCTTATAAGCAGATTAGTTAGCTCTCCAAAAGTTAGTCTTGGTTTAGGCTTCAAACATGTTAATTTACATTCTTTCAGTGCATCTGGAGAATGGTGCGGATGTTCCCAGACATTGTCAATGATCTGAACCTGGACAGAATCCTGTATGACACTCATTTATTCCTAAAGGCATTTCCTGCTGTCTCATGGAAAGATCGACCCAATGACCAGCCACTTCGTACCATCAAAACTATCCTCCATTCCCTGACTGTATTGAAAGGAGCAAAGGTTAGTATGCATTAGATAAAAAAGCTAATGGCACTAATTCACATTAGAAATTTAAACTGTTGGTACTGATTTCCACTGTTATGTCTGGTTAAAGAAAAACTGACTGTTGATGCTGAATCCCACTGTTATGTCTGGTTAAAGAAATACTAACTGTTGATGCTGAATCCCACTGTTATGTCTGGTTAAAGAAAAACTAATTGTTGATGCTGAATCCCACTGTTATGTCTGGTTAAAGAAATACTAACTGTTGAAGCTGAATCCCACTGTTATGTCTGGTTAAAGAAATACTAACTGTTGATGCTGAATCCCACTGTTATGTCTGGTTAAAGAAATACTAACCGTTGATGCTGAATCCCACTGTTATGTCTGGTTAAAAAAAATACTAACTGTTGATGCTGAATCCCACTGTTATGTCTGGTTAAAGAAATACTAACTGTTGATGCTGAATCCCACTGTTATGTCTGGTTAAAGAAATACTAACTGTTGATGCTGAATCCCACTGTTATATCTGGTTAAAGAAATATTAACTGTTGGTACTGATTTCCACTGTTATGTCTGGTTAAAGAAATACTAATTGTTGATGCTGAATCCCACTGTTATATCTGGTTAAAGAAATACTAACTGTTGATGCTGAATCCCACTGTTTATGTCTAGTTAAAGAAATACTAAGAACTGCCAAAGTCACCATCAAAAGATTAAACTTCACAGAAGATTGGTTAGTTGCTTACACACAGCTCAATATGGTAGAGTACAAGATGTAAAACTTCTGAATGATTACTTGAATTGACATATTTTCTGTTTTAGCCTTTAAATTTTCTTTTTCTTTGTTTAATTTTAGTTTTTGCTTTTAATTTGGTTCTTAAGTATGGGCTTGTGAAAGAAGTGAACCCGAAATCAACAGGTGTATTGATATTGCCATGGCAGCTGTCCTTATTTCAGAATTGTAATCAATACTCCTGCCTTACTTGCCTGTATGATCATTATATTTTTATCTGTTAACCAACAAAGTTGGGAGGAGATATGGAATTTTGCCTGTTCATTTATTCATTTGTTTATCAGTCCTTCAGGTAGTATTTTGTTTCCCCATCTATATCACATAACCTACTTTAACTTTTTGGGAAAATGTATGAAAGATGTGTCTCAGGTAACTCAGCCAGTGCAAATATGATGAATGTAGCCTAATGTGAATGATTGGTTAATATTTGCATTTTCATCTGTTCATTTGTTTGCACCCCAGTACCTTGGACACCTGCATATCAAAATTGGTACCATGTATACTTGCTTTTTGCAAAAAATTTAACTAATGCAGAGTAGGTGTCATGGTATAAGCACATTATAAATATTTTTATAACTCTTGGGGTAATATTGGAAATGTTATTGTGCAGTTCATACAAATACTGTCCATTCAAATATTTTCAAGTTTTCATGCCACTATTGCCATTTAGAAATACACATGCATTGTGTTTATCCACTTTATTATGGTAGTATCTACAGCTATTTGGATTTTAAAATATTGTAGGTAAATTAAATGCTGCCCAATCCTAAGTAACATATCCATCAATGTTATTTGCTGTAGGTATTTACTAACAAGTATATTGCTTCCATTTTCATGCAAGTCCAAACAACCAGTATTCGCTTTATTATTTGTGTTTTGCTGTATAAGCACAATGCAATAAAAGTTTGATCTAATTTGTTTTTTCCTTTTTCAAAAGTTACATTTAATTCCCAAGTTATATTTCTGAATTTTTCTGCAAGTGTACATGGTCCAATAAGTCCCTGGCTTGTAAAGGCAGGACTGACTTTTCCAGATGACATTCCTTTTGATTGAGCTTCAGTTTTGATACTTGATCAGTGCCAGGTTAATGGAGCATTCACTGAATGTTTGATGAGTGTTGTGTACTCATCCTTAGCTCAGTCTCTACATATCACCCTAAGAAGCTGAATCAGATGATTCTTAGATGATGGCAATTTACATGGACTAGATGACAGTGGAGAAATTCAGAATTTCATCAGACAATGATGATGATAAATTCTTGGACTCTCTACCAGATGACATTAAATAGTGATACTTACAGTGAATCACAAAAATGTGGACTTTAAATTTTTATTTGTAAGACATGTAGATTTAACTTAGTATGAGATATTGTTAATCCCAACATTCTAAATTATTGTTTTTATGCCAGTAGGTGACCTATAATTGAATTCATAGATTTATCATAAAAATTGATTTAAGATGTCAAGTATTATGGATTTTATTTCACAAGGATGGACAAATTGTAAGTTTTCTGTTTATTTGTGAAAGATTCCACTCAATAATATAATTGTATTGTATACAGTAGTCCCCTCTTATACAGCCACCCCTTCTGCACTGGGAAAGTGGCCTTATAAGGTGGGTGCCCTTTCCAAAGGGGGACTATATTTTTTGTGAAAAAGTATATGTAATGTACGTAGTAAGAAAGCTTCATTTTTTAAAAGCATTTAATATCTTCATTTAAAAGCAACATTATTTATTGAATGGTTCTTGTTGTTATAATAATTGACTTATTTCAACTGAATGTGCATTGAAAGTTCTTATTCTTGGCATAAGCATAAAATGCGAGCTGGTGTTATGCTTATTGCAAAACCATTCAAAAACGTCATTTAAATCTTGGTACATACACAATTCTCTTTCCATTTGCTCCATTGTCCCACTGCTACTGAATAACTTCATTATCGGTTACAATGTTGTTTATTCGAGTCTTTTCAACATAAAATTGTTTTATTTGAGTATTTTGTACCTAAAATTGTTTGACATGTCCCCCACCTCACCCGATGTCTTTGACTATAATAACCAACTTTTCTGAAATAATCGTCTCTGTTTACGTGATGACATGTTAATGTTTAGTAATGATTTATTCGGATGTTGCTAACTGTATGTGATTTAATTATCCAGACAAAGCATTTAATGAGCGGACCAAATGCCTTTGCAAAAGGAATAAACAAGTGTATTGTGTTGTCACATGATTTTTCGGTCTTTGTCTGCTAATCTGCTTTGTTCTATTTTTAGCCAATGCTGATCTTGAAAATTATATCCGGCTATAATCATCATTGTTGCAACTACAAGACTGATAATACAATTTTTTTCTGCATTTAAAGAAGATGCCATGTTTTTAAAGGCAGCGATTGTCATGTGATTCATTAATTGCAGTCTGGTACCCTATTGTTTTTACATTTCTTGACACTAAATGAAAGAAGATACATACACAGATTTGACCTGAACACACCCTGTGGCAGTTTGGATTTGTAAACTTTACCATTATTGTCAATAGTAATAGTAACTAATCATGGAAGTGAACAAACTCAGCATCTTACAAAGTCATAAAGTCATAAAGGCTCTCAAACCATTTTCCCACTGACTTTTGTATTATACATCAATACTGCCACTTCTCAGTTGTTACTACTAATAATTTTAACAAATAATCAGTGGCTAAACCATACATCTTCTGATAACACACAGTTAGGATGATTGGATTACATGTACTTACCTTTTTGTATGGATTAAAATTTTAGTCTTTCTTGGCTTTATGGATTAAATGTGGCTTTTCATGAGGTGTAAATGATATAATATTACCCTTAGTGGTACATGTACTTTAGTCAACACTTCAAAAATGAAAACCTGACATCGGGGAAACAGAAATCTGATTACTTAACACACGCTATGAATAAAATTGGTTCTGGATACAAATTACAAAATAAAATGCGGCCGCTTGTGAGGGGTAAATTTTATATTTTTGCACAAGTATGCTGGCCGCTGGTCACGTTAGCCAGGTGGCCTTTCGTGAGGGATAATTTTGAACACAATTTGTCGGTGCCTTCGGATTCTGGCCCTAAGGAGCAGGTGGCCCCTGGTGAGGGAAGGGGGAGCCATTCAAGAGGGGGACTACTGTGCTGGTTTTTTTTTTTTTCCCTATATATCTGTATATCTTTCCAGTTTGGCTTGTTTGTTTTTCCTTAGTGCAATTCTGACTAGCTGACAAGTCACCCTAACAGATGGAACTTAGTTGCAAAATACCCTCCCCAACTGATAAGATAAAATAAATCGGCTTTTATAACCCTAAAAGAGGTGATGGAGTTAACTTACATTTCAATATATACAGTATATAAAGTCTGATGCTACATCTCAGTTGGTTTCAATAACGTGATAAAAAGTGCACAGAACTAAGTCAAGTGAATCATTGATTTATAATTTCTAACCTGACTGTGACCAGAAGTGCACTAATACTAGTATCCCCTTGCACCTTTCATGCTTAACCGACTTTCCATACTAACACACCACCATATTCCGCACACTATGGGGTAGTTTATTTCCATCTGACAACATAATGATGTAATTCATCTTATTCGGAAACTGCTGGATAATTCCGTAAATGACCATAACATTGAGTTTGAATTATATTCCTTTGCACACATGAATATATTAATGAAACTTATTAAATTCATGTGAAAGACAATTTTTTTCTTCATTCTTTTCTTTTGCTTGATTTGACACTATAAATATCAGAAGCAGATGACATATGTATGTACATCTTTAGTCGCGTATACACCCCATTGCTGAAAATGGACTTGTCCAGGAACTGGAAATGGGTGTTAGGCATGTCCGTCTATAATATTGAAAACTTCCGTTAAGCATGAAATGTGCAGACAATGATGGTTTTAAGGCCTTTCTACTCACAGTTTGGTTAGAAAATATTAATGAATGAATTAAGTTCTTTGCACTTTTGATCAAATTAAAGGTTTCCGTTATTGAAATCGGCAGGGGGGTACAAACCAACGAGTTAGTAGGCTCGGACTATAGTTACATCTAAATAAAAGTTACTCAGCCATACTATAATTGTATTAATAATGCCAGTTTATAACCCTGAGTGATGTTTGCATTTCATCTTTATTTTGCAGATACTGACCCACCTTGAACAGATTGATGGTCCTTCTGATGTCAAAATTTATGTTCAGAAAGTGCTGAAAAGTGAAAATAAACTGCATTCCACTGAAGAGATGAATGGGGGTGAGGAGGCTAAAACACCAAAGGTAAGAAATGAAGTTGTTGTAACTTTATTACAGATTTGAGTCATATCTTGTGTGAGTTTCCAGGTTGTATATTATTTTATTGTCATGGCTTTGTTAAAGCATATCTGCCATATTTTTCAAGTTTAGACAGACTTAGATATTGTAGGGGGATGTGGTCTTATCATGAGGGTCATTGCACCTGATGCAGGTAATTTATTTCTCCTATTAATATGTTTCCCAATCACATCATATTATAAATATTAGCCTTCTACCTCACAAATTCAGCCCTAATATAAGATGAAAATGGTCTTTCTATTTCAATAGACAAAGGACAGTAACTCCTGCCCATTACCTCCCCATGACATGATCCAGTGTCTCCATTTTTTTTTTTATTATAGCTTTACTGCTGTACTGGATAACATGATACAGTTTATCCTCTGATAGTCCAAGCCATTCTTGTTTTTGAATCGACTCATACAATGTTCCTTTTAAACTGGACATTATGATTATTTGCCAGTGAAAAAAGTGAAAAAACAAACTTACAAAACATTATTCCAATGATAATCAACATTAGGGTATACCATGGATTGCAAAGTAATCTCAGGTATTCATTGTTTGATGAAGTTCATGGCTGTGAAACAAGAATTAAATTAATTACATTCACATTGGCAGGCAACAGGAACCCCATCTCTGATAAACTTGTGATCAAAGCACATATTTGCATTGACATAGTCCTTGCTGAAGCACAAGTAAAACTGTATTATTATAAAAGTCTGTTGAAAGGAAATGTTCATTATTGGCAAGAAATGATAAATTTCCCATTTGATTTTTGCAAAATTTGGGATATTTCCACCTTGTTAGACAGATGATCAGGCGATTCCATTGGCTAGTAGTGTTATTGTTGTGATAATTTTGACATTGTATCTCTGGCATATACCCCATATAGAAGACAATGATGTCACAACATCTTTTTCCCAAGGTGCATATATCTTTTAATTATTCACATAAAAATATTTTAATGTATTACCTGTGAGCAGATTGTTACAATTCCTAGCTAGTTTCTAATATTACAAAGTTACATTTTGCAGGGTAAAAAAAAAGCCCAACTGGCAACTGTAACTTAAAATTATTGCAGTGACAGTCAGTTTCAGTGGTGACTTTTTATTGAAGACTGCATGACCTGCTGTAAAAAGCCATGAGTGTTTAAATTGTAATACATTGGTGTCAGTGCAACAAGCCACAAGGGCTTAAATTGTAATACATTGGTGGCAGTGCAACAAGCCATGAGTGTTTAAATTATAATACATGGGTGTCAGTGCAACAAGCCATGAGTGATTAAATTGTATACATTGGTGGTAGTGTAACAAGCCATGAGTGCTTAATTTGCAGTTAACTGGTGGCAGTGTAACAAGCCATGAGTGTTTAAATTATAATACTTTGGTAGCAGTGCAACAAGCCATGAGTGTTTAAATTGTAATACATTGGTGGCAGTGCAACAAGCCACAAGTCTTTAAATTGTAATACATTGGTGGCAGTGCAACAAGCCACGAGTCTTTAAATTGTAATACATTGGTGGCAGTGCAACAAGCCACGAGTCTTTAAATTGTAATACATCGGTGGCAGTGCAACAAGCCACACGTCTTTAACTTGTAATACATTGGTGGCAGTGCAACAAGCCATGAGTGTTTAAATTGTAATAAGTTGGTGGCAATGCAACAAGCAATGAGTGTTTAAATTGTAATACATTGGTGGCAGTGCAACAAGCCATGAGTGCTTAAATTGTAATACATTGGTGGCAGTGCTACAAGCCATGAGTGCTTAAATTGTATTTCACTGTTGGCAGTGTAACAAGCTATGAGTGTTTAAATTATAATAAACTGGTGGCAGTGCAACAATCCATGAATGTTTAAATTGTAATAAACTGGTGGCAGTGCAATAAGCCATGAGTGCTTAAATTGTAATACACTGGTGGCAGTGCAACAAGCCATGAGTGCTTAAATTGCAATACATGGGTGGCAGTGCAAAATAATCAAGGCTGCGAGCAGTTTCATTTAAAATTTTTAGTACCAGTAGCCAGTTTTTTGGCACCATAGACAGTATCAAGATTTGTATTAAAATACTCTATCCTTTTTAAATCAGCTTAGATTATTAGATTAACATTTGTGTGTCTTCATTTATAGCAAACAAGAAATGTACTGGTCTTTCTTTTTTAGGCACAGTATAACTCTAAATATAATTCAGCATACTTAAAAACAATTTTTATCTGGGAGGTGGTGTATGAATTAAACATTTATGCAAGAATATTTTGTATGCATTTCAGAGTTCAACTAAATCCAAGAGATTATCCAAGACTACACATGATATGTTAGCAGAAATATTCAAGAAAATTGGATCAAAGGAAAATACATTAGAGGTAAAACTTGTTTGAAGGTTTTGCTTGAAACATTTTTTTCATTACAATTACATGAAGAAATAAGGAAAAATATGTAAGAACAGTATTTTAATCATTTAAACTTAGTCAACATAATTTAGTACATTCAAGCATTATATATTATGTATGGTTATTTACAATTTAATTAGCTACTGTTTTACTCCAAGGGAATTGTAATTATAATATGTTACTTTACTGTACATAGGAAGAATGCTCAAATATAAACTTTTCTTTCTTGTGGTTAGTATATTGTGTATCAAGTTGTTAGTCTCTAATGTTAGAATCCAAATTATTAATATTTATGTACACGTGTAAAAGAAGTACGTTTGCACACATTGAGTACTAAATTGTCATATGTAATTGTGATAGCATGACTTGTCTTGGTAGCTTGTATTTATTATTGTATGACATGCCTAGGTGACATGTAACTATTGTAGTAAGACATGTCTAGGTAGCATGTAATTATTATAGTAAAGCATGTGAAGGTAACATGTAATTATTATAGTAAAACATGTTTATAGTAAGACATGCCTAGGTGACATGTAATTGTTATGGTAATACATGTGTAGGTAAATTGTAATTTTTTTAGTAAGACATGCCTAGGTGACATGTAATTGTTATGGTAAGACATGTGTAGGTAGATTGTAATTGTTATAGTAAAACATGCCTAAGTGACATGTAATTATTGTTGTAGGGTTTAACACCATTTCAGCACAAGACTGGCTATACGCTTATCTTCCCTGATTATTTGTACTTCAGTCACTCTACAGGGAAAACCCATTATTGACCAACATTCTCCTTAAGCATACCAAGCTGTGTACCTCTCACAATATGATATTCTGTGGTTACCCTGTCGTGTCAGTATTAAAGGTAATGAAAGATCAGACCTCGCTGCCAAAATAACCACAACCATCTGATTTTAAAATACTATGCACTATTTTCAAACTGGCATAAAAATCCTTATTTAGTAAGTTACAAGCATCATGAAATGATGCTGTCATAACAAGCTCTATATGGTCCAACTCTTCTTAGGAACATGGTATCCTCCCACAAAATCATTAGTAAGTACAAGGTAATAATTGATGAATTAGTATTGGTAATACTTATAGAACATACTCCTACATAATAAAAGGTGATGGCCAACCCAGGTGCATTTCCTGCAACAAACTCTTTACCACTTTCTGATAGGTTATTTTGATCTCCATCCTGTAGTTTATATAGTTAGTACAAGGTTCAACTGTTTAAGTTTCTTAAAGGAAGTTAGCATTTATTTAAAAATATAGCTTCTGGCTTCTGGTCCCTAATGAAAATGGTACCTTATGCATCCAGTATGTCTGCCATGCCAACTGTCTTAAATAGTTTGTTGTCTCTACTCCCCCCTGAATGGACGATGATTATAGCATGTGATTTTCACCAAAAGACATTTAATGATGTCCACTTTGTCCTGAATGAAAATTATGATAAGCTGATTGATATCCAGTGCTTACCACAGCAACTAATTTGAAAATTTTGCTATTGCAGAAGAATATCAAAGATGGTTCCAATATTCAATATTTAAAAGGAAGACGTGGTCTTGTCTTCAATTCCTGGAAATTCTTTTTGCCCTTTGTGGACTGTTGTAATCATAAAAAATGCCAGCATATGTTTTATAATTTACCTTGTCTTTATGCAGTTAGAAGTTGCAAAAGAAAAGCTATCAAGGAAAATATTATTGTCAGTAGATAATGTCCTGTGTTTGTCAATTGACAGGGTCTAAATGATTTGTATGACTTCAAAAAGAAGTACCCAGATGCAGATATTGAACCATTCCTGAAGAAGTCTTCCCAGTTTTTCCAGAACTACATTGAAAGAGGTCTGAGTAACATTGAAAAAGAGAGGGAGGGCCAGAAATGCAAAGGTGAGTACATTTCTTGTGAAAAATAGATAAGACAAACATCAAACACTGATGAGACCTTCATGCCATTAGTAAATTATTGCATGCCAGACATCAAACACTGATAAGACCTGCATTCCAATTGTAAGTTCTTCATTTGTATCAGCATTATACTACAAATACATATTTGGTCTGATTTCATTTTGCACACACCAATACATTTGGCTCAAGTTTTACCAACAAAAAAAAAATACCAGGTTTTCAGCCATGATAAAAAGAAAAGATCATTAATTTCATGTCAGATTTTGATTCATTTGGTCATGCTGGTTCATTTTAGACTTGGTAAAAAAATGACTACATTTTTGGTTGGTAAATGTAATCCAAATATGCCGCTGAACTTTGTGAGTCCTAATATGCCAGTTGTTTTGTCCTAATTCTAACCACAATCATTCTGTTGAGTCCTAATGTGCTGATCATTCTGACGAGTCCTAATATGCTGATAATTCTGGCTGATAATTCCGACGAGTCCTAATATACCAATCATTTTGTTGAGTCCTAATGTGCTAATCATTCTATGAGTCCTAATATGCTGATAATTCTGGCTAATCATTCTGATGACTCCTAATGTGCTGATCATTCTGAGGAGTCCTAATATGCTGATCATTCTGATGACTCGTAATGTGCTGATCATTCTGTCTGATCATTCTGATGGGTCCTAATGTGCTGATCATTCTGAGGAGTCCTAATATGCTGATCATTTTGAGGAGTCCTAATATGCTGATGATTGTGGCTGATCATTCTGATGACTCCTAATGTGCTGATCATTCTGATGACTCCTAATGTGCTGATCATTCTGATGACTCCAAATATTCTGATTGCAATTTAAAGTAAAATGTGAATCATGTAGATTCATCATGTTTCATTTGAGGCCAGTGACAATATTTATCTTGCAGTTTTATCTGGTTCCACACTGAAGCCCCAGTGACTCTTTATTTTGCAGGTTCATTTGGATTCATTCAGTGTTTACCATGTATTTTCATTTGGGTCCATTAAAAGCCCAGTGACAATATTTATCATGTAGGGTTTGTCTGGTTCTATTGAAAATCAAGTGACAATGTTTATCTTGTAGGTTCATCTAGTTCCATAGAAGGCCCAGTGACAATGTTTGTCTTGTAGGTTCATCTAGTTCTATTGAAGGCCCAGTGACAATGTTTATCTTGTAGGTTTGTCTAGTTCCATTAAGCCCCTGTAACAATATTTTATCTTGTAGGTTTGTCTAGTTCCATTGAAGGCCCAGTGACAATGTTTATCTTGTAGGTTCATCTAGTTCTATTGAAGGCCCAGGGACAATGTTTATCTTGTAGGTTTGTCTAGTTCCATTAAGCCCCAGTAACAATATTTTATCTTTTAAGCCCCAGTAACAATATTTTATCTTGTAGGTTTGTCTAGTTCCATTGAAAGCCCAGTGACAATATTTATCATGTAGATTTGTCGGTTTCCATTAAGCCCCAGGGACAATATTTTATCTTGTAGGTTCATCTAGTTCAGTTGATGGTCCTGTGATGATCTCAACAACAACAATGACAACAACAGTTACAAGTAGGCCAGCTCCATTAGGAGATGTAAAAGGTGATGCTGACTATTACATGGAAAGGCTTAGGATTCTGAGGGCAAGATGTGGTCTAGACAATTCAGAGGTAATAGTTCAAATTTAGGGCTTGAATTTTATCCTCACATGCTAACAATTGTGATTTAATTTTAGAAACTGCAATTTACATTTCATTCTGCTGCATCTGTTACTTTTTCCAGTAATAAACAGCAATTCATTATTTAAATAACATCAAGAACATAAATATACTTTGACTAAAACATGAGCATAATTTCAAAAGGTAAGCTAAAGTTTGTTTCAGCATTACCCTTTGCCAATTGATAAGCTGTTGGACATTGTAGTCATACATGTACCCCTACTCATACAATAGTGGGCTGAGGTACAACCATAAAGTTTTCAGGGTAAAGCAAGATATGTCTTTCGCACCCAGCCATTGTATTAACAACTAGAAATTCAACTCTTTAGTCTTCAACCAAGTAACAGCTTCCACTCAAAATATCATTATTCTGATCTGATTTTGAACTTGGAATATTGGCTTCTATCTTCAAGATTTTGGATGATTCTTATAATGAGCAAAGTCCAGGAGTATCAATGAGGTGGTATTGCAGATTTTGGTAGAGTTTGTAACCACTTTAGAAGTCATATTGTTAATCTCATTTTTAAATTAACTTCAAATGTAGCCTTATATGATCATGATTTTACAAGAGTTCACCGAATCAACATCTATGAAAGAGATGATCTTGAATCGGTAGAGGCAGCTTTTGATCCAGACTTGATAAATAGGTTTAAATAGGGATATTTGATAAGTACTATAGCAGCTTTTGATCCAGACTTGATAAATAGGTTTAAATAGGGATATCTGATAAGTACTATAGCTGCCATGTGTCATTTTTTCCGTATATGTCCTATTATTTTGGACTGGAATACAGGTGCATGTTTTTTTGTTGCAAAAAATACATTCTTTAATTAAATTTCAATTTTCAGTTAGAATGGGAACTCGGTTCCTTTCTGATAGAAATGTATCGCATGTATATGGGAATTTAGTTCAGTAATATGATTGGTTCATTCAAAGTCAAGGCTACTGTGCCTGTCTTTATCCGCCATATTGGATTTGCAAACAGTTGCCACTATCACTATGTCTCATCTTCGTAATATTTAACTTCTAGTCATTGTGAATAGGAAAGCAGAATATTCATAATTTTCTCCAGGAAAAACAAGAAAACAGAACTGGAAGGACATTTGTGCTAACTTATTTAGATTTGTAAAACCATCTAGTAAAGGAGAAAACTTTACATTTTGCAAATTGTGTAATGTGGATTTGCTATTGGGCATGGAGGCACCCATGAAATACAAGAACATGAAAAAGCTAATAAACATCAGCTTGCTGCTTCATCATACACAACTCAGCCTAAACTTATGACATATTAAAACCTCAGAGATAACTTTAATAGAAATTCAGTTTATTAAATTTCTTTTAGAAATGAACCTTCATCTTTCAGTTACTGTGTTGCTGCCAATTAATTTAGCACACGTCTTCCAGACAGTAATAGCCCAAATGATTACTTGTGTGAAAAAAACAAAACCAATTCAGCCAGAAAATCTCATAGAATTCAGATCATCAATGAAAGATAGTACCTTGAGATTAATAATGATCAATAAAAGAAAATAAAACATGATGTGAAAAAGGCTCATATAAACAGCCTGTGTGCCAGAGTGTGTGTTGCACTGTTGCACCTTCTGAATGGACTTCAGAGTGGAACATGGTGCCCATTCAGAAGGTACAGGAGTTCAACACATGTATCTTTTGACATCAAATAATTAAGGAAGTTACTGTCCTACATTACGGATAGTTGTAGATGTAAAAAAGTTACTTATGCATTAATATTTTAAAAATCAGTATTTGTTCCAGAAAATCTGTATTTTTGTCATAAGCAGTATTTTTGTACCCAAGATTTGGCACCTATGGAGTATGATTATGAGCAAGATTTATGCATAATAATGAGGTGATTTTGCATCTGATTGGCTAAGCTTTTCAGCACTTGAATAACTCAGTTTCTGAATATTTTGATCAAAGCTAGTAAATAGATATCATCAAGATATATAACATTTTGTTATGAAATTGAAACTGATAGAAGAGTAATTATTTTTTTTTCCAAATTCATTATATTATAGTGAATAGTAGTAATTAGCATTAAAAATTATAGCAAGTTGAAATAGGATTTTTTTAAAATGTGTGACTGCACTATTATGGTAATATGACTACTGTATTAGATGTAAGTTAATATATCCATAAAAAAACGCTTTCAAACAGAAAGACTAACAATGTATTTCCACCTATTTTTTTTTTCCTTCGGCATTTCCAAAATCCATTTGTGATTAGAAAATGAAATGTGGTACACTTATACCTCATCATTAGAAGGAATATCATATACCACATTTGGGGTCCTATCATCAGGCTCAAGGTGATAGCACAATATTTTAAGTTTTTCTTCTCAATAATTTTAAATCTACATACAATAATAGGATTAAACTGTGTACTTCAACAAATCAGGCAGTGGAGATTGTGCAAAAGCCACAATCTCTAGGGTTTTATTTATAGCTGTTTCTCATTTGAAAAGCAAATGGCAAGCTAAGGCCCATCATAAATTTGAGTCACCTCAATCGATTCATTGCATCTCCAAAGTTCATGATGGAGGTGGTGCGTTTAGTCTGCTTCCATCAGGAAAGGCAAGTATGCCATCAGTCTTGACCTGACAGATGCATACTTTCACCTCCCTATCCACCATGCATCCCACAAGTGTCTTTGTTTCACTGACCATGACACCTTTAATAAGTTCACCATTCTTCCCTTTGGCCTCAACATCTGTCCCTGGATTATGGATTGCATCATCTCTCAGTTCCAGTTGACATCGGCAATGATAGCAGCATACCTGGATGACATCCTCTAGAAGCACATATTATGTTCTATCCTACTCCAAGGCAGGAATGATCTTCTTTCTCTTTTAGATTATCTAGGCTCTTTATTGAACTGGGAAAAGTCAGATCTTTGTCCATAGAGTTCTTTACCAGCATGAATCTGATGAAGCTTCTTTGTGTTCATGTAACCTGAATTGTCACACTTGCCTAGTCCATTTTCAAGAGGACTTGGATTTCAGTGAGAAAGTTCTTGCAACTCCTCAGTTTATTTGATGCCACAACAGATGTGATTTAGCTCAGCCAACTTTTTATGTGCCCCGTACAGATGACTTGTTGGCACAATTGTGCCCATTTTCAAGTCCCTTCAATCAAGCAGTCATAATCACACAAGATTCAATCATTCCTGCATGAGTGGAGCAACCAAGGTTGTCTGACCATGGGAGTCCTGCTGGAGAAGTCCCATGTGGATATCAAGTTGAGCACCAATGCCAGTGCATACAGTTGGGGTGACCACCCCTTGCCAGACTTCACTACTGTCAGCAGCACATAGGAGCTATGAGAATGGCCTCTGCACATCAGCATCCTCAAAATGAAGGCTTTCATCAAAGCTTTTCACTTCTGGGACAATTCAATCTCATGGGAAAATGGTTCTCATTATGTCTGATATCATGGTGTCCTATCTCTTCAAACATGGGAGCAAAAATCCACTCAACATGTGTGTTCCGATTCTTCAGTTTCTACAGTTTGTCAACAATCTCTATATCAACATATAAATCAGACACATTCCTGGCAGATTTTATTTGATCTAGCAATAGAACTGTCCAAGAAGATCCCAGCCAACCTGAATCTCCTCAAGCAACCATTGTCATGGGTGTTCCATCTCTGCCTGGACTATCTGCACATTTGGCTTGATCTGGAGAGCCTTACAAGACATACAATTTAAACCTTCAATTATGGAGAGAATCTCAAGAGCAAGAATGCCCTTTAATATTAAAGCTTACGAGGAAAAGTGGCATGTTTTCAGGGACTGAACATCGTCCCTTTGAGTGCCTCAGTCCTTCAACTAGTTGACTTTGAGGAGAAACACTTGGCCCCTGTCACTATCTAATGCTACCACTCTGTGATATTGGACACATTTCAGCATCATGACAGAAATGACATTGGGATCTGGTAGGGCTGGTGGAAGCGGCACAGATCAACAAAGCCTGTTAGCTTCACTGGATTTATTGTAAAACTGTATAGGTAAAACTACAACATAATCTTAACATAGATGAGATCAGGTCAAGAGACCCCATGCTGTGATGCTTATTTAATTAGGAGAATGGTTTATTGTTTACATGGTGAATCCAGCTATTCTTTCCCAGAAGGATATCCAGGGTAGAGGTCAGGTGCTCAGCATCCCCTCCTCCTATTACTTCTCCTTACATAATGTGAATGTGTATTTGAAGGAGAAACCAAATTTTCAGTAAATTATGTTTCTCTGAGAATACTTGCCTTGTTACAAGCCTATTCTCTTAAAACGAGTTACAGTAAAGAGTGAAGACAGCAAGCTTTACAAAATTTAATAAGTAATTTATTTCCCTAGAATACAAAGTGAAAAATTAGAAGAAAAAAACTTATTGTTTTGTGAATTAAATCCAAAAATAATCCAAGAATTTAAAAATAAAAGTCCTAGTACTAAAAGGTCCTGAATGAAACTGATAAAATCCAAAATTGAAGGCATTGATATCTATTGTGATCAGTGAAGTACTGCTGTGTCAAGAGTCTCTTGTTGAATCACAAACAATATTATTCCAGGTCTAAATTCAGTATAAATTCCAATGAATGTCTTTATCCAAGTATTTTTCTAGAGCACTTTTGTATTTCCAGAGAAAATAATCACTGAAAATAAGTAATTTGAAGAAAATAAAATTCAGCACAAATTGGTCACATCATAATACAGCTTAAAGTGCTAGGTGTTAAAGTACAACTGGTTGAATTCTGATAGTCACAAGATAATAGTTCTCTGTTTGACCTCAGGTCACAAATTAGCATTTTCCAAAAACAACCATTACCTAATGGAAAATAACTTTCTAGCATGATTTAATGAGCCTTGTTAATTTAAAACATAATAGCCTATAAAATTCACTTTGGATTCTCCAAAACCCTGACCAAAACCAACAGGTTTACCTGATTAATAATTCATTTAATTAGCTCATACACATGCAGAATAATGAAGCTATTATTAGTTGTTTACATCATTAATATTAAAGAAATTTAAAAAGTCAATCAGGTCAAACAGAACTGAAGAAAATTTTGAACAAGATCAAGTTCAGTAAACAATGTTACATTACAATAGCATGTAATAGAATACACAAATTTTGAAAACATTTTTATATGAATACAAATAAAAAAAATGTTTTTTTAAAATTGTCCTTTGGAATATGATTTTTCCTCTTTAGAAAATAACAGGACATTGCCCTACATCTTTGTTTACTAGATTGATATCCAGACAAGGTAAGTCAGTTTAAAGCTTAGATTGTCATGGGATAATCATGCACAAAGCAAATTACTAAATAAGTGGTATCATCATAACAGTGTTTGAGGTCTCATAGTCATAATTGCTCACTTGTACTTGCTTGACTATTGAGATTTCGAATATGTTGGTTTGTACAACAGTGAGACATGTACCAACATAATAATTACAGATATTTTGTGATATGAAGGTAAATTCAAAACCCTAGCATGAACATCTTTTGTGAGAACCTTAATATACCTTTGTGCCAAACAAAACAGTTAATCCCAATCTTTACCAATATTTTAACTGATCCTATTCATGCATTGTAAAAACTTGATACAAGGATAAATGTAAATGTCATTTTCGTTTCTCAATTTCAGCCACCAGCATCTGAGAATCAGTCACAGCCAGTAACAAAATCCGAACTGCTGACATTCCAGAAATCAGAGGTAAAAACAGCTGTTATATTTTCTTTTCATAGTTTGTATGTTCCTTGAATACCTAAAAAATACTGGATTTTAGTTTTTAAATTCACGGCCTTAAAATTCTTAAAAATGAACATTAAAGTTTTGAAGTCCTTAAAAATTATTTTTGCTGCCTTTAAAATTATTTTGAATAAATTTTAATTTAGTTCCTGGAATATAAGCATTATCGGTTTATTGATGATCTATCTTGTGTGGCTGATTTCCAGTAATTCAGTTTTTTTTTTTGGCTTGCATTGTTGTCTTTTCATGTATGATTTTTAATTTTAGTGGACATGATAACATCAAACAGTTTTATCAGAATATAGGTTCAGTTTTTTATGATAACAAAACAACCATCCTGGTGGAATAAACAATGTGATATAATAAAAATATAATAAAAGCTATTGGTTATGACACTTTAGATTCTCAAATACTGTAGCTGACTTTGTTATATTGAGAGTATAAATCAGCTTTTAAATCAATAATCACACTTAAGACAAGAAACCCAGATGAATAAATTAACTAAGCAAAGAAAATCCCTCAACAAATTTGGCATTTTTTTTTTAAAATACATTATTATCGCCACGAAGTGGAATGTATCTCACTCCAAAATCTGACAGGAGTTCTTTAAAACTTTATTGAAGAAGCCTGTGTCTGAGTTAGATGACTGACACCAGGGCCACCAAAGTTAAAGATGTGTTATTTCACTTAGGTTTCGGGTGTGTCTGGCTAATTCAAGATGAAGATGAAAAACAATTTTTGTCACCATTTTTGCAAAGAATTATGTATTTTACATTCCAGAACTGGCAAAGTTATATTAATAACTTACATAAATGTGTGTATTATAGCATGTATGAAACTGAATTAGAACTGGAAAAGTACTTTTCATGTTGATTATCATATTTTCTTAAGAAGTTAAGAAATATAGGTGCTCAACATGCTGAAAATAGAGACAAGTAGTCATAGCAGGATTGAGAGAAATAATAAGGATTATGAACACTATATTTAAATTTGTACACCATTTTGCACATTATATTTACTTGTATTTTGTAATATCGGCCGGTGGCCTATACACACTACACATTTAGGTTTTTGTGTATAGTATTGCAAATGGCTGCCATTATTGTTAGTCAAAGCAGCATTTTAAATTGTACTTTTTTTAAAAAACTGATTTTACTGGATGGCTTTGATTATCGATTTGAATCAATTAGAGATAAATAAGGCAGAAATTGCCTGCTTACAGACAGTTGGACTAAGCATGTTTTATATAAGGCATGATGGTGGCTTCATCAAAAATGTTTTTACATCACTAGAATAAGAGTAAGGCAACAAACACTGGTGTGATATCCTTTGTTCTGAGATATTTGAAGCACTGTATAGAGATTGTATTCTTCCTGCAAGCTTCAGGAACTATAAGGTCACATATGTTAAGTGAGGACGTTAATCTTTCCAATGAACAAAAAATTATCTACAGTTTATGAATAATTTCAGTTACATCAACAATAAAACTGTATCCTAATTTGAGTTAGACAATTATAGATTACTTTGTAACTTTGTAGAATTACAAAGCTAGAACATGATGCTGTTAGCTTATTTACTGGGAATTAGAACCATCATAACAGTGTATATCAAGTTTTACAAGCATATATTAAATAAATATGACCAAATAAAGTATTTCATTTGGAGTATTGTGAGTTATGCAAGCTATTGTACACTATGCATTGTACAACTAATTTATACTGCATTATCCTGGTATATCTGATCGTGATATTTTCATTAATATTTTAATAGCAGTAATACATTAACTGCTACTGTTACGTTGCCTGTCTTTACCAGAAAGGCAAGTCCAATGTCCAAGCTAAATATTTCCTCCTCCAGTCGGTAATTTTGGAACCCCAGAATTGATATTAAAGAGCATGATCCCAGTTTCACTGTTATGTCATAGCCAACATAGAAATAAATTTCTAGACTTGCCAGACTTTATGATTTGGCCACAAGTCATACAGAAAAAACCCTTAAGTACAGACTTACAGCAAAAAGTACTGAAAAAGGATTGTTGTGGTATATTCATGATACTCACTTGTCTATATCTGATTCATATCTTGGTGTCATATTACATTAAGAGAAGTTGATAAAGGAACCAGACTAACTTGGATCTCAGACACTAAACTGTACATATTTTCTCATGCAAAATAGCTGTGTGATCTGATGTCCAATATGGCCACTACAATGGCCATCTTGAAAATTTTGTTATTGCTACTTCTCCTGAATAAATGGTCATATCTGCATGGGGTTTTCACCAAAAGACTTAATATCATGTCTAGTTAGTCGTAAATGAAAATGGGGCAATCAGATGTCCTGTATGACCACCATGGCATCGATCTTTAAAATTTTGCTATCACTTGCCTGCTTGAACATAGACACATTGGCATGGTGTTGTCACCTGAAAACTAATTATGTCCAGTTGGCATGACGTGAAAATGATGTTGATCTAACATCCAACATTTACACAGCTGCCATCTTAAAAATCTTGTTATTGCTTCACATCCTGAATGGAATGTCGTATCTAGAATATTATCTCCACTCCTGTCCAAAAGGCTGGCTATTTTGGTATGGAGTTTTTACCAAGTACACTTTTTATGATATCTAGGTGGTCCTAGTTAAAATGGTGCCAGTTGTACATCTAATATGGTTGCCATGAAGACAGTCTTAAAAAATCTTGTTATCACTTCTTGCGCTGAATAGATGATCATTATTATGATATTGGGTTTTCACCAAACCATAAATATAAATGGTACCAGTCATACATCCCATATGCTTGACGTGATGACCATCTTAAACATTTTGTTGTCACTACTTGCCTTGAATGGATGATCATTAGGACATGGTTTTTCACTAAAATGATGTTGACTTTGTCTAAATGAAATGGAGCCACACTGAAGTCCAGTATGTGTACCACAGCAGCTAATTTGAAAATCTTGTTATTACTGAAGAATATCAGAAATGGTTTCAACACTTAAAGGAAGAAAGAAAGACATTGTCTCATCTTGAATTCTTGAAACTTCTTTTTGCCAGGTAGATGGTCAGTCTCTTTGAGAGATTTTTCTTTTTATTTCAGCATTTGCAGATATAAAATTAATATTTGGCCTAAAACTTCCTAAACAGGTTTGCAGCAGTTTATCCCCCCCCCCAATCATGTAAGGAGTTTATCCTGTGATTTTATATGATCTGATTCCTAGAATTTTGTTTTATCTATCGTATTCAGGAAGAAGAGCGAAATGATGAGAACAAAGAAGAGCCATTATCACAAGTAGCCCCAACCACAACAGTTGATGTGTCAGAGCTGAAGGCACGACTAGAGAGAATTAAAAAGCTTGCTAAGAGCTGAGACTTCAGATTATGATACAGAAGAAATTTTCCAATTTATTACTGCCTTAAGTGATATTTTGTTTTCATTTATAATCACAAGTGACAGAAGTGTTTACTTGTGCAAGTCATTTTGTTTAAATTGTTAGATGATTTTTCATGCTTAGTATCAGTTCTGAAAATTTGGTACAGGCCTCATTATTGACAATACCATTATATCAGTTTAGTATTGGAAAGATACCACTAGTTAGTTACCAATTTGTAACTTGCCCATTTAGGTCTTGTGGGTATTCATTTGCAAGTGGCAGGGATTCGTAGTTCTGCATCTTAAAATACATATTAACAATATGTAATGTAATGTGTCATGTGACAGTGATCACATGTTTTCAAAATTGCAGAACTCCATGTGTATGCTGGGTGGTATTCAGAATAATATTTTATAAATCCTGTCAGGTATGTAATAGGGTGTGATCTGAATCCATTTTTAAATTTCCTGCACTTGCAAAACATTAAACAATATTCAGGTATGGAAGTTTTTTCAAAACTTTGTATTTGATAAGCCAGAATAACTTTTTTATCATCATAAATCATTTGTATTTATTTATTCTTAACAGTATCTTAATCTCTAACAGTGTAATGTACACTGTATATATTGGGCCCTTGTATATTGTAATGCATGTGTCATGGGTTTTGAATGTAATGTACACTGTATATATTGGGCCCTTGTATATTGTAATGCACGTGTCATGGGTTTTGAATGTAATGTACGCTGTATGTATTGAGCCCAACTGTATCATATTGCACATGTAATGGTTTTCAAGTTTAAGATTACATAGCAAACTATTTGATATTCATTCAGATACAAAAATAGTTCAATCACTTCAGAGGTCATCTCCCAATATAATATATGTGTGTGAGCCATGACATGAGAAAAATCTCTTAAGGACATTAAATGTTTAGATTTTGTGTATTCAGAATTTCCTGAATATAACGCAGTTTTATAAAAAAATTTGTGTGCATCATTTGCTATAATTATTGGTGATAGAAAAATCCCTAATGACGTCAGCTTTTATGATGATATATTGTCTGCAGAGATGTTTTCTTCTGGCATCAAGGCTCATGTAACAGATATCCTAATATTCTAATGGCTCTTGATAAACATGGTAGCCCATACTTGTTATTTTTTCACAGAAGATACAAATTGTAGAAGAAAAGAAAACATCAAAGAACCTAACTGATATCATTTGATAATTAACTGGTTTCTACTTTAATTAATTATAAAAATCATTTTTTCTTTGAAAAAGATATATTGAAGAATTTCACTCAATGACATTATTTTGTTCCAATCTACTGCTTATAAAATATTTGTATGGACTGACAGCAAGATGACTTAATACCTTGAAAATACATAGCACATAATGAAGGGGCATTTCTGGTCAAGTTGGTTGTAAAGTTTGATTTTTTTCAGGTCTCCATCTTAATCTTGAGAATAATAATAAAATTTAGCTTTTGTTACTAGTTATTTTATTTGTTTAAGGTTTTTTTTCTTGTCATTCGGATCTGGGCTTCACATACACATCTAACTCAATAACTCGTGTACAAGTAGGTCCAGAAATATAGACTGCATTATTAGTGACGGCATGATTTGCCAATGACCCACACACGCAAAGTAAGAATTGATGCCGTCACTGATGGAGATAACTTGGTGGGGTAATGGGGTTGGTAAATAGCTGAACATTTGTTTTATAATTATGTTGAGAATGATTGTCATTAAAATGCTTTTTGTAATGTTGTTGTTCACTTTTCTGTGTCAGTTATCTTCAATTTCAAGTCTGTTCATTAACATTATTACACCTGGTTCCAACAACCATCATGTGTATGCAAATCATTATGTATTATATCACCACTTCTTGTTGTTTTTAGCAACCAAGATTCCCTTTTGAAACACCACAGACATTAATTTCATGAAACAACCATAAACATTAAACTTTTTTGACAAATTCTGTTAATAAAATATTGATGCCATGATTTCATTGCAAATAATGGTGTAACTTCTTCTAATCCTTGAGGTAACCACTGACTGCCAATTCAGGAAATTTTAGTTAACTACAAACTCAGAAACTCAATTCTCCACAATGAACCATATCGATGAAACAAAACTTTATTTCAAA
Organism: Potamilus streckersoni; assembly: GCA_016746295.1. Taxonomy (NCBI): domain Eukaryota; kingdom Metazoa; phylum Mollusca; class Bivalvia; order Unionida; family Unionidae; genus Potamilus; species Potamilus streckersoni. The sequence goes on along the minus strand of JAEAOA010000596.1, from coordinate 1,150,023 downwards.
ACTTTTCATTTCAAGAACTCATTTTGTTTGGTTTCCTTGCTTTCTTTGATAACATTTGTGAATTAGTAGGCTATTTTTAAGATATTTATACGTGTTTGATTGATCAGTTTAAACAAGTTGACCTGACACATTACTGTGACCTCTAGCTCTTATGCAGATAGGATTTGCATGCCTTTTAACTTTTTTCTTTTATTCCACCCCCTTTTTCTGGTATAGTACAAAAGTTGTAATTAACTTGATAATACATTTCTTAATTCAGTGCAACACTGCAACAAATACTTAAGTAAGTATGATATAAAAACAGATTTGGCGCTTAATTTGGTTCTGACAGAAATGCACTCAGACAGCTATTACAGTTAATTAACATATTCTACAATTGAATACAAGAGATTATATTGAATATATGATAATTACACATAAACCAAACAAAGTTTAACTTTGCTTTGATTTAACAATAACTACTCCCATTTGTTTCAGTTCAGTGCATTATTAATCACAATAAGATTTGGCTTTGTGTCCATTTTCCGTTAAACAGGAAGTGAGAAAAAGAAATTTTTGCTCTGTTTTCATTTTTGGTGCTCATTTGATGACCATCCAGAAATTACAATTATGGCCAAAAATTCACATTTGATCCTACAAAAGTAAAACAAATTGGAAATGAATTATGATTCAGTAAGTGTGTCAGTGTCTTTTACTACAAAAACCAACCATTTTTATTTAATTTACCCCTATTATCCTTAATTTCTTAAACTTTGAAGTATTTTCTCTGGAGAGAAAAATAATTTCAGCCAAATATTATAGTGCAGCATAGACCTTCTGTATGTATTTAATAGGCTTCACTGTTAAATAAAGAATATCACAGTTGTAAAATTATGTAGTCCTGCATAGTTGGTATTATGTAAGTTACAATTTGCACAGGTCTTAACTGTTTCAAAATTGAATATTACTGAAAACTGCTTATTAGCAGCTATTTTATTTTATGGTTTCCTAGTACCAGACAGTTCTGTGACTATTAAATTTTATGGTTTTCCAGTACCAGACTGTTCTTGAAATTTGGTTTTTTGATCTACTACTAGCTTGTATTTCTAATTTATAGGAAAAGAAGTTTGTGTCTAATTTATTTTACAAATAGATTCTCAAAAAAAAAATCTCTTGAATGTAATAGCATGTGTTACAGTTTAATTAGAAATGTATTGGATTGTTGAGTGTTTGACATCAAAAAGTGCCTTGATTCCATTTCATTTCACATAAAACTAGAATATGATATGTGCCAGTATTTATTTTGATTATCAAAGTAGTCACATGAATGTGACTTATGATTTGTTGTCTTAGTTTTGAAAATGGCAAGACATCAATTTTATGATCGTTGCAGTTCAGCAATGTTCGATAGGTATATTTCATGTACATCAGATACTGTTTTCAACTGAAACTGCAGTACATTATATTCAAATTCCGACAGCTTGTGAGCTGATATGCTAAGGTTCTTCTCTGTATAAGCAGCCTTCTCTGACATATTAACACTATACATGGGTGAGAAGTATCACATCAAGTGTCCTGAACAAAGAAGTGTGGTCACTGTTTTGAGAGTGTATTAAAAATCATCATTCAATCATCAGGAAGAAAATACAGTTGTATGGGTAATCAATCTAATTAAAATCTGGTATCCACTGTCCAAGGGCTAGATCTGATAACCACTGCTTAGGGGTCATGTTCTGGTGACTTGTGTTCTTATCATAAATGCTAATTTTAACAGCCAGTCAGATGAAATCTTGTATCTTTGCATTGGGAGACTAAGCAATGTGTCTAAAGCGCATCAGTGTGTTCCAAACAATTTGGTTCACTTTCAGATTTTAAAAAGCTGCATTTCCAATGGCTAATTCAAGGGTCACCAGAATATGACCCCTAAGTGGTCACTGTCAGATCTTGACCTAGGACAATGGATATCTGGTTTTAATCAGAATGTATGGTTAATACATATATTGGACTTGAATACTGATGATACTTGTGTTATGTCATGTAATTCTTGTTGATGCTAATGTGTTGTGCAATTACATCCAATTAAATTACAGGATTTGAAAAGCCAATGTTTTGTTTCAATTTACACATCCTACACATGGATAAGAATAACCCAAAGAAGTAACTTTATAATCACTATAATATGTACAAATATACTTAAATTTTTCATCCATTTTGTAAATATTCATCCTTACTAATAATTTTTGGACAATGGCTCTTGGTTCTGTATGCAATTTATGTGTATTTTCTAATCTGTGATATGTAAAAATTAATAGCTAATTACCTGTTTAAAGAAGTGTGAAATTTAAGCTTGTTTCCTCATCACAGCATTACACTCATGAATCCTAATCCTTCATTAATTTTTACATGCCTGCTCTTTGGTAGAAAATCTTAGTTAACTATATTTGTGTTAAATGTCTTTGCATTTGACCAGAGAACAAATGCTATACTGTGAAGTTTTGTAAGTTTATTTAAAGTTATAGGGCTGGATATGATATTTTGCCTAATAATAGAAATTTATTTCAAGATAGAGACCTAAATCATAGGGAGTCAAGCTGTAACAAGTTATTTCTACCTCACTTGAAAAATTGAGGCCTTTGTATATAGCTCAGTCTGTTTTTCTCTTGACTGATAGGCAATACAAGCAAAAAATGTAATGCAGATATTGATTGCATTCTAAGACAGTAGGTTGTATATACTGTCATTTTATGTATATTGCTACATAAATATTCATTTTTAATGCAGATGTAATGAAACTAAGTGGAGAATGCGTCCATGGATTCATGAATGGTATTTTGGGTCACTGTAAGAGTATGTTACGTCCCATATCCTCATATCAACTCCTGACAGATTTATCAGGCTAGCTAGAAGAAGCAGAACCTCATTATATTTATGCCTTTGGTGTTTGTGTCTTACCGTATTTACTGCATGTTTTCAGACATTGTTTGTTTTTGGACACCATTTCTTTTTTCAAATATAATATTTTAATGCCTTGTAATTTTTCAGATCTTGCTCCTCTATAATTTTTTCTACAATTTAGGTTTTTGGACACAATCTAAGAAGATCTGCTTTGTTTTAAAGTAAAATTCCCAGTGTGTTTGCCATTAACTTAACTGATACAAAGTTCGCTTTATTTGGTCGGCAATTATTTAATGTAATCAGGAACTTCCACATGGATTAGTTGTCAGTGTAGACATCGTTACATGCGAAACCATGTCTCACAGGAGTGACAGTTATGGCTTTGATTAGAAACCATGATCCCTTCTTTATATCATTAAACAATACATCAGAGTGTCAGTAGAGATTGATAAATGCAATGACATCATGCAACAAAACAAACCCCTTAATGCTGAGGCTTTATGTACCATGGGATTAAATGTAGTTATTGTTCTACAGGTAAAAAACCTCTTTGTAGACAATAAATATTGATTGTGGGTTTGACTTGTTCGGTACATCCTGTGTGCTTTTAAGGAAATCCAGATTGCTGCCCTTTAATTCCAAAAACACCTGTTTAAGAAATTTCACAAATTATCGTAGGAACAATTATCACCTAGACACCCTGAAATCTTCAAAATGCATTCTCTTGACAGATGCACAATTTTAATGTAAGTTACATTACTTTACTTTGTATTTATTTTGTATTATTATTATTATTATTATAGTTATTGTGTACCTTATTTCTTGCTCAACCCATGTTACTGGGAAATGAGATATGTCAGTAACTTTCATAAGCAATAGCATCATAATTTTCATGAGTTTTATTACATTTCCTAAACCCCTTATAGATTTGCATCATGCTTGGAACGAGTCAATATGAAGCAGGCTTGATTCATTCTACAATGTGCTTGCTGGGCTTTTTTTAATCTTGGGATCAAGGTCACAATCATAGAAAACTTCCAATATGGTTCTGGTTGAAGTTTTTTAATTTCCTAAACCCCTTGATAGATTTTCTTCATCCATGCCATGAAGCATTGTATGGATATGCCAGTATCCTCTTTTACCATTGGGTCAGAATTACAGACATAGAAGATTTGTGTGAAAGTTGTTTCTGCATTTCCTAAAAATTTTTGTTAGATTATTTTCATGCTTGACATTGAGGCAGGAAACAGTATTTTTTTTACACATTCACTGCCAAGGTCAGTCAATATGCACTAAGGTTTTGGTCACAATTACATACACGCACTAAACCCCTTATAGATTTGCACGAGTCATTATGAAGCAGAGTTGATTCATTCTACAATATACTTATCTGCTTGCTGTTTTTTTTTTTAATCTTGGGATCAAGGTCACATGAAGCTGATGAAATTTGCTCTATTGATCTTGTATTAAGGTCACGTTTTACAGGAAGTCTTTTAGAGTGAGTGCTAATGCAACCCCTTGCCACCATGTTATTTATCAATTAATGACATGCACATCATTGGATCCCAATGAATTCATACATATGCATAGCCATTTATACAACATTTGGGTGGGCAGGCCTATATGGTGCACAGTATGTTATCGTTTTTACAAATACTCTTTAGGGAACTTTCCAGGTTCAGTTTATCACTTTGGAAGAACTTGTTTGATGTGAGACTACATCATCGATTAAGATAGCATTTTGAATATTTTGCATGCGGATAAAATTCCTAGGCATTCTTGTAATTATTTTGACACATGAGGCAGAAGAAATGTTCACTCTTCATACATCAAAATGCTGAATCACTTCTTTTACCTTTTAGTTAAGATCACTGTCATAGACGACTTGCATTAAAGTTTTGGTGCAAGTTATTTATTTCTTATAGTTCTCTATATCTGTTCAGATGTTAACAGTACTGCCTAGCCTTTATTACAAGTTGGACAAATGGATATTCAAGTTAACACCACTTAAAAATGGCCACTTACCTATTTTCCATTTTTTGCTTTATAAAGTTATGTTTTGCATCAATAGTTTTCAGAATTCTTTTTAGAAGTACAGGGATCATAAGTATAATGGTGAGACAGAAAGGACAACTTTATCTGGAATTTTAAAAATGTTGAATTGTATTGTCACTTTTTATATGCAAGTCAGATATATTATGTTATGATATGGTCCATCTGTCTTGTAACATTTGCTTGTCTTGCCCATTATAGATGGATAGACTTGCATACTGTAGCCTTGCCCTTTACCTTGAGGTCAAAGAAGGTTTAACTCAGTGATTTTTATCTTTGTGCCATGTATTACCTTTTTTAACCACTTTAGAAATGTTAATGAAACTTTGCCTAAGTATGTGTCATGACTAGACTGTTTCAACTACTATAGTCATAGCAAGAGAAAATGTAATTCCATTAACTTTTATCCTTATTTAGATTATAATCTTTGTACCAGTCCAGATATTTAATTATGTTTAACTTTTTATATTATATGACTTGACAGTCATTCCCACATCTCAAATTTAAGGTCACAACTAGGGATAATGTTAACTGATGGTCTGTTTCCTTATCCAGACAGTTACTTTTTAACTCCTACTTTGTTTAAACTGTACCCATTATAGTTAAGTATCAAGCACAGAGGTCAAGGTTATTAGTATGGAAATGTTTGGGAGATGTACATACCATCAATACACATTTGTAATGCTCTTGTTGCAACAAAATATTAATTGTACATGTACTAAGCAAAATACTGCCATTGCTGAATAATAAAGCATCAGGACTTGGAATATATTTTGGAAATAGTTGATGACAGTCATTTGAGTAATTTTTGTCGATTTCTATCTGATTATTGGAATGTGTTTTTTACAGTGTGACATTGATACCATTTTTCAGGCAAAACATGTCTTGTGAAGCATTTGTACAGATATGTACTTTTCTCTCATATGTAAAACATATACCATTACATGCTGATAAATGAAACATTTCATAATGTGATATTTTCATTTCCCTCAGAGATAATTATCAAGATATCAACATGAAGATTTCTTGGTGTTTTATTTTAGATCATCATGCTACCACTTTTATTATAGCAATATTTATTAGAGTCTAATGGCTCCAAGTAAAGCTCTTTTCACAGTTTGTGTAAAATATTTATTGAAAATTTTCATTTGTAATATAAATGTGAAGGGTTGAAACAACTGAAGTTAATAAGAGCTTTTCAGTCTTGCTGTATGTGTCGACTTTGTCTTATCAGACATTTAGCAGTGCTGCCTTGTGTAAATATTTTCTGGAAATAAACATAATGAACATGACATTTTACCTATTGCAGCAATGGTTGCTTTAAATAATTACATCAGTGTATGTATGCCTTGGTTGTATTTCTTGTGTACAATGTATGAAGCAATATTATGTACAGAGGAACATGTTATTTCATGAATTCTGATATAATGGAGCCCCATCCTGGTTCCTATTATTTTGTTTGAGATAACCCTTATAGATCCGCCATGCTGACAACATAACATAATTAAGAACATTTTCAGAAGCAATGCTTTAATCCTTTATTGTAATGTGAATGGCAGGTAGGAACATTATTATTATTATACATTTGAATCACAATTTTTCATTGCTATACAGTGGTCTGGTCTAAGACCTAGTCAAAAGTTATGAACAACCCTAATGCCTTACAACAGGGTTCCTCTGTAACATTATTGTCAAGATATTGTCTAACATTGTTTGCAATAGTCTGTCCCATTCAGTGTGTAATCTCATTGTTTGCAATAGTCTGTCCCATTTGGTGTGTAATCTGTTTGTAAATATGTATGTCAAAGCAATCATTTCAGTTATATGCAAAAAAGAAAAATTTTAATTCAAGCTGTCTGCCTGGTTTTTTTTTTTGTCCCTCCTACACTGTGACCTGCAGCTTGACACCAGTCTTTTGACATATTGATTTTCATATATCAGTGAGTATTGCACTTTAATCAAATATAAATTTAGTCTGTATGATTCTTTAAATGACAAATAAATGGGCATAGAAGAAAGTGACCTTGACCTGCTATTCAAAAGATGGTTAAACTGATACAGAATATATGTTGGTGTATAAAAACACTCTTGTTCATGCAATAGTCATGTAGTTTTTAGTTTTACTGATCACTGGGATGGACTGATGTCCATCATCCAACAGTCCATTTGTGATCAAGTTTGTTATTTCAACTTGTCTTAAAGTGCTTGGAGGATTGCTATTCAAATTTCAGGCATACTTATCCTACATTCTAATTGGTCCTAAATGAAAATGGTACCACTTGGACAGTCACTATGGCCACACAAAATATTGGGGTTTTTTGCTTCTGAATCAATGGTCATATCAGCATGGGGTTTTCACTTAAAGATTTTTATGATCTCTAGTTGATCCTAAATGAAAACTGATCTGACATCCAGTATGACAGCAATCTTTATAATATTGTACTACTCCTGACTGAAAAGTCATATTGACCTGGATATTTTCCAGAAGACTTCTTTATAATGGCAATAAATAAAATTATGCTGCTCTGATATCCAATGTGACCAACACAGTTGCCACCATAAATGTCATGTTATTGTTACTCCTCCAGATTGGATAGTCATATTAACATTGTGCTTTCACCAGAAGATTTGTGCTATCTGGTTGATTTTAAATGAAATTGGTGCCAGCCTGATGTTTATTATGGTCACCATGTCAGCCATCGTGACACTCTTGATGTTGCAGCTTCTAAATGGAAAGTCATGGTAACAACATTGGGTATTTACCAGAAGACTTCATAGGATATCAAGCTGCCAGTCTGTCATCTGTTGAACATGGCAGCCATCTTGAAAATCTTTTTATTGCTGCTCCTAAATGGAATGTCATATCAGCAGTTTAACCAGAAAACATCAAAAGGTGTCCAGATGGTCCTACATAAAAAATCATATCTGATCTGGCCATCATCTTTGTCTTATTGAGATTACTGTTGTTGTGAGATTTTCACAAAAAGACTCTCATACCTTTCTGGTTGCAAATGAAAATGGTGCCAATATTTCAAAATATCTGCCATTTTTACCATCTTGAAAATGCCACTACTTCTGAATGGATGATTATGTTATTGATAAGTGGTTTTCACCAAAAAACTTTTAATGGTGTCTGTTTGGTCATAAATGAGAATGGTTCCAATCATATGGCAAGTATTTCTCTTCACAGCAACTAATTTTAAGACTTTGTTATTGCTGAAGAGATGGTTTCAACTAGGACATAACCAATTAGCATTTTTCTACCGATTACCGATTTTAAACATAAAATTTTTCCGATTCTAGATACAATTCGATTAATCGGAAATGCCTACTATCAGGAATTATTTGCCACTAGCACATCCGACCAAAATCTTGCCTCTGCATCCCTGTCATCTGAATTCATGTGCCAGCGCGAAATGGATTTGTATCTAGCTGAGAAAAATCATATATATATATATATATATATATATATATATATATATACTGGAAATCCCGAGAAAAAACGTTCCAGCTTCTGGCAGCTGTCGCTAAACATTTTTGTTCAATAACGGCCCTTTAGCATCTGTAGTGAAAGAAGTTTTAGCACCGCAGGTGCTATTTGCAATGACAAACGATTGATATGTAAGCTGAAAAATGGAGATGCTACTATTTCTTGAAAAGAACTTGTAAATTAAATTTTTATTAATAATTGTCTTTATTATCTATTAAACTGCGTGCGTCATGCTCATTCACATTAAAATATTTTAATAAATTTAAATCATTCAGTCTGACTCAATTATTATTGTTTCACCCCATCTTGTTGACCATATTGGACTTTTCTGACTTGTTATTTAAGTTTTTTAAAGCACTATCGAATGACACACAGTGCTATAGAAATTCAATTTTATTATTTTTATTATCTCAATCGGTCGTTCCTGCCTTGTCCGACTCTGATTAATCGGAAGTTCATACTGTCCGGTGGAATCCAATTTCCAGATCAAAATTTGGTTAAGCCCTAGTTTCAACACTAAGCAGTTAAAAGGTAGAAATGTTTTCAAAATTCTTTTTGGCCAGTAGAGTGTCAGTCATTTTGAAGGATTCTTGTTGATGTATTGCAGTAAATTTTGGTAATATTATGATTGCCACCTTAAGATATATAGATATTGCTCCTGCAACTTTTAATTTTAAAGATCATTGGCATGGCCTGTTACCTATCATCTGTTTTCCATTGTGTGGCCATCTGTTAGCATGAGCTTGTTATCAATTATCATCCTAAACGACTTAAAAGCTTGCAATGAAACCTTACATTCATCACATGGATATGTAAATCCTAAATGAAAATTTTGCTGCTCAGATATGGCCCCCACACCAGCCAGCTTGAAAATCTTGTTCTCACTGCTCTTATTGGAAAATCATATTGACCTGGTTTTTATTTTTCTGCATGGTTTCTTACCATGTCTGGATGGTCCTAAGCTAAAGTGGTGCTACTCAGTAATCAAAATATGGCTACAGCAGTAGCCAGCTTGAAAATCTTGTATGTACTACTGCTTAGAACAGAAAGATTGATATGGGTTTTCACCAGATTTCTGATCTATAGTAGCTCCTAATTGAAAGTCCCACTTTGACACCCAATATGGCTGTCATCTTGAAACTCTTGTCATCACTTCTTTGAACAGAAAGTCAGATTGACATGAGGTTTTCATTGTTAGGCTTTCTATGATCTCTAGTTTGGCCTGAATGAAAATGTTGCCAATCTGGCATCCAATATAGCCATCACAGCATTTATTTTTGAAATCCTATCACATTGGCTTTCACCAAAAGGACTTCCTGTTAAGTCAATTTGGGCATCAGTGAAAATACTGATATATTTTCCAATGTGTCTACCACATTGGCTGTCTTCAAAATTGTGTTGCTACTCCTATATGTATGGTCATTTTGATATTGGGATTTCACTAAAAGGTTACTTATGATGTCTAGTTGATCCTAAATGAGATGGATAGAGACTATGAAAATCATATTATTATTTCCCCGTTATTTTATGACAATATTGATGTATGGTTTTCACCAGACTTATTATGATGTCTGATCAGTCCTCAATGAAAAAAATGCCAATCTTAAATACAGCTGTCATTATGGTCATCTTAAAAATCTTGTTTTTTTCCTATTCTTCCTGAATTGATTATTATGTTAACTTAGGGTATTTACTGAAAGATTTTTAATGACCTTTAGCTGGCCTAGAATGTAAATGGTGCTGATATTGCATCCAATATGGCCACCACAGTATCTGATCTTTAAAAATTTGTTATTGTTTTTTTAAAAAAAAGTGGTTTCAACACTCAGTCATTAAAAACAAGAATGATCTTATCCTCAATTCCATGAAATTCTTTATGGATAGTAGATTCTGATTGTCAGTCCCATTGAGGTACTCTTGTTAGAATTTTTGCAGATTTTGTCTTGTAGCTTAGTGCAGTGTATGACAATCTTGTAAGTTCAACTAGTCCTACATTTTAAGGTCACCAGGCCAAGGCCCAGATGAGCTTATGATATGGCCCAGTCTGCATTGCCCAGAACACTTGTTTGTAAACATTGTAGGCTTCAATTCTGACAGGATCTCAATCAGACTTGGTATATGAGTTTATAATTATCTGGATATTGGATGAGTTTGATTAAGAGACATTCATATATATATATATATATATATATATATATATATATATATATATATATAGATATATATATATATATATATATATATATATATATATATATATATATATATGATATTTTATCACTGTCATCTGATTTGTTAAGAATGTGAACATTCTGGAGCTCATCTTTATGGTTAATTTGGGTATGTAACATACCTGCTAGAACAAGTAATGTCAGACAAAAACATGATTTTGGCTCCCAAACCAGTTTTAGAAAACTGGATCAGTGTGCAAGCTTGTATCATCAAGATCTCGATGAGTTTGATTATGAGCAAAATCCATGCCTAATTATGAGATTACCCTTGCATCTGACTGACTGTGCTTTTGAATACTGTAGAAGGCATATGTTTTTTAATTAAATTTTTATCCTGGTATGCATCATCAACATCTCAGATTAGTTTATGAGCAAAACTACACATATTACGGTGGTCTTGTATCTGATTGGCTGAGCTATTTTTTACAATTCTGGTCTTCAACTAAGTAGAAGAAGGATACAAAGCCAATAAGTTTTGTGTAACATAATTTATTTCTCTTGGTTATAAAATGAATATCTATGAGGATCTAATAGCAATATGAATTCAATCCTAAATGATCCTAAAAGATTTATCACAAGACCAAAAGACTAGTGTTCTGAATTAATTCCAGGTCTTGAATGTGCTAAAGTGCCAACTTTCTTGCTGTATCACAGTGGCATTATCCACAATGTCTTTAAATGGATGCACAGTAAATTCAAAATAGTGTTTAATTCAAATGATCATACAAGTACTTTGCAATTCCAATAAATGATTCTACTAATATTAAATCTAAACACCTTAAACATTTCTGCAGACTTGAACTAAAATAGGAATAATAAACTTATCTATCTGTCTGTCTGTCTATTTAAATATCTGTCATTTCATCCATCCATTCATCCATCCATCCATCCATCCATCCATCTCAAATATGTTGCGATACATCTCATCTGACCTATATCATATAGACAGATTAATTATCTAGAACCTTTTGGGGGAACAAAAGTTCATAATGAAGGCTGGTTCTAGAGCCCGAACCCAAGTAATATTTATCTTGTTGTTGTTGTGGCTTAACACCATTTTTCAGCACATGATAGGCTATTCATGGCGGCCAGTATTAATGGTGGAGGAAGAAACCGGGAAATCACCGGAAAGAACCACCAACCCACGAGAAGCTACTGGCAAGCTTTCTCACATATCCACATTTGCCGAATCCTAGACTCGAACTCACGCAGACAGAGGTGAGATGGTAGTGATCAGTAATGGACTGCTCTTTAGACCACTCGAATATTTATCTTAAAATATAATCTATGATCATGGACAAATGTTAGCTATGGAATGTGTTGTTAATAAATGATATTGCAATCTACAATCATGGACAAAACACAATATAGATATATTTAAGATAGTAAACACTCAGGACATTATTTCTGATCTGAATTTTATTGGATTTTGTGTGCAGGTGTTTTGTTTATAGGACTTGTGCAGTATGAAGTTCTAGTAATAAAATTGCAGTATTGCATTCAGTGTTGTGCATGGAATAACTTCCAACTATGAATTAGAATGCAAGGCAATTGACCTTTGTTAAGGCATCGATAAAATCAAGATTTTAGGGTTATACAGAGTTCTTGCCATCACAGAACAAAAATGCAAGGAATTAATTAATTGTACAATACAAAATGTATACATTTCAATAGAACAAGTTTTTAAAAAAATAACATGTCTATAGTTTTAACGAATGATTAGTAACTTAAAATGATTTTATCAACATCTATTGAGGCAGCCATGCAACATCATCATGCAATATCATCAAAATGCCTTAAGCCAGAAGTTGGCTGAGAAGGACCAAGAGATTAAAAGTTTAAAAGAGACAATGTCTAAGCAGGCTAAAGCTCTTCAGACCAACAGTCATGCATTGGACAATCTTGAACAGTACAGGGGCGAAACAACCTCCATATTATAGCTGTTCTAGTCCCTTCTTTGACCCGGTGGAGTTTAATACAGATACTGTGGTCACTACTTTCTTTAGATAAAAACTTGATGCGCCCTTAACTAAAAGCGAGCACTCATATTTTTGGATCAGTTGATAGGAGGTCTCGCAGAACACAAATAATTATGAAGTTTGTGTCATATTATACACTGTTATTCTGCAGGTGCAAAAAAAAATTTGAAACAGTGCAAATGATTAGGTATAATCTAATTTTAAAAAGGAACAGCTCTTAAGAAAAAGAACAGAATCTATTCTTTCTGGACATGGTACTGCAATGTTTCTCTCAGGGAAGCAGATAGAGGTGGGACATTTCATTTAAATTCCTAATCAGATATCCTAGTATCTTCATAATCCTAACCTAATTAAAGAATGTAATCTCCAATTTGTAATTTGAGCTGACGAGTGAAATATTTTTAATAATTAAGAACTCTTTTCAAACTTTGCAAGCTTCTTGCGCAACTTCCTCTGTCGCTTTGCCGAATCTGCACGTGCGGATTGGATTTGTCACTCTTTTTGATGGCTCTTAGCTTTGTCCATACAGTGCGAATAATATCGCTGACGCATGCTGTCACAGTCTGAGTATTGTTGTAAGTTCAACTGATAGAAAAGATATTCAGCTAAATTACTGACATGTTTATGTGTATATGTACACAGAAGTATATTGGTAGGATTATATACGCGTATATGTATATACTTGAACGTTTATGAATACATGTTCATACGTGCACTCGTGTACGCATGCGATTAGGCCATAAAAATCGACATCACAAATACTTCAAGAAATATGTTTTAAAAGCAATTGAATGCAATTATTTTATTGCCATATATAAAGAATACCCCATTCGTTTTAATGATTTCACTCTTACTAACCGTTTGCGTGGATATTGAAACAAACACAAGACCTATCGAATGTAACGAAATTTCTTTACTTCATTAAGAGCATCTGACAACACTTAATTACTTGGGGAAAATGTGGCTGGGGATTTTTAATTTGTTTAATTTTTTTTAAAAAATTGTTATTTTATTTTTCATTTTGTTTTAGTGAGACACATTGAAATGTTAGCATCCATATGGATAGTTAATAAAACATTTTTGAAACGAGAGAAACTATTACGGAGGCGGCATCATGTTATACGTTTCTGATAAGTTACTTTGCAGACGTATGAATTATTCGAACTTTGGTTGTCATGATATTAAACTAATGTGGATTGAGATTACGTTACCCTCGCATAAATTTACCTTAAGGATATGTTATAGACCAAACTACTCTCCAACTAATTTCTGGGAAAGTTTTTAAACATTGACATCGTTAGTGACAGTATAAGCATATTATTATTATGGAAGACTAATGACACTAGTACCTTCTATTTCTGCAGATTTGGTTAATTTAATGGCAAGATATAGTCTACGTCTACAAAATGTGATAATAAATCATGCGTGACTTACTTCTACTACCAAAACATTGCTTGATCCATCTTTTTAAGCAGTGATACAACTATACTTCACACAGACATTTTAAACATTGATAGAAAAATTAGTGACCGTGTTGCAACTAAACTGGCAATCGGTGTTAACGTCAAACTATTAGCGGCCCTACTCCGCGTCTGGATATACAGCAAATCGGACTAACAAATTAAATGCACTGATAACATGAACTGAAAGGTTGTATATTTTGTTAAAACCAAGAGATAGCAAAATTGCAACGGATATATTCGCAATGAAATTGTTAGAATTTTCATCTTTGTGTATTCCCTGTAAAACTAACAATTTGCCTAACAGATAAACGGTAAGTTGATTGTCAAATCAGAAAATTTTTTAAGTAAAATGGACAATGCATTTGCCCTCAATCGTGTTAGGTCAATCGAATGGAATAAATTTAAACAAATTTGAATAAAATGAAGAGATGATTTTTTTTGCTAAAAACAAGATATGGATAATATTGATGCACGTCTTTCAAATTTATTTTTAAAAAAAGGCCCCTAAAACATTTTGAAAATTTACAAAATCACTTTTGAAAGATATAAATTCTTCAAATTCTATTCCGCCATTTATAGACACAATAAATACTGTTTCATTGTGCACATAAAGTGAAAAAGAAAAGGCTACCTTATTAAATGATTATTTCACTTAAATTCAACCAAAGGTGATAGTAATGTTCCTGGCCCTATTTTTTCAAACAACATTCTTCGATACCCTAAGCGAAATTACTATAAAAAAAAAAGAAATTAAAGATATTATTAATTCAATTTCTGTCAACAAAGCCACTGTGCCTGATGGCGTAAGTCATAGAATGATTAAAGGCGTCAGTCACACAATAGGAGCACCACTAACAATGCTTATTAATTCATCATTGAAGGAAAACAGATTTCTAGATAAATGGAAATTTGCGCACACACACCCCCTTCCTAAAAAGGGTGATTCACATAATGTAGTAACTTACAAACCAGTCTCTCTACTTAGCTGTGTCGCAAAACGTGATGAATATGCATTTAAAACAAGTAAATCAATATTTTCACACACACACACACGCACAACAACAACAACAACAACAACAACAACAGCAACAACAACAACAAAATTTGTTATAAGTATCAATCCGGATTCCTTCTTGGTCACTCCACTCTTTTAAACTTATTAAAATGCATATTAGCATATGCAGGTCACGTAAACAATCTAACACAATTTTAAATTGTATCTTGTGATTTATCAAAAGCTTTTAATCAGCTTATTATTTAAACTGAACGAATTCGGTGTTTAAGTTAATCTGATACAATGGTTTGAAAGATATCAACTTAACAGAAAACAAACGGTCCTTTTGCACGATACTTTTTCACGAGAACTAATTAAAATGCTGGTACGCCACAAGGATGCGCGCTTGCGCCTCTCTTGTTTCTAATCTATGTAAATGATATTGCCAATAGAACGAATTCTCAACCGTCTATTTGCTGATGCCTCATTTCTGAGTTATTGATTCCCTTGCTGTGCTGAAATAGAGGTTTAAATGTCTAATAAAACTGCATAATTGATCCAAGCGTATGATAGCAAAGTGAACAGATTCACTTCTAGGTCCCATTTCGAAATTTGAATAATATATAAAGAGGCCGGTTGATTCAATCATATAGTCAACTACGCTAGCTTCTTCATTTGCAATACAAGTGAAATTTCCCTCTCGATCTTAGTGATTCAACCCCTTATATTGTTTTAAATATATCAATCAGTGAGATACATAATACATTACACACAATTGGTCCAAGCAATGACTCTTAAAAGTTAATATAGAAAAAATAGTTGCCATTTTTTCACGAACAAAAACTTAACAAATATTCCAGAACTTGTTTTTGAACTATGTGGATTCTCATCGCCATATTAAAAATGGATTTGTCACATGTATAACGTTGTAAAAACTGCAGCTTCTCTAAAACTAAAATACAAACAAAACGGGGAATTTTTTATCAAATCTATATACAACTGATATCAGACCCATCTTGGAATATACCGATGCAGTTTGGGATGGACGTACTTTGATCGATTCGGAAAAACTGGAAACATTACAGCTTGAAGCGGCAAGAACAGTTACAGGATTTCCGATATACACGAGTACTGTAGTTAATCTATCTATTTTGACACAGGGTGGGAAAGTCTGCAGTCTGCAAGAAAGAGGCAAATATTATTAATACTCTACAACATTAAGATGAGTCAAGCTCCAAACTATCTCATTGAATTGCTTCATTCAACTGTGTCAGAACAGACAATTTATAACCTTCAATGTTCAAAGAATATGGTCATTTACAGTTTCAAGGTAAATTTTCCCAAATCATCGTTTATACCACCTACCTTGTGGAACAATCTCGAACAGGATAGCTTGTTTTACGGTACTTTGAAAAAGTAATTATGTCCAAAAATCGTATCTAGTAAAATCTGTACTTTTATTAACCGAACACTAGACATTATCCATACTAGATGACGACGTAATTTAAGTTCATGAAAAGCTGATACAGTTTTGAACTTCATGAAACCCTTTTTGTTCCTGCGGTAGAATTTAAAGCATCATGCATTTTTTCATGTTCTTTCCAGACACAGTTGAAATGTTCCTCAGATCGAAGTTACGACAAATTGGATTCGACAGCAGCTCTACTTACCAGCAGACATAATTATGACTTGTGAAAATATTCGTGACTTTTTCAAAGCTATTCACTACTGGATTGTGTGAAAATGCGTTCACTGAAGAGCAAGCCCGTCCAGTGATAAACAGCAAAGTCGCGATGAAAGTAAAAGTTTTGGCTCCAAAGTTCATGATCACTGTCAAATCACTGGTGGTACAGAGGTGCCGAACACAACGCATGCAATATGCAGTTGAGAATTTACCCCCTCCCCAAACCCAAATTTCTTTGGTGCTTCATGACCTATATATATATATATATATATATATATATATATATATATATATATATATATATATATATATATATATATATATATATATATATATATATATATATATATGATGGCCACTTGAAAATGCACGCTGTAGCCACGGCATCATACTCATCGAGTATCCCCAACAACATGGAAAAATACATGACAATTTGGCTGGGACAATGACGTCCATTACTCTTCGTAAACCGAGTATGGGCTGGGATGCATTGTTTGTACGAATGGCATATTAGGCAGCCACTTTCGGTTGGAGGATTTCATTGGATATATCCTGTGCACATTGATCTACAAAAATAAGTGCACGACGATAACATTCACAGTGACCACGGATAAAATTTTGAAGTCAACCTGGAATATATCCAGCACTTACATGAGGAACACAGCGATTATCCATTGTCCCCAAAAGCGCTGTTGGTGCCCGGTTTATGGTTGTCTCCATATCAGTGCTCGAGCATTGAAAACTCCGACCGCAAATACACGGAGGGCTCCAAGCTTCTACCGAGTTCGAACCAAACACACCTATGTACATCACATGCGAAATTTGCAGCTGTATTGGTTATGAGTGTCACCATGATCCATCGGTGCTCAAAATTTTATGAGCAAGCTTGGATGGCTCCGTGCCTACACACAAAGGCTGTCAACGAATTTTATATATTTTTTTTCAAATTCATGGCCAATGCCGTAATTGGATAAACCATGAAGCTTCGCAAACGAATTTAAATCGATATTGTACGTAATAATAGTGACCAAGACATAGCTTGAAGGCTGGTTGTGGAGCCAGTCTTTTGTGTCCAAAAAAGTGTTTGATGGTGGACTTAACACCGTTTACAGCAAAAGGAAAAGACCCCCCCCAATCCAAATAAACAAACAATCAAAACCACAAAAACAAAACAAAAAACAAACAAAACCCCTCATCAAACTGACAGAACCAATCTATGTGGATACAGCTATGCTGGATTTTTTGAAGATGTTCATGTGCAGTTTAACCATGACAAGACCAAAGAGCTTTATCACGATCAGTTCAAGAGGCTGCACACCGACATGGACTCGCTGAGGAGTCACATCACCACTGATGATGCGTACGCGATCATGGTACAATCAAGTTCGGTAAACGAATTTGATACCAGCAATTATCAGAAAGAAAACATTTGAGTGGTCGGACTAAAAAACATTAAAACACCCAAGTTGTTCCACGGAGGTGATGTGCAGAAGAGACCGTCGTGAATTCCCACTCACCTCTTATATAATCCTATCCGAGAACCATCACATGGGTGTATACCGATGCAACAAAGTGAGTTTGTCCCAGCTTGATACCATACTATGTATACTCCCCGATGTAATTACCACTTACGTATTTGGTCATGGGGCTAATGCAAACAAACTTACGATTGATTGATATCCAAGGATATCCCGTTAATGAAGTACCAACTCAAATCCTAGTGGATATTCCGTATCTGCCCAAAAGACCTGCAATTCCTCTCGCACAAATGTACGGATTGGATGACGAGGTTCATCAGGTGATGACGGCCCCAATCGGTAATAGTTTGATTGTTTCAGAGTATGAATCTGTTACAAAATGGTAACAGAGTCAGTAATGAGACGTTGTCGCCGGACTTCTCACTCTCCAGGCACATCAGATACGAAACAAACTTGTCTCTTAGTGGTTGCAACGGTACTAGTTGTGAAACCATTTTCTGATTAAAAGTATTGGCCTTTTGTCGAATCGCCTTGGTTGTTTTTAATCCCGTCGTGAGTGTGACTTCATTGTTCAAGGCTTTGACTACTAATAGACGTTGGGTCACCAATTACTGAGTCTGATCTGGTATCATCAGCAATTATTGTGCGTACTGACGACATAATAACCGTTCTGTAAGAGTGAGATTAAACCGTTTCACAAAAGCTTGGTCACGACGCACATTAACATACCCGACACGTACTCGTACACAATGTTTGGCTAATAGCACTGTCATATATCCGAGAAATTGTTTACCAGGCTCCACTTGTAACTATCTTGGCCATGTGAGAGGTTCTCCTGAATAAATACGCTGTAGTGCCTCTGAGACATTAGCAGAATCTTTCAACAAATACGGGTCCGTTTCTTTGTATCTGCTAGCCACATTGACAATCGTGAGCACGCATTTATTTGTGCGCAATCGGCCTTGTAGATCACGGACACAATAGTGTGGAAGGACCATTCTCGAACAATCCCATGAGTGTCTTTGGCAGCGTTGGCTAACTGTTCCACGGCGGCTTCACCTCTCCAGTACCCATGCTAGCTGTTGTATATGTTGGATAATGTTCAGTTCTTTGTGTCCATTGATGGTTTGTTATATTTAAATAACTACTTTTCACAAGTGCCACGGGACGCAGAAACAAATGAACTCTCTCGACCAGGAATAGTCTTGGCTTTCATACCTCCTTTGACGACCCGTCGTGCGATTCATTCTCCCAATGTTGGATTAATCGCATTCAAGTCATGGATCCGATCCACGTCTTCATGTTGACGCCAACGGATATCTTTTGATGCTTGGTATACAAGGTCATGGCGGTAACATGTAGCATCAACACGACTGATAGCTGTTTTTCCAATCCTTGGTTGGTGATTAGATCGAGTCATAAATCCAGGCGCGTACCAGGTCCACAGTAATTGTATCCAGGTAGATGCTTTTTCATCTGGATATTTATTCCAAGACATTCCTGATAACCTTGTTAATGCAGCCGCTATACCACCACCGCCAGTGACTTTTTGAAATAATTTGCAGCTTTCCTAATAAACGTAAACATCATGCTCCACATCGAACACAAGTTCTAGTAATCTCTGCTAGTCCATTACGTGTTTGAACTGGAGTTGGATTTCCGGTAGGTGTTTTCGCGCGACATGTCATTCAATATGAACACATGGTTGTATTACAACGACAAACAATTATTCAATGGCGTCACGCAAAAGAAAATTCGCAGATCATTTCAGTAAAGAGAACGAATTTGGGAAAGTCAAATACTTTTAGGTCATTGATTTCTTCGCATAAGCAACACCAAACCAGCCAAGCAATTTGATGGAACTGTTTCCAAACTCAGTTTGGGCACTCATGATTGGCCGTGCGGGATCCTGTAAAAAGTTGCTGTTGTGCTATATGGTTTTACTATGATTAACATGTAATCGGTTGTGCGTTTTTGCACCGTTGGCTGATGCGCAACTTTGTTATTATGTGCTCAGACAACTTCAAAACGCGTTGAGACGTGGTAACAACACTAAGACGAATTTGTTGTCCACGGGATGCAGAGCTTCCATCGATTTCGTTTTCACTATTGATGAAATGACTACCATTGACTATCTATCTGGATTTTAAAAAAAAGACAATATTGTGGTTTACGACAATGTGATGCTTGAAAATCAAGTTAATCCCGCTCAGATATTTTCACGAGGCCGACAAAAAACAAAACAAAACAAAACACGGCCTTTATTTATTTGACTCAACGACACACCTATGTGATGATATTTCTTGGTATTGACGCACATTGTCTTGGAAACGTCCAGTGGACCTGGTGCCGCCAACCATTTGTGGGATGAATTTCTTGAGACGTTTACGTCGGTTACCTCGGACCCGCATTTGGCTGGTGGGTCACGCAAGCATCGCACTGATTTCAATGCGGAAGAATTTCACACGGGTTTGTCTCTTACGGATACGTCAATTTGGTAAAGTTCAAATCTTATTTAAAAATGTTCGGTAACGATGTTATAGAGAAGCAGCCCATGGTTCAGTTCGTAAGATAGCTAAATTCACCAAGGCTATTAAAAAGAAGTCACAACAGCAACTGTAACTACGATTGCGCATTGTCAGAGGAGGTGAATTAGGATGTCAAAGAAGACGTTGAAAAGTTTGGAGAAGCCAAGAGTATACTCGTCAAACGCAACGGAGAACTTGACAAAGACGTTAAACAGGTAATTGCTATGATACCAGACGTGCCACCCGGCTACAAGTTATAGTTGCCTGTACCGCCTCAATTATTTAAGGAAATAGTTCGCCAGGCGATTTTTGGAAATCATATGTGTGACCCTTTTAGCAGACCTCCGAAATGGAAAGAGTACATCATAAAAATAGTTCAATGATACATGACAAGTACATGAATGCTGAATGGCCTAAAATTATATCAACATCTTTACGCCCCTAGAGCAATCACCAGTTGTATGTGCTGGGTCACAGCCATAGGGTGTCCACAAATAAAGACATTTTGCTCAAAAGATACAATTTCAACAATAACAGTAAATTATGTTACTCATCAGTAACTCTTTGTCAAAGTTTTTATTATAGAAATAAATTTGTCGTGAAAAAAAAAAACCCGCAAGAAATCAATAAAACCATAAGTAAATTTATATTCTTTACTGTCTGATAGTGTTATAAGTCAGCCATACTGACATGATTTATTAAAAGTTTCAAAATGCTTTGAATTTAAATCATAACCAAACATTTTATTTTGGTTTTGAAAACCTAAATGTTGTAGTTCATATCTATTTTGTTCTGATTTTGACTAGATATTTGCTAACAATTATCTTACGTACGTTTAAATGCTGAAAATCAGCCTTTTAATTCTTTTCCTATGTTTGCGAAAATAGTAATAACTACGAAAATAAATTGTGTGATTCGTCAGAAACAGCCCGTAATTTTTGGCCGAATCAGCCAATATTCCTATCTATTCTGGCTAGAGATTTGCTAATAACTATCTAAAGGAAATCTAAAAGATGAAAATCAACCTGTTAATTCTCTTATTATGTTTGAAAAAAAAAACAGTAATAATTAGTAAAATAAATCGGGTATATGTGATCAGTTGTTTTTTTTTTGTTAATATTTCACGTGGTCCGAATTGTCTGGCATTAGGACCGAATCAGTCTGTAGGCTTGATCTGGGCCGAATCAGTCGCGGTGGAAATCAGTCATGGTCCCAAATAGCCAGCAATAGCAGCATTATGTTGCTGAAATGGGCTTATGGTCGTTCCGTACCCAAGTCGTTTCGTACCCAGTGGAAATTGGTCGTTTCGTACCTAAGGTGCTAGTCGTTTCGTACCCGAGGTCCCGGTCGTTTCGTACCCAAGTTGCTGGTCGTTTCGTACCCATTAATTGACATGGTCAGATATACATTATTGTCATATTTACCGCTTCCTCTCTAGGCCTAATCTTTATCCTACCTTAAAAATTGCACGAGCAAAGCATACCCAGGCAATAAATTAAACTAACAATAATTACAATAATTGTCTTGTTTTCACTGTATAATAGTATATATGAACTAAAAAGAATTTACAAAAATTTCCGTTGCCATAAAAATAAAAATAAAACGTTGGCCAGGCTTAAATAATGGAATACATCGATTTTTTTTTCTATCGTTCCAATTAAGAAAGATTATCCTACTTTTTGGTATTATTGTGTAATGTTTAATGTGACTAAAAAAATACAAATCCTCTCAAAGCAACAAAAATACTGCGATCTTTTAGTAATGGGGTTGATGGGGTTGAATGCAGATAAAAGTGTTGCTTAATTAAGATTCAATTCTCCAAGGACAAATAGTGGTGTTAATTTCAATTTTTGTCGCTTGCTTTTAAAAGGTGCTGAACGTGATATACTATACGGACCGCCAAGCCATTTTTTTGGTAGACTGTCGGCCGCATTAGCATACTTGTGCAAAGTTTTGGACATGTTCACCGATCTCAAGACACTAACGAATTAGTGGCATAATTGAAATTCTCTGTTTTCAACTAAGTATAAATATTAATAATTTTTCATGGCAAGTGAACATTTGTTTTCATTGTTTGGCATAATGATTTTTTTTTTATCATACTAAATATAATGCACATAAAAAATCGCGCAGAGAGAGAGATTTAACTTTGCACTGCATTTTATATATATTTACTTTTATATATATATTTACTTAAGTGTTTTTTTTATAAAAAAAATGTATTTACTTATTTAAACAATAGAATATATGTATACATGTTTTGTTTCTGCCAGTATCGAAACGTTTATAATACAGCATCCCATGTACTACGGCATATATATATATATATATATATATATATATATATATATATATATATATATATATATCTATATCTATATATATATATATATATATATATATATATATATATATATATATATATATATATATATATATGTGTGTGTGTGTGTGTGTGTGTGTGTGTGTGTGTTTGTGTGTGTGGTTGGCTTCCGTTAGTCTCGAGAGACGATGGAAATGCGCACATGAAAGGTGTCCTAGTTTGTAGCTGTGCAGCGTCTTCTGTGACTATAAAATCCCACACGGGAGTGGCAATCCTTGCTGCAGTAGCTACACTTGAAGTATGACTCAAGTCATATATATATATATATATATATATATATATATATATATATATATATATATATATATATATATATATATATATATATATATATATATTCCAGAATAGAACAGTAAAAGTTACATTTAAATTAAATTGTACATTCCTGAGTTTTATTACATTCATGTAGAAAACATAATTATATTATGCATTTATATTTTCAGATTTAAAATTCATTGTCTAATAATACAGTTAATTTGCATTGTCAATCAGATGTTGGACCGTATGTTCTGCAGCAAAGTTTCAGTAATTTCGAGGAGATAACGCCGTTCTGATACTCTTCCCACACCGAAAATATTCTCCCCTGCAGTTTTTGAAAAGTTTATTTCTGGACGACAAAAGCTAAAAAGTGGAGCATATGTCAGTTGTAACCAACAAAGGAGAGTAAGAGCAGGGACAATTAAAAATAAAATATATGCCTCTATGGTTACTACTGAATCTTTTTGGCTTAATGACTGATTTTAACATTTGAAAACTATAGTACTGGGTACGAAACGACTAGGACCTTTGGTACGAGACAACCAGTACCTTGGATACGAAACGACCAATGCTTTGGGTACGAATCGACTCGTTTGGGTACGAAACAACTTGGGTACGAAATGACCAGTTCCCGCTGAAATGTACAGATTAACATTATAGATAATCTAAATCGTTTAGACGGATGACAAAACTTCATCGTTCAGTAAAGCATCTTCTTCATTCGACAACGAAAATCACGTGGCTTGTAGCGAGTTTTCTCGAAAATTAACTTGTAAGTCGCCTTTAGTGTGGTTAGGTGTATTCTAGGCATAATAGCAATCAGATATGGCAGAGTCTGAAAGTGTTAAGGCAGACATAATCTATGACAGAGAAAGAGTACTGGATAGGATAGATGTGACAGAAAACAAAGATGGAGGCATTTTAAAAGAGATTTTGAAGCCAGGCACAGGGGATGAGACTCCCTCTCAGGGAGATAAAGTGAAAGTACATTATGTCGGGATGCTCGAAGATGGAACAGAGTTCGATTCAAGCAGGACAAAAGGAGAAGAGTTTACGTTTGATCTCGGAAGAGGTATCTATGACCTAAAGTTAATTTCAGCTTAGTGAAGCTCTACTTTCGGTTCTAAATTTAGAGTGCTGCACCTAATTTCGGTGGCTTGGAAAGCCCCTCCCCCTCCCTCTATTTGGGTAGGATAACTTTATGTGATTTTGGCATTTTTGAAAATCTTTTCATCTATGACCTTGTTCCAGACTTCTGAATGGTGTTAAATTGCTTCCTCAAAAATCTGTTGCTTCTGGATTTTTGTTTGGATTTTAACTTATCATCATTCCTTTTAGTTACAAAAAATTGTCAAAATTACAGTCAGAAGATTCTTAAAACTTAATAATTGCCCCCACTCTTTTATGGTACATGTACACATAACGTTTTAGTATCTCTTATTTAGTCTTCTTCATCCACTAATATGTTGGGTTCCACTAGAACATACACAAGTTGTGAACTATATACATGTGGTGTGAGGTCCAAGTGAGCTAAAAACAGGAGTAAAACATCCCTGGTTTGGAGCAAAGTGAGCCCTATGATAACTCCTGCTCTGAAAGCATCAACAGAATTGGCATTGACTAGGGTGGCTGGTAACAAGTTACACAGGTAGATTCTTGAGGGGAGTTTTTGTATGTATCGACTCTGGTGAAGGGGAATAAAAATCTGCATAAATATCCTCTAGTGCAAAATCCTTTGTGGTAGAGGTTTGCTGTTGGGATTTCATCTTGCAGGTGCGCATCATAGCAGATTTTGCTTGTTGTAATCGAGCTTGAAGCTCTTCCCATCCCAAATGTTCAAGCATGGTGGAGACACTGCTGGATTGTCGATAATTGCCAATAAAAACTGCTGTGATGCCCTTCATTTTACGGCTTAAAGTTTGGCAATACTTGATTTTGTATATGGGTATCAAATGATCAACACCTGCTATAACTGTGGACATACTTAAGATTTATAGAACGCAGAGGTCTCACTAGGATTTTAAAACTGAGTCTCACCAGTAAAAATTGCATTCCCTCCCAGAAACTTTTTTCGCATACCTGAAGTGGCATTGATGTAGATTAAGAACAGCAGAGGACCCATGACATTACCTTGGTTAATGCTTGTGGTCACGGGTTGAAAAAGATGACTTAACCTCTAATATATTCTGTTGGTTTCTTCTTATGTACATTACCCAATCAATTATAACTTTGGAGAACTACTACTTGGAGAACTACTACTATCTCACAGATCCAGCCTTCCTTGATACTACTTTTAGCTAAAGGGAGATAAAAGTTATCTGTCTACCTATGTGGTGGTTGGGAAGAGTAATCTTCTCTTATATATAAGACTTGGTGGCAAAGTCTAAGAATACATCAGTTACAACTTCCACTTGCATCAGGAAGCTTTTCACTTTTAAGGATAGTATACTCCATCAATATTTCTAACTTTTTCTATCACAAGAAAGTTTACAAGTTGTTAACACTTTGTCATTGTCATACATTTAGCTACTTGCATGGTGAGCCTTAGCGACTTCACATTCAGTTCTGCAGAAATTATTTTATATGAGCAAGTCTCTAGCGCTTATAAAACTACTATATATGTGTAATTTCCTTATGAACAGGCACATATTAGCGAGCTTCTACTCCAAGGCATTAATAACATCTGGGTGCTAACTTAAGTGTGTTTACTTGTACAGGCAGTCTTTAAGTCATTTTTCTCATAAAGTATTGCCTCATAATGAATATTGTCACACCTACTTTGTACATCTCTATAGTGGTGCCTTAGTTCTAGTTGATGTGAAGGTATTTTTTTTTTTGTGTGTGTGTGTGTGTGTGTGTGTGTGATGTATGTAGACTTCTGTATATCATCTACACTGGTTGAACAAATACAGGTCATTGCTCTATACATGTATTTTTTTCTTCAGTAACATCTTGCTCATGCATTTGAGTCATATTTATCTGCAGAAATGTTCCATCATATTTAAAGAGCACTTAGTAGTGACTTCACAAGTTAGGTTTGGGCTACATTATTTATTTGTGTGCATGCCTTTATGCACTTGAGGAACTCCTGATACATTACATCTATTTTAACACATAGAGGTAAGTTTAATTTACCATTGTATCCTTAGCCATGGAACACCATGCTTCAATGATATACCTGTACAGGCTGACTTTGACCTTTACAGGTAGCATCACAATTCAGATTGCCTGCTATCACTATTTTCCAGGTAACCATCTTTTGGCACAGCTCTGTGCCCATACAGTATTTTGTTATGAATATGTAATTAATTTAAATTGACCAGAAACATTTGCAATTACAAGAAGAAATGAATGAACTTTGACAATTATTATTTGAATGTTTCCAGATATTCCTTCAGGGTCAAACAAAATTTTTTGTGACATTGAAGTTGTATATTCAAAACCTGTAAAACAATTCACATACAGAATGAACCCTCTCAAACAGGAATACTTGATAAAGAAATTTCAGTATTTGCTGGAGAACAATTTCATAGAGCCCAAAAAAAGTGATTGGAGTTCACCATGTATACCTTTATACTTGTTCTGAAAATAGATAAAACTTTCTGTATGTACACTGATTTTAGGAAGGTGAACAGTGTGACAAAAACATTAATTTCCATTACTAAGAATCGATGACTGTATTGATAAAATTGGAAATGCCAAGTATATCACCAAATTTGACCTTCAGATTTAAATATCACATGCAGGTCAACAGGTTTATAACTCTTTTCCCTATGCAGGTGTTGTTGTTGTTATAGTTTGACCTGTATGCTTCATTGCTTTATGTCTTTTATCAATTTTTGGCACAACCTTTTAATGATTTAGCTCTGCATGGACATAGCATTCTAAAAGACAGGGCTACAATTTTATACATTTTGCTCTATTTTGTCTTACATATTTGAACTAAGGGCAAAGTGCAAACAACACACAAGTCAGGACAAAAACATCTTTTTGCATGCTGAGTTTTGCTCAATTTAAAATGTTATGGGGAGAAGGGAGATAATTCAACTGCCCTAAGCCATGGATTGCCAGACATTGACATTCTCTGAAGTAGCTCTGGCACCCAAGTTACCACATGACTCAACATTTTTGGATCTCTCTCTCTACCTTACCATCTTGGGGTCTGACTTCATTTCTCATGTGGAATGGCAAGGGTTAGAGCTAACAAACAGCTAAGGTCCCTGTTATTCAACAGACATAAAGACAGGTTACTTGGATCAAATATGCCATAACCAACTGATGATAATGTCTTCCTCACATGGATGGTATTAGGTGCTCAATCAATAAAAGTCTGGTTTCCAATCAAATCCAGTGTATGCAGGGACCAGTTTAACCCACATGTCACCTCGAGACACTCATTTGACCTGATGCCACAAATAGTTCCTCAAACTTCAGCAGAGAAGGGACTCTTAGTGACTGCTTTGAAGTCATGGTCTATGAGTTAGTGACTGACGCACCTCATCACTCTTGTTAGCTGAGATTCTCCAGTATTGTCGTTGACTCATGGAAGTTGATGCCATGAATGGCTTGAGTATTGACTAAACAGAGTTGTTAACACTCTTTGGCCAATGATGTAACTGCACCTGCATGTACAGTTGCCAGAATGCATCTCTGTTCTATGGCTGCACTTTACTGAAGGACTACTATATGGGTAAGCTAAGAGCAGAGCCTTTATCCTCTGACATTCTGTTTAGCATCCAGATGGAAGAACTTCATAGACAGGCCATGAAGGAGACGTATTTTCCCTCCATCCCACAACCACTGCGTTGAGACAAGGACAGTACTGGAAATCAACAAAAGAACCCAAGGGCCCCTTAAAGAGCACAAACCTATGAAACAGTCCTATTGTTCTTTCCAGCCTTTTCTTGGACCTATAGGCAAGCAACAATCTATATTAGGTCATTAGACTAAGCACCCTCAATCCATTCATCCATGCCCCTTGGTTGCCATTGGAAACACCACATCGCATTTTGAATGCTATCCATGAAAGAGACTTTGCCATCAGTTTCGAGTTAAATAGCGCATACTTATATGTCTCTATTTACAAGCCTCACAGGATGTTCTGCAATTTGCCTACTGCATCCTATATCAATTCATGGCACACCCATTAGGGATCAACATTGGCCCCATGGTCTTTACTCGTCTGACTAATTGAGTAATGGCACATGTCCAGACCATTTCTGTAAGTGGCAATATTAAGTTAAACCCAATCTAAAATGCTAGAATACCTCCATGATGCATGGAGGACAAGCAAAAAAGCTTATCAAAGAAAAATTATTAAAAAACAGCACCATGTACCCTATGCAAAAAACAGAAAGATACAAAAAACATAATTTTACAATGTAAAAAAATTAAGTCTCAAAGAGATGAAATTATTAATAAAATAAAAAATAAATTAGGATTTGATAATAATATCACTTACTCAACACAAATGAAATAAATGATTCTAACCTCTACAAAGAAATAACTAATTTCATACTTTTTGCAATAGACAAGAAGAATGCACATATGGATTAAGGAAAAGTAATTAACCACAAATAGAACAGAAATAATGGAAAAGCCATTTTTAGAATGATCTTGTGAAAAGAGCACCATTTATAAAACCATTTAACTTTTGACTCTAATAATTGGAAAAGCCATTTCAAAGAATGAGCTAGCAGAAAAAGTACCAGAAAATAAAAGTTTTATCAACCACTCACCAATAATATAAAAACTGGTAAAGCCCTTCCTTATGAAAGGATTTTGCAAAAAAGCACTGGAATCCCCCCCTTTCCCAAACCTGCCATACCCCCCATGCCTTTTTTTTTATACGATGAGCTAGCAAAAATAATATTTTAAAGATCTGGAAAACACAATATATCTTTTTTCTAACTTTTCAGTAAAAAAGTTCCACTTTGATTTCTCTTGTTATTTACCACAGACAAAATAAAAATAATAAGTATACACCCTTTATGGGAGTTCAACTATATTTAATCATTAAATGTGACAGTCATAGCGTGCAACATAACTTAAAAATTTCATCTGCATCAAGCGATTACTGCAGCATGGTAAAAGTCAGCAACCAATGACTCCTAGCCTCAGTTAGATGTACACCATCTCCTGACAAACAGACACTCCAAAATCCTTGAGTATTGTAAAAAAAATGTTTGCTCAGAGAATGCACAGACCCTAGAAAGCTCCAAATTGACCTGATGACCTAATTAACAATATGGACCCCTGAGCATCTATCTATCCTTATTTGCACACTCAGAAGGTATATGGCACAAATTTGGTAAGCTAGGAACACTGTGTCCACATATAAGTAAACGCATATTGCACAGAAGAAATCCAATGTATGAATGACAAAAATAAGAATGTAATCAGGAACACCATGCATCTTTTCATTGAAGTCCATGCAGAAAAAGTTTTTATTTCTTTTTTCAAAAGAACCTTGACCTGCTACTTATTTTAAAGTCACATCAATATACACCTATGGAAAAAAAGAAGAGAAAAGAAAAGAAAAAAAAGAGAATAAAAAGAAAATATTAAGAAGAAAAAAGACAGAAAAGAAAGCATACTAGACAAACAAAAATGGAAACACATTGTAATAAATACAAAACACATTGTAATAAATACAACACACATGCATTAACAGAAAACAGCATACAATTAGCACCCGAAATTCTCTAAATTTAACTTAGATTGTGCTGTTCTTACATAAATAAAGAGCAATCTTAATATTTCACCACAAAAAGGACTTACTGACTCCAGTAGAGTCACTTATAAAACAACAATACTATGAAAGAGGAAAGGAAATTGACCCTGTGACTCAATTGTCCCTAGGTTGGAAAGTTCAGGTAGGGAGAGATAGAAACCAAATCCCTTGCAAGCTCTAGCATAGGGTGGGAGTAAATCTCTACTCAACCTCTGGGATAACATAACTCTAAAGATATGGTGAACAAAGCCAAGAGTAACCCCTGCAAAATTATAAATCAAATATTTTTGCACACACAAACAAGACATACAAACAAAACGAATGGGTGGACAAGTGAAACCCACACCAAAACACATCTTTTGGAAAACCAGGGTGTCACTACTAAGTCCTAACCAGCCATATATGCTGAAATGGGGCTATGTGGTGCCAATACTAGAAAATTGGCACTTGCCAGACAAGCTTTAAAATAGGAAAATAACAGTTGTCCAGGAATTCCTTTTATACATGGTTTATAACATGTATGTGTTTTATTTAATAGATATCTTTTCAATTCATTGTAGGGAAAGTTATTCAAGGATGGGATATGGGAATAGCCACTATGAAGAAAGGAGAGGTAGCAAAATTCACAATTCGACCAGAGTATGGATATGGAAGATCCGGATCCCCACCCAAGATTCCAGGAAATGCCGTACTTATATTTGAAGTGGAACTAATTGACTGGCATGGTAATAAACTGTTTAAAGCTTTGTAATTCAAGTTGATTTCAAATTCTTTGAAAGTTTTTATCTTGTGGCTTAATGTCTCTGTCCTTTGAACTTCACCGCATAAAACTAATAGCTATTCATCTTTTGTTTATTAGGAATTGCACTTCTGCGGTTCAGGACTAGACTTGCTACAGTTAGTAAGCAACTTCACATTACTTCCTCTTATATATGCTGATTATGCGAGCCCCAAAAAGATGTCAGCATTTATAAGTGATGGAGCCATATAATTTGGGATGCTTTAACATCATTGTCCAGATAATGCACTAAGACATGAAAATATTTTATTATGTGAACAGGGATGGTACAAAGTCTAGAAAGTGTGGAAACAAAGAGTACTTTTTCCAGGCCTGGAAAAAGTATTAAAAATAAAGATTTTTACCTAAAGTTCTGGGAAAAGGATGCAATTTTAGGATGCTATATTTAAGTTGTTGTATCATGGGGTTGGATGAGACATCAACTGCTGCATACAGGTTCATTTAGGTTGGCAAAAGACTCGTGTGACCTTGCTATCAGCCACTCATGATTGATGGATACTATTTTAGATCATGCAGATCACAGGAATATTTACAGAGACTTAAAATGCATGTACCAGATAGTAGGGGTGAAACAATTGATATATCAATACTTTTGTTGTACTGATACACATATTGATGTAACAGGTAGAAAATTGAAACAAAATGATACCTAGCAAATGCAAGTTATTTTGATCTTCAGCAGTTGTCAATGATTATTATTTGTTTGCCTTCGTTTAATGTAGAATTTATCTGAGACAGCAGGCAGAACACTCATTTTATTTATTTAGTATAAGCAACAACAAAAATATGATAACCCTCACTCGGCTTCTACAAAATTAACAGAAAGTGACAAGATTTTTATATATTACACCCCCACCCCTGGCCAATGCCATGCTAATTAATTTATTCCACAGTTTTTCAGCACAAAAGAGATATTCCAGATGTTTTCCACAGTTACAATGCTGCCAGGCATTTCTGAGCACTTAAGATTCTGTCTCCAATACTGAAGCTAAATGTGTACCGAATTCAACCGATTGATGAAAATAAAATACTGCAATGCTTACCATTTGAGAAGAGGTGATTGTCACCAGAATGTTCTGTTCAAAATAATATTAGTTTTGGACACACTGGATCCAACCCTAGTGTTTTCATGACTCGCAAAATGTTGGCCTATTCTGTACACAGCTTTGAAAAAATGTAATGTTTATCCATTGGGCAATGGAAATAAAATACATTACTTTGGACATTTTCTGTCAGTCAAGTAACTAGGTCAGGTTTATAGCTAGTTTTACAAAA
Organism: Potamilus streckersoni; assembly: GCA_016746295.1. NCBI lineage: Eukaryota > Metazoa > Mollusca > Bivalvia > Unionida > Unionidae > Potamilus > Potamilus streckersoni. The sequence continues at coordinate 1,117,802 of JAEAOA010000596.1, read as the reverse complement.
TTCAATGTAACAGGGCCAACAAATGGCAAGAGATATTAGGTTAACTAAACCAATCTTGTAAAAACATTTTATAAACAAAAATAAGCTATTATGTGGAAGAGAAATAACAATGGCAAGAGATATTAAGTTAACTAAACCAATCTTGTAAAAACATTTTATAAACAAAAATAAGCTATTATGTGGAAGAGAAATAACAATGAATAAGATGTAATGTGTTTACAATGTCTTGTTTATGGGGAAAAATTATTTCAGAATTTAGAAACAGACAACATGCTGGGAAATTTCTTGAGAATCCCATTTTAGCGGCAAGTATACACATTGGGTAGCAGACGATTTTGCATGTGTGGGAAAACTTCTTGCAAAATTGGTAACTTGGATTAAGATCCAGAATTGTTTTAAGGTATATATTTCCATCTTTTAAGTACCGTATTTATTTGTATGATTCTAAAAGATACATAGGATTTTCTGGGTTACAAGTTCAAGAATGTCATGGAGTGGGTCTTCATGTTGACATTTAGAAATTTAGAAATCACATTTTCATATGCATTTCAAGTTGAAATGTGGTATATTTTTACACATTTTATGAATATCACTTTCCTTAACCCTTTTATCACTAAGTAACTTTGTAGCCATAGAGTACTCAACACTAAGTAACTTTGGAGTTGTAAAGCAAAATGACTTGTGGACTTTGAAACAACATAACTTTGTCAATGTTAAAGATATCTGGCTGGATTAGGTGTCAAAATCAAGGTTAAAAATCAAATTTTATGACTAATTCATTAAAATGTGCATATCTATTACAACTGTTAAAATGCAAGTACAAACCGGTAACACAACAGGTAAAATACCAGTAATTATTTTATTACCTCTTAGAAAACTTAGAAAGTTCTCAAAACTTGTTCAATTGACCCTAGATGTACTAGTGAATAATCACAGTAACAACACAAGTCTTTCTTTCATGGTGTCCATAATATATAAAAATTCTATAAAATGAACCAAAATGATCTCCAAGGTGAGATCTGTCCACACACCTATATAGCCTCTGCCATGTTTGATCGCCGCACTGAAGTTCATTAAACGGACAATTTTTCCAAAAACTTCATCTGAATAGAATATTTGAAAATATTCTGAAGCTTTCCTTGAGCCATCTAACACTCGGGTGTGCCCAACTCTGTCAGAAAACTGAATCAAATCTCTTTGGTTTTCCAGCTTCATCCAAACAAAATCACTTGGAGTGTACAATTCCTCTGGTTCAAAACCTTCAAAGTTTTCTTCATCTTCATCCCTGTCACCCACAAGTGCATTCTATTGTCTCTCCAGACATCTCTCATTTTCATCCAAATTTACCAGGTCAAAATTATTCAAATCCTCCGATAACCTCCTCTGAAATTTGTTCAAACTCCGCCATTTGGATACAAATTTCAGCATTCAGAAAACACGTTAAAAGTTCCTACTTTAAGCTAAACTCATGAGATCATCCAAATATAACGTCTACATTACAAGAAGGAAGGTTTTAAAGGTACCCCGAAAGTTATTTAGTCGGGTACTATAATGTTAAAGAAGAACACTGCCCTAGACCGAAAAGTCGGTCCATAGTGTTTTCGGACTTACTTCTTCTGGACCGATTTTTCAGTCCGTAGTTATGAAAGGGTTAATTAAAATATGATTGAGCTTTCTTGATACAAAAGGATTTTTGACTAGAAATAACATGTGATCCAATGTTTAAACAAATGATTTGTTGCACAGAATTACCCAACGCACAGCATTGGCTGACATGGGGTACATCAAGTACTTTACTCATCATTTATTGAGCATCTTTACTTGAAGTTTCTTTGTTGATTTGTAGCTTGCCTTCTTTGGTTGAGTTTGAAAGCTACACTAATCATGTCGTGCAGTGAAATGTTAAACTGAATTCCCATTGGTGGTTTATTCCAGTCCAGGGTCACCAATCAGCATTTAAAGTAGGTTATGCAGTGTGTGACAGTGAGGAAGTATTGGCAGAGCTACATAGAAACTTTGCATAAAAGTTGATCATTAATTGTTCTGGAGAGTGTGTAAACAGATGCCAGGGTGCATTAATCAAATTTGTAAGAGTTTGTGTACTTGGATCTGTGATGTGTGAGAACCACAAATTGATTGAATGTCACACATATGAAAATTTACTCAGATGCAATAGACAATTTTTATTTAACCATTCAGCCATAAAGTGCTTTTCACTACATAAGTCTTAACATCTGTTTTTAGGGTAGACAACTATTTACACATTTGGGCTCTTCTTGACATGAATTGTTGTTAAACTGAATTTAATTGCAACAATTAAAGCATTATATCGTGCTCTAAACCTTGCATCAATGAAGATTTACAAATGCACATTTAAAATATGGGCTACCAAGAAAAACCTAAAATGGTTGACTCCCAGAGTGGTCCTTCTTAATATGATGATTTCATTCATCAAATGCTTGCTGGTTATAGTTATGATGACAGTAATTTTTTAATTTATGACATATTAAGGTGTTAATGGAAATACCATTGAGTGATTTTGAGTCTGAAAATGGAGTTAAATATGGGTCTGATGTACATGCTGGATGGACAAAAATAGACCACATGTTGGTTAATCATCCTTCCAGCAAAGGTACAAAAGGCAGAATACCAATCCAAACTACAAAAATTTTAAAGTAAAATGCAATTTTCATTTCTTTTATTAAACAATTTCTGTGAGATCATGAGCTACTAAACCATATATTCCTATTGGGGTTAAGATAAATATGCAAGAAAAAATGAAATTCAGAAGCAAAGATATTTATTTGATCAAGAATCCTCAGTCTGGTGGCAAAAGTGAGTTCTGTATCTGATCAAATGGAACAGCCTTTAATGGGCCTGAATGTTGAATAAAACTCACTGACAACTCACAGGTAGTCTGAAAGTATTTTGTTATTTTGTCATGGATGAGAATGAGAATTGCATATAAGTAGATGCTAAGTATATGTCTGTCTATATTCTGTGTGCTGGAAATACAACCATTAAATTGCGTAAAAGGGCACCACCTACCACTGAGAGACCCTTCTAAAGATGGAAAGACCATCAGGTTCATATGTGTATCAACAATGTATTGTGTAGTGGGCTGTGTATTATTAATTGTATCGATATGCAGCACAGATGTGTTGTTTTACCCCACATAGATGAGTCTGGAAAAAGTTTATACCAGTCTAGAAAAGGTTTGGAATCTTTTTTTACCAACAGCTGTATGAACCCATCAAAAAATCATTTTATAAATGGTTTTCATTAGTCAAGAACTAAGTAAACTTCAAACTAGTTTGGAAAGGTTTTCAACTGATTTTCTGGTAAAGTTTAAAGAACTAAAACAAAAATTATTGATTGAGCACAGGGCTCAGAATTATCCCACACTATCCCACAGGTGGCAGTTTGCTGATGGACTGCTAAAATCCAGCTATCACTAATTCATCCAAGCATTGAACATTACTACCAGTCACTATCATAATAGTTGATAAGTGGTCATGAGTCATTAATTCCGATAATGGTTAATGGATTTGTTATTTTGTTAATTGAGTACCTTCCAAATCCTGCACTTGATGAGGTACAGTGAATACTCAAGGTGCAAATTGACTAGCCTGGTATACTGGCACCAAGCAATGATTTCATTACTGATGATAATAAAATATGTAGGGTATTAAGCTAATATTGACCAATCAGAAAAGGTCATGCAAACACACACACACACACACATACACACACACACACACACACACACACACACACACAGATAATAGTTTTTTCTAAACTATGTATACATATTGTATTATGAAAAATTCAATTCAGCTGTCAAACAATCTTTGATCCTATCAGATAATTGGTGTTATGATATTATAATTAATGGATGCTAAAATTATGTAAATTTTACAGTGATGTGGAAATGCCTGCAGAAATCCATATGCACAAATGCATTATGAGCCAGGTTACAAGTAAAACTCTTATATTGTATATATTTGCCTACATACATACATACTTTTACAGGTGAGGACTTGACTGATACAGAAGATGGAGGCATCATCAGGCACATCATAGAGAAGGCTAGAGCTTGGGACAGTCCAAATGAAGGAGCCACAGTTGAAAGTATGCATTTTAATTGTCTACCAGAGCACATTGTTATGTCTTTCCATCTGACCTTTAGCTCTAAGTTTCTGCACTGAAATTCATTTTTTAATCGTATAAAGTTATCAAACATTGTGGATGGTTTTCACTTGGGTTAAGAGGAACCCTATTGATTTTGGGGTTAAAAGGTGGAAAAGCAATTGAAGCAAATGCTATTTAACCAATGCCTAACATTATTACACATACATAGACAATTAATAAAACAACAGATTTGCAATCCTATCAGTGGACTGTTGTAGAATATGACTAGTTATATTAAAAAAGCTCTTCTTTTAAAAATAGATACACTCACATATTGTCTGTCTCAATTTGAATGGAAAGAAGGGTTTACTGTGTTCCCATGCTGACTTGTGTTATATTTGAATAGTTACAATAATGCTTTATTGGCAAAAGACAAAAGGCAAATAATATGGTATGAAAAAATGTGAGCATTTGCTCTAATGTACTTGTCACAGAGGCTGTTTCAAAACAAGTTTACATATTTTTTCAACTGCCATTTTGTAGTGTTTATTTTTTTAAAAAAATCATTCTGGATTAAGGATTTTTATTAATTTGAATTACAGTACTTTAATCTCGTTACTTCTATGAATTAATCTTACAATGTATAGCTTCTCTTAAGTCGTATGGCCAAAATACACTGCATATGAATACGATAATTTTTATATGCATATGAACTGTGTCTATAATATGCATACTGCTTGAACATAAAATATTGCAGACATGCATATAGAGAAATTGATGGCATAATTCAAATAAGAGAATGAAAACACACAAATGTAAAATTAACCCCTCACTGGTGGCAAGATTTTATTTTAATATGTGTCCAGGACCAATATTTTATTGCTACTTTTAAAAGATATTAAATGCTTTTAAGTTTTTTGTAGCTTTCTTACTGGATACACATACTTATCACAAATATTGTCCCTCTCAGGAAAGGTCACCCATTTTATATGGCCACTTTACCGATTGCAGAGGGGGACCACTATATTATCATTGGAATTTCTGAACAGGACTCCTCAAAATTCTTGTTTAACTACAGTAAAGACCTTCTAGAAGCGGAGACTCTCTTTGGGGGTCTCATTCCTACTGTGGCTTATCAAGACTTACTGGATCACCAACATCCATCTTTTTCCTCCTCAATTGACCAGGAAATAAGGTCAGGCGAATTGCCCCCAATGACCATATGCCAAATATTTCAAGCAGGCAGAACCCCAGTCCAATCACCACCTCCCTCATCTGCTCATGGTACCCAGCAGGTCACCATAGATTCAAGATGTTCTCTAACCCACTTCCCGATCCTGCCAGGGAAAAGGGGAGGGTGCAATCATAGCAAATTATCCCATCTCCTGCTATGCATCCCCTTACCAAATGTCCCAATAGGTGTTCGCATAGGCCTCTTGGGGTTTGGTCGAGCATCGTAGACAATGAGTGAGGACTTTCCATCATAAACAATTATTATCAGCTCCATTTTTAGGAATAACCCCCATTATCTCTGACCCCTATTTTCTCTTCCCCAATGCAATCTGCTTCTGCAAATGTGACAGTTGAGAGGGTGTACAATAATCATTCTCCCACCTTCTACTCCTAAATCTTCCTGGTCACCAATAAAGGGGGAAATTTCAAATCATTATTGATCTCACCTTGCTCAACCAGTTTGTGTCATTTGATTGAGCTGTCTCCAATGGTTGCCCAATTTCACATTCCCATATTTCCTCCACACCACAGATGTAGCTTCATTATCTTTCATAGGCAAGGAAGTTTTTCAATTCTGGTTTCTGTCGTTTGGAATCTTTAACACACCCAGATCCTGGCTTTTAGGAGTAGTAGTGGCCTACCATTGAACATAAATTCTCCAATTTTTTTTAATACTGGCTGTTTCACCCATGCCCATGTTCAGTCCCTTCATCAGGATCTGTTCTGCTGTTGGTCCATCATAATTCAGTTGGGTCTCCTACACAACGTTGAGAACTTGGAACTTTTTTGAAGATGTGCCAGCTTTGCTAAGTTTTTATCATCTGAATTAACCCAAACTATATTACAGAAGTCCAAAATGGGTTGTATGTAACTTTTATAAAATAGTTTTCTGTGCCTTTCAGGGACAAAGTGTCTTATCCTACTGAGAAGCCATAAACTTGAATTGACTTTTTTTTTTTACTGATGTTTGATATGTTCAGTCCATGATAGGTTATTTTGTACCAAAACACCAAGTAGCCTATCATGACAGACCATTTGCAACCTTTTATCCTTCCATGTCAGACACAGTTCATCACTATCAAGTTTTGTTCTTTTGTTCAGTGTTGAGATAAGAAAAAAGGAAATGAAAAATACACGAATAACAATAGCTCAATTTTATCATCAGAAATGGTGATTATTACTTGTAAAGATAATATCCATATTGTGAAATTTGCAAGTGCTAATAAGATATCTAATATTAATTTTGGGGTTTTTGTTTGTTTAGAGAAATAGTTGTCACTACACTATAAATAAACAGTCTAACAGGTGGCAAAAGAGAAAAAGAGAATGAAATAAACACCAATTAAATGTCTTGCCATGTGAAATCCTTTAATTTTGCAACAATATAACACTATAATCGCAACATATTCTCTTCTATGACAACATGAAAAGAGACAAAGACACTGAAACCCATGAGTACTTTTGTGAGAACCTAATTACACGTCAGTTTTGTTTTGATCAACTATTTGGGGAACTTTTTATTGCATTAAAAAAAGCAATTAAAAGAGATCTGTGTTGTTTTATCACTTTGAATTCATTTGCATTGAATCGAGCAAAGAAAGTACAATTAAAAAACATTAAAGGCATGCCAATAGCAGCATAAGATCTTGTGGTCATTACCATTATCAAAATTCATTTTATTTGACCAATCTAAAATGGTATCACATTTTTATGTACTTGAAATTACTGAAGTATATAATATCAGTAATGTATCCTAATCATTTGTAAATGCGACCATGGAGAGAAAAGAAAGTAAGCGAAAGGTGTACTCAGTGATTGAAAAGCTGTGCATCATAGATAGGGTTCATAATGGTGAAGCGAGATCAAAAATTTGCAATGAACTAAACAATTGCTGAGTCGACATTTATAGGTTGGACTAAGGATAAGCAGAAACTTGATTATTTACATGCTGTTGATTTGGATAATGGGATCAAATGAAAACGATCATGGACTGCAAATGAAACTGAATTAGATGTTGTGCACACATGAATCACACAGCAACATGATCAAGGTGTTTCTATATCTGGAACAATTCTCAATACCCACACAGAAAAGAAATGGCAAAAAGTACAGAGAATGAATCTCATTTTAGAGCAAGCCATGGATGGTTTTGGAGATTCCAGCATGGACATAGAATTAAACAAAATTCATTATCGGGAGAAATAAGCTCAGCGAATCAGGAAACCGCTTGTAATTATCCATTACAGCTCAGGGATTATTATCCATGATCGATACACAGAGACGGCAGAGAAATCAAAGAGTAACACAAAAAATGAACACATATTTTCAAAATGTGAAGTGATATTTGTCAAACTGCAAAGATTATAGTGTTCTAATTTACGTTATTTTAAAATTGTAGAGCCATAAAATTCATGTTGTCAATGGTAACCTATGTAAAACAAATTTTAAATTTTGCTTCTACTGCAATCAAATCTACCCATCAATCGATCAACATTGTTTTTTCAAAATAAATGTCGATCTTTTGTACAAAAAAGTCTACTTTGGATCAAACAATAAAAACTAGAATTTATCCAATAGAACACAAGAATTTCAGACATAGTACACAATGTGTTATGTCGTACATTTGTTAAGTGAATGGAAACCATGTAGAATAATATTTTGATCATCTTCTCAATATACTGTAAGCTATCCTGATGTTAATGTTGCTGTGTAAGAAAAAAAATAAACAAAATATACTGCTATGAAGAGATATTTATTCACAGTTAATTTTATGATTATTGATTGAGTATTCAACACTAATATGCCAACCCCCCCTCTTTTTGCCTTGTTGATCCTTTTGTTAGTTTTGTTGTTTGTTACAGGTTCCTCGATAACTCACGCCCTCATTTATAACACGGTTAATGTTTTTGGACCCTGGTGTTTGCGAGTTATTGAGGGAGTGGTGTATGTAGTTATGTAGTTAGTAGGTTGAGGATATTGACCCAGGGGCCACAACTGTATTCTCCTCCTATCATCAGTGTGTTATCACTTGGGTCGGTGATCACACTCACTAGCTGAATGTACATACTTGTCAACTTTTATGGGTTACCCATAATGTTGTCATTTTCATGGCTGTACAGCTGTTTTGTATGCTTTTTTTGGTTATAAAAATTCACATTTTTAAAAATTTTTTTTTGTTAATACTGGGAGTCTCAATATAAAATTTTAAAATAAACAAGCTAATATGCATTGGAAAGCAATGGAAGCCTAGAATGCTGAAATTGGGTTAAGGCTTTGTTTTGTTCAAGATTCTTATGATCCCTTTAACCGATTTTGGTATTCCCAGCTTCCATCGCTTTCCGGCCAACTGAAATGTAGGCCAACAGAACTTGAAACATGTCCATTTGCTTGTGTGAGAATCTGAATTTTTAGGAAAAAGACATCAGTGCCTCACACCTGGATATGAAGAACATAAAGATGATTTTGAGGATTATTTCATGCTGCCAGATGAATGTGTGCCGGTTTTAACATACCATCGCCAGAAAAAGGAGCTTTTGTAACTACTGGTTGGATACTATCCGCCAGATAATTAGTACCGGTAGCATCCGCTTACCAAATTTGAAATTAGTTATTCTGCAAATACTTACCTTGCCTTATTACAATGCAGACTGTAAAAGATCTTTTCTATAGATTGTAATGCAGACACACTAACATCATTTTTACAGTCTAAAATAAACATTGACACCTTCTGCAGAGACTTTAAAACCCCTAATTACATTTTGAAAAGTGCAATGGGTGCATGTGTTGCATATAATAATGTGTGTGTGTTACAATACTCAGAATCAAAAGAATAAAATAAAATAAAGTTTCACATATGTAATTATGTGTAAAATTTGTTCATTTATGGCATTTATTTTAAAATTGTTGATCTTATATTAAGTGAATGCATTTATTCATGTATGGTATTTTTGGTATCTGTAAGGATTTTAATGGTCTGGCTTACAGGTTTTCATCTCGGGGGGTTGACTGGTATAAATGTATATTGGTCTCATAGCCTGTTTATTAGTACACACACGTTTTTACTTGCGATGTTATCATCATTTAGTTTTTGTTTTATTTCAGTTCACATTATTGGAAAGCATAATGGCCATGTGTTTGAGGACAGAGATGTTCGATTTGTCATGGGAGAGGGAGTAGACCAGAAACTCCTGCCAGCGATTGAGAATTCTGTCAAACGGTTTAGAAGGAATGAAAAATCACGTCTGGTCATACAGCCCAAATATGGATATGGAGAGACTGGCAATCCAGAACTTAACATCCCTCCAAATGCTGTACTAACCTACATAGTTCACCTCAAGAGTTTTGAGAAGGTATAAATCATAGCTGTTCTTGCAAAATGGGCAACTAAGTCGGCGAAAAAAAAAACTTTGCTTTTTCCTGTTAAGAAAGCAAAAACAACTTTGCTGTGTGATTTCTTTTAGACAAACAATGAGTTCATTAGTTTATGACTTCTGAGATGCTCCCTCTCTGTAGCATGGAGGTTCTGACATTGTAATGATAAACACAAGGCAAAATGTATTGTGTGCAGTGTTGATATAGGCATACATGTTAGTAGCTGACTGACCCTTGATCATTTCCTGAGCAAGTTATCACTGCTCAATTTCCACATGTTGTGCCTACCATGGGTGGAAAATATACTTCTATTTTGATACTTAAAAATAAATATGTAGGTAGTAATTTGTGTTTTAAGAATATAATATGTGAAAAAGCACATTCTAATTTATTTTTGTTTTAATGAAGATTTTATTTGAGGTTTGATTGGTATTTTATAAAATCAGATTGAAACTGTATGTGAGCCTATAATCGCTGTCTAGGAAATTTTAGGCATCACTGTGTCTAGGAAATGGTAGGCATCGCTGTGTCTAGGAAATGGTATGCATCGCTGTGTCTAGGAAATGGTAGGCATCACTGTGCCAAGAAAATGGTAGGCATCTCTGTGTTTAGGAAATGGTAGGCATCATGGTGTCTAGGAAATGGTAGGCATCGCTGTGTTTAGGAAATAGTAGGCATCATGGTGTCTAGGAAATGGTAGGCATTGCTGTGTCTAGGAAATGGTAGGCATCACTGTGTCAAGGAAATGGTATGCATCGCTGTGTCTAGGAAATGGTAGGCATCACTGTGCCAAGAAAATGGTAGGCATCTCTGTGTTTAGGAAATGGTAGGCATCATGGTGTCTAGGAAATGGTAGGCATCGCTGTGTTTAGGAAATGGTAGGCATCATGGTGTCTAGGAAATGGTAGGCATTGCTGTGTCTAGGAAATGGTAGGCATCACTGTGTCAAGGAAATGGTAGGCATCGCAGTGTCTAGGAAAAGGTAGGCATAACAGTGTCTAGGAAATGGTAGGCATCACTGTGTCTAGGAAATGGTAGACATCGCTGTGTCTAGGAAATGGTAGGCATCGCCGTGTCTAGGAAATGGTAGGCATCGCTGTGTCTAGGAAATGATAGGCATCGCTGAGCCTAGGAAATGGTAGGCATCACTGTGTCAAGGAAATGGTAGGCATCGCTGTGTCTAGGAAATGGTAGGCATCACCGTGTCTAGGAAATGGTTGGCATCACTGTGTCTAGGAAATGGTAGGCATCACTGTGTCTAGGAAATGGTAGGCATCGCTGTGTCTAGGAAATGGTAGGCATCACTGTGTCTAGGAAATGGTATGCATCACTGTGTCTAGGAAATGGTAGGCATCGCACTGTCTAGGAAATGGTAGGCATCACCGTGTCTAGGAAATGGTAGGCATCGCTGTGTCTAGGAAATGCTACTTCATTTGTCTGTTTTCATAAATAATTCAGATTAAGGGAAATATACAATTAATTGAAAGCAAAGTCTAAATTTTATGTGACAGAAGATTTATCTTAAAAATGCTATGTTGTAGAAAAGTACTACACCTTTGTGAGGTCAGGGTTGGTTTGTGGCATTCATTTTTGTGAAAATACAGAAAAAAAGTGAAGCAAATGATAGTTTACCAATATATAATATTACTACATCATGTAGGCAAGTAACACACCAATAAACTTGCAATCCTACCAATAAACTGATTTAATAAAGCTAGAAAGTGAGTTTTTACATTAAGAAAATCCCTCTTTATAAAAATAGATGCACTTTCATGTTATTCATGGAGAAATGTGTTCTTTGGTGTGTTTATTCAGTTGGAAAGAAGGGACTAGTTTATAGTTTAGTCATATATTGACACCAATAATTCAGTATGTTGTGTATGAATAGATAATGTTTAATAAGCAACAATTATTGTAAATAAGAGTATGGTCTGAAGTTACTTGCACATTGTACATTTTCCAGGGAGTTGTTTCAAACGAATTTAGAAATTTTTTTGACTGCCATGTTATACAGAACTTTAAGAAAATAAAAAAAATAAGTGGTGGTATATTAACTATTTTTCTGACTTAGATGACTAAAATCTCATTACTCCTAGTAGTGAAAAGTAATCACAACAATGTGTTCTCCTCAAGTCATACCACCAAAATATACTGCATGTACATTTATTACATTTATCTCCATTCAAACATTCACAATGTGTTCTCCTCAAGTCATATGCCCAAAATATACTGCATGTACAATGTATCTCCATTCAAACATTCATAATGTGTTCTCATCAAGTCATATGCCCAAAATATACTGCATGTACAGTGTATCTCCATGCAAACATTCACAATGTGTTCTCCTCAAGTCATATGCCCAAAATATACTTCATGTACAGTGTATCTCCATCCAAGCATTCACTTTCAAGTATAAATACAATGTGCATGAAGATAATAATTTGTATACATGTGCAAAATATGTTTATAATAATGACATAGACTATATATTCAGTTCCCAATTCTCCGTACACTGTCCAAAAGGAGAAATCGATTTTTCCTAAATTTCAAGTCAAGCTTGACCTCAATATAAATGTAACAAATTGTCAGATATCTATATAATCTATTGTTTTCTTTTTGCCATGTTGCATCATATTTTTGTGGCACCAAAACATGAGTATCACATTCCTCATGGTGTTTGCTTTTGTGTTTGTGACTCAAGAGTTCTTGTGTTTGTTGCTCTTGTGATAACTGCAGTTATTGGTGTTAAGTGTTTGCATTTGTTCCATTTTGCTGTAACTGTTACTTGTTCAGCTATCAAAGGTAATGGGCATAGTTATCAAAGATGTACATATTCACCTCTAAAAAGTAGGTTATATTGATCTGTTTTAAAGGCTAGGGTCAGGACTGTTCTGTTGATCATGTAACACTTGAACAGGCAGGACTACACATTCAGTGGCATTATAATTTCTAGAGTGTTTTGGCTTGTGTGAATTGCCATCAGAACTGGATATATGATAAATGATGGTTGTAACAGTTAATTCCTGTTGTGAGTGAACTCAAATATGTCTTGCATTACAGTGTTCATTGTTGTGTCCTATAACAAGAGTTTTGCACCAGTGTACACTTTCAAAATGACCTTGATATGTGAATTTTTGTCCCAGCTTTTTGATGAAAAGCAGATAATATTTGCATATCTCCCCCTTCATTTAACTGTCAATCATACATTTGTATTTGGTTAGTTTAATGTCATTGAAAAAAAAATTGATGAAATTCTGAACTCTTATATATCATTACAAGTAGACATTGCACTTTTTTTTTTATTTTAAGGGTGAGGTCACAGGTCAGTGTTTTAGGTTTTCTGTCACATTTTCATTACCATCGTTCTTTGTCTGAAGATCATTTTCCCATGCTGTATCTTTACAGAAGTGCTTATAGAGCATCTCTTTAATTTGCAAGTCGTTGCTACCTTTTCTATACTTCAGCTACTAAAGAAACATATTGCGTTACCTGATTATACCCTTTATCAGTCCATTTGTTTTTCTGTAACACTGGTTAAGTTTTACATTTATGTTAGGTTGGTGGGGAATTCATTTCTTATTGTCCCCATCATCAACAAAGTTGGAGGCTACAGTGTTTTGCCTGTTTGTTCTTGTTCATTAATCCATTCACAGTAAATCTTGGACCCTGTTTCACCCTGAGTTGTCTCAGGAAGAGTAGCTCAGTCCGACCTCTGACCTAAATGCATGCTCAATTGACTTATTTTTAGATATTCATTCTTTACATCCACAATGTCAGGGACCCAATTTCATGTAAATTCATAAAGGTGGCTGTGTGGATGTATATCTCAATAAGAATAACTCAACCATTGTCTTTAATCTAAATTTTGCATTTTTGTATAATTTTGCCGCCATTCATTTGTTACAGCCTCTGTGTCTTTGAACATTTTTCACCTACACGTGACAATTTTTTGTGGATGCATCCTAGGAAAAGAATTGCTTCCATACCAAGAATTTGTCACAGTGACCCAACTTTCAGGCCAAGTAACCTTTGAATTTTTAATGGCATCTGGTGGCAGAGTGGTCAAAGTTTATTGCTTTTCATATCAGTTACATCTCAGCTCAGTCCATGTAGGTTTGAGACTGCTTATCCAACATGGATATGTAACAAATCTTTATACAACCTTCTCATGGGTCATTGGTTCTTCCATGGTCTTCCCATATTCTTCCTACATACTGCCTAGTGTGAGTAAATAGAGCATTAAACCCACAAAATCTAAATATTTGAATTTTCAGCTGTTTGCTTTGTCATAAAATGAATAACCCTATTTCACCTTCACTCCTGAAATTTTGTAGATGCATCCTGAAGTGTGTGACCCAATTATACACAAACTAGGTCACTATGATCTAATTTTCACTTTTGAATTGTATTTTTAGCCATTTGTTTGTTACACTTGTAATATCGTATTCTCTATTTATACACTCATGAAAATTGGTATGTGAATGTGTTTCAAGGTTGAGTAATAAACCACAACTTGGTCATATTGACTAATTTTCATGCTTGAGTGACATTTGTATTTTGTTTGTGCAATCAATGTCATGGTTCCTATTTAACAGTCACATATGGAAATTGATCTCTCAATGCATCTGAGGGAGAGTAACTCATCCATACTAAATCTAAGTCACTGTGATCAAATTTTCATGCTTGAGGAGTTAATTATTTTCAGCCGTTTTTATTCATTATGCCATCAGTACCTTGGTTTCTGTTTAATGTTATTAAACTTGATATATGCATCTAAGGGAGAGTAATTTGACCATATTAAAACTAGGTCATTATGACCTCATTTTCATGTTTAAGTGATATTCATTTGTTTTATCCTGGGCACCTTGGATCCTATTTCACCTTTCCTTATAAGAAGTGGTATGTGGATGCATTTCAAGGTGGATAATTCAATTTGGTCTAGAGCATAATTTGAATGCTTGAGTGACCTGTGCCGGTCACTATCTTGTACCTTTTTAACCAGCACTCGAGAGGAAAATGGTCCAGGAAGTAGATTACTGATCTGATTTTCACCTTTCGTTGACTTGTGTATTTTCAGCTCTTTAATTTTGCATGCTCAATATCTTGGTTTAGTTTTGGTGTTTTACAGCAAACCAACACAAGTAGAGTATTTAAGCTTACAGCAGTTGCAATGAAATGACTTGCCCAAAGACACTGTGGTAGCCAGCCTGTGCTGGATTACATTATCATAGCAGGCCTGTGCTGGATTACACTATCATAGCCAGCCTGTGCTGGATTACACTGTGATAGTCGGCCTGTGCTGGGATTACACTATGATAGTCAGCCTGTATTGGATTACACTGTGGTAGTCAGCTTTAGCTGGATAACACTGTGGTAGTCAGCCTGTACTGGATTACACTACCATAGCTGGCCTGTGCAGGATTACACTATCATAGCCAGCCTGTGCTGGATTACACTATGATAGTCAGCCTTAGCTGGATTACACTATGATAGTCAGCCTGTACTGGATTACACTATGGTAGCCAATGTGGGTTGGATTTTACCCTGCACCATTTTGATTGCAAGTTTGCATGCTAGCATCAAGCCACAGTAGCAACTCTTGATAACTTGAATCCGATTTTCCTATGCTCACAGAATTTTTGAGATTTAGATAATTCTCAATGAAGGTAACTTAATTGCACCAAACTGTGTCCTCTTGGCGAAATTTCACACGCGAGTGATATCTGTTTTCTGATGAGTTTGTTAGATATATGTATTTTTAGCTTTATTATATCTAATCTAGTCAAAATTTTCTTTCCATCCTAAACCAATGAAACTTTGTGATATCCCTACCTTTAAGGGTGAGAATATATAAGAATCCTTATTTCCAGCTGGCACACTATCTTGTTAGTACAACTAGTCCTGCATTTTTGTGATGAATTACTTTGAAACCTAGCAAATTTTTTGATCAGAACCTGAAGATGTGCATGTGGACAAATCCTGGAGTCAGGATTATGTGGCTGGCTGGAACATCATGCCACATGTCTGCAGCATTGATGCCCCAGTGTTAGACATCACTACAAACTGTCACACTGCAGACATCATAGTGATATGTCTGAAAAATTGTTAAAGCTACGTTGAAAAATCTAACTTACACACACACACACACACACACACACACACACACACACACACACACACACACACATTGTCAGGCATCCAAAACACAAAGCAAGAACTCAAAATTTCTTTACAGAATGCTTTAAACAAACTGGACAACTGGTGCACATGCAATGGTATGGTGGTTAATACTGGTAAAACTAAAATAATACTTATCTCAGCACGGAACAAAGAACAAAACTTGATAGTGATGAACTATGTCTGACATGGAAGGATAAAAGGTTGCAAATGGTCTGTCATGATAGTCTACTTGGTGTTTTGGTAGATAATAACCTATCATGGACTGAACATATCAAACATATCAGTAAAAAAGTCAATTCAAGTTTATGGCTTCTCAGTAGGATACGACACTTTCTCCCGGAAAAGCACAGAAAACTAGTTTATAACAGTTACATACAACCCTATTTAGACTACTGTAATACAGTATGGGCTAATTCAAATGATAAAAACTTAGCAAAGCTGGCAAATCTCCAAAAATGAGCTTTTGAGTTAATATCAATCCAGAAAGAAAGCAAGGAAAATTTAGCTGGTAAGCTAAAAATACTACCTATTAAAGACCGAATCTGTTTAAGAAAAGCCAAATTAATGTACAGGATAGCCAATAATAGTGCTCCAGAATATTTACAGTCACTATTCAAGTATAGGCTACCTGGAAATACTCCCCACATGCAATCAATGTCTACCAAACATTACAAAATTCCCAAACCAAATAAGGAATTATTTAAAAAAGTTTCCAATACTCTGGAACTTTGCTCTGGAATAGTATTCCAGTTGAGATTAGAAATGCCCACTCTATTTCCTTTTTCCAAACCCAATATATACAGTGGCTAATCAGAGATGCAGCAAAAATAAGTAAATTCCTTTGAATGAGGGCCTCAAGGTAGATTAGTTCTTAGCTAATTGAGTTACCCTCTTTAAATGAAGTCATAATAATATTAATAATAATAAATAACACACACAAACACACACAAATCATTTTTCTCCTACCTATTCTGTAAGAGTTATTTGCCTTTCTGTATTACAGCTGGATGTATTAGTGGACAGAATTTTGTGAATGCAACTGCTTTTGTGGTCTTTGGTTAATTGTTGAGAAACTTTGGTACATAGTAAGGTCATCATCAGAAGATATGCATGTTGACACAACATTTGGTCTATAGATTCCGTAAACTTATCTCCATTATAAGGCATGACTGGGATGCAGCAGAAGTAAGACCAAATCAATCCCCATCCAGATACTGCATTAATATTTTTTTCATCCAGATGGTGGCTTAGGTTTTAGCTCACAATCAGAGGGTTATGGGTTTGAATCCTGCATAGACCATCCTGAATCAGCTTAATGTTAGGTTCTTATATTGGAATGCGTCGTTATCAATCTTCCATATCAGTCTTGATTGTTGGCTGCTCCAATCTGCTCCATTTGGTGATGGGATTTGTATTTACAGTAAACATTTTGTTCTTTATTTATTTCAAGACTTTGAAGCAAGCAAGCAAACCCTACATGGGCAGTGTTTTATTTACAGTGTATTTAGTTTTTTTATTTAGTTTATTTTCTTTGGGTTTTTTTTCAGGCCAAAGACACCTGGGAACTCGATGACAATGAAAAAGTAGAACAGGCATACATTTTCAAAGACAAGGGAACTAAATATTTCAAGGTGTGTATTTGGAGACTTCTAGATATCAATGTTGTGCTGACCTGTCAAGAGGTGGGAACTGGATACAATAGTATCGTTAGTTGTCACCACAGTGATACATTTATATAAAGACTTGTAGATACCTTGGTACAATGCATTATTACTTGTCACTGCAGTTAACCATAAGAATTGCTTCGATCAATTCGTTTATTTAATTTTTTTATATATTTTTTTCATTCTTATTTGAAAAATTACTTCTCTGAAATTGTGGTTTTGGGAAGTTGTTCTCTTGTTTCATCAATAAAACTACATGTTCATTGGGTCTTTAAATTCACGATTTCTAAAAACCATAAAATCTATGAAATCTAGTGGGAGTATTGCCACCAAACTTTACAGTTCTGACATATAATTAGTTCCGAATAAATTAGTTCCAGTATGGCTGTCATGGAAGCCATTTTGTAAATGTTGTTGCCACTCCTTTCATGCCAAATGAGGAAATCTCTTTGTCTAGTATGCCATTCTGATATGCCAGTACTGGAATCCTATGGACCAGCCTACCCATTTTAGTTCCTAAGATGCCCTATCCACTTCAGATCAAGTATTTAGCTTCAGTATCCACTTGATACAGAATCATAATGAATTTGCCATGATGAGCCATGTTGGCAAGTCTTTTAAGACAGCCCTCATGTCATTTAAAATTTCTCCTTCTCCAGGCTCCCATCAGTTGCCCTAAAAGACCCATTCAGGGCCAGAATTATGCTGCAAGAAATAAGTCTTCTTCAGAAAAGAGTTGTCAGAATTGTTCACAACACAGAATCACTAGGCTTTTACTGTTCTTGGGGACAAAGGCCAGTGGCCCATTTCGACCAGATACATGTCTCATTTCTTGGTCATTTCATACCATGGTTCAAAATGGAAACACCAAGGCAGGATTTAAATGCTGTTCAGGAGGGAGACAATTTCAATCAGTATAAATCTGCAAGATACATATATACTTGTCCCAGACATTTCAATCAGTATAAATCTGCAAGATACATATATACTTGTCCCAGACATTTCAATCAGTATAAATCTGCAAGATACATATATACTTATCCCAGACATTTCAATCAGAGTAAATCTGCAAGATACATATATACTTGTCCCAGACATTTCAATTAGTATAAATCTGCAAGATACATATATACTTGTCCCAAACATTTCAATCAGTATAAATCTGCAAGATACATATATACTTGTCCCAGACATTTCAATCAGTATAAATCTGCAAGATACATATATACTTATGCCAGACATTTCAATCAGAGTAAATCTGCAAGATACATATATACTTGTCCCAGACATTTCAATTAGTATAAATCTGCAAGATACATATATACTTGTCCCAGATATTTCAATCAGTATAAATCTGCAAGATACATATGTACTTGTCCCAGACATTTCAATTAGTATAAATCTGCAAGATGAGTATATAGAAATCACAGTTGCCTTAGAGTAACCATGGTTTGTCTTCAGTGTTACAGTATATCGTTCAATACACTCCCATTTGTTCCCAGCATCAGTCGTCCCTGGTTTTTCACAAGATTATGGGCAGACTAGTGCCTCACTTCAGAACCATTACCATTTCCATAACATCTAACTCATCCATCTGCTGCCATGGAGCTCATAAAATAGAATACTGAAGTGCTGCTTGATAATTATGGTTATTTTATTCATATTTCATGCTGTTTTGATAGCATTATTATTAACCCAACATGCAGCATAAGTTTTGAACAGGTTTCTGATATGACACTTAACCAATCTGTTAATTACAACAGTATTTATAGTAACATTGTAATTTCACCGTTGTGTCAGGGGACAGAGAGCGTAAAGGATGGGAGCACCATCTCTGGAAAAGATGTATCAATCAGCACAGCAGTCAAAGTCACACTTTCTTCAGTCTAAGCAAAACATTAGGTAAATATTCCCCATTTTTAGGAAACTCAGATGGGGTAAGCCTCTATATATATCAGCATGGCCTTAGGGCCAGTAAGTCTGGGTGGATGGGATTTACGATTGATCAGCTGGACCCAAATAATAATAATAATACTGCTGCACAGACACCAGCAGTCCAGCCAATACCGGCAGTCACCACAGTATTGCCAGCAGTCCAGCCATCTTAGCATGGAGAACTCATGGCTAGAATGGCCAACTACACAAAGTTTACAAGAATCTTAATAATAGATCCATCTGTCTAGCAGGGTAGTCAGCACCATATCATTATTTCACTGGAGATTTTGTTGAGAAATCTGCCTGTTCAGTTATGACTTTGGAGCCACCAGCACAGGTGCATGCCAGACCAGCATATATGCCGTGATGCTGTTGGAAAGGCCAGCAGTGCTGGATAGGCCAGTAGTACAATAATGCCGACAGTATGGGAAAGGCCGGAGATACTGGCAGTGAAGGAAAGACTGGTAGTAACGCAGTGCTGATAGTGTGGGAAGGATTGCAATGCAGGAAATGCTGGCATTGCCAGCAGTGCTGTCTTTATAACGGTGATGCTGGATATTAGAATTTTTTATATTTTTATTATCCCCGTAATAGGCTGACCATTGGGTTGGAAAACCATCCCAAGGTCACCTTACAATCAAATATTTCAGATAAGCTAGGGATAGTAAATATAATGTATATTAAAAGAAAAAGAAAAAAAAGACACCACACACACACACACACACACATGCACACACACACACACACACACACTCATGCACACATACATATGGCACACAATCTCTTTAGATAGCCTACTCAATGTAAATAGACAAATACATGTAGATGACAAAGGATTTTGAAAATAGTGTTTTGTTCCTGTTTACTATCCAATCTGATACAAATTACCTATTCATCTATTGAGGTCCATTTTTTAAGAAATTGGTCCTATTTTTTGTTTACCTTAGCAGCATATTTTTCAACATTCTTATACATTACAACTATCTGCTGAAAAGCATAAATGGAAAGATTTTTCATATTGAATCTGCAAGTGTAAATGTAACATTTTGCCAATATAAGCAAGAAATTTCACAAACTGTCCAGTTGTTCACTTCCTAAAAGTTTCTTTTTTTGGACAAATGTACAAAATTTGGGCAAAAAGTTGCAAAGTGTTCAATAAAATTGTACCAGAACTGTGAAGTAATATTGCAATCATAGAAGAGATGTTCAATACTTTCATTCTCTCTCTTACAAAACATGCATTTGTTGTCGTCCAATATGTTAATTCTTTTCAAATCATTAGTAGTGATTATTATGTGGATTAATTTAAAGTTGAAAGAGATCAACTTGGTATCCTTGGTACAAAATTTGGCCTGGCTATAAATCTCAGACAACTCCTCACTACTTATATTTGTATTTAATACTTGCATCCAAGATTCTTGCTTAGCAGTATGTTGCCTTTTAGCCCTTTTTTAAAAATCTTTGTAAACAAACTTTAGTTAATTATGTTTTTGCAAGTCCATTATTTTATCCTCCTGCCTATCAAAATTAGTATGGCGTCTTTCCATGCTTTGGAATTTTGGATATTAAGGAGAAGTATTTCAAGAAGTCACCTCTTCTAGTTTTTTGTTTTATCACTTCAAAAGGTAATAAATTGCCATAATCGTCTACTAGATCATTCAAAATTTCAAAACCAGCTTCTATCCAGGATTTGTATTGATAGAACATTCTATGGGGGATGAAATTAAAAATGCTCATGGATAAGAACTCATTTGCACTTTGTGGTTCCTCTTTCCAATAAGATACTGCCAAAATGACATCTCTCCAAAAACTATTTTTAATGAGCTTACTAAATTCTTTTAATTTCCTTCTCCCTAAGTTCCAAATATCCTTTTCATTTCTAAGTATAGTTGTATTAAGTTCTGCCAAGCACCATTTTCATTTTCCATCAATCTTTTTACCCATCTTATCTTAATATACCTAATAAATGAGAATATATGTATCATATTGAGTCCCCCCTCGTTCTTTGGGGCTACTAATATATCGCGTTTAATTTTCTCTACTTCTCCACTCCATACAAATTTAAATAATGTATGATTTAGTTCTGCTTCAACTTTGGCTGATGGATTTGGAAGTGCTGAGAAAAGATGTATAAATATGGGCAGAACAAGGGTTTTTACAACAATTACCTTACCAACAACTGACAGATGTCTTTGACTTCAGCTTGCCAATATTCGTTTTGCCTTTGTTAGTTTCTTCATATAATTAATTTCTACCATTTGTTGTAAATCTGGCAAAAAATCTATGCCAAGGAGTGTAAAGTTAGAGGAGGACCAAATTAGGCCCATATTGGGACATATTCTTTCATTAGAAAATTTCTTGTTTCCTATCCAAATGGCTTATGTTTTTGTTATGTTACATTTAAGTTCAGATATTAGAAAAAAACCTTGCAAGATATTCATAGCTGCTTTAAGAGAAAGTTGAGATCCATCAAGAAGAATAAAAGCGTCGTCAGCATACTGACCCAATTTATATTCATTGACACCAAAGATCAGACCCCGTACATCCACACTTTGCTTTAAAGTTATAGCTAAAATCTCAACTCCAATAATGAACAAGTAAGGTGCAAGGGGATCTGTTTGACAACATCCTCTTTCTAGTCTAAAAAAGATGCCCATTAATTATAACACAACGTAAAGTCATTACAAAACAGCCTAAACCACTTACAAATAGCATCACCAAAGTTGAAAAATTGTAAAGCTTCTTCCACAAAGGTCCATTCAATTGAATCAAAGGCTTTTTCAAAGTTTATTAGTAATAATAAACATATATATTTTCATTTTCAAGTTAATTCATGATATCATATAGTAGTCTGGTATTTTCTCCAATAAATCTACCCTTCATAAATTATTTTTGGGTATCACTGATTACTGAGTGAAGAACCTTTTTGATCCTGGCTGCAATATTTAAAAGTGATATAGAACTCCAGTTTTTGAAAAATCTTCTATTTTTTCTTCCTCTGGTAGACATGTTATGACTCCTTGAGTATGAAAATCTGAAAGTTTTCCTACAATGTATCCGTAATTTATTGATCTGCAAATTAATCCCCCAAGAGACTTCCAGAAGAATTTATAGAACTCTACAGTGAATCCATCTGAGCCAGGACTTTTTCCATTTCCCATCCGTATTAGAGACAAACCGCATTCATTAAATGTAAGCACACCCTTGCACAAATCTCTTTTCTCTTGACTGAGTTTAATATTATGATTAAAAAAATCTATTTTGGTTAAATAGTCTATTTTGAGTTTTTTTTAGTTTCCTTGCCATCAAGCTGAACAATTCTGCTTTTATACAGTTCCATATAAAACTGTTTTTGGGCTTTTAAAATATCTATTTGATCAGATAAGTTTGTCCCATCATCTAAAATAATTTACTTTATTGTCTTATTGACGTAATTTCTTTTTTCAAGATTTAAAAAGTACTTTGTGCTTTTTTCTCCAAATTCATACCATCTGACTTTAGATCTTAAGATAACGCCCTCCATGTACTTTTTCCTAGATTCCTCTAATGCTGCTTTTTTTTCCTCTAACTTCTTTAGAGTTTCCCAGTCTATGTTATTCAACTGTTCCCCATAAATTTCTATTATTTTCTGTTAAAATTTCTTCAATTTTTCCCGTTTCTCTTTCGTTTTCTTAATAGAGAAACATAGTTTCAGATCTTATTTTCATTTTCAATATTTCAAAGAACATTTGATCATTACAGGAAAGAGAAACATGGAGGGAGTCATCATTATTTCCCCCTACATAATATTCATTTACAGAGTCAGCTATAAACTTTTTGACTAAATCAATATACTCAGTGTTCTTCAAAAGCTGGGCATTAAATTTCCAATATCCTTTTCCTTTGAACATGTTGAGAAAGTCACACTCAGAGCAATAGCTGAATGATCAGATACAAGAAAGTAAACCAATCTACTTGTTTCAAGGGAGATTTTTGCCTCCAGGTATACATCCTTAAGTCTTGATTCGAATTTCACCAGGGGTCAATTAGTTCCAGTTCGTTTTTTAGGTCTAGTATCACTGCTCTAGACTGTTGGTGTTTGTCATATAAAATATTATAAGTATCCAAGTCTAAATCCTGAACAGTATTCCTGTCTCCACACATTATAATTGATGAGTTCTCAATAAATAAATTCTCCTCCTTTAACTTTCTAAAGAAGCTAGGATTATCATCATTATAACAGTACAAATTCACCAGGGTTATTCTGTTGCCAGTAATTGTAATATCTAAAATAATAAATCTTTCTTGACTGTCACACCTTTCTCTATGAATTAAAAATTTGAACGTATTTCTAAGAAATATTGCAACCCCAGCACTATTACAAGAGCAGTGGCTAAATATACATTTGTATCCCCATTCAGCTGCCCAATATATTTCATTTTTCTTTGTACTATAAGTTTCTTGCTAACATACTATTGATACATTCTTTTGTTTTACCCAGTGGAAAATGTCCTTTCATTTAAAAACTGGACCTTGCAGGCCTTTAACATTTATAGATATAATTTTTACATTATTATCCATGAGGACGGTATAAATTTTACGTATACATATTCCTGTACAGGAATGTATGAAGTAATTATTATCACCTTGAATTTATCACATGCATGGCTTTCACACTCACACTCACACACATACGCACACAAAATACAAATATCTATAATAAAAATATCTATGGTGTTGCAATACATGCTGTAGATTTGGCTGCAGTTAAAATTGATACCGTGAACAATAGACAACAAGTGAAACAGCTCCATTTATGATAACTCCTAATCACCTCTGACAGATTTCCAATAGCACAGATTAATAATAATATAAATTACAAAATGAATGAGAGAAGGAAAGAGGTGAAGGTAGGTGAAAAAAGTATGAAAGAAGAGCAAACATGAATATAGTGAGTGACTGAATGACTGAGCAAGAATGGGAGAGCTGAAGTATTGAATGTGGATGAGTAGTGTTTAATATGATGAATAGACAATTGAGCAAGTAGATTTGAATATGGGTGAAAGACGATTTAGGAATTAGTGATTAAGGGGAGATTTTATATATTTGATGAATGAGTAATAATAAAATCTATTAACTAATGACAAAACTGATGAAGGAAAGAAATAACTTAGAAAAAATAAAACAAACTAGAGCGGAAATGGGTGTATCCAAAAGAAAGGTTTACATGTACCTAATTTCATGATTTCATAGTGTTGCATATGGCAATTATACTCTAATTTTCTCATCAATATAATCATAAATGTCAAATTTTATCCTTTTTCCTGATTTGGTTTTACCATACACAAATACATTAAAGTACAATGCACTATCAATCTCCTGATGCCAGGATAATTTATTGATATTCATCTTCGTCACATCCTCTACCAGCCTAATTCCATTGCTCTGTTTAAAGTCTTTCCTTTTCTTGATAATTGGAAGTTTACAATCCAGACTCCAGAATTTGACAATCACTGGCCTTGGCTGTCCCTGTTGGCCTCGGATTCTATGCACAGCCACTATGTCTCTCTTATCCAAATTAATCTGTGTGACATTTTTCACCACTTTCGGAATTTTCTCTCTCAGACTTTCATTCTCCTCCTCCTCCAGCCCTAAAACTTTAACATTCAGCTTCCTTGAAAATTGTTCCATTTGGTTTGAGGCTGCACTTGCTTGTTTTGATCTCCAGCCATACTCTTTCATGTCACTCTACATTTTATCATTGTCCTTTTTTGCCTC
This sequence comes from Potamilus streckersoni, assembly GCA_016746295.1. NCBI lineage: Eukaryota > Metazoa > Mollusca > Bivalvia > Unionida > Unionidae > Potamilus > Potamilus streckersoni. The sequence continues at coordinate 1,092,531 of JAEAOA010000596.1, read as the reverse complement.
TTGTAATTGTTCTTGCAATTGGTGGTTTTCGAATTCCAGTGAATCCACCCTATCCATCAAATCTCCTGTCCTCTCCTTTACTACCCTTTAACTTTCTACAGCTATATCCTTTCTCAGATCTTCCTTCACATTCACTAACAATTTCTTCACAATGGTAGAGACAATTTATGTAAGGTCATCTTTTTTCACCATATTCAAGACAAGGAAGGCGATGTCATTGCACCTCCTGTCAGACAAGGTGAGTATGCTGTTAGTCTCATTATCGTGGCTTATTGGCTGAGGCTCTTAGTTTCCTACCAAAACCTTCAGTGCCATTTTTTTCTTGGCTTTAATATTTTGACTGCCTTAAGAAAGGTATGTATCTGATAGATATGTGATTGCCCTTGGCCTCAATATGCTTTTCTATACTTATGTTATAGACCCCAGAGAGCACTGGTCACAGTCTGAACCATTATATTTGCAAAAACTTTCAAACATTTTTCTTAAATAAGTGTTTAAATAACCAGAATGGTATTTTCAATACTGCATCACTCATGTTTGTTTTGGACATTATTAATATCATTTTCATCCATTTGCTTATTTGAAAGTTTCATTTGTGACTCGGTGAAGTTGTGTACATCATTAACTTTATCTTCTGTATTTTCAGATGGTTGCAAGTTTGTTTAGTTCATCCAAAAATCTAAAAAATCAAAATCTTAAGTATCCACTACATTAACATACATTTTTTGCTTACAGAGTAGCTTCTATCACATGTTACTATTTTTAAATGTGTCATATAATATGAAGCAGTTCAGTATGTAAAAATACTGCACAAATCTATATATTTGAAGTTAACAGAAACAACATGTGCACATAAAATAAGCATACTTAATTCTTTTACAGGAGGAGAATTTTAAACAGGCAGAGAAGTTTTATGAGAAAATAGTGAATTTACTTGAGTACACTACAAGTCTTTCAGAAGAGAACAAACCCAAAAGAGACAGTTTATTACTCACAGCTCATCTCAACTTGGCTATGACTTACATCAAGATGGAAAACTTTGCTTCCTGTGAGACCCAGTGTGGAAAGGCCTTAAAGCTGGACCCTAATAGTGAAAAAGCATTCTTTCGACAGGGAATTGTAAGTTTTTTTTATTGCCCAAAATATTTATTACCCATATGTAAATAGAACAAAAACAATTGCATGGTTATGCAGTTGTAAACTTTCTGAACTCATTCCAAGACATAATTTGTTTGAAAGTGGTATAAACTACAAAAACTAAAATAACTACAGCTTCTAGTTATAACTACACCTCTACAAAGAAATTGGGTAGTCTACTTGCCCATCTGTTGCTTATTTGTTCACTTAATATCTCCTAAACCCTTTTGAAACATTTCCATGAAACATTGTAATCGTTTATGACGTGACTAGAGTTTGTCCTGCACAAAATCTGATTATCACTTTAACAATTGACCCATTTTCCTTACAAATTGTGTCTGCCAGTCCATCCATCAATCACATTTTAATCTGATTAAAATCTCTAGACCCATTTTAGATATTTCTATGAAACATGGTATACATTTGTCATGACAAGAGTTTGTGACTTGTTTGAGATATTTCCATGAAACATTGTATATGTTTATGCCATAACAAGAGTTTGACACAAATGAGATATTTTCATGAAACATTACATATGTTTATGCCATAACAAGAGTTTGACACAAATGAGATATTTTCATGAAACATGGTATACATTTATGTCATGACAAGAGGTTGTGACAAATTTGAGCATATGCTTTGTTAGATTAGTACATTTTTTAGTTGTTTCTTGTTTTTTTTTAAAATTTAGCTCAACTTTTCACCAGCCAGATAAACTTGTGGGATGGCCTTTTGTCTGTCATCCATCATTTGCCTGTCTGTTGGCACAAATTTGTTATTGCTACTTTTTCTATGGTACTTGGAGGACACTCATATCTATTACAAATAATACCACAGAAATTGGTGCTTCTCACAGTGGCTGTCTTGTAGTCTTGATATTACTATTTCTTCTAGATGGATGCCCATATCAACATGGGGGTTCACTAAATTACTTCTTATGATGTGTAGTTGGCCCTAAATGATATGTAGTTCAACCTTAATACAAATGGTGCCATCCAGACATCGAATATGGCTGCCATAGTAGCTGACTTGGAAATCATTTTATCACTACTCCAGAATAGAAAGTCCTTTCAACATGGGATATGCACCATAAGACTTCTTATGATGTCTAATTGGTCCTAAATGAAAATTGTGCCAGTCTTAGCTCCAGTATGGCTACCATGATGGCCATCTTGAAAATTTTGCTGTTATTTTCCTTGGATGAATGATCAAATTGATCTGGAGTTTTCATCAGAATACTTGTCATGTAGTCAAGTTGCACCTAAATGCAGGATTTTATACTTCCTTGAAAACCCTGAAAGTACTGAATTTGTTTTTGTTTTTGTTGTTTTTTTTAAATTAAATTCAGAACCTTTAAATTTTTGAAAGTTGACATTTCAGTTTCAAAATCATTGAAATCTTCTTAACAATTATTTTGAGTTCAAAAAATATTTTGGACCATTTTTATTATATGTTCCCTGGATTATTGTCACAAGACAGTCAATCAATGATCTTGGTTTATTGTGACTTAATGATCTTGCTTTATTGTGCTGCTGATCTCTGGAGTTTCAGCTTTTTGTTGGTTTTTATCACTGGTCATTCTCTATATGACATCTACTCCCTGTATTCAAAGTACTTTTTTTAAGTAAAAAAAAATATTTGTTTAATTTCACTTGTGTAGAAACATACAAACTCTGGAAATGACAATATGGCTGCCATAACTACCATCTTAAAAAAAATATTTTGAAATGGGAAGTCATTGCAAGGTAGGGTTTTCAGGAGAGGACTTATTATCTCCAGTTGGTCCTAAATGAAAATGGTGCTGCTCTGACCTCAGATTGCAGCCAGCTGAAAATCTTGCTATCGTTGATCTTTTATGATGGATGGTCATAGTGACTATTGCCTTGGAGTTGTCACAAAAAAGTCTTCTTATGGTGATTAGATGGTCCAGTACAATTCTGTACAGATGGTAGATGGTCAGTCTCTTTGAGAGACTCTTGTTTGAAAAGAATGTTTTTTTTATGGGTATTCAAGAAGTGCTGTGTCAGATAGATCTGTTATTATTGCATTTTCTGTATAACAAAATCAAAGTATTTCTTCCTAAAGTTTTACTTGTCAATAAAAATTCTTTATCAAGAAAATTAAATGAAGCAATTGTTCTATCTAGGCAGTGCATTGCATCATTAACCCTTATTATTTCTTGGCAGAAAAATGCTACCTTTGTTGCACCTGTAAAATGTTGCAACATTTCATGTTAGACCAGCTGAAATGAGTGCACCCCGAGCAGGTTTACTGGATCGATTGCATATGTTACTTTTTAATTGTAAGATTTAACTTGCAGAAACCTTCATATTCTGGAAAACAGAGTTAAGGAATTCTTTTTGAAGGAAATCCATGCAATGGACTTGGAGATAAGGCAAGATTCTTTTAAACAACCGATTTTATGACTAGGCTCTCCCCTAGCCCCATTCTCCCCCAGGAATGAATAGGAATTCTATAAAAAAAAATTGTGAATCCTACCATACTAAAAGAAGAAAATTGTCTTATCCTATTTCAAATAGACAAAGGCTAGTAACTCTTGCTCATTACCTCCCCTTGGTACTTCCAGGTGTCTCTAATATTTAGCATTGCTGCAGTACTGAGAATGTCAGACAGTTCATCCTCTGATAATCCAAATTGGGTTTTCTTTTGTTCTTATGAGCCCATTCAATGTTCCTTTTAGATCTGTTGTGAGGATTAATCAATCTGCTGCAAGTTATATGCATTATTTTACAATTTCTGCCAAATTTGAGTGATTTTTTTTTCTCACCTTTTGGGACTTTGTATTTTAAGAATTCCATTCCATCCTGCTTTCATTGATGTTCTGTAAGGTCATTATGAGTTGGTGGGACTTTTGTATTTTAATTTGTTCATTATAGAGCTATTATTAGTGAAATTTTAAAGTGCTGCTTGATAATTTATGCTTGTTTTATTCATATTTCATGCTCTGATAACCATTGTGCATAAACTCATAACAAGTCCATAAGTTTCTGCTATGAAACTTTCACTTTTCTGTCATGACAGTGATTTAGCAAGTTAGTAATTTCAAATAAATTTTTAGTTTCTGCTTTTTCCATTTTGTGTTTCAGCGGAATGTCATTTTGTTTGAAGTATAAAAGCTTTAAGCCAAGAGAGGATACTCATAATCCTAGCATTGTCTGTATGAAATGTACTTCATTGCCACCATGCAACATATGCAGCAGTTTGTCAGAGAACAAAGCGCAGTCAAGAGGAAAGAAAGAAGATCAAAATCAAAGGACAGCTCCAAAATTCTCAGCCTTCACGACAGATTCACTTCTATTGTAAGTCGGGAGACACTGGGGAGCCTCCAGAAATGTTTGTCAGATGAAAACTGCAGTTACAGATACTTCAACAACAGGGGTTGAAGAGAATTCAGGAAGCATAAAGCCATTTTTTGAACAAATGCTATGTCTGATACAAGAGATGATGACATAGTTCCAATCATCTGGACAAATTTTGCCCTTTTTCTTGCTCCTGCACTATTTTTCAGTTTCATTGGGTGAGTATTCCCTCAATTTTCGGCAGTCCTGTGGGTATAAGATCCCTTCATGTCCAAGTACAAATGAGGTTTTTACCAGATCTGTTGGATCCAACTCTTAACACTGAAACACTGTTGCCAGCCATCTAGAATCACTGGCTGTCCCAACCTCACCATCCATCCAGACAACACCTTGTCCAGCCTTCCCAAAATGGGGATCTTTTTGTTGAAACGGTCCAGCCAGATAGTTCATATGGGGACAGATCCATCCATCTAGCCAGGTTGTCACCATCTTACCACGACTATACAAGAGATTTCAGAGAGAAATCTGTTCATTCACTTCCTGTGCCTTTGAGTGCCTCAATCCCTAAACTGGCTTATTTTTTTCTGTCTTTTTTAGGAGAAACTCTTGGCCCCCATCACTTTCAAAGACTACCACTCTGTGATATTAAACACATTCCAGCATCATGGCAGATATAACTTTAGGCATGATAAAGAACTTTCAGATCTTTTAGCCAGTTTTGATCTCTAATTGACCAAAATCTCACACTTCTGTTTTCAAAATGGAACCTGTCCTGGTTTTAACATGTCTGATTTTGAGTAAATTTGAGCCTCAAGCCTACATTTTTCACTAGTTTCTATCCTATAAGACATTTTTTCTGATAGCTTTAGCTCCTGCAAGGCAGGGTAAATGAGCTACATGCTCCTTTCTTTAGTTCAGATCTGATAGTTTGTTGGTCTTATTGACACAACCAGGCTTTGTAGCAAAAACAGGTTACCATCTGTCAGTAACCAAAGAATCGACATTCTCTCTCTTTCATAGGTTGAGAACAGGAGCCATGCAAGATCCTATTTGTGCTCTCAAGCACTGCTTGAAATGCACAGAGACAAATCATGGCATGCACAAATGCCTCTTGCTTTCTTTGAAAGCTTTGAAACAGGATATCACTCCTAGCCATTGCTTCATGGCTGAAGTAGGTTATACGCTTAGCATACTCAGAAGTATCACAAGATCAGAGTCACCTTATGAACAATACCATACAAGGTTAGAGCCATCTCCTCAAGCCTTCTAATGTAATGTCTTGATCCATGATGTAATAGAAGCAGTTAGCTGGCATGCAGACGAAACCTTCTCAAGTTTCTATCTGGAGATTTAATGTCACAGAGACAAACTTTGAACCTGGTAGGGCTGGTGGAAGCAGCACAGAAGGCCACCAAACCCAGCTAAATCAATCAACACAGCATGTTAGCTTCATTGGATTCACTAGTGAACGTTTGTAGATAAGAATTTATTCACTTGAGATAAAAGTCACAAGTCAATCGATCCTGGCCATTGCTGCTTATATAATTAGGAGATCATGTTATTGTTCAGATGGGGAATCCAGCCACCATTCCCTAAAAGGATACCAAGGTAGAAGTCAGATGCTCTGCATCCCTTTTCCTATTACCTATTCTCTTAATGTAAAATAGATTGGGGATATGTATTTGGAGGAAAAAGCAAATTTTTAAGTAAATTTTTTTTCTCTGAGAATACTTGCCCAGTCCCATTACTTATAAACCTTTCCAACTACCCAGCCATGTGAGCATCTTCATTAATATCTCACTCAGCTAAAAACTAGTGACACCTAATACTGCGAAGGTAATGGGCAAGAGAAGTCTATTTGAAACATACAGGATGAGGTGGTTTTCATGGTTTTGTACTAAAAAATTTGCTTTCTGATGTTGGGAACCACATATAATATGTGTTGACATCATTAAAATGTCTATCATTTTAGTTTTTTGACATAATGTTGTTGGAATAGATTTTGGTACATTTGGCCACTTAAATTCTGGTCACTTGTATGTCTCACATGAACAGATTTATGACGGGAGAAGATTATGAAATACAATCCAGCTGCCTAAGAATACATCTTTTTTGTCTTAGCACCTTCAAATCCTTTAATAACAAAGAAACTTGAAATGTATATCTTTTTTTGAAAAAAATGGACATAATTTGTCAGGATTTTACATGGTCCCCAACATCACCAAATGACCATGTGTTTGGGGCATTACCTTAAGATAATTTTCCATCCTGTACTTTACTTATGTTCCTTTATTTAGGCACATGCACACACACACACGCACAGTTCTTTAAATATTTGTTTCTTTGATGTGAAAGAAAAGAAAAACTAAAAAATTAGACCAAAAGTTACAAAAGGATCCACATTTTCTTAAACTCCTCAGTTCTATTATTCACTTTGATGACATATTTTTCCTGTCTTTTGTATGATAAAACAATTTTTATAATAGGTGAGATTTGGGATTTTTGTACTGAGTGATCTGACTATAACATAATTTGCAAGCAAGATTAGAAAGTTGGCAAGATCATCAAATTTTTATTTCCTATAAAGACATCTTTTCATGAAATCAAAAAATTTGGGTTGTAAAATTGGATCTATAATTTTCAAAAATATTCACCAACTTCAGTAAGTTCTCAATTTGTTCTATTCTTGCCTTAAATATATCATTGTTACCTAAATTAATCTTTTCAAAACTGGTTCTTTGTAGAAATCTATAATGAAAGCTAATAATTTTTGTGTCTTTTGTACAAAGTTTAGCCAAACAAAAGAGTTGGACAATTCATTTACACCATTTATACACCCTAACTGCCTGGACCAAGTTTCGTCTTTAATATCAGGCTTTTGTATCTTGGTTTTTATTAGGTCTTTATAAATAAATAAATATTATCTTTGCTTTTACCATAAGGAGTGAAATTTTGTCAAGTATTACATGGAAAGTGATTTTGCTTTCAAAATTTTTTTAATATCTTTCCACTTCACTGATATCTTTGAGATAAGAACAAAATAGAATATAAAATTATTAGTTTGTGTTGTTTTGTGTTAAAACACATATTTCAGTTCACAGGTGGTCTGATTGGTTTGCTACTAGTGATTGCTAATTTTTTTGACCAAATTAACTTTCATTTATATGATGACGACTTTTGGGTTGGAGTGATTTTAGTCATCCATGTTTATTGCATAGTGTTCATTACCATTATGTATTATCAAATATAGCTAAATATAGTACTAAACTAAGTGATTTTACAAAAGTTTATAATGAAATGTTGCACATAGGATCTCAAGGGCTTGGGACATTGTGTCCCTCTCCCTCAAAAATGGGGTAACATTCCATTTTTGAGGGATAAATGAAAATAATAGTACATAATGCACTATTAAAAAAAATATTCTTCATTGTTTTAACAGTTTTGCCACCATCACTGTATGATCTGCACTGGTTTTATATTATTCTTGAACAATTACATTATTGCAATAAATGTTTTAAGTAACAATTGAAAATATTGGTTGATTTGCAGTGAACTGCGCCATGGAATTTTCCATTTCAGATCTTAATATGTCATTTACTTTTAGTGTACATTCATTTTCTACCGGTATTTATTCTAATAAATGCTTATGTTTTCTGAATTACTTTTCTTTCCAAAGTAACAAACCATTTATTTGATACATTGTTGTAACTTTGGACATTACTAGCACCAATAGAGACATCATTGGACATACAGTCTATTTTTAATTATTTTTTCTTCTGTCAAAAAAGCATAACTAAGCAGTTGCATAGGGTTTGGGGGACATGGGACATAAAATTGCTATGAGCAACACTTTGCAACACTGACAATTCAAATATCAACTAGCCTTGATCTCAATTTGATATGTCGGGGTGGGGGCAATAACTAAAATTTTAGGTACCAGTAAATGATTAGATCTGACAGTAGTTATCTGTTGGGTATTGTTCCACTACTTTGCATACAATCCAAAAATTGAGAATTGGCTCATGAATGGTAATCACATCTTCATCTAGTTATCCTGTATTTGAGTAATAAATATGTTTCAGGCATATTTTCACATGAACAAACCTGAAGAGGCCAGGACAAATTTTGAGAATGCATTAAAAACTGACCCAGAAAACAAGGCAACAAGAAATTGGATAGTCAAGTGCAACCAGGAGATCAAGAAAGCAGCTGACATTACAAAGAAACTCTATGCATCCATGATGTCAGATTTGGGCAAAGGACTGGAAGTAAGTTATTAGTCTTTGACTGAAGATACGCAGTTACAAACTTTAATGCAACATCATTTTGCTGGGTATAGAGAGTTTGGATTGTTGTCCGTCCCTATGGCATTTGGAAAAGTGGTACCCTTTAACAATCCATTTGAATGTTCATTAAAGATTGTATTACCTGTTTGGTTTATTGGTACCCTTCAACAGTCCATTTGAATGTCCATTAAAGATTGTATTATCTGTGTGGTTTTTTGGTACCCTTCAACAGTCTTTGAATGTCCATTAAGGATTATAAAGTCTGTTTGGTTTACTTGTACCCTTCATCCATTCATCTGTTTTTTCTTTCATGTTTATTTTGGCTATTTGGGTTAAGTTTTACCCTTAACCTGTCCAACTGTATATCATTAAAAGTCATTTTGCCCATTCAGGTTAGTGGTTCCCTACACCAGTCCAAATGTATGCCCATTAAAATTAAATTTTTTTGGCCCATTTCTAATAGTGGTACCTTTCATCAATCCAACTGTGTGCCCATTTAAAGTCATTTTACCCATTTGGGTTAGTGATACCCTTCATGTGTCCATCAAATGTTTCCATATGTCCATCAAATGATATTTAGTCCATTTGGGATTGTAGTACCCTTCACATGTCCATCAAATGTTATTTTGCCTATTTTGGTAACCATCTGAAACAGTGGCATTATGATTGGCTCCCTTTCCAGGGGTCTCTTGGAGAGGATCAAATATTAATGGGACTGAAGTATAGTTGCAGGGACATATCCAGGTAATTTTTATTTTGCCAAGCTTATGTATGAAGTCATAACAGGAAGACCCATAATATGTGTTGCAAATTTGGGCTCTGAACCCTGAGACACTTCCAGGACAGGGGCAGTGATAGAAATATTATAACGCTTGGGTTTTATTGTTGACAGTAAGCATTAAAATTGCTCTTGGTATAAAGATGGCTGGTCGTAAAGGGAGGTGAACTATGCAAGGACCATTTAACAGTCAACAAGTGGGTAGTCACTGGCTAAATACAAGATGTGAGCCTGGAGAGTGGTTTTAAAGATTTTCATCAACTTTTTAAGCATATTAGTATATATGTTAAGTACTCCAAATCTTTATTTGCCTCATTGACTTTATATGGTGTCTTCTTTATCTCCTTTTCTTTCATAGAAAATTGCTTATATATATATATATATATATATATATATATATATACACACACAGTAGTCCCCCTCTTATACGGCCACCCCTTCTGCACCGGGAAAGTGGCCTTATAAGGCGGGTGGCCTTTCCAGAGGGGGACTAAATTTTTTGTGAGAAGTATATGTACGTAGTAAGAAAGCTTCATTTTTCAGAGCATTTAATATTTTTGTTTAAAAGCAACATTAAATATTGAACGGTTCTTGTGCTATAATAGTTGACTTATTTCAACTGAATATGAATTAATAGTTCTTATTCTTGGCGTAAGCATGATATATGAGTGGGTGTTGTCATGCACATTGCAGAACCATTCAAAAACGTCATTTGAATCTTGGTACATATGTAATTCTCTTTCTATTTGCTCCATTTTTCACACTGCTGCTAAATAACTTATCGGTTACGATGTTATTTATTCAAGTCTTTTCAACATAAAATTGTTTTATTCGAGTCTTTTCTACCTAAATTTGTTTGACCAGTCCCCTCCCCACCTCACCCTATCGTATAATAACCAACGTTTTCTGAAATAATCATCTTTGTTTACGTGATGACATGTTAATGTTTGGTAATGAGTTATTCCGATGTTGCTAACTATATGCGATTTAATTATGCAGATGACACATTTGTGGAGCGGATGAAATGCTTTCTTCGTAAAAAAAAAAAAGACAAGTTGTGTTGTCACGTGATTTTTCAGTCTTTGTCTAGTACCCTGTTTCTATTTTTAGCCAATGCTGACCGTGTGATCTTGACCTTACGCCCAGTTATAATCAGCAATGTTGCAACTACAAGACTGATAAAACAATTTTTTTTCTGCATTTAAACCAGATGCCGTATATTTTTAAAGGCAGCGATTGTCACGTGATTCATTAGTCGCAGTCTGGTACCCTATTGTTTTTATAATTTCTTTTTTTACTCTAACTGCGAAAAACGGCTGGGATAGGTACGCAGATTTGATCTGAACAATAGCACATTGCGGCTGTTAGGTTTTATAAACTTTACAATTGTGGGGTAATAGCCACTAATTATGTAAGTTAACAAGCTCAACATCTTGCAAAGGGAAGCCATAAAGGCTATCAAACCATTTTCCGTGCAGACTTTGGTATTGTACCTTAATATTGCCACTTCTCAGATGTTACTACTATTAATAAGTGTAATCTTAACAATTATCAGTGGATAAACCGGACATCTTATGATAACACGCAGGAAGGATATACGGCTTACCTTTAGGTATGGATTAAAATTTGAGTCTTTTTCGGCTTTACGGAATAAACCATAAACGTGGCTTCTGGTGAGGTGTAAAGGATATAATATTAACCTTAGTGGTACATGTAGAACCCTTTTTTGAAGAACGAAAACCGGACCTCGGGGAAACAGAAATCAGATTACTTAACACAATTAGAAAAAAAAAATTGTTCTAGATGCCTATTACCCCAAAAAAAATGCGGCTGCTTGTGAGGGGTAAATTTTATGTTTTGCAAAGATATGCTGGCCGCTGGTCGCGTTAGCCGGGTGGCCTTTCGTGAGGGGTAGTTTTGAACACAAATTCGTCTGTGCCTTCAGATTTTGGCCGTAAGGAGCAGGTGGTTGCTGGTGAGGGGGGGGGCGTTCAAGAGGGGGGCTACTGTGTGTATGTATATATATATATATATATATATATATATATATATATATATATATATATATATATATATACCTTATATATATATATATATATATATATATATATATATATATATATATATATATATATATATATATATATACCTTCTTTAACAAAAGCAAGTCTGATTTCACTCATTCTACATTTAAGATTTAAGATTTTGGTTGAAAGTTCTTCTGTTTGGTCCATTTTTTTCAGCCAGGATTTGGGATTTTCAGAGGGTTCATAGCATAAATTGAGTCAATAAAACCCTCTCCATTCTTGGTTTCATTTAAAGCAGTGTTGTGTAATTCTAAATTAGAAAACACATGGAAGCTTAGCTACATAATACATAAAAGCTCTTTCAATATTTTTCTGATGACGACTTTTATGAAAGGTTACCGAGTACTTTGTTTCAGATGATTTTAACTTGTATATAACTGCATCTTCTCTCGTGTTATTCATGTTTATACTTATTTTATTTTCTTCCAAGGAATGATTTATTAATGAGGTCATTTTTTCATTTATTTATAAACCCTGACTATTGTTAGTATGGCTGACAGTATACTGGTTTTTAAGTGTTCACTTAGAGGCATTTAGTTCTTTTGCCAGGCAATCCAAGTGAAATGTTTTGCCAAGGCCACAAAACAACATTACACCATGTTTGGCCACGTAATCCTAGATGCTAATCATGAGCTAGCATCATCCTTGCAAACAACGTGTTCACTGTCATTGCTGTGTGAAGTTCTTGTAAATGCTTGCATGACCCATTTCATGAAGGAAAACATGTACATGTATATGCTGGGAGTGGTTCATTTTAAACAATATTTGATGCTTCTTTGTCAAAATCTATATAAACAATTATTTTTAAAAAACAAAATTGTGAAAATCTTTTATGACATGATGGTACCATCATGCAATAAATCATTTAAATGAAGAAAATGATGCAAGCTTATTTCCTATGCTGTTCAACAGGGTGGGGTGGGGTGGGGTGGGATGGCTATAGGATTAGCCACAAAACATCTTTATCCCCTTGGCTGTACAACAGGGTATTGGTAGGAGGAGGCACAAAACAACATGCTTATTTCATAGATTGTACAACAAGGTGGGCTGGGATGGCTATAGGAGCAGGCACAAAACAACATGCTCATCCCCTAGACTGTACAACTGGGTGGGCTGGGATGGCTATAGGAGTAGGCACAAAACAACATGCTCATCCCCTAGACTGTACAACTGGGTGGGCTGGAATGGCTATAGGAGCAGGCACAAAACAACATGCTCATCCCCTAGACTGTACAACTGGGTGGGCTGAGGTGGCTATAGGAGCAGGCACAAAACAACATGCTCATCCCCATGACTGTACAACATGCTCATCCCCTAGACTGTACAACAGGGTGGGCTGGGATGGCTGTAGGAGCTGGCACAAAACAATATTCTTATCCTCTAGGCTGTACAACAGGGTGGGCTGGGATGGCTGTAGGAGCTGGCACAAAACAACATGCTTATTCATTGGACTATACAACAGGGTGGAGTTGGGTGGCAGTAGGAGTAGGCACAAAACAACATGCTTATTCATTGGACTGTACAACAGGGTGGAGTTGAGTGGCAGTAGGAGTAGGCACAAAACAACATGCTTATTCATTGGACTGTACAACAGGGTGGAGTTGGGTGGCAGTAGGAGTAGGCACAAAACAACATGCTTATTCATTGGACTGTACAACAAGGTGGAGTTGGGTGGCAATAGGAGTAGGCACAAAACATTTTTATCCCCTTGGCTGTACAACAGGGTGGTGTGGCAGAGTAGGCACAAAACAACATGCTTAAACCCCCAGACTGTACAATAGGGTAGGGTGGGTGGGTGGGTGGAGTATGCACAAAACATTTTTATCCCCTAGGCTGTACAATAGGGTGTGGTGAGATGGCAGAGTAAGCACAAAACAGCATGTTTATCCCCTTGACTGTATAATAGGGTGGGGTACAATAAGAGTAGAATGGTCTAAAGCACTTGCCTTTACTAATTGTTGCAATCTTATATCGGTCAGTGTGGGTTTGAGTCATGGACTTGGAGAATTTGGGTTTATGAGGAAACATGCCAGAAGCTTCATTTGGGTTGTCACAGGGGCTTTCCCAGGTTCTTCCTTCACCACTTACACTAGCTGCCATGTATAGCCTATTGTATGCTGAAAAACATCAAGAGCAGAAGCTCATTTGGTACAGCATTAGGTATGTTGTAATCCAAGGGTCACAGGTTTGATACCTATCCTGGGTCAACTGCCTATTATAATCATGATTTAAGGCCAAAATGAAATCTCTGTTTTATATTGCACTGGTTTTGAAATTATGGTTGGTTGTTATTTTTTTAAAACACATTTTTTTTAATGGTTAGTATATATAATTTACTAAGCACTTCAAGTATTGGACTAAACTGGGTGCACAAATTAATTTGGGAATTTTGTATTGCCTAACCAATATGTTAAACAGTGCAGCTAAAAGCGGTATTTTTTAAAAATCTGATTTTGAGCAAATTTGGTAAATGAACATAAATTGTAAAGATTTCCAGTGAGTTTTATTGTGGGCAAGCTTTGCACATGTTAATGAGATTTGTTGCAGTTAGAAAGTTTCACTGTATTGCTATATTCAAGTGCCTGAAACATGTCCTTATTATCATTTTTCTTGTTAATTATTTTAGGATATTTAATGTTTTCAGTGTAGCTAATATATAGCAATGTATTTTTGTGTTTTTACTTTAAATTTGCCTTTCTAAAGGAATACTTCCAAATTAAAATACCAATACCAATCATATGACCAAAAGCCAATTTATCATTTCAATATGTGTGAAAACTATAAGACACTGTAGATAACAAATTAAATTTCTGTCACTCACTTTTAATGATCTGTACAAGAGACCATGGATACTAATTTTGCTTTTATCTTTTTATCAGACTCAAGTTTTTGTGCATAGTTTACATAGGTTGTGTTTTCAGTTTTACATAAGCCTGCTTAGTGAAATAATAAAATGTATGGTGAATGATATCAGGCCAGTGGGACCATTGTTGAACAGATTGTGATCAGACTGATCTGTCATTGAGATCTTGGATGAATTTGATCTTTTGTTTATAGCACTTGTGGAACACCAACACATTCCAATAATTTTCTAATGAAACTATGTATAGTAACATGCAGTGTGAAATTACTAGCCAGTATGCCTATTGAAAGAAGATAGGGACGTAATCTGTGACAAGGATAGTTGAGAATCACATGTCTGAGGTTATGTAGAATTATTCTTCTTGCAGAACTTTTTTAATACATACAGAAATGCATAAATTATAGAGCAGGTTATAAAACTTTACTTTTTAATAACCTATAATATATAATATTAACATATAATATATAGTCTTGGACAGGAAATGGGCTTTATCACATAGATAATGTTAACTGGAGTTAAGGAGTCAGGGTACTAATTCAACTCCCATAGTAAACATATGGAAACACCATCATATTTAGAATTCTATAACTTAAAATTTCTGGGTACTGATGATCAGACCTATATTTCTCCATGCACAACTATCCTTGGTGCAAGCTTCTGTGTGGAGAACACCATATGAGCCGCAGCATTATCTTGACCTACATATGCATGAAGTCCATGTTATTGATTCAGCACCAAGCGAATCAAGTGCTACTTTCATTATTGACTAATCCTAAGTCAAGTCTTTAAAAATACTAAAATTGCATCAATAGAAATTTGTCTATATTTTTTAAAATTACACATATAGGCTTTCAAAAGATATTTTTACTAAAATTTTACTTTTCATTATTAACCAATTATGGACCACCAAACCCGTATATACTCTATTATTTCTTTGACCATTTTTAGACTGGTTCACAGATCTTCGATATAATTAGTACCGTGTGTCCTTAATAGAAGTGTAAGAGATGAGGGGAGACAATTTGTCATGTTGACTGTTTCAAACAGAAAAGAGTTGTCCTAACTGATGACTACTTGAAGTTTGATGTGGTATTGGGAGGAAGATTAAGTTCATCCAAAAAACACATTTGAATGTACATGTATCTATTTATTGTTCAAAATTTGTCCATTTTCACACTAGCAGTATCACCCACAATTGCTTTACACTATTAGTATCTTTGTTCAGGCCTTGTTAAGTAATTCTATCAATGTCTTGATCTATTTCATATCAGCAATCTGCATTCTAATATAAAACTTAAGGTTGCACTTCTCAAAGTCTAAAGAGTTCCAATTTTAGATCTACAAGTCATAGACTGAAGAGTGTATGGAACGACTTGTTGATCATCTGTTAGCACAATTTTGATGTTGTTTCTCCTTTTAAAATGATTGGAAGATTGCTGTTTAACTTTACACATGTATATATTGCAAAATCTAACAGATCCTAAATTGAATTGTGCTTATTGGACAACCAATATGGCCCTCACAGTGTCCATCTTCACAATGTTTTATATTGCTACTCCTTAATGGACAGAAGTATCAGCATTGGATTTTCACGGAAAGACATCTTAAGACATCTTCTTGGTTCTGAACGAAAATGCTGCTGATCTTACATCTAATATCACATCTTATTATCACTTGCCTTTTCTTTGATTCCTTAGAGAGAAAAAAATTGGCAATGGAGCATAAACATTACAAAATTTGGTAGGGAGTTTTGTCTTCAAAAGAGGGAAGATTTTTCAATGAGAATGGCCAAGTTTTCATTGCAGTGCACATCTTCAGTTGTCTTATTCCACCGAGGACCCAGAGCTTGGGTCACTATGTGAGTAGTATTTATCTATTTGTATGAGAACTTTCATGCAATTTCGGAGTCCATTATTTTGACTGCATCTGAATAAATGATCTATTTGTTGTTGTATTAAATATGCTTTTATATGCTGCATGATGTGTAATGTCATTCTTGCCACCACAGTAGATTTTAAAATCAGCTTTACTGGAAGGGCAGAATGCATAATGATGTTCATTAAATTTAATTTGAACTGCTAATTCCCATTTCTTGCCATTTTATTTTATATGATATTTTGGTTGCTCAGAATTTGGTGTTTTGGCGTTGGTAGACATTCTGACAAACTTTAAGCAATGAAGCCAACCCAGCCCAGTATTGTGCTGATTAAGCTGTGTAAAAATTCAATCTTAGTCTCTTTACCTTTTCTGTAGTTCTTCTGATCACAGTATAACCAGTTTCTGCAAGCTTAAATAACTGAAGCCAACCAACCCTGCTTACAGAATCCAAGAGTTGTTTTATGCTGCTTGAAATTAGTAGTGTCATCATAGGCTGTATTACCTTGCATATATGGTACTACACTGAAAGCATGGTGTAAAAAAGATAATGGAAAATATAAAAATAAAACCCCACTGTCTATGAAGTTTACATGTATGGTAGAGTACTGGTCCCTTGTACTGAATAAAGAAATTTTCAGTTGTATTGGTATTGGCATTTTTTCCAACTACTGCAAAACAGGTTTTAGTCACCTACTTTTATACTTAATTGGCACATAAGTATTTGCAACTTGCATGAAAGCAAGTAAGATATTCTGCTGATATTGTTAGATCCATACTTAATGTACATGGGTATATCATCCATTCTTATACCTTAATTTCCCCTTTATTTATTTGAAACAAAACAAATCTTTATCATGGCATTTCAATTCATCTCTAGGTCAGGTCACTGACATACTGTTGATTGAAGTATTACTGTAGATTATTTTTAAACTGATGTTTATCATTCATCGGCATAAAAATTATTTGAATTCTATCTTTATTTGTGAAACTTTGACTTTGTAACATTCAGAAATTTCACAGGAAAATCTGGTAACAGGTACACAATCGCAGATGAAATTTATTTTCTCTGCTGCTTAAGCTGTGAAATTTAGGTTATTTCTATACATTTCTTGTCGCTACAATTTCTTTCAGTGATTCACACATTTGTTATATAATTTTGTTTGCTTCCACTTGAAGTTTCTTGGATGTAATTTTGTGGCTTTATGGAGTTCACAAGCAATCACTTTGGTTCTAGGGATCCCGATTTTACCATAATGATGGAAAGGATGTGTTTCAAAATGTTGGAGATTGGCATAATGACATGGCACAGGGTATGATGTCACTAGAACAAGAACTTGAGGCCTTCGGAGAAACTATGCCAGAAAAGGGCTCCAATAAGCATGACATTGGGGACCAAGACTGATCCTTTAAGGGGCCACACTTCTCTGTAAATACATCTTTTTGGTTCTACATTTTGTTTGCATGCTGTTTATCATGTATCCAAATTCAGTGTTGCATGATCCCATTGGCACATGTACCACTTGTCTTATAACTGGTGGTGGTGTCAACAATGATAAGATGATGTAATTTTTCAAAGTGACTTACATTCTATATCAGTTGCTATATTTAATTGAAACTTTGCTAAAATATTAATATTAATCTAAGTTTGTGTCCAGATGTATTATACAGGTGGTAGTCTTGCTTCTGTAGCAAATAGTTGTATTGTAATCATGTTCACACACTTTATTTGATAGCTATTTTATTTTCTTCTCTCAAGATAGCAGTGATTTTACAATTGACAAGACATAGTAATTATATCAGATTAAAATCTAGATCAGCAATATAAAAGAAATCTGACAAGAATCGATTTTGATGGTATATTCTGTTGACCATTGGAATCACCATTCAAATTACTGCTGTCATATTTCTGAAAGTTGAAAATGCCAATCAGAATAAATTGCTACATCATTTCCAGTTGAATATTGCACCACTTAAATTTATATGTGACTAAAAGTTATTAAATAGGTGCCTGTAGATCTGAATTTTAATCAATTTGTTTAATAGTCAGGTTTAGTTTGTTGACGATAGTTACTATCAGACAATGCCAGTGGTTCAGCTGTATCATCAGATTTGACCTTTTAGGACAATTAATCCAATGCATAGGTCAGCATAAACAAACTACATGAAGATTATAAAAATGTCATTTTTTGGTCAGAGACCAAAATAAAAAGAACATAACCTAATTTTAATGAATTTTTATCTTTATAATAGATATCAAGTTCAAATAAAATAATGTTTACAATTTGAGAAAGAATGAAGAAAATTAAACAAGACAATCTTTTATTTTCAGGATTCAGTCATTACCAGACTATATTTATCAAGTTAAGCTTAGTTCACCATAGCTGATCAAATAAAATCTGTACATTTTCAAAAGTGAACAATTTCATTTAAAAACTGTGAATAACTGCCTTAAAACTTGTTCTACTGCTGGTAGAACAACATATTAATGTTTAGTGAGCACTAATTATAGGTCACCCAGTCAATGTTTCCCATTCATAGATTCCATATTGTGTGCTTTGTGACAAGCCTGATGGGAAATTCATGTAGAATACATCTGATCTTTTGAGGACTTACCATCATTGTTTATCTGTACATTTTAATTGAACCAATTTTCTCAGGCAGACCACACAAAGGCTATAACCAATTAAGCATAACAGGAATATTATAACAAAGCATGTGGTAGTAGTTACGAATTTGGCCTGAGAATTTTAATTTGGACATTATTTTAAAAGAGGAAACATTGTGTTCAAGAAGAAAATAAAGAATTGCTATTGTGTGATAAGTGTGTTTGTGTGTGTCTTTTCCCAGCTTATTGCAGTATGTGCAAAAAGTTTGAGAATGAGAACGTTGCATGATACTCAGATCAACCAACAATTTTGTCGTTAGGTATAGTAATTTGGTAATTTAATAGTAATGATGAGTGAAAGGTTATCTTTATGCTGTCATAACAGTTCCAAATAATTATTTTGTTTTTTTTTTGTAAAAAAAACATTTCTTATGAGTTAATTTATTTTCTTGGGTATCATCATCATGCCCCTTCCATATGGAAAGGTTATGTTAATCTGTCTTGTCCTCACAGTTCTGTTGTGTCATAGCTGTTAAAAAAAATTTCAGCTCAGGAATTTTGAACTTAATGGATGAAAATTAAATTTGTATGAGGTTTCACATTCAAAAGATCTAGATCAGGTTTCAGTTTTCACCATTTTCTGAATTAGTGTTATGGAGTTATGGTTCCTGTTGGACTTGGCATTTTGCCTTAAATTTTATTTGTGCTCAATAACTTTTACGGTACTTAATGGATTGAAATGAAAATCTGGTATGAAGCTTTGCATTAAGAATACACTGGTTTAGGTCATTTGTTGGTCTTTCAATTTAGTTTACTCAGGAATTTTTTATGAATATATAAATCAAATTTATTGTAGACTTTATATGAAGAAAACTTAGCTTGTTTGGTTTTAACTAGCTTCCAGCAAAATTGTAGAGACTTCTTACCCTTTTATTGGCTTGGAACTTTGCCCTTCAACTTATGCTCTATACTTTTGAAGGACTTAAAATGCATTGACACCAACTCAAGATTCTAACTATTTAGGCCAAGTAAGTGTTCAATTTTTAACATCTTTCAGCAAAGTTGCATGAGGTTATGGCCCCTGTTTGACTTGCAAATTGCCTTTTAAATTGCATCATGTTACTGTGGGCTTTTATGGCACATGGACACATTTCTAGTTTTTCAAAGGTTTATCTTTCCTCATTGGGTTTTAAAATTTGTTGTTTGTATCAACCAGAAAATCTACAAAATTTGGAACCTTTGAATAAAGGTGAATTCACATTAAAAGACATGTCTTAATTCAAGTTAATAGATTTTTATATGTGTACATCAAAGCAGAGCGTATTATGCTGTGACAGTATCTGTCACGGTCTGTTTGCCCATTCATAAACATTCTGTTATGAATGATAACCTCAGTTTTCAAGTACCTACCACACTTTACAGGTACTTTTTTGAAGTCAGAAAGAAGCTTATTGATCTGGGGTTCAAAATTCCAAAAGACAGGGTCACCACAATTGAAACAAAAGAGGTTTATGCACAATAATATTAGTTCTACATCACAGAATTAAACTCAATTTTGTGACTGGTTTTCACATAAAATAACATATAAGTCTGTTGATCTTGGGTCAAAAGGTCATGGTCACTTGTAACCATTAATTTTATACCATGTAGAGAGCTTGTACATATGGTATGAAAGAGGCCTATTTATTTTTCAAGTAAAAAGGTCAAAGGCCAAGGTTATTGTGACTTGAATGAAAAGGATTTTTGCAAAATAATTTTTATCTTAGATCAAGTTTACTGGCCAAATTTTGTAGAAAGCTTTGCATTTGGGGCAATACAAAAACTTAGATTTGGGGGTCAGTGGTCACTGCCATGGACAATTCTACTAAAAGAAATAATGGTTCTATGTTACAAGTTTAGTTTAAGACTGCATACCTTATCCAAAGGTTCGGGCCCTAGAGACTTGTTGGTCAGTGATCTCAAGAGTCAACTCTGCCCTTCTAAAGCCTACATATGAGAACACAAAAATGCAATACCAGTGCTACAAAAACATTAAATAAATGGATAGTCCCATCTAAATCTAGATCAGGCTCCTCCTTAATAAACAAGACTTTCATTTTGGTGTTCTTGAAGGACATTAGTCAAGTTATTAATATACAGCTCATTGCTGGGTCTCTTTATGTAGGTCCTTTGCACATGGAAAGTTTGTATGCTTACTTATATGGAAAATTACCTTTCCAGTGGTTAGAGTGTATGCCTTGGTTGCGGAAAGTCATGGATTCAACTGAACACCCACCCAGTCGTACCAAAATCATTTAAAAATGGTACTAACAGCTGCATTGGTTGACAGCATTTAAGAGTTTAGTGTTAAGACTGATCAGCCTGGTGTCAGGGTAATGTGACTCGGTGGGGCATCATGTTAAATGTCTACAGCATTTTAGCAGACAAGGTCATAATTTCCAACCAAAATACACTTTTTTGAGAGGCAGATGAAAATGAGTCACTTTAAAGCATGTTTTTTCTTTTTATTTACAACAGCGTGGTACAAATTCATGTGTACAGGTCATTTCTCTGGCTCCTACAAGTACAAATTGTCTATAATATGTATGGCCCACCCTGATTTATAATATAGCAGTTTCAGTATTTAGTAAAAGAATATGGCCCTTTTATTGTCACGTGTAATTGGATTCAAGACAATGGTCTTTTTTTTTTGTTTCAAGACTTAAGCCTGTATTATGGTGTGAAAAAAAATGGTTTTAAAAAAAATGACTGTTTAGGGCATGTGCAGTTCAAGCCAGGACAAGACGGTGTCTGGAAAAAATTTCTTTTAACACATTATACATAGTAATCTAGTTGTTTTTAGGCAATTGTGGAAGCTTGTAGTATCTGTAAAATACTTTAGTTTGTTCCATTTCAAAATGTAGATGGAATCCTCAAAAGCTATAGATCTTTTAATCATAAAAACTTTATGATCTTATAATTTTTACAAAATTGTTCATTATAGAAGAGATGTCATATATTTTGCATCTTAAGGAATTGAATAAATGGAAATATACAATAGAGCTTTCAGATATTATATATAAAAGTATATATGGCAAAAAGTATATATAGCAAATAGTAATTTGACAGATCTTAAAGTTACAGATCTCCATTCCATCACAGGCTCTTTTGCATGGACTTCAGTTACTGGCTATAATAGAATTATTGAAATGCATACGGTATTGATACATTAAATTCCCAGCTTGGCTGTGCCATGTTTTAAGTTTAGGAAAAGTAGCCAGTGTGTGTGTGTGTGTGTATATATATATATATATATATATATATATATATATATATATATATATATATATATATATATATATATGTACACACACACACACACACATGTACCATAAATGCCTAAATGCTAACAAGTATTAAACCAATCAAAATTGTTTTGGTGAAAAACCAAGAGTACTGCTCTGTGCTGTATTACTGCACACAAAGAAATAATTGCCTAAGCAATATAAAAAAAAGAATAAAATGGATAATTTTTTTTCTTACAGGACAAGAAAGTTGGAGGTAGCAAGAAAGGAACCCATGAAAATAAAATCTCTGGCAAAGAAAACAAGAAACTTGAAAAAGCAATAGATGAGATGGATTGAGAGATGACACATTATTAATTTAAGCCATTTGATCTCTCCTGGACATTGTTAAGATAGTGGGTCATGTATTCATCAAAGATGATCACACTGATAGAAGCCAACATAGAGTTCTTGACACTGACATTTAGTTAAAGATGTACTTTCTGAGAAAACATATACACATCCCCACCCATAGTTCATCATGAAATATTGTAAAATAGAAGCAAATCTTGCCCACACCAGGTAGGGTCAGCTGTCATGGTATATCTCTGGTCAAAATACTGTGCTCTTAATTGAACAGATTTGCTGATGTGGTATTCAGCACCAGTCCTTAAATCACTTAAATATAGTCTTGACAAAATATTCAATGTACTTTTATAGAAGTGTAAATAGCAGTCATCTAATTTAGCCATGTTGACATTTGTAATAGCTCAGATGCACAGAAATTATCAAATGTAACTAGAGCACAGAACAACCAACTCGGGAGGGGAGGGGAGAAATTGGGATGCACCAGGAAGCTTACACCAGAATTGCATTTTTTAATCAACATAATTATAGATCTTCTTTTCTGGGGTAAAATTTTATATTAGACTGAACTTAATTATGGATCTTCTTTTTTGCATGTTGGTGTTAGTCTTTAATGCTGGTAGTGATACATGACAGGAGGGAAAGCCTGCAGGACTTCCTGCTTTTGAAAACTGGTGGTCTATCTGACTGATAGGTCTTTGGACTTACTGAAAAAATATTTAATCTGCACAATAAAATAATATACGCAAAGTTGGTATTTTAGTTTACATTAAATTCATCAATGATTTATATGCTTTATTTTGTAATGCTGACAAATCTTGTGTGTGGTTTTTATCATCATCATCATCATAGTCACCCACAGAATCACCATCACTGAAATACCATCCATTCCCATTGCAACAATCTTTCCATTCAGCCCATATCTCCCTGACATAAGGCCTACTTTGGCATGCTGATGGTTTCACTGTCTGCCTTGTGTACATGTATTTTACCAATAAATAATTGCAAACCAAAGAACAAATAATAAATTATTCAATTAATGAAATTAAATAAAGTAGAACAGATCTAAAGTGAAATTAATGATTTTAAAAATTTACAATATAATTTTAAATTGCTGGTTTATAAATGTAATGGATTCAAATTAAAATTTCTGGTTTAATAGTTCCAGTTCAATAATATAACATGAAAAGTTTCTAATATTTGCCTAGCAATTGAAAGATGAACATACACAATTTATGTCTCTTTGGAACACTTATCGGTGGAGCCATCACTAATAAGACTGGAGGAAATTTGTACAGTCTTATTCTGACCTAACAGTTTTGGCAATAGCCCTGATAAGTTGAGGTAGATACTGCTTATTTCCAACTCACAATTTCACTTCAGTATATGGGTGTCCATGTTTTTCTTAACAAAATGTACATTTCTAAACATGATTCTATTTTTCCAAAGGCTGTCTTATTCAGCAACATAACAGACTTCTCACCTTTAGAAGTGCCAGGAGCTGCCTTCTCGGCTTTCATAAGCTATTCCTTTTGTTGCTCTCTGATGAGTCATGGGTTCTGACTATCAGTTTTTAAGTTTCTGCAGCCGAATACACATGTATACTAACAAATATTTCTGCCAAAATCTTCTTTGGATTTGTTTCTCCTTTTTCTCTCATCTCCGCTAGGACTGCCAAATTTTTATTCAAAGTCACCATCAAAGCAAAAGGAAGGAGGAATGTTCTTCCTCATCATCAGGACTATATAAAGGTCTTGGAAATGCTTAATCACACAGAGGGTTTCTGCAGACTTAACAAAAACAAATTCCACGACTTTCCAAAAACATCTCTTGGGCCATTTTACAAATCTCGGGGACCACAGTAACTTGCATGATCAACCCTTTATCAATGATAATTGTGTCAAGTTCAAAAGAAATTTTTAATTGGTGCTTGGCATGTACGAAATTAGCAGTTATCATTTTTTAAAAAACTCCATTGTCAGAAATTCCATGATTATTCAAAAACTTAAGATTTGAGAAATTCCACAACTTTTCAAGGTCCATGAAATTTGTTTTTTTAAATTCCAAAACTTTTCCAGGAATTCAGGACTCGTGTCAACCCTGTATGCATGAAAAAAGTCAGCTCTACAGATCAGAAGTGGTTATATGTGGCATATTTTTGGTTTGTTTGCACGTTTATTATTGTTACCTTGGTTACACTACTTAGAGGATAGCCATAAAAGTGTCTAGGTCTTGTTGGTTCTGACTGAATAAAGTGCTCTTCAGACATCCAATATGCCAGCCACAGCAGTCATGTCAGAAACCTTGTCATCCATATGCTTAACAGATTGCAGCATTCACATTTGGTTTCCACCTAAATATCTTTTATGATTTCTAGTTTGCACTAGACATTTAGGATAACAGAATATGATCCTTCATATTGTTAAACCTGCACAAACATAAACTGTATCCAAATTTAACTAAAAACATTTGCAAAAATTATTATTCATGGTAAAAACAACAATGTTAATATATATTTAGTTCTTAAAATTTTGGAAAATTTTGTACAAGTACTAGACTAATAAAAATTAAATACTGTATTAAATTGACAGCAACTACTTGTATAGTGTTGATTAGGATTCTTGATCTGTCCAAATAAAAAGGAGGCCATCCATTTATATCTTGCATAGCCCTTTTAATCAATGTACAAGTTGTCAGTGTTTTGAATTGTTATTTCTGTACATCTTTGTATTTGACAATTTATTTCTGATATCTGCTGAAACATTTAACCGTAAATGCTGAATGAAGAGTAGCACCAATGGTATCATGCTATTTCTACTAGTCTTTACTGAATAAGTGTTGCATTTTTCGTGAATTTTACCTCTTTATGAAGCAAATAAACAGATATCTTTGTTTCATTGGATTTGTTTAATTAAATACTTTTAAAGGTTTTTATATGGCAAACTTGTTTTTCTGCCACAACTTGACCTGTAACATATCTTGAATGTTTTAGGATACATTTTTTAGTTGAAAATTATATTTGACAATGCTCTTGCCTTAGGTCCATAATAAATGAATTTTATACTATACATGTACATACTCTTTATTTCTGAAAAAAAAAACAACTTAGGAAAACAATGCTTTCAAAGTTTTTAAATCAAGATATATTGAAATTTATGATTTTTGTATAACTGTAGTTGTAGTTGTGCTTATTTTTTTAAAATATCATTTTTTTTAAAAAATATCTTTTTAAAAAATTCATATTTACTGCTCCATCTTCATAAAGCTATTCATGGAAATAAGAAAGTGATCTACATAGTAGTGAGAGAAGGCTTTATACCAATCATTTCATAATGAAGCTGTCATAATAAAGTCATAAAAACACAAAAACAGGATATTTAATAACAAAACCACAATATACATGTAACTAGTTTTAAGAAACCCAGAACTAAATTTAGGGGGATATAGTTAGCAATTGTAGAATACCTACATTATAAGAGCAACTACCATCTTTATTATTTTGATGTTGAAGGAATGTCCATTAAGTGGATTTTTCCTGTAGCAATATTGAGGGATCTTATATTGTAAAGAAATTCATCATTATCATCAACATATACATAGGTGTGTACAGAAACCAAAAAAAAAAGCCAGACAAGTTACTATAAATAAACAGCTGCAGTATGTGCAAATAACAATAAAATTGGAAACAATACAACTTGCCCTAGGTCCCTAGTTGATAGTATAAACAGACAAAAATATTGTGACATGACTGGTAACTCGATAGTCCACAATGTCATTTGATGAGCTGTTTGTACATACTGAACTATTATGTGTTCATTTAAACCATCCTTGTTGACATTAACTCAAATCTGATTATTAATGTGGGCCAGAATATTGTTTTTGATCTTTAAGCTGTCTCGTGCTTAAAATTTACCTATGACAATCATCCAAATAAATTTCATCCGTGTAGTAATACATTGCTAACATATTGATAAATTCTAAATTTTTGTAAGAAACTACACACAATGAGTGTCAAGATGTTATTTCATTCCACTGTAAAAACAGTCAACCTATTTTTAAATATTAGTCATATGGATTTGATATCCTGTATTTATGTGACCATCTATTGTATTTAAAGCATGAAGATCATGCAAGGACTTATTTTTAGCATCAGTTATTACATATCCAAAATATGGTTGATAGATATAATTGCTTGTGAATTTGTGTTGTAAATTATAGTGATTTTAAAATGATTGACATTATTTTAAAGAAAATGTCATGATTTGCAATAAAAATGTGCAAAGTGAACTGTTTTATTCTTTAATTATTTCTTCTTTAAATTTCTTAAACTTGGTTCACAAGGATTAAACACCCTTTTCTGTTACCATGATTCAAATATAGTTTACAATAAGTCAGAAGATGGGAGAAAACTGTCCAAAAATGTGTTTCATCTATTAAAGGGAGGTAAAACAGTAGAACTTTGAAAACTTTACACTTTATAATCCTAACTTTGAGTAAAAGTATCAGTTGATTTTAGATTTCCAAAGTTGCAGACAAGGGTTCCTACATATCAGGATAGACTAAGCAATCATCCGAATGATGCCAAAAACTTAGTTTGGAGTTGCTGAAATTTTACTGTATGTAATAAGGAAAAAGTGTCTGCTTGCTGGATATGCGAGTTACTGCAAATTCATTGGGATAGATATTAATTTTTGTGCTTTTGCAATATATATATGTATGTATATATATATATATATATATATATATATATATATATATATATATATATATATACACACACACACATGTATATATATACACATGTATATATATATATATATATATATATATATATATATATACACACACATACATTTGTTGGCATGGGAAGAGGATCCTGTTTCATTCAAAGGCACATACTGCTTTGTTGGAACTTTAAATTTGTCACTTTTAGCAACAACAAATTCTATGAAAACTAGCACCTCAAGTTCACAGTATTTAGTTAAAGGAGGTGACCATTGTGGGAAGTCAGACTAACAGAATCTATGGTGGGGGTTTGCACCAAGATGAGGAAATCCCTGTTGTGGGGTTTTTCTCGCCTAATATTTTCTATTGAATTTCAAAGAACTAGACATTTTTACAATACAGTTTAACACATTTAACACATACAGTATACAGTAATATTATTTCTTCATATTTAGGTCATTTGGTCCTGTGATGTTTTATGAAAATCTGAATAATCAGTAGAATCAACTTATCACCCTCATCCACAAACACATACAACAGTACAATTGTTACTTTTGTAAGCATTGCATGACGAGGTCTAATGCCAGGTGCAAATATTTACATATGGTGCATTAATATGAATATGTTAATGAGGGTTGTGGACGGACCAGTCCATCTTAAGTATAATTTTTATGTTTGAAAATAACAAAAAGTTTGATAGTATTGAGGTATTATTACATTTAATAGGTGTATTTTATATGCAATTAACATCAAATAATTAGTATTTATTAGAATGAAAATGATTCATTTTCATCAGTTCTGATTTATAAAAGTGCTATGGTAAATTATACTAGGTACACAGCTCTTGGCCATAACAAGGAGCAAAATGCAGCACAAGTGACAGTGCATTAGATTATTCATGGATAATTAGAGATCTATGTCATCCTTGTATATAACTCCATTTCTTTGAGATGAAACTGTGACAAACTGGTGTTCTAATTGATACTATTATAAAATCTTCAAACACAGTCCCTAGCAGATAACTATTTAACTAACTTTCAAGGTGATTGTTTCTTGGAAAATTTATATTTTCTGTCTTGGAAATATGGCAAGTGTTGCTATTTGTAGTGCAAGAACAGTGAAATCTGTGGAATACCACAGATGAATTCCTTCTGATTGGTCAGTGTATAATTTGCCATTTCTGATTGCATGTAATCTTTGATGCAACAAGGGCACAATGAAGATATTTAACAGAAGAATACAGGTTTGACATAACACATTTCTGGCTGTTACTATATTTTTGGTAGTTGTTGAGCAATTCAGGATTTTTGTGGCCAGTGATCTGTATAGCCTGTGTGCCTGGAACAATGTTTTCTAATAGTCTCTGATACACATATATTCTCACTTGAGTTTTAATGTGTTTAGTAGCCAATCTGGCAAGTTTGCTTTCATAGTCATTTTTTTCATTAGTGAGTTAAGATTTCATACCCTAACTGAGGCCCATAAAATCTTCTCAAACATTTGTTTTCTCACCTCCAAAAACTATTTTGGTAAATTTCCAAAAAGTGTTGGTGTTTTATTGGAAAACTATTATTATCAAGCCAAGCAGAGATAATGGTTGCATCCCTTGATAAACTAGTTACTGGCACTCAAACACCATGACAAAACAACCTGACTGAGATGACTCAACTGAAATAGGAAATGTACGGTTAGCAGAAACATAAGATTTCTCTGTTGGATGGGTGAGAATATAAAATCTACAGCAATTGGTAACATTCCTAAGCAGTACTCCTACAAGCCAACCCCCTGGCAAGGAAAATGCATAATCCAAATGGACAAAAAGAGTAATCTGAGCAGAAAAAGCATAATCCACATATAATAAAATTCATTGTGCATATGTACAAATCACATGTATATTTTCTGCAGTTTTGGTGTCAGGAAGCACCTGTTTGAACAAAGGACCAAAGTTGTATTCTACCACTAGTTGTAGTCAGTTTTCTATTAAGAGCTCCATAAATAACATCCCTGCATTATTAAAATTAGTTTCCACAATTTAGTTCTGCTGTAACAAATAAGTTACCTTAGAATTGGAGTTAGCAAAACAAGCTAATTCAAGACTATGATTAATATTAAAATCCTTTCCACACAGACTGCAATGGGCGTGAAGCTACCCTAGAATGGCACTGTCTTGTTATTCATGTCATCTCTGAGTCATTTTTTTCCTGTTTTCTTTATAATCCATCTGTGAAATCATTTGAGAAACATTTTTATTGTAACATACGCATTGACTAAAATAAATAGGACAACTATTTACTGTCAAATTCCTACAGAATGGTTCTGTACCTCACATTTTTAACAAAGAATATGTGAGCAAAGATTACAAATTAGAAAACCAGTCTGTTCTGTCCCAAGCTAAAATAGAACATAACACTTAGGAAAGTCACAGCTAGTCTACAAACAAGTGTATTTTTATGTCATAGTTACACAGAAGCCGTATTTTCTAGAATACATTCTGTGCAATTAGTGGGATGTTAATAAAAATGAGAAAACAAATTATTAATTTTTTTGGGAGGGGGATATACCGAAAAAGTGTTATCCAAATACATTTATATGCAGGCATAATTTAATGAAAAAAAGCGCAATTATTACGCCAAAAGCGTAATGGTTGGTATGTATGAGTACACATACTGAAAATATTAGTATAATTTATTTAGTTCTGTGAAAATAAAACAGCTATTCAAAATTAAAACAGCTATTTAGTCACCAGAGCACATGCAAACAAATGTATGATGTAATCAACTTTACATTCTGAGAGAGTGATCAATGGTGAATAATGTTCCTCTCTCAAGATTTAATATGTACATCTTGTGTGGGTAGGTTTCAGAAACCTAATTCATGCTTTATTTTACAAGTTCAAAGAAAATGTATTCCAAAATTATTCAATACTCTACAAACTTGCTACAGGGATCATCTATTTAGCAATTGTCTGTTCCTAAAAGGTACAAAAGATCCAATTTCAACATGACTTGGTGTAAATTCACATGAATATAATCTCACTATCTCACATGGGCCAGATCTAATTAGTCACATTGATGACCTTTATAGACTATGTGCTTCAAATCTGTGAACTCGATGTCTGAAACAAGAAAAAAACCCAACAATTTAAACAATACTGTCATATAGAATATGGTCTAGTTTCAATGTTTATTTTAAAAATGTGCACATTTATTGCCTGCCTTTATCTTTTTATGGTAAAAAAACCCATCTTATACTTGTAATTGACTGGCTGATACTTTTTTTATACTGTACAAAAATTAATAGTGTAGACATTAACATTTTATGCACACAAGATGGGGATCATCATGGGGCAAATTAACAGTCCAGTTTTGATAAAGATCAGGTCACTGGAGGAATGACAATTAAGAACAAATTTGCATTAAATATATATAAATGTTGATAAGATTTCTGTCATAATTTTAAAAAGAAACACTTCAATTGAACTTGTGATATTTGTAAATCTTACGAATTATGTGGAAAGCTGTTTCTCTTTATGGCAAGACTGTAGCAACAAAAAAAAAAAAGAATTTCAGAGACCTAGTATTAACAATTGTCTAATGCCACTAATCAAGCATTCATTTATCCAAACATGGCATTTAACGTAATAAGAACACTGTGTTTCAAGTTACTCAAAACCTTCATACATTTTTTAGTCTTTTAATTTGAAATTTCTAATAGAAAATAATTTGCATGAGATGAATAAGACTAATAATTTTGGGCCTTGTAGTGCTCTAACAATATTCCATGTTAGCCATTATTCTGTCATTTGTATTACTTTAGTTGTGATCATATATATCACTACTTTGACAACAGTTGGACATAATTGTTCTATCAAAAAGGAACAGCAGCTGTTAATTTTGTTTCACCTCTACTGTTTTCACTTATGAACATGATTCTGTTTCTGGGTGACAAATTTGTGGTAAGAGGGGCAGATATATGGAAGTGTTCTCCAGTAGGAAAGGATTCTCTACACATCAACGATCAATTCCATTTAAGAGTCTGTTCTCAATTTATAAAAGCTTGTACACAATATAATATATATATATATATATATATATATATATATATATATATATATATATATATATATATATATATATATATATATATATGTATTCAATGTGTATATTCATCTTAAAATGTACAGTCGATCAATCTGAGGTCATCTTAAGTCAAATATCTAAAGCAGCTTACTGTACACAAAAAAAACCAAAAATATTACTTAGCAAGCATTTTTGCATACATAAAATTAGCAATTTTGTCCATAAAAGGCGCATTTTATATTGTGCAAATCAAGAGAGGTTATAATATAAATGATAAAATTCAAAAGAAAATTTATTCTGTGATGTCATGACCAGACTGCTGAACCTCAATAATTTCTCCACTGTTGGTAAACAGCCAAATATCTAGGTCACTTTTTATACACCTGATATAAAGCCAAGTGTACAATGTTACAATGTCCAACCCTATTTCACTGATGTAAAATAACTTCCACATTTACTGTTCCCAACTTTTTAAAGTAGCTTGCATTTGGGGCAAGGCAGAAACCTATTGATATTTGGCTCAGAAAGGAGTTTTAGATGAAAATAAAAATAATGAATATTTACCACATGTCGGGCATCTAACATTCCATTCACACTACTTGTGGTTCTAATTTCTAGAGGTTTTTATTTCACACTTGTTTTGTTTAAAGTATTTTCATGACATTTTACTTTGGAATTAAATTTGTCAATTCCAGTACAATCTGAATCTGTAATAATTTCCCTATACAACCCAAAGAAAAAAGAGGCAAGTGCTGAGAAAACCATATCCATTGCATCCTTGATTCCAAAAATTAAGCATCTAATACATGTACATACCTTTATGTGTACCTCCAAAAGTCCACAGCTAATTTTGTATAAATTTCTTTTTTTTTCTGTGCATACCAATTATTCTAAATGCATGACAACAAAAGTCTGATTGATCAAAACAAAAAATTAATGAGATCCCTAAGCAACTGTTCTATATATTACTATAATCTCTTTAAAAAATAAACTCTACAACTAATGCTGAATAGTTGATATTAAAACAAACCTTGTTAAAGTCTCAATGAATGTAAACTACAATGCCCTATTAGTCAACTCCACACCCAGAAGAAAAAACAATCCAGGGGTCACGCTGCCTGGTGAAGTGGAAAAAATAGTTGCCCTTGTCCATGAATTTTGCTTTGATATACATGGAAAGCAAATCAAACTTCACTTTTTTGCCATGAATGAGCACTTGACACACTCCACCACCACCAGACTCCATCACCCAATTGATTGTGAATTTTGTGTGTGGGGGGTTAGTATTGATAAAACTCATGTTTATAGGCATAAAACTATAAAAAAAAAAAACATACTTTAAAAAAAATTGTGCTAGCAGCTTCTAGTGTCCTCAAGTATGCACTAAATTATGATTTTAATGTAAACTCTACATATTTTAAACTCTTGAGGAAGTGAGTTAAATTCCAATCTCTTTCAAACCCAATGTATTGTTGAAGTTTTTAAACTAAAGCATATAAACAAATAAATGAATTTATCCAAACTGTTACCTGTTATATTTCTGAAATTATTGTAATAATGCTATCAGCAAAGTCATGCATTTTCAGATTTAAGAAAGAAATCTGAACTTTCACAAAAATCTTGAGTATATTCTTATTTTAGTAATAATCTGACTTGCCAAGCTGCCTAACACCAGTTGATGAAGTTTGTCATTATAAAATTTGACTTCCTTGTCACTTCTTCCTATTATTCCTATGGCAACACCTTAATGTGATAGAAGAAATCACTTCACCCAAACTTTCAAGACCAGTGTGACCCCTGAAAAGCACATCTCAGTTGATACAAGTTCACCTTTTTCTTTTGTGATGTTCCACTTCCTGCCTTATTCTCAGTCTACAAATATTAATAATAATAAAAATACTTATTTTCTCCAATTCTCCATAAAATTTAGGAATTAACATATTTATACTTTTAAAAATTTGAAAATTGACATAAAAGGTGTATTCTCTTCTGTTTCTTTTCTCAATGACACTTCAATTCCTGCTCACTGTTAGAAACATAATTCAGAAGAGAACGTTTAGTTGATACCTTGCCCAATCACATCAGACTCATACTGAAAGTACCCATTGGTCAAGTACTCTCTACTTTTATACCACTGCTGTTGGATATTTGCTCCATCAGAGGCAGTTGTAATCAAATTCTATATACCCAAACTCCTCAATCAGCTTTAAAGTTAAATAGATGTGCACATTTTCTCTTTTAGTCAAGTTTCTAAGTCATTATATAGCTATGGAATTGCTAATTTATTATTACAATCTGACACAATCCTTCTCAATACTCTTAAAATGTGGCCAGAAATGCAGACATTTCAATCATGAAGATATGCATGGACATTTCAAAAATTATGAGGAGGGCATTAGCATTAAAACAACCAAGAGGTAGGGCTGGTCGGTTTTGCTATTACAAGGAGGTTTGCTACTCTTTTGTATTTCTGTACATATAGTACAAAAGCTACAAAATATATTTTAAGAGGTATTGAGTCATATTTTCTGTCTTCTCGTCTTTTATAAATGACTTGATCCTTGTTGGAGATCCATCTTTACTCATGAAATATACAATCTACTCTTAGACTTGGTTGAAGCAGGAAACTATAAATCCAGCAAACTATTGTATTTTATGAATTTATTCATTATTTTCAGATCACTAGGGTACAAGTTAAACTTTCTTATTTTCAAAAATCATATTTTATTATGTTTTAATATTTTGCAATTCCTCAGATAAATTCAAGAAGCTTTTGGCAAAAATAAAGGTATTGTTCAACAAATTTATGGTCATTTCATGAATAAAACTTTTTCCAAGGAGGTTTCAAGCCAGCTGCTCAAATAAGAAAATTTTTCAAGACTATGAATAATGGTTCATAACAAATATGCAGTGGGAATGTTGTCAACTTAATACCGGGTACGCTGAAAGACAAAAATGCATACAAAATGGAAATTTAGTCTAGATTAGTACACACTTTTTATTGGGATCTTGTGGATCATTGAAAAGAACTTAAAATTTGAGATCTGCCATGTCAACTTTTTTGAGTTATTTTGTCAAAATTTCAAGTTAGAATCTTAAAATTTAGAGTCAGAATGTCAAATTTCAACTTAGTATCTCAAACTTTAAAAATTAAGCATACTGAAATTTTGAGATGTTATCTTGGCCATGATTTCATGAAATTTAAGTGGTGCCGAGTGGTCTTAAGTGCTGTCCGTTACGGATCACTGCCATCTCACCTCTGTGTGGGTTCTTTCTTAGTATCTCAAACTATTGAGTTGATATCTCAAAATTTTTAGTTCTAGTTAATCCTTTGTGCTGTGATGTGATTATAATTTTTAGCATAGCTTTAATAATTTTTCAGTCATATTGCTATGATGTCTGCAGTGTGGCAGTTTATAATGATGTTTAGCACTGGGGCATCATGCCGAAGACATGTAGCATGATGTCCCACCCAGTCACATTATCCTAAAACCAGGCCGACCAGTCCTAACACTAACCTCTTAATGCTGAGTACCAAGCAAGGAAGCTGTTATTACAATTTTTATAAGTCTTTGGTATGATTCAACCGGGGATTAAACCCAGGTCCTACTGCATCCGCTCTAACCACTAGGCCATCTGAGCGATTTTAACCTTTGTAGAAATTTTATTACACAAAGTCAAATTCGTATCATAAAATTTTGTGATAACATGTCAAAATTTCAAGAGATCATATTTCAAGATACAGTACAAATGTAAAGATTTTCATATATGCACTCAAAATTTAGGTTACTGTCCATAGGATAAATCAATCCACTAGACCCTAATGCTCTTTCATAAATATGCTTATGAAGATTCATTAAAACTAAGTAAGACCACATGGATTACTAAAGTGTGCAGTGTTACATCATATAAAATCTACAACTTACTTTAATGGCAGCAGATTCTCTGCGAAGTTCTTGAATTACCAAGGTCAGGGCTTCTGGGTTCACACCATTTTCACACAAACGCACACAGGTTGCCAGTGTTTCCATGTCAAGGCCAGTATTGAGAATTTTAGAAATCTCAAACAGAGCTAAAACAAAGAATACACATACCTAAAAGATAGGCATACACTGATACATACCACACAGTCTAAATGACCGCAGGATTTACAGATTTCCAGACTCAGGATATACTTTCTAAGTTTGAGTTTTCTGTAACAAATATAGAAATTTGTATGGATGCTCCTTTCCCCTTTGAAACAATTAAAGGAGAAAGCTCTAAGTCAAGATGAGCCATAACTCCATGAATTTTTTAATGAAAATTCTGAAAATCAAACTTTATGAAAGTCTTCTTAATGTAAAACCAGAAAACTGTTTATATCCATTAAGACTGCAATGTTGTTAATCAGAAATGAATCTGTGATGGATGTTACTTGATGGTGCAGGACATGATGTGATGTGATAGGATAGATGGATATAAGTAACACTGTATGCATCTTCAAATAAATACAGCAGGTGAAAAATAACTTTTGCAAAATGCACTCTCTTGTCTCTAAACTGTAAACAGCGGCAGTAGTATATCAAAATTTTAAGGGACTATTTAAACATTTTTAAGCAAACTTTCTGTTTAGTATCTCAAACTTTAGACTTGTTATCTCAAAATTTTTAGTTCTAGTTTAACCTTTGTAGAAATTTTATTACACCAAGTCAAATTCATATCATAAAACTTTGTGATAACATGTCAAAATGTCAAGAGATCTTATTTCAAGATACAGTACAAATGTAAAAATTATCATATATAAACTCAAAATTTAGGTTACAGTCCATAGGATAAATCAATCCACTTGACCCTAATGCTTTTTCATAAATATGCATATGAACATTCATCAAGAATAAGAAAAACCACATGGATTACAAAGGTGTGCAGAGTGTTACATCATATTAAATCCATAACTTACTTTAACCCTTTTGTCACTATGGACCAGTATACCGATCTGGAGCAGTATTCTCTTCAAATGTTATAGTACTAGACTACATAAATTTTGTGGTACTTCTATGTAATGTAGATATTATGCTTGGATTATCTTCTGGGTTTAGCTTGTATACAGCTAGAAATATGAAAAAAGTAGGCACTTTTAACGAGTTTTCCGAACAGTGAAATTTGCATCCAAAATGGTGGACTTCGAAGGAAGTTCAGATGAGAGTGAAGTGTCAGATTTTTAATTATTTGAGGATTTTTACCAATTTTGACCTAGTACATTTAGATGAAAATGAGAGAAGACATGTAGAGACAATGGCATGCACTTGTGGGTGACAGTGATCATGATGAAGAGGTTTTTAACTGGAGGAATTGTACACTTCATGCAATTTTGTTTGGACAAAGTTGGAAAACCAGAGAGATTTGTTACAGTTTTCTGAGAGTGTTGGACCCAACCGAGGGTTAGATGGCTTCAGGAAATCATTGGAATATTTTCAAATATTCTATTCAAATGAAGTTTTTTGGAAACATTGTCTGACAAATGAATTTGAATGCAATGATCAAACTTGTCATAGGCGATACAAGTGTGTGGACAGATCACACTTTGATGAAAGCTACCTGCCAAATACCTGAAAGAAAAATTTGTGTTGCTACTGGAATTATTTATGAGAACATCTAGGGTCAATTGAACAACTTTTGAGAACTTTCCAAGTTTTCTAAGAAGTAAATAGATAATTACTTGTATTTTATGTGTTGTGTTTCCTGTTTGCACCTGAATTTGGGCAGTTATAATTGATATGCACATTTTAATGAATTATTCATAAAATTTGATTTTTAACCTTGAGCATGACACACTATCCAGCCAGATATCTTTATAAATGGCAGTTATATTATTTCAAAGTCAGCAAGTCATTTTGCTTTATAGCTCCAAAGTTACTTAGTGTTGAGGACTCTATGCCTACAAAGTTACTTAGTGATGAAACTTTCTGTATAAAATGTATAATTTTGTTTACTACATGATTACTAAATTGAGGAGCCTAAAACAGGGGCAGCCAAACAGCCTTGGCAGATGCCATAACACCCAGAGGCACCACATTAGGGACCACTACTACAGCATTTAACAGTCAAAACTGAGCACTTTCTATCTAGAAAAAGGAACATAAGAAAATCATCCACTGCATTTATAGAAAGACAGCTAGGAATAACATGTTTCCTACTGCACCATTAGCAAAAGATTCTCCACCTGACATCATAGATCTTGGGCTTGGAGTATCTCCTGGCCTGAATAATGCAATTCTGGATTGAGTCTTGTAGGCAGCCTTCAGTTGATGTGTCCAGATGAGAAAGAGGGTTCATGACAAAAGTTTGGCTCCCCATGGAAGGGAGACAGCTTCTGTTGATGAAAGAGTATGCCATCATGAGTAAGACTGTTTTGTCGGAACTTGCCTGAAATCTGGGTCTGCTGATAGGGCACATATTTCAGGAATTCTACCTGCAGCTGATAATGCCACGAGTAAGCAGGTCTTATATGAAAAGGAGTGCCAAAGATGCCACTGAAATTAGTTCAAAAGTTGTTACGCCAATTTAATAATGAAGATAGGTTCCACTTCAACATAATGTTTTTGGCCATGTATTCACAAAGGTGGCAAGTAGGTTGGATAAGTACTGGGTTTGTCCAATATCCTCTCTCCCATGATGACGAAATGTGCCATCAACGAGCATTAACATTTGATCTCATTCGGTGCTAAATTTCTCTCTTTGAAGAGCCAGAGGAGAAAATTAGCTATCTGCAGTACAGATGCATGGAGAGGCAGGATTTGTTTGTTTGCACACCATTGAGTGAAAATGTGCCATTTAACTTCATAAGCTTTCAAAGTGGAGTGCCTTTGCACCTGAACGATTCTCTCCATGACTGGCTGTGTTTAAGTGGGAGGGCCTGTTTGATATGATCCAG
The DNA here is from genome assembly GCA_016746295.1 of Potamilus streckersoni. NCBI lineage: Eukaryota > Metazoa > Mollusca > Bivalvia > Unionida > Unionidae > Potamilus > Potamilus streckersoni. The sequence continues at coordinate 1,054,231 of JAEAOA010000596.1, read as the reverse complement.
ACATGCTTGTTCAGGAGCTAGTCATCCCATGCATGAACACAGATCAAGTCAAGTGTTGGAGGGGAGTTCAAAAGTGCCCCAACTTTCCTCAAATTTTAGGGCACAAAGTAAAAGTTGGTGTATATTTACTTAAATTGTGCATAATACCCAAAAAAGATATGCAAGAATAAAATATTAAAAATTTTTAAGTGATTGTACGTTTAAATGGAGTCACTTGCAGTAAATGTATAGTTAAAATTGAACAACCTTGTGACTGGGTCACTACATGATTTGTAAATGAAGAATATGCTTATTTTGTTATGTTCTTTTAACAAAAGTGGCTTTCAACTGGAATTTAATTGTCTAAACATTATGGTGCATAAGCTGGTTCAAATTTCTTTTAATAAAATAAAAGTGTAAACTTATTGCAAAATAAGTCAATCTGTCTTCTCTAAATATACAAAATGACACAATGTATTTCTTTTTAAAAATGGAAATTACAATCACTTGATTCTTGAAATTGTATGTTTGTCAATTATGCATGACATTTCGTTCTTTCCATGAATAGTCATCATCCATCAACTATTCAAATTTCAAAACCTCTCTTATTATTGACTGGGCCATAATTTGTATTATATGCAACATGCAAAATCATTTAAATGATAGAAATGCACCTTTTCCAAGCTAAAATTAATATCTTCTGGTGCTAACATTTTATAAGTGTTTACAATGGTCACTGCCTTGATTTCTGCTGAACAGCCACTGAAGCCAAGTCTTTTCAGGGAGAGACCATTTAAGTTTCTAAGGGGTATGAGGTGGTAAATAATTGAAAATTATCGTATTCTGATTTTGCAGGATAAAAAAAAGATCACTCTGCCTGTCCTTGCTTTACTTGAAACAAATTTATCTTGCGATGAATGCAATAATAAAAATATAAAAAAAAAACGTTGGAAATAATAATTTAGCCCCATTAAATTAAATGACCAATCCCATACAGCAGATGTGTATGCAGAACTGAACCATATGGTAGTCGTGTACATATATAGTCAAACTTGTAACAGCGCCATTACTACTTAAGGACAAAACATGTGGTTCACATTTGTGTAAATTCAGTGGGGTGTTTTTGCTTGTGTTTTTAAACAGAAGCTGCAGCTATCTGGAATTTAATTGTCCATACCTCAGAGGATTACTTTTCATGTTTAAACAGTAGGATAAATTTACACTGTTGAAGGTAAGCTCTAAAAGGTGGGCTTCTCATCAAGTCAGGTTTCCTAAATGTACAAAATATACAAGACTTTTTAAATTAATTTCTATTATACATATATATATATATATATATATATATATATATATATATATATATATATATATATAATGATTAAAATAAAGATCACTTGTGAAACCATACATCCATTCATAAGAACTGGTCATACTTTTGTAGCCATTATAATCATAAGAAATACTAGGTTTACACTACCATAGATAGGTTTCTGTATAAAATACTGTGTACAGCTTTTAACTTTCAAATTTAGATTAAAATGTTAAATTTTGTGAGATAATAGTCATAATCTGTTTGCAAATTAACCATGACACACGTTATGAACAGCCTTTGCCAAGTATGATGGTTAATTATTCATTTTACTGCCCATCATCCATATTTCAAACATACTGTAGCGATACTAAACCTTGTATCCAATAATTTTCCTATGGTAATTCTAATCAGTTTATCATTGATTGACCAGCATGGAAGAACTAACCTAACTTTACTTTGTTTTTGAGATAATGTGTGGCATTTTTTTAAAACTTGCATATATTGCATAAGTATGAAGATTCAGAGACATTATACTCTGAATAATTTATAGTATTCTGTATGGAAGTGCACAGTGAGAAGACATTAATCAACACTTTTGTGAACATTCTGCACTTACATTGCTGTTTACGTTCTTTTCTTTTAAATGCAGGGAAAGCCCTAGTGGTGTCAAGAAACTTTCATTCTGACTTTTGGTGTGTCTGTAAGAGTTTTTAGCATGGTTAGTAGCTGTCACATTTGCTGAACAGTATTTTGGTAAGAAACAAATGCTTTACATAGGTATCCTGCTTTAAATGAACAAAAATCCAATTACTGGTTTTACTGAATATTGCATTTCTTGTACAATAACATTATTAGTATGTCAGTTAAGAGGAAGGCAACCAGTTTAAAAGAGAAAAACACTGTAATAGTTTTCCATGTCTTGAACACCATTTCCATGCTTATTTCATCCATTGTTAAGTACTAATACTGTGACTTTGAAATATTGTTAGGGCAAATATTTCTGTAATAATTTTCATTATTTGACTACAGGCCCTGTAAATTAAAATGTTCCTTCAGTAAAAATCTCAGTGAAGCAACATTTTATGGTTATCTCTCCATTATTACAACTCTGTGTCTCTAGCTCATTTGTCCCAAACAAGCCAATAAACAATTGCTAAAATATAGAAAAAATCTAAAAGATCTATTTTAGTCAAAATTGTTTTTAAAAAAAGCATTTTATAAACAGCTAAATAATCTTTATGAATGTGCCTGATCTGGTTTTGATGTCTCTACAAATAAGAAAATGGTAGGGATAGTACATTTTGACAAAAATAATTGTTAAACAGTATTTTTTTAAAATTCATAAAAAATAAAATTTCAGACATATTTTCATAACATAAACTTTCAGGTCCTCCGCTAGGCTTTGCATTTTGCAAAAGAATTTTGAAAGTGGTGCTATTTTTTAATGATTGGTGAATTTTTTTTTACAAAAGTAAATTTTTAATTTTTCATTGACATAAGCAACCTGGGACACTTATTACCTGTTTTCACGATCTGGTGTATTCAGTGGATCATGTCTGTAGATGAATAAAACATTATCTGAACATAATTGCAGCTACCTGCAAGATGTCAGTCAGTTTTGAGAAGCAAGTAGGAAATTGTTGTTCTGGGGATTAATGCCATTTTTTAGCACACAATATGCTATGCATGGCGGCCAGTATTAATGGAGGAAGAAACCAGGAAATCCGCAGAAAGAACCACTGACCCACGAGAAGCTACTGGCAAGCTTTCTCACATATTCACATTTGCTGAATCTTAGACTCGAACCCACGCAGACAGAGGTGGGATGATAGTGATCTGTAACAGAGAGCGCTTAAGACCACTAGACCACTCAGGGCCCCACAAATAGGAAATATGGAATGACTGGGGGATATACTCTATTGTTGAACATGTTAGCAAAAGGATTAGGTGTCATTTGCATGTGTTGTTAATTTATGTCTATTGAGTGGGATTGATTAGTGTGCTAGGGATTATTTACTGAACTTAACTTTGTAACACAGGATGCCACTACAAGGATGCATGTCATCAAATGAAATGGGCCAGAGTCGCTTATATAAAAAAAAGGTTAAAAATTTACTTTGGGGGCACTCACCAGTTATTATGTACTTTTGAGAGAGTGATGTATGAAAGGTAAAGTTGTCTGCATTTAAAACATGCACAGGGAAGAGAATGTTGGCATACCTCTATGTTGCTTTGATGAAATGTGGCTGACATTTCTTTGGATATTAAACTTTTGGAAATTGTAAATGATCTTAGCACACTTCTAACTAAAATGACCTCTTCCTTGTGCTCCAAAAATCAGCCTGAATTTGTCTAAAGCAAAATATCCTTAACACCTATTAAAATAGGGAAAATGAATTTTGCCAGACTAGACAATACTAGCTTCTATAAGTGCATTAAATGAATTACCAAATATATAAAAAATAAAAAAAAGTTATTAGCTCTTTTTTTATATAACAATTTATCTCTGATGATCAGGAAGTGAAAATGACCAAGTGGAGCAAGCTCTTTTTTGTAAGGTGTATATCTTCAGTTAGGCCAAACTGTACATATACAAGGTCTTTTTTAAATAGTCAGTATAACCAGTGAGGAAACACATGGAAATTCTCTTTCTTTAAAATTCTAATCCTAAGCAAAATTCAAAACAGCAGAGCACCACCTTTATAAAACAAGTCTGTATAAAGCACAAAGAATATGGCTAATCTAGCTCTGAAAAACAATGAGCTATATCCAGCTGCATCTCAGGTAGCTACCAGGTTACTTGTTGCCCCCATTTCTACTGCAGACTGTGAGACAGGGTTCAGTCACCAAAATCTGATAAAAAAAAAATGTGAAATTCTATGGATAGATCTACTCTGAAAAATTTAATGAGAATTTCTGTTGGAGGGGCACAGTGTTGAGAATTTTGATTTCAGGAGGGCATTTAAGAAATGGTCTGAGAAATAAAATGAAGTGGATATTGATGTGTCAGTGACATTGTTCATAAAGACTTTGTATCATCAGTTATGAAGCAACATTCTTATTCATTCTTACTTTTCATATGCAATACATTGAATTTCACATTTAATGGTATTGTTATATTTACCAATAATAATTCTTGTGCTTTAAAATGTAATAAAAACAAGTAAAAGTTTTTTTGTCATGTTTATATAGATTACAATTAGGGCCAATATAATATTATGCATATATTTAAGTCCTTGCATCATGGCATAAAATGGCTCCTATGGCTGAAAAGTGACTCCAAATTTTTACATTTGGGGAATTTCATGACACAAAGAAAAATATTTCAAAGTAATGTCCTGATGTTAGTCCTACAACATAAGCCCTATAACTCAGATATTAGTACCTTAGTCCTTTTGAGGTAAAAAAAAAAAACCCCTAACCATAACCCTCAACCACAACAAAACAAGTTGAGGCTACGATATCGTAGCTACTCAGATATATGTAAGGTCGTTATTAGGGTAGTAAGACATAGCACCAAAACAAAATTGTAGGACTAGTACTGATATGTGCTTTTTGTAATAGTATTCCATGTGTGCAAATTTTAATTTTGCAAATCTTTCAAAGAAAAAAAAGATTGACTCAACCTCGACCTCAGAACGCACTACACAACGACAATAAGTAGGCAGTGAGATGGCAACCTAATTTGTAATAATATAATGGCTCCCAATTTATGTGTAACAAACCCCTGTGGCCTAGATCAATAAGTAGGTCTCTGATTCTTTTTAATCTGACAGCAGCAGATAAAAGAAAAAGAGACCTACTTGTTGGTCTACTGTGGCCAAGATTAACAAAATATTGGAGGTTTGTTCTAGTAATTCAAGAAAATATTTTAGAAAGCTTGTCTGGGTGCTTTACAATTCAGTTCTACAGCACAACCTATCAAACTATATAAGGAATGCTTATAAAAACTGGTTTGGAAAGCGTACAGTCCATGACTTCTCTTGCTTGTGAGGTTTTATGCCTTCCCGATTCCGCCATGATAAAACCCAACAATAATCACAAACTACCCCGCACCAATTTTCTGCCAGAAATTTCACATTTTCTCTAATATTTAGTCTGCACATTAAATTTTCTTTTTTTCTAAAAAAAAAATAAAAATTATATGCAAGTAAAAGATCAATTGTTTTGATTTCTTCATTAATTTAACCGTCATGTACTGCACTTTAATTTTCAATTTACTACACAACTGCAGTCAATAATTATAACTTTAACCTTTTCATTATTTTGCCTTCGACTTTTAAAGCATGTTTATCAATTGTGAAAAAGGTTTTTAAAAAATCTTGACTAGTGCATTAAAGTTTTTATCAGGAAGTGAAGAGTTATTGGCCTTTATCGTGGCGGGTGTTTAAAAAAAATAAACACGATACGAAGCGTGTCTAAACACATCAGTCAATACTCAATTCACGAGTAATCTCCCATAATGCTAAAATCACTGGATCCAATTGATTGCAGTGAACCTTGTTGTTCATAGCAAAATTCTGCTCAAGAAAAGGGAAATACGGAAGCTGAAATAATACCCTGGATTTATTCCGTTTATGTGAATATAGACCGATAGATTTGTTGATGGTACGCGTTATCCTAAATATCAGAGTTTAAGAGGTATTGTATGGCCACATAGTAGGTCTCTGTTTTTTTTATTTTTTTTCTATCTGACAATTACTGTCACATATATATATATATATATATATATATATATATATATATATATATATATATATATATATATATATATATATATATATATATAAAACTCCAGAGACCTACTTGTTGGTCTACCATATTGGTATATCGAAGCATTAAAAACAGCAGTGCCAAATCTCCAATTAGTTGGCCCATTTTTAAATAAATAGATCCTAACCTTCAATTTAACTCAGCCACATGCACTTTGATAAGAGACAACTTGGACAAATTGTTAAATTCAAATTGAACCATATGTTTATTACTATCAAAATGGGGCCTTAAGACTTGTTGCATTGTGGACATCCTCAGACTGACAGCATGTGGACAGAAGGTATTGGTCTTGATTGAAAATCATCTTGGGTTAGCTGTTTGTGCTTGGCTTTCTTTATGAAATGTGTCATGGCATTTATGAATACAGAAATTGGGGCAGAGCTGCATTGTAAAATTGTGTCTTACAGTCTTTTGTTAATACCATCAGGGATTTTTTAACTACATATTTTTATAGCATCTTTAGTTACCTTCATTGAAATCCCATAAATTGAAGTTCTAAAGATTTCAGGATAATTTTGTACCATTTGATCTGGTCAACATTGTTTTTAAAAACTTAATTTATGAAATCAAAAGTTATTGTCAGAGTAACACAGTAGGACTGACTTCACTGTCTTGCTTTGCTCCCACTTCTCCCTGTTTTTTTGCAAAAGAAGTCACTTCTCCCTAAAATTTAAGTCTAGCTTAACCCCTGTTCATAGCTGAAACCATTGTTTTTGTATTTCTTTATTATTACATTTTTGTTTCCCCACCCCTCCTTGAGACCAATGATAAAGTAAACAATCACTCAATTGTCTGAATGACTGAGAATATAAATCATTATTTATAAGATAAGCCAACATTAAAGTCATAATTTTCAAACTTTCTTTTATGCATTTTGGGGATCACTGCTTCCTATACAAGAAAATAATATACATCAAAACCCAAAATCAAACTGGGTGGTCCTGATAATCTCCATGATACCCAATTTTTTTAACATTCTCATTTTCCCTTCAGTATTACATCCATCTCAGAACATTTCTTAATGTGGCACACTTGAAGTATTTAAGGGTCCCATCTTCAGTATTTTAATGACTGAGTAATGCACAATATCCTTAGATATACTCTTCTAAGTGACCTGTCACTCTTGGTACACAGTGATTGTCATTAACTAATTCTCCACCAAGGCATCTCAGATCTGATCCTTTCTCAGAATTTGGTTTAAGTGGAGATGAACTTACTCAACTGCCAAGGAATAATTTGATTTTTCCTGAGCAGATTGTCTCTCACAGAAAGTCTTAAGAGACTGGAGGGATGGTATGGTGGATGTATTCAGTCAGAAGTAGGATCATTTATACACCAATCATAATAATTTATCAGAGTCAAGACCCCTACATCTCATCTTGTCCAGATTACCAGACAGTGGTCCCAGCAGTCTTGAATCACCAACATCCTTTACCTGTTCAAGGATGACCCCCAGGTAATTAACACTGAAGAGAAATCTGCTATCACATGACAAAGGGTCCCTCCTGTAAAACAATCCACAGATTCTTCACCTTCATACCTGGATTATATCAAATGATCTCTTTGCCAAGATTGATTTCCAAGCAAGAACTCCCAAGTGAATCACTAAGGCATCTAATTGACTTCCAAGCAAGAACTCCAAGTGAATCTTTAAGGCAGGCAGGTAATTGACTTCCAAGCAAGAACTCTAAGTGAATCACTAAGGCAGGCATGTAATTGACTTCCAAGCAAGAACTCCAAGTGAATCACTAAGGCAGGCATGTAATCAACTTCCAAGCAAGCACTCCAACTGATTCACTAAGACAGGCAGGTAATTGACTTCCAAGCAAGAACTCCAAATGAATCACTTAAGGCAGGCAGGTAATTGACTTCCAAGCAAGAACTCAAATTGAATCACTAAGGCAGGCAGGTAATTGACTTCCAAGCAAGAACTCCAAGTGAATCACTAAGGCAGTCAGGTAATTGACTTCCAAGCAAGAACTCCAAGTGAATCACTAAGGCAGGCAGGTAATTGACTTCCAAGCAAAAACTCCAAGTGAATCACTAAGGCAGGCATGTAATTGATTTCCAAGTAAGAACTCCAAGTGAATCACTAAGGCAGGCAGGTAATTGACTTCCAAGCAAGAACTTCAAGTGAATCACTAAGGCAGGCAGGTAATTGACTTCCAAGCAAGAACTCCAAGTGAATCACTAAGGCAGGCAGGTAATTGACTTCCAAGCAAGAACTCCAAGTGAATCACTAAGGCAGTCAGGTAATTGACTTCCAAGCAAGAACTCCAAGTGAATCACTAAGGCAGTCAGGTAATTGACTTCCAAGCAAGAACTCCAAGTGAATCACTAAGGCAGGCATGTAATTGACTTCCAAGCAAGAACTCAAATAGAATCACTAAGGCAGGCATGTAATTGACTTATAAGCAAGAACTCCAAGTGAATCACTAAGGCAGGCATGTAATTGACTTCCAAGCAAGAACTTCAAGTGAAACACTAAGGCAGGCAGGTAATTGACTTCCAAGCAAGAACTCCAAGTGAATCACTAAGGTAGGCATGTAATTGACTTCCAAGCAAGAACTCCAAGTGAATCACTAAGGCAGGCAGGTAATTGGCTTCCAAGCAAGAACTCCAAGTGAATCACTAAGGCAGGCATGTAATTAACTTCCAAGCAAGCACTCCAACAGAATCACTAAGACAGGCAGGTAATTGACTTCCAAGCAAGAACTTCAAGTGAATCACTAAGGCAGGCAGGTAATTGACTTCCAAGCAAGAACTCCAAGTGAATCACTAAGGCAGGCAGGTAATTGACTTCCAAGCAAGAACTCCAAGTGAATCACTAAGGCAGTCAGGTAATTGACTTCCAAGCAAGAACTCCAAGTGAATCACTAAGGCAGGCATGTAATTGACTTCCAAGCAAGAACTCAAATAGAATCACTAAGGCAGGCATGTAATTGACTTCCAAGCAAGAACTCCAAGTGAATCACTAAGGCAGGCAGGTAATTGACTTCCAAGCAAGAACTCAAATTGAATCACTAAGGCAGGCATGTAATTGACTTCCAAGCAAGAACTTCAAGTGAAACACTAAGGCAGGCAGGTAATTGACTTCCAAGCAAGAACTCCAAGTGAATCACTAAGGTAGGCATGTAATTGACTTCCAAGCAAGAACTCCAAGTGAATCACTAAGGCAGGCAGGTAATTGGCTTCCAAGCAAGAACTCCAAGTGAATCACTAAGGCAGGCATGTTATTAACTTCCAAGCAAGCACTCCAACAGAATCACTAAGACAGGCAGGTAATTGACTTCCAAGCAAGAACTTCAAGTGAATCACTAAGGCAGGCATGTAATTGACTTCCAAGCAAGAACTCCAAGTGAATCACTAAGGTAGGCATGTAATTGACTTCCAAGCAAGAACTCCAAGTGAATCACTAAGGCAGGCATGTAATTGACTTCCAAGCAAGCACTCCAACTAAATCACTAAGGCAGGCAGGTAATTGACTTTCAAGCAAGAACTCCAAGTGAATCACTAAGGCAGGCAGGTAATTGACTTCCAAGCAAGCACTCCAACTAAATCACTAAGGCAGGCAGGTAATTGACTTCCAAGCAAGAACTCCAAGTGAATCACTAAGGCAGGCATGTTATTAACTTCCAAGCAAGCACTCCAACAGAATCACTAAGACAGGCAGGTAATTGACTTCCAAGCAAGAACTTCAAGTGAATCACTAAGGCAGGCATGTAATTGACTTCCAAGCAAGAACTCCAAGTGAATCACTAAGGTAGGCATGTAATTGACTTCCAAGCAAGAACTCCAAGTGAATCGCTAAGGCAGGCATGTAATTGACTTCCAAGCAAGCACTCCAACTAAATCACTAAGGCAGGCAGGTAATTGACTTTCAAGCAAGAACTCCAAGTGAATCACTAAGGCAGGCATGTAATTGACTTCCAAGCAAGCACTCCAACTAAATCACTAAGGCAGGCAGGTAATTGACTTCCAAGCAAGAACTCCAAGTGAATCACTAAGGCAGGCAGGTAATTGACTTCCAAGCAAGAACTCCAAGTGAATCACTAAGGCAGGCATGTAATTGATTTCCAAGCAAGAACTCCAAGTGAATCGCTAAGGCAGGCATGTAATTGACTTCCAAGCAAGAACTCCAAGTGAATCACTAAGGCAGGCAGGTAATTGACTTCCAAGCAAGAACTCCAAGTGAATCACTAAGGCAGGCAGGTAATTGACTTCCAAGCAAGAACTCCAAGTGAATCACTAAGGCAGGCATATAATTGACTTCCAAGCAAGAACTCCAAGTGAATCACTAAGGCAAGCAGGTAATTGACTTCCAAGCAAGAACTCCAAGTGAATCACTAAGGCAGGCATGTAATTGACTTATAAGCAAGAACTCCAAGTGAATCACTAAGGCAGGCAGGTAATTGATTTCCAAGCAAGAACTCCAAGTGAATCACTAAGGCAGGCAGGTAGTTGACTTCCAAGCAAGAACTCCAAGTGAATCACTAAGGCAGGCATGTAATCAACTTCCAAGCAAGCACTCCAACTGATTCACTAAGACAGGCAGGTAATTGACTTCCAAGCAAGAACTCCAAATGAATCACTTAAGGCAGGCAGGTAATTGACTTCCAAGCAAGAACTCAAATTGAATCACTAAGGCAGGCAGGTAATTGACTTCCAAGCAAGAACTCCAAGTGAATCACTAAGGCAGGCATGTAATTGATTTCCAAGCAAGAACTCCAAGTGAATCACTAAGACAGGCAGGTAATTGACTTCCAAGCAAGAACTTCAAGTGAATCACTAAGGCAGGCAGGTAATTGACTTCCAATCAAGAACTCCAAGTGAATCACTAAGGCAGGCAGGTAATTGACTTCCAAGCAAGAACTCCAAGTGAATCACTAAGGCAGTCAGGTAATTGACTTCCAAGCAAGAACTCCAAGTGAATCACTAAGGCAGGCATGTAATTGACTTCCAAGCAAGAACTCAAATAGAATCACTAAAGCAGGCATGTAATTGACTTCCAAGCAAGAACTTCAAGTGAATCACTAAGGCAGGCAGGTAATTGACTTCCAAGCAAGAACTCCAAGTGAATCACTAAGGTAGGCATGTAATTGACTTGCAAGCAAGAACTCCAAGTGAATCACTAAGGCAGGCAGGTAATTGGCTTCCAAGCAAGAACTCCAAGTGAATCACTAAGGCAGGCATGTAATTAACTTCCAAGCAAGCACTCCAACAGAATCACTAAGACAGGCAGGTAATTGACTTCCAAGCAAGAACTTCAAGTGAATCACTAAGGCAGGCATGTAATTGACTTCCAAGCAAGAACTCCAAGTGAATCACTAAGGCAGGCATGTAATTGACTTCCAAGCAAGAACTTCAAGTGAAACACTAAGGCAGGCAGGTAATTGACTTCCAAGCAAGAACTCCAAGTGAATCACTAAGGTAGGCATGTAATTGACTTCTAAGCAAGAACTCCAAGTGAATCACTAAGGCAGGCAGGTAATTGGCTTCCAAGCAAGAACTCCAAGTGAATCACTAAGGCAGGCATGTAATTAACTTCCAAGCAAGCACTCCAACAGAATCACTAAGACAGGCAGGTAATTGACTTCCAAGCAAGAACTTCAAGTGAATCACTAAGGCAGGCAGGTAATTGACTTCCAAGCAAGAACTCCAAGTGAATCACTAAGGCAGGCATGTAATTGACTTCCAAGCAAGAACTCAAATAGAATCACTAAGGCAGGCATGTAATTGACTTCCAAGCAAGAACTCCAAGTGAATCACTAAGGCAGGCAGGTAATTGACTTCCAAGCAAGAACTCAAATTGAATCACTAAGGCAGGCATGTAATTGACTTCCAAGCAAGAACTTCAAGTGAAACACTAAGGCAGGCAGGTAATTGACTTCCAAGCAAGAACTCCAAGTGAATCACTAAGGTAGGCATGTAATTGACTTCCAAGCAAGAACTCCAAGTGAATCACTAAGGCAGGCAGGTAATTGGCTTCCAAGCAAGAACTCCAAGTGAATCACTAAGGCAGGCATGTTATTAACTTCCAAGCAAGCACTCCAACAGAATCACTAAGACAGGCAGGTAATTGACTTCCAAGCAAGAACTTCAAGTGAATCACTAAGGCAGGCATGTAATTGACTTCCAAGCAAGAACTCCAAGTGAATCACTAAGGTAGGCATGTAATTGACTTCCAAGCAAGAACTCCAAGTGAATCACTAAGGCAGGCATGTAATTGACTTCCAAGCAAGCACTCCAACTAAATCACTAAGGCAGGCAGGTAATTGACTTTCAAGCAAGAACTCCAAGTGAATCACTAAGGCAGGCAGGTAATTGACTTCCAAGCAAGCACTCCAACTAAATCACTAAGGCAGGCAGGTAATTGACTTCCAAGCAAGAACTCCAAGTGAATCACTAAGGCAGGCATGTTATTAACTTCCAAGCAAGCACTCCAACAGAATCACTAAGACAGGCAGGTAATTGACTTCCAAGCAAGAACTTCAAGTGAATCACTAAGGCAGGCATGTAATTGACTTCCAAGCAAGAACTCCAAGTGAATCACTAAGGTAGGCATGTAATTGACTTCCAAGCAAGAACTCCAAGTGAATCACTAAGGCAGGCATGTAATTGACTTCCAAGCAAGCACTCCAACTAAATCACTAAGGCAGGCAGGTAATTGACTTTCAAGCAAGAACTCCAAGTGAATCACTAAGGCAGGCATGTAATTGACTTCCAAGCAAGCACTCCAACTAAATCACTAAGGCAGGCAGGTAATTGACTTCCAAGCAAGAACTCCAAGTGAATCACTAAGGCAGGCAGGTAATTGACTTCCAAGCAAGAACTCCAAGTGAATCACTAAGGCAGGCATGTAATTGATTTCCAAGCAAGAACTCCAAGTGAATCACTAAGGCAGGCATGTAATTGACTTCCAAGCAAGAACTCCAAGTGAATCACTAAGGCAGGCAGGTAATTGACTTCCAAGCAAGAACTCCAAGTGAATCACTAAGGCAGGCAGGTAATTGACTTCCAAGCAAGAACTCCAAGTGAATCACTAAGGCAGGCATATAATTGACTTCCAAGCAAGAACTCCAAGTGAATCACTAAGGCAAGCAGGTAATTGAGTTCCAAGCAAGAACTCCAAGTGAATCACTAAGGCAGGCATGTAATTGACTTATAAGCAAGAACTCCAAGTGAATCACTAAGGCAGGCAGGTAATTGATTTCCAAGCAAGAACTCCAAGTGAATCACTAAGGCAGGCAGGTAGTTGACTTCCAAGCAAGAACTCCAAGTGAATCACTAAGGCAGGCATGTAATCAACTTCCAAGCAAGCACTCCAACTGATTCACTAAGACAGGCAGGTAATTGACTTCCAAGCAAGAACTCCAAATGAATCACTTAAGGCAGGCAGGTAATTGACTTCCAAGCAAGAACTCAAATTGAATCACTAAGGCAGGCAGGTAATTGACTTCCAAGCAAGAACTCCAAGTGAATCACTAAGGCAGGCATGTAATTGATTTCCAAGCAAGAACTCCAAGTGAATCACTAAGACAGGCAGGTAATTGACTTCCAAGCAAGAACTTCAAGTGAATCACTAAGGCAGGCAGGTAATTGACTTCCAAGCAAGAACTCCAAGTGAATCACTAAGGCAGGCAGGTAATTGACTTCCAAGCAAGAACTCCAAGTGAATCACTAAGGCAGTCAGGTAATTGACTTCCAAGCAAGAACTCCAAGTGAATCACTAAGGCAGGCATGTAATTGACTTCCAAGCAAGAACTCAAATAGAATCACTAAGGCAGGCATGTAATTGACTTCCAAGCAAGAACTTCAAGTGAATCACTAAGGCAGGCAGGTAATTGACTTCCAAGCAAGAACTCCAAGTGAATCACTAAGGTAGGCATGTAATTGACTTGCAAGCAAGAACTCCAAGTGAATCACTAAGGCAGGCAGGTAATTGGCTTCCAAGCAAGAACTCCAAGTGAATCACTAAGGCAGGCATGTAATTAACTTCCAAGCAAGCACTCCAACAGAATCACTAAGACAGGCAGGTAATTGACTTCCAAGCAAGAACTTCAAGTGAATCACTAAGGCAGGCATGTAATTGACTTTCAAGCAAGAACTCCAAGTGAATCACTAAGGCAGGCAGATAATTGACTTCCAAGCAAGAACTCAAAGTGAGTCACTAAGGCAGGCATGTAATTGACTTCCAAGCAAGAACTCAAATTGAATCACTAAGGCAGGCAGGTAATTGACTTCCAAGCAAGAACTCCAAGTGAATCACTAAGGCAGGTAGGTAATTGACTTCCAAGCAAGAACTCCAAGTGAATCACTAAGGCAGGCATATAATTGACTTCCAAGCAAGAACTCCAAGTGAATCACTAAGGCAGGCAGGTAATTGACTTCCAAGCAAGAACTCCAAGTGAATCACTAAGGCAGGCAGGTAATTGACTTCCAAGCAAGAACTCCAAGTGAATCACTAAGGCAGGCAGGTAATTGACTTCCAAGCAAGAACTCCAAGTGAATCACTAAGGCAGACAGGTAATTGACTTCCAAGCAAGAACTCAAAGTGAGTCACTAAGGCAGGCATGTAATTGACTTCCAAGCAAGAACTCAAATTGAATCACTAAGGCAGGCAGGTAATTGACTTCCAAGCAAGAACTCCAAGTGAATCACTAAGGCAGGTAGGTAATTGACTTCCAAGCAAGAACTCCAAGTGAATCACTAAGGCAGGCATATAATTGACTTCCAAGCAAGAACTCCAAGTGAATCACTAAGGCAGGCAGGTAATTGACTTCCAAGCAAGAACTCCAAGTGAATCACTAAGGCAGGCAGGTAATTGACTTCCAAGCAAGAACTCCAAGTGAATCACTAAGGCAGGCAGGTAATTGACTTCCAAGCAAGAACTCCAAGTGAATCACTAAGGCAGGCATGTAATTGACTTCCAAGCAAGAACTCCAAGTTAATCACTATGTTAGGCAGGTAATTGACTTCCAAGCAAGAACTCCAAGTGAATCACTAAGGCAGGCATGTAATTGTCTTCCAAGCAAGAACTCCAAGTGAATCACTAAGGCAGTACTAGTACTTTGAGCTTCAAAGACCAATCTCTCTTTAATGCTTCAATGGAATTTTTCATGCATACATGTTAAGGCAGACAGATAATTGACTTCCAAGCAAGAACTACAAGTGAATCACTAAGGCAGGCAGGTAATTGACTTCCAAGCAAGAACTCAAATTGAATCACTAAGGCAGGCAGGTATTTGACTTCCAAGGTTTACAATGCCAAGTAGTGAATGTAATGTAATTGATGGAGTTGTAAACAAATTGGTCATATCTATCCCACTTGACCTGTAATTGCAGATTTTCTTTTGATTAAAGGAATGCTTAGTATGAGTCACTATGGTCTGTAAGGAACCCATTCCAGTACTCATGAGTTCTCTCTGTACTCAACCATTGGGTCTAACTCAAGTATTTCATAATTTTTCTAGTACTTTGAGCTTCAAAGACAAATCTCTCTTTAATGCTTCAATGGAATTTTTCATGCATACATGTTAACTCAAAAATCTATGTTTGGCTCCTACCATGCCTACCTCCAGATTTTTGCAGAGAACTCCAGATTATTACATTATGTATGTTAATTTTCATTTCTTCTAAAAATAATAGCTATGCAATCCATAGAATCTATTTTCTCTTTTATCACCTGTAACAAATGTAGAGATGAAATAATTATCATATTAATAATAAATTTTTTGTCAGTAAATAGAATGTTAAGTTAAATACTATTCATATAAATTTATGAATTTATGTATCCCCATAAAATAAGAAAATAAACTGCAACAAAAAATAGACCACAGCAATACTGTTACATATATACAAATGTTAATTACCATCATTAAATTAAAAGGAATAAAATTTCAAACATACTACACAGAATATGTACCATTAAAAACTAATTCAGAATACTAGTAATTATGTTTTTTACTAAATAATGTTGAGTGTGTAATGAATTGACAATAAGGAAATAAGGGGGATACAAAAATGGGGAAAAATAGTTGCCACACGTGCATGGTGGAAATTACATAATTAGGCACCATTAGTCACAACAAAAAAGAGTTTTTTTTATTTGCCAATCAGTTGCTGGTGTTTAATATAACACTGTAAAACATGGTTTCTTTGAAATATGTTGGAGGCCCAAGTCCTTTTCACAAGACATTTGCAGTGATAAGAATTAATAAGTCACACTGACCTCATTACTTGTTTATTTAGGACTAACCTTAAGCTGTTGTGCAGTTTGGCCACAGCTACCAGAATATGAAAAGAGAGCATGTCCTGGGGAAAATTAAACATGTCTAAGGGAGAATGGCACCTTTGATAATTTCACATATTGAACTAAAAAGATGGTCAATATTTAGTGAAAACATGTTTAAAAATTCTGCAATAAAACCTTTGGATTATAGGTCCCAATCTGTTTTTTAATTCAATCTCCCTAAGTGGCATTTGAAATTTGATATTTATGTTTATCTGTTCTTTGGTCATTATTTAAACATTTTTATGAACCATAAAGTGAAGCTTCCTTTTAAAACAATCTTCATTCTCTCCCTTAATTTGGTAGTAAGGAGTGAAAAATAATGCCTTTTCAGTTGAAGCTCCTATCCTATTGAAAACCCCAGTCTCAACTGAATCATTGGATAATTGAGATAAGCTTTGTCTATTTAGGGTCTTGCATGTCTATTTCACTGAAGCTAAAACATAAAGAAATGTTGTAACCATCATTTTGTTTGCCATCATAGTAGCTGATTGCAATCATGTTTAATCCCATTGAAACCTTTAGCCAATTATAAATATACCTGGAAGAAAGATTATCTTTCAGTTTAAGCCAGCTCATTAAATATGTTTCTTTATACAGATTTGCCACCAGTTGTGAAGAGTCTGCTATACTTCATATACAGACAGCCATCGTAGCTGGCAAGTCAGTATTTCATGTAGTACATGAGATGACATGGAGAATGAAGGGGAGTCATGTCCACCAACAGATGATGTCCCCCTAAGTCCTCTTGGTCCTCCAAGGCAAAGAACACCAAGTGGATCATCTACAAGGCATATATTTTTTGATCCCAATATAAGGTACCATATTTACTGCATGTTTTCAGACATTTTTTTTTGTGGAAAATATAATATTTAAATGCCTTGTAATTTTTCGGACGTTTTGCTATAATTTTTCTACTACTTATGTTTTCAGACAGTCTAAAGATCTGCTGCGTCATTTTAAAGTAAAATTCACAGTGTGTTTGCCATTAATTTAACTGATACAGATTTCATTTCCTTTGCTCGCCAATATGATTTTTTGTCAGTGTAGTCATCATTACACACAAAACCACTTCAAGCAGGTGTGAAAGTTGTTGCTTTGATTTGAAATTATGACCCTTGCTTTATATCATTAAATAATACATCAGAAAATTGGAATGTATTAGTAAATTCATTGGCATCATGCAGCAAAGCATAACCATTATCCCTGAGGCATTATGTACCACAGTTTAAAGATAATTGTTGTTTTACACATAATAAATCTCTTTGTAGACGATAAATATTGATTGTGGGTGCTACATGTTCAGTACAATCTGTGCTTTTTAACGAAATCCAGATGGCTGCCTTTTATTTTCGAACACACTGTCAAAGAAATCCACATGCTATATTATTAACAATTATCACCTAGACACCTTGAAATTTCTGACATGCATCAAAACAATCTTTGAGCATTAGATTGTTTCAAGTCTGCAAGCTGTTTATTTTGAAGCTACCCAATAAATAGATCTCTTGTTATTTTCACCCTTCCTAGACATGCATACAACTCACCCCATATGAAGCCACTAATATCAGCCATCATACTACCCAAAAAATGTTTCTGTCTTAAATATCTTCAGAATTATAATTCCAAAATCATTTTATTTAGTTTGTAGTAATATCTTAATTACATAGAAATAAAGTTAGTGTCATGCAGTAAATATGGTATTGAGGGCAATTCCTGATTTGCCTTTTCAACATGAAAGATAAAAAAATACCAATGATAATTGTAAATAAAATGCCTGTGATTGACAAATATATCAGGATTAAAGCTTGAAGGCAATTTAAGATAGGCCCTTTAATCTGTCATTTTGCATTAATTCCCAAAAAGCAAACTCTCTTTTGTTTCAGTACAATTCATTATTGATCAAAGTATTACATTGATTTCTGTGTCAATTTTCCCCTTATAGAGGCAGGTATAAAGTTAGAAGAAGTTATATGACATGCTGTCAGTTTTGGTACTAATGTGAAGATCATAAATACCTGATATTGCAGTCTACAGAATTCCTGTGGATAATTTATACATGATCCTTGAAAAATACAAGAAAAATATTGCATTTTGTTTTTAGCCCAGTTGGAACCAAATTTTGACTCAGTGGGTGTATCCCTGGCCACTGCTAATATATTAAAAAATTGTATTCAGCATTTCAAAAACAAACTAATTTTAATTTTAAAATGTTGCTGATTTCCAGTTGCAATCTATTTTCAAGCTTGCTGTTTTATTCAGTAATTGGTGAAGCTAATGAGACAAGTTTTGATATTTTTTTACAGTATTAGTAATATTTTATCAGTATTTTAAGCATTTGACATGAAAGTGTGTATTTTAAGCATTTTACATGAAAGTGTATATAAACACAGTGTGATAAATTGGCGGCATTCAAAACACACCAACCTCTTCCACTACGGTCCGCTGCTAGGGAATGACCTCCCGCTGGGTAATTTACCCAGTGAGGATAGATAGAAAGAAGAATGCAGATCTCTGAACAAGTATATTGAAGAAATAAACACAACAAGCCCCCTTTCAATGAACAAATATAAAATTTAATCAGTTTAACAACAGAATTTAAAATGAAAAGAAATCAATTACTTGGTTACACAAAAAGGAAAAATGTGCTAACATGTACTCAAATAAAAAAGACAATACAAATTTCTTTTACTGTTACGATTACTAGTCAGCGACATAATTCTATCTTCATTGCCTACGAGATGTGACCTTTCAGCGCAACGATGAGCGGCATGGCATCATCACCTTTTCTTATCTGGACATCAAGTCTTCCATTCGTCCCTGCTCTGCCAACCTTTGTCTAGTTGTCTGGACCTGGGTTCTTGCTAGTCAAACTCCGGTTAGATGATTGCTCTTAGACTTCAGCAATGAGAACTTCTGACCTCTCGCTGTAGAATTTTCTCATGAATGTCCAGCAAAATTTCCGGGAATTCCAGGAATCTCAGGAGATTCTAGGAAAGCTGTTTTCCTTCAATAAATAAAATGTCTTGCAATAGACAATAGGGCACATTTCCAAGTATATCTATATTTTTACATTCGGCTCAGAAAACAAAAAGCATAAATTCTGTTGTATTCACGTTCACTAATTCCTATGTTTACATAGATGGTCATTGCCTGTTCTGACCTTAATTCGGGTCACGTTAGTGGTGGTCATTAAATTCCACTCAGCTAAGACATATGTGCCTGTATTTAACACCCCTTGACTTCCTTGACTTCTTACCCTAACTATTTAGCAGTGTTAAATTACATATGGCTTAGACCCTAAAATCTAACTATTCTAAAATAGTTTACGTGATCAATTAAATATTACAACCTAGTATATGGGTACACACTCAATATGTGGCATACTAGACATAGAGTTAATTCATAAAACTATGAAACATTATCCATCTTTTATTAAGCTTAATTCTTGAAAATTCCTAAGCACTCCTATGTATTAAAGATTCAATTACATGCAATCTTGTCAATTCTTTCAATGATCATTCAATTACATGCAGCCTTGTCAATTCTCCAAATGAATTGATAATTAGAAAATCAAAGAATAAAATGTCATGACTAACATTTCACTAAAACCCTGCAAAATGAAATCATACATACATATATACATCATAACATCAATACATTTGCAAATAAATTAACAAATGAAATAACATATTAAAATCTGGAAACTAAGATTGCATACCTTTACCATTTTTTTATTAGTCTTCCATGCACCACACATATTGTCTGTCTCCTATCTGAGACAACTATCCGGCCCCTTACTCAATAACGAAAACGTACTTGCTACAAATTCAGAGTTCATCTAACTTTCCTCGCGAAAGATTGAAGACTGAAGAATTTTTACAAAGCAAACTGTTAACTTCTTACAGAGTTATGCCCATAAGTTACTATTAACCAATCAGAATAGGCTGTTTCCTAAATCTTCTACATAGAATTTTCGTTTGTCAAGATAGCTAGTCATGCCATAATTAACGTTCTTTTGAACAGTCGATTGTTGCCAAGCTTCCCTCTTTAACCGGTTGATTTTGGGAAAGGGTCTTATGTCATAGCCTTGTACCATAGCATATGACTCGGTCAAGTTTTGTCGCATCTCGGTCAAGTTTTGTCGCATGGAACAAATTTTCTTTTGACGTTCAGAGATGAAATGAAAATAATCATCTATCTCTAGCCCTTTCTACTTTAATTCATTTGACTTCGATACAATTCCTTTAACCAATGCTTCTAAGAGTTTTCAAAATTTTATACATCACACATAGGTTTAAATTGACTGTTTTCATCATTATAAAGTTTGAACTTTCTCCTTTCCACACTTATTTCTCCCTATGTTTACCAACTTTACCATATTCTGACTGGACATAGAAGTCATTTTGTCCAAAATATTAGTCAAGCAAGGACCCTGTATACAGGATCCTATTTTCATATTATATAGTGACCCAATTAGGCATTTAAATATAGGAATTTTAAATATCAGAAGAGTTCATCATAAATTGGACTTTCTTTTCCATATTTTTGATCCTTTTAATATAATTTGGTCGATAATGGTGTTGAGGATATTCTACATATGATCAAAAAGCACTTAGGAATGATAGACCTAACCTTGGTACTGAATTTGTCAAAAAAGTTGATCTACAAAATGCTACCAAATTTTTTTTTCATAATTGAAAATCTTATGGATAGAGATATTTGTGCAAAGGATAATTATTTGCACATTGTAATTTATTGGTCACCATCTCAGTGTTACATATTGAGCACATGATTGCAAGTCCCTGCAATTTCTTTTCATATTCCACCCCCACCCCCATCTTGATGCATGTGCACTCAATGGACATGCTTTTCATCAGGGAAAATACCAAAATCTGCCAACCATAATTCTTTACTGCACCTCAGTCCACATTTTCATGCTATCTATGGCCAAAGTCTCTAAAGGCAATACAAATTTTAATATGGACAATAATATCCACTTTAAAAACCCCCAAAATATAAATCAAAACATTTGAGGTTTGTAGTAATCTGCAGAGTTGCAATGTAGGGTCACTGACAGCCACTATTATAACATATTTCTAAGACCAAATTAATGACAAAAAGAGACTAAACTCATGGAATCCAAAAAAAACTTACCAAAGTTTACATTTTGATATTTCATTTTTGAGTTATTAGTTTGAACAGAAAATAATTAAGAAAAAATGGGAATTGTTATAATAAGCACTGGTAGATCAACCACGAAACACAAAAGTTAAATTAGTGCAACATCTGTAATGGAAACTTTCTTTTTCGTAGCAGTATTATTTTACTTGTCACCATTGCCTTACTTATCAAGTCCTCTCATCTGAGTTCATAATTCCAACCTGCCATTATATAGAACATTTTAGAAGTCTAGAACAGAGAGAACTTATAAACATTCTGATTACCACATTATCAGCTCATTTGGTGTACTCTTGTCTTTTCCTCAGATGCTTGTAATGCTGTGTTTAATTTCATTCTCATAAAATTGACTTTGTTTATGGTTTAAATATTTTGTAAGAAATTAAAATAATTTTCTGTTTTAATTGAGCAACAATTGATTCAGTATTTGTTTTCAGTTTATTTGCAGAGCATATATATAGTTTAAAATGTTATATTTTAGATAATTAAAAAAGCAAGAATTAGACAATCACTGCAGCTAAGTTTAAATATATTTGAAATTGATGCACTTTGATGCTACATTTTCAGTGCATATTTCTGTTTAAGGATAGGTAGTACTTTGTAACTTTTCCAGAGAATATTCATTTAACAACTGTCCCTATTGACATCTGCCCTAAACAGTTCCATGATACTATTGCCCAAGTTCTTTGATTGAGATTTACACCAGGCAATGGGAAGACACATCCTTTGAAGGTGCAGGCTTGAAAAGTTTGGCATGAGCTATCAGGTTTACCACAGCTGACAAGCAGGTCAGGTGATGCTGACAGCAGTATTCTATAGCAGTTTATTTCTCATAGTTGAGGTTGAGACTGAAATGCTTAATGAAACACAAACAACTGGTTCATTATATGCATTGCTCCAGCTGTTGAGAGCCATAGATACAGTCTGGTTTATCAGTTTGTCCCTGCATTCACAGAGCATGGAAGTTTGCTCTTCATCTAGAAGCTTACAGCCAATATCAGTCTACTACTTTATTATGGATCTGTTCATACCTTCATACATTTTGAAGATATGTAGATATGCGAGAAAGCTTGCCAGTAGCTTCTTGTGGTTTGGTGATTCTTTCTGCGGATTTCCCAGTTTCTTCCTCCACCATTAATACTGGCTGCCATGTATAGCCAATCGTGTGCTGAAAATTAGTGTTAAGCCCCACAACAACAACAACAACAACAACATTTTGAAGATTAGATCACATATCAAATAAATTAACTCACTCACTTTAGACTGAGAACATTTTTAAACAACAATTCATACATGTTAACATGACCCCCATTTAAGTATATACATTAACATTAATAGGAATCTCAACTCCTATGCTAACAGTACCACCCTACTTGTACAGGAGTAGACAAAGTTTTGCAAATCTATGGTTGTCCCTAGACAAACAGCCTTAAAAATGTTTTTGCCCAGCATGTTTTTCTAGTTGCCAGGTAGTAAGTTATTGTAATTTCCCAAAGATCACTATCATTAAACTTATTCAGCAACTTTTGTCATTGATTCTACATAAATGGTAATTACCTGTCCAAATTGTACACCATATTTGTAACTTGACATGAGACCTGCTAATGGAAAGTGTTACTTCAAGACTAACACTTATTTAATTTATTTTTGATCAGCAAATACAAATATTTGCACAATTATTTTTTTCATGGTGTATTTGTCTATCAGCTTTCTTGTAGTTGGCCACCCCTAATCAGACACTTATCCATATTTTGTTTATCTGATATTATATCAGCACAGCTCATATTTTTATTAATCACAAACTATAAATCCTCTGTCCAAACTACAATAATCAATCTGAATTTGTTAGTCTTTTCATGTATACTTCAGAGACTACAATCATCATACACATTCATTGACCGGATCACTTCAAAGACTTGATACATGTTCATTGACTAGGTCACTTCAAAGACTTGATGCACATTCATTGACTGGATCACTACAAAGACTTGTTGCAAATTTATTGACTGGATCACTACAAAGACTTGATGCAAATTTATTGACTGGATCACTACAAAGACTTGATGCAAATTTATTGACTGGATCAGTAGCTACAGTATTTATTGCCTGATATGCATACAAAAGGTTGTGATTTTTGTGAGGGAATTGCACAAAGTATGCATGATAATCGATGTTATTAACAATAAATGTACTTTTTGTTTAAATGATATGTATATTATTAATTTTCAGAAAAAGACATGCAGACCTTTTTTACAATAGTAACAGCTGGATACCAGTCATCGTCATGTTGATTATTGATTTGGACAACAAAAACTTATTTCAAAGATTATTGTATATTCAGTATTGTTGATGTAAAACATTATTTGCATTTTTAATTAATTTAACCTAACAATTTTGCATAATGATCAGTGGATATTGCTGACAGTTTGGGTCTCTAGTTTATTTAAATAAATCTGTTCCTACTTGTGCATTAACTTGACAAGAGGCACATCTTTCTCTTGAACAGCATAAATGTATTGAATTGTTAAAAAGAAATCCTGCAAGATATGGATGATTAACATTTCAAATGATGACCACTTCTTTCTAAAATAAAGAAAACAGAATTTACACAGATTTGCAAAACTTTCTAAGTTAACAAGCAGAAATAGCAATTTACACTGTCAACAACCGAATATGTTCATGAGTTTTGTAATACACAGCTTTGAACCAGATAGATTCTGATGGACTGTTTTGTTTAATGTTACAGAATTTAATTGGACAGATTGTTAGCTTTAGGTGCCTTTTAGGGAAAGGTATCATTTATATTACATGAAGCCATTTGACTTAGAGAATCTTATGTAAAATTCCCAATTGTAGCCCAGAAATTAACAGTGGAAGTTTGATAATTGTCCATAAAAACTGAATTAAATTTATTGCTAAAGTAAACTGAATAAAGTGGGAAAATTGCCAACATTCTGAGACTATCCACTGTCTTTGTCATTATATAGGACCCCAAAATCTGAATTGTTAGCATTTTCTGCAGGTGTAAGGTAGGAAGCACAAATACTGTCAGTCCAATCATGCCTTGAATTCATGTGTTGCATCTCTCCTTGGCAATTTTCTCTCTCTCAATCTCTTGACCACTTTGGTGGCATACATGGTTAGAGTGTCTGCCTCAGATGCTGGATGTCATGGGTTTGAACCCCAGCCAAGTCATACCAAAGACGTATAATAATGGTACTAGCAGCTGCCTCTGTTGGCACTCAGAATTAAGAGATTAGTGTTAGAACTGTATGTCCTGGAGTCAGGATAATATGACTAGGTGACACATGATGCTACCTGTCTGTGGCATGATGCCCCAGTGTTTAGCCTCACTATAAATTGCCACACAGCAGACACCAT
Organism: Potamilus streckersoni; assembly: GCA_016746295.1. Taxonomy (NCBI): domain Eukaryota; kingdom Metazoa; phylum Mollusca; class Bivalvia; order Unionida; family Unionidae; genus Potamilus; species Potamilus streckersoni. The sequence continues at coordinate 1,029,314 of JAEAOA010000596.1, read as the reverse complement.
AGTGATATGCCAATAATTGTTAAAGCTTTGTTACAAAATCCAAATCACACACCTTTTTTCTCAATTTGAGGGTTTGGTAAATTGTATTTTCATTTGATTTGTAGCTGATAATCAGATTGATAGGGTTTTATAAAAAAAAATTGTATACCATTATATTGAGACTGAATACTTCCACTTATTTAGCCTTGACTTTATTCCTTCTCTTTTGCTGTTTGTTCCCTCCTCATCGTTATTCTTTCTGTTTAATCTGACATCTTTTCCAGATCATGGTTAGTTTAAAATAATAAAATTTGTCAGTATGACTCAGATTCATGCAGAACTTTTTTCCACTACCACTCACATTCTCTCAATGTTGTAATTTTAACCTGCAATTTTTTGAAGCTGCTCATGTAAGACTGTTCATAGATGTGTTACCAAGAACGTCTCTGCCAACAATTTGAATTTGATATTGATGCATTTGGTTCAGACCAACATCGTTGTGAAGATGACAATGATTTACCAAGACATTGCTAATGAAGAGAATCATAAAGAGAATCATGTCATACCAACACACACTTATGAAGAGAATCATATTGTACCAAGATGCTTAGGAAGAAAACAATGTATTATCAAAACATGCTTGTGAAGCTAACCATGTTTTACCAGGACATGCTTATGAAGAGAACCATGTATCACATGCTCATGAAGAAACCCTTGTTTTACCAAGACGTGCAGAGAACTGTGTTTGACCAAGACACATGAAAAGAACTATGTTTAACCAAGACCCATACGAAGAGAACGATGTTTTCCCAAGACATGCTTTTGAAGAGAACCATGTTTTACCAATACATGCTTATGAAGAGAACCATGCTTTGCCAAGACACACATGAAGAGAACCATGTATTAACAAGACATGGTTGTGGGGATAGCCATATTTTCCCAAGATGTGCTTATGAAGAAAATTATTTCACCAAGACATGCATGTGAAGAGAACCATGTTTTACTAAGATGTTTATGTAGAGAACTATGTTTAACCAAGACATATGAAGAGAACCATGGTTTTCCAAGATAAGCTTATGAAAAGGATCATGAAATACCATAATATGATTGTGAAGAACTATTTTTGCCAAGAAATGCTTAAATAAAGAGACATATTTTGTAAGAGAATCTAATGATCCAAAAATAGTTGCTGCATATGAAACTTACTTCTAAAATATGCTATTTATTTAGTTCATTGGAGACAAAAATTGCATGCATTGCAAAACTGTGAGTATGGATTAATAGTCTTACTTTGCTGCTCTCTCTCTCTTTCTCTCTCTCTCTCTCTCTCTCTCTCTCTCTCTCTCTCACACACACACACACACACACACACATTTGATTAGTTGATACACTGCATTTTTATATGCTGTTTAGCTGATAATGAATTCACTTGTTCATGACATTCTATTTTCCATTATGTTAAAACAGCAAGAATATACCTCAGTCTACTGTAGCATCCATCAACAACACACCACCATCCCTTACTCACTAAGGCAGGTAATCAGAAACAATCTATGATGACTTCACATTTGATAATAGTAAAATGGGGGGGTTGCAATGTGGGGTTCTCCCATTGATGTTGCATGAACTTGAGTCATTGGAATTGCCAAAGTTGTACATCGGCCTAAATAGAATATAATACATGATTATCTCTCTAGGTATTGATAATATCAGGTCATAATTTTCAGATATTTCGTAAATCATGATACTGAATACAGTAAAGGTGTTTGATCTGTTGGACCTGGGTGTATCTTTCAAGGGCTCACATAGATGGGTAGTTATTATTGACTGTGATTGCTTAATTAAGTAATGTGTAGCTGTCAAATGTGCACTAGTGTTGTCTCACCAAACACTCAGCTTTGGAATTATATGGAGATAATCTTGACACCTTGTTGTGGGTACTCACAGGAAACATCCATTGACCAAATGCTTACCTCTGAAAAAAAATATAAAATTCCATTATAATTTTTAGCATAATCATTTTTTAGTAATATTTATTGGTTGCTTGACAGCTTTCATGCACAGCATTAATATTTAGTTACTCTATTTCCTGAGTAACAGATTCTACATTTTTGTAATACACCTTCAAATGTTTCCATGGAGAAAGCTGTGTTTCTAAGGTTGGAGACAGTTTAACAAGATTAGGATAATAAATGATTAATGTTGATTTGTTTTTAATTTATCCAACTGTCACTTTTCTATAATGCAGTGAAGGGTATAATTTGTATTAAATTATTTAAAATCCTAACCAATATCAGGAAAGTTACTTAAGTTGCTTCATGATGCTTTTTTGATGGAGATTGTTTTAAGGGTTGGCTATCTTTTATTTTACAGTCCTATCCAAAACCCAAGTCCAGCCCAAAAGAAGCTTACAGGAGTTTCCAGTAATGCCAGAAATGACATTTATCTCAGGACCCTTGTCAATAGCCCCTATCACAAATCTTTTACCCCATTATCATCCACCTCTTGTGGGTTAAGCCCAGCCTTCAGGACCCCAGTAAGGAACAAGGAGCCTAATGCAGAGCCCACATCTACCCCTCAGGAGATCTGTCAAAGCAGATCAGATCAGGGGACCCCAGATAATCCTCAAATTCATCATGAATCGACTCAGACCCTGGAAGACACTAGACGAACTCAGTATGCCAGTCAGATTTATAGAACCCCACAGAATCAAATACAGAACCCTTTTGATTCTTGTATGATCGAAAGACTTCACATGCCAACATTTATGAGTCCAGGTGTGTTCTCTGTGACATCCAATCCAGATAGTGAGGAAAAGGTGAAAATTGTTGTATTACTTCATATGTATGCATTTTTTCAGCAGTCTTTTTTTTAATTGCTTGCCTTCCTAAGTTTAATTGGAAAATATGCTTATTATAATTATCTCTGGCTTGGAATCCACCAGCTGTTAAAGAAATTAAATTTTATAAACTTGTAAATTTTCCTGTTCATTCTTGTCTTCAACTTTGCTTTATTTTTATCAGTAGAAAGTTATCTTATAAAACAGTTTAAAAAATTCTTAGTAAGAACGTTAAAATACTGTAGATTCTTTTTGTTTTGTGTTTTATGGAAGAGCAACACTTTCATGTTTATATCATGCTCAAGTTCATGGTTCTGGTATTATCAAAGTTCTGCTGAGTTTTGGCTTTCTTAAGGTTTTTTAAGTTGTAGGAAACATAAGACATTACACTTGAACTGAGCAAGTAACTTAGGTCATAGGAAGCAGAAAAGTTTAAACTGGGACCAAGCATGTTTTTTAAGTTACAGAAACAGAAAACTTTACACATTGATTGAGCAAGTCATTTAGATCATATGGCCGAGCTGGTTAGCACATCCACCTCGGACACGAGAAGTTGCGGTTTTGGACTCCAGCAGAGTTATACCAAAGACTTATAAAAATGGTTCTAGCTGCTGCTTTGCTTGGAACTCAACATTAAGAGGTTAGTGTTATGACTGGTTGGCCTGGTGACAAGAAAATGCGATTCAGAGAGTCATGATCTAAACTGTCTGTGGCATGATGCCCCAGTGCTAGACATTACTATCAACTGCTGTACTGCAATCATCTTATCAATATGACTAAAATTGTAAAAGCTACATTCAAAACACACACTCACTCATGAAACAGAAAGTTTCACAGCAGAACTAAGAAAGTCATTTGAGTGTTGTTGAGAATCTAAGTAATCGATGTTTAAAGTATCAAAGTTCTATTATTTATATATATTGAATCCAAGTTTTTAGAGAAGTTGGTAGGAATTTTGCATGGCTTTTAAATACCATATACTCTCAGTTATTTGAATGTTATTATCTTAATACCTGGCATTATCTGAACTATTTATCCAGTTATGGCTAAATTTACTCTTTGTTTATATACTTTTTTAATCTATTTTACAAACATCAGTTATTCATTTATACCATATTAATTGAAGACATTTATTGGTCTGAAATTTTGTGATCCTATTGAAATTATGATGCATTATCTGAAATATGAAAATATGAGTTTGATTTCAAGAATCACAAGACCACTCAGTCCAAAATATGAGTACTAATTGCTAATCCAATATTTGACTCACATTTGTATTTCTCCGTTTTTAATTCAATTAATAGCAGTAATTTTTTGTGATGTTTCATATTGGAAAGTGATATAAACCATTTCAAACCTACATGTATTTTTTTTAAAAAATGTATAGGAAATAATTTTGCTTACTATATTGTATCTTAATCACTAAGCCATGAAAGTAAAAGAGGTACAAAGTGGAAGATAGAGCTGAAATGTATAGAAACCAAATACAACACCATCCTTGATGTAGAACAGGGAGTGGAAATGTATAGAAACCAAATACAACACCATCCTTGATGTAGAAGAGGGAGTGGAAATGTCTAGAAACCAAATACAACACCATCCTTGATCTAGAACAGGGAGTGGAAATGTATAGAAACCAAATACAACACCATCCTTGATGTAGAACAGGGAGGGAAAATGTATAGAAACCAAATACAACACCATCCTTGAATTAGAACGAGTGGAAATGTCTAGAAACCAAATACAACACCATCCTTGATGTAGAACAGAGAGTGGAAATGTCTAGAAACCAAATACAACACCATCCTTGATGTAGAACAGGGAGTGGAAATGTCTAGAAACCAAATACAACACCATCCTTGATGTAGAACAGGGATTGGAAATGTCTAGAAACCAAATACAACACCATCCTTGATGTAGAACAGGGAGTGGAAATGTCTAGAAACCAAATACAACACCATCCTTGATGTAGAACAGGGAGTGGAAATGTCTAGAAACCAAACGAATCTTCATCCTTGAATTAGAACAACGAGTGGAAATGTCTAGAAACCAAATACAACACCATCCTTGAATTAGAACAACGAGTGGAAATGTCTAGAAACCAAATACAACACCATCCTTGATGTAGAACAGAGAGTGGAAATGTCTAGAAACCAAATACAACACCATCCTTGATGTAGAACAGGGAGTGGAAATGTCTAGAAACCAAATACAACACCATCCTTGATGTAGAACAGGGAGTGGAAATGTCTAGAAACCAAATACAACACCATCCTTGATGTAGAACAGGGAGTGGAAATGTCTAGAAACCAAATACAACACCATCCTTGATGTAGAACAGGGAGTGGAAATGTCTAGAAACCAAACGAATCTTCATCCTTGAAGTAGAATGAAGCATGAAATGCAAAGCAGCAGCAGAGAGAGTGGACCCTATAAATTGGTTTCGAGCAAGTTTGTCTAAAAATAAAGATTCACACTCACAATATTTTAAAAAAAGGTCAATAACGCCAAACTGAAATCTATAACTGAATCAAGATTTTCTCCTTAACATCACTATAGGGGTTAGTTTGCACTGTTACTTTGCCATTGACATTCATGTTTAGAAATTTTTGTGAGTGTGTGTTTTATGTACTTGTGCATGTCAATTTTGTCAGATCACCCACTCTGCTGCTGTTGTTTTTATCCAAATATTGTATTAAGTCAGTTTCGATATCTTGACCTGGGATCATGCAAATTTGTTGTTATAAAACCAAACGGGGTAGCTTGCGCATGTGCAAAGAAATGTTTAAATTTGTTTTTATGACCCCAGAACACCAAGCATAATAAATATTTTGCAGCAGCTCATTATCAACTAAAATATTACAGTTATCTCTGATCACTTTTGGAATTTGTGATAACACTGTGTAACATAAATCACATTTGTATTTTTATGCCTGCCTCTGGAAAATATCCTAGCTGGATTTGATTGTTTAATTAGCATGACATCATCGTAGACTACTAAATTTATTGATACTTCCATCAAGGTCATCTACAGATGGTGCATCATCAGTATGATAAAACCAATAGAGTCACTGTCTTCATTGAACGATCTTGCCTTTTCATTTAATTCTTTACTTAATGGCATTGCTATCATTCTGATAGAATTTGATAGTGCTGTATGATGCTTGACTGGTTCTTGTTTTTGTGTCGCTAAAAAGTCAATTATATCCATGTAATAAATAATATGAATTTATATTGTGTTTGACACAGGAGCAGCCAAGTCCACCACTGAATTAACTACAATAATAACAAAAAATTAAAAAAATGTGCACTGACAGGTAAGTGTGAAAAGTGTAGCACCAAAAATATAAATTTATTTCAAACTCAGTGATGGGAGGTGATATTGCAGCTTCATTGGGAAAATTACCAGGACTTCCATGGGCAAATAATTCTGGGGAAAAACAACTATTCAGATATAATTACTGTGGTCCTGAAACTTGACTTGATATCTAACTTGATCATCAAGATCAACAACGACTTTTAGAATATCCAAAAAATTAGATTGATCAAGTTTGTCACGTTCATGATGTTGTGTATAAAAGTAAAGATTTACAACAATGGCATCTTGCAGATGTAAAATTAATTTATGCATTAAATTCTATACCTCATAAATCTCTCAGAGAAAAACTTGCTAGTTTCTAGGAAAAACTGCTATGAAAACTAACATAATGGAGTCTTTTTATTATAGCCCAAGAGGATATTGGAAGGGCAGAGCAGCTATTAGTAAACTTGCTGAAGCAGCAAATATCTCACATGCTGTTGCTGCAGCGTGGTTAGCACAGCAGTCAATATGGCAAATTTATCTACACCACTTAAAAAAGTTCATTATGCACATTTTGATGCCAGCATCAAGTTAATGAAGTTCATCAAGCAGATATTTTATTTTTGACACATGACACCATTAAAATTGGTAGACGTCAAGCACACATACAAATACACGTTAACTGTCATTGATGTTACAAGTAGATATGAAGAAGCTAAACCAGTGTCAACAAAGACAGCATCTGAAGTTGCATTTGTGTTTGAACGAATTTATCAATGAGGATCCAGACCACAAGGTGATCTACAATGGCCACAGTTGATTTGGGTTGATCTTTGCAAAGAAATTCTTGGTACAGTATCATCACTGATGAAAGGCATAATGTCATTCATAATCAGACAAGGACACACTGAAATTCACCATGATCAAGCAATAGTTGAACGATTTAATCGAACACTTGCTGAGCAGTTATTTGGATTTCAATATGCAAAGGAAATATCCACTAGGAAGTGATCTCGTAAATAGGTTAAAAAAGCACCAAGTATGATAGCTGCATTAAAAAATAAAATTACTTGTGCAACTTCTGTGAGACCTATTAATGCAATTACAAAAAAAACATATACCTCGTATAGATGGTTATGGACAACGACAACTTTTCCATACAACCAGTGCTAGGTAATGTGACTTTCAGATATTTATATAAATCTGGTGAATTTGAAGGGGAAGAAAAAGAGCAACTGATCTTATCTGGAGTGTGACTACACATAGTTTCTAGTTTGGTTAGATCCACAGGTAGACCCATCATCTACAGATTAGATTCTACTGCTCCTCAACGTGGATTTGTATGTGAACAATTCAATTACAAGTTATTCCTGAAGACACATTTACCACAATGTTCACTTTTGTAAATTAGCACCAGAACATCAATTGCATTCAAGACATGTCAGTGTGACATCACGTAAACGACCAAGATCACTATTATTTCTGTCTACAGTGAACTGTCTTGAATTATTATGTGAATATTTCCATAGCATATTGCAGTTACAACTTACACAATGATTATTTTGTTGTTTTAGCTTAATAATTAATTCAACATTGATATCAAATAAAAAATTTTATAACCTTGCTTATAACCAAATAGTTTTTTCTTATTATGCCAACAACTTTGTTGGCATTGCTAGCAGTTTGATTATTATTTATAATAACCTAGTGTAGTTGAGTGACTTGAGACACTGCGAGATAAACTAAATTTGACCATTCTATTCTATCATAAACAATCCGGATATTTGTATCAGTAATAGTTAGTCATTGTGACAAATGAATCGTTATAGCATATCCTAGCTTCCATGAGTTTATCCATATTCAGCACACTTTCAACAACTTCAGCATCAACCAAAACAATATCATTCAATACAATACAAGATTTTGTTTCTGGACACTTTTAGTGTCTTGTCCTGAAATCCCAACTTCAATATTTTGTCGTTGAGCATTGCTGGGTGATAACATAATGGTACAGGTAACATTGAAAACTTTTCATTATGTAATCAGCAATTCATCACAAACTATTTTTCAACTTGCAACTATTAAATCATTTGGTCTCCATAAATTCCAAAAATCATTCACAGAAGTTTCTGGAATTATTTCACACATTATCTCACATTGTATTTTAACTGGCTGTAGTCTGATTAATCTTTGAAATTTTTTCAAAGGTTCATCAATAGCTCTATGATCATCGGTTATCTCCTCATAATAATTCAATTGTGCGGAGACTGCCCAAGGAAAGGTGGTGGCTGACAATGATTCACTGCATATAATCACAGCATTACCTTTTGTCAGTAACCAATCAAGAAATGTTTTTATCATAATAATCCACAAATGATTTTAACCTTTTGTGTGGAAATTGACCAACAAAAGGTGGTGGTTGAGCATGTACATAATTACAGCAGTATTTTTTTTTTTGTCAGTAACCAATCAAGAAACATTTTTAGTGTTTCTAATGACACTGTACAATTTCATCCCAGATGATTTTCAGAAAATATTTCTCACCCATTTGCACAGGTGTCCATGTATGTCCACACTATCTGAAGAAACTATGATAAGTTTGAGATTTTACTACTCGTTTTATTTCTCTTGCTAGTCTGTGTGTAAGTGTCAACACAATCATATCTGCCAAAATAATTCAATTGCATGCGTTGTTTTACCAGAACCTCCAGGTCCATTGAGATAAATGGTTTTATGTCTGGCCACAGGATCAAATACACATGGTGATGTTGATACTGGTGTTTGACTGTCATTACCGTAGTATATTTCTTTGATATCAACATCTGCTGATTCAGAATAGTCAAGCATACTTTCTGGTTTTATTCTCCATGATCCCCATTTGCCACTAACATGTAATGGTTTTACCAAATCTAAAAAATTTTATTTATATAAAATGAATCTGTAGCAACCCTGACAGCATGACAAGGAAATCTATTTATTATCGATAATAAAGTTTTAAAAATGTAAGAGATCATAGAAGATCATAACTGAGTAAATTGTGGTGACTCACCATTGATGTAACTCACAATTGTACCTAATTTAATTCTGTCTGATGAATACGCATTACTTCTACTTATAAATGTTCCTTTGTTCTTTGTATAAAATCCACCTCAGCATCATCCTTGATTAATCTTGTACAATGTCATTTATGATTATGAACCACCTTGATACGAGGTATATAGGGACAATTATAACTGAAACTCGACAAGTCCGATCCTGAGGATGCTATGAAAACAAACATCAGCCGATACTCCATACATGCACTGTAGGATTCAAGTATGAAGTATATGGTTATAATAATACAAGTACATTGAAGAACTGACCCAAATTTAGGTTCAAAGTAAAGTTTTTGAATGTATAGTCAAGTCATAAATGCTTGAAATTGGGCAATGCACCCAAGAACAGAACTGGAACAGTATGCTATGCAAGAAATGCTCCAAATAAATGACATGGTGGACCTCAGGACAGGAGACATGTGGGAGTTTGTAGGGTTGTGAAGAGTGTCTGACACCTGTATGTTTAGCCGCAAGGGGCTGATATGAGGTATAAAGTCACAATGATAACGGAAACAAACTCGACAAGTCCAATCCTGAGGATGCTATGATATTGTTGGAGTTAATACTGGCATTCACAGTGAAAGTTTTGTTAGTACTACTTTACTATGAAGTGTTCTAGTTGTAGCATCATCAGCTCCTTCAATAATACATCATCATCTATGGCTTTTCTTACAAGTACAACTGTTTGATTAGCTCCAAAAATGACTTTTCTAACATTTTTGTAGAAACCAAAAGTATGTGAAAGTGGAATTGCATGTGAAAACATCCTATTGCTTTACATGATGCAAATTCTAAGTTGAAATTTGGGTTCATTGATATTACTCGTGGAATTTCTGCAGTTCCCATGGCATTTCTTACATTACCTATAGTTACATTTTTGTGATTTAGATTATGAGAAGTGTCTTTGGTAAATATCACTGATGGACCAGCTGACCTTAAATAATCATCGCTATATTGCACAAGATCAAGTACAGAACTGTCTTTGCAACTTAAGCATCTTTTTGAATTGTTTAAATATTTTTGTCAATCATGTACAAGGCACTGTCAAATAATGCCATAAGACCATTATTGACAAAGCACAACATTCTGTCAAACACAGATTATGTGATGAAAAACTATCTCAGTAGAAAATAGGCAAAACAAAGTAATTTAACAAGTGATCCATTGACTCAATAAATCTACATTGTGTTGATGTTAATTATTTTCATTGGAATGATGACAAGGATAAGTTTGTCTTTGTTGTATACCATGCAGGCTATTATAATGGTAAAAAAGATAATTTTCACTGTTGATTTTGTCTTTGTTTTCTATTTTTAAGCCCATAAGGATTTTAAGAAGATTCCCAGTCAACATATCCTTTGCCTGTAGGTTATTATGATGGCATAGAAAAATAGGTTATTATTGGGGGGTGGGGGTGGCACTTGCAATATTGCCCTACAACTAGGATGTTCACAAACCACTTCAAATCCACTTGACCAGTCAAGCAAGTACTAAAAATGTTTATTTATCCAGCATAAACTCTTACACAAACATCAATTTAACAAATATAGTACTTGATGTTAATGCTCTAAATTTAATCATGTGTGTGAAAGGATGGTTTTCAGAAGTTATTCAGTAACCCTTCTAACACCAATTGTAAGTAATTACAAGTTTAAACCAGTCTGCTTTCCTTCTTGTATTAGTATTGAAGAGTGAGAGCATGCGTGGATGAACTTGATCAAAATAAATGGCAAAGAAACTAAAGTTAAAAAGCATGGATTTTTTAATAAACAAAGTTGGTAGTATTTTAAAGAACATTTGTTTCATTAAAGTGAAAAACTGGTGATCCCTAAATCAGCTCTGAACAAAGCAATTGCTAACTAAACTCATCCACCAGAAATGTTTACTGTCCATTTCTGGTTGGGCAAATTTTTAACTCCTGCTCCTATTCTGGCAAGCTGTCTGAAAAAAATAAGTAATTTCTTTTTTTCTACATGAAGTTGGGCCCTACATATGAAACCAAGGCTTTTGTCTATTGTATTTGGATGTAAGAATTATCCCATAAATTTTCTAAATACCCAATCATATAAATATCATCTCTCTTATTTTCTCATCTACAGAAACCATTCCGCTGGTCAATAGAGCACTTGGCAGTCCTAAATCCAGCAGATATTGAGGAAATGCCTCATCAGCAAGATGCATATTTAATGTAAGATTTCTAGTTTACTGCCATTACTTAGCTTTCTGAAGTTAATCACATTAGTCTGTTTTATTTATGGCCATTGATTAACATCCAGAAGTTAATTGTGTTAGTTTTGTGGTTTAAAAGCTGTCCTGACACAAATTTGAGTTGCAAAAATACTTTTCATTGACTTTGAGTGAACTAATGACCTTTAGACTCCAGACAGTATTAGATTTAGAAAGAAAGGTCAAATAGTAACCTAATCCAAATGTGCTACAAATGATTTACTTTCAAAGGATTTTGAAACAGAATATTGTAAATATGGATCTGTGCCACATTTTAATTGCCAGAAAGAACCAGTTTAATAAAGGTAAGGATGAAAAAAAAAAAAAAACATGTTCCAAATAATAGTACAATACAATTTCATTAATAGAATATAATTGGTACATTAGTCAGGAAAGCTTTGTCATCACAATGAATAATGTGATAATAGATTTTGTGAGAACGTGACAAAACTAAATGCAGCACTGTTGTCATTTACTTTCAGATTTGTTTAATTTGCATTTGTTGTTGAGTATATTTAATTTCAAGTATTTATTATTAAATAAATTCAAGTTGCAAAAATATTATTATGTGTGCAAGGTAACATTAAAAACTCTATCCAGCTTTTCTTTGAAAAGAATAGAAAGGAAAACCAATTAAAGGGTTTCTCATGTACTTTTCGTATACTGAAATTATTTCTCCAAAATTTCTTAAGACTATGAAGTTTTAAAGTTTCATTTCATAAAACATACTTTAGCACAATATCTTTCAGAGTAAAATTTAAACTGGATATTTCCTAGTAGCATTGGTCTAATTTAAGAGCTACTGATAGATCATTTTCATGTAAATACAATACCAAATACAGATTATTCTTTGGAAAATTTCACCAATTCAAGACAATTTCTCCTAAAGTGATGCAGTTCTTATTAAAAAGAAGGTAGGTCTAATAATTTCCACAGGCATGACAAAGACGTGGAAGAAAAGGTCCAAAGAGCCATAGATCAGTTTTTTGCTAACCATATGATAGCTCCATCACCTTGGAGTGACGATAAGAAGAAGGCACCCAAAACAACTGTTTTACAACCAGGTGAACTTTACTCATTGAAATATGCAAAGAAACAGGTTTTTGTAACATTTGAGAGAATCTGAAATGTCTCCTTGCTTTGTCTTTTTAACCATAAAGATATAAGGAATCTGTTAATAATCAAGGATCTCTGTACTTTTATTATTAGTTTCTATTTTGTTTTTATTGGCCAGTTTCTAGATACTGTCAATAAATATATCAGGTTATCTTTGTGAACAATCTTTATAGGTTTTCTTATTTGTATCCTGTGTATTTATAGCTCTACCTCATGCGCTTTGAAGTTACTTTCTTCTGCCTTGATGCATTAAAATTTCATAATAGATTCATTGTGTTCTGGCTTAAAGCTATTGTTGTAAAAGAAGAATTAAATGTAAAAATGTTTGTTACTTAATTAGAAAGTAGAAATGAAAAAGAAACAGTATATATTTAGATTATAATCACTGATAATCCTGACTTACAAAACATTTAAGCAACAAAATCTCTGATTGTTATCAGACTATTCCATACTTTTTTATTTTCAAATGTTAAAGATAAACGGAAAACCTGTCTACAAAAATGAATATATAGATCTGAAAAAGATCAGCACAGTACATCAAAGATTCATGAGAAGTGGACTGCTGCAAACAAATTACATTGATACATTAGAATGATTTTCATGAAACTATTTTCTCTGAAAAATGTGCACAAGACTTGACACCATCCACAAGACATACCACACAAATTAAATACTGAAAGCTATCTGACCAGAAATTGCATTTTTGTGTTCCATGAGATTCTTTGAGTATTCTTAATATCTAATCTTGATAACAATAACATCCCACAATTTTCCACCAAATGCACAACAGCATATGTGCTTTGTTCTGATTGAAAGCTGAAGAGTCACAAAAGATATTTTGAAAATATCATATGAAGACTATTCCATTTAAATCTACCTGGAACTCCATTTTTAACAAAGGGATAACACAATTAGAAAAGAATTGGAATTATACTAAAATAAGAAAAGAAAATATCTTTAGACCCCAAGCCCAATTGAGAGAACAAAAATGACATTGTCTTCCTCAATTATATTTCATTTGAACAAAAACACATTTTCATTAAAACAAAAAAGCATGTACAGTCATTCTCTAAATGTTATCTTTTTGTTGTGCTGACTTTTGTACTATTATGTAACACAGGGTCGGAAGGACAATCTCCCAGTAACTTAGCTCATCTGGAAGGATCCATTCAGAAACAGCTTCCACAAATTACTGGGACTCAAGAGGGTAGGATTAAATTTCTTATTACTTAAAAATAGAGGTTATATTTCACTCCAGTTTTTAGTTTCTCCTTTGAATGATATGGATCTAATGTTCCCAGTAGTGGTGATGATGGCTGCTACAGAATGTCATGTATATTCTTATATATATAATTAAATTGCTTGTGTGTTAGTTTTGAAATTTTTTATTTTATTTTTGTTTCATTAAATTTTATTGTAATGATTATTTTCACAGGATTCAATATTACAATAACATTATTTTTAGCTGACAAATCTTTCGTGGTACATAAAATTTAACATGGAATTTTTGACACTTCAATACTGCATTCATCTGATGTCATTGTCCGCCATTTTTTAACTTTTATGGGTTCAAACTTGGATTCGTTTAGGACATTTAAGTGATAGGACTTATATATTTAGATTCCAGGATTAATTTTTGGGTTATTTTCACAAACTGTAAGACCATTTTCATATTTTTACTGTGTTTTCTAGGGAAATTATTTTTGTTAAAATTTACAAAGCTTGTTGGATTCACTCTTTTCTTTGATACTTTGAATGAGCTGAGATTTGTAACAATATCTATATATACATGTATATTATGTTATAATAAATAAAATATTTGTTAAAATGCTAATGTCTTTCAGTTAGTTGTACTGTAGAGATGTATTGTGTATAATACCTCATATTATTTCATCGATAAATTTCAAAGTCAGTCAGTGTAGTAAACATAATATTATCCAAGGAGGACATTTGTACTGTAGAAAGGTCAGACTGTCCTAGTTTGTGACTGGTTAAAACTGGAACAGCTTCTTGACTGAAAATGAGACATTTCAAAATAACTAGATGATTCACTGAAAGCCTGGAATCACATTCTCAAAATGTATTACAGTGATAACTTACAATAATTTTCTGTATAAATGAAGAAGAATATTAAATTGTCATTCTTAGAGTTAATATTAATCTTGAGAGATACACTGAGGATCTTGACCTATTTATTTAATTATTAGTTAGAATTGCAGTGCTGTAAAGAACATTTAATCAAAGATATTGGTATAATGTTAACTGAACTGAAAATTTTGAGTTTATTCAAAGGACAGTTGGATATTTAACATAAGTATTGAAAGACAAATATTATTTTGGATATTGCCATGAATTCATTTCACGACTATTTGGGTTATATTTGATTTTACCATGAAATCACTTAAGACATTTGAATTTAAAACTCGGACTTCTGTGGATTTAGTACACAAGTAAATTTGGAGAACTATTTTAGGAAATAAGAATTCACAACATCTCTAAGTTATTTTTAATTCTTTCATATTTGTATTTTAGGAAAATAAATTTATATTTTGAATTTTACAAAACTTGTTGGTTGTTGCTCTTTCTTTGTTTCATAATTTAAGCCCCTAGACTGTATTAAGCAACAATGACAAGATGCTGTGTTCTCATTAAGCCCCTAGACTGTAACAAGCAACAATGACAAGATGCTGTGTTCTCATTAAGCCCCTAGACTGTAACAAGCAACAATGACAAGATGCTGTGTTCTCATTAAGCCCCTAGACTGTAACAAGCAACAATGACAAGATGTTGTGTTCTCATGTTTTTAAAGTAGATATTTTCTGTATCATTTTTTTTAAAAAAACAAAACTTTCTGAAATATTACTATATGCCTAAAGTCTGACCTGCTAGACATTTCACCTGTATGAGTAGTTATGTTTGTACCCAGAGATACTAGACATCACACCTATATAAAGTAGAAATGTTGTATCCATACATGCTAGGCATCTTACCAGTATATGCTGAAGTTTGTATCCAGACAAGCTATACATCTCACCTGTATAAGCAAAAGGTTTGTATCCAGACAAGCTAAATATTTCACCTGTATAAGCAAAAGGTTTGTATCCAGACAAGCTAAATATTTCACCTGTATAAGCAAAATGTTTGTATCCAGACAAGCTAAACATCTCACCTGTATAAGCAAGAAGTTTGTATCCAGACAAGCTAAACATCTTACCAGTATAAGCAAGAAGTTTGTATCCAGACAAGCTAAACATCTCACCTGTATAAGCAAAATGTTTGTATCCAGACAAGCTAAACATCTCACCTGTATAAGCAAGAAGTTTGTATCCAGACAAGCTAAACATCTCACCTGTATAAGCAAAAAGTTTCCACATGGACATGCTAGGCATCTCATCCATATAAGCAACCAACTAATACACCATTTACAGGTAAGACATTCCTCAGATCTCTTGTGTTTGCTTTTATGGCAACATGACTTGCTTGCTTTGTGCCTCTGAAGTCATTGGAATGACCCTCAATTATGGCATGTGAACATTAAAAGTTATTGATTTTCTTATTTTTAGTTGCTTATTTCTTCCACATTAGTGGTATACACATCGTGTCATCTAGACAAATCTGTCAATGAACTGTGACTTCAAGTCAGGTATTTATTTAGCAGTTTCTATGTAAAAGTGACACGTTTCCCATTAATGTCTCCAACCCTAGCAAATACATTTCCCTTTTTGGGCAGAAGTTCCCATTGTTAAAACTAGAATCTAAACCTGGGACAGCCACTATGGAATGAGTTTTTATAGGTCTCCAGGGCATAACTCAGTTTGTTTAATCCACTTGAGATGTTCTACTTATGACTACACACTGGAAATTTTTATCAATGAATCCAGAGTCCTGGTCCATAGCAGGTTTTGA
This sequence comes from Potamilus streckersoni, assembly GCA_016746295.1. NCBI lineage: Eukaryota > Metazoa > Mollusca > Bivalvia > Unionida > Unionidae > Potamilus > Potamilus streckersoni. The sequence continues at coordinate 1,012,852 of JAEAOA010000596.1, read as the reverse complement.
AAACATTCAAATTCCTTAGGCATTCTGGAAACCTTGACAAAGACTTAAATTTTAAAATAATCCTATAATTCTGTCTGGAAATTCTTAAAAATTAAAACGGATTAAAAAGATATTGGGATTTCAAAAGAGACTTGTGATTTCAGTAACCGATGATTGTGCCTGGATGTGGTTTTTTGCCTGTAAGCAGATGCAAAGATGGCAAGCTAGACAAAATTTCAGTCATTTTGGCTTGAAAATCAAGAATATAAATAATGGTTGCAGAATGAGGCAGCAATTTATTTAGCTCACAGTATATTATATTTTAAGACATTTAGTGTGATGTACTTTAAAATCTCATTCAGAATGGTAAATATCAAGCAGCAGTCAAAGGCTCATGATAAGAAGCATTTTATTTTGGTCCCAAAGCCAACTTGGATTCTCAAAATCCTATCAACAAAACAAGCTATGTACTTAACAACCTCTAAACAGTGTTCTGGTCAGTTGATAAAATTGTTTGTATCGATGTGATGAGATTATGATTTTTAACGTAGCGTGAACAATTTTTCAGTCATATGATATGACTGCTATGATATCTGCAGTGTGTCAGTTTATAGTAATGTCTTACACTGGGTTATCATGCCACAGACATGTAGTATGATGTCCCACCTAGTCACATTATCTTGACACCTGGCCGACCAGTCCTAACACTAACCTCTTAAAGCTGAGTGTCAAGCGAGGCAGCTGTTAGTAACATTTTTGTATGTCTTTGGTATGACTCGACCGGGGATCAAACTCATGACCTCCCACATCTGAAGCGGACGCTGTAAACACTAGGCAACCACATCGGTTTTTTGTATCAAAAGAAGACACTTTGTTGGATAAAGTCATTTTGATTCTGCACATTGGTTTAAAGAAAAAACAGTTACTCTTCTGACATGGGAAAAAAACAAAGTCTTTGCCAGTTTGTTCCCAGATTGCAACATCGCTAAAAAGTTTTGATGTTGAGATAGAAAAACTTTGTATCTCACCTGTTTTGGACTTGCCCCATACTTTTTTAAAGATTTTAAAGGAAATTTGACCTTGAAAAATATTTGAAAAAAAGGCTGGAATTTTGTCGAAAAATTCTGCTACAGACTAATGAATAATATGGTGATCACTGGTCACAAGTGATCTAATAACATCACAAGCAAAAGACTGAATAGAAATTAGCCACTTTTGAATAATGGGTGCACTTGCCCTGCCATGCCCATTGAGTACAAATAGGAGTGAGTTGTAAGGTTACCAATGGTTCACAACAAGTGCACAAGGTTTAAATGCTTAATTAAGGTGCATCTGTATATGTATTGATATCATGATAACAAATGGTTGAGTTGCATATTTAAAAGTCACCCAACTAAGTAATTTATCAAGTACATTAGCAATACTATGATGGAAATGTTACACTTTTACACTTATGCCAAATGCCTTATGATTTCCTTTGCAATAGGTCGTAAGTCATTGTAAGAAAATTAGAATACAGTGCATGCAGTAAGCTGCTCTTATTTTTGCATATTTTTCACCAAAATCACTTTTAAATATAGATCTTTTTTGCCTGGTGACCACTACCTATAGCAAAGGGACAAAAGTTATGTGTATCCTTGGGAAAAAGGTAGGTCTATTATTATCTCTTTTACTTTTCAGTGGCATGCCAGACACTCCTATCACTTCCAGTGAACTTTGACCTTCAGAAAGCCTTAGGTAAGATACTTCTTTACTGATCATTATGCATAATAGGAAACTTTTGATTCAGGTTTAAGCAGTAACACTGAGTTTGAAAGAAAAAAGATTGACTGATAGGGCAAGGTTGATAAACAACAGAAACACAATTCAAGTTTTGTGTTTCCTGGTTCAATAGATAGCTTGACATACCATAGATGCATATATCACTAATATAGTGTTATTCCCTCATTAAAACACTACACTTGAACACTGTTCCCTCACTATATTACTACTATATTGTTACTCCCTCATAGAACACTATACTAGAACACTATTCCCACTCTAAATCACTACATTATTGTTAATCCCTCATTATAACACTACACTAGAAGACTACTCTAACACTATTATATTGTTATTCCTCCATTATAACACTACACTAGAACACTTCCCTCACTATATCACTACTATACTGCTACCCCATCATTATAACACTACACTTCAACACTACTACCACTCTGTAACACTGCTATACTGTTTACTCCCTCACAGTAACACAATGCAAGAGCACTACTTCCTCACTATAACACTACTGTACTTTAACTCCATCACTATAACACTACACTAGAACATTACTCTCTCACTATGCCACTACTGTACTGTTGTTCCATCACTGTAACACTACACTACATTATTCCCATATTATAACACTACCATATTGTTACTTCTTCCCTATAACACTACTCCATAGCAATAAAACTACCGTCTCTCAATAACACTATTCCTTCACTATAATGCTTCCCATGGAAGCAAAATGCATCACTTTAGAGCTGAGAATGTTCATGATAGATGATAGTACAATTAGTGCTGTGCTACACTGTCATATCAATGTTGTATACTGAGGAGCATTATAGTAAGGTACAATTATCCAAATACTGTTCATAATAGAGTACTCCACAAGATTGTTTTGGAGCCCTTGTCTCACTTTACAAGTCTGATGCACAAGATTCATATAACCTAAAAATTCTGACAAAATTATGTGTTGCCTATGACCTAGATCTATGAGCATATGTCCTTTTGCAGTCTGATGATTTTCAACTGTTATGACAGGTGAGATGTAAAGATGTATTGAATTATGCTGGAAGTTAAAATGGGTGTTTCCTTTTTGCACTTATACCTCAGGTCTTGTCCTGAGATTAAGCAGGATAAAACTGCCACTGAGTAAATACTGTTTACAAAAAATGTGAATGTTTATATTTTAAGATATCACAGCTTTATATAGATTTTAAAACCATAATGCATATACCATTATTCTGAATATTTTTGGACAAGACCAAAAGAATTAAGATTTCAAAGATTGAAGTCTTTCCTCCAAGGCAAAGCAGAAGTTGATAAAAATAGGACAGTTTTGTTACTTAAAGCTTTGTTTGGGATACAATTACAGTGATTGTAATAATTGTGATATTGTCATAACAATAACTACATTAAAACAGAGGTATAATATGCCCAAAAACTTCTCAATTTATTCCCAAGAACTTAATTTACAACTATCCTATGGGGAAAATTACTTTCGAATTATGCCAATTTTGATTTATGCCAAGTGTCAGCTCTATGGTTAAATGTTAAGGAATATCAGAAATTATAAATAAATATATATATATATATATATATATATATATATATATATATATATATATATATATATATATATATATATATATATTAGATAAACAGACAAATACATTCAGTATATTCTTTTATATTCAACATTTTATGATTGTAGTAGGCTTCAACACTGCAACTTTCAAAGGACTGACCATCAGAACAAATGATGGATTGAAATAAAATTCAGCAATTTGAAGTAAAACTTAATGCATGCTTTCCTTTTTGCAATTGTTGTGATTTTTGTTCTGTGGGGAAACATTTAATTTGAAAACAACTTCCTGCTGCAATCAATACAAATTTCCCTTTTACCATGCCTCTCATTCATGATAACTTGTGAATAGCAATTATATATCATGATAATTTGTGAGTAGCAATTATATATCATGATAACTTGTGAATAGCAATTATATATCATGATAACTTGTGAGTAGCAATTATATATCATGATAATTTGTGAGTAGCAATTATATATCATGATAACTTGTGAATAGCAATTATATATCATGATAACTTGTGAATAGCAATTATATATCATGATAATTTGTGAGTAGCAATTATATATCATGATAACTTGTGAATAGCAATTATATATCATGATAATTTGTGAGTAGCAATTATATATCATGATAACTTGTGAATAGCAATATATATCATGATAACTTGTGAATAGCAATTATATATCATGATAACTTGTGAATAGCAATTATATATCATGATAACTTGTGAATAGCAATTATATATCATGATAACTTGTGAATAGCAATTATATATCATGATAACTTGTGAATAGCAATTATATATCATGATTACTTGTGAATAGCAATTATATATCATGATAACTTGTGAATAGCAATTATATATCATGATAATTTGTGAGTAGCAATTATATATCATGATAACTTGTGAGTAGCAATTATATATCATGATAACTTGTGAATAGCAATTATATATCATGATAATTTGTGAGTAGCAATTATATATCATGATAACTTGTGAATAGCAATTATATATCATGATAACTTGTGAATAGCAATTATATATCATGATAACTTGTGAATAGCAATTATATATCATGATAACTTGTGAATAGCAATTATATATCATGATAACTTGTGAATAGCAATTATATATCATAGAAAACTTAAGAGATATTGATTTTCAAACATTATTTCACAAAATATTCATGTTATGGTACTTCAATTGACAATCTTAAAATGGCAATTATTGACAGTCTTTTAAATGCTTAGTTCTTTGTTGTAGTTTTTAATACCAGGCACTGTATTAAACTTTAGGACATTTCAGTTTTTAATGCTGTCACTTTTCTTGTCCAAAACCTTAGTGTGCATTCAAAATTCTTAAAGCAAACATTAAGGGCATGTACAAAAAATACATTGGGAATAGATGGTAATGGATGTGACATGTCAGTTAGAAAACTTGCAAAGGAAAGATATGGAGCATATACTTTTTTCAAGCCCTGTAAACATTATCAGTTATGCTGCCTCAGCTCTAAGATACACTTTAAAGGTCACATGTGTGTTCATTTTTAATTTGGACTCTACAGGCACCTACATGACTCAGGATACAGATGAAGATGCCATCCAAGAAGTTCTCAGCACTTCTTCTCTTCGTAGAAAGCTGTTCTTTAATGCTGATACCAGCAGCCTAGCTCCTAGTCCAGGCCAGTCAGTATTCTGTCCAATAATGAAAAGCTATTGATATTTTTCTGTTAAATATTTTTCATTAAAGCAGTGGTTCCATTTTATGAAAATGAATGCCACTTATAAAGATAACAAAGTAATACAAATGTTATACATTAATTCAGAATAAAGAAGACCTTTTGTTGAGGATGGGGTGAGACTTTATAAGAACTCAAGGAGGGAGTACTTTTAGTCTTAAAGTCACTACCATCTGCAGTCGTATTTATTGTGAATAAAGTATAAAGATACATAAGATTTTGGCAGATTTATTATCAACTAAATACACATACTTTCTTGCAGACAATGATGATGACAGTAATTGAAACAATAAGAACAATTATAAAAATGTTCAAGATGAAAATATATAATATGATTCTCAATAAAGAGATGGTGATTAATTGTAAGAAACTTTATTTTAGAGCCATTTTGAAATATGGTGAGATGCTAAAGATGTATGTTAATTTTCTTATTTTGTTCATCTATGCTGTCATAGACTGTTATGGGATGGCCTGTTGTCCATTGAACATCATCTGTTAGCACTAGTTTGTTATTGCAATTTGTTTGATTCCTATGAAACTTTACACTTCAGACATCCAATATGGCCACCTGGGTAGCTTTATCTTACAAATTATATTTATCACTACTATTCCTGATCAGGGGTTTTCACCAAAACACTTTTTATTATATATAGTTGGTCCTAAATGAAAACAGTGCTGACCATTTGGACCTCCAAAATGGCTACCATAATGGCCAGCTTGAAATTTTTTTGTTGCTATTCTTCTAAATGGATAAACATATCAGAGTTCAGTTTTCACCAATAGACATCTTATAATGTCTTGTTGTTCTTAAATTAAACTTAAAAATAAAATTGCTGCTATGGCATTATGGTAGCCATCTTGAAAATCTTGTTGCTATTCTAAATGAATAATCATAACCAGTACACTTCTTATAATGTCTTGTTGGTCTTAAATTAAACTGTTGTCTTGGCTCTATGGTAGCCATCTTTAAAATCTTGGTATTGGAGAAAAATATTTGAGTGGTTTCAACACTCAGCAATTAAAGAAGAAGACATTATCTTATTTTATGATATAATATATTTATGATTTTATCCAACACTTGACCATAATGATCTAAAGAAATAACGCCCAGTTTCTAATCTCCCATTCATGTCAAAAATCTTAATAAAAATTGTTCTATCCCAACTTGTATCTCATCTGAATTCATTCTTTTTAGCTATGTACAGTCTGCATATCACCCTCGCCACAGTACTGAAACTGCTCTTCTGAAAGTAGTCAACAACCTTCTCTGCTTTGGATGGCGGAAAGACTACAATTTTCACTCATCTTGACTCGTCTGCAGCATTTGACACTATAGACCATGATGTATTACTTCACCATATCCAGCATGTATTTTGTATTCATAATACGGCCTTACTATGGTTCAAGTCTTACTTGGTCAACAGGACACAAATTGTATCCGAAAATGGAAAACACTCCAGCCAATTTGATCTATGCTGTGGTGTTCCACAGGGGTCAGTTCTTGGACCTGTTCTCTTCATTCTGTACACACAGCCACTCTCAAGTGTCATAGATCATCATCCAGTGTCTCACCAATTGTATGCTGATGACACCAAATATACAAATCTAGCCATCCAGCTGAAGTTAAAGCTACCATCCAAGACATAAAGAGGTGCATTTCTGATGTGAAATCATGAATGACATGTAACAAGCTGCAGATGAATGATGATAAAAGTGAAGCCATCCTGATTACAAAACAAAGACTTTCTCATTCACATCATTTACCTCGGACAATAAATGTCAGCAACACCAGCATTAAATTCAAGCAGTCAGTACGAAACCTTGGTGTCACTCTTTACAGTACTCTCATGGCATCAGCATGTCATGAACATATGCTGAACTGCATATCTTGAGCTGAGACGCATCAGCTCCATTTGCAAATATCTGTCAGTTGATGCCACTAAAACATTTGTGTGTTCCTTAGTACTTTCAAGACTGGACTATTGTAATTCAATTCTGTCTGGTTCATCTCAATATCTACTTCAGAAACTTCAAAAGGTTCAAAACATTGCTGCTCGGATCATCCTTAGAGTACCACGATCAGAGCATGAATCTCCACTGCTCTGTACCCTACACTGTTCTCTGTGCTACATTTCACTGCCGGGCTCCAGTCCACCATACCTATCTGACCTCACCCATGTGTATACACCTGCAAGATGCTTACGCTCCTCTTTTGACACTCACATTCTCAATATTCCTACTATGAAGATGATATGGACAATGTTCTTTTGCATACCAGGGCCCAGCAACATGGAACGAATTGCACACTGCACTTAGACACAAAGACACAGTGATCTCAATCAAGAGCGCCCTTAAAACCCAGCTTTTTCAAATGCAATGACAGTCATAATGACCTAATAATGTATCCTTTGACTGTATTCTTACCATAAAAATTTACAGCATGTTTTTTCTGTTTCTAATTTTTGTGGTGTTTGTTTTTATTTTTGTAATCATTTCATTATATATGCTTTTCATACTTTTTAAGCATTGACAAATGTTGTAAAGCGCTTAGAGCTTCTAAAGATTAGGAGCTATATAAAGTCCTCATTGTTATTATTATTATTATAATTATTAATATGTTCTTTGAAATTCTTTTTTTGCCACCATCAGTCCCTTTTTGTTTTTTAAAGGAATAATCAAGTTCATTTTACTTCCAGAGGTGTTCATTGTGATGATGAACCTGTAGTTTCTCCTCCACTAGCACCACCAATGACTCCAAAATGGGAAAACCAAACTCCATTAAAGAATACTCCAGCTGTAAGTACATACATTGTATATGTAAAAGATGGATACTACAGGTATATTTACTGATATTCCATTGGTAAGCCTAAAATAAAATTTAATTTGCTATTTTCAATGAAAAAAGTGGTTGAATGTGTGGAGATGGAGTTGAGATGAAATTGTGAAAAATAAGTTTTGAAAATCTTAAGGAAATGATTTGTCCAAAGTTAAAGTTCATAAAAGCAATTTAAAAATTACAAAAAAGAAGAATTAAGGACATATTCTTCATGTTGATTTGTGTATGAATTTAAGTTTCAGGTAAATGGTCCAGCATCACAATTTTTGCATATGGTTTCTTGGTACTTGTAATTTTTGTCTAAAATATTCAGTTATAATAAAACATTTATAAGAAAGAAAGATCTGAAGGTCAATACTACTTTATGTCTTATTTTGTGTGACTTGTACTTGTATTTATTGTCAGAAAAAAACATGAGTGTGAAAAATATAATGTAAATTTCATGACACTTTAGTTTCCTTTATACCTGGCCTGATATTCTCTTGGACCTGACCCAATATTCTCATATGTATCTACCCCAATATTCTCATATGTACCTACCCCAATATTCTCATGTTCCTACCCCAATATTCTCATATACCTACCCCAATATTCTCATATGTACCTACCCCAATATTCTCATGTACCTACCCCAATATTCTCATGTATCTACCCTAATATTCTCATATGTACCTACCCCAATATTCTCATATGTACCTACCCCAATATTCTCATGTACCTACCCCAAAATTCTCATATGTACCTACCCCAATATTCTTATATGTATCTACCCCAATATTCTCATATGTACCTACCCCAATATTCTAATGTACCTACCCCAATATTTCATGTACCTACCCCAATATTCTCATATGTACCTACCCCAATATTCTCATGTATCTACCCTAATATTCTCATATGTACCTACCCCAATATTCTCATATGTACCTACCCAATATTCTCATATGTACCTACCCCAATATTCTCATATGTACCTACCCCAATATTCTCATATGTACCTACCCCAATATTCTCATATGTACCTACCCCAATATTCTCATATGTATCTACCCCAATATTCTCATATGTACCTACCCCAATATTCTCATTTGTATCTACCCCAATATTCTCATATATACCTACCCCAATATTCTCATGTGTATCTACCCCAATATTCTCATATGTACCTACCCCAATATTCTGATATGTACCTACCCCAATAGTCTCATATGTACCTACCCCAATATTCTCATATGTACCTACCCAAATATTCTTGTATGTACCTACCCTAATATTCTCATATGTACCTACCCCAATATTCTCAAAACTTTAGCAAGTGTAATACTCTGGGCCAATTGAAATACATATGGCTTTAAAATAACTAAAAAAGAGTCATGTGCTGCTGGCGACATTGTATAGCATAATTAATTGTTTAGTGACACACGTTGGTTAACAATAGATATACAGCACAGAAAACAAAGACTACCATTTTTTATTGATATCTTTATCCAGTGTATATAGTCTAACAGGATATGAATAACACATGAATCTCTTAACATCTCACTTGTACCAAAATTTGTGCATTTACTTTACACTTATGGATTGTATAACACAAAGGTAACATAAATGTAAGTTGTCTGGAAAGAAGTGTATTTCAGACTAAATTTGTCTTCATTTAATCAAAACTTCCATTTTTATTTTTCTCAAAGTGTAATTTCCATTGCACTGATGAATTTCACTTGTATGCTAAACATTTTTTCAGCCCCCTCCCAAAATCTTGACATCCCCTTATGTCAAAGGTATTACCTGTATTCCAATAATGTCATGATAAAAGTAAAGTAATGTAATAACAACAAGTACATTACACTTACAGTTAGTCATTGCATGACATTTTGCAAACTCACAATTCAGGATGACAATGCACCACAGTTCCACAAAGTCTTGAAACAGTCATAAAATGGCCATCAGAATCAACTGACCTTGATAAAATTTAAAATATGAGGCATATTTTCAAAATCTGAATTTAATTTGTCAAGATATAGTGAAGGAAATTGTATATTTAGAAATCAGTCACTACAGACTACATCAAAGCTTAACACAGCACTATTCACAGAAAACTCAAAAAGTTATAAAGTCACAATGCCATATTACAAATTACTGAAAGCCTGAGTTAAGCACAATACTTAATTTTTGAGTTATGTTGTAATATTTTACATTAGGTGTTAATGACATTGACCTGGTAAACTGTGAGTAGGTCATTTTTGGTGTGTTACGGTAGATAGTAAGACAGATTGGTTTATTTCTTGGTGATTGTATAGGAAGATGCATTGGGAGAAACAGAAAGATGCCTAAGTTCAAACAAAAAATAATTTCAGAAAAGACAATTTTGTCACTTGCAAGTTAGATATCACAAGTGTTTCAGTGATACATTAATGTGAAAATCTTTCAATCAACAATTACATATTTTGAATTGTCATGTTGTGGATCATATATCAATTTAAATGTTGCTCCTTTCTTTACAGTTTGCATCTAGTCCAATCAAAATTTTCCAGACACCAAAGCAAAAGATGCATTTATCTGATACAGATTTTCTTGCTTCACCAGAGTTATCTCCAATTGTTCATGGATACATGCAAGGTAGGGTTCAGTCCTCCAGTTAATAAAACAACAAAACAGATGGGTGTCCCACTTTTTCATCTGTCAAAATTCTTGCCTATTATGCCCCATTCAGTATAATTCTTTGCCTTTTTGAACTGCAAAGATTAGCTTCTTTATAAACACTATTTTCCATATGCCTGCGCTTTTTAAAATGGTCATTTTAATTGCTTTTCAAACTGAGATAATTTGCTTAATTGTTTGCTTGCTACATTCTAATGGGATTAAATGCCAAATAGCAGGCCTTTTTGCTTGCCAGAGTTTAATTATTAAATCAGTCGATTCTAGTCTGGGAACATCCATCAGATTAAATTTCACTACTCCTGAAGATGGTTTAACATTTTCTTTGTGCTAATTTAATTAAGTGTAAATTTCCAAATATTCCAAGTGTAAGCCAAATATTTCAACTTTATATTTCATATTGGTTGTGCAAGGGGTTTCTGAATATGGTATGTCAAGTAAAAGGATGTTGACTTTTCCAGTTGGAAACTCATTCTGTAACCAGACCGCTCGGGTGGCCTGGTGGTTAGAGTGGCTGCATTGGATGCAGGAGGTCATGGGTTTGATCCCCAGCCAAGTCATACCAAAAAGTTACAAAAATGGTACTGACATCGTCTCACTTGATGCTCAGTAGTAAGAGATTAATGTTAGGACTGGTCAGCCTGGTTTCAGGATAATGTGACTGGGTGGGACATCTGTGGCATGATACCCCAGTGCTAGACATCACTATAAACTGCCACACTATAGACATCGTAGCGATATGACTGAAAAATTGTTGAAGCTACATTAAAAATCAAAATCTCATTACACTCATTCTGTAACCTCCTTTTTGACAAACTTCAGCTATTCATTAAATATCCAATTTCTTGGAGTCGACAATATTTTTTAGATGTCCAGAGAGTTTTAACCTTTAAGCTGGTCATTTCAATCCAAGAAGAGATACATTGCAACATACCATTAATTAAGATGTTCAGAATTTTTAAATAACTATAGGTCTAAAGTCTCAGTCTTATCCCCAATATGATGACTGTCATCAGAAAGATGACCAGATGGGGTACTAAACATTTGAACCATAACACCAATCTTCTCATCACAGAAAGTTATTAAATAAAGGTAAAAGTTCCTCTCTCCCCAATCTGCAAGAATGATTCTTCATCCTGCTACAGTATTCCAGTAGGCACCATTCTCATTCTGACAGGAATGGATAGATTTGTTCCCAGACAATGAATGGGTAATCAAAATCTTTCAGAGGGATTAAGAATTTCATTCATTCCCATCATCTGTTCCTTCTATGACTTCAGTCATGACATTTTATTTTAAAGATATTTATGCTTTGCTCACCAAGTAGATGTTGTAAATTATTTGTATGTCAAACTCTCAGGGGTTTCTAGTCTTTTTCAGGTGCTTGTAAGCAACTGGAAAGCTGACTGATTTGGACCAACTCAACAATTTTATACATATGTGGTGCTCTGCAGTTTTGTATTTAGGATATGATTAGAATTTTAAAGAAAAAGAATTTATCCGGGTTTCCTCACTAGTTATACTGGCTATTTAAGAAAGACTTTGTCTATCTTAGGTATTGTTCGAAAAACCTTTAATTCAATTTATTTTGGTGTATGATTGATGGGTGTAGTTGGGTTATAGAGTATAATGCTTTTCTTACTTCAGATGTGCACCTTTCAAAAATGTGCTAGCTCCACTTGGCATTAAGCCCCACAACAACAACAACTACTTCATTTGGGATGACTGTTCATTCACTCACTGCATGTAGCTCGTTCAGCTCATTGGTGCTTTATTTTCAGTCATTTGATTTTCATTGCATTCAGATCTTGGCTGAGATGACGTTCTTTGCATCAGATTAAGTGGCAGAAGGATCCTCAAAATGAAAGTCAAAATCATTGGCATTCAGTTAGGACTGAATCTGATGTGTGGGAAAACATTGTCCTCATATGTGTTAGTAATTACCTCTCCAAACAAGGATATATGAATCACATGTCCTAAGTTCTGGACTGGGACTATTTTAATTTGTGCTGCCTGCATCAAATCTTTGTTCCAACAAATCACATTCTAAGGAGGCTTAGTGATTCAGTATCAAGGATTCTTTAGAAACTGCACTGATTGGTCATGTGGTCAGATTTGCAGTCCTTGGGGTCATCTAATTGTCTCTTTGCAACATGACAGTACCACAAGGTTACCACTGCTGACATTGAATCTCAAACAGTGCCACTACCCAGGACAAGTCAGAAATAAGTGATCAAAACTTCAAGGTGATGCTAGTTGCCCATCTCAGTTTGACAGTTCCTGAATCGGTGACCTACTTGATCTTGTGATGAATGTCCCATAAAGGTTCAGGTGTTTCACATCCAGCTCAAGCAACCAAGAATGCAGCTTTTGTAACTCTGCCAATATAGAATTTTCCCTGTCAATAAAGACTTTCACTATTGCCTCTTGTTAGAAATTCAGGCTTTTGATAAAGGAGAGAATCACACAATCTCAAAGTTTGTACAATCAGAAGCATATGTGGGAAAGTGATGTGTCTTTTCACCTTGGTGCAAGAACAACACCATTCCTTTATGGGCATTCACCATCCAATTAATTTCTTTCTCTAGTTCTTTGAAAAGAAAAATTACTTTTAATGGCCTTCTCTCCATGATTTTTGGATATTTTTGGCACCATGGCAGGGACCTCGAGTGGCCGAGGGGTCTAATGCACTGTCTGTTACGGATCACTGCCATCTCACCTCTGTCTGTGTGGGTTTGAGTTCAGGATTCAGCGAACATGGATATGCGAGAAAGCTTACCAGTAGCTTCTCGTGGGTGGGTGGTTCTTTCGGGGGATTTCCCATTTTTTCCTTCACCATTAATACTGGCTGCCATGTATAGCCATATGTGCTGAAAAATGGCGACAAGCCCCACAGCAACAACAGTAACAACAACAGCACCATGGCAGCCATTACAAGGATTTTTCCAATTCATGGTCCAAGTCAGCCCCATCACTCACATTGATTCCAAAATGGAAATTTTTGTGGCTTCTTAGCTCTTCTAAGTTAAAATATTTGTCCAAGACCTTGCTGAAACTGCTATCTAACAAGGCATACTTTAAAATAAACTTGGCCTTGGCTTGCAGGGTGACCTTATTTCATTCCACTCTAGTAGCAATTGTCCAGTTGTCTATGAGACCTTGTGGATGCAAGCATAACTTTATCATGGGCACTGGTTGAAAGCTTTACCTGAATTCAATGGGAATCAGTCTTTCCCCACAATATGGCATACCTTTCTCTGTCATATGGCATACATTACCTGATGAGGGCTGTTCCAGTAAAACATATATCCCCCATCCTGGGGATGGCACTTCATAAAAACTTCTGTAGGAAATTGTTTCAAACTATTTTGATTCTGACCATAGAAGGTTGATTAAGAAAATAACTTCTGTAGTTGGTTGTGTTAACAAAATCAGAAATCTCTGGTGGGGTTGTCAGAAAAAAAAAGAATATACATTTAGAATTGCATCTAACCCCCTCCTAATGGTCTAACGCGAATAAAAAGGTGTTTTGGAAAATGATGCCAGTACAGTGCACCTAATTTGTATGGATTTGCATACTTTTAAAGCAGAAAGGTAAGATCTGAATGAGATTGTTTGAATGCATCGGTAGATTGTTCAGATCTTACCTGTCTATCAATGTTGAAATCCAAGAAAATCTGAATGCAAATGGCACTTACGGGCCATAATTTTTCCAAAAGTCAAAATCGGCGAACACTTTTTGCATTTTCTCCAATATGTCACTAACTGAACAAAGTGTGTCAAGTTGTTTTGAAAATTGAACTATTCTTGATTACAACTGGTTAAAGTTGGAAATCAGTAGATGCAATTAGGATAAAGTAGCATAGATGGAACTACCAAAGGGTGCTGACCGGTGTCTTCCCTTGTGTTATATTGCTACAGGTATGACTCAGTTTTTTTTGTAATGAACACCTATGTGGACATGGGGTTATACCTGTGAGATATTGAAAATTGCATAACCATAAAGAACATTAACTTTTATTCAGGCTAGTTATGCATATGCACTTCAGACAGCAGACAGTGAAATGGAGATCTCAGCACAGAATAATATTAGTCAACAGACGAGGAGGATCATATTCAGAAACAATCAACATATTAATGCTCATAGGGAACATCAGAGAACCCCCATACAACATAATTAAGTGTATATAAATCTATAGTTGGCAGAACCACTATGGCAACAAAAGAATCTGAACTAACTTTCACATAATGCTGATGTATTACCAAATGAAGTACATGATCTCTATGTGCAAAATTTAAATGACATTTAGCATAAGAATCTGACTGAACAGTGTAAACTCAAAGCAAGATGGATAAAATTTGTCCTGTTTGTGTTTGGTTATTCCTTTGTATATTTTGAGGATTGTATTTTTTGCAAACATTTTGGCACTTAGTTCCAAGCCATCATTTTGGTATTTATATTACAAATTGGATTACTATTATCTAATAATAACATTTTGAAGCAGTGTCATGAACTAATGATGAAAATGATGAAAAAAAACTTGATGTCTTTCTGATGTATGGATTATTTACTACACTATAATCTGTTTCATCCTGATTCTTTTTTTACCATCTCCTTTAGTTTTACTGGTACCAATACTTTTAATAAAATTGTAATTTTTTTACAATCCAAATATTTGTGATTATGTATTAAAGGTGTGATAAAGTAAAATGTGCATAGTTTTGTTGTAAAATGTAAAACTATTAAAACTATTAATTAGCAAGAGACTAAAGTATTAAGTGGGTCAATTTCATGTGTGTAAAAATTGTTGCCATATTAGTGTTGTTAAAAACAACAGAATAGTTGCACAAGATGTATTTGCAAAGTTGTAGATCCCCCACTCATATTGTAACGACATATTCCATTTAAATAATACTATCATTATTTCTGCATATTCCTATCAGTTTTTCCCAAGTGGTATCAATTTCCTGATCTTATGTTGTTTATTTCTTTTGCAATTTTTACACATCAATAATTCTCAGTATCATTAAAAAACAATATAATATGCACTATATTGAGTTGTTTGGGTAGAAATTTTTTTTTTAAACCCCAAAATCACTGAATCTATGAGTTCTGGCATTAAAGTCTCACATTAAATTAAATAAATTTCACCTTTGGTGTATTCAAATTTGGAATGTGATGGAGGAACATGGCTCCAAAATAAACACATCAATTTTAGAGCCTATTCATTGACTATGAATTAAGTATATAATCCAACCCAACTTAATTGTTAGAAAATATTTAATTCTTTTGAAAACGTAATTGTCAAATATGTAGGAAGCCTTTGGTCTTCTGCCATACCAACCAAGACCCCACCACAATCATGTGACCATGCCTAATGACATTACAGTAATAATCACTATACAACTAGAGGTGACTATTTTGATTTCAGTAGAGCCTTAACAGAGTGGATCAGTAAGAAAGAGTGACAGATATTTGCGTGTTACAGAGATATTTTACAATGGCTATTTCTTCCGCTACCACCTCATTGGAGATCACACACGCACAAACTTTGATTAAATCCTGAAATTCTGGCCCCATCCCTGCAAGGTAGATAACTTGACCATTTTATTTGATTTTATTGGTCTCTGGGTATCCCATGGTATTTCTGTTACTTTAACATTATCTTACAGTGTGTCCATTCAGAATGGTCAAAAAAGGCATACATTCCTTGAGAGTTGTTGAAGGACTAGCATTACTACATATATGAAAGAACGAAAACAATACTATAAATTAGTGAAAATAAAATATAGTATACATGGTTTGACTTTCCCTGACTGGTTGATAATGAAAGTAAGATTTTAGTGAAAAGAAGCTTTTGAGAGCTTGTCCTACATGTAACTGATAAAAGTCAGTGACATTGTTTTAGTAACATAATTTCTGTCACTTTACAGACCTGAGTTTGGAAAGCTTGTTACTGAAATCAGCAGCTGACTTTTCTGTGTAGTATTGAAAGCACACATTTCATATTTGTTTCAATCAAGAAAATGGGGCAGCTGTTTTAGTTTTTTTTTCACAAAAGCTGTCTTCATAGATGTGTCTATACTGATAAAAATGTGATCATGAGCAATCAAAATTTTAAGTTATTGAATTTTATTATCATGGTGTTTGCACATGTTTACAATGGAAACTGAATTAGTACAGCAAGTCTTGAACTTTGAATTTTGTGCAGAAATATTGAATCTAAGCAGAATACATTCGAACTATAGAGGTTTTCTATTTTGGATTTAGTCTCCCCATTGCATTTCACATTGATATGCATAGTCTCAAATAAAGTAGTAGGAAAAGTAAGTGACAAATTAAGATACATATCATAAACAAGACTAACAGTGGGGTGGGGGACAAGATCATAAGAACAAGCTTGAATGGAGAAGTATAATAACAACAGTAATGTGTAGAAGTGTGCCTCTTTTGTGATGTGTACAACATCATTTTCTCAGCTGCAGTAAGAAATTACATCAAAGGGAAGACAATAAAGGGTGTACAGTTAACTAAACCACATGAATTTAGCTAATCAAATTGATTTTATCTTCTGGTTATATCTGTTTCAGACTCTTTCTGTCAATTCTGGTGATTATGTCCACTGAATCAGTATGATTGGGAAAAAAAATCCGTTAAAGTTAAAGATTGAAAAATCTGTTGGCAGATTATGATTATAAATTTCTGCCTGAGAGATGTGAATAATTTCTTTTCTTGGTTTGTTGATTCTGGTTGTGGCTCAGTTCAAATGCATCATTGGAAAACGCTGATGCATTCTCATACTTTTGTTACAAATATTTATTACAGATGCACATCCCCAGTCCAGATATTGGTGAATATAGCTTGAATTAGTAATAACAGTTCTGATTGGAACAATTGACATTGCTAGAGAAACTTTAAGTGAGCTAAAATTTAAACTTTTTGGCTGCATGAGATGCAGGATTGCTCAAGACTTCTCCATCTCCATGAAAAAATCCATTTGTACCAACTGATGATGACTTTTAGGTAACTGTCAGAAAGGTATAATGGATAAAATTCAAAGGTCTACAAAAATTTCTAGAGTCAAAATTGATGAACTCATACAGCTGTGGCAAAAATGATCTGTGAGATGTGCAAGTGATCCATAAAAGCAAGCACCTTAGTACACTTGGGCCTCTGTTGATTTGATGTTTATCTCAACAGCCGAAGTCATCTAGAAAACAAGATCTCAGGTTTTGATAGATCATTATGGCCTTTACACCACTTACAGATGAAGAGAATCTATATATGGCAGCCAATTTTACTGCTGAAGAAAATCCAAGTACTTTTGAGACACCAAACACCATCAGAGATCTCTGAAATGCCTAATTGACCATTTTTGGCAAATTTTTTATTTGGGACACAGAAAATCACCTACACAGGAGTCCTCCTTACGCACGCTTTTGCTGCCTGGAGGAAACTTTTGCAGCAAAATAAATATGTTCTAATCACTATTTAAACTGAAGCAATGCTTTTATATTAGTTTGTTGCTGACTTCTATAATCAAAGGCCACCGGCTTGCTTTGATGTGTTATTGAAGGCAATTTCAATGAGATTCAGAACTGTGCTAAAGTTGCTATAACTTATAGTTTGGATGCGACCATAGCAAAGTGTAATCAAGTACATTTACATGATTTCTGGTTTAGTTTGGACTGCAACTTTTGCTGGTTGGACTGCAACTTTTTGCTGGTGGGACTTCTATTTTTACCAAATTAGTAGTCCTGGACTCCTAATTTTAAAATTCTAGCGAGACCTCTGGACCACTTATGTAGAACCACTGACCTTCCACAAGTAACTAGCAACATTCTCATTTATGCATTGGAGGAAAGTAATCACAAGACAAGCATCTTGTACTACTCTGCCTTGGAAGCCCCTCAGATCTGTATCACAAGGCAAGCATCTTATACTTTGCCATGAAATCCCCTCAGACCATATGTATAAGTCTCGTATGAAAGACTAGAAGTGGGAGATAGAACCTGTGACAACTGGATTGAAAGTGCAGAATGTTACTGATAGACCATCAATGATGATGATGCTGTTGATAATACAGTTAACTGCAATGACACCGATTTTATGAATACTCATTAAAATAATGATTCCTTGACTTTCATCCATTTTTTAAAAAAAAATTATATAAAAATGTTTGACTTGCTATATTTCTTTTTTTAAAAAACTATATTTGTCATGCAACAAAGCATAAAAATAAGCCATCCGTAACTGAAATATATGTTCTTAGTGGATGTCCATAAAGGACGTCAGCAGATAATACCTATTTTCCTACACCCCCTTCACTTGTCCACTTTTGTTTGCATGTGCTTAAACATCCCCCTGGCTGCGGACATCCCCATCTAGCAGGGCTAATATATGGACCAAGTAATCAACCTCATGCACTGGGGGCTAGACCTATGTATTGATGCCAATTCATTCATATATATTCTGTGGTACAAATCGTACAAATTGAAATTAACAAATAATATATACTTGTGTATAACCCATAAAGGACATAAGCAAAATACATACTGGAATACATGTAGTAGGCATAAAGCAGCTGTTCAACATAGAATATCAAAACAAAAAATACTAGCGTGCATTGAATCACCTCTTGATATTCATTATTGTTCATCATTACCCATCCACTTGTGAAGTCAACATAGTATTGATAATTAAGTTTACTTACAGACTTTGCTTACTTTATTTTTAATTTTCTATGAATAATTGTGCATATTTTTTGGAAAGTTTGTCTCTGACCTTGTTGCTGCATATGTTATCATTCATACTCGCTGTTTCACACATTGATCCTGTAGATGTTGCATTGATTGGTACTTTTGTTTTAAATTTGAGTACCGTCTGCATCAAATGCACTACTTCACCTTGCATTGTCTGTCAGAATGGGCAGATGTAACATGGTCCACTAAATACTGATGGTTAGGGAGAGCTGGGCTAAGTCCAGTCCTATGTACAGTAATGTATTGAGCCTTCATCCTGAAGTTGTATCTATAGCCAACATAGTTGGAGGATGCCACAATAGCCCATTCCCATTCCATTACATCTCTTTAGTACAGAATTTGACTTGATAGGTGATGGTGATTTTGCTTGCCCATTTTGGCAACCGAAAGGGCACAAGTATCCAGGTATACCTGAGTACATTTGTTTGGATTCCAACCTTGCAGATTTTTATTGCCTGCTATCTGTATGATTTAATGCTATTTCAGTTGCTGACCAGCCAGTCCAGCTAGCCATAACTGCTAGTGATTAGTTGGTTGCATTAACAAGTCATGCCACAAACCACTCAACTATTATGGCATGTTACCCATTCAACCCATCCATTCACATCCTAAGGGCACAAACATGTCTGATGTTTCTCACATATTCTCTGCAACACACACAAGGATGATATCGGTTCTTCTCCCTTAACTTCAGTTCAGTCTTTGTTGACCAGTTTGCATTGTAATGATTTAATGTACTGGGTCAGTTGGCATAAGGACAACCTCTACCCCCACCCTCCACATGCCATACATGGCCATAGTGCCTGTAAGTTTCATCTCATAGCATTATTTTCTGCTGACCTTGCCTAGGTTATCCACCAGTTACACCAGTCCTTCCAGCTTTCAGAATGACTCAATTTTTACTGTTGACCAGAGATCTTGTTGCAGCTTTCAACAGCCATAGAGGCCTAAGCAGAACCAGATTGTCCTAAAGTTTTGCATGCCTGAAGTTAGATTGTAGTCATTTTGCTGTTCATGCCACCCATTCAAGTTTCCAGTCTCATCTTACACAGCATATTATGACCATCATGGTTTAATGAGAAAGCCACCATCTTTTATTAAACTTTGCTTACCATCCTGGAGGACTGCTCCAGTGGCCAGTGGTTAGAGAATCCACCTTGGATGTTGGAAGTTATGTGTTTGAACCCCAGATTGGCCATACCAACAACTTATAAAAATGGTAATAGCAGCTGCCTCATTTGGTTGCTCAGCATTAAGAAATTAGTGTTAGGACTGGTCAGCCTGGTGTCAGGTTAATGTGACTATGTGGGACATAATACTACATGTCTTTTGCATATGCTCCAGTGCTAGTCATCACTATAAACTGTCACACTGCATACATCATAGCGATATGACTGAAAAATTGTTAAAGCTACATTAAAAATCCAAAACGGCCATGCACAAACACATAATCCTGGGCAACATGGCATGTATAATGAACAAATACAACTTGTTCATCATGCACATCCCAGCACCAAATCATGACAGTAGATTGTCAGTTCATTTGATAGGCCTGATATCAGTGGCATATCAGATACCACAATACACTCAGTGATGCTTCATTTCATATAATGTATGTGGAGTCAGAGGAAGATTATTTCCCTGTAGGGTATACCTTGGTTAGCTGTGATCTCAATGATGGAGCATGCTTTCAGGCATTACCTGAAATGCCTTGAAAACAGTGTCTCTTCCTTTCATCAATGGCCAGAATATTTCATCTTTCCTGGACTGCTGGAGGTAATGGAGTTTGCTTCTTAACATCAATGCAATGGGGTAAGTATTCTATCAGAAACATAGTTTACCTTAAAATTTCCTTTCACCTTTTTTGTAGGTAAAACTTTACAAAAGTTTAAGCTGATAAACATCCGGTTGACATGTTTTAATTATGGTATCTCAGAGGAGTTTCTTCTCATAGATACTAGTCTTATTATCAGTATAGTATCTAGATAGGAAAGATTTTTTTTAATACTTTTGGGAGGATGGGTTGTGGGAGGTAGCAGAAATTAAAATCCTAATTCTCTTGTGACCATATAAATATTTTAAGAGAAACTGTTTGTAATAAAAATTTCTTTTTAAGTAATATCATTATTTAACAAAAGATTTTTAGTTCATCAAGCCAAAAGTCGAATTTCCTGGTATGAGCATTTATCCAGCATGTGTCCATTAAAGTTCTGCTCTGCATCTTGGCATGAAGACATTTCAGATATATTCCGATAATACTGCTCTGTATCTTGGCATAAAGAAATTTCAGATATATTCTGATAATACTAATATGCTGTCAAATATGGCTGCCATTACTAGAAACAGAAAGAGCTTTAAAATGACTTATTGTCAGATATACTTAACAAAATGTGACCTGGCATTCTAGCATAAAGTGCTCTCATATTTGTTCAAATAATTCTGTAACACCACTTTACAGAATCTGGCCAGTGTAATAGGAATGCATCCTGACATAAAGTGCACAAAAACTGGGTGCAAATAATGCCATTCACTATCAAATATTTACCGTGGACATGTTTGTCTGTATCAGTTCCACAAGTTAATGAATGGTTGACATCATACCCAGTTAGCATCCATCAGTATCAGCTCATGCAGGGGGAAGGGGGTGGCTTGATTTATGTCACTTATTGTTGTTCATTTTTCTGTTTTGTTGTATACCTGAATATCATACAAAATACAAATTTTGTATTTATAAAAATTCAGGTTTTTAAAGACATTTAATTTTATATATGAGGATGTATTAAAATAATTCTTGCAGATAAAGGAAGTCTTAGAAAATCACATTCCTATGGTGTATTTGCCACACACCTTGATGGCAGCTTTGAAATCAGCTCAGGCCATGATGCTGCAAGTGGAAGAAAGAGACACACTGGTGATGCACAACAAAAAGATCTTGTTATAAACAGTCCACCAGTATCACCCATTCCATCATTTAGACTCAACGATCTAGAAGAGACATCAGACCACAGTCTGTCAAACAGTCCAGGTGTCTCTCCAATCCATCCATCCAGAATGTCTGTCCAAAAAAGTTCTCATGAAGTGTTATATCTTGACACAAGTCGTGAATCGGGTGAGTACAGTTTTTAAGTAATATTTTAACATCATTACTGTTGATGGAATATGAGTTTAAATGGTATTTATGTGCTAAAAGTGAGACTTGTGTCTCATGATGTAGAAGGTGTTGAAAAAAATATTAGATATTGTGGTCAATTTCATTTTTCTGTTGTCAGATTGAGATACAAAGTTTGTCTTTTTTCTCCAAAAAATATTAATTATAGCCATAGCAAGTGGGTAAGTATCAACATTGAGGTAAGTCGGAGATGATTCTGTTGCTCATGTATTAATTAGAGCCACCTGGCAGCCAAAGTTTTCATTCACAGACCGAAAAGTTTGTAATATCCCATTTGCAAGTTAAAAATCTTGCTGGCCAATATTTTTCCCTCTTTCCTTGCATATCTGTAATGTGTTACTGGATCGGATCCATAATTGTACCATTTTCTTTCATCTTGATCATATAAATGCTTTGCACTGTGTTAAGAGCGTAATGAATATCAGAGATTTTCAGTGCATGTGCATCTTCAAAGAGTTGATAAGCTCCTATTTTCAAAGTGTCTTTTATGTATTCCTTCTTTAATTTTATCAATGTTTTAAAAATAGCTTCCTGGATTATTGACAAATTTTACTGGCAGTGACTGATAAACATATTTTGCGGTTTTAACTGCTTAAATTGAACATGTAACTGATATATGTGTTTTTGTATGCCTTGAGTTTTATGATCTATGCTAAGTCAGAACACAAATCTAAATGCTTTGTAAGACAGGGCACAGGTCTAACTGCTTTTGTAAGACAAAACACAGATCCATGTGCTTTGTAAGACAAAACACAAATCCATGTGCTTTGTAAGGCAGAATACAGATCCATGTGCTTTTGTAAGACAAAACACAGATCCATGTGCTTTGTAAGACAAAACACAGATCCATGTGCTTTGTAAGGCAGAATACAGATCTAAGTGTTTTGTAAGCATTATCTAGAAACTTTAACTTTACTAATATGTAACATGTTCAAAATTATCATTTTCTACAATACTTGTATCCATTCTGTGATATATGCAGAATTACAAATCCAATCATTTTGGCAGGATTGAAAGTCTGCCATAATAAATATGACAAATGTGTGACATAACTGTTGTCAGGTTATTCAGCTGTCACATTATTTCCTTTTGCATTTTCAGGAATTATTTTAGATTTATCCAGTGGCCCATTTTTTAGACGTCAGTAACTCTTTATCAATAGTGGATATTTCATGCAGATCAATTTTCTATTCCTGTATACCATACCATAATCTTGTTAACTTCATTTGAGTTATTATGGCATTTGAAATGGTAGACAAATTTTGTGATATGAGTGCAACATAGGAAAGTCAACTACAAGAAGATATGTTACATAATTAAATATAAACAAATCCATTTGCCTTGTCCTTTTTTAATTGCTGCAAGTACGAGTTGTTTGGCATGATCAGCATTATTCTTAGAGCATTTGTGACAGTGTTTCACAATGTCTTCCAGTCTTTTACTCAAAGCTTTCCAACAAACAACAATGCACATTTTCTGCATTTAAAATTCCTTGATGACTTTATTAACTAAAGCAAAGTATTTTTATCTGCAACCACATGTGAATTCCTATTATACTGCCTTTCAGTAATACACCATTTAGGATGATCAGTTCTCTAAGCTGAAATAATCTCAAACCCTCATTCCAACATCTGGCCATCTAGTTTGACAATATTATGTAACTCTACTACAATTGTAACTCTACCACAAGATTGTAGTCTTTTTATTGAACAATTTGCTCTGTTTGCTTTTCATGTAGATAATTAACTACAAGATTAACAAATGGATCTGTTGCTTCCTAAAATTCATTCTCACTATTAATAACTTTCCAGAAACTCAAAGCATATGATAGGGTATAAGCTGTAAGCAAAGTTTAATCAGATATAATGGTGCAGTACCAATCTCATTTGGAATTTCTGTTCTTGATGGTTGTTTATTGATCTCTATGGATCCTTATATGGATACAGATGTCTTTTGGTCAGTTTGAATGTAGAATGTGACAGGAATGAGATTATTGTTGATTTTCTCACTTGTCACAGAAAGTTCATTGAGATTTATGTTTGCATGTGGAACATTTCTGTCTCTCCTTGACTGCAACCTCCATGCACACTTTTCTTGTTTTTGGTGAAAAATTTTGTTAGATCCAAATTAAGATGATCCTGCTAACACATTTGTTTCACAATTTGGATTGTAGCTAGGCTATCAAAATTTTAATAAACATCTACCAGGTAACCATCAGTCTTATTGATCTGTTACCCAGGTACCTGATCCAAAGGAAATTTTATTAAATGTGTGCAGACCTGAACATAAAGTGTGTGAGCTCTTTTAAAAGTTGCAACTGAAAACTTGTCAGTTATTCTGCAAGATCAAACAACTATGCTGTGTTACTTGACCCAGAGCAATACAAGATAAGGAGACTAATTATGATGTCATGTTGGTCCTAAATGAAAACAGATCTGATATCTATTATAACAACCAAAGTGGAAGTCTTAAAATACAATATCTCTACTACTCCTTAACGGATTGTTATAGTTACATGGGGTTTTCACTAAAGACATCCTATGATATCAATTTGGACCTAAATGAAAACAGATCTAATGTCTATTATAACAACCAAAGTGGCAGTCTTAAAAACAATATCTCTACTACTCAACAGATTGTTATAATAACAAAGGGTTTTCACTAAAGACATCATATGATATCAAGTTGGTCCTAAATGAAAACAGATCTGATGTCTATTATAACAACCAAAGTGGCAGTCTTAAAAACAATCTCTACTACTCCTCAACGGATTGTTATAGTAACATGGGGTTTTCACTAAAGATATCCTATGATATCAAGTTGGACCTACATGAAAACAGATCTGATGTCTATTGTAACAAACAAAGTGGCAGTCTTAAAAACAATCTCTACTACTCCTCAACGGATTGTTATAGTAACATGGGGTTTTCACTAAAGACATCCTATGATATCAAGTTAGACCTAAATGAAAACAGATCTGATGTCTATTATAACAACCAAAGTGGCAGTCTTAAAAACAATCTCTACTACTCCTCAATGGATTGTTATAGTTACATGGGGTTTTCACTAAAGACATCATATGATATCAAGTTGGACCTAAATGAAAACAGATCTGATGTCTATTATAACAAACAAAGTGGCAGTCTTAAAAACAATCGCTATTACTCCTCAACAGATTGTTATAGTAACATGGGCTCAGGCTCATATGTGATTATTGTCATGTATACACTTTGTTTTGTGACTTTAAGCCCTGAAAAGGGCTAGTGGCCTCTTCCCCTTCCGGGGCCAGGCTCACCAGTGTCCAGTGCTGACACTTTTGCCCCGGCGTGTGGGCCTATTAACTCCCCTGGTGGCTCACCGCCTTGGCCAGATGTTATCTTTCGGTAACATTGCTATCCAGGGAGGCACTTAGCCCTAGGGCTGGGCTTTTGGTCGTGGTGCTGACCTTTATTTGCTGACCTTAAGACCCTTTGGTTGGCTGCATATTGTAACAGAGCATAACGGCCTTCTGCCTTAACTCCCGCCTACTAAAGTCCCCAATGTCTAAGTTCACCTAACTTTATCTCAGGTGGATTATTGTCAAATTTAACCAGTTTTTCCTACGGGTGTCCCTATACCAATGATGTGTTAGCCACCTATTCAATTATCCAAATGTTCCTGAGTTGTGAATTTTGAATATATTTTGATGAGGTTGAATTTTGCGTACTTAGCGTACATATATGGTTCTAAAAAATTAACTCAATCTCTAGGTGTATGTCACCTAATTTTGACATTTATCACCACTTTGACAATGTTTGGTTTGTAATTTTGACTGCCTTTCCAATGGATCTCATTTTAATGTTGGGTCTTCCAGGCCAAAGTGAAGACATAGGTTGTAGACTTATTTTTGAACAGTTGGCCGTGCGACCTGGACTGTCCATCACTAATTGTTTGTCCGTTTCATTCACTTTTGTGATTGTAGCCTTTACCAGGTTACTTTTCGGTCTTTGTGTGCGTCGGGCTAATCGGTCTACTCTGCTCCTGGGAGTTCGGGCTATCAGGTGGGAGGTTCCTGATTTTCCCTTATCAGCCTTGACCTTTTTGACCATGTAATGGTGGGAAATCTTATCCTATATATGTATAGTGCTTATAGGAGTCAGGATCCACCCTGGCTTGTGCTAGGATGAGTCCTAGCACCTGTTTTATGGTATGGACTAGGTATGGTGCTTGCAGTTATGTATATGTTTGTATGCAGGGATGGGTTATTAGGGTTTCGATACAGGCTTATTGAATCCCTTTATTTGATACTGATGATTTGTTCTTGTTGATGGTTTGTTGTAGGCATCTCTTTTGATTCTTCTTTATTCTTGCATTTTTGATTTAGTAATATTGGATGATTCAAAATTATAAGGTTGTTGTCTCATCGGTTTTGATTGGATGATAAATGCCGAATTTTCAATCCTATTCTAGTTCAATTTTGTTTTCTATTTAGGTTTTATAATAAAATTATGTTTTGTGGTATTTCATTCTTATTATGTGCTTAGTTGTAGTATTATAGATGGTTATCAATACTAGTTAGAGTATATATAGTTATTATAAGGAAAATTAAAATACAAATAGAGTATATGTATGTTATAAATAGTTATGATTATTGTTATGATTTAATTATGCTTATAACTAAGGCTACATTGACTAAAGGTAAGGGGTAATAATTCCTAGGGTTCTTATTACAAGGGATCTAAATTATTCTTTTTAGTTTTATATTTTATAATATTGGATGCTTCAGATTTTAATTATTCCTCGTTAATTTGGAAAATAGTGTACATATATTTGTGCTTCACTCCCTCGATAACTCGCGGACATCGGGGTCCAAAATATCGACCTCGATATAAGCGAGGGCGCGAGTTATCGAGGGACCTATAACAAACAACAAAACTAACAAAGGGATCGACGTATAGGCAAAAGGGGGTGGGGTTGGCTTGGCATGTTACAGTGTTAAATACTCAATTATTAAACGTGCTAAGATTAACAGTGAATAAATATCTCTTCATATCGGTATATATTATTTTTCCCCTCAGAGTAACATTAATTTCAGGATAACTTGCAGTATATTGATCATCAAAACATTATTCCACGTGGTTTCCATTTGCTTAGCACATGCACGACTTCACGTCACTAATTTTTTGTGTGAATGGTATACATTCTAGTTTTATTGTTCGATCTAAAGTAGACGTTTTTTAAATACAAAAGATCAACACATTTAGAAAATACAATGTCGATCGAACTATGTGTAGATTTTAATTGCAGTAGAAGTAAAATGGAAGAAAAAAAATTCACAAGGGTTAACCATTACCAACATGAATTTAATGGGTCTAAAAAATTTTAAAAAATTAAAACGACATAAATTAGAACACGATAACACTTGCGGTTTGTGACACGTTGCTGCGTGAATCATACGTACACAGCATCATCTAATTCATTATTGCTTGCAGCCCGTTCTCATTTTCGTTTTATCTGCATCAACATCATCGAAGTTTCGGCTCATCCTTAAGCCAACCTCTAAATGTCGACTCAGCAATTTTTAGTTTAATGCAAATTTTTGATCTCGCCTCGTCATTATGAACATTATCCATGATGCACAGCTTTTCAGTCACTGAGTACGCATTTCGCTTAATTCCTTTGCTCTCCATGGTCACATTTACAAATAATTAGGATACATTTAATCCAACTTTAATGATCACTGTGATCAGCTGCGTTAAAAGCTTTAGAACACTCGCATTTTTTAAAGTATAAGTCCTTGTTAGAACAGACCACGTTTATTCATCTGCTTTTGACTGCAGATTTGAATTACCCAAGCATGCGTGCCCCAGTTATACCACGTGACCACGCAGTCGCATAAATGTTATTTTTTCAGAATTATAATTCTTAAGATAGTTATGGTAAAAACGTAGTAGTATGGCAAATAGAAATATCGGTATTTGTACGATGGCTAATTTTCGAAATTCACAGAGCTAGTCGACTAGAAAAACAACGAACAAAGATTACTTTGATGCATTACGAAGATTTCAAGGTGTCTAGGTGAAGATTGTTCATAATATACATTGTGGGATTTCTTTGACATGTTTGTTTGGAAATCAAAGTTATCCATCTGGATTTCATTAAAAGAGCGCGCAATGTACCAATCATTTAGCACCCACATTCAATAGTTATCGTCTACAAAGAGGTGTATTACCTGTAGAACAAATGTTTTAACCTTGGTATATAATGTCTTGGGGATAACGGTTGGTCTGGTAGCACAACGCCAATGATTTTTATTAATCAAAACAGACGGTCTGACGTATTGTTTATTTATATTAAGCAAGATCTGGTTTCTAATTATAGCCATAGCTGTCACACCTGTTTGAAGTGGTTGGCGAGTGTAGCGATTTTTTTTTTTTTTTACGGGTTTACGTTTCAATACCCGGGTTTTTCTATACGGTCGAGTACCCGGGTAACAGCCCTAGATACATTACTGATATTATAATCTTTAACGATCTTAATACATATAATGTGAAAACATTTTCGATTGGTGAAGTAAAATTAAATTTGATAACGGTAATGAATGCCTTTGAACTTTCTTTTATTGTACTTACCTTGTTTGATTTGATACAACATATGTATTCAAAGTGATAAAACAACACTGGTCCCTTTTAATTGATTCTTTTATTGTAACAAACACTTCCCCACCGCTGTTGATCAAAACAAAGCATGTAATTAGGTTCTCACGGAAGTACTCCTGGGTTTCCATGTGACAGTTGACTGACTCTTTTCATGTTTTCATATAAGAGAATATGTAGTTTGCAATTATAGGGTTGAGACAAAATTAAAGGATTATAATGTGAATTTCACCTAGCAAGACGTTTAATTAGTGTCTATTTCCTTCTCTGTTGCCACATGTTAGCATTTACCAGAATTTTTCATTGAGCGCTGTTTATTTACAATTTACATTGTATTAACAACTATTTCTCTATTTAAAAAAAACAAAATATGTGATATCTTTTTAGAAATTGCAAATTTCACAATATGGATTCTATCTTTACGGGCAATAATCTCCATTTTCGATGATAAAAACGATTTATATATCAAGGTTTAATTTACCAATTTACCATTTCTTATCATGACTTTTTTCACTTTCAACACATTTTAAAATATATTTTCTTTGAAAAAAATCGGGAGCCTTCCGGACACCGAGCTATAAGCGGGTTCGCGAGTTATCCGAGCGCGAGTTATCGAGGGAGTGGTGTAGTTAGGTGGGAGTGTTTGTACTAAAGTTGCGTTTCTTGTGTACGTCATTTGAGTGCTAAATTTTGATTGGTTGGTATAGATTTTAGTTTTCAATCCTTCTTTTAGCTCAAGATTCATGCAATTACCATCAGAACAACAACAACAGGTATTAAAACAATAATCGCTAAAACAACGAGAACTAGAACGACGATAAACAATGAAACGAATGCAATCACAAAGTGATTATCCAGGATCACCAAAATCACGAATACCAGTTCTTTCTTCTACACCAAGTAAAAAAGCACCACTGAAACCAAGTGAAGAGGAAGAAGAAGTATTTCAAGACCCTCCTGGTGCAACTGGTAGTGGTCTAGGAAGTGGTCTTATTACTTGTCCCAATAATGTCCTTGCTGATGTCGATCGACTAGAAATCCTCATCGGAGGAAAATGAGCTGGTAATAATTCATCAGAAATTATTAATTAAGCAGCTGATATTTTTAAACGATTATTTAGTGGCGGTATTATGGATATTGATGTATATCGATCCCTCATTAATGAAATCGCCGATGATTATTATAGTGACTAAGTAACAGTAATTCGATACAATTAGTGATAAAGTCAATTAATAATAACAATGATCGTGCATGGTACTCAACGTGGACCTACCATGGTCAGGGTAATAAACTCTCGATTACCGGTATACAGAGCAACCTACGGAGATGGACTAGGCGATGTTGTTCAGGGTCTGTTTAGAAAAATAACCCCAAAAGCAATACCTATTGCAAAGCAGCTAGGAATGAAAGCTATTGATGTTGTTCATGAAAAAGGCATAGACACTGCTGGTAACCTTGCTAGCAAAGCATTCTCAGCGATCAAAGATAGACTAACGCGATTAATACGCAGACCACAACCCGTCCAACCTCAACCAGTGAAATTACCTAGCACTGAAGTGATGCCCACAAGTGTAAGTAAAATAATAAATCAAGCCGCTAATCAAAAATTAGCGGAGTTGGCTGATGTACCAATGTCGGAAAAGGAAAAAAAATATAACCGCTAGTCTGATAGCAGGAAGTGGTCTTGCTTCCCGAAGTGGTCTTCGTGTTAGATGAAGATGATAATAATAAAGATGTTCAAGCGTATTTCTGACCCCGCGTTTGACATGGAAGCACCAGTTCTCAAAGATGAGTCTGTACGCGATTATCAGTATTATTCTTATGACGCACGAATGCCAAATCAGCGTGGACGAATCAAACTACAGGTTCAAGATACAAGTAGATATTTCTTACCCGCTGAAGCATTTATTTGAGTCGAAGGTGAAATTTTAAAAACTGATAATACTGAATACGTCGCTAATGATAATGTTGGTTTCGTAAATAATGGTATTATGGCGCTGTTTGACAGTGCTACATATATGATCGACGGAAAAAATATTGAATCAATTCAGAAAGACGTCGACATTGCCACGATGATAATTGGTCTTGCAAGATACAGCTACGATTACTCAAGATCAGCTGGTCCATCAATGATGTTTGTAAAAGATACTTCTAATTCTCCAGAATACCAACAATATATAATACGACGACCACAGAACTTTGCCAGAAACGCCGCAGCAGACGTAGAGAGAATGATTTTTAATGTAGATACAGATTTCAACTTAGGATTTAGATCACGTCAAGCAATGTTAAATGGTAATAGAAGAAGATTTTCATGTGCAATTCCACTGACACATATCTTTGGATTCTGTAGAAATGTCAGAAAGGTTATTTTCGGAGCCAAACATACAGTTGTACTCGTACGAAAAGGTACCGATGATGATGCAATATGGTGACCTGCTGGTGATGCTGGTATAGTAATTCTTACAAAACTTTCCCTGTGGATGCTAGTAATGACTCCGTCGATATCTGAAGAAGACAGGTTGCTATCTTTCATGAGTCAAGGTGGTAAATCAGCGTTATCATGGTTCACAACAACCACAGATAGTGTTCAAAGAACAATTAACGGTTTATTCACATGGCAAATAGCTTCTCAGCAAGGTGTTTCTGCACCAAGACACATATTTATTGCACTTCAAGATACTGCACAAGTAAACTCGCAGTTGCAAAGTATAATGATATTTGATAAACTTGGTGTTTCTGAAGTTTCATTAAGGATAAATGGACATCAAGAACCATCCGAGGATATTTTGTTAGATTTCGATCAAAATCATGTAGCACGTGCGTATCATTGTCTTATGTCGTTTATGGGACGAGATCTAAATGTTGATACTGGTTTACAAATATTGCAGCTAGATTTTACAATGCTGTATCCGATTTACTACTTTTCACTAGAACATATAGATTTAACCAGACAATCAGTAGTTGATATACACTTCAGAGCGTGTGTAACACTGCCAGTAGCACCAGCACCATTAATTTCTAATTACAGAGCAATCGCAGTTATACTCAGTGATAAATCAATGTTACTGGAAGGTGTTGGTAGACGAATGAGAGTCGTTGATGCTCCAGTAGAGAACATGTAATTAGATCGCTCGTAATATTAATATGTCATATCACGTTAGTGTGAGTCTGACTCCTGGTCAGATAAAAAACTACAATCATCATCAAAAAATAATTATGCGGTAAAAATATCATTAAAAAAAGAACAGCTCATGGGTGGTCCGAAAAAGCTATCGTTGACCGAACGTCAGTATAATCACTTTAATAAAGCCAAGCGATTAAAGACTGGGTTACAACTTGATCTTTCCGCAGCGGTTATTAAAGACATCGCTAAATCAGGTGGTATATTTCCACTTCTCGCAGCTATACCAGCATTAATAGCCGCTGCAGCCCCAGCTGTTGCAAAAGCTGCTGCGTTAGGCGCTGTTGGAACCGCTGCTGGAATGGCGTTAAAGAAAGCAACAGGACAAGGAATCAAAAAAAAGGGAAAAGGTCTAAGACTTCCGGGAACACAGCCTTTGTGGTACGGAAAAGGTTTAAGACTAGGAACAGCTCGATGATAATTCCACTATCAAATTTTGATTTACTTAATGCAGCCAAGCGACCAAATATAAAAATATTTAGAGGAGCTTTTATGCGCGATCATTTACCAAAACAACCTAACAATACTGAAACTGGTATTATTAATCTTGATAAAAACTCTGGATCTGGCACACATTGGGTAGTGTATGCAATTGATCCACGTGGAATTGTTTATTTTGATTCATATGGATTAGCACCACCAAAGGAGTTTCTTTATTATGTCAGCAATAAAATTTCTCCCATCTGGTATTCAACGCTACCAACACAAACAATAACTGATCCTCCAATATGTGGTCGAGAAGTACTTAATGTACTTGATGCTATTTAAAAATCAACAAAACCACCTCATAAAGTCGTGCATGAGTATATCACGATGTCGCATTTAAACAGACACTAATGACATAATGGTTGATATTTATGGAAGATCTCGGACAAAAAAAGATAAGATCGTCGACTTATCTAAATATGCAACTCTTGATCAACTTAGAAATGAACTCGATGATTTATTAAATATCACAAGTGTGGATCAAAATGAAGTTGTCGTTTTTCAAGATAAACAAGGACGATTAAAAATGAACAACATACAACTATCCAATGTACTTATACGAATTCCTACCGCGGTTACTAATAATATCGTTACTTTTGCGGATCAAGGTAAAATACAGGATTCCGGTAAGTTGGTTAACGACTATGTTAAGAAAACCGGTGACGTATTATCTGGTGACATAATAATGTCAGGAAAAAAATTACTTATCTCGGAAACCCAACCTTGGATAACGATGCAACAACAAAAAAATATGTTGACGATAGCAATAATGATCAAGTGACAGCAATAACAACGATCAACAATGAAATAGCCACAATAAGAACTGTTTTTACCGGTCACATGAATATATTTCTAAGTTTTCGTAGAAACATAAACGGAGCCATTAATTTTTTGGAAGTCCACCAACCGTCGACATAAAACTCGTTGACATTAATATGAAACTAATTGATATTATTAGTGGAATTCCAGATATTATTTAGAAAATGAGCCTGATTAAAATTCCTCACAAACAAATCATCAACATCGTGTACGTTGTCGGATCAGGCTCAGCTACATGGACACAACAAAATAAAACCATCAAACACAACGCGGAGGTCGCTGGTATGTATAGGTTGTCTGTGTTTAGCGGTGTAGAATTTAACATACCACATCTCCATTAGCTAATAAATTGACTAGAACCGTATCTGTAATGTTAGAAAAAGATTCTGAAGAAACGTTCACATTGGAATCATCGAATAGAAATTTGGCATCTGCTAATTACTGGTGGTGTCTGGAATTTGTAACTAAATCTTCTTAATTAATTACTTAATTAAATGACAAAGTCATTAGGTATAATGAATCCAATGACAGAGTCACTCATTGACGTTCAACATCACAGATATAATCAGGCGTGTAAGTGTCAGACTGAACTAATAAATATCATTGACGAATACACGTTGAAAGTAAAAAAATATCGCAGACACATAGTTGTTATTGACATAGTCGTTTACTCGGTTTCTGCTTTTTTTGCTGGAACCGGATTGATATTATCAATGTTAACTATGACTGCTCCTGCGGTTTTAACGATTATTGTTTATACAACAACAACATGTGCAGGTATTCTTAGTATTATCGCTAAGAAAATATTTACATGCGTGAGCGATAAATTACACGAGTACATGATGAAATTACACACAGCAACAGCCACCTAGACTAAATTATGCTTGCATCTTTCCTTGTATCTGAGAGATTGGCAAAATATCTGATGAGGAGTTCGTAACAATAATGAAAACTTATGATGAAGCATTCGTGATAGAAAACAATGCATTCTCTAGGGACATTAGCGGAAAGATTGAGAATTAAATAATAACGATAATAATAATGTCAGTCCTTAACATCGTCAAGGGAATTATTGCAACAGATCGTCACTAATATGACACCATCTAAAACTACTATGATATCGGTAGGTTCAACCAATCCTGAATTTAGCGTTAACTTTCCAACTGCAATTCCAGCAAGTGAAATTGCATTGGCTCAACTCCGCGTTTATAATAGCTGGCCAAATATCAGATCAAAACCATTCGGTGGATTACCAGCAAATAATTCACTGGTATATGCTAATAAGAATAAACCGGATGGAACACTTGATTGGCAAGTTGTTGGAATTTCAACGGGCAGTTATCAAATAGAGGAGATTAATGACGAGTTCCAACGCAGAATAAAATCAATCACAGGTAAAGAAGCCAAAATAGCTATAACTGTTTACGAACCAACACTATCAGAGGTAATTGAAATAAATTCCCGATTACCTCATAGATATTTATCCGAGTTCGATCAGATCAATGTTAGGATGGCCTGAAGTCGCACCAGTTTATAATGGAGTTTCAGAACCAACTAAAAATGAGTTTAAAACAAGTGAAGAAAAATTCATTAAAGATCCAGAATATCAAGAAAAAAATCCATGGCTTTATATAAAATTTAAATCTGATCCAAACGATAATGATAATTTCTTTACCGATTTTGACGGTAAAAGAATCCCCAGGATGATTAAATCAGCATTTAATGTTATCCAGATGCCAATGTCGCGGGATATAGACATTGTTGATGAAATATTTATTAAAAAATTTTTAGATGCTCTTAAACCTGAATACGATAAAGCATTTAATGATTTAAGAAATTTACTTATTTCATTATCACAGCATTATGATCATAATGTAAAGCAGCAAATAATTGAGTCAATAAAACACTTAAATGGGATCCTATTCGATTTATACATTGTCAGTCGAAGTATTATAGATGTTGCTACAACGCTCAATAGAAATCCTTACACAGGTCCAAATTATAAACAATTATTTCTTAATCATTATAAAATAAAAGAAAATGATCTACGAACATTTATTATACCAGATCTATATAACGCTGAAATAAAGAAATCATTCAATGATCTTATTGAAGAATATTATCTGGGAGTAATTCAATCGTGGAGAAAATTAGCCCCACCACCGTCTATACTAAAACATAACAATAACCCATTCGGTGCCGGGAGACACATACGTCCAGGCATCGTAAACATAACAACAACAAACGCTGTCAATCTCATTTGTGACATTGTGGATGGTAGTTTTCAGATAGATCTTTCAAAGTCTAGTCAGGCCCAACAAGGTTATATATTATACACGTTTTCCCCTAGGGACCCCCCAGGTTATCTGATTGTATCAGAACCTATAAACCCCGTATACTTTCGTGTTCATAATCCGTTATTATCAAGAATACACTTCAAACTTACAGACCAAAATAATCACATCTTGGACACAAGAAATGAAATTATAAATATAAATCTGTATGTGAGATCATAATGCGTCAAATGCGAAACAAAAAAAAAAATATCTTTGGTACTTGTCCATAGTACCTGATACATAAGGGTTGGTCCGGATTCTTTGATATTAAAGTATCCACAAATGAAAGGTTGGTCTGTATTCTTTGATATTAAAGTATCCACAAATGAAAGGTTGGTCCGTAAGTATACTTGTTTTATTTGTAGGTTACTAAATATATATTTTTTTTTTTACTAAGGCAGAATATGCATTAATTTTCCCAAGGGTTTTGTTTTGCCATTATAACAGTAATAGGCCCCCCCCTCATTACTTTCATTTTTACTTTCATTTTCACTTGTATTTGCACAATGTTCCCTTAAC
The DNA here is from genome assembly GCA_016746295.1 of Potamilus streckersoni. Classification (NCBI taxonomy): domain Eukaryota; kingdom Metazoa; phylum Mollusca; class Bivalvia; order Unionida; family Unionidae; genus Potamilus; species Potamilus streckersoni. Next base: position 976,373 of record JAEAOA010000596.1, on the reverse strand, counting down.
TGCCTTATGTGAAAGTTCATCAATTTTCTCTGTTCGTATTCATGAGATAATTCTAACTTGATTTTGTCTATAGCGTTTGAAAGAGGTACAAACAATTTTACCTGATTATCAGTGACTTTTGCCAGTGACTTTAACATTCCATTTTGCATATCCTTTAAAAATTTGTAATCTGACGAAAGAGTAAATCTGTTTTGGTTTTTCAGTTATTGTAACGAGTCAAAGTCACATAAAATCTTTTCAGTATTCAAAATGTCAACATTAATATCGTTATGTTGTAATATTTTAATAGCAGAAACAATGGCATTTATATTTTCAGTATTCATTATATAATAAATATATCTGTTTAATATAAAGATTAGCAAAATATGTAGCGCGAACTGACACTCGATCTACCATTCCAAGTTGATCATATTATCCTAATGAGGTTCTTGCACAGTTGTATCCCCACAGACACCTAAATATCCGAAACCGAAACTTTAGAGGTTCAGAGGATTTTGTTTGCGCACGTGTAGGTCTTAGCGACCAATTATATATGACTTGCAAGAGTTCCTAAATATCCGAAACCGAAACTTTAGAAACTCAAAAGCTCTTGGTCTTTGTGACCAAACCAAATTAGGTTTTGGTTTTACTATTGTGTCTTTAGGAACGGTTCCTTGTGTGGGTTACCTATAGTAGGTCACAAGGTTACGATCTCATATCAGTTCCCGCTACATATTTTGGACGGCACAAGATGGCACAAACACATAACATATAATGATGATGATGATGATGATGATGATAATATAAACAAATGCTATCTTCACATTTGCATACCCACCCCTAATATCAATCCGAGGGTGATCGACGAAAAGTCAATCCACCACAAATTGACGTAGTGGATAGGTATGCGCACATGAAGAAAGGGGGCAGAGCCCCAATAAATATTTTTGGGCATAATATCGCCTTTCTGTAGACATTGTCATTCACAAGATTCGATCCCTGATCGTCTAGATCATAGATTCTGCACGTAACTGTTCGAGCTATTGCACACTTAACCGTTTAAAAAAAATTAGTTAATATATACTTACCTAGACCAGAGTAGTCCTAAAAGTAACAACAACCACAGTTTCTGGTATTTTATTTCTACAGTTTCCAGAAAATATATATGATTCTGCATAATAACACGAATAAAATTAAATTCACCAGTGTATATATATATATATATATATATATATATATATATATATATATATATATATATATATATATATATATATATATATATATATATCGATTTAATTTAGTCAAGCAGATGTAATAATAGCTTTACACATGCGCAATTGGCCACAAGGTTTACTTAGTGCTTTCTATTGCTTGTATTCTCTCTCTCTGTCTGTATTATTTAGTGTATGTATTATAAATACACAAACAGGGAGATATTTCTCTCTGTTTGTTTTGTTTTTAAAATTTATTAATTTAAAGGTGGAAGCCAGCAGTATAATAGCGTACTACGATAAAATCGATATAACGGATCTAATTATACAGCACAGTTTAGAGCAGCCAATCACAATTGACTATGCACTGGTGAATTGTGTTCATAAAATTTATGTAAAATCAAAGCATGCAGTACGCGGAATTTATATAAACAATAGGTAAAGTATAATTTTATCAGTAGGGAATGAGTTGCCGAATTAGCATTGAAAAGACCACTGGTAGGTTTGTAAAACATTACTATGTTATCAATCATATGTGTATATAGTGATTCTCCTTCAAAGAATTATGATATATCTGATTATACGTGTGCGAACAAAGATTTTCGTTGAATTTACTATTTTTTGTTGGGTGAAATCTCCAGGGGTATAAAAAATAGTAAATTCAACAAAAAACTGATAAAATCGACTAAAATGCCTGAAAATAGCATAAAAAACAATAAATTTTGATAAAAATTGAACAAAATAAAAACTTTATAAAAAATAATTAAATATGATTAAGTAGAGAGTGTTTCATGATATAGAATATAGTTTATATATCTTTGTGAAGTACAATCTTATATTTCTGAAAAAACTAAATAATAACAAGAACTACAATAACTGAAAAGTTTTATGCTTGTTCCAGTCTCGCTTAATTATCTAAGAACCTGAACATGATATTTTGCTCAAATTTAAAGGAATAAGCAGACTTTGTAACCCCTTTGGCAACTGATTTAATTGAGGGTGGTACAATGTTAAAGTATTTACTAGCGGAATAAATTGACTTGAACGTAATTTCTTCTCCAGATTCTTTATTCACAGATTTAATAGCTTTTGCAAATCGTGCACCCCCAGTTTTTCCAAACCTACAGTTTTCACTTTGCGTGATAATATGTAAATTTTTAAGTGAGTTGTCAACTTTACTGTTGTTTATGTGGTGGACCACATACCCATCTTTGATCAGTCCCAAAAAACATTCGATCACAAGTCTGTGTGATAATTTTTATTTCCTTTTGTGTTAAACGTAAGATAACCAGCATTGGTAACACTACCTACTGGTTTTTTCAATCTACAATTCCTGATGATGCCATTACGATTCGCTTCATAATTGGTTATGATTGGATGAGGCACAAACTCATTTTGCTCCATTTATATACTATATACTATTTGTTTAAATCATTGTTTTGAAAATCTAGCTAGATAATCTTCTTCGCGTTTTATGATAGATTGAGAGTTATATTTTTTATCATAATATCTTTTTAACTCTCTGTATTTGTTTCCACCGCATTGCACGCAAAGGTGCGTCTTTCCACGCACACCAGCACCACACAGCATACACGGTTTAGGTCCTAGACTCCCATTTCTCACGCATTGCATGTGATAACTACAGAACTCGTTTACGCAATTTTTGTTACACGGAGACATGTAACCAATCTTAAGCCAGCGGCAATTGTGATTTGGTTGAATCATATATAAATGATTAATACTTCAATTTAGATACATATTTGCCTTAATTATAATATGCAGGAATTATCCGCAATTGAGCCTGCAGCAGCTAGATTTGATCTTGACAGACTATACAAATTTAGTTTCTCGATGCAAGATCTAGCTTTAACAAATGCGGATATAACTAAACGCATTAGTGAAGCCAAGAAGGAGTTCCGCCACGATGGTGCAGTTCATGTGTGGTCCACATTCAGGATTGGAAATAATATCTATGTTATGAATGACAAACGAGGTAAAGAGATCATTGACTATCTTGATGTTCGAAAATATATTATTTTAGTAAAATTTATTGTAAATACAGAGGATGATATTTGGATCATCAGAGACAAACGCAAATCCATCCAAAAGTCAGGGAATAATATTATCATCAGTGCAAATTCCAAACCAGAAATACTGACTGGAATAGACAAGCCGTATTATGAGTGATCTTATCCAGTAACTGCTGTTGTCTACGTGCTCTATCTATTACATGATAAACCTGACATTAAGGATCTCAAGAAAATGAAACTGTCATCCTTGACTAGAATAAACTGTGTGGCTCAGCGAGTTATAGAACACTTCACAAACGCGATACGGGGGAAAAGGTTTAACAGATTTAAGACATAAAAAAATAAATATGTGGGCTGAAAAAGTTAAAGACACTGGAGCGTCTATCAGCGACGTTGCTGAACTAGAAAAGTTATTAAGATTTCCAATTACAGTGAAGACGACAGGAGAGATTTTACACAAAACAAAATATAAATCTAGAGGAGCTCCTATAAATATTATTAATCATAACTTGCATGCATGGAATGATGCTGTAACTGTATTTCCACGAGAAAGAATGGTTAAATTTTACCACAATGATGTATTTGATGCTATCAGTGATATTAGCATAAGTGACCCTGTTTCTGTGTGATTGTTTCAGAGTTCTGAATGTGATCATTATGATCAGTTTGTACGGTCTAACGGTGATATTTATCGTACAGAATCTTTTTATAAAGAAATGGAAAACCTTGCGCTGAAATATACTTCTGACGATGTCAAAGTTAGACAATTACTAAGTAATTGTTTTACCGTACCATCGGTTGCTGCTCATTTTGCTCAGGAGAAAAACTCGTGGAAACCGACACGTTTAGAATTTCTTGAAGATAACATGAAAAGTTGTATAGAATACGGACACGGTGGATTGTGGAATACTACATATAATTACAAAGACGTTATCTCAGTTGATATGGTAGCGTGTTATCCTGGGAGGTTTCTTGGATATGGAGAGTGTTCTAAATACTTTAATAGATTTGGACATCCTACACATGACATGACCAGAGTTGCGATATATGGACCCTTACCAGATTTTGATTTAACAGGATTTGCTCATGTAGAATCATTCGAGCTTAGAGAAGGTCTCCATATGATTGTTTATTCGTGGTTCGGAAAACACTTTTCAGAAAAATGTTAGGCTCCAATAGTTCTGCTAAGATATATGATCGATGTTGGAATTTTAGAATCATTGAAAGTATCTGAAGCTATTATATCATATCGCGTGCAAAAGCAAGTTTGGTTGCCAGAACCTGCTAAACACGATGAGAAATTTGCAAAAGATCTCGGTAGAAAAATAATTGGTAAGTTTACACAAGGAGGATCACATGATCATAAACGAACTTATACAAGATTGATCATGGATGATGCTGAACTCGATTTCATAATCGCTGATACGATGAAGAAAGACACATTTATAAGTCGATGTAATGCTTATTTATCAGACAAAACAAAAGTAGGTACTATTGTGAGTTATACTGATGGCGAGTCACCGCAGTTTACTCATCTAAGATCTTCGATGCTAGCTTATGTTTCGATAAATCTATTATCGATGATAAACAGATTTCCTCGTTACGCTGTTAGAGTCGCGACAGATTCCTTTTATGTACACAAAAAATATAAAGATTCATTACATCTCGGTAATGGTGAATGGAGAATGTGGAGGATAAAACAAGAAAGTATACTTAGTTATTGTGAATCTGCCGATGTTGAAATTGAGGAAACATATTACAGAAATAATCAAGTATCAAAATCATCTGCGCCATCCTTGTATGATCCTGTATATAGACATAAGACTGTTTATCTTAATGGGTGTGGAGGTTCAGGTAAAACAACACGTGTGATTAATTTATTCATGAGTTTAGATATGATTGTCTTAATACCAATACACAAACTCGCCAGGGAAATAAAGCAACGAAATGTAAAGTCGTGCACATATCATAGCTTCTTTAGATGGTGCGGAGATACATGGACCCCATCATGAATGGGTGAAAAATATATACCTAAAATTATCATATGGGACGAGATACAAATATTTCAAATATTACAAATATTACAAGTATTACAAATATTACAAATATTACAAGTATTACAAATATTTCTTGATTGGTTGTTACTAAAGAATACTGCTGTGATTATGTGTGGCAATCATGGTCAACCACCACCCTTTGTTGGGCAGTCTCCACATGAATGGCTAAAGAACAATGTAGATTATTACGAAGAAATATTTGATGATCATAGAACCGTTGATGAGTCGCTGAAAGAATTTAAAAGATTAATACGACTACAACCAGATAAAATACAATGTGAAGTAATGCGTGAGATAATTCCAGAAACATGAATGAATTTTGGACCCTATGGAAACCTGCTGATTTGATAGTTGCCAGTAGAAAAATAGTTCATGATGAATTACAAAAGAAATTATATGCGTTACACAAGGAAAAATTCCCAAAGTTACCTGTACCGTTGTGTTATCGCCCTGCAGATACTAGACAACAAATGTTGATGTTAAGATTCCTAGTGCAAACACTGTCCGAATACAAAATCTTGTGTTAAATGATGTCACTGTCGCTGTTGATGTTGTCGAGAGCGCATTAAACATGAATAAATCTCCATGGACGTTAGGGTACGCTATAATGATTCATTCGTCGCAGGGATTAACTATCACTGATACTAAAGTTTGGATAGTTGATGATCATATTGAGTGGTCAAATTTAGTTTATCTCGCAGTATCTCGAGTTAGAAGACTATCACATTTAAAATGAGTTATCATGGATTGCGTAATAACCGAAGAAATCACTAATAATATCAATATCAATAAAAAATTATGCAGCTATAAGCAGTCTGATAAAAAAAATAATCGCAAGTTTGATATAGATGTGGATATTATTATGATGTTAAAACAACGACAAACTAATCATTGTGCAAATTGCAACGCAATAATGTTGTGGCAGTATTCGAGCAATAACCCAAGACAATTTACCATTGATAGAATTAATAGCAGTCTTGGTCACATGCGTGAAAATGTGATGCTGACCTGTTTGGAGTGTAATCGATGTCGAGGGGCTGCGAGTTTATAAAAGTGTACTGGGTGGTAATTGCATATCCTCAGGAATAATTTGTAATTGTTCACATACAAATCCACGTTGAGGAGTAGTTGAATCTAATCTGTAGATTGCAGGTCTACCTATGGACCTTACCACACTGGATATTTTGTGTGTGGTCACACTCCAAATAGGATCAGTTGCCCTTTTTCTGCCTCCGAGTTTGCCAGGTTCATATAAATATCTAACCGTAACATTGCCTAGTACTGGTTGAGAAATAGATTTACGTTTTATCGGTATATATTTTTTTGTGATCGCATCAGACGGTTTCATAGAAGTTGCACGAGTAACTTCCTTATTCAGCGCAGCTATCACACTCGGTAACCTCGCAACCCATTCACGAGATCTATCCTTTGTCTTAAATTCAGCAGATATTTCCTTTTCATATTGATACCCGAATAACCGTTCAGCAAGTGTTTGATTAAATCGTTCAACGATTGCCTATCACGATGAATCTCCATGTGTCCTTGTCTGATTTTAACGTTGTGTTTGTTCATCAGCAAAGATACTGCACCAAGAAATTCTTTGCCAGGATCAACCTGTAGTAGTTTTGGCCATTGTAATGGTCCTGGCTGATAAATTTGTTTAAACACAGATGCTGTTTTTTTTAATAGCGGCTCCGCTTCTTTATATCTGCTCGCAATGTCAACGACGGTTAAAGCGTATCTGTATGTGTGTTGACATCTACCTGCTTTAATGGTATCATGTGGTATAAACAAGATATCCGCATGATGAACTTCATTAGGAACGTTGACATCAAAATGTGCGTATTTAATTTTTTTAGGTGGATTTAGAAAGATTTGCCATATTGCCTGTCATGCTAACCACGCTGCAGCAACATCATGCGAAACTTTTGCTGAAGCGGCAAGTTTGTTAATCACAGCCTTACCTCGCCAATATCCTTTTGGGGAATAATAAATAGATTCCATTATAATAATCAGTTGATTAATTACCAGCTCCTATTATTATTTTACCTTTCATGGTGTTTTTTTTTCAGAAAGCTAGCAAGAGATTCTCTGAGAGATTTATTAGGTATAGAATTTAATGCATGAATCAACTTTATATATCTGCGAGATGCCGTTGTTTCAATCAGGATTTTATACGATACATCATGAGTGTGACATGCTTGATCTATCTTATTTACTGGATACTCTCCAGGTTTTGGCTGATCTTGGTTATCGAGTCTGATATCGAGACGAGTTCCAGGACCACAATAATTATATCCGGGAAGGTGTTTCTCACCAGGATATTTTGCCCATGGAGTTCCTGGCAATTTCCCTAATGAAGCGGCTATATCACCACCACGCACTATTTGCGACGTGGAAACAAATTTATATTTTTTTGCACCACATTTTGCACACTTGCCTATGAGTGTGCGTCTCTTTTTTTGTTGTTATTGTTGTCAATCCAACTGTGGGTGTTGTCGCTCTACATCGAACACAATATAAACTCATATTATTATCATATGGATATAATTGATTTTTCTGCGACACGAAAACAAGAGCCAGTAGGGCACCATCCAGTGTTACCAAATTCTATCAGAATGATTTTAATAATAATAAGTCCTTCTGGATCTGGTAAGACACAATTATTGTTTAATCTGATAATGCGATGGCTCAAGTGGAATATGTTGTATTTAGTAGCGCCATCTGTAGATGATCAACGATGTTACGAAGTACTTAAAGATTTTAATCAAAATGCGAAATTACTGGAAAAAATGACATCATTGATTTTATTACCAATATTGATGAAGCTCCATCCGTAGATGATTTAGATGGATTCATCAATAACCTCATGGTGTACGATGATGTAATGCTGGACAAACAATCCAATCCAGCTAGAATATTTTCTTGAGGTAGACATAAAAATACTGACGTGATTTATGTTACTCAGAGATATACTCAGATACCTAAGGTGATCAGCGATAACTGTAATATTTTGGTTGTGTTTAATGGCGTAGATAATTATACTTTGCAAAATATTTATTATACTTGGTGTTCAGGGGACATGAATATGATTAAATTTAAAAATTTCTTTTCTAAAGCACAAGCTGTTCCTTTTGAATTTATAACGATAAATTTACATGATCCAAGATCAAGGTATTGTGTAGGTTTAGATAAAATCTTTGGTTAATTCATAGCAGCCAGAGAAGCTGAAGGACATACGCGTAGTGACCACATCGTAAATAAATCGAGCAAAAAATCTGGTCAATTAAAGAAAGTTTTACTATTAAGGCAAAAACATTTTTTCTCAGCCTTCATAGAAACCCTTAATTTTCAAAAATAAGGTCTCAGGCAAATTTGTCTGTTCAGCCTCTTTGCTGCTACTTCTCCAAAACATAAAGTTAAATCTTCATGGGCTTTTCAGCTGAAAGCTTCTTGAAATGTCTACTTGGTGTTGAATTGAAATGGCATTGATCAGATGCCCACCATGGTGGCCATCTTGAAAATCTTGCTGATACTACTCCACTTAAAAGGAACCTCATTCTGACATTGGAGTTTCATGCTTATGGTGTCTAGTTGTGCCTAAGTGATAATGATGCAAACTGACTCAATATGGCCACCATAGTAACCATAGTAACCTCAACTTCTCAAAGGATTGCTATATCAACATATAGATTTCACCAATAGACTTCTGATGATACTCGATTGGTGTCAAATGAAAGTGGTGCCAATTGTACATCCAATATGGCATTCACAATGGCTGTCTCGAAAATCTTTTTGTCATGTTGCTATTCCCCAGGATCATCATTTTGACATTGGGTTTTCATCAAAAGATTTCTAATGTCAGCTTGGTCCAAAACGAAATTAGTGCCTATCTATCATTCAAAATATCCACCACAAAAGTTACTTGAACATCTTGTTATCATTTAAAAATATTGGAAAGGGTTTCAACTACTCAGGAGATAAAAAGAAAGGAATTGTCTTATCGTGACTTCCTTGAAATTCTTTTTGCACAGTATAGTCAGTCCCTTTAAGGGACTTATTTTATTTTATGTTTTTTTTTTATTTTCATTTTCTTACAGGGGAAAGACGGCACTCAAGTGATGACTCTAGTACTCCAGTTTCCAAAAACAGTCATCTCCACTCAGACCGACTGAAGGGATCCCTCCCCAAAGCTAAGTCATTCAGTACTTTTCGAGACTTGGGTGAGACTACAATGGATTATGAAATTACACCCAAATCTAGGCACATACAATTTGCAGACAACATTCTGACTTCTAGTGTTTATGATACTCTGCAATATTCCATGTCAGATCTGGATTATCCAAATGAAACAAATGTGCCACCCAGTCAGGATACAGGTTATCAGACAGCAAGTCTTCAGTCAACCAATCAGGACACCGGACAGCACACAAATCTGACTGGTCAATTCAGTTCATTTCCATTTAATATAACCAGCCAGGAATACAATTTTCATAGCTCTAGTCAGTCTTCATCAGAAAGGCCTCTGCCTGCTCTAAACTTTGCTCATACTCTGACCAATTTGTCAGCACAGGATGTAATGCTTACAAATTTTAAAACTCTTCCAAACTCATTATTAAAGCAGTCAAATAAAGTTGCTTTTTCCTCAAAACAAGATGACAGTGCATTTTCTGATGACTCACATGAAATTTCAAGTTTGCAACATACACAGTCCTCTGAGTTCAAAGAAGGAGAAGAAAACACTATTGATGAAGAGGCCATTTTACAGAGGGCACGGCAAGTGCTTGTGATGGCAAACAACTTATATCCACAGGAAATTAAACAGATGGGGCTAACAGAGCAAAATATAACACCCACCATTGCAACAACATGGCTTGAACCACTGATAGCTTCAACACCACAGAAAAAACTGAACAATTACTTGATGAAACAAAAAGAAAAGGGCTATGGAAATACTGCTAGTAAGTGTCCTTGCTTTCTAATGATAGCAAAATTAAGAAGCAATTATAATCTGGCACCATAATTATGTCACTAAAGTTAGAATGGGATATAGCATTTCACTTCTTCATTTTTGTGTTCATTGGTTCATATATTTTTACTGACTATAAGTGGTGTTCTACAGTTTCATATTTAGCATAGGGTTAGAATTTTAAAGAAAAAGAGTTTCCCCGGGTTTTCTCACTAGTTATACTGGTTATTTAAAAGAGACTTTTTATATCTTAGGTATTGTTCAAGGAACCTTTAATTTTCTTTATTTTGGTGTATAACTGATGGGTGTAATATGGGTTATAGAGTATACAGCTTGGCCCTACAGATGTGCACCTTTCAAAAAAGTGCTTGCTCCACTTGATGATTTTCACTTCCCAAACTTCAGAGGTAAATTGTTATTAAAAAAAGAGCTGATAACTTTTTTACATTTTATATATTTGGTAATTAATTCATTGCACTTTTAGAAACTGGTATTGTCTAGTCTGGCAAAATTCATTCTCCCAATTTTAATAGCTGCCAAGGATAGTGTACTTTAGACAAATTCAGGTTGATATTTGGAGCACAAGGGAGCAGTCATTTTAGTTACCTGTGATCTAAGATCATTTACAATTTCCAAAAGTACAATATCCATAGAAATGTTAGCCACATTACATAAAAGTAGCATAGAAGTATGCCAAAATTCTCTCTACTGTGCATGTTTTAAATGCAAACAGCTTCACCTTACATACATCACTCTCTCAAATGTACATAATAACTGGTGAGTGCCACCTTAAAGAGTATACAGTTATTATTTTTACACATATAAGATTTAATTTTGATTGTATGGCTGAAATATTTAAGTAGAAAGCATAAAAACAATTTTTTAAAATAAATATCCTGCATTTCTCCCCTCAGAACAGCATTTATTAGAGTCAGAGTCTCAAACAGGTACAGCCCCCCTCCCCGATAAAAAGTGAGCTATTTTAAAAATGCGCATTGCATTTTGTCAACATAGCAACCAGTGTTATGCTGAAAGACAGGAACATGAAACTAGCCATATTTATTCCTGAGATGTCAACAATATATTTTACAGCTTGAAAAGGGATGGAACAGGTGAGGTTCATAAAGATCAAATGGTAAAATATTAACTTAGTAACTTATTGTTTAATATGGAAGAATGCAAATTTGCTTTATCATCATTTATTTTTTAATTTCATTTCAAATAAATGAACAGAAACATTTTCACTATATACTTCTTTTACTTAATGCAACAATTTTCAATTTAAGTTGACTTTATTCCTATATTCTAAGATGTCTTATTTTCTCATAATTAAGGTCACTACTCACACAAACATGCCAATGACAAATTATGTAAGCTAGAGCAAAATGAACATAATTAGTTTATTTTCTTGAATAAAATCAATGTTAATGTATCATTTTATTCAGAACATCATACATAATAATATGAAAAAAAGAAAACTAATTGCATAAATTTTTATATTTGTTTTATGGTGGTGCTCTACAGTTTCAAATTTAGCATAGGGTTAGAATTTTTAAAAAAAAAGAATTTTCCTGCGATTCCTCACTAGTTATACTGGCTATTTAAAAAAGACTGTATATCTTAGGTATTACTCAAAGAACCTTTAATTCACTTTATTTTGGTGTATGATTATTGGTTGTAATATGGGTTATAGAGAATACAGCTTGGCCTTACTCCAGATGTGCACCTTTCAAACAATTGCTTATTCCACTTGCTCATTTTCACTTCCCGAACTTTAAAGGTAAATTATAATTAAAAAAAAAAATTCTTTTACATTTTATATATTTGATAATTAATTCATTGTACTTTCAGAAGCTGATATTGTCTAGTATGGAAAAATTAATTTTCCCAATTTTTTTAGCTGCCAAGGATAGAGTACTTTAGACAAATTCAGGTTGATTTTTGGAGCACAAGGGAGCAGTCATTTTAGTTGCCAGTGTTCTAAGGTCATTTACTAGTTATACTAGCTATCGATTCATTACACACTCTGTTTCTTGGATGCCATTATATTGATGACAATTGTCATGTGGTTAACACAGCTATACCAGAATGACAAAACTATGACTTATTCTTCATTCTTGAGTAACTTTTAATTTTCAGTTATCAATTACATCATTAATATCTTAGACACCATTTTACCCACACCCATGAAATATGGTATATGGATACCTCTGAAGCAAAGTACCTCAACCTTGCCAAAGTAGGTCACTTTCACTCTGACCACATTTGTATGCTTGAGTGAATTTGGTGTTTTGAGCTGTTTGTTCTGTATCCTATCATCTTGGAACCTATTGCACCAATAAACATGGAGATTTGTATTTCGAGGTATTTCAAGGAGATTAACTCAGCCATTCAAAAACTAAATCACAGTGACCTAATTTTCAAACTTGTAAAAATTTTCAGGTATTTGTTTATTCACCCTCTATATCTTGAACACTATTTCACCTACACCAATGAAAATTGGTGCATGGATAAATCTGAACTAAACCATTACAGACTGGGTCACTGTGACCTATAATTTCATATTTTATGTCTTTTGTTATTTCAGTTTGCCATTATTTACCCCCACCCCAATATTTTTATCCTATTTCACCTATACATGTGAAAATTAGTATTTAGATATATCTCAAAGAAGGTAATTCACCATTGAAGACTTGGTAACTGTGACCTAGTTTTCACATTTGAATGACATATTTTCAGATGACCATTCATTATGTCATCAATATACTGGATCCTATTTTTCTGTACTTATGAAAATTAGTAATGTAGATGCATTACAAAAGCTAGATCATTTTACAGAGCACTTGACTTGTATTGCCTTGGTATGAATCCTCCATATTACTGTCTATACTGACAGCTATGGAGTATCTCTATACAAGGCACTTGACTGCCATTGCCTTGTTATGAATCCTCCATATTACTGTTTATACTGACAGCTATAGAGTATCTCTGTACAAGGCACTTGACTGCCATTGCCTTGTTATGAATCCTCCATATTACTATGTTTAATGACACCTGTGGAGTATCTCTATACAAGGCACTAGGAATACTCTATATTACTCAGTTTAATGATGGCTGTGGAGTATCTATACAAGGCACTAGAAATACTCTATATTACTCAGTTTAATGATGGCTGTGGAGTATCTATACAAGGCACTAGGAATACTCTATATTACTCTGTTTAATGATGGCTGTGGAGTATCTATACAAGGCACTAGGAATACTCTATATTACTCAGTTTAATGATGGCTGTGGAGTATCTATACAAGGCACTAGGAATACTCTATATTACTCAGTTTAATGATGGCTGTGGAGTATCTATACAAGGCACTAGAAATACTCTATATTACTCTGTTTAATGACACATGTGGAGTACAGCTATGGAGTAACATGGCACTTGACTACCATTGCCTTGTTATGAATCTTCCATAGTACTCTCAATACTGAGAGCTACTGCAAATTTGCTGCTGTTAAAAAGGGGTATATTCATCAAACATGGTACTTAAACAAATACCAAAAAGCACATTATTGCCAATTCTGGCGCATGTCAATTTGCTCTTTCATGTTCTTGAATTTTCACTCATATTTATGCCATTTAACCAGATAAGAAAACATTACATATATTTTCAGTGAAGTGATTCCCATATTTTGGAATTTGAAATATTTCAATAATTCAGAGTTTCTGTAGTGTCTCTATCATATTTTATTCTGTTCAGTAACATATAAAGCTGAACTTTTCTATTTAAAACTTTATTAAATGTACTGCTGTCTTGGGATGGATAGATGACTTCTCTCTTGCACTCACACATGATAATTTTCCTATTTCTTTTCTAGGTGAGATTGCTGCCTCTATTTTAAAGAAAGCTGGTGAAGATCTGGCTAAATATGGATCCATAATTGAATGTGATTGAATTTTGCTTTAGAGTTAATGTAATAAATCAGCTAGCTATATTCAATAACCTGTTATGTGCTGAAACATGAAAAAAAATTTTTTTAGCTCATGGTCAAATTCCTTTCATGGCATTAACAAATCTAATGGTTTCTCCAAAATATTAAGTTTTTTTTGCACTGCCTACCACAGATGTCAGAAAAAAATGTATTGCATCAGTATAGCCTTCTTCCTTAAAATATAGCCTTTCTAATTGTCAAAGAAAGAAGACCAATAAATACATGAAGATGATGACTTTTATAACAAGTGTCGGCAAGAATTTTGATTAATTTTAATTGGCATATCATGTGGCATTTTCTGATCTTTGGAAAATTGTTTGAAACATTTTTAACAAATTTTATATATCTTTGCTGAAAAGTTTTTTTTTTCTTCAAATATTAAAGTTATATTAAACTGTTAAAGGCTTTACTTCTGACATACAGTGGTTATACATATCTGATGTAATATATATATCATCATATACAATCTTTTATGTCCATGTAATTAACTAATAATAAAGTGAGCTTTTGAAACTTGGGTTAAGGTTATATATTTTGGTATTCTTGATAAATATGTACAGAGTATAGAAAGGCAAAGTAGAAACTGAAAACTGTCAGGTCTATTCCAGAAATTAAAGTCAAGTTGTAAATAGTATGAAGATGTCATGAAGTTGCTTATCGCAAGGACCTAAGCTAGTCCAATATGGCCACTGATTATTCTAGATATTTTTTATAGCAGCTGGAAAATTTAATCAACATTGCTTCTTTTCATTATAAATTACATTTAGCATTTTAGTATACTTGTCAATCCAACCAAAAGTTTCAAATTCTTTAACCATTGTTTTAAACAGGTTCTTTCAGTTACAGTCTCAGATAATGAGATTATGCTTTTAATAGCAACTTCTTTTATTTGTGTTTCTGGTTTTCATGTCTATTATTTACTTTAAACTGTCCTAATTCTTACCTAGCTTAGTTGACCTACTTTTGCTTACTAATTGAGAGTTTTTACTGTAAATCCTAATTATAGTGCAGCTGCTTGCAAAAAGTACAAGTTTGACAGCTTTTTTTTTGTTCTGTCCATCCATCCTACAATGTTTGTTGGTAAAATTGTCAGCCAGTTCACATTAACAAATGAAATTTGGTTAGAATGTACATGTATGTAGATTTACCTGCTTAGAGGCAGTTAAAGCAGGGTTTGGGTTTTCTTTTACCTCTTTTGAAAATATTGTTCAACTTTTGTTATTTGGTAATAACATTATTAGTACAATCAAATATAAACCATTTGAGGGAAACAATTGAAATTTGATATATAATGCTGAGATTTATCCAGGTATGACTTCTTTCCCCAAGTCCATAGGTAATGGTTTGTCATTTACACAGGTATGACAACCTGTATTATAAACAGCCATTTTTCCATCGATTGGAAATCTGTCCCCATATTTTGCAGATATGATATACCTTTTATGATGGTGTGTAAAGAGATATCCAGTGGATGAGATATTACTGTAGATATGTGCTTATAAGTCCCTTTGCGTATATTATGTTCAAAACTGCTGACTTTTCAAAAACATTTTGATATCTATATTTTAAAAATGTAAAAAAAAATGACCATATACCAATGCCAGATGCAGTCCAGTTGTGTATTTCTTTCTGGTGCTGGGTAGCTGAAAGTGTGTAAGAAATGTAAAATATTAAGTATAAAATAAAAGATCAAATGCATGAAACAAAAAATCGTTTACGCCATTTGGTGCCTTGTGTGTCATGTATTCTTGTTTTTAATTTGTGTGTTTAATGAATTCCACTTAAATATTTTATTAGACATGTGTATAGCATTCTTCTGTGACATTGCTGCATAATGTTTCATATATTATAACATGACATATGGTATTTATGACATGCATTAGGACGATATTAAATGTTATAAATGCAATGAGATAAGATGATTGTGGTTTTATAAGCTGATATGATGAGTTACATAATTTCTCAGAAGGGGTCCTATGGAACTCTGAAATGGATTGTTGGGAAAGAATGATGTTGATATTTGCATATATTTGGGTTGGGTTTTTTTTTTCTTTCAGTTATCTCATAATGTATATCTTATTGATGGAGAGAGATTTTTGTGGTGTGCTGTTTTAGCATCACTATGACTTTTTCTTTTGTGGGCTGGCAGAGGAGGTAATTTCAATCTTTAAAGGAAATCAGACATGAAACTATTTAAATTCAGTAGTAGTCCATTTATTCTAACCAAACTAACATCTCACTTACGCTGTGGCCTCTCTGTCATAAAACTTGGTTCTACATTTTGAGTAATAAATGTTATTTCTGACTTGGACATCATGTATGGAGGTAACAATGCAACATTTTAATTGGTGAGAATATTTTCAAATAAGTTTTAGAGTTGAGTGGAGTATTATGACAGATGGTCACAATTTGAACTGAATCCACATCTCCCATTTTTTTCTCACCAAGATTTGTAACATGGCATTTCATATGGTAAGAAAATGAGCATTATTAGAGTAGTTGTGATTAAAGGACTAACAATGTGCTTCATTCATATGGCATTGACATACAGCATTAGTCTTTTACATCTGTCCCAACTAAAATCCTTTCATTCAGCATCATTCCATGTCTGTATTCAGTCTTTGCATGCATTTTTTATATGAGGAGACCATGTGCATGTTTCTTCTTTTTTTTTCTTTTTTTATATCTTGTTCCAGTGTGTATTTCAAGAGTTAAGCCCCTTTTTGGTGGTAAATGAATATTTTCTACATGTCCATTCTTGTAAGGGTAATTATTTCCACACTTTTTGATGAACTGCCCAAAAACTTGGCTGACATTACTGACATCAGCTAATTATATAAATAAACTTCAGGGTGTATAAATACTGTCAGATACAAATTTTAATTTTGTGCATGTTGGTTTTGTTTTTTTTATGACAAATATGGAGTTAATGAAATTTGTTTCTCATGAAAGTTCATCATTTTGTGAAATTAGATTTACCATATATACTTGCTTGTAAGTCAAATCCAGCTTCAAACAACATATGCCCTGATTTGCCATTGCATAATGTGCCATCAGATTAGGGTCTATGTTGTTTGTCCTACTGATTGCTGGTTGCATAGACTCAACTCTGTCAGTGCACTTTGTGATGGTAGATCTGTGTCTGTGCAGTTTGCATTTGGACTTGTAAGGGAGTATATATGGTACACATGTATTTGAAGATTTCTTCCAGCATAAAATTACATGCACAAGGATAGTTGGAACATGTCTGACGATGTTAGAATCATGATTTATGAGACATTCATCTTTAAAGGTACCTTTGTTGCTTTCAGTACACATATATTCACAGTCTAAATATACAGTTTTCCTTAAGGTTCATTCTAAAGTGTGATGATCAGTGATATTTCTTTTTTTCTGATTTTTTGGTGTGGTATCATTGAGAAAATTACTCCAGTGTATTTTGAAATATCAGAATGTTACAAATGTATAAAATCTCATAAAACATCTTATCCAGGGAAAAATCCAATTTAATATTAGGTAAAATCCAAATAAGAGGGACTTATTAGAATGAGTCTATAAGGAGAACACTAGTATGATGCCTTCTCTCTCCCACCCCAACCCCCCAAAAATTTTCTTGCATTATAACAATTTCTGGATATAAATATTTGGAGTGGTCTTACACCTTAAATTGAATCATGTGTTAGCATATGTACTCTGTTATTTTGTGAAAGTAAGCTTGACTTAAATGTTAACATGAGTTAAGAGAATAAGTAATTTTTTTTTTTAAATGTATGGCAGGAAGGAACATCACTTGACCAGTGGTATTGCAAAAAATACTACCACCCTCCCCACTTAATTTGAGTTCTATACTAATAAAAATAGGTTTTTTTATCGGAATTTGGTAGTCCCCCACTGGCACTACTCATGCCTGCCCTGTTATGGGGTTGCTTGAGTGGTCACTATGCCACTGCAAATATAACTTGGTAATTGTTGAAATAAAACTGGTAATTGTTTAATTACTCTTTCAAAGTAATGTAATTATAATTATGTCCATGAAGTCAAGGAGTTTCCCTCCTTTTTCTCAACCCTTTTTATCTGATAGCAGAGATTAAAACTAAAACAAATTTTAATGCACAAGTTAATTGATAAACATTTTTATAATTTAACAGTGACTCATTTTGCAGTACTTTTTATTAACTGGTTAGTATTTAAAAATTTTAATATGAAACGTGATGTGTAGTTTGACATGACCTCTTGTTGACACAATATTAAATAGAAATTGTTTACATGTACAAGTTAGACATAATATTATAAATATATGAATTGACTTAAGTTGCTTGCATGCCGATGATTGTAAAATTCAAACATTACAAATAAATTTATGATAAACTCAGATTTTTGTAGCCAAATAAAGTATGATTTTAATTTCTTTGCTCTGAGTTATTGAACATATATCCCACCATGAATAGTGTAACCCATACCTGCACATATTCCCCACCATGAATAGTGTTGCCCATACATGAACACATTTCCCATCATGAATAGACATACCCATGCCTGCACACATTTCCCACCATGAACAGTGAGTGTTGCCCATACATACACACATTTCCCACTATGAATAGTGTAACCTATGCATGCACAATTTTCCACCTTAAATAGTGTAACCCATGCTTGCACACATTTTCCACCTTAAATAGTATAGCCATTGCTTGCACACATTTTCCACCTTGAGTAGTGTAGCCCATGCCTGCACATTTTCCAATATGAATAGTGTTGCCCATACATAAACACATTTCCCATCATGAATAGACCTACCCATGCCTGCACATATTTCCCTTCATGAATAGTGAGTATTGCCCATACATGCACACATTTCCCACTATGAATAGTGTAACATATGCCTGCACACATTTTCCACCTTAGTGTAACCAATGCTTGCACACATTTTCCACTTTGAGTAGTGTAGCCAAGCCTGCACATTTTCCAATATGAAAAGTCTTAAATAATACATGAACACATTTCCCATCTGCACACATTGTTCACTATGAATAGCGACCATTGCCCATACATGCTCACATTTTCCACCATGAATAGTGAGTATTGCCCACACATGCACACAGTTCACAGAATAGTAAGCATTGCCCACACATGCACACATTTACCACTGAATAGCAAGCATTGCCCACACATGCACATATTTCCTACCATGAATAGTGAGTATTGCCCACACATGCATACAGTTCACAGAATAGCAAGCATTGCCCACACATGCACATATTTACTACCATGAATAGTGAGCATTGCCTATACATGCATATATTTCCCAACATGATAAGCATGCAGTGCATGTACCACCATGAATAGTGTTACCCACACATTTTCCACCTTGAATAGTGTTACCCATACTTGCACACATTTTCCACCTTGAATAGTGTTACCCATACATGAACACATTTCCCATCATGAATAGAGTTACCCATGCCTGCTCACATTTTTATGCCAAGATTAGCAAACATTGCCCATACATGCATACATTTCCCATCATGGATCGTGTTACCCATACACATTTTCCAACTTTTATAGTGTTGCCCATACAGGAACACATTGCCACCATGAATAACAAGCATTGACTATATATGCACACATTTACCCACCATGAATAATGTTACCCTATATGCACACATTTTTTACCTGGAATAGTGTTGCCTATACATGAACACATTTCCCATCATGATTATTCCTACCTATGACTGCACACATTTCCCACCATGAATATTTCTACCTATGCCAGCACCCATTTCACCAGTCACAACAGTGCATTGGAGAAACACTAGTAACAGGTATAACTGACTAATATGCACAGCTTTTATGCAACACTAGTGTCACATGTATGATTCATCAACATGCATAACACTAGCATCACATAAATTGACGGGTAAATGCCGAGATCATACAATTACAGACAAAAGTGCATGATCCAAAACGTGTATACAGTAGACTTGTACTGATTGTTTTGTACTCATGACATTGTTAACAAACAGTTTGCTGAACAGACATGCAGGTTCATTTAAGCAGATGAGGGAATGTATCAATTTTCCAGGGAATTTATGTTGCAAGATTAATGAGATCATTGTTCCACAACTGCTCCCATCTGATTGGTGCAGGGGGAGATACTGCTCTCATCTGATTGGTGCAGGGTGAGGTACTGCTCCCATCTGATTGGTGCAGGGTGAGGTACTGCTCCCATCTGATTGGTGAGGTGACATCCTGATTCTTTAGACCAACAAGTAGGTCTTTTTTGTTTCAGATAGCGGAGTGTCAGACAAAAAAACAGAGACCTACTTGTTGGTTTTGGCTTTACATGGGGGAAAAAAATGGAAATTTTGATGAAATGAAGCCAAATAGTCAGAAATAAACCTGTATATTGACAACTAACTTTTGTGAAGTATACTGCATGATGTATTAAATATAATATACATGCATATGAAAAATCCATGAATTGAAGTATTTGATCGCATGTTAGAAATTCTTGTATCAGACAAATCGCATTAGAAAGCATAACTAAAACATAAAAATCGGTAGTTCTCATTTGAGCGATATCCCATTGTCAACAAACAAGTTTCTCAAAATAATTCACTATGATATTTATTATCCTAGTAGCATGTCTACGTAGTTGTTTATATGCTACATGTACATTAAAATAGCCCAGCTTTGGGTCAGCCAGAGACAACTACCATGATGCCAAGGCTACCAAGGGGATGAGGCTATTCATTGGGAAATGAAAACGTGAACAAATTAAAGATTTTTTATATTCTTGCAAGATGTCTCAACTTCATTTTTCAAACTCAATGGCCAGATATCTATTCTTCAAAATACTGGAATTTAATTTGGGTTTTAAACCACCATTGGTAGCAATCATAAGAATGAACTTTTTTGTTGCAAACAGGAAACTTTCGCAGCAACGTAATTATATTCCAATTATTATGAAAAATGAAACAATGCTTTTATTTTAAGTGTGTTGCTGACTTTCTGTGATCAGATGTCTTTGGCTAAAGGCACTCCTTGAAAAACCAAACAAATGTCCAATTGTTAATGCTGCAGCCAAATCAAATAATTGTAAATCAGCAACAAAGACTTTTTTGTTTGCTTGGTATATATATATATATATATATATATATATATATATATATATATATATATATATATATATATATATATATATAGTTTAATACAAACAATACTATCATACAGGTTAGAGAAATTAAATTCATACTCTACAGAGTTTCAAACCCAGGTCCGTGAGTAAATGGCACCCATTGCCTTGCCTGCATGCACCAGTCCACATACCGTCATGACTAAGCATGCATCACCAAAAAAATGATGGCACATAATCTGTGTTATATGAATTCATGTGTAGCAGACACACTCCCTGACAACCTAGTAAATAATTCTCATATATATATATATATATATATATATATATATATATATATATATATATATATATATATATATATACACACACACACATATATATATATATATATATATATATATATATATATATATATATCTATATATATATATATATATATATATATATATATATATATATATATATATAGATGCAATAAACTGACGACGAACAGTACGAAACTAGTAACTAACTAGCCTAAGCGCTTTCGACTCTTAATGAGTCTTTTTCAAAGGCAAATACAAAACATAGTTACGACAAACAAATAAACACAAAAACGTTGCGTTTGTAAACCTCTACATTTCTATCTTCACATGTGTTAAAACTATAAATACAACCAGCTTGTATAGACTAGTTGCGGAAACTGAAAACGTTGTATAATTCCCTAAAAGTCTACAAGCCAAAGCGACATCTATTTTTATTTTGTGTACATATGTAACGCAGATTATATCCCGGATATTTGGTTCTATACCGGTTATTCTTATAGTAAAAATTGAAGGATAAGAAGATTTAGAAAATGTTAAATTCTATTAGTGCATAGTTTTCATTTTCTAGTCTTCTTGGTTTAGACCGCTTGGTTTCAATGTTCTAAGGCGGCGTATCCAGTATGATTCCTTTTCCTTCCTGGTTTCGGAACTCCAGCTGTGGTTGTTGGCAATAGCGATAAGTATTATATCACTGAAAGTGTGGCCAGGGGAGGAGAAGTGTTCTGCGACCGGGCTTCTGTACAGCTTTTTTGTCATCCAATCAGATCTATGAAGGTTTATCCTTATGTGTAGCTTTTCAGTTTCTCCCACGTACTGAAGGCCACAGATCTTACATGTGATGAGATAAATCACATTCTCTGTTTTGCACGTTTTGTTTGGACCATGTATGTTTAGTTTTTCTTTAGTCACTGTGCTAGTGAATGTCTTGGTCTCTATCATATGTTGACAGGTTTTGCATCTTTTATCGCCACAGGGTCCAGATTGACTAGGTTGGTTTTGACTAGCGATTGTTGTTAGCTTGGCCCTGACTAGGATGTCCTTTAGGTTTTTTGGTCTCCGGTAAGCTACTACAGGTTTGTTCGGAAGTATTAGGTTTAGTATGTCTGACGATTGCACGGTTGGCCAGTGGTTTGCGATGATTTTACCTACTTTGGGATTGTCTGGGTGATAGGTCAGAATAAATGGTATCCTATCAACCTTTTCTTTCTGTCCATATCTGAGTAGGTCATCACGGTTTGTTTGTTTGGCCCTTTGGATTGCCTCCGCAATCAGGTCTTTGTCGTAGCCTCGGTAAATTAAATGTTTAGCCAGCTCTTCAGACCTTTCTATGAATCTTTCATCGTCGGAGCAAATTCTGCGTATCCTCAGTGCCTGGCTATATGGAATGTTCTTAATGCAGTGTTTTGGATGACAGCTGGTTGGGAGAAGATACTGGTGTTTGTCGGTTGGTTTCGAGTAGATGTCTGTGTGTAATTTGTTTTCCACCAGTCTGGTTGTTGTGTCCAGGAAAACATGGTTTGAGTTGGAAATTTCTGCCGTGAATTTTATTGAAGGATGGAAGTTGTTTGCCTTTGAAATGAAGTCATCCAGACTTTCTCTTCCATACTGCCACTTCATTTCTATATCATCGATAAAGCGTACCCACTGGTATGGTGTACGCTCAACCGATGCTAAGAGCTTTCCCTCAAGTTTTCCCATGAAAATGTTAGCATACGAAGGGGCCATTTTAGTACCCATTGCAGTTCCATTGATTTGTAGGTAGTTTTCTTCATTAAATTCAAAGTTGTTGAGTTTTAGGACAAGCTCCAGGAGTTGGATTAAGAAGTGTGTGGGTGGATTGTTTACAGTTCTTGTTTCCCATGCTTCGCTGCATGCCTGTAACCCTTCGTTGTGCGGTATGTTGGTGTACAAAGATGTGACGTCTAAGGAAGCAAGTAATGTATCTGGCAGTAATGGTTCACTAGCTTTGCTTTTTATGAGATAATCTGTCGTGTCTTGAAGATATGATGGTAATTTGTGGACATGTGGTCTCATAAAATGATCTAAATATTCTGATATCCTTTCTGTGGGGTGCCCGTTACCTGAGATTATAGGTCTGCCAGGGTTTCCTTGTTTGTGGATTTTGGGTAGAAGATAAAATCTACCTGCTCTTGGGTTTTCTGGGCTTAAGTAGTTTTTGGTTTGCTGGTCTATGTGTCCGCCCAGAAAACCCAAGAGCAGGTAGATTTTATCTTCTACCCAAAATCCACAAACAAGGAAACCCTGGCAGACCTATAATCTCAGGTAACGGGCACCCCACAGAAAGGATATCAGAATATTTAGATCATTTTATGAGACCACATGTCCACAAATTACCATCATATCTTCAAGACACGACAGATTATCTCATAAAAAGCAAAGCTAGTGAACCATTACTGCCAGATACATTACTTGCTTCCTTAGACGTCACATCTTTGTACACCAACATACCGCACAACGAAGGGTTACAGGCATGCAGCGAAGCATGGGAAACAAGAACTGTAAACAATCCACCCACACACTTCTTAATCCAACTCCTGGAGCTTGTCCTAAAACTCAACAACTTTGAATTTAATGAAGAAAACTACCTACAAATCAATGGAACTGCAATGGGTACTAAAATGGCCCCTTCGTATGCTAACATTTTCATGGGAAAACTTGAGGGAAAGCTCTTAGCATCGGTTGAGCGTACACCATACCAGTGGGTACGCTTTATCGATGATATAGAAATGAAGTGGCAGTATGGAAGAGAAAGTCTGGATGACTTCATTTCAAAGGCAAACAACTTCCATCCTTCAATAAAATTCACGGCAGAAATTTCCAACTCAAACCATGTTTTCCTGGACACAACAACCAGACTGGTGGAAAACAAATTACACACAGACATCTACTCGAAACCAACCGACAAACACCAGTATCTTCTCCCAACCAGCTGTCATCCAAAACACTGCATTAAGAACATTCCATATAGCCAGGCACTGAGGATACGCAGAATTTGCTCCGACGATGAAAGATTCATAGAAAGGTCTGAAGAGCTGGCTAAACATTTAATTTACCGAGGCTACGACAAAGACCTGATTGCGGAGGCAATCCAAAGGGCCAAACAAACAAACCGTGATGACCTACTCAGATATGGACAGAAAGAAAAGGTTGATAGGATACCATTTATTCTGACCTATCACCCAGACAATCCCAAAGTAGGTAAAATCATCGCAAACCACTGGCCAACCGTGCAATCGTCAGACATACTAAACCTAATACTTCCGAACAAACCTGTAGTAGCTTACCGGAGACCAAAAAACCTAAAGGACATCCTAGTCAGGGCCAAGCTAACAACAATCGCTAGTCAAAACCAACCTAGTCAATCTGGACCCTGTGGCGATAAAAGATGCAAAACCTGTCAACATATGATAGAGACCAAGACATTCACTAGCACAGTGACTAAAGAAAAACTAAACATACATGGTCCAAACAAAACGTGCAAAACAGAGAATGTGATTTATCTCATCACATGTAAGATCTGTGGCCTTCAGTACGTGGGAGAAACTGAAAAGCTACACATAAGGATAAACCTTCATAGATCTGATTGGATGACAAAAAAGCTGTACAGAAGCCCGGTCGCAGAACACTTCTCCTCCCCTGGCCACACTTTCAGTGATATAATACTTATCGCTATTGCCAACAACCACAGCTGGAGTTCCGAAACCAGGAAGGAAAAGGAATCATACTGGATACGCCGCCTTAGAACATTGAAACCAAGCGGTCTAAACCAAGAAGACTAGAAAATGAAAACTATGCACTAATAGAATTTAACATTTTCTAAATCTTCTTATCCTTCAATTTTTACTATAAGAATAACCGGTATAGAACCAAATATCCGGGATATAATCTGCGTTACATATGTACACAAAATAAAAATAGATGTCGCTTTGGCTTGTAGACTTTTAGGGAATTATACAACGTTTTCAGTTTCCGCAACTAGTCTATACAAGCTGGTTGTATTTATAGTTTTAACACATGTGAAGATAGAAATGTAGAGGTTTACAAACGCAACGTTTTTGTGTTTATTTGTTTGTCGTAACTATGTTTTGTATTTGCCTTTGAAAAAGACTCATTAAGAGTCGAAAGCGCTTAGGCTAGTTAGTTACTAGTTTCGTACTGTTCGTCGTCAGTTTATTGCATCTATTTTAATTAATCCCTGACAGACGTGATCCCTTGGTGGATCCAGTACGCTTGAGAGGGTTGTTATTCGCCATATGATTTGTATTCTTTATATATATATATATATATATATATATATATGTTATTCTAGATTCCTATAAAAGAAATCAAGGTATATAAGATTTTTTTTTACAAAGAATTATAAATATATACCAGACAGAACAGACAGTGCTATCATTGGATTCTGTAATATATATATATATATATATATATATATATATATATATATATATATATATATATATATATATATATATATATATATGTTTGTGTGTGTGTATGTGTATTTTTGTCAGAGGAAGTTTCTGGATTTAAACATAATTTGGCCCTCCTCCCATCCCAATTACTTGAGATCTTACTTGACACTGTTTCAAGATATATGCCAACAGCAGCCATGGTAATTTATAGGGCTATTATACAGGAGGATATATTTTGTTGTGCTCCAGATAAAGGTAGCTACGATAAAATCAATCGGGCCAACTTCATATGGAACTTCCATTTGCACTACCTCTAGCCAACACAGTTCACATCGTTTTGTATGCATAACCTGACCATAGTGTGAAAATCAATAGCTTGAGAAAAATAATTTTAGACTATTAGGAAAGAAATGGAACACGATGAACCTATGGAAGAGATGAGGATATTCTCATCTATAACAATATATGAAGAAGAATACAGTCATGATGTTAAGAGGGTCAGAACAAGAACAAAGTTTAGTATCCTATTTTTTCTCAAGACTAGCTGAAAGAATTACAGGTCTAACCAGAGAGCATTGTTATGAATGTCAAGATGTCCTGGTCAGAAAACTTGACCAATGTATTATGATAATCACGAGAGGATGAAAATCCAATAGATTTCCAAAAGATTAAGTCATCCAAACTGGATGACAGAGGGTGAGGATGAGAAAATGGAAGAATTGGTGAAGGACACCAAAACTACAAAATTTATCGTCATGGTCTCCACCAAAACAAGTTGGAAGTAATGGGGACAGAGATGTGCAACCTGCGCACATGATTTGGGAGATGCAAGCAATGCCATGAAAATAGAAACTTCACCAGCAATTTTCAGAGTCACCCAAACAGCTGAAAAAAGAGATATTAATCGTATTGAACAAAATAAATTGTATTTTGTGTGCGGATGTCTTTGTCAGTTTGCATATGTATATGATGTTGACAAACTGAAGTTTAACATCCACTTTACTCCTCTTCTTTCAGTGAGTTTATATGCATCTTAGGTATAGTATTGTTTCTAGAAAAAATTTCTACCCCTTTATGTGACAATATAGTTGCATGTTGTGTGAATGTATGTGTATATGAACACATACCTTTTTTGTTGAATGATGGGGTTTGTTTGGATTAAAAATCTCCATGTTAAACTTGCAAACCCATTTAACATAGCATTTCCCATTGTCTCCCAATTGTACACCGCAGGTAAACATGTGGACCCATTTAACATAGCAATTCCCATTGTCACTATAGTTACCTACGCACGTTATGTTAGGTATATCTATGTTATGTAACTTCAGATACGAGATTTTGTCAAATTGCGGTAAATTGAAGTGATTATCTATAGCTGGATTTTGTACGTGCATATATTTCAGATATTAAAGAACGTAAAATTGCATCGGCTATTTAAATAGATGCTTACATACGTGTTGGTAGTTGCTCATGATATAATTATTTCTAAATATGTTTAAGAGATCCGGCCTTTTTCCAATTGAACAGATCGGTCAGGTGGTATGTTATAAGAATTAATTTCTTTTGGACTAGTCAGGCAACATAAATAATTATTTTTGAAACATTAGATTTAGATTTAGTAGTAAGATCTGTTACGTGGGATATAGTGAGACATATAGTCGTAACAGACTATTGAAAGGCAACGTTCCTTCTATGAGAATGGTAGATGTGCGCGCCATGCGCGCTGCAATATGCAAGCATACGGCGATATTTTTGAGCAAAAGTTTTAGATCATCATAACACATCTTTACAAATTGTAAAACATAATTCATAATACACTATATATATTACTAGCCACACATAATAGATAAATTGATATGGCAGCTTTATTTGTGTCTTCACAACCAGTTGTTAACAACAGCATCTTCAGAGTCGCTCCAATGAACTTTATTTCCTTCCAAATATTCTGATTTCAGTTTAGAAACTTTTGCTTTGGCAAACTGTATGATTGATATACAGCTTCTCTTTAAAACTGTACACAAATCAGCTAAAACTTCATTCAAGCGGTGTGAACTTGATGGTTCTGGAGTTCTTTTAAGCAAAAATTTGCAATCAGAACATTATCTTCCTCGATCTGCTTCTGAAAATATTTTGTTAGAATTGCATTATTTTTTATTAAAACTTTAACAGCAAAATGTCGAGACGTCAATCTCACCTCATTCAGTGGCCTAAAAGAGACATCTTCATTGGAGACATTAGCGAGCTCTTCAAAACAGCTTTTTTATACTCAATCAGCAAAACAACAGTGTAGACGGTTTGGAGTAATGTCTCAATATTTTTCATAAGATAAACTTTTCCCCACACGTCATCGATTCCTAGATCTTATGTGTGCCACGCAATAATGATCAGTTAGTCCGAGTTTCCTCTGACCCTTGACACCCCATTTTTGATATCCGTTTTTTTTATGTTGGGGTGTAGGGTCAGAGTCTATTCCCTATCAAAAACTTGGAATTTGCCGACACGATTTGGTGTCGGCATAGGGTACTCGCCAACTATCAGGCCTATAAAACTTAAATGACCTTACATTGACCCATAATTACATTAAATCGATAGGGAAATCATTTTCTTCTCAGAAATTACAAGCATAACACCAATTTTGTCTTTAATCCGTTGTCAAACGAGACGTAACTACAGCGTTGTTGAATTTTGACCTCGTTCGCACCATTTTCATTGCTAGTCACATGACTAACTAAATCTCGCAGCCGATGTGCATAAACGTCATAGGTCAAATAGTCACGTGATAACAACAAAGTGCGTTGACATGTAGTTTCTGCGTGATCAGTCAGCCTTTTTCCAGGAAGATGCGACAGCGACATGTTTCGGGCTGCTGTTATCCCAATTAATATGTTGAATAATACGTGTTTTTTCTTGTTATTGTATACATTGCGTGACTTTCATTCAATATTTTCGAGTTTATGTCTTCTTTCTGCAATACTGGAATGGAAGGTTTTATGCATAAACCTATATTGCAACATGGCAGGTAAAGACGAATACACGGAAGCTCTTGCCAATGAGATACTTTAAGACAAGGGATACTATTTTAATATTAAAGAACTACAGTATGATGTAATAAAATCAGTTATCAATGAAGGTGACACATTTGCCGTCTTCCACAAGGGGTATGGAAAAACGCGGTTTTTTTGTTGTTATCACGTGACTATTTGACCTATGACGTTTATGCATATCGGCTGCGAGATTTGGTTAGTCATGTGACTAGCAATGAAAATGGTGCGAACGCGGTCAAAATTCATCGACGATGTAGTTACGTCTCGTCTGACAACGGATTAAAGACAAAATCGTGTTATGCTTTTAATTTCTGAGAAGATAAATGATTTCCCTATCGATTTAATGTAATTATGGGTCAATGTAAGGTCATTTAAGTTTGCTAGGCCTGATAGTTGGCGAGTACCCTATGAGTTCCAAGTTTTTGATAGGGAATAGACTCTGACCCTACACCCCAACATAAAAAACCAAATATCAAAAATGGGGTGTCAAGGGTCAGAGGAAACTCGGACTAATGATCAGTCGGATGAGAAACCTCGGCACGGATCAGTGCAGCCACGCCATTTCTTCTTCCTAGCATAACGGATGCAACATCTGATGTAAACATGACCCACTGTCGCAGGCTTTCAGTTTTACCATGCCAGCAAATACTGTTCGGTGACACTTCGTTCCTGTAGGACAATATTTAATGTATATGATTAGCATTTTGGTTACAGGTATGTTTGTGCTTTCGTCTATAATAAATGTATGGAGTTTAAACTCTCGAATTTCCTGCATACATATATCTTTGACATCCGAATTGATACATTCAGCAAACTCAAATGCATAATTTTTACTTCTCCAGCTATCAGGGAGTTTCAAATATTTTGCAATGTGATCATGAATATCCGTTACTGACAGCATTAAAGCATTCATTAAGAGGGCCAACAAGACATTATCCATAAGAATCTACACTTGTTCACCATTACTTCGTTGGCGATCATTCACTTCGATTCGTATCTGTCGATCATTCTTTGACTCCGTCAAGAAGAAGTTGATTCCAGCTTTAACCAGGTTTTTTTTTTTTAATTTCGCTATTGAGTTTCAATAGATTTTATGTGTAATATTATATGTCCAATTTCTACATATACAAAATTTTACCAGTCGCCAAATCACGACTCACTTTAGCTTCGGCACATATTTTACAAACAACACCGTCATCCTCAGAAAATTAAAAAAAAAAAAAAAACATTTTCTAATTTCACAAGCTGCGAAATTTTCGATTCTACCGTTTCGGTTTCAACAAGTTCCTTCAACCGTGTTGATTTAAAAGTACTAAAGACCGCTTTTTATGCTTTGTGTCTGCGTCATCTTCACGTTTTCGTTTTGACATGATAAGATGTAAAACATATAATAAAAAAATCAATTATTTAAATTAAAATGCAACAATCGTTCAACTCAAGTATCCAAATTGAATGAAATGAACTCTTACGAGCAACCTTGGTTGTCAGTTGCTTTCTCAAGAAGGAGTATCAGAATGGCGCCTTTATATTCAAAGCGAAATATACTCCTATTAGTGAAAATGAAATTCAGCATACACCGCTTTTGGTTGGCCAGGAGAACTATAACGACGTTTTGATTGGGTGATTATAGCGGGATGTAATTAGCGAGCATTCCGCCAAAATTTCAATCCGTCTAACGTTACTGCAAAAAAATTAATAATTTTGGATAGATTTTAGCATTAATGTTAGATTGAATACTTGGTAATTTTGATCTGCTGCGCGGAGAACAATTTAGCTGCGCAGGAATGTCTGAGCAGCTGCGCGACCGCGCGCGCAGCTTAGAGGTAACGTTCTTGAAAGTGTATCTAAGGAGAGAAGTGACCAATAACATTCATTCCTATTTTGGAGTAATTCTTACTTATTGTGTTCGTGATGTAATGTCAAGTCTGCAGACATTTGTTATGATGTACCTATATATTTTTGAAAGGAAACATGTTTTGATTGTTCAGTGGAAATAGATATTGTTCATTTACTCTATAACATTATTTTGGAACCACTGTTAATTATTGAAAGAAGTTCTAGACAATGCCCTTTTGATCGCGTCACAACCAGTACATTTCCGGTTCTGAAATTTATACAGAACTTGTATTCTTTTGGATTTCAATAAAACTTTTCTTCATGGTTATTTTGTATTCATTCCTCTCACATTTTCATTTATAACATTGATAATTAAATAATTTAATTTTTTTAAAAAAAAACTGTTGTTTTTGTTTCTTTTTATTACTTAGTTATGACTAATGCTGTCAAATTTATTTAAGTATGCACATTGCTACAAACTAATTCATAAAATCATTGTGTCAAACGGACGCTGTATTTCTAAATTGGTGAAAAAATGTGAATGTTACAATATTGTTATTCACAGTAATTAATAATATTTGCAAAATAATGATGCAAGGTCACATTACTATAAAAGAGTTATTACATTTCAAAATTTTCATGTGAGATGGAAAACAGCTTGAATACCATATTAATTATTTTATGAATCTTTTTAACATTAATTACTAGAGTTTTTTGTATCATTCGTTTTGGTGAAAATGTAACACATAAAAGCAAGATTGCAACAAATTGAAACTCAGTATAGAAGACGTGAATTTTATTTCAGTTTTACATATAGCGTTGAAAATATAACTGAAAAAGCAGAAATAATGTTGCATGATTTAATTGAACAGCACAACACAGTCTTCACAAAAACAAACATTCAATTAGGATTGACACATGATTAATGATACTGTCCTGAATGCCTAGGATATCAGCTATATAATGCATTTGAGTGAAGTTCCGTTTCTCCGGTACTTCTGCTACGGAGACAAAATTCGCAGCATTTTTTAAAATAATATTTAATAGGCTTGTTGATACATTGTTTAATTTGTGCTAAAAAGATACGTGAAAATAATTCCAAAGACGATTGTACACCAGCTTCTTTATGTCCTTTTCCTTTTAACACAATAAATAGTCTGTGGGTCTGAAATACAATGGCTTCAATTGAAGTACTAATTAAAACACCCTGTTTTTCTAGTTGTTTTCTACATGTCCATGCCAAAAGTAGATAGCACTAGGTAGTAGCAAAGCAATTAAAATCACGCTCCAACCACCGAAATTAAAATTAAAGCCTTTCTTAACAATGTCGAAGCTCTATGGCATACAAATATGAGAGCTTAAATTCTTTTAATTCAGATTTTATTTTAAGCAGAGTTATTTTATTATTTTTAATGTTGTAAATCTGTTATGTACAAGAACTTTGGTGATTTATGGTTTTGTTAAGAAGAGGAAGGCAGCTGATTCGACCATGTTTCACGGCCAGTAGTAATCCATCATAACCTTTGGCGTCCTTAACATCTTTGTCTGCCCCTTTCTGCAAAAGAAACTCAAGAACATCCGTAAATCCTAACTCTGCTGCCAAATGAAGAGGCGAAGATCCATGCCTTGTGAGAATATTCACTTCGGCCCCTCTTTGCAAGAGGATCTCGATACATTTCATGCTGTGTCCTCCTACTGCATTATGAATTGGAGCTAAGCCATTGTTTCCTTTAGCGTTCACATCAGCACCTTTTTCTACCAATAATGTCAAAATGTTTGCATGTCCTTTACTTGCAGCGAAATGAATAGGTTCACACCCATTGCCATCTTTTGTTCTGATGTCAGCCCCTTTTTCAACGAGAGTTTTGACACAGTCCAAGTGTCCGTGGCTGGCAGAAAAATGTATAGCTTGCCTTCCATTGTTATCGGTTGCGTTTGGGTCTGCACCTTGCTCTAACAGGTAGACCAGACAAGAATTGTCTCCCTTGGAAGCTGCAAACAATAGTGCTTCACTGTTTTCATTGTCTTTGGCATGAACGTCGGCGCCTTTCTCTACCAAGAGTTTCAGACAATCTAAACGACTATTACTGGCTGCATAATGAATTGGCTCCCGTCCCTCGATATTTTTTACTCGGATATCTGCTCCTTTTTCAATCAGGAGAGTCAAGCATTCAAATGAACCATATGTTGCCGCTAGGTGAATAGGCTCGCTTCCATCATCGGTTTTTGCAAAAGGATTGGCGCCTCTTTCTATAAGAAGATTTAAACAGTCGTCATTACCGTTGCTGCTGGCATAATGAATAGGTTCCACTCCATCCGCAGTTCTTTCGCTGAAACAAACTCCTTGGTCAAGTATGAATTCTAGAACGTCCTTATGTCCATAAGAAGCAGCAAAATGGGCAACACTCTTCCCCTCGAAATCTCGTGAGGTGAGATCA
The DNA here is from genome assembly GCA_016746295.1 of Potamilus streckersoni. NCBI lineage: Eukaryota > Metazoa > Mollusca > Bivalvia > Unionida > Unionidae > Potamilus > Potamilus streckersoni. The sequence goes on along the minus strand of JAEAOA010000596.1, from coordinate 942,940 downwards.
GCTCCTTTCTCCATTAGCAGTTTAATACATTCTAAGCTATTACCAACAACAGATGCATGCAATGGTTGACACCCTGTTTTGTTTCTAGCATTGATGTCAGCCCCTTTTTCTATGAGAAGTTTTAAAATATCTGCATGTCCAGTGAGAGGAGCAAGGTGAATTGCTTGCATTCGCTCATTATCTGCTGAATGAACATCTGCTCTTGCTTCCAGGAGGATCTTTATACATGGCAAGTGCCCGTTTCTTGAAGCATAATGAAGTGCTGACCTACCTTCCATATCATTATCATTCACGCCGACATTATTGCCAACAAGAAATTGGACACATGATGGGTGGCCATTACTCGCAGCAAAATGTATTGGTCTACGTCCCATTAAATCCATTGCGACAAGATTTCCCCCATATTCAACAAGAGTATTCATGCATTGCACATGACCACTTGTGGCTGCAAAATGAACTGGTTCTGCTCCAGAAACATCAGTGGCATTCACATTGCTGCCACGCTTGATAAGGTATGCCACGCAGTCAGTATGTCCATTACTGCATGCAAAGTGAATAGCTGCCCTCCCTTGAATATCAGTTGAATCAACGGATGCCATGTTATCTACTAAGATTTTTAGGCACTGTTTGTGACCATTGCTTGCTGCATAATGTATTGGCTGCGTGCCCTTGACGTCTTTCACATTTTTAAATGCGCCTTTATCGAGAAGCATTTGTAGACACAACTCATTGCCATTACTCGCAGCAACATGGATAGGTTCTTTTCCAAGGTAATCTTTTGCATTTATATCCGCATCCTTCTCAACAAGTAGTCTAAATATCTCAGGATTTCCGTTTGTCGCAGCATAATGCAATACCTCTGTCCCATTCTTACTTTTTAGAGTTAGAATAGCTCCCTTCTGTAACAAAAGTTCAACACATTCAACTTGTCCCTCACTTACTGCAAAAAAAAGTGGAGTTTCGTTTTCATTTGTAGTTGCGTTCACGCTCGCTCCTTTTTCAAGCAAGACGGCTATGCAATCAATATTTCCACTAAATGCTGAAAGATGGATCGGTTGTCTGCCAAATTTATCTTTTGCATTAATATCCGCGCCCCTTTCGATCAAAACGTTTAAGCATTCGAGTTTTCCAGCCGCTATATGGATCGGCTGAGTTTGTTGGTTTGTCTTGTAATTAATATCTGTTCCTTGCTGAAGACACAACTTCAGTGTCTCCGAATTTCCTGCCTTGGCTGCGTAATGAATTGCATGTGCACCGTCTTTCGAAGTAGCCGTTAGATCAGCATCGTTTTTTAACAATAATTCAAGGTATTGCAGACCTCTTTCAGCAGCTATATGAAGTGCCGTTCGGCCGTCTTCCAATACAGCATTCACCTTTGCTCCAGTCATGATGAGTAGCTCCATGCAATCCCTTTGACCACATCGAGTAGCGATATGTAGAGGCTTCCATCCCATCAATGCTTCTGTTTCTACCACAGCACCATGTTTAAGCAGTAAACTTATTAAGTCACAGCATCCACCTGCTGATGCATAGTGGATTGGTTCTAGTTGAACTTTACTGCGAGATCGGATATTAAATCCGTGATTTATAAGAATTTCAACACAGTGTACATGGTTATTGTAGCACGCATAGTGCATTGGACCCATACCAAAAAAGTCAACATCAGTGACATTCACACGTTTTGTCAGGAGCCTCTTCAATGTGTCTTCTCTGCCCCACTCGGCGGCATGGATAATGGCTGTTTTCCCTTCCATATCGATTTTCGAAACATTAGCACCTTTTTCTACAAGCATTGATACCATTTCAGTTGAGTTTAATTCACATGCTATATGCAGCGCTGTTTTTCCTTTCAGTGGACCGCTAGGTTCATCAATATCCATTCTCCATCTGAGAATATATTGAACCATCTCTTTGTTACTTTCCTCCACAGCTGCAACAAATACATTCCGATCAACCGGGGGGTTGACTTTGTGAAAAGTGTCCAATTTTGATGGCTTTACAAGATGCCAAACCTTGTGAAGGATTTTGTCACATCCTGTCTTGGCAGCCCAGTAAATAAAAGTTTGCCACGGGTTATTAATGTCTCGAACACTAGCTAACTGTTTCAAAAGCCCCTTTTTGTTTTTACAAAGAGTATCTTCGAATTTTGCAAAAAATTCTGATGTCCTCTGCTTCACATAGGTAAATATCTCTCCAAGATGACGTTGAGCAAGCTCGTTTACAAGTCTTTTCAAAAAGAGTTTTAAAATTTTATCTTGATCGGAGTTTTCTGCAATAAATTTGACGGCCATGATTTCCGGTTGAGAATTTAAAAGAATATGAAGAGGAGCAAATTCGATCATTTTTATTAAAAACTTTCTGTTGAATGTTGCAATGACTGCTTCTCCAATCAGATGGTGAATAAATGAAACCTGGTTGCCGACAATTCGCACTAGACATTTGCCATCACCTTTGAGAAGTAGATCTAATAACTTGCTTGATTCCAAACCACAACATTCTGAAATTGTTTTAGACAGTTTGTTAATATCTTCCCTTTCACTATCCGTTAAGTTCATAATACCGCCACAGTATGCCAACAAGACAAATCCACAATACATCTTCAAGTTTTCCTCGTAAACGGAATCAAAATATTCCTCTAAGCAGGCGATTGGGTCTCTCTCAGAAATTTTCATCTTCTTTAGAACTGCGCAATTGGCATATAATAAACAGGCAAGAGGAAAGCCTTTAGATTCGTTTCTCCGAACATCGACTAAGTCAATTTCGGGAACGGCAAGACCTCGTAATCTGCAATGGTTTTGTATGATTCCAGACATTTCATTCCCTGATAGCTTCATAGTGTCTGAAGATAAGTCAACAATAAAAGTTTCGTCTGGGAATGAATACTTTTCAACTTTTGTTGAAGCCATCACTCTCTGCAAGATACTATTTCTGGCAGTTGCCACAATGTGAACACATCCTATTCGGAGGATATGCTGTAGCCTAGGCCAAATCTTGAGAAACTTCTCTAAGAGTTGCATATCGTAGTGTCTGGCTCCAAGAAATTCATCGAGAAGTATGATTTGCTTGAACGTAGGTTGACAAAAGCTCTCTAGAAAGCTGATATCTCCTTCGAAGAAGGTGTAACCGTTGTTGCAAAGTTCTAGACTAAGGTGTCTGGCAGTAAAAGTTTTTCCGTGTCCTTGTCCTCCTGTAAGGAGAACCATTCCTTTTCCTTTAAGAACTTCGGCGGCTCTTTTCATAGCTTTAGTTTTAAAGGAGGCAGCATCTTCTCTCGCAAATTGGTTCAGCTGGAGTTTGCTGGCTTCTGATGAAATATAAAATGAAACATTATCTGTATAGTGTTCTTCTATGCCGAATATAATTGAGACATTATCAACATTTTATTCCTTCTAAATTTATTTTGACATTCCGTCTTACGTGTACCCCTAATGTCTACTTGTCAGCGGCTAGAAGATTTGCAAAACCCATATTGTTATTGTATCTTGTTTCTTTGAGATTCTTTAAAAATTAATTTTTGGTCATGGTATCCTCATTCTTGTGGAAAGGAAACTGACGTCTGCCCAGAGCACATGAGTTATTGTGTGTTTCGTTCGACCATGCGACCATTCGACCGTGCGCTACGAAGTTAATATTTGGGATATGAGTGATTGTGGGCCGTTAATGTGTACCTTAAGTTGCCATAAATGGCGTAACGTTAATTGCTGCATCGTCTCGTTATATCAATTAGTGATAACTTTTCACAGTAGTCTTTTCTTTTTTTTATCACAGGAAACCATTTCCTTCGAGTTATGGCTGTGCTTTCTTGTTGAAAGTTATAACTTTAATTTAGCAACTCGTTTAAATATGTTCTCGACATATGTGGTGTTTGCCTGAGGCCGAAAGAAACTATTTACCTTGGATGGACAAGCATTTGTAGGAATGAATCACATTATACAAGCAAACATGTAGATTTGTGCCCCTTTCTAATAAGTTGATCAAACTACTTTTTACTTAATTTATGACTGAACAGAATATGCAAAAGATAGTTTCTGTTTCGCGTTAATAAAATATTATTTTGTGTAGCATAAATACATTTATGTTTTGGTTTATTTTTAAGCATGTAATCGACAAAATTACCTCTTAACGTAAACCATTTAATTCATGATGACCTCTCTTAAAACTCGTCAGTGTGTTCAAAGCAAGCAGTAGAAGTGTCGATTGATGTATTAGGAAATATCAGTGCATTTGTGTAGTATGGATTCTTCAAACAGATCTTGGGCAACTTATTAATATACCTTCCAAATTTCCATACTCTGGTACAGATAATTCTTCATTTGCCATATGCAAACTTTCAATATTTTGTTTTTCATTTATCTAATGTTTTAGTTTTATAAGGAAAAAAGGTATGCAATAATCTTTTAGCAGTTACGACCAGTGAAATATTTCACTGCTTTAACATAATGTGAAATATCTACAGACCTGCGAGCTTCCTCAGCATGGGATCTTTAGTAAAGATTTCTTCCTTGGATAGCTCCTTCTCGATTTCCATATTTACACGTTGACCTTTGGAAAGAAGTACAAATAATAAATGAAATACAATTAATCTCTCTCTCTCTCTCTCTCTCTCTCTCTCTCTCTCTCTCTCTCTCTCTCTCTCTCTCTCTCTCTCTCTCTCTCTCTCTCTCTCTCTCTCTCTCTCTGATTTGGATTTTTAACATAGCTTTAACATTTTTGAGTCATATCGCATCGATGCCTGTAGCGTTTCAGTTTGTAGTGATGTCTAGCAATGGGACATAAAGCCACAGACATATAGCATCATGTCCCACCCAGTCACATTATCCTGATATCAGGCCGACCAGTCATAGCACTAATCTATTAATGCTGAGTGCCAAACGAGTACCATTTTGTTTGTTTTTTGGTACGACTCATCTGGAGTTCGAACCTCAGGCATCAGTAGTGTATGGGGGTAGTTTAAAATCAGCATAGGGTACTCTGGCGACACGATTTTTTAAGGACTAACAGTCAGCATGACGTGCTATAGCAACAAGGGAAATTTTGTATTCGCACAGGTTGGGCCTATATAGCGCCAAGAGGAATGGTACAGTGGTAAGGTGATGTAACGTTACTGGGCACTTGCAACAATGTGGCATGTGGCTGACCTAAATATACGCATCTACTCTAGGTAGGGACAAATATAGTGTAGAGAGAGAGAGAGAGAGAGAGAGAGAGAGAGAGAGAGAGAGAGAGAGAGAGAGAGAGAGAGAGAGAGAGAGAGAGAGAGAGAGAGAGAGAGAGAGAGAGCACATATAACCATAGATTGATGAACATCAATCTATCCATCTATCCTAGATTACTATAAAATCGACTAACCAATTTTTGTGGGAGGAGAGAGAGAATAAATATATACATAAATTATAAAATCGAATATAAAAATTTAGGCTAAAATAAATAATATCTTTTCAAAGCATATGAAGTGGCCCTGAAAAAGGCCGTTGTTTGTTTTGTTAACACCATTCCGTTAGCATAGAGGTCATTGCATAGGTCTTCTTGTCTTCCTCAAACTTCGTCTAACCTCTGGTCCATAATATAAAAACTCTCTTCACACAGCCTTGACTTTCCACATCGATCCATTGTTTCCAAAGGGTTGTATCAGTAATCTGGGTAACGTCTCATGATGATCTGACATATATGGGATTGTCAGGTTGAACAGCATCGACGATAGAAGGCAAGACGATTCTACGTTGGTCCACATTTTTTGTGACGAGAACAGGTGAAGGGGATGAAGTGAACCACGTTTATTTAGAGTGGAAGGCCGGATTGAAACGGATTGAAATTGTTCATTAATCCCAACACGTGTTAAAAATTCAATCACTTCGCGGAGTGTGTTTCCTGTGACGTCACATTTCTTATATAGGTGCGCCAAGTCTGTGCGCATTGAATCGATATGACATTGTTTTGTGAAACAAGCCGGAACCTAAGAAGATGATGAATTGAGGTGCACCGGCTGTGGAGACGAAAAGTGATGGCATAGTAGCGGCTACCAAAGTGAATGTAACTTCCAAAAGATGTTGATTTCAACTTGGATTTAGTAGATTTTCTTTTTTCGGAAATATTTGTTCCTGTACCAGTACCTTGTACCTTCGCCACTTGCTCCTTTTTAACCACACGTCGAAGATATTAAACAAAGACAGAAAGAAGAATTGGAGACATTTACAGCAGTATAAAGACGCATAACAAGCATTTCTCCTTAAACAGCAACAGCGAGAAGAAGAGGCAAGAAGAAAACGACAGGAAGAAGAAGCGATAGAGAAGAAACAAAAGCTAGAAGAGAAGGAGAACAGTAAAAGTCAAACGGTAACGGTACTCTTGAAAAATTTTGGCTGTGTTAAGAAGTCCGAAGCAAATCAGACTGTTTTATTACGACCCAAGAGAAAAATACCTTCCCGAGCCAAACAGCCTAACCCTATGACTACACCAGAGATACCACCTCAGTGATTTCTACTAAATCATTAACAGGAGCAAGTCCACAATAAGGCCTTGGCCGTTGCAGGAGATTACAACAGTTAAAGCTGATTGCTTCTCGTTCCTGAGTTTATTTTTGAAAAATAAACATCGAAAATGCTTTTTAAAGCGACTAACTTCTTTCAAAAATAGAGACTATTCATTTTGCCAAAATCGAAATCAAACTCAAAATCCCCTTTTAACCCTACGATGTACGTGCTGTTAATAAATGAGTGTAGGTCGTTATTATTCTAAACATTCGAAACCCAGAGATTTTTTACGTTTTTCAGTCTGGTCAATTCTAGTACAAATTTGTTTACAACACAACACAACACCTTTAAAAAGTTCATTACTTATTCTGTGTATTTTTTCTTTCACTGTTTCCGTTTTTATTTCAATTTCTTCACTTTTCCTTTTGTTTCTGTCTTTTTCTTCATCACATTTTTCTCGTCCTCTTTTCATTTCGGTCTTTTTTTCTGAATCTGACGGGGTTATTCCTTTGCAGAGGGCACCTTTTTTCCTTCTTCCCCTGTTCCTATTGTTTCTTAGGGCACTCTGAAAACCAATGTCCTTTCTCTTTACAATAATAATAGATATATTTCCTTTTTTCTCTTTCGGCACTGGTCTTGCTTTTATGACGATCTGGACATTATGCAGCCCAATGCTCTTTGTTCTGGCAGATATAGCAAGTAGCTTGACTTTAATTTCGAAAAGAGGAAGAGTAGTCTGTCGACTTGTCTGAAGAAAACTTTCGTATGACACCTCGCAAAGCCCAGAAGTTCGATCTGTGGGGGTTCTTCCATCGTGACGATCGGTTTGAGAGCGAAATGAATACTGAGAGGGAAGTCACCAGCACTTTATATATGCGATGTTTATATATGCATGGATATACAGGGGACCATGGCGTTTAAACTGTAGTTATTTGACTTTTTTGCAATCAAGATAAAACGTTCGAATCATTTCGTGATTTATCGCCTTACACAGTAGCTGAAGCATTGGCTCAAATTCGTGTCAGCGATTTTGAAGATGAGATGAGTGAACCAGAATCTAAGACCGGAGAGTCTACACCAAGCCAAAGTCTATTACCATCAGGAAACCCTGAAAAGTACTACCACATCAGAGAGACGGACAAACGCTTCTCCAGATAATTTAGAATACGGCCTATATGTACGCGGTGAAGTTTAAAGATTTCAACTCCGACGTACCCTTGGAAAATGAAGAGGGTTTCATCACCAATGTGTGGGATTCTTTGTTAACAACACTGAAACAGCAATGTCAAGCCAACAACATCTAAAGACGCAAGGTTCACAGCGGAAAAGTGTTTATCACCGCCTGAGATTGTGCCCTATTTGTGGACAAGGCATACGTATCAATAGTGCCAAGACTAACGTTTGTAAGGGAAAGAAGCGATGTCACATTTATCGCCAACTCGTGGACTTGGGACATGGATGCTACATTTAAAAAATACCAATCCAAACATGAAGAAGTAAATAATGACCGGAAGAAAGACAATTTCATCTTTTTCGATTTCGAATACATGCAATAGACTGGCCTTCACGTTCCTAATTTCTGCGTCGCTCACCCAGCGTGCGGGAAGTGCATCCAAGAGCTTATCTTGACTCATTGCCCTTACTTTAGCAAGATTCCTGGAGAACGTGAAAAAATCTTTTGGGGGCCTAACACACTATCCGATTTCACCCAATGGATCTTACACCCTATTCACAAAACGTGGAGTAAAGAAGACATCGAACGTTACAGAGATTGTCATCGTTATGCTACGGTGATGGCTCACAATTTTTCGGGATACGATAGACAATTTCTGTTGAGATACTATACGGAACAAAGTACTGAAGGTCCAACAGTTACTTTGAACGGAGCCAAAATCATTTCCACGCAAGTGAGTCAAGTGAAGTTTAAAGATTCGATGAGGTACTTTGCCATGCCTTTGAGTCGCATGCTTAAAACCTTAGGAATGACAGAAATGGCCAAAGGCTATTTTTTCACTTTTTCAATATAGAATCCAATCAACACATCGTTTTACCCCATTTGCATGAGGCTCACTACGACGACTCCGACAACAGGCGGGCCAAATAACGAAAAGTTTTGTACGCTTGGTACCAGATCCACGCCTCGGACCCTCTCGACTTTCAGGAAGAAATGTTAAAATATTGTGGATCCGATGTAGACATTTTACGACGTTGCTGTGCAAAATTTTGAAAACTGTTCATGGAATAGGGATGGATCGATCTTTTGAAAGAAGCCTGCACCATTGTCAAAGCGTGTTCCTTAGAGTACAGCCAACGATTCATGCCCGAAAACACCCTAGCTGTCATTAGTCCTCAAGCAACCAATTTTGTCAAATGTCGATACTCGGTCAAAGCCCTACGCTGGTTACATTACTTGTGTGACAAGGAAGACAAATGAATCTAACACGCTCTCAAAGGAGGAGGCGAAAACACTAACGGAAGAGATTCAGTAGGTCTTGGAAAACCCACAGATCGTGTACGAATTTAAGGGATGCTTATTTCACGGATTTCTTTTCTGCTACCCTCAACGTAACACTAAAAATCAGTTTTTACAACGGACCATGTAAGAGTTGTATCACTCCACTTGTCAGCGACGATTCAAGTTAGAAGAGCAAGGATAGTAAGTGGTGAAAATGTGAGAACATGAGTACGATCACGGATTGAAAACCGATACCGAGTTTAAGCGCATCGTGGAAGTTGCAAGCTGGTGGACTCTCTGAACCCAAGGGATAGTTTGTACGGAGGACCAACGAATGCCACCTGTTTGCTGTACCAAGCCGAAGAAGAGAAAGGAGAATAAATCAAAAGCTTGAACGTGGGTTCTCTGTATACGTACGTGTGCAAATATTATCACTTTCTCCAGGGGCACTCGCAATTGCTGACCGAATATATTGACGTGAACATTAGACAATATAGACAATATGAAGGACTGATTAATTGCAAAGATTAGCCTTCCACATACTTGTACCATCACATTTTACGATATCATTCTCAAGGAAAACTGATGTTTCCCTTGTGCCGTACTTTGTGCTAAAACATACAATCTTGTCCGCACACTCAGAAAGAACGTTTCTACCCACAAGAGAGAGTTTGCAAAAACTTCTCTAGCGGTGATACCCTCTTCCTCTTTAGCGGCAGTGGCCGCTGATTACAAAGTATTTGGCCCCCAGAATCAAAGTCTAAGAGAGATCAGGCATGTTACAGAGTTTACTTGATTTGTCTAAGCAAGAACTGTCCCGATTTAGTCCGTTGAGAATTTCTCCACGACGTGTGTTGCCTGCCGTCAAGTTGATATCACGTAAAGACAAACAGTGGCGACACATTCCGGTATAAAAAGACTCAAGTCTCAAGTAAAAGAATCAAGAAAACCATAGGGAGTAATTGTTTTGAGCTGCTTTACATCTAAAAATGTAACTTGCAAGAAGTGCACACCGTCACCGTTCTTCTGCCCAAAAAGGAGAAAGAAAAAAAATACCGTCACGTTATCCTAAAAAGAAGAAGATTGTTTAACAGGAATGAGATAAGATCTTTACTCAATTTATCTAAATGAGCTGGGTATAGACTTAAATAAAAGGACGCAAGTCAATCCATGGATGTCAATATAAGTTGAGTACCAAAAGATGGCTCCTCATCGTCGTTCTTCTGTCCAGAAAGGGAAAGGAAAAAGACAATTTGGTCATTCGAAAAAGTACTTAGCTAATCATAGACATCACTCCCAGAAAAAACACACACGTTCAAAGAAAAAGAAGAGTCATCAAAGAGGATGATCGTTTGGTAACTTTGGAAAACATATTGTCACCTTTATGACGAAGTGATAGTCCCAAAAAAGGATAAAAGGCTCTATGTCAAGTCATCGACGGAATCAATAAACAAAGATGACACCTAAAAGAAGTGCACAGCACTCTAGTTAAACAAGGAACGAAAAGGAAATGACTGCCTCCTTGTTTAGCCAAACATTGGGATTTGTTGTCCGTCTTGTCCAAAGCTCCTCCACCCATACAAAAACAAATGATTCAAACTGCTTCCAAAGATGTCATCGATACCGTGTGCGAATGTTGTCTGAATGTCTTGAAAGGAAATTTACCTTTGTCTAAACACCAGAAAAAAAATGCTTACCCAAACATCGACTCGGTCTTCCCAAATGGTCCAAAAGAAAATACTTATTCGTCAAAAGACAAAGATGCTGAAACAACGTGGTGGATTTTTGCCCATTTTGCCTATATTGTTAGAACTCTGGTTACAAGTCTTGTGGCGGGAGCTGCTTCACAAGGGATAAAAAGAAACTCTGCTCAAATCGGCCTTTCGTACAGTGGCTCCCGTGTCGAAACCGATAGTGATACGGAGATTGCATACCGTGAAAAATTCCGCGTTGACACGCGGTAAAAAATTTCTTAAAAATGTAATAATTTGACAAACAAAACCCGAAAGAAGCTTTCTTAAGAGCAGGCAAACATGTTTTGCTTTTAACAGACAAAGACATTTTGGGCCCACGCGAGACTCCTATAAATGCTACGGGCGCGGCTGAGTCAGATATTCTTGCTTCCCTGACGCCATAGCAAGGACAAAGCAGAAAAGGACGACGAAAACACCCCTTGAGAGCACTTTACGCCTTCAGAGCTAGAAAGACTAAGAAAAAAAAACGTCCGAGACTTAGACTTTTTGATTACTAAATTGTAAAGAAAAAAAAGAAAATGATGCACTTAGAGTCTAGCGCCTGTTCCAAGTCGGAACTGGATCTGTTTGCCATGCCACTCACTATACTGACAATGCAAGAATCCCAATGGGCCGAATTTCATCTCGTCTTATCTTTGAGGGATTCAGCTCTCTTCGAGTTTGAAGTAAAAGGACAACCCAAAGATTACATCGATTTGAATAGCAGTTACTTATATCTGAAACTGAAAGTGGTAAAAACCGACAAAACAAATCCGTCAGCTGATGCCAGAATAGATCCCGCCAACAATTTTATGCATTCCTTCTTCAGTGAAGTGGATTTGTACTTGAATAACAAACTGGTCGGCAGTAGCATGGTTAACCTCTTGAAGTACGGACAGAGGCCAAGAACACTCATTTGGATGCTTGCGTGGTTTGGAAACCTGATACCTCAGGTGAGAACACATTTAACGACACAACAACTGTAGCAGAAGATGACAATCCTCATAATGCGGAATTTATCGCTCTCCGAGAAAAAATTCCGGAAGGATGTAGCTTAGAACTGATTAAGCGTTTGCATTTGGACATGTGGTTGCAAAACATGTATTTGCTGAACGGCGTGGATTTTCGTCTCAGACTAAATCGTAGCAGCGAATCCTTTCATTTGATGACTCATATTAACGAGTACAAAACCATCATCCAAGAAGCCTAACTTTACATGCGTCGCTCAGAAGTATTACTTAAAGCGGGAAACGACATAAATCACACCTTGAGCAGAGAGACGGCTAGTATGTATCCGATACGATGTGTAGAAACATTCACCATAGCTGCTGAACTCCGACCCAAGATTGAAGATCATCTATTCCAAGGACAGTTAACCAAACGTTTAATCGTTGGTATAGTCAGCAATGCAGCTCTCAAAGGAACCCCAAATCAAACTCCTCTCGAGTTTAAGCACCACAAAGTGTCCAAGATGGACGTCATTCGCGATGACAAAACACTGTGTACCAAACCCTTTGAACATGACTTTACGCTGAAGAATTACTTGAGATCGTACGAAACTATCGGGTAACTAAGAACCAACACCAGCCACCGTATTTCGTACGAAGATTATATCAGAGGTTACACTTTTTGCGCCATTGATTTCACTCCAGACCAAGGTTCCCCCTGCGTCTCCGGGATTGTAAAATTGACCCGACGTGCCTCGTTACGTGTCGCAAGAGACGACAAAGTAGAGAAAACCTGTTTACCGTGGGTTGCAACCCGTGTCGGAAGAAGAAAGGATCCTGGTAATTGAGCGGAGGATTTCCGAAGCAATAGACAGGTGGTCGGGATTAACCCGGTCTCGATAAATCGGCTGGTCTCGCCGAGCCCTAGGTGGTCTTTAGTTACTTGCTCTCGTTCTTTATCTTTCTTCTTGTAGCTCTCTTGATGCCACCGCTGCCCCTATATTATATCCCTTTAAATTTCCCTTTCCCACATATTCGAAGACTTCCTAGAAGGTGGTGGCTTATCGGGAGTTAATTATACCTACTGAGTATATCACATCTGTATCCATGACACTTGAAAAGTGTCTCCTTGAGCAGAACGATGGTCTGCTCCTTGGCGGGTGGGGTGCACGGGTGACGAAATAACAAAAAAATAAACAATGGAAAATGAAAAATATCTCAACTAAAGAGAACAAAAACCATTTTCAACTCTGATGATGAGCCATGTAGTGTGGACTCTTTTCCTCGATTAATATCATCGAGTCTAAAGATGACGCCAAATCACTTTCAGCACTGTCTCCATTTATGGTTGAAAAGACTATACTTGGATTAGTCGGAAAACACAAAAGCGTTAAAAAAAAAACTGAAATCAGGTGGTCTACTTTTAGAGTGTGAACGCAAGGCACACGCTGAGAGTATCCAGAAAAATTAAAACCTTTCATGAGATACCAGTAAGTTGTTTCGCACATTCATCATTCAATACATCAAAAGGCGTCATTCGTTTTCGTGACTTGGCAGGAGTAAGCGACAATGAAATGAACTGAATGTGCCACTGAAGACCGTATAATTCGCATTAAACTCAAAAACAATCTGCAGGACACCAACACCGTTATCCTCACATTCAGCAAACCAACAATACCTAACGTTGTCAAAGTTGGCTTTTTACGGGTCATGGTTGAGATATGTATATACCAAATCCCCTTCGATGCTTCAAATGTAAAAAATGCGGCCATCACGAAGATGGATACTCAAAAAGCCAAATATGCGGTAGATGCGGAGACTTTCTCATTGGGAATCCTAGTAAAGAGCTACTCCGCATTGTGTGAACTGTGGAAAGGAGCATCATGCGAATTCAAAGGATTGTGATACCTGTAAACAGGAGAAGGATATACAGAGGGTTAAGTACACCTCCAACATTTCCTTTCCAGGGGCCAGAAAGCTTGTACAAGCTAGGACGTTCCTTTCCGGCTCGGCCTTATCAACTGTAGTGAAAAATAATTCAACAGCAACGAAGGACGTTCAAACCCAAACAAGCCCACCTGAAATCACTTAAAGCTCAAATATCCCACACTATCAACCTCAGAAAAACTCAATATCGACTCAACCAACTTTCAATAACACTCTACCTCCAAAATCACCAAAAATAAAAAGTCGCAAACAAATAGGCAGCAAAAGGGCTCCGATGACCACATAAAACTGCACAACAGGTTTTGAGACTTTGGAGACATGGATGCAGAAGAAACTTCCCCATATCCTCAGGGTAGCTCCAAACATGCAAATACAAAATTTGATCCCGTTCTTGCTACAGAGAAATAAACACTAATATGTATGCGTGCAAAGTCTAAAAAGATCCATAATGAAGAACAGCATCATAAAATGAAATTGTCGAGGACTTAAAAGCAATTACAATGACATACTTCTGTTTTTAAACGAACATGATCCTGCAGTGCTATTTCTGCAGGAAACCTTTTTAAAAGACACAGACAAACCCACATTTAAAAACAAATCCTCTTATAACACCTACTTAAAAACTGGTGACAGGGCCCCTGGAGGAATTTCCGTTATTGTAAACAACTGGGCTATTCATAGCGCTTTTCCCTTCAATACAAATTTACAAGCAATAGCTTGTAAGCGTCACACTTCATCGAGTGATTACCTTTTGTTCTATTTATATACCACCAAACAACAACTTAGTACCAAATGATTTAGACAACCTTTTTAAACAACTCCCTACACCATTTGTTCTACTTGGGGATTTTAATGCCCATAACATTTTATGGCGATCTAACCATATAAGCGACAAGGGCAAAATGGTTGAAAGTTTCATTATTAAAAAAGACTTGTGTCTATATCACACCAAATCCCTAACATATTTACACCCAAGTACGGGTACATTGCAAGCAAGTATTTTAAACATCATCTTCTCCGATTTACTATCAGAACTTAATAGAAAACTGGAGAATCCATCATTAGCTAATATATACTGAGCTGAGCACCTCGCACAATATAGTATACTGTTTGTTACCTAGCCATGTTGGGATTAAAGGTAATGATAAAGCATATCGCGCTGCTAAAATGGCCCTATCATTAGAAACATTTGATTTTAAAACACCATATACTGATTTTAAACGTAGTATCAAAGACTGATTACGTTAAAAATGGCAGGCATCATGGAATGATGCCGTGAATAACAAACTTCATGCCATCAAGCCAACCCTAGGAGCATGGACTCCTTCCTACAGAGCCGACCGTAGGGAGGAGGTAGTCATTGCAAGAATTTGAATCGGTCATACTTATTTAACCCACTCTTACATACCAAAAGGAGAAGACCCACCTGAATGCATATCTTGGAATGAGCCATTCGCTGTTAAACACTTTATGTTGGCGTGTTTCGACCTCCAACCTACGCGTAATCAATATTATAATGTGCATGACATGAGGGAGCCCTTTGATACAGTTAGTATTTCTTATATTATAGACTTCCTTAAGAAAGTAAACATATACCATAAGTTATAGCTTTTATGTTATCACCTTGAACATTTTTTATGTGCTATATATGTACGGTCGCTAGATTTTAATTATCATTCATCTGTTTTCGTTGTCATACATCATTTTCATTCTCCGTTGATTGGGAAACCTTTTTTATTTATCACCGTTGCATTTTTTATAGTTTTACCTATAACTATTTGTTTTCGTATCGCTGGTCAATACGAAACTTTTTACCACTTGTAAATAATGAAAGATATAAACTTTTGTATGGCGCTAAATAGCCGCATTGTGCTTGTGCGCCGTAAAAATTCAACCAACCAACCAGACAAAGGCAGCGATGAGAGACATATTGTCAGATGACAAATGATTCAGAAAAAAAAAAAGATATCATTAAAAGGGAAAAATCACAGTCCCTCTCTCCCCAGGCACTTAAAGTAGTAAGCACCATAAAAACAACTAGGTTGTGCACTTCTGATATAAATTAAAATGCAATTTATACATTTATATACATTTATACCCAAAACTCTTATTTAAAGCACACCACAAGGTTTCTACTGATATGGGGGACGTGGTTGTTTAAAAGGGCAGTTTGTGTCACTATGCACATTTTGTAAATGTATTATTCTGACCGCATGTTTTGATTACAGTTTTGATTGATCATATTTGTACATTTAAACCATATCTAATCAGAAACTAACTTATAATGTGTGTGCTATAGAGAAAAAGGACACTTTAGATAGAACGTAAATCAATTTACGTTTAAGAGAATGAATATATCAAGTAAGTTTTCGTCATAATAATACATAATTCTATAATATAAAATATTCTTTCGCAAAAGGAAACACTCTCTATAAAATACATTACATCCATTACAGCCGCGATCAATATAATATATTCGCTCTCAAACGAAATCCACATAATATATTATATGGAGTATAGTCGCGATCTGCCTAGCTTAGCCTCATTGTCGCGATACCTTAATATTCATGAGGATCTCATTAAGAATGGTCTATACAGGCCCAACGTGTGCTGATACAAAATTTCCCTGGTCACAATAGTACCCCAAGCTGATTTGGTTGTCGCTAAAAACGTGTGGCCAAAGTACCCCAGTATGATTTTTGATGATAACTCCCATTGTCGCTAAACTACCCACATACGCTACTGGTACCCTATTTAGACACTCTAACCACCAAGGCCACTGGAGCTATCTAATGAAATTAATAATTATCTGCACGTACATACATACATACATACATACATACATACATACATACATACATACATACATACATACATACATACATACATACATACATACATACATACATACATACATACATACATACATACATACATACATACTACTCTCTTCTACTTACTTACTTACTTACTTTCGTTATGGCACAATCACTTTTGTAAAGACTAATTCATCTGAACGCATCATATAAAACAACATAATCGCAACAACTGTGTGACCCCCCCCCAAAAAAAATATGAAGGTTAAACATAATAGTCTTTAAGATTAGACTAACACGTTAAAATCAAAGTTCTTAGAACAAAAGGAAATGGGAATAGGAAATGAAGTTAAATCTAATACAAAACTAAAGTTAATTGTTCCACAAATAGTCAGTATACCGGTTTCGATAGAGTTAAAGAATACACCCTGATTCAAAAGATTGTGAAATGTTCTTTTGTATCGAGGAATACGTTTTCGGAATTACACAGAAACTGAGCATCCATAAAAAGAGGTTGGACTTACCTAAGATAGTCCTTATTCCTTAATCATTTCTCGTGCAATATCACATCAACATACTATCTATGGATACAAGACATACAAAAGACTGATATTCTCTACGCGTTACCATTATTAGCCAACTATTCGATTTCACGCAGAATAAAAACGTCTTGTCAAAGTCAAACAAAAGAAGAACAAAAGACTTCTTTTGTTTTGATATGTTAGCTTATAAGAAAAAAAGTTTAGTGTGGATACCCAATAGCTGGCTTTCAATGTCTCCGAAAAAAAGATAGCATTTCTCTTTGCTAGTGCAGTTATTAAGAGATCACCGTCTGTGTTATTCCATAAAGGTGCTAAATTGTTCATGTGGATGAACATTTAAAGAAAAATATTTATCATATTTCCACTGGGTATTCTGTTGCAAATTCATTCTGACGGAACTCTCCTTACACGTTGTTATAACGGTTTATGTTTCAAGATAGTATGTGCGTACTAATACGGTTCAGTACTTCGCATGTCAATATTTGGCCTATGTGAAATGTCGTTTTCGACTAGTCTTTGCATATTTTCATATACCCTCATATATGGAAACCTACCTATTTATCATTTCCAGTTATACAAAAGTACATATCAAAACGGTACCGGCCTTAACAAACGCGGGGCCAGATTTGGATCATTTTGGCGGTACCCCATGGATCATCCCCCCCTCACCCGGTGAGCACGGCATTTGGAAATAAACTTTTAAACAAGTTTTATATGATTCAAAAGTGTTTTCTTCCTATACATATATTTTTAAAACTTATCACTTTAAGCGACTCGCACTATTATAAATAATTGGTACATACCATTTAATCAGTTTGTTGAGAAGAGGGAAGTGAGTTTTGTTGCTGAAAGAAAAGGTATGACAGTTTATTAAGCGCATTTTTTTTTTTCAACACACATGTACTTTCATCCTCCAATTACTGCCAAGATTACGAGATCTAAGATCTGGTTAGTATCAAGGAAAATTGCTGAAATATTTCCGTTATTTTGCGCGGTTAAAAATCAGACGGTAAATCACATATTAATTAATATATGTCATATATTGTTTTCATTTGCTTCTTGTATTTCAGAAATTGCTCATTATGACAAGACATGACCACGTCACTAATTCAATACAATGCTTATATCTCACAGTGAGTTTCCTTGATCAATACCATGACTTTTTTTTTTACATTGAGTTACCTCATTTTGACGGGATGACTGCAATGCTACAATGCTGTTGGATTGTAAAAAGATAATCCAAATGTCACCTGCAAATAAGTGTACCCGTTAATAACTGTATCACACATAATTTTAAGTTGTATTTGATATTGTCTTCTCTCCACAGTGAATTCTGTGCACCATGGTAAAATTTGCCTACAGAATGGAGAAAACAGTAGAAAATGGTACACATTGCAGACAACGTTACAATGCAACTTGCAGCAAATGGAGTAGAGTGAGAATGGGGATTTCTATTACCGCTAAGGATTAACTCCTTGAACATGTGCCACAATGAAACTACTGGGTGGCAAAACAAGGGCCCTTCACGAAGTCGAGACAGCGAGATTTTTTTTTTAAAAAAAAAACTGTTCCCTATCCCGACAGACGTTATAGATGTCATGGCTTCCTACCTAGTGCTGTTATTTATCGTAGCTCTACCTGCAGCTGAAATGGCCTAAGCTTGTTGCCGTTGTGCGGAACAGATTAATCTGAAACAAAATTCATCTCTGCTTGCCTGATTCTCAACAACCGCACATGGCCACTGCCGATCTAAAAACGACTCGAATTGTAGTTGTTGGGCATGATGTTATGGAAACATCACGGAATGTTGAACCATTATGACGCATTTTTCTTGGCAACCAAAATATTTCTATGATCTTTCAGATGCACATACGACTGATTGTATCAGAGGCTTTTGTCAGGTTGATAAATGTCGTGTATAAATTTATGGTCACTCATATTTAGAAAGTTTCCACCAGTAATGTGAAATATTCAATACTCGACTGTCATTTCACACATTTATGTATATGAATCTCTCTTCATCTCTCTCAGCAACGGCAATAAAACCTCACAATAGTCAAACATGTTTGAAATTGTGTGGGTGGTAGACAGGGAAACCCAGAAGTAGATAAATAAATAAACAAAAAGTGAATTAATTTGTTTTAACACTCCTTTTCAAACATAAAATGCTGATATAAGAATTTGTGATTTGATATATTGTGGACTTGTGATATTGCCTTTCAAGCTATATTTTCCGGGGAAGGGCCTCTTCCATGAAAAATGATTAAATATACAATTATCAACTTTTTGGTTTCATACAAATTTTAATGGCGTGGAATTACCATCAACTAATACTGTTCCTTTAGGAATGGAAATGTGCGTAATAGTATTTTCACAGAAATGCAGTAGGCTGGTTTCAAAATTCAAAACAATTGAAATAAAATAATTATTTTCATGAAAATTTATAGTATTGTAGTTTCATGTAGATAGAGATACAGCCGCAGAGGATCCCAGAGAAAACAATATACTTACATTCACGGCAATCACATGTATTGAGATTATTCCGACTACTAAATATGGAAAACGAAAACGAGTATAGCATATAGCATAGTGTATCAAAGTCCAGGGCCTCATTTGGTATATCATTACGCTGTAAACAAGTTTCAACATTGGTTCTCTCTTAAACGGGTGGGGTTGATGTGGGGGCATATTGGTCCTGTTCTTCATCCCTGAGTCAGCAGTGGGTAAACGTCATTTTAATTTAATGTTTTGTGTATTTTTGATTTCACCCTCTCCTACCAACCGCAGCGGCAGATAGCCAAGGACTGCATCCATCTCGCAGATAGTTACTTCAAGGACAACCTTTCACTCAGCTGGAAACGGAGAGATGGATGTATAGATGAACGAAAGGTATCACAACATTCAGAACCCTTTTAGATAAAAAGCTAGGCATAAAAAAACAATATAAAAAAACCACATCTCACCTTGTATAGAATTTTGCTGAAAGTTAATAATGCTATCAACTTTGCAGTATTTAAGCTCATTTGTCATCACAGGAAATCTTCAGCTTATGATTTTGCGTATACAGATTTATTAGATAAATAAGTTGAGAGAGAGAGAGAGAGAGAGAGAGAGAGAGAGAGAGAGAGAGAGAGAGAGAGAGAGAGAGAGAGAGAGAGAGAGAGAGAGAGAGAGAGAGAGAAGCATTGCTGCAGATTCCAGAATGTCCTAAATGCTATGAAAGTAAAGTTATTATTATTATTATTATTATTATTATTATTATTATTATTATTATTATTATTATTATTATTATTATTATTATTATTATATTATTTTAATTGATAAAGATCATTGCATGCTGTATTGAAAAGGAGGAAAAATGAGATTATTGTTTTCTTCCGTTTCATAGTACACGTTGTTCTGCTATCCGTTCCTATACAAGACGTTAATATATTTGTAATGTACATAGCTGTGACATATATGATTAAAATTTTACATACAGGCTGATCGTCAACAATCTGTGGGATTTTATATTCATGGCTGAAGATATATATATATATATATATATATATATATATATATATATATATATATATATATATATATATATATATATATATATATATATATATATATATATATATATATATATATCATAGGAATCGTTACAAAATTTCAGACTTTTAAAGAATTAATTAAGTTTCACATGCTTTATATATTGGTTTAAAATAGTTTTAAAAAATGATTAGATTCGACTTTGCTTTCTCCGTGTCAGCATCCATTCATTGCATATTTCATTTATTAAAATATTAATTATTTAATACGGTTATTTATACATGTTTATGCATTACGAAGTAGTATGCGTTTGGATTAGTGGGCTTTAACGACAGTTTTCAGTGCACGATATACTATATATGGCGAACACATATTTTGTGGAGGAAGAATCTGGGAAGAACACCAGTCCTCGAGATTGGCAAGTTTTTTTTAGCATACTCACGTTGTTCGTGCCTATACTCGAATTCACGCGGACATAGATGAGATGTGTGAGTGGTTAGTAAAGACGATCGCCTTAGGCACCCCTATTCCGAGCAAAATTTGCTCCTGTGAGAGCAGATTGGAATGGCGGTACTTTTTCCATCAACTATATTATAGTAATCAAACACAATTAAGAAGCACACAAAGTATTTTACACCATCAAATATTTTATGCAGGAGTCTATTTGGTGTTAATGACAACGATTTTCGTCTTCTTCCTTTAACTTTAAAAAACGTTTCACAAAGTCAAGATCTAAGGTATAGGTTATTCCAGAGAAAGAGATTTTTTTTAAATAAATGAAAACAAACTGATCTGTCTCGGTATATGTTAGAAAGCAGTGAACCAGTCTATAGTCGTTACACACTGGCCCATATGTTCATCACGTGTATTTATAATTTATCAAGTTTGATCGAGAGGAGTCTGTCCAGTCATCTCTCTATGTATTTTTAATAGCTCTTCTATTTCAGTTAGTCCCAGTATCCCTGCATACCGTTCAGCCGTGTGTCCTTCGTTATCGACAATTTTAACATCTATACCATGTTCAAGAAGGTTCTGAACAATCTCCTTGAATCCTCCTCGCGTAGCCATATGAAGAGTCGAGCGTCCATTTTTATCAATGTCGTTGATTTTTGCGCCTTTGGAGAGTAGAACATCAACACACGATGAATGACCTGCTAAAGATGCGCTGTGCAGAGGAGTAAAATCATTCATGGATTTGGCATTTGTATCGCTCCCTTCCTCTAATAATAGCTCAACACATGCTTCATAACCTTGACTCGATGCATAATGCAATGGCTCCATTCCTTCATTATCTCTTGCTTGCACGTCCACCCCAGCCTGAAGTAATTCCCGGATGCACTCAGTGTGACCATTACCAGCAGCGAAATGAATAGCTTGTCGGCCGCTGTTGTCTGTAGCCTGGGTATTAGCTCCAGCCTGAATCAGCAATCTGATGCACTCAATGTGACCATTATTAGCTGCAAATTGAATTGCCTGCGTGCCTCTGTTGTCTGTAGCCTGAGTATCAGCTCCAACCTCTATGAGGTACATCACACACTCCTGATGTCCGTTTGATGCTGCATAATGAATGGCTTCGGTTCCTCCATTGTCTTTTGCTCTAACATCAGCTCCTTTCTTCATGAGAATCTCAAGACAATCTCTATGGCCATTACTAGCGGCAAAGTGAATAGGTTCTTTTCCGTCCTGACTTTTTTCTCTGACATCAGCGCCATGGTCTAGAAGTATTGTTGTACATTGCAGAAATCCTTGACTTGATGTCAGGTGAAGTGGTACCACTCCGGTATTGTCTCTTGGTGAATGAGATGCACCTCTCTCTAATATGATCTTCAGACACTCACTGTGACCTTGACTAGCGGCATGGTGTATTGGTTCTGTCCCATCTAGTGTTTTCGCTTGCGGATTGGCACCCGCATCCAGGAGGAGGATTAGAGCTTCTTTATATCCTTGAGACATAGCGTCATGAATTGGCTCTTTACCTTGGAAATCTCGAGCTGATATATCTGCATTGCTGTCAAGAAGCAATTTTATGCACTCGATATTATTTTCAATTGTGGCCAGATGCAATGGTCGTAATTCTTGCTGACCTTTAGAATCTACGTCTGAAAGTGGGAGAAGGAACCTAACAGTTTCAGTATGACCCATGATAACAGCCAGATGAATGGCCTGAAATCCTGCCATATCTCTTGCACGTACTTTTGCACCATTATTGACTAGATATTCTGCACACTCTACATGTCCTTGTATACAGGCTTCATGCAGTGCCGTTTTGCCCATCTTATCCACGGCATCGACATTATAGTCACGAATAAGCATGAAAACCACGGATTCGAGATCTCCACTCGCCGCCGCGTAGTGGAGTGGTCTTCTTCCTGACGTATCTTGAGCGTCGATGCTAGCACCATAATCAAGAAGCCTCACGACGCAATTATGATGACCGCCGTTGGCGGCTAGATGAAGAGGCTCAAGACCGTCGAAATCTCTATCACGGACATCTGCTTCTTGCTCTACCAATAAAGAAAGACATTCTTCGTTGCCGTTACTTGCTACATAATGAATTGGGGATCTCCCTTTCTGATCCTTCACATAACAGGCGACCCCATTTTTTATTAAATACTCTATGCATTGGTCATGTCCATTACTGGCAGCATAATGTATTGGACAAACACCTTCATTATCTGCGGTACAAAGGTCTGCTCTTTGAGAATGTAGGAACTCCAGACAGTCGACGTGGCCATTGGAGGAAGCAAAATGTACTGCTTGCCTTCCGCCACTGTCTTTAGCTAATACATCTGCTCCATGATTGATCAATAATGCAAGCGATTCAACACACCCATAGGTAGCCGCGTAGTGAATTGGCTCTGTACCATCCTTACTCTTCATTGAGACATTGGCTCCCTTTTCTATCAATAACTCAATACAATCTACAAAACCTCCAGAGGATGCAATAGCGATTGGTTCCTGACCCATCTCGTCACGTGACAGAGGATTTACTCCTTCTAAAAGTAGCAAGCATAGGCAATCTCTATGGCCATTACTAGCGTAGTGAACTGCTTGTCTGCCCGATTCGTCTTTTGCGTGAATATCAACGTTGGTTTTGAGTAGATATGATAGGACTTCAAACCGACCGTTAACAGACGCTTCATGAAGTGGTACTCGTTTACATTTCGTTTCTGCCTCGAGATCAGCACCCTGGGATACAAGAAACTTTACCAATTCTAAATTCCCCGATGAGCATGCTAAATGAATTAGCAGATTTCCATCACGATCGCCATCATTTATATCAATACATTTCTCAGACAGGACCATTAAGCAGTCTATATGCCCATGATATGCTGCAGTGTGATAAGCACTTCTACCGTGTTTTGTTTTTGCACTTGGATTAGCACCTTTGTGTAAATAAAGTTTTACATTTTCGGTCTTTCCCCATTTCGCTGCAAAATGCAATGGCAGGACATCATTTTCTGTCTTGGCCTCTAGAGATGCCCCATTTTTTAGAAGTATATCTGCGATTTCACTATTGTCTGACAAAGAGGCGAAATGAATCGGTTGTAATCCATTTTGCGTTGTGGCTGATACGTCTGCTCCTTTACTCAAAAGGAAGCGTACACTTTCGATATGACCACTGTAACAAGCGTAGTGGAGAGCTGTCATGCCCAAAAAATCATGGGTGGAAATTTCGCCTTCCTGTAATACGAGAAGCTTCAATATATCTACTCTTCCAAATTCAGAGGCAATGTGCAATGGTGTCTTACCTGAACGATCTACTTGGTTTACATCTGCACCCTGGCCAATTAACAAAATAATTGTTTCCACTGGAGCCACCTCCACAGCTATATGGAGAGGAGTTCTTCCACCCAAAGCTACATTGACGTCTAGTTCCCACGAGTTTATGCGTGTAAACACGTAATTATTTCCTTCTTCAGTTGCCCCAATCAGTACCAATGGATCCATGTCCAAAATGTAATTTTGAATGCAGGGGCAAGTTAAAGGTTTAGTGGCACTCCAGATTCTGTCCAGGAAGTCATTCAATCCAGCCCTTGCTGCCCAATAGGTCATTGTCTGCCAGGTAGTGTCATGGTCACGGATACTCAATAGAAAAGCTCTCAAGGTGTCCTTCTTCGTGTTGCAGAGTTCAGTCTCAAACATAGCACGGAAATCGATGCTTCTCTGAGCAACGTTCGTCAGAATAAGTCCGAATAGTCCATACATGAAATCACAGGCCAGTCTTTCAGCGAGCCTCATTGACCCTTCACCTGAGAGTTTCACACAAAACTCACAATCGTCAGGATTATCCGGCTCTTTGTAGAAATTTAGTAAGATCTTTAATGGGGCAATCTTAATTAATAAAAAAGGAAATCTATTTCCAACGGAAATAGCAGCTGCTTCTGCAATCGATGAGTGTAAAAAGAATTCATTTCCATTTCTCTTTCGTATCAACGCACTGGTACAAGTATCAGTATTTTGAACTTCATAGCCATGATCAAACAAGCATTGTCGCAAAGTTCGTTTCAAAATTTCATACTGCAAAGCTTCAGATCTATCAAGCTCCCTACCTGTATCGATGCCATCGCCTCCTCGATGAGCCAGAATAACGAGATGGTAATATAGGCTAATGTCCTCTTCAAACAGTTTATCAAAATATTTTAGCATGCACTTCATTGGTTTAGATTGAAAGGTATCTGTTTCTGTCGCTCTAAGTGGCGGACAATTGACAAAATACGAACATAATAAAGGAAAACCTGACTGTGTGCATTCCGAAACCTTTGCGACATCTTCTCCCACGATTTCGATTCTCTCTCTTTTTGCTAAAGATACAAAAATTCTACTTTTCTCCTCTTTCGAGAAGAGGTATGCTTGATCTTGCAGATTCAAAATGTATTTATCATCCAAGATTAGAGACCCGTTATTTTGTCGCTTTTTCATCGCAGCCCCATACACGACTTTTCTGATCGTCGCTACGACGAAAACGTTCCTGGAATCGATAGAGTCTTTCAATGTTTGCCAGACAGTAGAAAAGCGGCGAAGGTTCCTTGTGTCGAGATAGGATGTTCCCAGAAAATCATCCAGCAAGATGACCTGACAGAGTTTTGGATCATAATAGTTTTCTAGGAAGTCCAAGTTGCCATTGAAGAAAGTGTATCCATTTCGCTTCATCTGCAGACATAGTTGACGTGCTATGAAAGATTTTCCTTGACCCCGATCTCCAGTTATCATTATGAGACCATTCTTATTGAGCAATTCTTTTGCCTTCTGTAAGGAACTTGTTTCAACACAGGCTTCTTCGTCCAAAGAATATTCATTGAGGTATTTCAGACCAAGGCCTGTAAAAAAAAATGCTGACGTAATATTACAGAGTAGAGTGCTATGTCTTTGTGACAGTTCCATTTCAAAGCGTAATATCTGCTGACCCTTTCGTCTTGGTTCATTTACTAAATAATAATTATAAACGAGTTTCAACAACTTCACGTTACATTATGGTAGATGGGAATCTTACAATTTCTTCAGTAACGATTAGTAGTAGTAATAATAATAATAATAATAATAATAATAATAATAATAATAATAATAATAATAATAATAATAATAATAATATTAATAATAATAATAATAATAATAATCATCATCATCATCATCATCCATTAATTTAGGTATGATAATCATGTAACAGAACTAGCAATACATTTAACAAATATAGATAAGTCACCTAACATTGACAGAGTAAATTCAAACATATATAAAACAGTCGTAATACAAACATAATGGTACATGATCCACCAAGGATGATCTATACAAGTTTATAAAAAAAAGTTTTTATATATGGGGTACTGAGGGATACGGATATTGGTCCAGGCTACATTTGCAACTTAAAATAATATTTTCAACTAAACTAAGAAATTTCTGCACAGTATTGAAAACTTAAAAACTTATGTCAGAATTAGAAATATCACTAAGAATCTATTAATTTTCGTAGAACATTACTAAACGCTGTTCTCATTGTCTACATTGTTGATTTCTACTGATTGCACCACTTTTATATCATTTTTTTGCCTCCGTCAGAGATGTGACCCGTGTGACCAGAATTTGTAGCGTGCATCTGCAACAGTTATTACTAATCTGTCTGAGTAAATAGTACTCATAGATTGCTATTGTAGCCTAAAACAGTTTTATAAAAGATTATAGAGTCCAAGCTAATGTAAATCTCACTTCAATAAAAACAACAGAAAAAACATGAAGAGGAACAAATTCACATCAGATTAATCTGGATGTGATCTAATTAATATAAGGGCTGAGGGTGGTCGTTTTAGTCATCTTTACAGATCATTCATGTCTCGCCGCAGTTAGTGTGGGTTCAAGTCTCGGCACGACCAATGTGGGTATGTGAATAAAGGTGCCAGTAGCTTCTGACGGATTCGTGGTTTTTCATAGAGTCTTCATCCACCAAATCTACTGGCCGCCATGAATAGCCAATAATAATAATAATAATAATAATAATAATAATAATAATAATAATAATAATAATAATAATAATAATAATAATAATAATAACTACATTTAATGACATAAATAAAATAAAAATGAAATAAAGAGATTTGTACAGAATTCATTCCTTGACACATAATTTAAACAAATTTACCGAAATGTATGCCAAAATTAATGACTTTAAATGAGTAAGCTGCGGTGACTCACCATCATTATAACTTACAATTGTACCCAATTTAGTTACGTCTGATAAACAAACATTACTTCAACTTATAAATGTGCTTTTCTCAGTTGAACCATAAATTATAAATTATAATTCTATATTACCTTTGTACAATATCATTTTTAGTCACATGAACTACCCTTAGTAATCTTACCAATTATTTTTTTCTGCCAAGATCATTTGCAAGTTTCTCATTATTTTCTTTTCTGTATGTAGATACATTATTAATAAGTTCAGTAAGTTCATCCTCTTCAAGACTAGGAAATTCTTTCCTGATATATTTTTCTGCATCACATTTATTTTGTTCTGGCAACTAAAATTGCTTCTTTGGATGTTATGATATAATTGCATCATTTACTTTCAACGATATAAATATTGCTACATTAAGCATGTACCGTAACAAACTATTGGAACTGAACATGTTTCTAAAAATGTCTTCCAGACCACGCATAAACAATCGGATGAAGGTTTTTCCGTGCAAACTCGAATGACTATACAGGCGAATCCAGTCATTTCAAAGTCTGGTAAGAGTCCTTTTATCGCAACTCTGGTCATCTCGTGTGTTGGATGTCCAAATCTCTTAAAGTATTCAAAACACTATCCATATCCAAGAAAAAGTTTCAGGATAACATGCTACCATATCAACTGAGATAGCATCGTTACAATCATATCTAGCATTACATAATCCACCGTGTTCGTACTCGAAACAAATACGCTGGACATTTTCAAGAAATTCCGATCTTGTCGGTTTCCATGAATTTTTCATTTCTTCGTGGAGAGATTCTGCACGATATATGTCTCCATTAGGCCGTACAAACTGATCATGCTTTCCATTATCATAACTTTGAAATAACCAAAACAGACACAGGGTCTCTCTTATTGATATTTCTGATAAAATCATTATATTTTTTAATTGTTCTATCCCGTGAAAATATTATTACTGCCACAGCCCATGCATTTGCGTTATGATCAATAATGTATATCGGAGCTCCTCTTAATTCATATTTCGATTTACACAAAATCTCTCGGGTCAGTGTTTTCACTGTTATTGGAATTTTTTTTTCCCAGCTCAGCAACGTCGCTGATAGACGCTCCGGTATCTATAATTGTTTCTGCCCATGCATAGTTTTTACGTCTTAGCGCTGTTAAACCGTTTCCACGTTTTGCGTTTATGAATTGTTCTGTAACTCGCTCGGCAACACAATATAAGCGAGACCATTTTATCGGTTTCATTGTTGGTTTATCATTCATCGAATATATCGCATAAACAACTGTGGTCAGAGGATTCGCTCCTTCATAATATGGTTTGTCAATATCAGTCAACGCTCCTGATTTGGAATTTTTATTTAGCTTAATAATATTTCCAGTGTGTCCTGACGGGATCACTTTTGTCACTGGTAATCTAAGTGTCATCGTCTGTCTCTACAATAAATTTTTTTAAAATAAAATACATTTGATTGTCGAGATTATTAAAAATTGTTGCTGTTATGTTTGTCATTCATTGTAGCTTCGGTTACATTTTTGGTGTTACGCATAATTCTGAATTTGATCAGACAAGAGCCGCACCATCGTTACGAAATTCCTTCTTTGCTTTACGGATACGATTAGTTATATCTCTATTTGTTAAAACCAGATCTTGCTTCGAAAAACTGAATTTAGGTTTAGGCATTTTATCAAGATCGAATCTGGCTTTAGAGGATTTGATTGCAGATAATTCCTCCATATTATATTTAAAGCAAATTTATATTTAAATTGAAGTATATATATATATATATATATATATATATATATATATATATATATATATATATATATATATATATATATATATATATATATATATATATTCAAACACAGAATATATGAATTCTCTGGACATCATATCCAGCGTGTTCACAGGAAGGTGTCTAAGACCAAAACCGTGTTTTGTTGGATGCAGAGGAGAAATCCAGTTGTATGTGCAATGAGATAGTAAATATACAGAGCTGAAACTATATTATCAGGCAAGATTTTCAAAATAATCATTTAGACAAATAACATTATTATATAAATAGAAACAAAGTAAATTAATGAAACATCCCATTATCAAAAATTATGAATCATCTCGTAATAAGGAAATGCAGATTTAAAAAACAGTCGGTACTTTTTAAAATGTTGGCTTTTATAGATTTAAGGATGAAAGAAAGATATTTATAACAACGATTCGTGTACAAGTGTTTTCATGGAATACTTAAAGACTGTCTTGTGATTCGTCACATTAATTCAGATCTGAAAGATAACTCCTTAATTAATTTATAGGCAATTAGATAACGTCAAAATTCTGCAAGTGGTTATACTTGTATGCACATAAAACGAGCATTTAGTTTTTCAAAAATTAATTGCAATCTCATCATTAGCGTGAGAATGTTGTTTGTCTAATTGTAAAATCAACTTTAAAAAAGTCTGGAATTTTTGTTCATCCGTTTAATAAACATTATGCAATAAGATCCACAAGCGGAAGTTTCAACTTGTTGAATTTGATTAGACGAATAATTTATTGTTTTGTTTTTACTCATATTTTCTTTTACTGAGTCACTTGGTGTAATTCCGAATGAGTCGAAATAATTGTTATTAAAAAACAACTAACCAATGTGTGCCAGATCCAGCATTACAATCTTGTATATTTATAACACATGAACCTAGAGACGATGGAATTGTTATAAGTTCATCTTTAAAATAAACTCCGTGGAAATAATTTATTTTTTTTATTTGGTCAATTATATCAAATTTACATAAAGCAAGGGAAAGTTACTTAAAGCAAGCGACTTGGTCTCCTTTTTCCTGGCAGCATTAGCCCTCGTCCTCGTCCTAAAAGACTTAGCAATAGACTTCACGCCAATCCCGCTAATAATGCAGCTATTGGAAGAATTCTAACTTTTTCGCTGCCGGGTCTTTTTTATTTCTCGTTGTCGTTTTTTTTTTCTCACAGTTTTTCGCTTGGGCATTATATTTGATCTTTAGACAATAAAATTGCCATCGACATTCATACAAAATTTTCTTTATACCTCTGCTGCGGATATTACCATTACCTTCAATAGCCTTTTTCGTTCCGCCAGATACTGCTCCAGACGCTGCTCCTAATCCTAATGTACCAAGTACTAGCAAAATTATAAATAGTTATGTCTTACCTATTACTAATAGTGCCGGACAGAAGAAACCGCATTATTTTGAAATTGCAGTTATTTGTGTAACACTTAAATTTAAAACAAATTTTTTTTGCGATTCATTTTCTTGATTTTTGGTTAACAATAATTTTGTTAAATTACCCGTTTTAGTGTTAGGGTTGACCTTTAATAAAACCTGTCTCTGTTTTGCAACAGAAGCTGCTAATTTTTAAACTTGGCCATCAGTTAAATATATTTCTTTTACAATATATTTTGTCATCTTACAGATTAAACCTGTATTGATATCTTACCTCCAACAGAGTCAGGTGTAACAAATCCATCGTTTATCACTAACACAAATACATGTAACGGTGCTGCTAGAAGTGTTCCTAGTGTTCCTAGTGTCCAAGTAATTTCAATATCTAACATCAACAAAATATTGGATAAAAAGTACGAAATTCATCTAATGATATTTAGATTCATCTCCAGCAACTTGATATTTTTGCAATGAATCGTGTAAATACATGCACGGTCGAGTAATACTTTTATTAGCGTTATCTGCAAAATTACATTCTATTGCTCGTTCTGGGTTTTGTTTAGAATTTATTCTAGCGTATATTCGTCTAACATCAAAATTATCAAATATTCCATTATTTTGTTGTAGTTGTTTACATGATTTTGTTGTAATTCACTACGTGTAGTCTGTGGTATTCAGAACTAATGTTGGATATATTTTGTGTTGTTGAAAATAAATTATATTAGTATGTCTTTCAGCATATCATTTAATTATGCCATTTCAGTGATTGATGGAGTTAGTTATTCGTGGCATCTACAACGCAAGTTTGTTTATTACAAATTGAAAATTAACGCCCAGTTCTGAAAAACAATCATTTTGCTTTGATCGATCTAAAATAAGTGTATGTTTAACTCCACGAAATACTTTATTATAATCCCTGCAAAAGCCAGATATTGTATTTAATGGCAGCGTCATTGTAATTTTGCCTTTCTCTTAGCATAACCTTCATTATAACGTGCACTTTTAAAACCTACAATATTATTGTTAACTAAAGCCAATATTGCAGTTCCATCAAGAGCTGCTCCTGGTGGCGTTATACCAAGATTATTGTAAGAGATAGTAAATGAGACTCTGGTAGTATTTACATCAGCCGCTTCAGCTCGTGGTAAAATACCACAATTGGCAGCATTGGCAATAAGAAAACCTCTTACATCTGCAGCACTTCCGTCAGCATCAGCTCCAGCTGAAATTTCTACCTTTAGAATAAATTCTCTAGATGCTGCATTTCTAATTCTAGTATCTTTAAACCACATCATATTAGTTGCAGTTGTTTTGGAGTAATCATCGGAAAATGAAATAGTATTTAAGATTGTACTTGCAACTAGTAAGTGATTTGAAATATCTTTGACAGTTTGACTGGCTATCTGATATCGAGCAGTTCTAAATAAACACCAGCTATTAGTTATAATGCTACTTCTGCTCCAGCTGCAATTGCGGCAGGTGGAACTGCATCTGTCATAATCGGACCACGAACTTCTAACATTGCTTTGTGAGGCAGTAGAAATACGTTCTCGTATTTAGTATTAAATGTTCTTTGGCCAGCCCTATAAGGTTCGTTAGAATTTTCATCAAGATATTCAACATTCTCAATTATGTTACTGTGTTTTCTGTGTCATACGTTTCTGCTAAATCGAGACAAATTTTACAGACATTTTTATTTATTAGGTTATACAAAAATATTGTTGTTATTTTAGATTTTAATTTTTCTTTAACTTGTTCTCCTCGCGGTGATAAACGCTTTTCTGCTGTTGTTATCATTGCGCGTTTGGTTTATTTTGTTGGTACAATTTCTGAAATAACTTGTTTTATCGTAGGTGCAGCTTAACCGCGCTGTAGAGCAAGGTCTAAATGTGTGCCTTTTATTTTCAGATATTTTTGTCCCACAGCAGCGGCAGATACATCTCCAGTTGCAAAAGCTTTTGATGCATCAAGTGCAAATATGAGCTATTCTTGGAATATTTTCAATAATTTTAGAAATTATTCTATAAACTTTTTTATGTTTCATTATATATGTAGTTGTATAATTTTGTTGTCAAATCTTTCAGAAAATACTTTTACTGTTGTTCACGCAAGTGCAGGTAATAAGAAACAACTTCATTATTTAAATTTAACGGTCTTCCAGATTGATCAGTTAACTGCATATTTACTTATGTTATTTGATTTTCAACAATTAACGGATAATAAATAACATGACGTGGATCAATTTGCATAAGAAAACCAGGTGGAACGTCTGTTGTGCGATACTTCTTGGACTAGTAAAATCAACTATTGCACCATGTTTTAATGTTATTCTAGCTCGTAAAGTATTATAATTTGGTATAAGTTGAAATTTATCAGCTATAACTCCACTTTTGGATATTAGTTCCTTGATTGTTTTATTTAGATTGTCAATATTTTAAGCTCCTATTTGAACGTCTAAATGCATAGAGGCGAAATATGAAGTTGATGCAATAATAATTTCAAATGAAAATTCACCATTTACCCCACCTTTTACATTAGTAGCATTCCAGCAAGTGCATGGAATACGTCCACTTTCATATTGTTTTTCACTATCTAGTTCTATTGGTAGAATATACTTTGCTGAAAAAATTGGGCTATCTTTATCAGATTGGCTAGAGACTAGTAATAATGTTGCTGTCGTTTATTATTATGATTTTATTAAATTAAGTCGTCACGATTAACGGTATAATGTTTCGTATTCGTCAGATGTTAATAAATTTTTTTATTTCAAATTATCAAGTTATGTCAATAATTTCATTGTAAATTTCAGCACCAATATTTCCAGCACCTTTCGATGATATCAATAGCATTAATCTGCCAATCATTTCATTAACTGATGCAAAAATTCTATCTCCTGTGACTGTTTTTTCTTTATCAATGTTATCTAAGCGATTTTTATCATAGACTTGAACTATTTTTTTTTAAATTAATTTATTTTTTCAACATATTCATTTTCTCTAAATATCTTTGCAGTAGTTTAAAAAACGCCATCAACAACAGCATCTCTAGCTTTACAGAAATTTCTTCAACATCTTTTATTTCAGCTGTGTCAATTTCGCTGTAAGCTTCTAAGTTTTTTATTATGATACCATCTAATTTTTTTTATTGAGATCATCGTATTTTTTCTTTTTCCCAATTATACATATTATCAACGTCAGAAATGTTTTTTCTTCCATAAAAGGAAATGGATGGAATTAAATCTCTTACAAAATATGTTTGTTAGATCAAATCTAACACGTCGTACTGAGAATGACATAATATATAATATTTCATTTGTTTAATATAACATTTTGTCTAAAAATAACAATATTTTTTGCTAATAGGTGTCAGAGACTGTAATAGTAGTTTTAATAGTTGATTTGATCCTATCTCAAATTGACACACCTTCTGCTCTGAACAAAACATATTTGGTCAGAAAGTTATAATGTTGAGCTTAAAAAAAGGCTGCTGACGAAAATGTTAACGTTTAACGTTTTGGAGGGGTAATTTAGTCTGTGTGATAGGACATCAACTATCCTAACTACTGTCTATTTAAAAAAGACATTGTTTATTTTATGTATTGTTCAAAAAACTTTAATTCGTTTATTTTGGTGTATGATTGATGTGTTTAACATTAATTACAAAGTATACAGCTTGGCCTTGTTCCAGATGTGTATGTTTCAAAAAGTGCTAGCTCCACTTGGACATTTACACTTCCTTAACTTCAGATGTTAAATTGTAAAAAAAAAAAAGAGCTGATAACTTTTTTACATTTTATATATTTGGTAACTCATTCATAGCATTTTGAGAAGCTGGTATTGTCTAGTTTGGAAAAATTAATTTTCCCTATTTTGATAGGTGCAAAGGATAGTGTAACTTACACAAATTCACTGTAATTATTGGAACACAATGGAACGGTCATTTTAGTTAGCAGTGTCGTAATCTCATTTACAATTTCTATAATTACAATATCCAAAGAAACATCAGCTATATTACATCAAAGTAGCATAGACGTATGCTAACATTTTCTCCACTGTGCATGTTTCACCTTACATACATCACTCACTCAAAAGTACATAACAACTGGTGAGCCTGTTAATGGCATGCACCCAAATGATATATACTGCAACCTTCGAATATCCTGATCAGACCTCGATAAATTCAACTCGCGATCATTTCAGTTACAGCTCAATTACGTAATGGTTTCGAGCTTCAGGTGGTCGCAGAAAATTCCCCAATTTTTCCAGACTTTCTTCAATATTTGGAAAATTCAACGACTTTCCACGGTCGGGAAAAGAATTATGAATTCTGTCGACTTTTTCCCCTTATTTCCAGGTAGGACGAGAACCCTGAGGATATGTTTGGTCTGCAGGAAAATAATTTACATCACGTAAGAGCACAGATAGCATATAATAGAATTTGAAAGCATTAATAAAAAATCGGAAAGTAAAACAAGAAATATTATGCACTGATATCACAGCCGATGGTGAGATCTATCGAATGGTAATACAATGTTCACCCACTTTGAGAATGGTACCCTGCTCGAATTAGTCTTTAGACTGGTTTAATCTTTTACGGCACATCACAGCTATTCCATTTAGTGCCGATGCGATTGGAGTAAAAAGTACCTTGCCCAATGACGCATCACGGTAGACTCTTAAATAAATGGTGGTGCCGCATCCGGCCTATTTTACATCCACCAGCCCGTATTCGGTTTACTAAATTTAAAAATAATGTTCCGATTACTAAAAAATAACTACACTGTGTTCATTTTTGCTCTCGACTCTTGCAAAACATTATCACGCGGTGTGAAATACGAGTTATATACATGAGACATAAATTTGCGTGCAGTATTGTATTTTGCTACCGTTTTCATTCTCTCTGACAGTTGAAGTGAAAATAAAACGGATATGAACATATCCAGATATAAAGTATATACTGTGAACTTCGTATTGAATTGTAAAGTTGGGAAGTGCACATGAACTCTTTTCTTTCTCTTTGCTTAATCTAGCTAGTCAGAGACAAATAAGTATGTCATTTTAGAATATTTATAGTAACCGCCAGTAAACAGACTAAATTTTGATGCTTATTTAATTATTCTTGTTTTCATTGCCTTCTTCTTCATGCATGTGTGTGTGTGTGTGTGTGTGTGTGAGAGAGAGAGAGAGAGAGAGAGAGAGAGAGAGAGAGAGAGAGAGAGAGAGAGAGAGAGAGAGAGAGAGAGAGAGAGAGAGAGAGAGAGATGTCAAAAACATCCTTACTGCGATATTTTCGAAGAGTTGGACTCCGACAGAATATTGACGATGATGTGTCTTCTACAGGCGGACTTACTGTATCCACCTCGGTAACTCTCTCTGAATAATACAATGGAGTTAAATGAAAATAGCACGCGAATGGTTAGATTATATTTTAACGAATCTTTCTTTTACCGATATTTACACTGATTCAATAAAGAAAGGCTAATTCTCGAAATGTTGGACATCGTCCATTTACTTACATTGTTAACAATTTATTTATCATTTTTAAAGCATACAAGTATGGTGACGCTATAATTTATTACACACTAAACAAATCATAGTCAGATTTAAAAAAAAAAACTCCAAATCTGTATTGATAATGATGGATAAGTTGTGTCTGATGTCACCTGTTTATTAATATGTGCAATTTTACTGCATGCAGATCTTTCAGGAATACACCTACGTACAATTTAGACACTTAGCGGTATCTGGCAATAATCATCTATAGCTCAAAATTCAAAATGACCACAGGACAAAGGATTATGCTATTCCACGTGGATTTACAGTTCATCAAACATAGGATTTGATCTGGAAATATTAAGTACATAAAAAAAAACTTGAGTCGACGGCATCTCAATACCAGCGAGAAATACCGGTAAGTGTATAAAATGTACATAAATGTGTGCAGACGAGACTGTCTTAAAAATTGCAATTAATGAACAGGCGATGTCAGCCCGGAAAACTTCAGTCAATATCACAATAGGTGTGGGACTGATTTATTGGTATAAGTGAATCTACATAATAAAATTATTTGGACTGCACACCCCATTCACACCAGATAACCATAGACCATTTCAGTAAATATGAGTCTGCAATGACACAACAACTGAACGTTTTTACCTCCTACTTTATTAGCATATTCATTTCATATTTGTTTTAACTTCTGATCAAATTTTCATAATCATATATAAGTCAAACTACGACCAATTTGCATCTTAGGTGTACACAGTAAATTCGTGCTTATCATAGATCTCCGTGTGTTTTGTCAGTTTTAAAGTGTGGTAGACAGGTGGGTGGAAGAAATTATATAAATCGTCTCCCACCAGATGTACATCATTGTTTATGCCTTTGAAGCATTGATGTTAACTTCATTAATGTCTTTAGGACTGATTGGTGGGGAAAAGCAGCCAATACGATTTAGCAAGGTTTACTTTTATAATTCACTTTTAACAGTAACAAATTCGTGATTGATTTTATTACGGGATTCTTTTATAAATAGAACGAAGCAATACAGTGCTAATATTTAATTTTCACTGCGCAAGGACAGCAAAAGACTGTACTTTAATATTGGTGCATTAGGACGCATCAAGATTCACCCAAAAGGTAGCAAGGTGTCAATGTAGTTATGGGAAATTGTGCATTCCAGGCATCTCGGTGGGACCAGCTACTTGAGAATGACCAATACCTATAATTGGGCCACAAATAACTTCTGTATATAAGTGGGAAGGAAACGTCTTTATTTTCTGTTTTTACGTTGTTGGATAAGCAAAATTGCAAAGCAAAAGTTCATAACTTAATCCTCAAACATGGCCACATAGGCCCTCACAATCAACAAAAGGATCATAAGTCACACTCTTATTGGCAGTTTGTGAGATATGCCTTTCTTTCAATTAGTTGCAACTAATGGCTAAATAAACATGAAGGGAGAGAACCGACTTCCAAATAATAAACTTCTTTAGCTCGAAAAGATTTGTAAAAAAAAATCCCATTGGAAACAGCCCAAAAATGAACCTTCCATCAAATATTGCTAGAGCCCCCGCTGTATAAAATATAGAAATTTGTGGTGTAGTAAGATAGCTCGACAACGACAACGGGCATTTGAGAAATATTTCCCCTTTTGGTAATTATGTTGACCAGCAACTACAAGAGTATTATGAAGCTCAAGTGGAATTTACAACAGGTACAGAGTTGTTATTTAAACCAATAGTCGAACCAACCAAAACATTTTTACAGAAGTATTTGCTTGACCGAGCGGTGTCAAAATCCTGGCGCGAATACCGCTAAAAGTCATAAGTTTACCCCAAATTTCCAAAAACGTCTATACAACTTCATTTGTAAGTTAGAAAGCCCGACCTGTCCATCCTATATTTAGAGTTTACTCAATCAATGCAAGACCACATTATTCACAACTTGCCAAATATCTATCAACCGCACATCTGCATATTTTCTTTTCATCAACTTTCTGTACCGTCTGCAATTCACACCGCATAAACTCTACAACTATTCCTTAACACAGGGAACTATTTTAACTAAGCCACCTTAGGCCAGTCAATCTATAGTTTCAAGGCACATCACACCAGTACAACTGCGTCACATTTGCGACCATGGCGACATAAACGGTATCTTCCGAGTGCTTTCTTGTTTATTTCATTGTGTAATTTGCCAGTTTCCAACCGTAAATAGTGCAGTCACAACACCAATGTACACCACTAGATTTTAATAAGGTCTACATTATTCCAGGGACTGTTATGCGGTTTGGGTCTGAAATCACTATTCATTGACCATGGCATCATTAAAATTCGCTAACACTTTCTCTCAGTGACGTTTGCTCCTAGCTATTGGCTAATTATTTCGGGCTAAGGAATGTTTCTCATTGCACCGAATTCCAATAATCAAACAAGTAATCACACAAACCTAAGAATTGCTTAAATGGGGCGATAATACCAAATGCGTATCTCCTACATTTTATTACAATATATTCAACAAGTCGGAAGGGAAGACGACAAGTTTGGAATCTTCAACCAAGCAGTAGAGAAATATGATGAAAGTGCACGACATGAAAAGTGAAATAAAAACAGGAAGTAGTGAAGAGTAAAAACAAACAAAAGTAGCAGAAAAAAGAAGAAAATCAGGTTTAAAAACTATATGTGATATAAAGAAGGAAGAATTAGCTATGTCAAGGGCGCTCCAGCAGCGAGATCTGGAACCACAACCAGAGTTGCATAATAAAACGCCACCAGAAGAGAAAATCGCAGAGGGACCAACCCATAGTAGTCGTACTAAAGATGGTAATGTAATCCTTGGATAGTCGGTTATTCACAATAAACTTTGCCCCTGTAGCAACCTCGCTAGTGGTGATCGACTAGAAATTCTGAATGGTGGAAGATGAGCGGCAATAACTGCCCCGAAATCATGAATGAAGCAGATGTCATTTGTCAGCGTTCGTTCACAGGTGGTGTCATGAACTAACACGTCTATCGGGCACTTATCGATGAAATCATTGCTGACTAGTATAGCGATTGACGTCGACGATGACGATGGTACAGTTAGATCGGTGATAACAAAATAACATTAATATCATGATTATACACAATGTTTAATATCGGTTTGTAATGGCAATGGTGGTAAGTTCACGATTATCAACATGCAAAGTTACCTAAGGAGATTGATATGGTGATGCTGTTCAAGGTCTAATCAGAACGGTAGCCCCAAAAGCTATATAGGTTGGAACACAATTAGGAGTGAAAGTCATTGAAGTCGATTGTGATAAAGCTATTGGCGCTGTTGATGATGTTGCTGGTAAATTATTATCTTAATACGACGAAAAGCCCTGCCAATAAAATTATCCAGCACAAAAGTGATTCCAACAAGTGTCAATACAATAATAAATCAAGCTGCAAAAGGAACTACTAAAAGAATTATCTAGCGTGCAACTGACAAAACAGCAAGTTTTCGAGAGAGAAACATATTATCGCAAGTCTGATGAGTAGGAAGTGGCCTGGTTCGACGTCGTTTTAAACAATAGCGAATATACTTATTTGTTCAAACATATATATCTGATCCCTCATTTGACATGGGCTTGCTCGTTATCAGAGATGATTCAGTACGTAATTATTTGTATTATTATTATTATGATGATGCACGTGTACCTAACACACGTAGACGAAACGAATTTAAAGGCAGATGATACAGCGTATGGGATTGGAGATCAAGTTGGTTTGTTAACAAATGTATTTTGGCGTTGTTTAACAGAGCCACATACATGATTTATGGAAAGAACATTGTATCGTATCTTGAAAATGTTGACGTTGCCAAGGCGATAGTGGTTCTGGCATGATATTCAAATGATTGTTCACGGTCAGCTGGTCCGTCAATGATGTTCGCCAAAGATACCACTGACAAACCCGAGAGCCGTAATATAACAATGTACGCTGTTGGAGATGTAGTCGCATCAATGAATGAAAATTTTAGCCAGAGGTTTTCAGCACATCGATATATGTTAAACGGCGATGAAGAATTTTAATGTGGAATTCCACTATCACATATCTTTGAATTTTGTAGAAATGTTAAAGAATTTTTTTTCCTGCTAAACACACAGTTGTATTTGTTCAAAAACCACCGACAACGATGCAATCTGGCGCCCCACTGGGTTGGTGCTGGTAAAGACAGACATACATAAATTTTGTTGTGGATGCCAACAATGACACCATCTCTGACTGAAGAGGAACGGCTGGTCTCTTTTACGGCTAGCGGGGTCAAATCAACGTTGTCATAGTTGACGATGACCACAGATAGTATCCAAAGTAATGTTGATGGGTTATTCATAAGGCAGATATCATCACAGCAGGGAGTTTCAGTACCACGACATGTATTCATGACGCTTCAGGATGTCACCAGAGCAGATTCACTGCAGAGAAACCCATTGATGTTTGACAAGGTTAGTGAAATTTAATCAAGAACATCCGAAGAAGTGTTATTGGATTTGGTAACAATCATGTTGCACGTGTGTATCATCAGAACAGAATGTTGAGTCTGGTCTGCAGATATCTCAGCGGTGATAGTACCAGCAATAGGAATTTGGTCGGCATTGCTGATATTCTTAATATTATCACGAAAAAGATATGAACGAGTGCGAGTAGGAAATTACATCAATAAACATAAATACTGTCTGCGGAAATAATTAATTGCACATGCAACTCTATAATGAGGGATATCATTGGGGATGAATGACAGCGAAATATCCGATAAAAACATTTGCTTCAGTCAATAATATTTATCATTCATTCCGCGTGTAGGTCATGAAGGATGACTATGTCGTCGAGTTACCAACGGTCCACAATTTATAATCGGAAGAAATAAAAATGACCGCAGAAGTAACTAAAAGACTTCAACAGATTGTTGCTAATACGACCAATACCGCGATGATATCCGTGATTTCAACGTAGTCGGAATTCAATATTAGTTTTCCTACACTGATAAGGGCACCCAAGACACTTGAGATCGCAATGGCACAATTACGAGTTTATCATAGTTGGCCGAACATGAGAGCAAAATCATTCGGTGGATTATCCTCTAAACAATTCACTGGTATTCAGATATAAAAATAAAAATGATGGTGGGATGGGCCAGAACGTTCCCGACTGGAACGTCATCGGCATTCCAACAGGATCATATCAAATCGAGCTAATCAGTGACGAACTTCAGCGTAGAATTAAACCAATAACAGGGGAAAAAATATAGATCGTCGTCTACGGTGCATGAGCCAACGTTGAGTTCCGCCATTAAAATTTCAGCGTCTGATTACACGATTGACTTTTATCAGTCGTTGATCAAAACTGTTGATATGGCCTCTGGTAAGCCTATTTATGTTGGACACCTACAAACACAAAACGATCTGATTATTTATTGGACGAACATAAATCTGTAAAACTTCCAGAGCATGATGACCCTTCGAATGATAATATTATTGAAAAATAAAACGCCAACAGTTTAAAAGCTTCTTCTCATATGCCCCAAAAAGTCAGCATGGTATTTGTTGCGATCAGCTTACACGAACCATCAACGCGATATCGTATTTGTTTGAGTATCACACATATTATAAACTAAAATGTACTACACCCCCCGAGTGCTAGACCGCTCCGGTATCTTAGTGAATAGAGCGTCCACTTCGGATGAGGGATGTCATGAGTTCGATCCCCGGCCGAGTCATAGCAAAGACTTACAGCAATGGTGCTAACAGCTGCCTCGCTTGGCGCTCAACATTAATAGGTTAGTGTTAGGCCGGCCTGGTGTCAGGATAATGTGATTGGTTGGGAGCTGCATGCATGCGGCATGATGCCCCAGTACTAGACATCACTATAAACTGCCACACTGCAGACATCGTAGTGATATGACCGAAAAATTGTTAAAGCTACGTTAAAAGTCCAAATAACACACAAACACACACACACACACACACACACACACACACACACACACACACACACACACATCACACACAGCCTGCTATATTTTTAATCCCGGAACTTCACAACTGTTGGGGCCCTCGTAATATTTGATGGAAGGTTCATTTTTTTTAATAGACCGTGAGAAAATCAGAACGGTGGTGTCTGTTAACCTTTTCCCTGTTTATTCAGCAATATGTCGATTCCTATGGAATTTATTTTTTTATAGATCTTCCTGAGGTAAATAAGTCCATTTTTTTTTGGAGGTCAGATCACCCACTTAATGTTTTTTTAACCATTGGTCGTTTCATTTGGTATTTTTTTTTACAGATCTTTCCCAGCAAATGGACGCTTCCTATGGAGATTGATTCAACCCAACCCCCTGATGATCCTGTAAGTCGTGTATATAGGCATTACAATAGTTATAACTTGTCGTTAAGAGTTTAATCAACACACTTTCACAATCATATAAGTAGTGCGATTTTTTAGAAAGTTATTTGCTATACTTGTAAGGTGACTCTTCGTTTGAAAATTTCCTGAACATTTGAAAACCATATTTGTTTTTTCTTCAGTAGTAATAGAATAGGAATTTGCCTGTTTCCACTTTCTGGCCCTTGCACCCATGACAATTTAGTGCGTATTTCATCCTGATCACTTTTAATTTTGTCCACGTGGTGCAAGCAACCCAAATACATATCACGTGAGTGATT
Source organism: Potamilus streckersoni (assembly GCA_016746295.1). Taxonomy (NCBI): domain Eukaryota; kingdom Metazoa; phylum Mollusca; class Bivalvia; order Unionida; family Unionidae; genus Potamilus; species Potamilus streckersoni. The sequence continues at coordinate 900,424 of JAEAOA010000596.1, read as the reverse complement.
CAGTCATTCACGGGGATGAAGTCTCGTAAGGCTGTCAGTGCCCCCAAAGGGTTTCCACGTTAGGGCAAAGTACCAGCGTTTCATACAACTCCAACTGTCGAAATAAATTTTTCGGAATTTATTTATTTAGGCACGCATATGGTACCGATCAACATACATGCAATGAATGAATACCCTGTTGTTTTTTTAAATTTATTTATTTATTTTTATAACAATATTGCATTACAGACAGGCCGGTATTACTGATTGTAAGTATACTCTGTCTACAAAAATCTCTGTATTGATTTTTCTCATCAGACAAAGATTGCATAGTCTTTATCGCATGATTTTGTACTGGCGAGGAGAGAAATAAGGAGCTGAAGTTGTCAATATTTTCATACTGAAGAAATGCTTGCTATGATTTATATACAAATGTTAAGCAGAGGCCAGACAATTGACCCCCAAATTATCTTGAATAAATTTATGGAAGTCAGAAATAGCTGCATAAACCTGCCAAATGATTGGAATATAAAAAAATGTGACGGTATAATAAGGATCATACATGTTCATTAAGGAGGCCCAGAGGATTGTGATTGCATTCTCCAAAACAAATTCGGAATATATTGATCCATTGGTTAACCTGCTAGTGACCTTAGACTAAAAAGAATTTGCAAAATATTGTACATGAAAGAGTTCAAGCGCAATAGAAAAACAATTCGCCCAATGAAGCAAGTGACTAATTTGATGAAGTTAGTGGCGATGATGTTCAAAGAGCGGGCTTATTAAACAAATGCTCTGGGCCGTAAATATAAAAATGGCATCCGAACTCATACGTATGTCAGAGTGCTATCAAGACTCGAGAAGACAAACTCTTGTTTGAAGTATTATACGACGTTGCAGATTTGGGGCAGCTTGAGCACCGAGAACAATTTGTAAAAGTTATTGCTAAATGCAAAACGTCTATGAAATACTTACCGCGTTCCAAGTAACAACGAAACCCCATCATACGGGGTTTCGTTGTTTACTTCTTATTGGTATAATATTAAGTGACGGGTCATTTGAGCTTGTTTGTGCTGAACATTTAATGGCATGTGCATTATATGACTTTAAAGGCCTTTTGATGAAGTCAAAATTGAGGTATTTTATCTGAAAATACCTGCTTTTTAACTTTGATTTACCATTCATCTGCGAGATGATGATGATAATGATCACGGTAGATTTTATATTTTCTCTCCGCTCAGCCGTGAAGACATTGCAGTAGAGGAGATAAAAAGCAAGGTGTCTATCCTCAATTAAATAAAACTATCTTGTATATGTATAGGAAGCTCCATGCCATTCGGATGCAAGAAATGCAAAGCTGTCTGTCTTGGAAAATACAAACTCTTGTTTCAGAACGTGGAATGATGAGTACTGTAAAACACATGACCCTCCCTTAGATGTGGCATCGAACTCAAATTACATAATCAACATTACCAGCCCTATGGATCTGTTCCTAAATAATAAGAAGAACGCAAAATTAAAATCAAAACCACAAACACACGGGCATATACAACAACGTAAAAACAATAAAGCATAAATAAAATGAAATAATTACCAGGATAAAATCGGTTGCAGTTTCTGATCCTAAGAAAATAACAAAAAAATGAAATAAACCATCTACAAAATTAGTAAGACGCTTCGCCCTCCATTTAAACATGCCTTACAGTGCCCCAGCTAAAACAGTTTGCATGGCAGCAGGGAATATACGTACCAAGTCGTGTGAGAAAGGCAGACATAATTGCATTATTGACATCCATATTTGTACAGAATCCACTGCCGGTTTATTTTACAGCAGCAGCAACAACAAAAACAGCAACAATTACAAATGTAACAGAAGTACAGCAACTATAACAATTTGCACGCGAGCATAATATCCGAATACTCAAAGGTGCTAGAAAAACCGATATTCTTCAGGCATTAGATGAGTATGAACAAAACCGTCGTCGTCGTCGTATTGCCTCTGCTATCAGTAAAAAAAAAATGGGCATGTTCGTGTAAAAACTAATCAATCCCAAGTACCATAATTCAATTTTTTTTAAAACAAAATGTAGTGGTGAACTGGCTGGAACATTACTTGGCAATTATTCCACCAGCATACACATTAGACAAAGACGCTCGAAACTATTAACAAATATGATTCCTGGAATCCTAGTGATGTTACAAAACTTTGGTCACGCTGCAAACAAAAACAATCTTGTTATGTATGTCGATATGATGCTTGAATATTAAACCAGTCCCGCGCAAATATTTTCACGAGGCCTGCACAATGACACCGACATCATCTATTTTACTCGACGATACGCACATTTCCGTGACAACTGAAACATGTTGATGATATTTCGGCGTATTATCTTGGAAACATCCATTGGATTTAGTGTGCCGCCGACCACACGTGGGATTAATTTCGTGACATGTTTGCGTAGATCGCAAAGGACCGGTAGTTTTCTCACTTGTAATGGTCAATATGGTACGGGTTTGAATGCGGGGGTGCATCAATTTAACAATGAAAAACAGTGATATAAAAATGTCTGACAGTGATATCATAGAAAAATATGAGAAACAACGCTGTGAAGCTGCTCATCAATTAATAGAATTGATTCAAAATGTGAAACTGTTGATGTGATTGATGAGGACGTAAGGAAGGCACTTCACAAAATACCAGACGTGCCACCTGAGTACGAATCGCAGTTGAAAACACCTCCTCGATTCTTTAAGGACGTAGCTCATGAAGAGATCTTTATTAAGCCTGTAGTCGTGGCTCTTAAGAGACCTCCAAACTGGAAAGTATACATGATACAAATGACATCGGAGCCACATAATACATAAATGTGGAATGGCCTAAAATGGTATTTAGGGAGTTAAATGGGAAGAAACATTCTTCCGGTATTCAGTGGGTTCATTTTGGGCAAATACTGAATGCAAAAAGAAGTGAAGAGATTAATGAAGGTGAAGTGCTATGAAAGCTTGTGTTGAAACGAGGAGCCCACCAATGATGTAACCACAACCACAACAACCTCCATTAGATCCCGACCCTGGATGTGGTACAGGGCGACCCCGACCCTAAATTGCGAAACTCTCGGGAAAGATAAAAACAATTTAGGAGCTGGCAGGCACAACAGCCCAAACCCAAATTCAGCGCAGATGAAGAAGAGTTTAAAAAGTTCTACCAAGAAAACAACAACGTGCTACACCCATGCTTCCATTAGCAAATCCAAAACAGTGAAACGGTCTAACCAATCTACACCGACGCAACAACCTATACGTGGACGTATAACGCTAATCTTCAAAGAGTTAACTACAACAGTTGCGTACTACTTAAGCCTCAATGCAACAGGTGGTTGTAAATATAGCCCAGAGCGTGACCTCTATAATTACCATTTTATCCACAAAATCAGAATTCAGTGGGATTTTTTTCTGCACCAGTGATCGTTGGTGACTTATGCACACACGAGATCACCCTAGCAAGAGTTGCGATTGTATTACAGTTGGCCTAATATCCATTCCCATCCGTTTGTATTTTCAGTAGACACTGGCACCACCTGGAACACTATTGAATTTATCTCTGCCGCGTACGACATAGAATCTATCAATGAAGAAATTCAACAAAGATATCCAATGATGACCAAACGAAAAAAATCTAAAATTTCAATACGTTCCCATCATGAGTCTACATTCAGTTATGTTACTGAAATATAATCTCTATGTGGTTGGTATTGCACGGTCGTCAATAAAAACTGTTTAAAGTCGGCCATGCATCATTCCAGCTGATAAAACAATTTTTAAGTATGGAATATCCTAACATTATGATGATTACCTCAGCAACAAAGGTTAATTTAACTTATGACGCCATCAGTGGTAGTTATTAAAGCAGGTCCGAAACAACAGGCGCAGTTGTACAGTGATAAATACTGTTTGGGTTTACAGAACTGCGTCAGGAATGGCTTTAAAAGGCCCATAAAAACGGACCGGGCCTTCAATTACCAATTACATTTGGTCGGCGATCTTGCAGTTGACCGATCCGTTGACCGATCTTGCTTTACTCGTAATTGCAAAATCAAACATTTTCGTGGTGCTTTTTATGCGAGATGAACTTGTATCAATGGTTCCACACACACGTGAAAATTGCATCGTCAACCTGGCACTCACTGGGTCGCATACGTAGTAACAACATCTCAATATAGTTTGTATTTTCACTCGTATAGAATTGTACCGCCAGCTGAAGTTGTTAATAATTATTTGGAGCACTAGTGCCCTACAAGATGGACAAAAAAAACCCAACGTTTTATTCAAACTTATTAGTACAAATTCAGGTGGATGGTCCCATATGCGTCACTTTATTATGAAAGCAATGTGTGCACTGGAACATTCACCGACAAAGACAGCACTTATTAATTTCACATTAAAGTAGTTTCAAATTATGTAAAAATGTCTATTAACATTTACGGATGTTACTCAGCTCGACGACACGGTGCTTATGTACATCTGAGATGATTTGTCAACACAGCGGATTTGTCTGACTTTACTAGTCGTGTTGTTTCTGGACAAGTGATTTTAAAATCCCATTAGCACACTTAAAACATCAAACATTGTCAGGTTGAAAGGCGCTGTTGCAAAAAAATCTGGTTGAAGTCATTGCAAACGGTGGAATCAGATACAGGGGCTTGTTGATTGCTTATAGCAAAGACTATTTTGATAATATTTTAACAAGACAGTACATGCAAGAAGAAAATCGCACATGGGGTATATTTAACAAAATATTAGTCAAAGAAGGAGTGGAGCACAATATCCCTCTACAACCATAGGAAGTGGTCATCATGTTTTCATTATATTACCAATGGTCTGGATCTACCTGAACGTCACATCTTTAAAGTGGGCGAGTCGGATCATACTTTTTTATAAGTGGAAATAAAAATACATTGGGTGAAATATGAATGAAGATAAATGATAAAAAGCATCCTGGTCTTTATTTCATGCCAGGAAATATCTATGCTTTCAATCCGGACAATAGGATTTTTATTCTTTTCACAGTCATATCTTTAGCATTAGTTGTCGGTGATGAAATTTTGTTGAAGGATTACACGTTTATCGGACCAAATATCAACGGATGTTTACATCAATGACATTTCTTTCCACATGTAGATGAATATCTGAGTCAAAGTGGAGTTACCAGTCCCTCGTACGCACTGAAATATAATCTTGTTAATGGATAAATAGTAATGTATAGCTAAAACCAGCCTGATGTATCAATAGCAACTCGAGGTCAGCTTGTAATTATCACTAGGTGCAAAATACTCCACGTTGTTTCTACAGTGGCGATGTGGTATTGACTGATGCATCTACATCAGTTTCGTTCACATACGAAACTTTTAAACCAACGTTGACTCACTTGAGACAAAAAAAGATGTCTACTATACCATTGGACAAAAACGAACTTTTTCGAGTAACAGTTATTGGGCAAAGACGATCGTTTCTTTTAAAGGTTCTGACTCAATCGGTGTTTTTAAACGATCGCAATACCGGACCACCAGAAGGCACACTCGCTAGAGATTTGAAGTATTCGCGAGACAGCGGTTTTCTGTAAATGCATGACAATTGTAACAGTTAGCAAAGTATTTGGATTTGTGCTTATTTCACCTGCGTGTGATGACGAGACAAGACAATGTATGTCTGTCATGCAATTAAATTACGCGATTGTATTATTAATAGAAGAACTTTCACTGACTCTCAGTCTTACCGACGTGAAAAAATAAACAACAGTTGAGAAATTAAATTATCAACAGAAACATACAGATCTTAAAATAGAAACGCGCATTTCTGGCCTTAGATGCTATTTGCGGTCTTGTTGCTGCAGCAACTGTTGGTCTTGGTTGACTGAAATCACGACCACATCAACCATTGTAGGTTTACCAGTCGGTATTATTGTCGGAGCTATATTGACAGTAACTGGTATTACTAGCTATGCTCTCAAATTAATTTCGATGCGGCTGCATTCACATGTACTCGTTTATTCAAAATTTCTTGCAGCTGCACATAGCAGTCTGAATCCAGTTATTAAATTGTATTCAGTTACAATCAAAAATAAAATAATCTGAGTCAGAGTCTGAGACTGATTTGGCAGAAATGTAATTTGAAAACCTTTTGGGTCACTTCCATCCAGCCTTGACTATACTCCCCCCCCTCAATTGGCTCACTCACGTCACGTGTGTGTAGGATTCTAGCACCACGTGGACAAGATTAAAAGTGATCAACATGTAACGCTCACTTATGGACTAAATCGTCATTGTCTATGTCATGCAAACTGACTACAACAATTTTTAAAAATGATAAATAAAATAAATTGCATGATTTTTACTATTATTATGTGGACCTTCCCCTTTGTTTTAAATTACATCCATGGCATACATCTGGCTTTAGTAAATCATATTTAAAAAATCACAAAGTTTGAATAGGATAAATTAAGGAAAATAAAAATAAATATACATTTATTTAACTTTAAAACAAAACTAAAACTTTAAAACAAAAATAGCAGATTGAATAAAACTTATCAAGATATTAAATAATGAATTTCTAAAAGAAAACCCATTCATAAAATAAACAATATATTATAATGGTATACCCATGATGTGTTCTCAGCAATAAACGTGAACTCCCGCACTAGAATATTAATCGATGTTCTATCGATGCCTGCGTTGACTTCCCGGCCGGTAACAGAATAATTCCTATATACACAACGTGCAACTTACTGAAGACGTCTGTACAAACTATGATCACTTACATTTATGTAGATAATTGCACTTAGTGATATCTTCCTTAATATGACCGAATTATAAAGTGGTGTCACAATTTCACATTAACGATCTCTTTAACCGACCCGGACATTTATGACATATGTAAATGTATATAACATCAATGAACAGACTATTTAATTTGTAAGTGGGAATTTGGGAGGGGGGTAGCTGTAGCTAATATTATGGATATGATAAGTAATACTTATTTTTTCTAAAACTAAAAGAAATAATTTTTTTTTTCAAGGTAGCAGAGGACTGGAAAGTTTGATACGCAAAAGACTCAGCCCCCGATCACGATCCTCTCAGTTTAATGGCAAGTGGTATGTATGCGAAAGTTTTATAAACTGCATACAACGGTCATACCATATTCCATTGTATCTAAACCAGGAATAATGAATATATAAGTAGTCTTGTGTGTGTGTGTGTGTGCTTATTTGTCTATAAGTCTACGTTGAGCCTTCTTCACCAGATTTCATTAACAAAATAAATCTATTAAATCTTTTCATATATTTTTCTGCGAAGGGACCATGACTTACGCAAATGAGAACCTCTGCTGCGTTTAGCAATATAAAAGACGAAAATAATTGCCAAAAAATAATATTAACGAGGAAAAAAAAATCACACATGGTTGTGGATAATTTAAAAAAGACAAATTACAAAACATAATACGTTAACGGCTATTGGATTTGTTTTAGGGAATATGTTTTCATTGAATTAAACAATGTCAGCTGCCATACTTTTGTGTATTCGTGTGTGTGTGTGTGTGTGTGTGTGTGTGTGTGTGTGTGTGTGAGAGAGAGAGAGAGAGAGAGAGAGAGAGAGAGAGAGAGAGAGAGAGAGAGAGAGAGAGAGAGAGAGATGTACCCATCCTTCCTTCTTCTATGTGGCTTCTTGACGGACTGTTTGACTCAAGTGGTTTGCCTTTATATATGGATTACTTTTGATACATGTATCCTGTTTAGTAAAGACAGTATACGGCTCATTACAACATATTTCCGTCACGGCCCTTGATATGCCCTTCAAAATGTGAAATATTTTCACAGATATGTCCTGAACGCTTCTGCAGCAGCTCTAGCTATTGTTGTTGTTTGTTTGTTATTGCTGTTGATAATAATAATAATAATAATAATAATAATAATAATAATAATAATAATAATAATAATAATAATAATAATATTATTATTATTATTCTTATTCTTATTATTATTATTATTCTTATTATTATTATTATTATTATTATTATTATTAACAACGACACTAAATGCAACCAATCATCAGTAGCAACTACTGTTGCTTAATTGTCGTTATTTCTTGTCACGATGTGTTTCTTTTTCAGTTTTTGTCATTTTGGTTAAAGCAATGCTTCAGAAAGTTTTCCTTAACGTCCATAGATGTACTCTTCAGTATACATCCTTTTCTGTCTTGAACAAAATAATTTCATCAGTATCTGTGAACACTGCATGTATATAACATTAATACTGTTTTTACATTTCTTTTTACATGTGTCTGTGACATGGAACTGTGACAAACTAATTTTTTCACACAAAGAAATTATTCTCTCCCTCCATCCCTTCCTCCCTCCTAATCTCTAATCTCTGTTTTCTTCTCTTCTTCGTAGAACTTTTTAATCGAAAGTAGTTGGTGAATTGAGAGTTTTGGACAACAGTGAAATATAAAATAGTAAGATTTATTCGTTGTATGGGCTTTGTTCACTAGTAGCATTGTCGAGCTAGGGAATGCATTAGAGGCCTTCTGCGCCCTTCTCTATTACGTAAGAGGTCTGATGCACCCTTCTGCATTCCGTACGATACTGCTAACTAGATGCAATTTTTATGTACACAAGTGCTTCCTATGGTGATGTTTCAGATGAGAAAGTCAAGAAGTATTCTAAAGAGTGCTGTTTGTATCAATCACTGCCCCGGGCACCAGAGGTTTTGGAGTGTCGAAACTCGGGGTGCAAAAGGTCTTGGGGCACCAAAACCCTTTTGGACCATCATCGTCATCCCTGGCGCAATTACCCTTAGTGCGCTGCGGTTGTTTAGTATGACTTCTACTATGGGATAACTAAAGTTACTCGAAACTAGATCGCTCCGGTGGCCTAGTGGTTAGAGCGTCCGCCTTGTATACGGCAGGTTGTGAGTTCGAACCCTGGCCGAGTCATACCAAAGACTTACAACAATGGTGCTAACAGCTGCCTCGCATGGCGCTCAACATTAAGAGGTTAGTGTTAGGACTGGCCGGCCTGGTGTCAGGATAATGTGACTGGATGGAGGATCATGCTACGTGTCTGCTGCATGATGCCCTAGTGCTTGACATCACTATAAACTGCCACAATGCAGCCATCGTAGCGATATGACTGAAAAATCGTTAAAGCTACGTAAAAAAATCCAAAATCACACCCACCCTCCCCATACACACACTCGGTACTGTACATCATAGACTGTGTGATGTGTCGTTAAACTATACATACATACATTGACCCTTATGTTATAAAAAGTTCATCGAGGCAGAGAGAGAGAGAGAGAGAGAGAGAGAGAGAGAGAGAGAGAGAGAGAGAGAGAGAGAGAGAGAGAGAGAGAGAGAGAGAGAGAGAGAGAGAGAGAGAGAGAGAGAGAGAGATTTGATGTAAATATATTAGCTTATACGTAGGTATAAAATTATGCTGTTACAAATTACCACCTTTAATGTAAGTTAAATATTGATTAGGTATAACATATGCAGATTAGTTTAAATAGAACTAAGTTTAAAAAAGAACAATTCCCACCATGAACATAAGCGGCCAGGGCATTATATATATATGAGAGAGAGAGAGAGAGAGAGAGAGAGAGAGAGAGAGAGAGAGAGAGAGAGAGAGAGAGAGATTAACTGCAATTTGAGAGGAGTATATCGCATCTTACAATGCACAAAATAAATCAACATGATTTTGATTTGCATGTTAGGTAAAATTATAACCGACAAAATCCAACAAGTGATGTAATAAGGTTTCGACTCAAGGTTTTTGGAGTACCGTTTAAAGTAGGCGGAGCATTGGAAAAAGTCGCATGCTTCACTGGTCTAACAAGGTAGAGATAGACTAAGAAGTAGTTCTTTGTCCAAGCATTAAGAGCCGTGGAGACAACAATTAGAACATTTATTTCGACTGACTTTCGTATGCGGATTTTATGTGAAATACATCTTTTTTTTTTTTTTATCCAAAGCAAATCCTTCAGAACACTAACATTTTTAGCATTAATTAGTGTCAGAACAGAACACATATATATTCATTGGTTATTGACCTGAATAATGTTAAATTGCTGATGCATGTGTGGAAGCGAGCGACCAAGCACTGTTTTTTTTTTTCTCCGCCACTAGTAGGCATGGGGTCTAGTGCAGGTGCTCGATTGCAATTACGATTTCGATTACAAGTTGTTTGTCACCGATGATTACGATTACAATTACACTTTATGTGGAAACCATGATTACAATTGCAATTACAGGGGATGATTATGATTACGATACGATTACGATTGCTTAGTAATTGCTTGTTATCTTTTTTTCTTCTTTTTGTTCTGGGCAGATACCATGCGTTGTATAACTGAAAAACAAACAATCTTAAGTCTATGTAAATGCTTATTGCCAATTATTTACATACAAATTAACATGTCAAATGTGCACTACTTAGCACTGTTTGCATCACATTCATCAACATTGTCACGATCATAAAATGACGAGCATTGAATAAATATAGATTTTGTAATAATCAACATTCTTGATTTTTTGTTTGTGGATTTTTGAAAATTATTTTTACAGTTATTAAGAGTAAAATTTAGTGATTTTTTTGGTGGTAATCAATGATTACAATCGATTATTATGACAATCGTAATCGGCCCCATGCCTGGCCTCTACTTATTGGTGTAACGTAGATAAACTACACTATAAGTACACGTCTTGAAATGACATTTCATTTTGATCATTATTGAGAAAGCTGTTAAGTCTGAAGAAGAGATTTGATACAAAAATTATTGTTTCTTTTTGCTAGACAAATGTACTTGAAACAGCATTACGTACAGTAATGAACTTTTTATTGAAACACAAGAACAAATGTACTTATTGGTGTCTGAAAGTACGCTTAAGAAAGTGTGCAATATGAACAAAAAATAACCAGAAGGAAGTTATTGATTTGGTTCTTTTCTCATAATGTACACCTGAAGTTTGCAATGAAAATAGCAATGAAGAGCTAACTATCTTGGATGAGTCGCACATGAGAAACAAGGCTCGGCTGTTTACTCTCAAACCCAAATCAACCCTATCAATCAGACATCACAATAAAGAAAACTGTAAGTTCTTTTAAATATACCTTAAATCGACCATACTATATTTTTCATAACAAGGATTACCAGTAGGAAGAATCAAATGAACTTTTTTTGTTGAAATTTTTAATCGCATGCAATGTTTATGACTTAAACGTCACCGTAAACAGAAACACTAATGTAATTCACAAGCTAGTAAATAAATTACCTAGGTGTATACATAGGAGAGTAATGTCGGTCTGTACATAAAGTAGTCACGTTAAACAAAACAAAAAAAAAGTTTTTAAATATATTAGATTTTTCACATCCCTGTATTAGTAGTAGGGTTAGACAAGCTGACATATTTTAAGTCAAATATACTACAATAAAGACTAAGGATATCAGATTTATGCCTTTAACTTATCATATACCATGGTATGTCTGTTATGATTTGAGAGCGGATTACGATGTGGAAATTTCATGAGATTTGAATATATATGCTGTATGAAGTAGAAATTTCCTCATGCTGCATAAATATGCTGAAGGGAATCACGAATGTTGCTTGGAAAAAAATTAACAGATAGGAAATAATGGTATAACATTCTCTAAATAGACAACAGATAGAAAATTTTAAATGTTCCAGAAACTTTTGCTTAGCTGGCACAATGATTGTGACACTATTTACATTTTAATAGTCGATTTGGAAGTCCATTACATTTACATGATTTTATCCTGGACTACATTATTATCTCTAGGAGTTTTTTTTTCGGTTGAAAATGTTTTATCTCCTTTTAAAAAGAATCTGCTTGATGATTTGAATGGTACAACACAAATAACACAAAATTTATTATGTTTATATACATAAAAGACAGCAAATAACAACACCATCAGATATATCATAGAAAATTTAAGCTCTGCGTATAATATAGTTTAAATATTTAAACAATACACAGAATAGTTTTAATTGAAAACAACCGATGTTTACACATACAATGAACTGTACGCAATGCATGATTTTGCAATTTATTCTAAAGTAATTGTATCGTACTGCAGGAAATGTTTTCCAATCTGTAGACTTAGTTGCCACCTTCTATCCACATTGTAGTATCTAAAATAATGTTAAACCTTTTGCCAAGGATATCTTTATGTCTGAATAAGTTGAAAAGCGTTCCATGTTTACCTTATCCATTAAATAATTATTTTTTGTTACAGAATTCCTTCAGTAAACCGCATCTTTTCGTCTCCCTTTTCTTTTCTTTTCATCTCTCACCCCAAGCATACTTTTTAAAAAAAAACAACACAAAACAACAACAGCACTGCCAAAATGTCTGTCTTTTTCATATTTTTGCATGTTCACGGTGACTGCTTGTTCACGGTCATTCATGGGAGTAATATAGAAGGCGTTGAGTGGAATCTTACTCTGGCTTACTTGTGCAATGTGTAAGTAAATTGTACGATTAATCATTCTTCCAATTAATCCGTGTTTTGTTTTTCTGTTTTCTGAGGTTTAACTGCTCATACTATTGCTTGATATCTCATTAAGCATTTGAACTTTCAGGACCGTATAAAATATATCTTAGTTACTGTTCTTTGTCTCTGATAAAGAGGTGTACTATTGGTACATCTATATAACCGGAATTAAGACTATGCGAGAATACGTTATGTTTGATATAGTCTTTATGCGTACTCAGTACGTCAAGAAGACATTTATCTACAATGAATACCTTTTTCTTTTATTTTAAACAAAGTCTGTCTATGTATAAAGACAATGAACAATTACTAACAAAATTTTATGTATACAATATAATAAGCATTGGCACAAAGCTATGTTGCATTTAAAGCAATACTTGTTCCGTAAGGTATTCAAGATTTTAATGAGTTTAGCATGGTATCAACAATGTTGGTATCAGGAAACAATCTGTATTTGTTTAAAATAAAAGAAAAAGGTTTTCAATTATGTTTCATTTTTTTTGCAAACCAGCACAAGAATCGGTATAGTGCAATGGAAAAGCGTGTTAACAACGTTCCCTTACTTAGGTATTGACCCCATTAGAGTAACATTCGCTCCTCACTTCTTTATTGCGTTCTCTCACTTCTTTATTCAGCACTACATCATTGAGCACAAGAAAGAAGCCCCTTCATATCCTTGGGGGAATTAAATGGCCCGATATCCCAGAATAGAGTATATTCCCATTGACATTAGTTAAGGTCACACGTCATAAGTTACTGTGTTGTTCGAAAGATATGTTAACATTGCGGCGCTGGCACAGAGACGGTCCATCGAAAAACCCCATAACCACATCAAACCTTCAAAACACCCCAAACCAATCCAAAGCACCTCACACACTCAAATCACCTAAAACACTCTCGTTACAGATATTACAAAATAAAATTTAAAACAAAAACGTTTAAAAAAATGTATATAAATTACTGTAATTATCGGTAAAAACGCTCAAAATTCATTACAACGAATTTACACAGAAGTATATAAATATATATTAAGATAGAAAGAAACTTCCAAACAAAAGAAAACATAACGACCATTATACTATTACAAACAAGTGAGTGTCTTCTTTTTTAGTGTATGTGTGCATAGGAGGGGTAAATATTCCCCGAGAGATAGAGCAACAAGTAGATCTCCGCAGAAATGTCATCTACTTGTTGGTCCACCTTGAGAGATGGTGGGGTCGGGAAAGGTATGTAAGAAGGAATGTATGTGACCAGGAACGCATGTAAGGCTTCAATACAGGAGAGAAATATAGTGATACATTATCTTAGAGAACGAGGGACAGAAGGACGGAAGCATGGAGGAATGTTTATGGATGAAATAAATAATCAGAGAGGTAGTGACATAGAGACAAATATAAATGAACTGGATGAAATAGATAAATAGACAGACATGTAGCAAGACAGATAGATTAATAAATATAACTGAACGCACAGACCATTCAACTGTGGGCAATTAGACCGGAAAATAAGCAGCTAATAAAAAAGGACATTATAGAAGAAGAGAAACAATTGCGCCACTCCATAAATATCTAAATGGGCAGATAAGTCATAGATTGATTCAAATGTGCAAATAAAATTCATCTATCTAAAACTATCCCGCACAACATGTAGTCAGAACAATGTATGTACATAAATTCGTATATTGTTGAAATACTTACTGCATGTATACCAGCTGTGAACATTCCGAAACAATTCAAACTCTTCAGAAGACAAATTGTTACAATCTCAATGAATCCACTGTCGGCATGAGTCGCAAAAAAAAAAAAAAATGCAATATGTAACACAATTAAAATGACAGGGACCACAAGACTAGAATTAGAATGCAGATCTTAAATTAGCTCATTTTTAAAGTAAGTTTTCAGGATTTTCCCCTATACTAATGTATTTTTCGTGTAAACATCCATTGGAACCCCAGTTATGTTAAACTGGTAATTCATGTGGTGACCCCTTTTTACACTAATAAAAATAAAGTACAGTAAGTTTCATTAACTTTATGCACCGCTTGTGAAAAAAAAAAGATTAATGAAAACATTAAAGAGCTGCAAAACAATGCGGATGTTTCATTTCTCAGATTACATAAATAATAATAGTTACACCATTAAAAATGAGTGTATGTAAAAACGATCAAACGATCAAACGGCAGTCGGAACAAACAATGAGTGGACATAGAGCATTGAGTAAGAAAATACGTGCGGGCAATTATCGACTCAAACGTTGGTTTACAAACTAATAAACAGATGCCATTTAATTATTCAATGCATTACTTGCCATTAACGATATATTTCCAGTTACACAAACAACATACTAACATCAGCCATGTCATGAGTCTATGCTGTTAAAATAAATAACAGAAAAGAGTGAAAAGCAACAAGCTTTGTTAAAGTCAACAAATAATTTGTTTCCCAGGAATAAAAACTGAAAATGAAAAAATAAAGACTTAAGGTATTGCGACTTAAATCCCAAACTAATCCTAGAATTACAGAAACGAGTCATAATAAAAATGTAATGGATACTACTTTAGTGGAAATGCAAATTAAATCCAGCGTGGAAAGTGTTGACTTGTCAGTGGCGAACTGTATGGTGGTGTTTTATCAACAGTCTATTGCTGAAACACAATCATATAATTTTAGTTTTAATTTTATATAAATCGCAAGTGAATGTTTCTGTTAAAGAATCTTTTTTATATTTTTATTCTCACTCTGTATCCCCCCAAATCACTTGAAATGAATAATTGGAGAAAGGATTCCAGCCCAAATGAAATACTGGGCACAACAGATACAAACTGATTCTCACTCTCGGGGGTGGGTGGTGTTGTTGTTTACTAAAACTGTTACTGATTTTGGACAAGATCAGCCACTAGACGTAATGTTTCATTACCCACAACATATAATAAATTATTAAACACAATAAACTAATAATAATAATAATAATAATAATAATAATAATAATAATAATAATAATAATAATAATAATAAACTCTTACTAAACAACAATGCAAATTAAATATACATGATAATGAAAACTGATACTCCATGCTCTTGTCGTCTTGAAAATGACCGCTGAATACAACGTAATAACACGAAAAAAAGATGACACTGTAATCGTGGTTAAGACATAATTACAGCATGGACCGATCAATTTTTAACTGCTGGTTTACCGTAATTCAATTAAATGGTATAACAAAAATAGTATTTTGTTTGTTTCTATTCCTTTACATATTTACCGAGAAGTTGTTTTTTTTTTTTTCTACCGAAGGTTTGAGGTGTGATTTGGGCTGTTGCGATTAACCCAAGTAGAGAGAGATTCAAGATTAGAAAATTCTGTTCTCTATCATCACGATGATTGAAACGCTTAAGCGCACATGCCTTTTGTACGATGCTCCTAAATAACTGGGTCTGATTGATGATGGCGGGCTGTTTGTAATCCAAATTTCAATATTACCTTTATTGACATGAAAGAGACACATAATGTCGCAAACAAACTGTGACAATGCAGATGATACAGAGGTTAAAGGTTCCTTGTCACTTTAGTAATTTTTTTTTTTATAATTTAAATCAGTACAACATTAGCTCAAGCTGAAAGAAGGGAGAGTCCTACATGTAAGACCGAAACAAAAATATCAGCGTTGAGGTCTTATACGTAGGACTAGAGAAAGGGTATTAAAAAATACTCCAACGCTGTATTGTCGCGGGCGCTGTATTATCGCGGCAAACAGGATTTTACGAATAATTATTAATACGCGCCGTCTATCGGTTATTTACAGATGTAAAACTGTTTAGAAACGAAGGAAGTCCGACAGAATGTATGTTAGTACTAAAATTAGTACCTTAGTCCTTTTGTGGACACGGTACTAACATGAGTCTATGTGTGTTACTGGAGCAGCCGGGTGTGATTCACACCCAGCTCATTTTAAACCTAATATTAAATATTCTGAACATGTTTTTTGATATATTATGAATTAAATTGAGAAGTCCTCTTATTTAATACTGGAATAATCGCAAATCATTGTAGAAATAGTGGTAAAATTTTATTTATCTTTCTTATCCAATATTTTCGTTTTGATTGTCTGCCATATTAATTCAAATAATGCCTACTTCCGTTCTCAGCCTCGTTTGTGTACCAAATAAGGACCTTAATGCCTTATTTGGAAACGTAAACAGATCATAGTAAAAAAAATTGGTGCGGTTTTAGTCAGAAATTCAGGACAGTTAAAGTAAATACGGTTTACCGGTGACTTTGAAATTGCACCAAGAAGCAATTATTTTCTCAACAAAACAGTGTTCCTCAATTTACGCAAGTATCCATTCTCCATCTCGCATTTTGCCATTCAACAATTAATAACATAGCGTAAAATATTCATATATAGTCTGGCAAGCCTTATGTAGAAAAGGGGTCACATTGTCTGTCATGGTGGACACGGTGAGGTTAACATAACTACGCCAATTTATTTTACTGTGTAAGGGTTTAATAAATTCAAAATAAGCCAAACTTCTTTGACAAAATGATTAAACTTATTTAGTAGATTTCTAAACTATTTATGTTTCTGACTTAGGTGAGGATTTTTTTTGCTCCATTACATGATATGGGATAAGTTCATAGCCTCGACCACAACAAAACAAATTGAGGCTTTCACATCGTAGCTAAATATATGTAACTAAAAATGTCAACATTTTTTTTGTTAATTTTGCATTAAACAATGAACATTTTTTATTATTATTTACAAACAGTTCCATCGATCATTTATAAAACTTATTGTCAAATTTGCTATATCCGCGTTGGTCCTGATTATGAATCATACTCTTTGTATTGATTGATGTCTGATGATTATAGGTCATATACCGATGGTGACGTACTTGTTCTTACAAGGTTATTCTTGGAATTTTATTCTGTGGTAGCCAATATGGACCAAAACTGATGAAATGTTGCTTATGATTCAACTTACACTTATAAATAGGAAAGTAATAATTTTTTTTTTACTATTTTAAAACAGTAATATTTTTTTAAAAAAATCATTATTAATAACATATTTATTTGTATATAATGATTTCTCTGCCCACATTGCAATTCAAATGCAGAGAAAGATGTATAGGGTAATCTGGTCATATTCTGACCACTTAGGTTGTCCACACTTGTTGATAACTTCATCATTGAAGTCGACTACTGTATATGTAACTAAAATACGAGAAGTAGTCTAGAGGGCTTCTTGCATCAAGTTTCATTATTCAAAAAGCATATAATTTTATTTCATTTTACTGAAAAAATGATTTTATTGTGACTATATAAGTAGGGGTAAATCCGACCTTTTTGTGGCTTATTCCGACCTTGAATATGTGTAATTCTGACCACTATATATGGACGGTACATATACAAAATTCATCTGTAAAATAAAAAGATTTTGTTTTTGTCTTGACATATTTAAAGCTTTTAATTGCTTTTATTCTTTTCAGATAGAGAAATAGCTGATAGAAAACGATAATTTTGCATAAATAATTGTTGATGTTGTTATGGAGATAGTTGTGGAGAGAATTAACGTTTTATTTTTATTTAGATTTATACCTTTAACCTTTTATTTATTTGTTTTTAATTAGATACTTATTCCAGTTTTTCTTTTTCTTCAAAGTTCTATTCAAACTAATCATAATTTAACGTTTTCTTTACATGTATGTTCTTGGTCGGAATTGCCCTCTTATGAAAAATTACCTGGGGCAAATCTGAGCGCTATACAGAACATTGCATAATATTGTTTTTCGTCATAAAACTGGTGCAATTTTTACTTTTTTAAAGAGACAAAGCATTATTTAAAGCTAATGACAATTTTTACTATTTTAAAGAGACAAAGCATTATTTTAAAGCATAATTGTTATGTTATTAAAAACTATACAAAATCTTGGATGATTGATGCCTGACTTGAGTCCTGAATAAAAAACTAAATATTCTGAATTGCGCTTCTGAATTCGCGAGGAAGTGAGAACACTAGGGCTATTATGTCATTTTGTCATGCAATGAACTCCTGGAAACATCTTTACTAATTTGTATGAGCACATGCACAAGCAAAAACAAAGAGCACAGCAAGTAATTTGCATATTTTTGTTGGAAACTGTGGAAAGTACATAACGGACGGAATTACTAGCGTGGTCGGAATATGACCATGATACCCTAGTATTTTTTCAATTTTATTTTCTATTGTTGTTATCATGGATTTCAACTTACATGACATCAGTGTATTAAATTTAATCAATGGATCCTTTAATTTTGTGGAAATATTTTTGGCCAGTATTACAAGCATTGATCTTATTGGTAAGTTGAAATTTATGCTTGTTATATGTGATTGCTACCATAGTTACATTTGGCAAATGCCGTGATAATATAGTTGTTCCTCTATGTATTAGTAGTCTGGGTCAGCCATAAAAAGCAGTTTTATTTACATTTACATGATTAGAGTGACAGATTTTTTTATGGGAATAGGTATAGGGAAAGTCATATAAACTTCATAATTTGTAGAAAGGCATCAATAACAAAACAGTTTTAATATGTACCAATAACAACATTAAGTACTGCAATAATACAGCATTCCAGGCTTTGATCAAAATCATGATTGTAACTATTATATACCAATAGAAAGCTCTGTTTAAGATAATCTTGATGGGCAAATTTTATTTGTAATAGCCTACTTCTGTGAAATATTATTAGAGTGAACATGCCTACTATCATAGAAACAGCAAGTCAAAAATTTAATATGTATTCTCCATACATTAGACATATCACTGGTAATGTGGTTGTTCTACAATGTAAAACATCACACGTTAATGTTTTTGGTCCTACATATTACTGCCTAATTAATGGTCTTGTGAAGCATGTTCTAAAGTTGACTGATAAGAGACTGATAGGTAAAATTTTTAGGAATATCTCACATACTTGGCAGCTTATATGAGCACTCTTCCACAAATTTAAACCTAATTAATTATACATGTACTTACTTTGATGTCTTTATCCTGATGGAATAAAAATCTAACTGTAGCAGATAACATTGTCATGTTCTGTTCAGCTGGTTGGAATGTGATGGAAGCTGTGAATGTTGAAATTGGATTTAGTCAAATTTTTTTTCTCCAACTTCCATTATATTCCAACCATCTGAAATGTAGTTCAATGGAACTTGAAAACATGTCCATTTGCTTGTGTGAGAATTTAAATTTATTCTAAAAAAGTCATCAGAATAAGTAATGTCTGCCTAAATCATGACTTTAATTTGTGAAAAAGCTTTGATATGTGCTCCCAAGTGTGTTAATATTCTTGAAAATTTTAGTCTCATTCCAATGTCATTGAACATTGGAACATGCCTCACAAGGCCAGTATTTAGGCAGGATGACATAGCACCTAAATAAAGTGTTAGTGTCTTACATTGTTGGGCTAATTCTATGGTGTCACGGTTTTTTAATTTTTAATTTTTTCTGCATATCAACACCTATCATGTGCTTTTCTTATATATTCTACATAACCATAAGTTACTAGTTCTGCATCACTAGTTGATGTTAGGAAGGGTCAAAATTGCTGTTAAGTACACTATTTTTAAAATGTACCCATGAATATCAATATTTCCTGACATTTCCATGTTCTCAAATTAAATCTATATCTTCTTAAAATTGATATTACTATAACAAATTGGTTACCAGTTTATTGCTTGCAAATGTCCAATGATGTGTTGAAAGAATCAGATCACATGATTACCATATTTGTCTTGAAGCAACAGATTTGATCTATAGGAGCATATAAGAGTCAAAACGTGAATTTTTTTGTTTATGTTGATTGTTTTCTGGTTGCTGTTGCAATTTACATGTATTGTCTTTAAAACTTTGTTGTACATAATTTATTACTTTTGTTGGAACACCTAGAGTTTTTTAGATTTTGTGGTCAACATGTACTTTCATGCTGATGATGGCAAGTCCATTCTCACTGACAATCCCAGTAGCACTCCCTATCATAGTGTAAAATAAATACAACTTAAATTGCTAGGTCTTAAAGCACAACTGATATAATTGTCTTGGCTACAAGATTATATAATTCTCTACCTGACTTCAGGTCACAATTAGCATTTTATAAAAAAAACTATTACCTAATGGAAAATAACCTTCTAAAATAATCCTGATATTTACCAAAATAAAAACCAAAACACTCTTCCATGAGAAGAGCCTTTTTACTCAGCGACTGCCTTGTGAGCATGGTTTTTAACTCAGGGACATTCTACAAGTTAAGTGCACAACTTATTTCATCACTCTTCTTCAGTTAAGTTTCAAGCATTACAGGTTGCTTTAAGCCTCACCTCACATAATTAAGATGACATTGCTTGTTCTTCAGTATTGTCATCTATTTTACACTATTCGCTGGCACTGGAAAAGTCAGTCTTCAGAGCCTCCATTGAGCAAATTTTCTGCTCCTGGAATTTTTTTCCTCTCCCACTCCATTGCCAACCTGGACCAGAGCTCCAGCATCTGATATCTCTTCTTTGGGGATAACACAGCCCCACCTCATAGGTATATAGACTGGATGACCTTTGTTGACAGTTGGCAGTTAGTGAGCAATACCGTTGCTGTGACTTCATTGTTGGACTTTCGTTCTCTCTAGTTATCTTCCAATGGACAGAACATGGCTTATCTTCTCCCATTCCAAGTATGTTTAATGTTTGGCTAATGGACCATCCTGTCACCATCTGCACCCAATTAAGGCACTAAAAGGTTACCTCTCCATTATTGCTGATGCCTTTTGTCATCATGTGAGAGAGGATATTGGACAGAACAAGGATTTGTCATTCTTATTCGCCAACCCTGAGTATACATGGCCAGAAATGTTAACCTTATACCCAAAGAGGAACTTGTCTTGGGTACTAACCTGGCTGAACAAGACACTTTTTGAACCAATTTCAAGGGCATCTCTGGCACATCTTTCCTCAAGACCTGCTTTTTCATGGCATTAGTGATGGCAGGGAGAATTAGAGAGACACATGCCCATATCAACAGACCTGAATTACATGCAGTTTTGATAAGATGGGTCAGTCTTGTTTATGATGGCAGCCATCTTTATCACCAAAAATGGTCTCACTTCCATGGATGACCAGACTTTTGTCATCAAACCTCTGTCTCATCTGAACATGTCACTGAAGTCCACCTACACGACCCAGTCTGGGCTTTGATGTAGTACCTTAATAAAACAGAGCCTTTGTGTCGAGGAAGATCATGCCTCTTTCTACCTTTAAAAACAGGACATGAAGCTTTCAAAGTACAGAGTAGGATTAAGTGTATTATTCACTCAGCATATTGGAAAAAACTTATTATACATTTTGGCTCCTGAGGTTAATAAAGCAATTACCAGTAGTAACTGATATATGGTGATCAATCTGCCTAACCAGCTCACATAGGCCGGCAGATAACTTTTAGCTCCCTTTAGCTAAAAGAAGTATCTGGGAGGGCTGGATTTGCAAGGTAGTAGTAGTTCTCCTAAGGTATTATAACTGGGTCAGTTTCCTTGAAACATATTTTGCTAGGAAAAATTGGTTTCCTTTTTCATGATGTATTAAACCAGCAATCATAAACAGTTCCACCGTATTGTCATTGGCATCTGTCAAAATACAGACATAAATTATTCTTACAGGATATTTTGTAACTTTTTAAAATAGACTATGAAGCACTTTTTATTTCAATGCTTAAAAACGATTAAAAATGAGCATACAAAAATTTATCTTGTGATATTCATTTAACTTTTGTTGTAATTTTACTTGAGAGAGTAAAGTAAAACTGATTTTAGAGGAGCCTGATTTCTGCTATTTTATGTTACTTGATAATGTATTCTGGAAAATTCCAGTGGTTTCGACCAGTAGTGAGAGTAGGATAGATTATAAATGAGGTAATCTACATTATTAAAGGTTTTGAGGGGGATAATGTTGGAATGCTTTTCCCTCACCTCAACATCAGATGTAAAGAAATTCCAATAATTTAAGGATCACATTGTATGATGCCTTCCTGTTTCAGCCCTTTTATAAGTTTATGGAACGTTATCTTCATAATAAAATGCAATATTTGGTGCAGAGTAGAAACATTATTTAAATGGTTTGAAATTATTTCTCTTTGTGGGGGTTTGCTATGGTTTGGGTGGGGTGCTTCCAATATTTTATTTAAACTATTGTAGAAGTCCCACCAAGGCTCGATTTTAGGTTGGAAGTTAAATTAGTGAAAGATATATGTAAAGCTCTGACCCCCAGTCAGCAATGCTGAAATTTAAATGGGCAAATATTCAAAAGGTTGAAATTGAATAAATAACAATTTAATAACAATTCAATAATCAAATCTTCAAATTTCCAAATGCACTCATTCTGCTCAACCCTTTAATAGCCTATTGCATGACTTAATTAGCAGTGTGAAATCGATTTCCACCTGTCATTATATTCTACTCATCTGTGGTATTCTTCTCTTCCATTTCTCCCAATTCCTTCTCTTTCTCACAGACTTTCTCCAAATTACTTCTCCTCCTCCTTGAAATCTCCATACAACACCTTCTCCACTTTCTCCTCCATACTCCTTTTGCTCCTCCTCCACCGACTAGCAACTGTTCGGCTAGTTTCAATTCCTTCTCCACCTCTTAGAAACTTTGGACTCAATTGAACCAGATATACTCTGTCCCCTAAAAGCTTTCTTGTCAAAGTCTTTTCTTTCTTTAGAATCTACCTCTAAGTTTTGCTGCCAAATTATGAGTGGCTTCTCTCAGAGTAACTCAACTACTCAGCAATCTTCCAAGGCAAAACTTTTTTCTTGGAATTCTGAAAGTTATAATTGGTCCTGCATTGTAATCACACCCTCTATCTCAATTCTGATAGGATGTCACTGAACCGATCCAATCAAACTTAGTGGAGAATGTCCCTCTTGCTCTCTGTCAATGCAGGGACAGATGAAAACATGCCTTGTTTCCCTGTGGCTTCCCTCTGATCTTAGGACTAAACTGTAACACAGGTGTGAAGTGGTACAATCTATCGCCTGTGCCAATTCAAGATTCCAGGTCTCAGGCCAGTCATGTAACTTTGCCTAAGAGATTAATACTAGCCTGCTGAAATTTTTAGACATCAAATACAATGCCTCAGTAATACTATAGCTTATACATGACTCTATAGCTGGGCTTAGAAAATATAACACTCTTCAATTTTCTTATTTGGACTGTTTGCTGAAAAGGCCTTAGCCTCATTTTGAGATTCATCTCATTGTTTCAGATTCAGTAGAATTTTCCAGATTGTCATTGTGATTCATATTTCCTGGTGAAAATATCAACATTGTGCAAATATCTTATGACTTTATTATTGTGGTATTGTCTTCTGCATTGCTGTTCAAATTTCTGCAAATACTATACTCGTTTGTAATACCTTAGGAGAACTATTACATCCATGCAAATCTATCACTCCTAGATTAAAACATTTTAGCTAAAAACATGAATAAGTGCAGGTCTGGTGTGTGATAGATAGAAACTCATTTAATATTGCAGTATAATTTTCACTACAACTGGATTCATACAGGTAAGTTTTCTAAACTGTCTTGTCATAGCATCCACTTTATAGTTATGCACATGACTCTCTGATGATTTTACTTGTCATTGGACCTTTCCTACAGGTAACTGTGATGAAATATGATACCTGTTGAAACTCAAGGGTAAATAAATTGTGCTTTCAAGTTATCATAATCAAAGCAGAAAAGTCTGGAGAAAGTTCAATGGTTATTTCTTTATTTCATCTCAAAACATAAAAGGATCTATGTTCAAGCTCCAATAGCATTTGATACGGTCATTTTGTATGGTACATGGCGTACGCATAATAATACTCAGACTCCTATGTTTCCAAAAGGGGTGCATGTCAAATAATCTATTTTCAAAGGTAGCTAATTGCAGCATGTTTTGGGCTAGTGAAATCAATGACAGATACGTTATTTGGAGGGAAAATTTTATGAAGTTATTTCTGATTGCTCAGGGAAACTTAATGGCATACACTTTGAGAAACAATTTAGAGGCAATTTCTTGCAAAAATTCTTCAGTCATATTTTTCTTGAGAGAAGATTAAGGTGACTCAAGAGATGCTAATGAGTAGAGTTCTTCGAGAACTACTAGAAAGGGGCCAGATAGTTGTCTTAGAAAAAGGAAACAGACTAAAGGCTTGGACACTGTTTGTTTGGAAAGAAAAACAGCAGTAAAGGGACAGCTTCATACCTCGCAATCAGAGCAAGAGAAGGAAAAGGAGAAATATGGAGGAAATCCGATGACATTAAAGGGAAATCTACATCTATTGGATGTCAGAATAGCGAGGGTAGGAAGAGGAATAAGCATGTGGTTAGACGTGGGAAACAAATTGTGAGAAGACAGTTGACAGGTGATGCTGTTGAGCATTGGAAATTGCACTCAAAGTCAACACTCATAAAAATGATGACAGTAGTACACTGTAATTTAATTCTGTCACTGACAATCAGTTGAACTGAAAAGTGAATTTTGGCCATGCTTTAAATGAATATACGTAATTTAGTAAATTGGTTGAATTTGAATTGATTTTTCTTGGATTATATGTTAATTGATTAAAATTTTATATTTTTATTTACTGAAAGGGGGATTATTTTATTTCTTTGCTCAGTTATCTGTAACATTCCATCTATCCATACACACTGGGCAATTACACTGCAGGAGATCATTTCCTAGGTAACAACGCTGAATAAAAGTAGGAGGTTTTTAATGTTTAACCCAACTCCCTCACAGAAACTTTGTCTCATGGATATTGATGTGTCTTCTACAAAAGTATCAATATTGATGCTTCAGTGCCATTTTTATGGGCAGGTTTTTGTGTGTATTACTCATATTACTGTAAAACTTCTGTCATGATTGGACATAATTAGGTAATTTTTCTATACATGGCTTATTCCTAGTGTTCACTTCATTCAAAAGGAAATGTGTTGATCCTAGCAGTCCCTCAGTAACTTCTGTTTCTAATTTCCTTTTGCTTCATTTTGAGAACATAAGGTGTTCATTATCAGCTATTAAGGGTTCCAGAGCTGCAATTCCAAACACACTTAAATTCTGAGTAATTGGTTCAGATTAGCTCCTTGCATTTTGAACTGCAGAGACCATCTCTGACATCACCTCCAGGTTAGTTGCTGGAGGCATAGCATTAGACAAGTCATCTTGTATTCATTCAGAAACTTCTAGAACACATCTACTCATGATGTGAAACAAGAGTGGTCCAGTGTCATTTTCAGCCTCTCACCAGTTCTGTGTGTTCTAGATGATGATTTTTTTTTTATTGATCGTCATCAGCTCTAATGAGTTTGAGGTATATACATGTTTTCTCTGTTTGGGAGAGTTATTTAGACCAAACCTTAATTTTGTGTTAATCAGTAGAACATAACATGGGGTGCATCAATTTACATACCGGTGATGATTTTTTTTATGCGTCAAATTGGAAAAGTCTGTGTAATTGACGCATGACACATGGGTAGATAAAACACTTGTCCTGAATGATCAGTCTTCTGAATTCTATTCCCAGATCTTCCTGGTTGCCAGAAAAAGTGTGAAATTTTGTATCATTATTCATCTCTTTTACTTAAACTGGTTTCTTATGGATGATTATTTCAAGATGGAGAGCACTCATCAATCTGGATTATGATGTATCCACCATATTGGGCACTCTCCACTGAATTTCAGGATGCCTATTTGCATACCCTGATTTTTTGTCCAGAATAGAAATACCTCTGGTTTTGCTTGAACCAAGAAGTCTTTCATTTTCAGGCTTTGCCATTCAAAATTGAGAAGTCAGAACTCATTCCATCTGAGGACATCAGGGGTCACGCTACTAGGGAAAGTGGGCAACTAAGTCATCTAAAAAATGTAAACTTCTTCTTGTTAGGAAAGTGAAAATGACTTCACCCTGTGAGTGTCTAGAGGAACATTGATGACCGTCTTTTTTAAGAAGCTTCCTCAACTTGGCCAGGTTAGTTCCTTTGTTATGTTATATCACTAGGTAAGATGTAGGCTTCAAGCCATCAATTAGTTGGTTTAGATATCAATTTCCCTGGCAAACAAACTATTGCAAATATTCACATTCATGTAGTTTGATAGCTGATTGACCATTAATACTTTTCTGAGTAGGTTATTAACTCTTATTGCCCAATTTCAGCAAGTTATCCTTTGACGATAAAAACATACAAACTTGTTTTTCGAAACTTAAGCTTATTTAAATAGCAATTGTATATTAAGAATAGAATTGGTAACATGAATACTTTAACTGCCACATGTATATTATTTTCTTCATAAAAATCAGTTTGGAACTTTAGGTGAACATGTTGTAGGGAAATAATAGACATCTCTGTGTCTAGGAAGTACTGCTTTATTAGGTTGTCTCTTTTTATGAACCATTGTGCAAATATATTCAGGAAAATATACAACTCATAGAAAGAAGAGTCTAACTATCATGGTATTAAAGATTTAGCTTTAAATGCTATTATGTCAGCCAGAAACATATGGGACAAAGCTATGTTGTGGAATTCAAGAGATGCTGTAAGGTCAAGGTTTTATTCTGAGTTCACTCATTTTGGTGAAAATATAAAGAAAACCCCAGCAAGGCTAATACTATTTAACCAATGGCTAACATTACACCTAGTAGGTAGACAAATAATGAAACCTTATATTGCAATCCTATCAATGGACTGTTGTAATGAAACTATGAAGTGATTGGTTACTTTAAGAACACGCCCTTTTCTGAAAATAGATGCACTTGCATGTTGGCTGTGTCAGTTTGGTGGAAGAAAAGAGTTTAGTTCATTTATATGCTGACTTGAATTTTGCAATGTGCTATCTATAAACAGTTATGCTATAGCTTTATCAGCAGCAAAGAAATTAGGATGAACAGTATGATCTGACATGTGTATTTGCTCTTATTTACAGTACCAGAAATTCATCACCATTTGTACTGGTGGATGAATTGGGACAGATCAGGACTGGGATCTGCATGTGAGTAGCTGACCCAAACTCCTATCGGTTTGGGACAGCTCACTTAAAGCCAAAAGGCCTGAGTCTGAAGAATCATTGGACAAAAAGAAATGAAAGCCATATTTTTAGTGCTGCAAATGTGCATTGCCAGAATAAGGGATCAGTGTGTTGTGGTCTCTGACAACACGTCCATTGTAGCATATATCTGACATCAAGGAGGCACATATGCTTGAAGGTCTTGAACCTCCTTTGCCAGGCCACCTCAGAGAGCATACCGAGTTCATCACATTCGGGGGAAAGAGGAACATTTTAGCAACAGTCGGTCCAGCTCAGGTCAAATAGTTCTCATAGTGTGAATTCTTCTCCGTTCAATTCAGAGTCACTTCTTTCATTGTGTATGGTGTAATCTCCTTGTGGACTTTTTTGCGACCAGGCTCAAAAACATACTTCTCTGTTACATCTCTCCAGTCCCAGACCAGACAGCTTTGGCAGTGGATGCATTAAGCTTTAAGTAGGATCATGTTCACCTACACCTTTTCACCATTATGACAACAAGATGAAGTTCTAAAAAAAAATCAGAATTTCATTGCTGTATTATTTTTATAGCCCCATTGTGGCCCCAATAATTGTGGTTCAGGTATATTCTATACCTGTTGATAGATCAACCCAGGTCTTTACCCCACAGGAGGGATCTTAAATCACACATGGAATCCATCTTACACAAAAACCACACATTCCCTTGTTCATCTCAAGCAATTTATTCACCAGAACAAGTGTTCATGCCAGATGGAGAATCTTCTGTGATTGATGCAGTAGGAAACATGCTGATTTTTGTGTTACTCTATAGCTTCTGTTTCGGATTACCTTTTGTTCCTTTTTGAGAACAAAAGATGCCCATTATCAGCTATCGAGGGCTCTAAAGCTGCCAGTTTTAATACATTTAAATTCTCTTGTGGGTTCGGCAATCAGTTCAGATTTGCAGCTTGACAATCTCATTAATTTTTTGACTACAGAGACCTGTCTCCCACCCTTGTATGTCAAGTTGAAATCTATCTAATGCTATATGGTCCTTAAGCAAAACCCCTCTGAGAACCTTTGAGTGAGGCATCCTTTCAGGACCTCACACTGAACACTGTTTTTACTTTGGTGAGTAGTTACAGCAATATTTATGCATTGTCTGTTGATACTGGCTGTCTCCAGTTTAATAGGATTTATGAATCTGTTATTTTCATTTGTCAGTCAGTTGCCTTTGGTAGCTTCTTCACTTATAGAAATTCTCAGTCTCAAATCTGTGTTGACAATGATCAAGATATGCTTTTATGCCCAGTTAGATCACTGTGTTTCTATCTATGAAGCTTGCTGCCTCATGGGTCTATCAAATCACTCTTCCTTGGAGGATATAATGAAGGCAACATTTGGGTGTTCCCATACTGCCTTCTCCTTTTTCTACCTCCACTTGTTAGCTCAACAAAGTGCAGATTTGTTTTTTCTGAGATCTTAGTTGTGACACAGCATGTGACCTAGAGAAAAAAGTGTCTGTTATTGATCAGGTTTAAAACATAGCCTACCAACCTAATTGAAAATTTCAGCTGTATATTATTGATGATTAAAGTTAATATAATATTTTGGGCGAGTTTTAATACATATCCATACTGAATACTGCTCTGATGTCCTGGCATACATTCGTACATGAAAAGGATCACTGTTTCTGCACTTTTTCAATTATATTTTGTGCTAACAACAGTAAGCACATACAGTTTAATTCATAGCATAGTCAGTTATCAATTGTGAGACTGCTCTTTCCAACATTAACAGGCCATCTTTGCATGTGACAAGTCCAGTTTACACCCCTTTAGATAGTATTAATTACTGATATGTTTAATGATGACCAAAACAGTCTATTATATATTATATGATCTTTGAGATGAATCATTATCTAATTGGATAGCAATGATCTTGAAGAATGTGATTCCTGAAGCAAGTACAAAAGATGTTTGGTAAAATTACTGCCATTTTAGCATAAACAAAGTTATGACTTTATTAATTTTATCAGAAGAAAATATGGACTGTGATGGTTTAGAGAAATCCAAACTCAGGTTATTTTTTGAATTTGTTTTATACCATTTAAGAAAATACTTTATGACTGATTCTTAATACAGGACATAATCCACATAAATTAAATCACATTTTTTTTATAAACTATACAGTACTATACTTAAAGTTTCTTGTCTTTTCTTTTTAAAAAGTTATCCTGTGTCAGTATGCTTTGGAAAAGCATGAAGAAGACTTGAAACAG
The DNA here is from genome assembly GCA_016746295.1 of Potamilus streckersoni. Classification (NCBI taxonomy): domain Eukaryota; kingdom Metazoa; phylum Mollusca; class Bivalvia; order Unionida; family Unionidae; genus Potamilus; species Potamilus streckersoni. The sequence continues at coordinate 870,551 of JAEAOA010000596.1, read as the reverse complement.
ATCTTGCTGGAAGAGGATGTTGAGAATCACTATTCAGTCTCTTTTGAGTAAGTAAAGAAAGCTGCAATAACAAGGCATGTGTATAAGAATAGATTATTTGTATGAAGTGCTCATTAACAAGACATGTATATAAGATTAGTTTATTTGTATGAAGTGCTCACTCATTAACAAGGCATTTGTATAAGAATAGATTATTTGTATAAAGTGCTCACTCATTAACAAGGCATGTGTATAAGAATAGATTATTTGTATAAAGTGCTCACTCAATAACAAGGCATGTGTATAAGAATAGTTTATTTGTATGAAGTGCTCACTCAATAACAAGGGGTGTGTATAAGAACAGTTTATTTGTATGAAGTGCTCACTCAATAACAAGGGGTGTGTATAAGAACAGTTTATTTGTATGAAGTGCTCACTCACTAAGCAGCATGGCAAGTGTATAAGATTATTTGCTTGTGTATCATTCTCACTCAATATCTAGCAGGGCATGTTTTTATGACTTTGGTCTTAAGCAAATTGAAGAAAAGAGTAAAACCCAACAAGTTGTAAGTCATCTAATTTATTTCCCTAGAATAAAAAGTGAAAATTTAAAAAAAAAAATTTTTCTAAAAAAATGAGCTTAAATCCCAAATAATCCTACAAGATCTATCACAAGTCTAAATGAATGAAGTTCCAACTGAATTCTTTTGGTATTCCAATTAAATTGAATGTGTTCATGAGTCTTTTGTCTCTAATGTGCTGATGTGCTACTTAGTGGCCTTTAGTGTGATTATGTGCTAATGGTTTTTGATGTATTACAAAATTAGGATTAATTCATATTGGAGTTTTAAGAACATTGTCCACATTCTCTACAGTAAATTTATTATTTAATTCAATATAAGCAGGAGTTCAGACTACAAAGTATTTGTCACCTTTGTCATAAAACCTATATAAGATGTAAAAGAACGTGTATATATTTCTATATATGTCAGTGAAGTTGTAAATCTATTTCCATTGAGGTTTAGAGGTGACAAGTCCTATCACCCAAGTTTCAGTGAATGTATACACATGTTTATATCTTAACATTTTCAAACCTCTGTCAACATATTCTTTCCTTTTTGATGTTATTTTTGCCACCATCACATACATACTTATGGAAAAGTACATATAGCTCTTGAAGCATGGCTTTAGTTTGGTTTGTAAACTTTGAAAACAGTGAATTGTCTGAGATAGGGCCAAACTTTTCACGACAACAATTTTTCCAAATGGGGTACTGTGAGTGATCTTTTTGACCACAGTAAAAGTAAAGATCTGTTAAAATTTCTAGTTCATTATATGTAAATGTTCTGTCTTGTTTAGCAAAATTTTGCATCATTATACTTGTATAGTTTCTAATTTTCAATTTATAGAAATATTTGAAAGAAACCTTTCCTCATCTTCATGCCATTTCGCTATAGATCTCACTTTAATCCTTTCCATTTTTTGTGCACACTAACTGGCTCTTTTTTCTTTCTAATTCATGTCGATTATTTATATTGTGTCCCTCATCTAAAATAGTAATCTCATTTTTAATTCGATCTTCCTGTTGAACTTGTTGTCTCTTCTTATATGAAGCATGAGAAATAGTTTTCCCTCTTTTTTCTACAAAAAGAATTTTAAAAGAAATAAATAGCCATTAATGGAGACTAATAACAGAAGCTGTTGATGGTTTCAATATATGATTTTCTGTGGGAGACATAATTGTTCTTGCACTCATGAATTGATTCCATAAGAAGTGCTATTTTTATCTAAATCTTTCAAAAGAGAAATGTTAAAATTTCCCAAATTTTCAGTGTTTTTCTCTTTTTTTTTTTTAAAGAAAGTGTTAGTTGGACTAGATAATGGTCTGTTCTATAACCTGGTTACATAGATGCATCATTTACCATTGTAAAAAATGTTTCTGAAACTAGGAAGGAATTTACCTGGCCCGATTGCTGGGGTTATTCTTTTCCATGTGTACCATTTTGAATCCATATTTCTTTCTTGTCTGATATCAGTTAGTGTATATTTGGCACAAATGTCATTAACTGCAGCTCATGCCTTCAGGATATGTAATTTGTTGTAATTATATGTTGTATCGGCTCATTCAAAGTAACACGAAGAAAGAGTGAAGACAACAAGCTTTGTAAATTTTAACAACTATAATTTATTTCCCTAGAAAACATAAAAAAAATGTAAATATGTAAAACAAGACTTACAATTTACAAAAAAGATCCAGATTGTTTGTTCTAAAGATATAAAACACATAAGTCCTGTGAACAGTTCTAAATTGACACAGTCTGAAGTTCAGTTCCTGTCAATGATGGCGGATGGTGACATCAGATGAAGGCTAACACAAAAATCCAGATTTTACACAGTGAAGCACAGTTTGTATTGTTCCGTTCCAATTTAGAAGATTTTCAGAAAATGTCTTTGTCTAAACCAGTAGTGTTGTTCTCCAGGAAAATAATTATTTAGAAAGACGAAGTACAATTAACTCCACTAACAAAACACATTTTTCTATGTAGACACATGAACAGACATCTTCTAGCACAAAAATACCTTTCTTAGGTAATAGAAGCTTTGTGACTCTAAGATGTTAAAATCGGCTATGACTCTGTCTTTTACTCTGACACTGTACTTTTTTACAAATAACTAAGCATATAAATGAAGCTAATATGTTGTTTCATGTACACACATTTTGAGGACACAAATAATTTTGCAATGTATCTGGATATTAGGAAGGCTTGACCAAGTATCAGCCAATTGTTTTCATAGCTATTCCTGAATGTTTACTTGCAATGAATTTACCATCATATATAGCTCATTTTACATGAGTTACATTTATGATTTAAGTAAACACGATATTTCTAACAACATATTAGACCCATGCCAACATAATCATAGTAATAATTACATTTAATGATATAAGAAAACAAAAAAAAGATTTATACAGAATTCATTCTTTAACACACACTTTAATTACAGGGTTGTAACTATGTATCACGAGCTTGATTTATAACTGGATTGAAGTCCCTTCCAATAATTATATGCTGACTCTTTAAGTTGTCTGTATCCTGCCTCACTTCAGAGTAGAAATTTGGTGGGTGAACATTAGGATCTTAAATGTTTATAAGTGTGTACCTGTATTTTTGAGTTGAAATATATAAAACTACAGGTGTCTCGTTGCCATTTAGATCTACTTTACTCTATGATAAACTGATCGTTATTGTTTAGAATAGCTACTGTCCTTGAACTGGATGCAACAGAATTGAAGATACATCCATAATGTAAGATGATCTATTATATGTCTCCCATTGCTTTATAAAATGTGTATCTTGAAATAGATATAATGAGTATTCATTCATATTTAGGTTGTTCAAAACATCCTTTTTGATTGGGTCACCCAACCCATGGCAATTCTAAGAGGCAGTTCTTGCTGAGTTATTTATTGTCTTTATTAAAAATTTATTCTTATTTGACTAGTTCAGTTGTAAAATAATACCTTGACAGTTCAGAGGTATTTTTGTTGTTGCTAGATGAGTTTGCTTTTGAGTTTTTCTATTCTTCACAATAATTAATTCTCTGGGAATCATTTACAAGTGCTGTTCTTCATCAAAGGTTTTTGGGGCCCTGAGTGGCCAAGTGGTCTAAAGCGCTCTCTGTTACAGATCACTGCCATCTCACCTCTGTCTTCGTAGGCTTGAGTCTAAGATTTGGTGAATGTGGATATGTGAGAAACCTTGCCAGTAGCTTCTTGTGGGTCGGTGGTTCTTTCCTCGGATTTCCGGTTTCTTCTTCTACCATTAAAACTGGCCACCAAGTATAGCCTATCATGTGCTGAAAAATGGCGTTAAGCACCACAACAACAACAGCAAAAAAAAAAAATCATCGAAGTTTTGGACAAAGACATTCAGTGGAAATTATTTGGAATATTATTATTGATTAACAAAATTCAACAAGGAACATTTATCATTAGTACAACTACCTCATCTGACGTCATCGCTTCCATATTAGAACTTCATCGAGATTCGAACCTGGATTCAGTTAGATCTGTTTAGCGATAGGACTTCTATTTTTCAATTCAAGGATTAATATTTGGATTATTTTCACAAATCATGAGTTCTTTTTTCTTTTTTTTACATTGTTTTGTAGGGAAATAAATTATTTTGTTAAAATTTACAAATCTTGTTGGAAATTGGCCTTTTCTCATGTTTTTTATGAGACTGTGTAAATATATATATCCATTTTGCTTTGTCTGCTTTAACCTATTCCAGACTTTTCTTGGTTCAAAAGACAAATAGCACTCTATGCACTGTCACTGACCTCAGTACCCTCAGTTGCTTCATTCGTGCTCCTTGATTCTAAATGGAAACACCACGGCGCATTCTAAATGCCATCCAAGAGGGAGACTTTGCCATCAGCATGGACTTAAAAGATGCTAGCTCCATGTTCCTATGCATCAGCCTTCCAGGAAGTTCCTGCAGTTTGCATACAATGATGTGGCATGCCAAATACCATTTGGCCTCATTATCAGCCCCTGTGTCATGAATAGAGTCATGTGGATGTCTGGTCCATTTCTATGATGGCAACATCAAATTACCCGGAAGACATCCTACAGAAACTTCAGGTAAGTTCTAATTTACATCATGACATGATAATCCTTGTCACAGTACTTATCAATCTGGACTTACTCAGATCTGAAATAGTATCATCCTAACAATTTCATCTAGGGATGGAGTTTGTTACACTGGAAAACATGGTTTGTCTCCCTTAGAATTGGGCATTGAAAATGCGTAGCATGGTGACTCCTTTACTCTCTTGGAGAACTCTGTCAGCACAGGAGTTGCCTTCTAGGTTTACTCAATGCAGTAGCGGACCTCCTTGTCCTAGGATGCTATTTTATGCACCTATTACAATGTTTCTTCTGTCTCAATGGAGACCCAAAGTTGGCCCACTGGACCAGCCTTTAAGCATCTGCTCACAGCTCACATCAATCATCAGGAAATTATGACCATTCTAAAAGCCTCTTACTGGTATCAGGAACTTCTCTCTGGCAATAGATTCTTGATTCAGCAGACAACTCTTTGGTAGGGACTCATCTAAAAAATGACGGGGAGGGGGAATAAGTCCCCTGATCTTTGCATCATGGTGTGTGACTTTCTAAACTGCTGCCAACAACAAATCCACATACAGGTTCACCATATACTGGGCTGAATCATCACAAAACAATCAACCGATTCAGATGGATTGGTCGATTCATCTCTTGGTTTTAACCCAGATAGGTATCTGATGGGATCTACCACTAGTGGACCTATTTATGACAAGGTGGAATTCCAAACTCCTAACCTTTGTCTATCCCATCCCAGATCCAAAAGCATGGGCAGTCGATGCCCTATCCTTAGATTGGAATAACTTGAACGCGTATACCTACACAGTTAATTCCAAGAGTGATACAGAAAGCAAAGGAATCAGCCTGTCAACTCATTGTCATTGCACCACTCCAATGGGAGAAGTCATGGATCAGTGACCTCATCAATCTTACATCAGAAGATCCAGGTCTTCTGTCATCTATTCAAAAACCCATGATGGCAGTAGTATCATCCCAGCCCAGTGCTCCTGAACCTGGATCATATCAAACAGGCCCTCAGGCTTAAACAGTTGTCATACCCACTGGTGGAAATAATCAGGTGTGACAGCCTTCTACTCTAGGCATATGAAGGCAAATGACACATTTTCACTCATTGGTGAACAATTGATATATTTGACCTCTCCAAGCATTGATACTACAAAGAGCTAATTTCTGTCTCTTTGACAAAAGAAAATTAGCTACTGCTCATTGATTGCTGACATCTTTTGTCATCATGTGTGCAAAGAGACCAGGCAAAGCAAAGACCTATCTGATCTACTTGCTAACCTTGAGTACACATGCCCTAAAATGTTAACCCTCTACCCTAAGTGGAACCCATCTTGAGTATTAACCTGGCTGAACAGTACCCTCTTTGAACCAAATGCATGGGCATCTCTGACACATCTTTCCTACAAGGCCTGCTTCCTCATAGCCTTAGTGACAGCAGGCAGAATTAGTGAAATACATGCCTGTTCTGAAAAACATCATATGAAGACCACTTACAAGACCCGGTCATATCTTTGAAGTGGTACATTAATTGAACAGAGCTGGTGCATCGAGGGAGATCACGCCTTTTTCTACCTCTTAAGTCAAGACAAGATGATATATCAGCTCAGACCATCTCATCCTGGATCCTGGTTATTTGCTCAGCATATAGGGAAATAACCCCTGGTCATATGAACCTATTACACATCTCACTAGGATAGGGCAGTTGCCACCAGCCTAGCATCTGAGTGGAACTGTTCTCTAACAGACAAGATCTGTCATCCTAAAGGGCCCAATTCGATCTGGTGGGACCTATCTCCACAGCTCAACAGGTCACACTTCCAGATTGATTGACAGCTTCTTAAGAACATGGAAATACAACTTCTGCTGGATTTGTGTGTGTCTGGGAGTTTTCTCTTTTTGAAACCATGCCCCGACAGCTGGAGTCCTCTTCAGATGGGTTACCTGGAAACTGTCCATAAGGAATATGCCTTCCACTCCAGTAATAATTGCGGTCTTATGGGTAAGGGGAGCTCACTCTGACCACCACATGGGTCAGCAGACAACTTTTATCTCCCTTTAGCTAAAAATAGCATCAGAGAGGGCAGGATTTGCGAGGTAGTGGTAGTATTCTTAAGGTATTATGACTGGGTAAGTATTTTTAGAAAAAAATATATTTGAATAGAAAAAGTTGGTTTCTAGATATGTTCATTCAGTCTTTTGATTTAATTCATTCCAGATTTGATTGTCTTTGTAAAAGTTTTGTATTTCTTGATATTTTGATGTTGCCACTAATAAACTAGCATACCAAGCCTATCAACTGTAAACTGTGGTGTTAAACCCTTTGTTTATTGAGTTAATCTCATGATGGCATCAGTGAATTAGCATTTAAATTTTGTTTTTTAAAAAAAATTTGTTTCTGGATAGGTTAATTTTGTCTTTTGATTTCATTCATTGGTACAACTATATTTCGTATTTACTTATAGGCTGATCCAAATCACAACAGTGCAATTCATACACAGGATGAGAAAGTTTTATTGTACTTTACTGCAATTATTATGCTACATATGAAGTGAATCAGAAATTTATGGACATGTCAAGTTAACTTAGTGACTAGATAAATAAATATTCCCTTTCAGATTTTGCAGTTTGCATGATAACTTACATGTGGACATGGTCTTCAAATCTTTTTGTGATAGCTGCATATCTTTATTGCTCTACAAAAATACTTTGAGATGAAATGATTGCAGTATTTAACAAATGCTATGAATAATGAATCAAATGAATGTACAGTAGTGCACATATTTTCCCTTAAACCTATTTCCTATTGACTTGGAAAACTGGTAATCATTTAATATCAGAGACCACCTATGTTGAGATACAACTTTTTGTTGGCTGATGGGTGGTCTCACAAGACAAGTCTTGCTGTACAACATTTAAATAAATTGTATAATATGATTAAAAATATTAAAAGAACAAACAAGCTAAATCCATATAAATATTTTCTTGGGTTATGCTTATCTTCAAGTTCAGATAGTATACAACAAAGATTCTTGTGAAGTGAGTATACATTAATTTAAAAATGTATCAGATCTTTTGTATAGAAAATTAGGTTAAAATGGGCAGATACTGTCGGAGAGTAAATCATTTAATTTACCTTTATTGGTGTTATGAGTCTATGCTCTTAAAGTAAGTAACAGAAAAGAGTGAAGACAACAAGTTCTTATCTAACTTAGGCAAGCTTTGTAAAATTTAACAATTTATTTTCATAGAATACAAAGTGAACAGTTAAGAAAAAAGAATGTATGGTCTTGAAGTGCTTATATGCTGATATAAAAAGGTCTTTGAAGAGGCCAAAGGCTGACATAAGGTAGTCTTTGAAGTGATTATTTGCTGATATAAAGTGTTTTATGAAGTGGTGATATGAAATATATAAAATGGTCTTTAAAGTGGTCATATGCTGATATAAAGTGGTCTTTGAAGTGATATGTTGATACAAAGTGGACTTTGAACTGATATGTTGATATAAAGTGGACTTTGAACTGATAATATGTTGATATAATGTGGACTTTGAACTGATATGTTGATATAAAGTGGACTTTGAACTGATGATATGTTGATACAATGTGGACTTTGAACTGATGATATGTTGATATAAAGTGGACTTTGAACTGGTGATATATTGATATAAAGTGGACTTTGAACTGATATAGTGATATAAAGTGGACTTTGAACTGATGATATGTTGATATAAAGTGGACCTAATTTTCTACAAAAGATCGGATACATTTTTAAATTAATGTATACTCACTTCACAAGAATCTTTGTTGTATACTATCTGAACTTGAAGATAAGCATAACCCAAGAAAATATTTATATAGATTTATTGATATAAAGTGGACTTTGAACTGGTGATATGTTGATATAAAGTGGACTTTGAACTGGTGATATGTTGATATAAAGTGGACTTTGAACTGGTGATATGTTGATACAAAGTGGACTTTGAACTGGTGATATGTTGATATAAAGTGGTCTTTGAAGTTGTCATATGCTGATATAAAGTGGTCTTTGAAGTGGTGATTTCCTGATATAAAGTGATTTTCGAAGTGGTGATACATACATGCCAACCTCTGTCGAGGCAAAAGCGTAATTCAAGTGGACAAAAGGAGTAATCTGAGCAGAAAAAGCAAAATCTGCATATAACATAATAACATTCCATGCGCATATGTACAAAACACATGTATATTTCGGCATCAGGAATCATCTGTTTGAACAAAGAACCAATGTTGTATTCTAGTTGTAGTCAGTGAGCTCTGTGAATAATGCCCCTGCATTTATAAAATTCATTTCCACAATTTAGTTTTGCTGTAAAAATGAAGTTACCTTTTTTATTAAAGTTAGTAAAACGATCTAATTCAAGGCGTCTGTTTTACACTATGACCAATATTACAATCCTTTCCACACAGCCTGAATATGCGTGAAGCTACCCTAGAATGGCACTATATTGTGTTATTTGTGTATTCATCTCTGAGTCGTTTTTTTTTTCCCGTTTTTTTTCTTTTTTTCTAATCCATCTGTAAAATCATTTATTTAACTTTTTGCTATAACATATGCATCAGCTAGAATAAATAGGAAAATTTTACTGCCAAATTCCCACAGAATGGTTCTGTACCTCCAATTATTTTTAACAAATAATATGTGAGCAAAGATTTAAAAATTAGAAAACTAGTCTGTTCTGTCCTATGCAAGATAGCTGCTATAAATAGAAACAGAGTTCTTTTTTGAAATAGGGCAGCTGCTATAAAAAAAACATAACACATAGGAAGGTCACCTCTAGTCTACAGAAAAGTGTACTTTTATGTCATAGTTACACAGAACTGTCTTTTCTAGAATACATTCTGTGAGATTAGTGGGGTGGAAATAAAAATGAGAAAACAAATTATTAATTTTTTAGGAGGGGAATAGACTGTAAAAGCATAATCTAAATACATTTACATGTAAGGCATAATTTAGTGAAAGAAAGCGTAATGATTATGTCAAAAGCGTAATGGTTGGCATGTATGATGATATATTGATATAAAGTGGTCTTTGAAGTGGTCATATGCTGATATAAAATGGTCTTTGAAATTGTCATATGCTGATATAAAATGGTCTTTGGAGTGGTCATATGCTGATATAAAGTGGTCTTTGAAGTGGTCATATGTTGATATAAAGTGGTCTTTGAAGTGGTCATATGCTGATATAAAGTGGTCTTTGAAGTGGTCATATGCAGATATAAAATGGTCTTTGAAATTGTCATATGCTGATATAAAATGGTCTTTGAAATTGTCATATGCTGATATAAATGGTCTTTGAAGTGGTCATATGCTGATATAAAGTGGTCTTTGAAGTTGTCATATGCTGATATAAAGTGGTCTTTGAAGTTGTCATATGCTGATATAAAATGGTCTTTGAAATTGTCATATGCTGATATAAAATGGTCTTTGAAATTGTCATATGCTGATATAAAATGGTCTTTGAAGTGGTCATATGCTGATATAAAGTGATCCTTGAAGTTGTCATATGCTGATATAAAGTGGTCTTTGAAGTGGTCATATGCTGATATAAAGTGGTCTTTGAAATTGTCATATGCTGATATAAAATGGTCTTTGAAATTGTCATATGCTGATATAAAGTGGTCTTTGAAGTGGTCATATGCTGATATAAAATGGTCTTTGAAATTGTCATATGCTGATATAAAGTGGTCTTTGAAGTGGTCATATGCTGATATAAAGTGGTCCTTGAAGTGGTTATATGCTAATATAAAGTGGTATTTGAAGTGGTCATATGCTGATATAAAGTGGTCTTTGAAGTGGTCATATGCTGATATAAAGTGGTCCTTGAAGAGGATGAAACCAGAGGAAGGCATCTACTGACCCCTGCATATGGAGGCATTGGGGATAAACTAAAGATAACAGAAGTGCAAAAAGCAAGCTTATTGCTGCAGCATTATTCTGACATGCATATTGTTGACAACATTTTTTTCTTTTTTTTCTTCTCCTTTAGTGCCATATCCTTGTTTGAGAGAAACATGAAGGTGTGTGACAGACTGTTGACCAGTTCACAGAGAACTCTATCCATTTTTGACCAGACTTTAATAGAGGCCCAGTCTGCATTGTTGGAGAGTACTAAGGACAAACAACACATGGTACATGAAAGTCACAAAACTTGTGATATTTATTAGTATGCAGGTGTTAAATATTGTCTTATTTTGTGTCATGCTTATGAGTAATTAAATTTTATTTATCATTATGTGTTGAGAGAGTGACACATAACTAAATGAAAATACATTTATTATGTTATGAATTCATGACAGTTCAACATTGAAAATTTCCATACATTACCATCTGATAATAATTTTTATCTTAAGTCTGTGAAGTAGAGGTAAACTATTATTCTACCCCTGGTGTCTGCATAAGCATACACACTCACTGAATGTCAACCATTGTTTCTTCCTAGGTCTTAGGCAACAGTTTGGAGTGGGATTAACAGCACTTAACTGCAGGGGAGGGAGATGAAGGGGCTAAACTTGTTCATACACTTTCATTAGTACTCAGTTTGAACCCTGGCCGAGTCATACCAGAGACTTATAAAAGACTCATAAATAGGATTTTTGACCTTTTGAAGCCATAACCTCTTTAATCTCTTGTTTTGTGTAAATAAATATTTCCACTAGGGATATCTGGTGAAAGGATTAAAATTTTATACCAAATATTTTAAGAACAGTCAGTGCAATTACAGATAGATTTTATAGCCTTGGCAAGTATTTGACTGAGTAATTTGGGCGATATATAAGGCATGAATGATAGATATGACGTGTTCGGTTAATGTGTAATACAATTGTTGTAGGTTTAACACCATTTTTGGGCTATACATGATGGCCACAATAAATGGTGGAGGATAAACCTGTGAAAACTCCAGTAAGAAACACCGACACACAGGAAGCTACTGACGAGCTTTTTCATATACCCACATTGACCAAACATGCAGATGGGGTAAGATGGAAGTGTTGTGCTTTGGTTCAGCTTGGCCATCAGGGGCCTTATATAATATAGGAGAAGTTTAACCAGAAAATGAAAAACAGTTATGAATAAAACAAAAGTTACACTTATATAAAGCTTGAACTAAACTGATATAAAAAATGACAAAGTTTACATTCAGTTTTGAACAATGATAATGATAGGATGTATACCTAGATAAATTGACTGCTACTACAACATTGAGACAAATTTTTCAACATCAACACTTACTAATTGGCCCCACCCATTTTTCTGTGCAGTGTCATTGGTACCTACAAAGTATGTAACCTTGGATTATTATTGATATTCTGCTTTGGAGTCTGCAGTATGTCCATGTGATTTAGATCTGTTTTGATTCCCAAGCTTCTAAACATCATTTGCACAATTATGAATTTCAAGTTTTCATTGCTTGCTTAAATACAAATCCCTTCTTAATTTTGCACATACTCATTGGTGACAGCATTTTTATTTGTGTACATGCAAACTTCTTAAAAATGACAATTGGGTCAATTGTAACAAGCCAGTAATTAAGTTGATAATGAAATAATATTTGCTTGACATTCAGAGACAATTTTGCAGGACTGTCATGTGGACTGAAAGAATGTTTTATAGTGAAAAGAAAGTTGTGTCTGCAAGTAATTCCTTTAAGTTTACCTCCTACTACAAGTATTTAACTAATTATGCTTTTTCATCACATTCACCCAACCATTTGGCAATATTAATCTTGTCGGCAGTCATAAGTATATGGCAAATGAATACAGTATTTGCTTGGCAGAGTCTGTATACAAACAGTAGGTCTATGGTAAAGTTTTAGTAGAGTCTGTGTACAAACTGTAGGTCTACAGTATATGTGCGTGATTTGGATTTTTAATGTAGCTTTAACAATTTTTCAGTCATGTTGCTATGATGTCTGCAATGAGGTAGTTTATAGTGATATCTAGCACTGGGGCATCATGCCACAGAAATGTAGCATCATGTCTCACCACATTTTCATTACACCAGGCCAACCAGTCCTAACATTTACCTCTTAATGCTGAGCTCCAGGCTTGGCAGCTATTAGTACCATTTTTATAAGTCCTTGTTATGACTTTGGACAGGTTTAAATTTGCAAACTTTCGAATCTGAGGTGGACTCTCTAACCACTTAGGCCACCAGAGTGGTTGTATGTCTATGGGGAAGAAATACAGTATGTGCTTAGTAGAGTGTGTACAAACAGTAGGTCCATGGTAAGGGTAAACACGTGTCTAGTTTTGGAAAAATGTGTCCCATGCATGGATTTCTGAATTATTACACAGAACCATTGTTTCCATTTAGCCTCATTTTGGCATCAGAGACCCCCAAATTTTTAATTTGACACCCAGTTTTGTCATCAAGGTTTGGTTTTGCTCAGTCTGAACCCCCCATTTATGACACCAAGGACATTTTTGACCTCAAATCTTGCACCCCTAGGGAAAAAATAGACGTTAGACTAGTAGTTGTATCTTTGATAGTGTTTTTTTTTTATTTTGTAAGAACATGTTGAACAAATTTTTTAGGGAAATGACAAAAATATCATGGCATTTCACACATTCTTTATTTTAATCTCTGTCTATGCAATCATTTTACATATTTCTTCAAAATCTTTCTTCTAGAGTAAACACCTGCATGCTATATATTATTCCTTTTGTTTATTTAATAGTAGAATCTAATTCTTTCTCTCCCTCTTTAACTGTTGTCAAAATCACTATCATTAAATTGCATTATAGTTTTTGAAGCATCAAAATATGTTCATGGCTTTCTTTGCTTTATTGTATCTTTCATCTCTTGCACTACACATCACCGCAATCAGTCAATCAATGTATATATGCATAGGTATGCCAAGCTTCATGAACGTTTCGTAAGGGGTTGCATCTTGATGGGCACTCCACTCTTATCACAGAAGGTCACTGTGACCTATATTTCATGCTTCTCTGACTTTGTTAAAATTGTGTTTTAAGATATTTCTCATGTACAGTTTATACTAGAATCTTATAACTTGTTGATTTCGTGCATCTTTGTTAGTTTGATTTGGTTTTATGGGATTTAACACCATTTTTCAGCACATATAGCTATGTTTAGTGATTAACATATTTGGTTGAAAAAGAATCTGGGAAAAACCACCAACTCAAGGGAAGCTATTGACAAGGTTTCTCACATACCCATGTTGGTCGAATCAAGACTTGAACTCACACAGGTGAGTTGTGAGTGATCTGTAAAAAGTGAGCACCTTAGACCACTCAGACACCTGGAGCCCCCATATCTATTAGTGCTACACCTTTTTGACAAAAGAATGTCACTTCACATTTTACTGCTGAAGCTTAAGTTTTGGGGTTGAGCTCAAAACCAACATTTTTTAAAACCCCACTTTGTACATGTTGTACCAAAATATATGAAATTTGGTAGGGGTTGTATCTAAATGAGTACTACAACCTCATCCCAAAAGTAGGTCAGTGTGACCCATATTTCATGCTTCACTATTTTTGTTTCTAACTCAAATACTGTTTGTACCAGAATCATACTATGTGGTTATATACATCCGTTATTAACCCCAGTTTTTATATTTAGCTCCTTGACTGAATTGGTGTTTTATCTACTGTATAATACTGCTATGGTGTGGCTTTCGGTCAACTGTAGATATGATCTTCTCCCTAGGTCAACTGCAGGAGAAATGTCATGAGCAGCAAATGCCCCTCTACATTGCCTTCATAGACTTGACAAAGGCATTTGACCTGGTCAGCCGGAGCGGACTCTTCAAACTCCTGAAGAAGGTCGGCTGCCCCCCTTGATTGCTAGCTGTCATCACATCATTTCACCAGAACACTGAATGCAAAGTGTGCTTCAACGGCGCAATATCAGAGGCCTTCCCAGTCAGCAGTGGAGTCAAGCAGGGTTGTGTCCTTGCACCAACCCTTTTTGCCATTTTGTCAGAATTAGCATTATTGTGAATTATAAAAATGTTGTAGAAGAAAAGGCAAAAGCATAGAAGCTTTCAGCAGCTGCTTATAAGATGACAGGGCCAGATGCTGCAATTGTTGACAGCTGGTTTAGGCAGAAGGAAACAAAGTCATCACCTGGGGCAAGTCTCGGAAATGTCATGCTTAAAGAAATAAGAGACAACCTGAACTCGAGACATTCCCTTGCATACTGCCAGTTTTTAAGCTGGATTCAGGACAGTTTTGACAGACCCAACAAAGCTCTACAGTATGACAAGCCCCTAATTCACAAGACCAGAGACATTCTACTATTCATGTACAGAGAATTCCTTTCTGTTATTAAACCAAAGTACATTGTTGACAAGACGGACATTACAGAAATTGATGTAAAAGATGAAAGTCTGTACATTCATTCACAGGACTTGTACTTGGGTGAGGCAACTAACAAACTTCTAGAAAAGATGAATACTGAAGCACATTTACAGACAAGAATGGACTGTAGGGCATTTCTGACCAAATCACTGTCATATATGAAGGAAATTTCCACTTAAAGTGTGATTTACTTATTCATACAAGCATTGCAGATGTGTCGAAACAATCTGTAGTATCATTTAAGGACCTGGACTTTTTCTCCAGCCGAATGCATGGAGTCAACACTGATGATCTGCATAGAAAGTTTCAGCTTTACCAAAGCTACAATTTAGATGCAGAATTGAATGTGGAAAGAGCCAGTCATCAATGGGCTGCTCTCATGAAAAATGGATGACTCTGGCCAACTGTTGTTTCCAGTCTTTTGGAGAGTAAAGCTATCAATACTTTCAATACCGTACAGCAACAGCAATGCTGAGAGAGTATTCACAGTGGTCAGAAAAAACAGAACTAGCCAAAGAGCCAGCCTGTCAGCATCAACCTTGGAAGCTATTCTAGGTAGTAAAAAAATTTCACAGATAATGAACTTTTTCAGGCAGAAATACAAATCTGCAACATACAGTGGACTGAAATAACAAAAGTAGACATATTCATCTTGCTATATATGCCTTACTCTTGTACCTTCTGATTTTTTTTTACCCTGCCTCCTGATTTTTAATGGTGTTTCTCCTGATTTTGATTTTGATTTTTTTCAGTGTTGGCAGGTCTGTGGATGGTTAATATCAAATATTTTTTACAATTTATTTTTTCAAGAGACTGCAAGTGTTTAACCTTGCTTAATTGCTTTAATAAAAAACAACAAATTACAGCGAAGGAGAGCAGTATGTAGTATATAGAATCAATTTGCACTGCCCTTTCCTATCTATACACTTTCATTTTCACTCTGGTAATGTCAAGGTCATTTGTAAATGTTGGTTACATTTTTGGTTGGCATGGTAGTATTGGTGGTTCACTAATTTCCTTCACTTTCCAAGGACCACTTCAAGTCAATCATTGAAAGTGCCATCAATTGTTTGTGATGTGCTGAGGGAATTGGATCAGAGTGCCTTTTCCAAGGACACCTACAAGTAGCCAATTCAGGCTGATGGTACGATTCAATCCTATGTCAGGCATACCAATCATTAGGCCACTATATATCCTGTCTGCATTAGTCACCAAATATAACATGCAGGAGGGAAAATTAGGTCTGTTTTACATACAAATGTACATAACCACACATAAATGTCTTTCTAACAAATATAGCTTCTGTTACAGTCATCTCCACAAGTACAAACAGAATGTCATCTTTTTTTGTTGTTAAACCATGAAGAATGAAGAATAATGCCAACAAAAATAATGAATTCACAGTATTTGGTTGAGGTTGTTAGAACATGATGTGCATTCTATATTATTGTATTTGGTCATGGTTGTAACAACAATTGATATAAATCATTGTATATGGAGGAGGTTGTTAGAACAGATGACATTCTACATAGTATTTGGAAGAGGTTTTTACATTCTACATCATAGTAGTTGGTTGAGATTATTGTTGTAGGACATCTTATAGCTTAAGAGTAATAATTTAATTCTCTCACTATTTTCTCCTTAGACATTGAAGAAAAATGTTCATGCCAGAATCATGTGCCTTCCCATATGTCCAGAGCTGACTAGAACTTGTGTCCCTAGAACCTCAGATGTTGGGAGCTTCTTATCAATCTCAGGTATTGTTGGGATTGTTAACTTTAAATACCCATTGTTCTGAACATTTTCAATTTTCTTGTAAGCTGTATTGCATCATGGTAGTGAATAACAATTACCATTAATGGAGTCTCATTCTGATCATAGCCATCGAACATATGAAATATTTTCTGCTGGTGGAATGAGAAATGAATATTTTCCACTTGTTATCTGCTACCATTTGCAGTGTAATTCCTCCAAGGACTTGTTCTCTGATTCTTACTGCACTAGTTATTTGATAATCTGAAGTAAGATTTAGTCTGAACATTTAGTGAGAACCAATTTTTAGCTTGAGCATTGTTGGGTGCATATTGAGTATATGTTAGTCAATACAAAAATAATAATTATACAATTAGTATAAATATGATACATGTTGCCTTGTTTAAGTAACACACAATACATAGGTTCAGTGTAAACTTTATGGTACTTGTAAATATTCTCTGGCATAATGGGGGCAAATCCAGTCACTGCACACTGCACCAGCTGAGTTCTGAATTTTTCTATAGGAATAGCTCAGGAAGAGAGACTTGTGGGGAGTTTATAAGGTTGTGAAAAGTGTCAGACACCTGTATATTGAGCCACAAGGAACTACACTGAAAAGAATACAACCCTACAGTTGTCTCAGTTGCTATATGCACGTCTCCCTAACTGACATGTTTGATCACATATTCCAACTCAGTCATCTGATTGGTTCCACATGACAACATATCTAAATTTAGTTACTAGCTTATTAACATATATTTGCTGCAATGACAGCATTTCTGGGCAAAGAAACCATAGTTGACAGAGAGAGGCACAGCAAGGGGCCAGAGAAAATTGCATTGTGTATTATTTAAACATTTAATCAATTAAATTTTAATGTAAGCATTTGCAAATTTTGAAATATTGATGAATTCTGTTCTCATCTTTGGACTGAACTAGAATGGTGGATTTGTTTGGTGAGGAAATGTTTTGCATTCATAAATGTACATAAATAACTTATTTTTTGCCAATTTTATTAATCTTTTTTTGGCTAGTAATGTACTAAATCTTTCTTGAGATCAGAATGAGACAGAATTTGTACATCTGTTTTGTACGTTAAGTTGTCAAGTGTTGTGTGCTCCATCAACCTTGTTCAGGTATGATCCCTTGATTTTTCGTACATGCTCATTACCACAAAATGATAATTATTTATTTTACATATAATTTTTTATACACCCAAATTGATAAATATTTTTTCTTGTATGCAAAATAACATTAAATATGGTATTAACAAGATAAAGTATAGCATTAACAAGATAAAGTATAGTATTAACAATATATATTATAGCATTAACAAGATAAAGTATAGCAATAACAAGATAAAGTATAATATTAATAAGATAAAGGTATAGTATTATAGTATTGTATGAAAAATAACATTAAATATGGTATTAACAAGATAAAGTATAGCATTAACAAGATAAAGTATAGTATTAACAATATATATTATAGCATTAACAAGATAAAGTATAGCAATAACAAGATAAAGTATAATATTAATAAGATAAAGGTATAGTATTACAAGATAAAGTATAGCATTAACAAGATAAAGTATAGTATTAACAAGATAAAGTATAGCATTAACAAGATAAAGTATAGTATTAATAAGATAAAGTATAGCATTAACAAGATAAAGTATAGTATTAATAAGATAAAACTATAGTATTACAAGATAAAGGATAGTATTAACAATATAAAGTATAGTATTAACAAGATTAAGTATAGTATTAATAAGATAAAAGTATAGTATTAACAAGATAAAGTATAGTATTAATAAGATAAAGTATAGCATTAACAAGATAAAGTATAGTATTAATAAGATAAAATTATAGTATTGACAAGATAAAGTATAGTATTAACAAGATTAAAGTAAATACTAGAGCAAAATATTTTACTTGGATGTAACCAGTCATTATCTTATTTAAACTTATTTCCTACTTTCACTTGTTTGCCTGTTGAAAAAGAAATCTATATTTTTGGTTAAAATTCAGTCATAAGTTTTAACTGATGGAATATTTAACCAATCAGAAGAAACTAGGTCTGCTTATGTTTATTTTTTATTATTATTATTATTATTATTATTATTATTATTATTATTATTATTATTATTATTATTATTATTATTTTATTTAAAGAGGGTAACTCAATTAGCTAAGAACTAATCTACATTGAGGCCATCATTCAAAGGAATTTACTTATTTTTGCTGCATCTCTATTTTTGCTGCATCTCTGAAGCCACTGTATATCTGGGTTTGGAAAAAGGAAATAGAGTGGACATTTCTAATCTGAACTGGAATACTTTTCCAGAGCAAAGTTACAGAGTATTGGAAACTTTTTTTTAAAATAAATCCTTTTTTGGTTTGGGAATTTTGTAATGTTTGGTAGACATTGATCACAGGTGGGGAGTATTTCCAGGTAGCCTATACTTGAATAGTGATTGTAAATATTCAGGAGCACTATTATTGGCTATCCTGTACATTAATTTGGCTTTTCTTAAACATATTCAGTCTTTAATAGGTAATATTTTTAACTTACCAGCTAAAGTTTCCTTGCTTTCTTTCTGGATTGATATTAACTCAAAAGCTCTTTTGGAGATGTGCCAGCTTTGCTACGTTTTTATCATTTGAATTACCAAATACTGTATTACAGTAGTCTAAATAGGGTTGTATGTAAATGTTATAAAATAGTTTTCTGTGCTTTTCTGGGAGAAAGTATCTTATCCTACTGAGAAGCCATAAGCTTGAATTGACTTTTTTATTGATATGTTTGATATGTTCAGTCCATGATAGGTTATTAAATACCAAAACGCCAAGTAGACTATTGTGACAGACCATTTGCAACCTTTTATCCTTCCATGTCAGACATAGTTCATTACTATCAAGTTTTGTTCTTTTGTTCCGTGTTGAGATAAGCAATATTTTAGTTTTACCAGTATTAACCACCATGCCATTGCATGTGCACCAGTTGGCCAGTTTGTTTTGGGCATTCTGTAAAGAAATTTCAAGTTCTTGCTTTGTGTTTTAGATGTCTGAAAATGTTGTGTCATCTGCATAGAGATCTGTAGATGATACTGAGTCCTTTAGTACAAGTGGTAGGTCATTAATAAATAAAATAAACAGTAATGGACCCAGAATTGAGCCTTGTGGTACTCCACATCTAATTGTTCTAGGTTCAGACAGAACAATATTTATATAAACATCTTGTGTTCTCTCACTTAAGTATGAAGTAAACCATCTAACTGTGCTTTCATCACACTGGTATATTTTTAGTTTCTTCAAAAGGATTTCATGATCCACCATGTCAAAAGCTTTCCTGAAATCTACAAATACAGAACCTATTATTCTACCATGGTCAAGTGCATTGAAGTCATTAATCAGTTAGGGAGATCAAGGCAGTCTCACATGAATGTTTCTGTCTAAAGCCTGATTGAAAGTGTTTGGTTAAATATGATATAAATGAATCATGGACATGCTTTTCAATCAATTTTGACAAGTTTGGTAGTATTGAGATTGCCTGGTAGTTATCAGCATCATTCTTAGGACCAGATTTGTGAATAGGAGTTACTTTTTGCAGTTTTCCAAATTTTGGGGACAGATGAGGATGCAATACTTGAATTGATAATGAATGTTATGCTATCTACAATAGCAGAGGCAGAAGATTTAATGAGTCGTAGACCAATCTGATCAAGTCCTGTAGCTTTCTTAGCATCAAGTTCCTTGGGACATTTCTTAACAAAGTTTTTTGAGACTGGTGGGATAGAAAAACATACCTCCTTAAAGATTTTGCTGCTGCAGAACTTTTTCAGTTCATTGAAGTTGTTTTCAATCACTGGTTCTTTTAACTGTGGTGAAAACAATCATTGAAAACATTTGCAGTGGCATTGTCATCAGTGACTATGGTGTCATTTACCAGAGGTGAGTGAATTTTATTTATCTGATCTTTGTGTGTTCCTCCAGTGCGTTCATTGAAGACTTTCCAAATGTAGTTTTTTTCGCTTCTTTTGTTTTCAAGCAATGATTGATAATAATTTTGTTTAGCTTTTTTAATCATATTTGTTATTTTATTTCTCCATACTTTATATTGTGCATGGTTTCCTATAGCCTTGAATTGGCCTCTTGTTTTCATAGCATCAAGGATTTCAGTTGTAAGCCAATTAGGTTGGATTTCATTCTTTACGTGATGTACTTTCAGTGGTTTATGCTTAGAGACTACATCCATAAATAAGTTAGTCCACGCCCTCAGAGCTTCATCTATGTCATCCAAATTTTGGATCATATTCCATGGAACTTTATATAGGTCATTGAGAAATTGTTCTTCATTAAAATATTTGAATGATCTGTAAGTGATAGTTTTGTGTGTATTTTTCTTATTTCTCTTGCATTTAACCTTTCTTGTTAAAAAAGTAGGATAGTGGTCACTAAGACCAACTTTACTTTTGGTATGTAAACACAAGTTGCATTGTCTAGTAGGTTGGTGTAAATGTGATCAATAAGAGTGCTTGATGTTTTTGTTACCCTAGTGGGGTCATTTACCATCTGTACTAGGCCTAATGATTCAATAAATTCTGTCCAGTTCTTCCTTATTTGAGTTTTGAGAAGGTCCTTATTTATATCATTGAGTATATATGTTTCTTTCTCCTGTGCAAGAACATTTTCCATTTGTTTCCATTTATTCCAAATTGCCTTGGAGGAAGGTGGCCTTTAATGAAACCAATTAGAAACAATTTTGCATTATTTTTATATATTTCCATCCAAATACTCTCAATTTCTTGTGACTCCAAGTCAAGTTGTCTTTCTGCATTTACCTCTTCCCTAATGTATATAAAAAGACCTCCCCCTGCTGTCTCGCTGTCTCTGCATAATGGTTTATTGTAGCCTAGATCATTATTGTGGTTAGCATTTAGTTTGGTTCCAGTGAGTCCTAAAATAGCTCTATTATTTTCTTTGGAAGACAATATTAACTTAATTTGGTCTATTTTTCCCACTATACCTCGTACATTTAAGTGACCTATGTTTAAATCTTTTGCATTTAGTTTCATATCAATTATATGTATCTCATGCAATGGGTTACCACAGTAGATTGTCTCCATACTACTTTTATCATTCTTACAATCTATTTCCATACTTAAATGTGCATATATATTAGCATCTTCAAAGTCACATAGAGACCCTGAAAATCCATTAACATTTACATTTACAAGTGTCCATTGAATATTTAGAGTCAAGAGTGTCTCTAGGTAAATTTTGATTTGTTATTGATGAAGCATTGACATTCTCCTCTTTGCCAGCTTTGTAATATGTATAATGCATTGATTGACAGTCTTTGTTTGTGTACAAATTTATGGCATCTGAAGCACTCAATCTTTCCCGCTTCCATGAGCATCGATCATATATACTTCGTTTTCTTTACTCAAACCTAATCGTTGCAAAGCTCCCCAATTAGGAAATCATATTTAATCAAAACTGGATTTTTATGTGAGTTCTGTTATGTTTGGGTTTGTATTTTGTTTGATAATTCCAGCAAGTACCATGACATGTCTTAGATAAACAGGCCTTTACCTTTCATTGCTCTGTATATTAAGCATCCATTCAACATTGACTACTGAGCATGTTCAGGTTACTGACATAGCTACTGTACATTGTGTAAAATAAACATGCATTTTGCGAGTATGCAAGTGTTAAGATCATTCCCTGCCAGGCAAATAAAAAAAAATATTGAATATAGTTTGTATGTTTAAAAATTGAAGTTAGAAACTATGTGAACACTAACAAAAAGAAAAAACTGGACATTCAGATTTCAAAATGCTAATAATCCAAGTGTTTACTACTACCTAAGTGTCTATACACTTTAACCTATCTGAATACTTAAACCTATCTGAACACTTAAAAAACTGTATTGATTTCTTTGTCAGATAGTAGAAATTATCTAACCTGATATAAAGCTCTCTAGTAGCAATAATAATCATAAAGATTGAGATTTTGATTGAATTTACAAATTACATACTCTACAGCAGGTAGGGATCAACATATCTATTTAAATGGGATTTGAGGCATTTTAAACCTTTTTTATTATAATACCTTTGATGAGAACCTAGATGTTCCCTGGCCCCACAGTCAATTGCTGGAAATTAATTTACTTTTTTTGAAAACACATTTTTCTTCAATGACTGCCCTTGTATTTTACTTATTGGTATTACATCATAAACTTTGACATGGTTTTTTTGTTTCATTACTGCCACACATCAAAATAATTTAACACAACAATGTAATTAAATCTTCAAATAAGGGAGATCACTAGATATGTGATAAAATATAGCACAGTTCAAATGATGCCCACTACTGGTAGAGTTATTGGAAATATAGTCAGAATTTGTCCAGTTACATCCATCTGTGTATAATTTTTCACACTATGGAAAAATCTCTTGTGTATGCTTAGAGTTACAAAAACTAACTTTGTTTATCTTCAATATATAAAACAAAGCATTTATAATTTAAATAAAAATTTAAAATGAGTTTTTCTGGTTATTTATATAATTATGTTGTATTGACCGTTTTAGCTGAATCCCAGCTGTAAGACAATGGTATCATTTGAAACCGGGATGCTGCAATTATAGGTCTCATCAATATAATTGTCACATGAACTAACATAGAGCAATACCATCTGCACCAGTCATACTAGCAACAAAGGGGTACATAGACCTCTCATAAAGTGATTAGTTGAATAAATGTATCAACCAGATCAATTACTTCTGACAAGTTATTATAGTATATTGAGACTAGATCCCACAGCAGATGGGAGGGTAGCCCCCAAATCATTTCAGTCATTAGTATCTAACAATTGACTACTTGGTATGTTCAGGTAACTAACATTGCTACTTTGCAATGTGTAAATAAATATGCAAGTATACAAGGGTTAGAATTATAAATAAATAAAATAATAAATAAATAAAAGTAAATTATCAAATATAGTTAGTATGGTAAACAATTAAAGTCAGTCAGGTCAGAAAAAGTCAGTCATTATAGTTAGTTTTATCATACATCTATGAATTTCACTATTTTGTGTTGAATTTAGGTTCTAAACAATATACTTGTTTTTGCTTGGATGTTATTAATAGGTTTTTATGATATTTATCTAGGAACAGTCATTCGCACAACAGTAGTTCGGATGTTGGAATATGAGAGAGAGTTCATCTGTACAAAATGCAAAAATGTCATCACAGAAAAGGTAATGTATACATTACATATGGTATAGAAATATATTTTTACCTTTGGCTATGCAAAAAATCTTGAATGTTTGTTATTGATCTTGGAAATCTGCTTTTCAATAAAGTAGGTGGGGACAAATCCCATGCATGTGGTTTTGTCCAGCAGTTGCTGGTTTCATAGCTAGATCCCATGCATGTGGTTTTGTCCAGCAGTTGCTGGTTTCATAGCTAGATCCCATGCATGTAGTTTTGTCCAGCAATTGCTTGTTTCATAGGTGTAAATCCCATGCATGTGGTTTTGTCCAGCAATTGCTGGTTTCATAGGTAAATCCCATGAATGTGGTTGTGTCCAGCAATTGCTTGTTTCATAGGTAAATCCCATGCATGTGGTTTTGCCCAGCAAGTTCTGGTTTCATAGCTAGATCCCATGCATGTGGTTTTGTCCAGCAATTGCTGGTTTCATAGCTAGATCCCATGCATGTGGTTTTGTCCAGCAATTGCTGGTTTCATAGACAAATCCCATGCATGTGGTTTTGTCCAATTGCTGGTTTCATAGGTAAATCCCATGCATGTGGTTTTGTCCAGCAATTGCTGGTTTCATAGACAAATCCCATGCATGTGGTTTTGTCCAGCAATTTCTGGTTTTATAGACAAATCCTCAATACCACTAAGTGATTGACCCTGCACATCATACACACAAGTTTTGGTATTACAATAAATGAGACTGCAAGTCCTACAGTACATAGGTACAGTAAATAAGGTACTTTAGTGACATTGGTAAGTAAATGATGTTGCAGATGTGGCATAGACATAGGTACCATAAATGAGACTGCAGATGCTGCACTGACATTGGTATAGCAGATTATACAGCAGGTGCTGCTGTACTGATATTAGTACAGTAAATGCTGCAGATATTTTATTGGCATTGGTACAGTCAATAAAAATGCAGATGCTGCATCAACATTAAAATGGTGAATGATGCTTGAAGTGTTCCAATGACACTGGTACAGCAAATGATGTTACAGATGCTGTACTGACATTAGTACTGTAAATGGAGCCATAGGTGTTGCACTGATATTAGTACAGTAAATAAGGGTGTTGCACTAATATTGTCAAAGTAAATAAGGGTGTTGCACTAATATTGGCAAAGTAAATGAGGCTGCATATGTTTCACTACATTTGTTATTTATATTTAATTTGTATTATGTTGGTTTTTCTCCATGATTATATATTATGTATATTTATGTTGTGTGACTGACCTTGGTAATACCAGTAATTGAGTTAAGTTGTCAACCAATTTAATGGGAAGTTGACCCTCATCATATTTTATTGTGTCTTAGCTTTTTTTTATTAATGCTGATTTCTTCAGAATTACTGATTCCTACATTAACATCCAAAGGGGAATCAGTCTTTTAGTTCTGTTCAGTTTTTAATTTGAGAGGATTTATCTATTTAAATTATTCACTCGAATTACAAAGTATTCAATATTTATGGACTAAATAACAATTTGGGGATTATTGTGAATTCATTCAAGGACATTTTGGATTATATCATTGGCACATTAGCATATTTGAGGCTATTGGTATATCATCACATTGAAAATTGGAATTCATTCAGATCACTTTTAGAATTCAAATGGAACTTCATACATTTAGACTGGTGATGGAACTTTCAGAACTATTTCAGATTTAATTTTTCACATTGTATTCTAGGAAAAAAAAGTTATTTGTTGAATTTTACTAAAGTTGTTTGTTTTCAATCTTTTCTTTTACTTAGTTTAAGACAAAAGAATTACAACACATTGTACAGATAGTATAGCTACATGTGTTGTACTGACATTGGCACAATAAACAAGGATGTATATGTTGTATGTATATGTTGTACTAACATTGGCAAAGGAAGTGAGGCTGCATATGTTGATCTGACATTGGCACAGTAAACGAGGCTATGGTTCTATGGTTTATGAATGATCATTGGTGAAATGTTGAAGTATTTAAATTTTTTTGAATATTTTTACATAGTTGATGGTCCAGGCAATCCAAAATTAGTATTAAAATTTTTTATAGATCAGTGTGCATTTTTTGGTTGAATATCTATTTCCATGTATTGCTACTGGTTGGTTCATTTATATGCTGAATTCTACTCTGCCTCATTTGGGAATGTAACCACTTGATGATGATTAAATGAATGTATTCTTTTTGTCTTGACATTAAGGCTGCTAGAAAAGCTAATCAAATTCTTTACAGGGGGAAGCATAATTTCAAACAAGTAAGCACTATACATGCTGTATATATAGGTAAAGATAAGTGATAACAAAGCTAAGTATTATGCATGTTGTTGGTTCAGTGATAGTTGCATATATGGTTGAAGACATGTAACAAAGAGCTGTGTTGTGTTTCTTGAAAGATGTTACATCAGTGAAATCTGTATGTATGGGTAAAGACAAGTGCTGTGTGTGTGTTTCTTGAAAGATGTTACATAAGTGAAATCTGTATGTATGGGTAAAGACAAGTGATAACAAAGAGCTGTGTGTTGTATATCTTGAAAGACATTTCATCAGTGATAGTTTTATATATGGGGAAAGACAATTGATAAAAAAGAGCTATGTGTTGCATTTGTTGTTGGATCAGTGATAATTGTATATATGAGTAAAGACCAATGCTAACAAAGAGCTATGCATTGTGTTTGGATCAGTGTTGTATTTCTTGGAAAACATTACATCATTGAATTCCGTATATATGGGTAAAGGCATGCAATAACAAAAATCTATGTATTGTGTTTGTTGAAAGTTGTTGTGGAGATCTTCTTTAATACTGAACTCTAAAATTTTCTGAATTCTGCATACCACAATCAGTATTCTTCCCAAGTTTATTATGCATTAGTTATGCATTAATTATAGTACATGAAATGTTGAAAAGTGCTTGAAATTCATGATGTAATGTCTGTTTGAACCATATTTTTGTCATATTAATATATGATATTTGTTCATTATTATGTACACATAATTGTACACAGTTCCATCATACAGTGTAGATCCAACTTTCTACAGTGCGAGTTAAACTAATCTGTGCGGTTCATTCAAAATATGGTCGTAATATAAACAGGGTGGATCCTGATCATCCAAATTACACTGCTGATTTCAACATGATTGTAATGTGAACAGGATAGATCCTGATGACTAGAGTTTCACTGCAATGTGCTGTTGTTTTTACCATATGAGTGAATCCTCATGATCTTAGTTACACTGCTGTGCTGTTTCTTTTCTTCAACATTTGAGTGTGGTCCTGATGATTTGAGTTACACTGCTCTGTGCTGCATGTTCTACATATAAATGTAATGTGAACAATGTGGATCCTGATTAACTGGGTTATTCTATAAATTAGGGGTAGTCTGAAAATCATGGTTACACTTGATTGGTTGTAATGTGAACAGGAGGTATCCTGATGATCTGGATTACAATGTAATATAAGCAGGGTGGATTGTATTACATTGTTAACATTTGGTATGAACAAGGAGGATTCTGATGACTATTACATTAACATTTGGTATGGACAAGGTGGCTCCTGATGACTGTATTACATTATTAACATTTGGTATGGACAAGGAGGATCCTGATGACTATTACATTGTTAACATTTGGTATGAACAAGGTGGATCCTGATGACTGTATTACATTGTTAACATTTGGTATGGACAAGGTGGATCCTGATGACTGTATTACATTGTTAACATTTGGTATGAACAAGGTGGATCCTGATGACTGTATTACATTGTTAACATTTGGTATGGACAAGGTGGATCCTGATGACTATTACATTGTTAACATTTGGTATGGACAAGGTGGATCCTGATGACTGTATTACATTGTTAACATTTGGTATGGACAAGGTGGATCCTGATGACTGTATTACATTGTTAACATTTGGTATGAACAAGGTAGATCCCAATGATCTATTTTGCATATTTAGCAGATTGTAATGTTTCCTGATAACCTATGTTGCACTGTTAGCAGATTTTAAAATGTGTACAGGGTAAATCCAGATGATCTGGGTTACACTGTTAGCAGACTTTAAAATGGTAGATCCAGATGATCTGGGCTTCACTGTTAGCTGTTAGCTACATTGAATATGGTATTCTAAAAGAGTCCAACCATCATGGTTGATTAGTCTTAGTCTGCTAAAATTTTTATCAAGCAATCAAATCTCATAAATACATTGACTTCTTCAACTGTTTGATTTACCAGAAAAGAACTGCGCTGTGGAATTTTCAGTGCCAAATTTTTCTCATGACACTATAGTTTTCATCAGTTATGTATTTGTGTTTTCTATGAAAATTAACTTTTTCTTTCTGTTGTTTTTCGTTTCAAACAATTTATTGACAGAATGTTTAACTGCAATATGTATTTCTTCCTTTTTGTCATTAATTCAAGCTTGAAAATATGTCAGACTGTTGGCCATCAGTGACTTTGTACTGTTAAACTATTTCCCATCAGTGACTATATTCCACTATTGGATTTCAGTGACTATACTGTTACACTATTGGCTATCAGTGACTTTGTGCTGAATTGTGGCAGACAACTGGCACACATTTAACACTTTCCCATTGCCAAATTTGTTTGTGTTTGTTGAAATGATTTACAACTGGAAAATTTAAATCTTTGTTAATTTTTGTGATATTTATACCAATAAGGACATGGATGTTGATATGTACTACATTTATTTTCAAAGTGATTGTGCACCAAAGAAAAATTGTTGGCATATTTTTTTAAAATATTTGCCTTTAAGATGTGGAAAAAGTGCAACCAGTGTGAACTTGGGAGTAAAGGTATGAGAAACAAATGGCTAAAAATCCTTTGAAACATCACATGATATGCAAGAGCCATGATAGGTGAGTAAGTTAGACTCTTTACTTGACTGCTGTGTTCAAATCCCTGTCCTCGGATTTGACCAAATCAGCTGATATCATATGACCCTGGGGAAGGTAATTTATTTGCCTTGGCACAATGTTACCTGCATTCTTTGATGTGCCATAAACACCACAACCTGAATAATCAGGTCTAGTGTTGTGATAGGGGAAAATATATTATTTCATATTATTTATATTTCATATACGATGCAAATTAGGATTATGTAAATCATAATAATGTGTAATATTGGTAAGTACATTTCTTCTTCAAATATGTTATCTAATCATAATATCTTAGGAGAGTTAATACCTTGCATTTTCAGGTTACATTTTGTAGCTAAATAGCTAAGAGTATCTGCCCATTGAAGTGGCAGTTAGATTGATCTCTCCAATATACTGGGATTGGTGCTAAATCTTAAGAATTTGTCAGCTCATGATGAGTAGTACACTCAATACAGAAAGAGAGGCCTTGCAAAATCCATATAAGCAGAATGGAAGTTTTCTGCCTCAGAACAATTTGGAGGAGTTTTATCTTCTAAAGGAAGTATAAATTTATAATTTTTCTGTTTATCTTATCGATGACAAGATAGTTTCCTAACTTTTAATGTGTTATCACTTTGCTGTCTTCACACACACTCAGGTGCCTTTGTTATGCTTCAGGTGATTATTTGTCAACAGAATAATCAACTTTCAATAACTTCCATATTCTGACATTTTGGGACTGCTTACATCATCAATTATAAGTTCCAAGTAGCTATGGACATTTTTTCTTGCAATGCCTTCTCTTGTTTTCCATTTGGAGTTTATTTGTAATGTGATCATGGGACCCACTATGAATCTCACTGGAAAAACTATGTGGAAGAATGAAAGGGTGATTGATTAGTTTCACTGGCATTCCACAAGAGCCTCCCTCTCTCAAGGGACACACATTCATGCCCCCATCATCACAGATCCTTATAGGGAAAAGGCTACAATCTTTCCTTGCCAAATGATAAAGATTTACTATGACATATGGACCCAACAAGTTGTTTGTGAGTACACAATATCATGTTCAGCGCACCTACTAAGCCTTGCACACAGTTTCTTTTGGCTGCAATGCTTTACCTATCTCCTATTTTTCAAGATAAGTGCATTCAATTACCTCTTTTATGCTGTTGGGTCCATATTGAGATGCAGCAATGAGTTCTGTTACATGTCTAGGCTTGTACAAAAGTAGCAAGAAAAGAGTAAAGCCAACAAGCTTTGTAAAATTTAACAAATAATTTATTTCTCTAGAAAAACAAGGTAAAAATAAGAAAAAGGACTTACAGTTTATGAATCAAATCCAAAAATTAATCCAAGAATTAAAAAATACAAGTCCTATCAATGAAAAGTCTTAAATGAATCACATTTCAAATCCCAGTGAAATTCCAAGATGGAAGGCGATGACATCTTTGATAACCTTTAAAGTATTGCTGTGTCAACAGTTTTTTGTTGAATCACAAAGATATAATATTCCAGTTAAGAATTCTAAATAATTTTCAATAATTATCTTTGTCCAAGAATTGTATAAAGGAGCACTTATATGTATGTTTTCCAGAGAAATGATTTAATAATTATGGAAAATATAAAAATTCAAACTGGTCACAACAAAACACATTTGAGCTTCATAGGTTTAAAGCACAACTAAATTGTTCCTTATGATAACATAAGTTATTAGCATGACTAAAATGCAAAACAGATTCCCGGATGAGGTTTAGAAGATCAAGGAAACTTTTTTACATAACTGAAGCCACATACTACAGTATAACCTTAGCTAAATTCAATCATTTTTGCTCTAGAAATGAATAATAAAAAGAAAAGTTGTTTACTCAAAACTGACACTGGTTCTGAATCTAGGTCAGCAAAAAATACAATGTTTCAACTACCAGCTGTTTATTAGGTGTAATGTAATGGACTAAAATAAAAATAATTTTTTTTTTAAAACTAACAAACAAATTAAATATACACATAACAGTTTTAATACTGTCCATTGTAGAGTCTACACAATCATTGTGGACTTACAAGATGTGTGCCTTTATGTCCCCACTCACATGGCTTCCAGAATTTTTGTGATTCACTAACAACAGGCTACAAAACAGCAGGCTAGTTATATTCTGGATTTATATTCATGATTTAACATGCTACACTCTTCCTTATTCTAAATCTACTTGTCAAGAAGGAAATGTCCAACCTCTTACTCTTTCAAGATTCTGGTTGACTAGGTCTGGAATCAATATTTAGGTAAGATTGTTTCCCAAATAAAGGATAATTAAATTAATGCATGTAGATTCCTTGTTTATATGGAGTAATCCATCTTCTCAGAATTTCTTTCACTTGCAGAGTTTTGCTCAATGCAGGAACAGATGTTTTAGTTCAAGGTCACTTTTTTTATTTCCTATTGCAATGATTCCGTGCTTCAAATAGAGGACAAACCTTGACCATTGGACTAACTCTTACAATCTGCCCATGACCATTGGACTAACTCTTACAATCTGCACACTATGAGGTTACATCATGGCAGTGAGATCTCTCTGGGGTTGTGTTGGGGATACTTCTGCAAGAACAACTTCCAGTAATCACAATTGGTGCAGATGTGAACACAGACTGTTGTAGCAAGTCTCCTACCATATCAGGATGCCATAGGGGTGTGGTCCCCTCAGTATTAATATTTACATATCAACATTCACATGATGAAAATCATTTTTAAAGCTTTTCATTGGTTTCTGGAGTTTCCATTCTGTTTGACAAATATGCTGTGGTGACTTATCTCAACAGCAAAGCAGAACCATGTACACAAGTTTTTGTATTCTTGTTTGGGATTTTCAGAAGTGGTGTCTGTAATGATAAATCCATATTCTAGGCTAGCTAATGTATTCCAGCAAAAAGGAACTAATACAAGTGGAATAGTCTCTTCATCCATCAGTTTTCATGCGGTAGATGCTTGATGGAATCAGCCTATGATTGACATACTGGCAACAAAATCCCATCCTTTCTCTCATTGGTCCCAGATCCAAAAGCCTTGGATAATGCTCTTTCTATGGATTGGAATGGCAAAATTTACACACTTCTCCAACACTTTGGATTCTGAAGGTGATACAGGAATCAAAAGAATCAGTGTCTCATCCTGATTGCTCCACTAAAATGGGAATCTTGGATAATCCTCATCAGTCTCACAACAGAATGACAAGTATATTCTCAGTGGAGTGCACAAGAGCAGTTTATACCAATGTAGACATTCATCTCACAATAGCTGTCTTCCTATGGCTCATAGATGAGAAACAGTTATTACCAACTACAATTAAACCTACTGTTCCACGATCATTAGCACACTTTGTTATCATGGAAGAGAAGATATCAGACAAACCAAAGACCTATCTTCTGTTCATTTGGATTTTCTTGGAATAAATCATGGATATTAGCCAAACTAAACAAAACATAATTTCTACTGCTCTGAAGAGCTTAATTAGTTCACTTTTCATACAACTTCTGCCTCCTCACGGTTTTGGTGATTGGCTGGCAAAATCAGTGAATACACTTTGTATTGGTGAACTCATGCACATACAGTTCCAACAAGATGGATAAAAATCAGCCAGCCTCATTTTGCCTTCAAAAGAGTGGAAGGACAATATATCAACATGGACATATGCTTCCTGAATAAAGTGGACTATCTTTTCCACTGTTGGACTAAACCCACACCTATGAATTTGTTTTGCATATCAGCTCACAAAATTATGACAGTTGCCATAAACACTGCATATGAGCAGAAATAATTTCTAACTGTAATTATCCTTGTCATGGGATTAGATCTAAGTAAACTACTCCATCGATCTCTTCCATCCTAAAATGCACATTTTGATTTGTAGCAACCTCTACCATGGTGCACCTTTCTAAATATTCAACAACTTCATAAAGACGTGGCTTCATCACTTCTGCTGGATTTGTAGGAGGGAAAATGTTTCCCTTTTGAAGTCACTCCCTGACATACATACATTTGTTTTCCAGTTGGGTTATCAAAAATGGGGCTCACATACTTTAAGAGACTGGAATGGTCTTTTTGGGGTACAGGGATGCATAACCCTCCCCCTTCTTACCTATGATCCTAACGTATTCTGATAGGGAAACATGTTTGAAGAAGAAACCCTATTTGATAATACTTAATTTGATCATAATACACATACACCTCCCAGCTGCCTCACAGTTATGTTAGAGAGCATGCCTTCTGCACCAGTTGTGACACACAAATTCATTGGATTTGGTTCCAATCCCAGTATCATTGGGAAACAATTCTGTCACCTTGGTGGGCAGATAACTTTTAGCTTTTTCACTAAATTGTTTTTACCAGGGAGAGCTGGATTTTTGAGGTAGTAGTAGTTCTCCTCTGGTAATATAATAGTTAACTATTATTGAGGAAACATTTTACTATAAAATGTTGTTTTTGTATGTATGCATGCCATACTTTTGAAGGACTCAGTTAAATCTGAATTAGCCCAAGGACTGTAAGTATGAAGAACTCACTTAAATTCAAATTTGTAATTTTGTTTTGAATACATTCTAGCACTGCATTTACTTTTTTTCAGGCTGATATTGAGCAGTGTTTCAGTGCATGCAAACCTCTCAAATGTCCTAATGAGGTTTGTAATGCAGTTAATTTTGTTCCAGTGAATGACAAAGGTATTTACTAATTTGTTTTCTTTTTATTCATTTGCTGACATTCTGTAGCTACTCTGTTTACAACTAGTGTTATTTTATTGTTCAAAAAAGAATTACTTTTGGGGCACTGAAAGGAAAACTTATCCTGATTTAGAAAATGTACAAAATATGGTCACAACTGAAAAACATTATAGTAAATGAAACAAAATCATGATGCATGTTCTTTTGTACAATTTACAATCTGTCACATTAAATGGAAAGAAATCAAACTGAACATTTGAGATAAACCTACTGAGAATCTGACAGAGAAGAAGCTGTGTATGGTCACATCATATGAAATGGGGAAATATATATAGAGAAAGAAATTAGTTTTCTTAACAGGGTTAAAAGATTTTTTTCCAGGGATGTAATAATGCTTTTCTATAATACCTATATATTGCCTGACATTGATTATTGTTTGCTTGTTTGGGTTTTCTATAAAATTACATCCAGAATGTGCTGCATGTGAGCCTTGATGGCTTTCTTCATATATTATCAGTAATTCTGCTTAAGAAAGTTTTTGTTGCTGTTATAGGGTTTAACGCCATTTTTCAGTACAAGATATGCATTACATGGTAGCCAGTAGAAATGGTGGAGGAAGAACCTGGGAAAACCCCAGAAAGAACCAATGATCCATGAGAAGTCACTGGCAAGCTTTCTCATGTACCCACATTAGCTGAGCCTGTGACTTCAACCCACACCAACAGAGGTGAGATGGTTGCGATCGCAATGATGAGTACATTATCATTGATCTTAGTCATTACAATTCAGTCTCATAGGAACCTATTTATCATTTATCCTAGTCATTACAATTTAGTGCCATAGGACTCTATTTATCATTGATCCTAGTCACTACAATATAGTGCCATAGGACCCTATTTATCATTGATCTATTCATTACAATTTAGTGCCATAGGACCCTATTTATCATTGATCTATTCATTACAATTTAGTGCCATAGGACTCTATTTATCATTGATCCTAGTCACTACAATATAGTGCCATAGGACCCTATTTATCATTGATCTATTCATTACAATTTAGTGCCATAGGACCCTATTTATCATTGATCTATTCATTACAATTTAGTGCCTTAGGACCCTATTTATCATTGATCCTAGTCACTACAATATAGTGTCATAAGACTATTTATCATTGATCTATTCATTACAATTTAGTGCCTTAGGACCCTATTTATCATTGATCCTAGTCACTACAATACAGTGCTATAGGACTCTATTTATCATTGATCTATTCATTACAATTTAGTGCCATAGGACCCTATTTATCATTGATCTATTCATTACAATTTAGTGCCATAGGACTCTATTTATCATTGATCTATTCATTACAATTTAGTGCCATAGGACCCTATTTATCATTGATCTATTCATTACAATTTAGTGCCATAGGACTCTATTTATCATTGATCTATTCATTACAATTTAGTGCCTTAGGACCCTATTTATCATTGATCCTAGTCACTACAATATAGTGTCATAAGACTATTTATCATTGATCTATTCATTACAATTTAGTGCTTTAGGACCCTATTTATCATTGATCCTAGTCACTACAATACAGTGCCATAGGACTCTATTTATCATTACAATTTAGTGCCATAGGACCCTATTTATCATTGATCTATTCATTACAATTTAGTGCCTTAGAACTATATTTATCATTGATCCTAGTCACTACAATATAGTGCCATAGGACTCTATTTATCATTGATCTATTCATTACAATTTAGTGCCATAGGACCCCATTTATCATTAATCTATTCAATACAATTTAGTGCCATAGGACATTATTTATCATTGATCTATTCATTGAAATTTAGTGCCACAGGACCCTGTTTTTCATTGATCCTAGTCATTACAATTTAGTGCTATAGGACCCTATTTATCATTGATCTATTCATTACAATTTAGTGCCATAGGACTCTATTTATCATTGGTCTATTCATTGAAATTTAGTGCCTTAGGACCCTATTTATCATTGATCCTAGTCACTACAATATAGTGCCATAGGACTCTATTTATCATTGATCTATTCATTACAATTTAGTGCCTTAGGACCCTATTTATCATTGATCCTAGTCACTACAATATAGTGCCATAGGACTCTATTTATCATTGATCTATTCATTACAATTTAGTGCCATAGGACCCTATTTATCATTGATCTATTCATTACAATTTAGTGCCTTATAACCATATTTATCATTGATCCCTGTCACTACAATATAGTGCTATAGGACTCTATTTATCATTGATCTATTCATTACAATTTAGTGCCATAGGACTCTATTTATCATTGATCTATTCATTATAATTTAGTGCCTTAGGACCCTATTTATCATTGATCCTAGTCACTACAATATAGTGCCATAGGACTCTATTTATCATTGATCTATTCATTACAATTTAGTGCCATAGGACCCTATTTATCATTGATCTATTCATTACAATTTAGTGCCATAGGACCCCATTTATCATTGATCTATTCATTGAAATTTAGTGCCACAGGACCCTGTTTTTCATTGATCCTAGTCATTACAATTTAGTGCCATAGGACCCTATTTATCATTGATCTATTCATTACAATTTAGTGCCATGGGACCCTATTTATCATTGATCTATTCATTACAATTTAGTCCCATATGATCCTGTTTTTCATTGATTCTATTCATTATAATTTAGTCCCATATGACCCTGTTTTTCATTGATGCTAGTCATTACAATTTAGTCCAATGGACCCTTTTTCATTGATCCTATCCTAGTAATTACAATTTGGTGCTGTAAGACACTATTTATAATTGATCTGAGTCATTCCAATTTGATGCTGTATCATTGTAATGATATTTGTTATATGCATGCAGTAGATTACTTGAGTAAATTTTAGAATAGCAAATACTTGTAAGAGAAAACAATTATATTGTAACTGAGTAACCCTCATAGAATTAATAATTATTATTATTATTATTATTATTATTATTATTATTATTATTATTATTATTATTATTATTAGTTTTATAATCATATAATCATGTTCAGGTATTTGTGCTGAGAAAGAAGAAAAGAAAATATTTTTTTTACACTTGAAAAAGTTTGGTCAAACCTATCCTATAAATCAAATGTCAGAACTAGTCTATAAAACATGCCAGAACTAGTCCATAAATCATATGTTAGAACTAGTCTATGAATCAAATGTCAGAACTAGTTTGTAAATTGAATGTATGAACTAGCCTATAGATCAGATGTCAAAATTAGTCTATAAAATACATTTCAGACCTAATCTACAAATCAGATATCAAAACTAGTCTATAAAACACATAAAAACTAGTCTGTAAATCAGATAGATGTGAGAACTAGTCTATAAAACTTATGTAAGAACTAGTCTATAAATCAGATGTCAAAACTGATCTATAAGACTCATCACAACTTGCCCATAAATCAGTTGTCAGAACTAATATATAAAACATGTCAAAACTAGTCAATAAATCAGATGTCAGAACTAGCTTATAAATCAGATGTAAAAACAAGTGTATAAATCAGATGTTGGACTAGTCTATAAATTGGGTGTCAAAACAAGTGCATAAATTAGATTTCAGACTAGTCTATAAATCAAATGTAAAAACTGGTCTACAGATCAAATATCAGAACTAGCCAGTAAATCTGAAGTGAAAACTAATCCATTAATCAGATGTCGGAACTAGTCTCAAAATTAGATATCAGAACTAATTTATAAATTAAACATCAAACAAGGTGAATGAATCAGATGTCAGAACTTGTCAATAAATCAGATGTCAAAACTAGTCCACAAATCAAATATCAGAACTAGTCAATAAATCAGATGTCAAAACAAGTGTATAAATCAGATGTCAGGACTAGTCTATCAATAAGATGTCAAAGCAAATGTAAATCAGATGTCAGAACTAGTCTATCAATAATATGTCAAGTGTAAATCAGATGTCAGGACTCTTCTATCAGTAAGATGTCAAAGCAAGTGTAAATCAGATGTCAGGAATAGTATATCAATAAGATGTCAAAGCAAGTGTATCAGATGTCAGGACTAGTCTATAAATCAGATGTCAGGACTAGTATAACAGTAAGATGTCAGGACTAGTATAACAGTAAGATGTCAAAGCAAGTGTAAATCAGATGTCAGGACTAGTCTATCAATAAGATGTCAAAGCAAGTGTAAATCAGATGTCAGGAATAGTATATCAATAAGATGTCAAAGCAAGTGTATCAGATGTCAGGACTAGTCTATAAATCAGATGTCAGG
Organism: Potamilus streckersoni; assembly: GCA_016746295.1. Lineage (NCBI taxonomy): Eukaryota > Metazoa > Mollusca > Bivalvia > Unionida > Unionidae > Potamilus > Potamilus streckersoni. Next base: position 832,652 of record JAEAOA010000596.1, on the reverse strand, counting down.
ACTAGTCTAACAGTAAGATGTCAAAGCAAGTGTAAATCAAATGTCAGGACTAGTCTATCAATAAGATATCAAAGCAAGTGTAAATCAGATGTCAGGAATAGTATATCAATAAGATGTCAAAGCAAGTGTATCAGATGTCAGGACTAGTCTATAAATCAGATGTCAGGACTAGTCTAACAGTAAGATGTCAAAGCAAGTGTAAATCAAATGTCAGGACTAGTCTATCAATAAGATATCAAAGCAAGTGTAAATCAGATGTTAGGACTAGTCTATAAATCAGATGAGTGTACTAGCATATAAATTCAATGTTAAAACAAGTGTATCAATCAAATGTTAAAACTGGAGAAGGTGCTGCCAGACAAGATGTCGAGGCATTCCATCCCATCAGCTGGGGTGGTCGACTCACTTTCAGTCCATACTAGTTTTGTTATCTTTGTAACTTATCAGGGATTTGGTCTTGTTGGATCATTTTTCAACTCTGATGACTGTGTCTTGTCAATGGAAAAAATATAATGTATATATATATATATATATATATATATATATATATATATATATATATATATATATATATATATATATATATATATATATATATATATATATATATATATACACACACACACACACACACACACACACACACACACATACACCGCTGCCAGTGCATCAGGTATAGTCACAAGTTTGTTTTGGTGACAATTTTTTATATTGTCACAATCTGTCATTGCAGTTGGTGTGCATAATTTTTAACAGCATTTTATAAATGATACATTTGTCAAAATTATACCTTCACATATTAAGCTTTTATAAATAATATTTAAGCTTTTCATAATTTACTTGAAGATTTATATTTGCTCACAATGGACATCTGTTCTCTATTCATTTACATACCAAACCATGAAGGTTTAACATCAATAGCCAGAACTCTAGCTGTAAATAAACCCAATTATTGTCTCTCCCATCAAAGTATATAATTTAGCTCTATTAAAACTTGTATTACACTACATTAATTTTACCTTTGATGAATAACATTATCTGCAAATTGGCAGACCTACTGTGAGAAACCAAAGTACCCCCAGTGGAAATACTAAACTTAGCACCATATAAACCTTTTATTTATTTTTTTAAGCTTTATGGGGGATATTTTTATGATCTTGACTGGTTCATAGTTGGTATTTAATAAATTCAATAAAATACTGTAACAATTATCACAAAACTATTGTTTTGACAGTGGAGTATTTCAAAGAAAAATCACGTTCTTTGATACTACAGTCAATCATGAAAATAATAAAATACTATTTGATTTATACCAAAAACCTACAGATGCACATTGCTATCTACACTGAATCCTACCATCCATATCATTGTAAAAGGTCAGTTCCTTTAGTCAGTTATTACCAATTCAACAAATCTGTACTAGACAGTTGGAGTTTGAGAAACAAGCCTCCAATCTCATCAAATTCTATGAAAGAAGGAGACTCAAATTTGAAAAGATGCTTTATCAAAAGCAAGCCAACCCCAACCTCATGTTCATATCTGCTAAATCCATCTGATAAGGATATAAACACTAGCAGTGTGATACTAGCTTTCTTTGCATATAATACAGATAATTATTTCTCCAGCAGGATCTTACTGGCCGATCGTCCACCTGACACTTCCAGAAATGTTCCAAAATCAATCTGTCTTTGCACGAGGATTGGTTTTAAATTAAGTCATCAGCTAATAAGAGCTAAGTTCTAGGACTGATGGTTAAAGCATTTGCATAGTACCTGATTGTGAGACCTCTAATTGCAGTTCTATGTGAAAATGGATAAGTCTAAAATCTTTAGAATCATATTTACAAACCTTCATTATAAATCAAAATTAAGTGGTCATTGTACCACACAAAATGTCATTTACTTACTGTCCTGCCATTTATGTGGAAAACAATATGTAGGTGAGTCAAAAAGGGAATTCCAAGTGAGAATTAAAGAATACTTCAGGGATATCGGTAACAAAAAGGAATATCCAGTGTCTAAAAACTTAAACCAATTTGACCACAACATAAAAACTTTGTTTAGTATCAGATAATAGAAATCAGTCTGATCCAGAGCTCTCTAGTAGCAACATATATCTTAAAAATAGATAACTTTATTTGATTCACCAGTTATGTCCTCTACAGACGGTAGGGATCAACATTGCTGTTTGAATGGGAGTTCAGGCATTTTTAGCTGAAATTATTATATTTCCTCCCTTAGATATTCAGGCCCCAAAGTATTCTGCTGGAATTAATAATCTCCTATGAGGAAACACTTTGCTCCTATTACTCCCCTTGCATTTCAATGATTATTTTATACACTGTGACCTGATCTCTTTGCTACATGACCTCCATACATAAAGAATGAATCACTGATGTGTCTTAGTTTGTATGCTTTATTGTCAACACACTATTTTTATCAATAGGCTGACTATTGTCAGCATGATAGGTAAATGTGCAGCAGCATTTAAACATTGACAATCCTTGGAGCGACACATTAATATTATACATATTGGTTTAAGAGTGTCTTGCTATTATTGTAGTGAAATCTTAAGATGAAAGGAAGATCTTACAAAATGTGATAAGAAACACCAGAGTTTAAGGTACATCGCATAAATTGGACCCAAAAATGTATCTCTTGGGAGTAATGATGTAATCGGTGATACAATCAAGTTATATCCAGTAGGGTTGAACATTCAAAACTCTATGGAAACCATCTTTTATGAAGGATACTCATCTGAGGACAGAAATAATGAACTTGAACTTTACACTGGTTGAGACAACTGCACCTGATTTTGCTAGTGCCTTGCCTAAGAAACAACTTCAGAAAATAGAGATGCCATACAGAGACTTAAATGACATTTCAGTTGTCCATTTGTTAATCCAGTGGATAATCTTCTAATCCCACCTGGATTAAAATTAAATTATCAGTCAGCGAATCAACATCAAATCTAAAAAATGTGTTGGTGATTTTATGTTTAGTGTTAAAAATCTGTGTTTACACAAAATAGAAAACACAGCAATTGTAATTTTTAAATAATAAAGATTTCAAAATAGTTGTCTAGTCAGTTCTTTTTTTTAACTCCTATTTACACATTTAAACATATTTTTGTTTTTTATGCCATTTTAGCCAAATCCCAGCTGCATGACAATTGTATCATTCAAAATTTGGCAGCATCAGTTGACTGGCTGCAATAATAGTCCTGCCAAAATGAATATTTGTCACTTGACCATAATTGCATCTACATGTGCAGCTTAGAGATGTATAAATCTTTCACTGAAAAAAGATAAGCGAGTTATTGAAAAATGAATCAGCAAGGTAATTTTTTTCTTATGAGTTACAAAACCTGTCAGGGACCGGGGGATGACTAGACCACCATAGCAGATAGAAGGAATGCCTCTATGTCCTATCAGGCATAACCATCTTTTAGATATCAGAACTAGCTTAAGAAATCAATTACTTTTCAAATAGATTTACTGTTTGGACTTTTTGCATTGCTATTTATTTATAAAACATTGATCAGAAATGTACGTCTTACAGTCACAAATCTTGATTTGTACTTGTGTAGGTAGTCAGCCAGTGAAGTGCCGTAACTACCAGGAGGTGAAGATACAGGAACAAGTTCAGAAACTTGCCATGGGAACAATCCCTCGGTCCATGTGGATCGTGTTTGAGGATGATCTGGTGGACTGCTGTAAAGCTGGAGATGATGTAACTATATGGTAGGAATGTTATATTATGAATCTTAAAGAAGTATAGGATGTATAACTGTCAAACTATGGTAATCCTTGCATATTTTGGTTTCTTGTACATAAAGTAGAAGAGGTATGCTGTATTGTCAGCATGATAGGTATTAAATCAATAGTTTGTATGCTTTATTGTCAACACATGATTTTTATCAATAGGCTGACTATAGTCAGCATGATAGGTATTAAATCAATAGTTTGTATGCTTTATTGTCAACACATGATTTTTATCAATAGGCTGACTATTGTCAGCATGATAGGTATTAAATCAATAGTTTGTATGCTTTATTGTCAACACATGATTTTTATTAATAGTCTGACTATTGTCAGCATGATAGGTATTAAATTAATAGTTTGTATGCTTTATTGTCAACACATGATTTTTATCAATAGTCTGACTATTGTCAGCATGATAGGTATTAAATTAATAGTTTGTATGCTTTATTGTCAACACATGATTTTTATCAATAGGCTGACTATTGTCAGCATGATAGGTATTAAATCAATAGTTTGTATGCTTTATTGTCAACACATGATTTTTATCAATAGGCTGACTATTGTCAGCATGATAGGTATTAAATCAATAGTTTGTATGCTTTATTGTCAACACATGATTTTTATCAATAGGCTGACTATTGTCAGCATGATAGGTATCAGCAGTAGCTTTATCAGCCCATATAGGGTGTACAACAATTAACCTACACATAAAATTCATCACCAGTAATATACTAGCCATTTCATTTTCTGCATGTGCCAGTGATTGTCTTTTAAGTTGATATATTTTTTTTCTTGTATTTCAAGATAATTAGCAGTTTTTCCAAATAATATCTGGATTAATATGGTGTAATTTTGCTATAAATCAGGACAATATATTTTTACATATATATATATATATATATATATATATATATATATATATATATATATATATAGACATAAATTAAACAAAAAAGTGTAATTTATTGTTTGCTTGATAGGGTATGATGTGTATAGCAGGCAATTTATGACATAATGTTCAATCTTTTAAGCAATTTATGACATGTAATGTTCAATCTTTCAAGCAGTTTATGACATGTAATGTTCAATCTTTCAAGCAGTTTATGGCATGTATTATTAATCATTCAAGCAGTTTATGACATGTTCAATCTCTCAAGCAGATGATGACATATAATGTTTAATCTTTCAAGCAGTTGTAATGTTTAATCTTTCAAGCAGATGTAATGTTTAATCTTTCAAGCAGTTTATGACATGTAATGTTTAATCTTTCAAGCAGTTTATGACATGTAATGTTTAATCTTTCAAGCAGTTTATGACATGTAATGTTCAATCTTTCAAGCAGTTGATGACATGTAATGTTTAATCTTTCAAGCAGTTTATGACATGTAATGTTCAATCTTTCAAGCAGTTTATGACATGTAATGTTCAATCTTTCAAGCAGTTATGGCATGTAATGTTCAATCTTTCAAGCAGTTTATGACATGTAATGTTTAATCTTTCAAGCAGTTTATGACATGTAATGTTCAATCTTTCAATCAGTTTATGACATATAATGTGCAATCTTTCAAGCAGTTATGGCATGTAATGTTCAATCTTTCAAGCAGTTGATGACATGTAATGTTCAATCTTTCAACCAGTTTATGACATGTAATGTTCAATCTTTCAAGCAGTTTATGACATGTAATGTTCAATCTTTCAAGCAGTTATGACATGTAATGTTCAATCTTTCAAGCAGTTTATGACATGTAATGTTTAATCTTTCAAGCAGTTTATGGCATGTAATGTTCAATCTTTCAAGCAGTTTATGACATGTAATGTTCAATCTTTCAAGCAGTTGATGACATGTAATGTTCAATCTTTCAAGCAGTTATGGCATGTAATGTTCAATCTTTCAAGCAGTTGATGACATGTAATGTTCAATCTTTCATGCAGTTATGACATGTAATGTTCAATCTTTCAAGCAGTTTATGGCATGTAATGTTCAATCTTTCAAGCAGTTTATGACATGTAATGTTCAATCTTTCAAGCAGTTGATGACATGTAATGTTCAATCTTTCAAGCAGTTATGGCATGTAATGTTCAATCTTTCAAGCAGTTTATGACATGTAATGTTTAATCTTTCAAGCAGTTTATGACATGTAATGTTCAATCTTTCAAGCAGTTGATGACATGTAATGTTCAATCTTTCAAGCAGTTATGGCATGTAATGTTCAATCTTTCAATCAGTTTATGACATGTAATGTTCAATCTTTCAAGCAGTTGATGACATGTAATGTTCAATCTTTCAAGCAGTTATGACATGTAATGTTCAATCTTTCAAGCAGTTGATGACATGTAATGTTCAATCTTTCAAGCAGTTTATGGCATGTAATGTTCAATCTTTCAAGCAGTTTATGACATGTAATGTTCAATCTTTCAAGCAGTTGATGACATGTAATGTTTAATCTTTCAAGCAGTTTATGACATGTAATGTTCAATCTTTCAAGCAGTTGATGACATGTAATGTTCAATCTTTCAAGCAGTTTATGGCATGTAATGTTCAATCTTTCAAGCAGTTTATGACATGTAATGTTCAATCTTTCAAGCAGTTGATGACATGTAATGTTCAATCTTTCAAGCAGTTATGACATGTAATGTTCAATCTTTCAAGCAGTTTTTGACATGTAATGCTCAATCTTTCAATCAGTTTATGACATGTAATGTTCAATCTTTCAAGCAGTTGATGACATGTAATGTTCAATCTTTCAAGCAGTTATGACATGTAATGTTCAATCTTTCAAGCAGTTTATGGCATGTAATGTTCAATCTTTCAAGCAGTTTATGACATGTAATGTTCAATCTTTCAAGCAGTTTATGGCATGTAATGTTCAATCTTTCAAGCAGTTAAGACATGTAATGTTCAATCTTTCAAGCAGTTTATGGCATGTAATGTTCAATCTTTCAAGCAGTTTATGACATGTAATGTTCAATCTTTCAAGCAGTTATGACATGTAATGTTCAATCTTTCAAGCAATTTATGGCATGTAATGTTCAATCTTTCAAGCAGTTTATGACATGTAATGTTCAATCTTTCAAGCAGTTTATGACATGTAATATTCAATCTTTCAAGTAGTTGATGACATGTAATGTTCAATCTTTCAAGCAGTTGATGACATGTAATGTTCAATCTTTCAAGCAGTTGATGACATGTAATGTTCAATCTTTCAAGCAGTTATGGCATGTAATGTTCAATCTTTCAAGCAGTTATGGCATGTAATGTTCAGTTTATTTCATAACATTTATATCTACAGTGGTCCCACTCTTGAGTCTTCTCAAGAGTGGTAATCCCTAATCAGCAACCAATAGTTTAACATGAAAATGACATTTTTTATTGTTCCCTCTTCATGTTAGAAGGCCACTTTTTCATTGCAGATCAGTTTACTACATATTAAGGGGAACACTACCATGAACACTTATGTAAAATCCTATATTATTGTGTGATTTAAATCAAAGCAATAAAAATCATTATAAAACAAACTAATTCCTGTTAAAGTATCAGATGTTGTATTTAAAGAAAAGAAAAAAGACCAGGAAAGCAAGTCTGTTGCTAGAATAAAAAACTTTACTGCAAAATAATGCAGCTGATCAAAATGAAATTTCCTTTTACTACTTGCTTTAAATTGTGCCATATGACTGATACAGTTTAAAGACTTTTTATTCAATCTTTGAATAATTGTAAAAAATTTGATGATTTAAATTCTTCTTCTGTTAATCACTGCATATTAGTTCTTCATTTTGATGTAGACATTTTTCCTCCAAACATTATGCTTACCTTTAGATCAACACCATTTAAAATTGCAAGGAGTTTTCCTTTTGAATTGTTTGATGGATACTATATTATGATCTAAAAGTTGATGACATCTTGTTTTCCAAATAAATACCAATTTGATTTGCTATGCATTAGTCTAAAAAATATGTTACAAGTCTATTCTTTTAAAATAAGTAACAGTAAAGAGTGAAAAGAAACAAGATTTGTAAAATTCATCCAGCAATTTATTTCCCAAGAATACAAAGCAAAAATGAAAAATAAGGACTTCCAGCATTGCGAATTAAATCCCAAAATTATCCTGGAATTACAGACACAAGTTTAAAAATTTAAATTTTTTAAAAACTTGAGTAGAAATCCAATTTAAGTCCAACATTGAAGTTTTGATGTGCCTGTGATGACCTGAAAAACACTGATGTGCCAACAGTATTTTGTTGAAACACAGTAATATAATTCCAGGTTTGAATTCAATATAAATCCCAGTTAATGACTCTATCCCAGAACGTTTATCAGAACACTTTTGTATTTCCAGAGAAAAATCACTTGCATAATTTGAAGAAATAAATTCCAGCCCAAATGAACACTGAACACAACAATAATAGAAAATTGATTCTGCTAGATGTTATTAGCACAAATGAATATTTTTTTCCAGTAACAAGATTATATAATCTTCTACTTGACTTTATGTCACAGTGAATATTTTCTTTTAAAAAAGCTCATTACCTAATGGAAAATACCTGTCTACAAAGTTTTTTATGTTTATGAAAAAAATGTTAGCTCTAATTAGCAGTCTAAAATTATAATAGACATGTATAACCTTGACAATGTCAGGTACATCAGGTAAATTGTAGGGAAATCTCAATAACCTATACCAAGACCCAAACAAACATAATTACTTTAGAATCTATTAATAATGATCCTGATAATAAACCCATACACAGAGAATATTTTAGCCATGTATAGTACAGTTCACATGCATTTTCAGAACCCCACTCATTGCAGTGGGGGACTAAATCCCTTCACTTTCACTCTTTGATTAAACTCCATGATGGAGCAATAAAATCATCACCAAGCCTCAGCTGGCATGCTGATGGCATCTCCACTGCTTAGGGGCTGATTGGAAGTATTGATTGACATTTGAACAGCCAATCAATGCAAGACCACCCATAGAAACACTGACATGTCATGAGTTATTCACATTCAAATACCATTTCACCAATCAGTGATCTTTATTTTGACCATATATATGAACAATAGAAATAAATTTAAAAAGTCTTGCAAATTTTGTACATTTAAAAAAATTGTGCTATGACTTGACACTAGGTCCATCTTGTTATTTTATTGTAAATTTACCCTACTATTAAATAAGAAAATAAGAAAAGTGATCCTCTGAAGAATGAATAGTTAAATTCCATATAGCTTCTGATTAAAAACAAACAACAAAAACGAAAATGCTGAATTTACACTGAAATGTGAACTATGTTTTTAGCCCTTGAGCAGTAATGGCACTGTTGCAAGATTGAATACAAATGTACACCACTACCAACTAGTTCAGTACTGAATGTACATCTACTGTACAGGACTGGCCATTTAATTTTATGGGGCTCAATTATTATTTCCAACTGGTATTTTTTTTTTATTTCATCACAAGATAAATTTGTCTCAAATAAAGCAAGGAAAGGCACAGTGTTCATTTTTATAACTTTACAGTCAATAAGAATGGATATATTGACCTAGCATGTTGCACTTAATACATATTTTACAGTCAATAAGAATGGAACTGTTATATTTCTATCATACGAATGACCTAGCATGTTGCATGTAATACATATTTTAAGTCAATAAGAATAGAACTGTTATATTTCTATCATACGAATGACCTAGCACGTAATACATATTTTACAGTCAATAAGAATAGAACTGTTATATTTCTATCATACAAATGACCTAGCATGTACTACATATCTCTTGAATAAAGTAAATTTATCCTACTGTTTTGAAAAAAAAATCCTCTAAGATTTAAACAGTTAAATTGCAGTTGACAGCCACATTTGTTTTAAAATCCCCAATAAAAATAAGCAAATTCTACATTTTCAAATCATGAGGCTGAATACAAACTTGTTCCGTTTTAATTGCATGTGTATTGCAAGGGACTGGCCATTTAATTTATGGGGCTGGATTGCTCTTTCAGATAGGATATTTTTTGTTATTGCATTCATCAGAACACAAGTTTATTTTGAATAAAAAAAAAGAATGCTGTGGTTCCTTTTTATAATACAAATCTCAAGTTTAAACCACACCTTTATAATCCTGTGATTGGATTTCAGAAGAAATAGTACAAGATATTACTGAGAACTTGTTAGGGCCAGGTCAGGGCCCTTACCCCCACCCACCCATTCCTTCCCAAAACATTCCCACAAATGTACAGACAATTGTCACTTGAAATGTAACTATCACTTTATTCTTGCACATGTTTTTTGGGTATTATGCACACCCTGAGTAAATGGAGACATAAACATTAGCTTTTCAGGAAATTTGGGGTGTTTTCAAAATTTTTGACCCTTTCCCCCATAACACTTAACCTGATTTGGCTATGCTTGTGTAGGGGGTACTTATTGGACTTGTGCAATATTGTCTCACATCATTTTTCAGCACAAGATAGACTATACATGACAGCCAGTATCAACTGTGGAGCTAGTACTGGCAGTTTCACATCAGTCAGATGTGAATGTGAGTTTTTATCTGAACTGTTTGACATCTATTGTTATCATTCTTTCCATTGCAGAGTGCAATAATGCTAAACTTCATATGATACTTAACAAATTATATTGTGTAGTCTGCAACAGAAAATAAGGAAATCAACATGTCTGTACATTCCAATAATATACTATTGAGAGATTCTCTTAAAAATAGGATTCATTGCATCAGATGTATTCATAATAGGTCCATTAGCACTTGCAGAAGTTTTTGTTTTATGTTGAGATGGGGAATCCATAATAAGCAGTAGAAAGCACTAAAACTAATTTGAGATACATATAGAGACCAAATGAGGTGCAATAAAACCTGTCATGCTACTGATTGTCTTTTATTTGTGCAAAGCCATCTGAGAAAAATGTAAATTTAATATCATTTAGAGAGAGAGAGAGATGAGAAATCATTTCCATGTCTTCCACTGAATCCATTTTAGCCACAAAACGAGAAACAAATCAGCTAAATATTGTTGAAAGTAGTTGGTTTGCAGGGTTTTTTTCCCTTAATCCTCTACACTCTTTCTAAACCACCACTGCCTTGCTTAGGTTTCTGAAAAAACATGAGCTGTACTATATTAGTTGTTTACAGAATAAAAATAAATTTAATAATTCAGGTCAAGTAGAAAATAAACTTGATTTGGATTTAATAATTCAGTAGCTTATAATGAAAAAATAAAATTGAAAAAATCTTTAAAAAACAATGCAAATAAAATATACATGACAATTCAAATAATGGATTCACTGCTATTTGTGCTTAGACTATTTTTTTTTTATAGTCATACAAGTGGCAAGACATTAATTCTTTGTTGGGTGAATGATTTCAATTTACAGTGGTACAGTGATGCAACGATGGCGTGCTGTGTCAGCTGAGAACAGATGTGACATTGAGATTTTCATTAGAGCCAATCATGTACAGGTGATGAATGAACAGAGAAACACAGTACTCATCACTCAAGATATTGTAAGTCTTCATCTGCACTATACTCAATCAGAATAACTTTGATAGGCAGAAGGTGTTCTGTTGAATGACTCGGTCTTTCTTAGAGTTTCAGGTATGTCAGACAACAACACTGATCTGGACTTCTGTGTGCAAAATTTCCAGTATTATTTGGCCCAGTGTCAGCCATGAGTTGTTCATCAACATTTGCTTTTATTCAGTTATATGAAGAAAAAAAAGCTCTCAACTACTTTCAGCCAAACTTGACACAGAGCTTTCTGGCATAATTAACTTTCAGATTAATAAAATGATGCTGATCAGCCATCAGATATGGTCGTTAGTACTAAAAGTAGAAAAACTTTTAACTTCTTCACCTAAACTGCTGAAGAAAGTTTGAGCAAATTTCACAGAAAGCATATAGAGACTTTAAAATTTAACCAGATGGTGGTGATCTGCCATGGCCACCATGACTAAAAATAAAACACACATGATTTTTTTCCATTTCAAAGCCGAATTCCACTTTTCTCCTGATGAGAAAAATCCAATTCTCTATGTGGTCTGTTTTTCATATGATCTCTGATCCAGGTTGTCTGTCTGGTCCCAATCCATTTTAATGAATTGATTTTGTATATTAGTTAACACATGATGATTGTAGAAAGTATTCTGATTGGTCAGAAGTTTATCTTCATGTAACCATAATTGATGGAAATGGAAATAAATAAGCATGTATGCAACACATGGTGTCTTGAGTTTTCAAGATCGAGAGAGAGAGAGAGAGAGAGAGAGAGAGAGAGAGAGAGAGAGAGAGAGAGAGAGAGAGAGAGAGAGAGAGAGAGAGAGAGAGAGAGAGAGAGAGAGAGAGAGAGAGAGAGAGTGTCAAAAACAAATTCATCCATCATACATCATTAATTGTTAGTTTGTCTTTTTCTCAGAAAATGTTGGTAGATTGTAACCAAATCTCGCACAGAGCATTTTGACCTAAAGGCATTTAATTTATTTTATGCAAATGATGCCTTTCCACAATTTGTTGTGGCCACTGATATTCAAAGTAGACTTTAACTTTATTTTTCTCAAAAACTGCTAAACAGAATTTGACATGACAGAAATCATTATGACGTGAAGCCTTTTCAGACTTATGCAAATGATGCCAATCCACCATCAAATATATTTGCCGTTAATAAAGAAAGAAAAATCTGTTGAATGATTTCTTTGCAAACCTTCTCTGCAGAATTGGAACAAATTTGACAGAAGTCATTCTGGCATAGATGGTTTTCATTTTATATAAATTATGCTTTTTGGACTTCAAATATGGCTACTGTTACGAAAAATATCCAAATATTTGAATCACTTCACTAAAAACACTCATCAGAATGTTTGAAAATAATGAGCATGGATGATCTTGCCATAGGCAATTTTCACTTCTACAGATTAAGCTGGTCTTTCGTCAGATTTAACCACAATTGCCACAAATTGACAAATGATTTCTTCTGAAAATCTGCTCAACAGAATTTCACCAGACTTTACAGAAATCATCTTGGCTTAAAGAGATTTAAAGTTTATTCCAATGCTAAAAAAACAGACACAATCTTGAATAACTTTAAAGAAAATGTTCCTCAGAAATGAAGCACATTGGGCAGAAAGTGTTTAAGTGTTAAGAGATTTTCAAATCTCTATTTATACACAACAAAAACACAGATCCAGTTAAGTTTTTATTTAAAATTATGAGTTTGCCTTGGGGGATTGTCTGCTGCTACTGATGAAACTGTTTTGTTTCATTCTGTCAGTGAGTGATTCAGTGGCTACTGAATGGCACAACATGGTTGTACAGAGGTCACAGATGGTCTGTGAAACTCCCTGACAGAATGTTATGGATAACCTTTGAGTAAAGTTTCTTCAGCAGAAACTGAAGGGGCCCAGCGATGACTGGGTTGTCCAACGAAGGTTGGGATGACAGCGGCAGCTGTGTGGACTTCACTCAAAGGGTTTAGTTTGAATAAGCCATATATTGCTGACATTAGATTCTTGGGTGAATAAACTGAATTTGAATGAAGTGAATGCCCAAAGAGAACATATGCGCAGCAGATGTTGTCCCCCCAAGAATGTAATAAGTTGGGGAAGCCACCAGTGTTCAATGAAGTTAAATATTTCTAGATACAACAGTATTGGGATTAAAAAAAACAACACAAACGCCGATAATTCCGTGCAACTAGTTTCGCATATAATATATGCTTCTTCAGGCACAAAATGTTTTGAAATAAACGGATGACGTCTTTACAGGCTAAAATAACAATTATATCATTATGTAACTTCATAAGAAGTTACATCATTAGGTAACGTCATAAAAACAATGCATAATCACAACAACTATATATATGAAAGGATCTAAAAGATACACGAGTCTCTAATGAAACCTGAATCAGTAAAATAATAAAATATAATAGAGACAAACAGTCATACATACAATTATAGTGTTATAAAAGGTATACAATTTCACAGTTTCACATTCCATAAACAACCGAAAAAACAGCAGCAGAAAAGCAACAGATTATTACATCAAAAGAACAAGGAACGGCAAGAAGGGAAGTATTCAAAACCCAAAGAAACAACTGCAAGAAAGATGAATACACATATAACACCTCCAAAAACACCAGTAACCCAAAGAGTCAACATTAACAGAAACTTTAAAAATTCCAACAGGAATCAACATATAAAACAACAGCAGAAAAACTTGACTCCCCAGGGCACAATGAAGAGGACGTACGCAGAAGCCGTAAAATTGGGGGAATCAGAAACAATAACCTTGAGAAAGACATTAACAAACTTAGTAAAAATTCTACAAGGACTAATAGAGATGATGTCTCAAGAAAGAAAAATAGGAGATTTAAAAGATTCGAAAATAGAAGAAAGTGGAAGGTCGAAAAAAAGCGAAGAAAACAAATTAAGAGAGGTAAAGAAACCGTATTGAACCTCTCGCGTAGAAAATTAACTGATAATGACTATATATTGTTAGGGAAAGGGTTAAAATTCTGTCCAAAACTGAAATATCACGATAAAATTAAATTAGCTGGAGAAATTTTTAACTTTTCTAGACGCTTAAGATTAAAAGAATTTTTTTATGATAAATCATACAACACTGAAGAGGTTAAATTGGATTCTTTTCATTCTAAAAAGATGGGTTATTTTAACAGAAGTAAATCATCTTTTACACCACCTAATGGACGTGATTCCTATTTAGATTTTTATGTTGACACAATCACGAAAGAGATATTACATCAGAATCATCGAAAGCGATATTATAGTAATATTTCTAAAAACGAAATTAAGTCTTTATATAGTCTAATGAATGACGACAGTATAGTGATTAAAAAGGCTGATAAATCAAACAATATTATTATTATGAATCAAGAAGATTATGTTAAAGAAGTTGAACGTCAAATAAATAAAGAAAAATACTACCAACATATTAAAGAAGACCCGTCAGTGGAAATTAAATAAAAAATTTAAACATGCATTAATGAGATCGCTAAAACTAATAATTGCATATATGAAGAATTTGATACTTTCCCTCTTAACATACGCACACCTCAATTCTACATATTACCCAAAACTCATAAAAAAAATCCTGATCATAAATTACCTTTAAATTATCCAGGGCGACCAATTATATCAGGTTGTAATTCATATACTGAAAATATATCCAAATTTATTGATAGTGTTTTACAACCTTTGATGAAATCACTTCCTTCATACATTAAAGACACCACTGATTTCATCAAAAAGTTGAAGTCTGTTCCACAGCTATCTGATAACTCAATGTTGGTATCATTAGATGTAGCATCACTGTATACCAACATTCTGCATACAGATGGTATTGAAGCGTGTAAATATTTTCTTGATAACAATCATAATAATAGCCCACTGTCTAGTGAAGATATTTGTAAAATAATAAAACTTATCCTGGAAAATAATTATTTTCAATTTAATAATAAAAATTACATCCAAGTAATGGGTACAGCAATGGGTAGTCATATGCTTCTCTTTTCATGGGTAAATTAGAAAAAAATTTCCTTAACAAAGAAAAGTTTAATAATCAGTCTGGTTTAGATATTTAGATGACATATTTATGATCTGGATACATTCAACTGAAGAACTGGAGAAATTCATTCATCGCCTAAATCATTTTCATCCGACAATTAAATTTACTTATACTGCATCAAATACGCATGTTTCATTTTTAGATGTAAATGTAATTAAACATATTGATAACACTATTTCTACGAATATTCATGACAAAGAAACTAATATCCACCAGTATGTAGAATATTCTTCATGCCATCCAATGTCATGTAAAAACGGTATACCATATAGCCAGGCTAAAAGATACCGACGCATTATTTCAGATGATTGTCAATTACAAAATTCGTTGAATGATTTAAAAACATATTTCCAAAACAGAAATTATCCAGTACATATCATTGATTCTGCGCTGAACAAAACCCGTAATCTTTCTCAAAATGAGGCTTTAAATACAGCATATTGTACAATGGAGAAAAATATAGTTCCTTTTACAATACAATACAATCCTTCATTACCTAATATAGGTCTTATAATTAATAAATATTGGAGTCTCCTAAACTTATCAAATAAAAACAGCGTAAAATCCCTTTACAACAATAAGCATATTGTTGCTTATAAGAGACCCAAGAAATTGCAAGATTTTTTAATTATAACTAAACATACAGAAAAAAATAAAAAAGGACAATTCTTGTCATCTAAATGTAATAGACATCGATGCTCTCAATGTGCAAACATAAGAGAAAGTAATTTTTTTAGTAGCGCTAACACAAAAGAGACATTTTCCCTACGTTTTAACACTAACTGCATATCAACTAACGTGATTTATTTGATAACCTGTCAAAAATGTAACATGCAATATGTTGGACAAACAGTTCAACAAGTTTCTAAAAGAATGAATAGTCATCGCTTTCATATTAAAAATTATAAAGATCCTCAGTTTTCATCTAATATTTCTACACATTTTAACACCCATAATCACTGTTTACTCGATTTTTCTTTCATGCCAATAGATATTGTGCATGGAGACATGAACAGACTTATAAAAGAGACTTATTGGATACATAAATTAGATACTTTGTATCCTAATGGCCTTAATACCAATGTATTATATAAAATTGTTTAGTTTTCTTTTCAATT
Source organism: Potamilus streckersoni (assembly GCA_016746295.1). Classification (NCBI taxonomy): domain Eukaryota; kingdom Metazoa; phylum Mollusca; class Bivalvia; order Unionida; family Unionidae; genus Potamilus; species Potamilus streckersoni. Next base: position 816,183 of record JAEAOA010000596.1, on the reverse strand, counting down.
GTGAAATTGTATATCTTTTATAACACTATAATTGTATGTATGACTGTTTGTCTCTATTATATTTTATTATTTTATAGATACAACAGTAGCATATCTACAATAATGTAAAGAAAGTATAAATGTAGGAATAAATCAAGAATTGCAAAAAACCTCATGTTATCACTACAATGCCACGTGAAAAGCGACAGGTCAATGATATATGAAAATGTCAAGTCTGGAGCGAATGTCTGTGAGTAGCTCCCTGTATAACTGTACCACCTGCAACTTTGATGCGAATCTAGAAGATCACATCCATGAAATGAGTAGAAGAATACCACGAGAATGCACAAACACCTCCATGAATTAAACCACAAGCACATATGGCAATGAAAACAATAAATGCACAACTGCCACATTAAGCACATTGGTATCACACGCATACAGAACTCCACACATAATGAATATTTAGCACAACAGCCACACAAGCACATAATAGTAATGAAAACAATAAATGCACAACTGCCACATTAAGCACATTGGTATCACACGCGTGCAGAACTCCACACATAATGAATATTTAGCACAACAGCCACACAATGAACGCTGGTATCATGCACATGTAATGAATATAGACCACTATGAATGGCTATTGAAACTGGAAGCACAACACTTGCATCCCATAGAACAGAATATGTAGAACCGGAACAAGAAAAATGCACACAGGATGGCAGGGTTGTCCTTGTATCTTGAATGTAGTATGATCATGGTCACTGTGTACTGCTATCTGCATCCATGGCCATGGCCCTCTGAGCTGCCTGAATAGTACTGTGAGGTGTGCGAATGTATCTTGTGTAGCAATCAGAAGACCACCGGCCTAGAACTTTGATTATATGGTCTTCCAGACGGGCTTCCGCTGCTGAAGTAGCTGCCCCAATACGAAATGAATGGCCACTGTACCTGGAAGTGTCTATTCCCATCTTGTAGTAGACACATCGCATGTGATTAAGGAACACAACTCTTGATAAGGCTTGACCTGTAACCGTAATGAATAGTGGGTCATATGCTGGGGTAATGAAAGTCTCCTGAATTGCATGAAAGTCTTCATAGCAGAGTATGGACATATAGCACGACTTGTGGCATGCAACTGAACAGTCACTCCCTTACGGAAAGGGTCACTTTTTGATGATTTCAACTTCAGAAAAGCAGTCTCCATTTGGAAATGGACATCGCCAACACATAGATGGATAGTTGGATCGAAGTAATCCCGAACAGTGAATTCCCCACATCTCAATAATCCGAAAAAAGCAACCACACAGGCGGTCAACAATAGCAAATATGTGTAAGTGTCGAATACTCCTCTTCGCAGAGTTGTACAAATACTTGTCAGGATATTGTATGTAATAGGCTGACACAGTTTTGCAGATGAACCATGGGTTTTTTTGATGGCCTGGAGTATGGTGGCAAGACGAGGCAGATTGTTTCTGTCTGTGAACGGAGATTGTATACCGGCCTGCATGTACTTGAATCTAATGCCACATAAGTACAATTTTATAGAAGAATGCTTCAAGTTGAGGACTCTTGCACAGTGTGTCACAAAGTAGATCAAAGTGTCTTCTGTAATATATGGCAGAACTTGCATGTTCGAGGAAAAGCCGCACATCAGCATGAAGGTCCTAAATGCATTGAATGCAGTGTTATAAGCAATCTGTGTGGCAGGGCTTAAAGCCTGGTTCCATAAAATATCTACCTCTTTATCCAGGTCCACAAAACTTCTGAGGGTGTTGGGCATTTGCAGGGTTGTAGATCTGCATCTGGAGCCAGTGTGTGAAATTTCTGAAATTGAAGTCGGGACAAGGCATCAGCTTTATTATTAATAATTCCAGGAATATGTTTGGCAGAAAAATAAAATTTAGAAGAAGCTGCACACCATGTAAGTTTACGCATCAATTTCATTATATGCATACATTTTGATCTCCCATTTTGAAGTATATTCACTGTGGCCATATTATCACATATAAATATTATGTGTTTGCCTACCCATTTAGTCCCCCAAATAAAAGCAGCCACGACGATAGGATACAACTCCCGGAATGCAATAGAGAAATCATTCTCCACAGAATAAAGCATTTTAAGATCACCAGACCATGCAGCTGCAAACCAGCTAGTTTTGTAGTAACCCCCATATCCTACTGTGGAAGACGCATCTGTGTATAACTCAAGATCATCTGATGATGTGGACTGTCAAGAAACATGGAGACCCCATTCCATTTAGTCAAGAATTCATGCCACATATATAGTTCTTCTCTGCAATTTGTATCCAAGTGTATGTAATGGTCAAGCTTCCTGACTGTGGTAGATAGTCGTATCAGGTATGAGACAAACGTACGTCCTGGCAAGATAACACGGGTAGCAAAATTTAAGTGGCCCAGTAACTGTAGCAGTTCTCGCTTGCAGACACTTCGCCTGTCAAGAAAGTGTTCAATGTAGTTTACAATACGCACTACTTTATCCGGTGGTAATCGTGCTTGCATTTGTTCTGAGTCCAGGATGATTCCCAAATATTCAATAACTGTACATGGGCCAATGGTCTTATTTGGAGCTGTGGGAATCTTCAATCTGTTGAAAATTAAAGTCAACAAAGCCATGGTTCTCTCACCACACGCTGATGGAGGATCGATTGTAAGAAAGTCATCAAGGAGGTGCAAAATAACACCAATACTATAATTATGTTTGGCTATCCAACAAATTGCCAGAGATAAAGTATCGAATAATTTTGGACTTGAACGTGACCCAAATGGTAGGTGAACACAAACGTAGTAAGATCCTCTCCATTTTACGCAGAATAGGTGCCATTGTAAAGGAGTGATGGGAATCTGTTTGAAAGCATCTGATATGTCGGCTTTGCACATAATAGCTCCCTTTCCATAACTCTGGATGATTCGAATGGCATCATCAATTTTAACATAGCTTAGGGAGCATTGATCTTTGTCGATAAGGTCATTTATACTTGCATGAGTGTGATCGTCATGGGAGAGGACAAGTCAATGATAAGTTCTTCTTTTTTGAATATTTACCTTCTGCTATGCCGATAGGACTGACTCTATAATTAGAAAATGGTGGTGATGGAAAAGGACCAAACATGAAACCCTTTGCACATTCCTTTGCCAACAATTGATCCACAATATTTGGTTGTTTTGAAGCAGAAAGCAAGTTTTTACACTCTTTTGTAGGTAATTGAGTTTTTTTTGCACCATGGTGTCAAAACCATGTCTGAGTCCAGAAGACAAGTACTGAACAAAGTTCTGATCTGGATGATGAAGAAGTTCAAGCTGCAATCTGTCAATGTCAATGGGGGTGGTAGCATGTGGCAAGAAATTTTGTTAGATTTGTTGTGTCTTATCAGGCACTGATTTTCGAGGGTTATTGTGTGCAAGAGTGCTGGAAATTGAGTGTACTGCATTGTTTGGGCAGGCAGCTGCTCCATGTGTTTTGGCCCGGCACTGATTGCAAATATGTAAGAATTGGCAACCAGTTCGGCGACAACCACGTATGGAGTTATCATTATTGCACAGTTCTCTTCCATCCATCATCTGTCTTGGTCGGCCATATTTGTCACTATCCAAATTTTTTTTGTTGGCTATGTTTACAAAGGGTACAGTAGTACTTTTTTTTTGTGGGCAGAAGTCAGTTGGGTGAGTAACCGAATTGCAGATGTGGCATGTCGTCGTTTTCCGGCCTCCAATCAATAGCTGAAGAGCAGCTTGATCACTGAGAGCCCAGTTTACTTTTATTTTGTAATCACGCAGGGCAATAGCAGCCAGAGTGGAGTAGACATTATGATAGTCATAGAAAATGTCTCCATAAGCATTGGCGATTTTTATAATGTCAGCCTTGTACATGTCCAATTCATGGCGTCTGTTGGGGTAAACTGAGCAGATGATCTGTTTAAATTACAGAAGGCCGTTATGAATTCACTGAGGGTCAGACGTTTAAGCAATCGGGGATCGTTCTTTCCAACCTTGTCATCTAGATTTGACATATCTGATTCTATGTGAGGTAGCAAAAGTGTGGCAAAATTGATGTGCTTACCCTCGAGTATCTGCCTCCTCTGGCTTTCGGATATCACGTCGATTGCTGGTAGGATTTCCAGCGAAACTCCTGTGGTTTGCATCAGATCATTGAGCGACATCGATGGCTGGACTACCGGCAATGTTGTGAGAGGTGTCAAGTTGGCTAACGGAAATGTCGGAGGAAAAGCCTGTTGTCGTGCCCTGATGTCAGTGATAGAATTATTCAGTTCGACAATGGATCAATGAATGGAATTAATTGATGTCATTATATTTGCCGAAGACAAGGTGTTCATGTTGGTGGCGGCCATGTTGAACATAGTTTCTACTTCAGGTATATTACTTTGTACCACCGTTTCCACTGCAATGACTTCCGCTGGATCCAATGTCTGTTCATTATCCGCATGAATAATGGTTGCCAGACGGCGACATGAAGGTAGATTTGGATGTGGATGGATGGATACTTCATCTTCAGACTGCCTTACACCGGGTTGCACTGGAGTTGAGTTGTTCCTTTCTTGTAGTCGATCAGCAGGCCGTGAAACCGTAGAAGGTGCATTATCAATATATAGCTGTCTCAAGGCGTGCTTCGGGATAGCTGCAGACACTTTAATGTCTATAGATTCAAGTTTCCTCTTTAAATGAAGGGTAGTCCAGTTAAAAGGATTGTCCAAGTCGTATGGGACTGACCTCTGTTTCCTGGAAGAGCGCGACACCATTGTTGGTATACAAAGAAACTCCAGGCGGGCGCAAGAAATAAAATTAATGTCCTGATGAATCACAGAATAGAAAAAGACAAACGGGAAATAACCGCTCCGGTATGTAAAGTACATTGTGTGAACGTCAGGAAAATGTGCACATATGAATAAGAAAAAGTTGTAGAGTTCTTTTCAACAGAATTATCTTTCGACAGAATTATGCTTGCTGTTGCTCTCAGCTTCAAACTAAGAATAACTGAACAAAGACGCTGCATGTGACAGCTGGGACTGTTTTGATTGGATGGCAACAGATGTATTAATCTCATACATAATAATGCGGAATATTTGCAGGAATGGTAGCAAATCGGTTACATATTGCCGTGTATAAACCATGCTTAAGCAAGCACTTAAGCAACAACAAATGATGCCAATCTGTCATCAGATATGGCAGCTGTTAATAAAAGTTGAAAAACTGATTTTATGCATAACAACATAATACTGCATTGTACAAGAAATGCTTTATGAAAATAAAGGATACATGAGTATATGAATTCATCTCTCTCCCTTTCTCTCAAATGTGCCACTATTCATTATTGCTAACATTCTACAACATCAAACTCTATCAATACTTGATTTAAATATTTTATAATATTTGGCTCTCTCTTTGGGGGCTACTCATGGGCTAGAAACTGAATGTGAAAGAATGATTCCCAATCAGTGCTAGGCTGATCCCAGCCTTACTGTGTATTCTGGGCTGATCCCAGCTCAAGTAGAATTGGTGCTAGGCTGATCTCAGTTTACTGTAAAAGACTGATTTCCAATCGGTGCTATGCTGATCTAAGCTTTACTGTGTATTCTGGGCTGATCCCAGATTAAGTAGAATTGGTGCTAGGCAGAATCCCAGCTCAATGCTAAAGACTCATTTCCAATAGGTGCTAAGCTGATCCCAGCATTACAGTGTATTCTGGGCTGATCCCAGCTCAAGTAGAATTGGTGCTAGGCTGATCCCAGTTTACTGTAAAAGACTGATTTCCAATCGGTGCTATGTTGATCTAGCATTACTGTGTATTCTGGGCTGATCCCAGATTAAGTAGAATTGGTGCTAGGCAGAATCCCAGTTCAATGCTAAAGACTCATTTCCAATAGGTGCTAGGCTGATCCCAGCATTACAGTGTATTTTGGGCTGTTCCCAGATTAAGTAGAATTGGTGCTAGGCTGATCCCAGCTCAAGTAAAATCTGGGCTAGGCTGACCCCAGCATGCTAATGTATTCTGGGCTGATCCCATCTTAACCAAGTCTATGCTAGGCTGATTCCTGCATAAGAGTGTATTCTGGGTTGATCCCAGATTCATGGAATAGAGCTAGGCTGATCCCAGCATGAAGCAAATATTCTTATATTTTTTCTATTAGCTGTAAAAGGAATGTATTTAATGGACATGACCTTTATGTTATTAGTATAGCTTATGAATATCCGATTGGGGAAAAATGCCAAATTGAATTATTTATTAAAATATCGAATGAGAGCCCCAAAGAGGATGCCAGTTTGTAATGTGAAAATCAATTTGAAGGAATGTTGTCCAAAGCACATATTAAATGTATGTACATAACTGTACCTGAGGATATAGAAGACAGTTAAGGTGAAATCTGATGTAGCACACATAGCTTAATTAGATGGTCCTGCACACCAACTGCAGGTGCAGTCACAGAATTGTCACCATTCACCAAATTATTTTTCCTAGGCCAATGATTTTTCCAGTAACACCACCTGTGCAGTGCCCGGGTCAAAATGGCACACAATATACATAAACATTTGTATTCCATGCCACTAAACGACAGTGGAAGAACAATGTGTTGTAAGATGGTCCTGCATTCAATGAATTCCAAATGAAGTGCTCTCCAATAAACCTTTATGAAGAGCAGTGCCCTATGAAGTGGACGACTGTATGATGTCTTGCATGAACTCCTATGAAATAAAGTACTCGCCCAATGAACCCATATGAAGTGCAGTGTCCATAAGATGAGATCTTCTGTATCATTCTGTGTATCCACGATACCTGAAAGAAGAACACTATAAAGCAGAGGCAGGAAGTAGAAAGTGCTATGGTGATGTGCAAACATCCTGTAGTCAGCACAAAATTCCCAATTTGAAATTTTATTGCTCAGGCCAATATATTTCCAAAAGGGGCCGGACTGACACCTACTGGAATAGTACTATCTGACAGACAATGCTTAGCATCCAGATGCTGCCCTAATCCCAGAATAAATGAGGATGAAAACCACATAGCATGAGTGACCTGTGACTAATTAGGGGAAAATCCCCCCTCAAGAAAGAGTGGTCCCAATACCACTCCAGTAGTTATAAATAGTGATGCAGCACATGCACGTGAAGAGGGCACTTGTCCTGTTTTGTTTTTTTTGTTTTATTTTTTATTTTTTTATTTTTTTTTATATATGGGGGGGGCAATACACTAAGGCAAAAGAGGTACCTTTGGAGTGTTTGTAATGTGTAAACTCGGCAACTAAGCCAGCTGCATTGATTGATCCCATATTCAAATAACGCTAAGCTAGGATGGTCCCAACATTATGGAGAGTTCTTGGCTGATCCCAGCTAAAAGATAATCAGCACTAGGCTGATTCTAGCATTAAAGTGCATTCTGGGCTGATCCCAGCTTAAGTAGACTATGTGCTAGGCTGAATCCCAGCTTGCTAATGTATTACGGGCTGATCCCAATATAACTAAATGTATGCTGGGCTGATTCCCGAAAAAAAAACATTTTCTGGCTGATCCCAGATTTGTGGATTAGAGCTCTAATATACTAGGCTGAATCCCAGTTTGCCAATCATTCAGGGCTGATCCCAGCTGAAGTAGACTGTTAATGTATTATGGGCTGATCCCATCTTTACAAAATCAGTGCTAGTTTGATTTTGGCTTAGAATGTATACTGGGCTGATACCAGATTGTGGACTAGAGCTATGTGCTAGGCTGAATTCCTATTTGCTAATGTATTAATGGCTGATCCCATCTTAACTAAATCTATGCTATGCTGATTCTGGGCTGATCCTAGATTCATGTGCTAGAGCAAGGCAAACTATGTCTCCGAACCCGGGCAGATGGAGCACATTAGCCATGTCAGGCTGTTCGTCGAGGAGATGGAAACTCGAATTAAAAACACATGAAGTGCCATTGGATGATGGCTTCTATGCCGTTGTGGATATCTTCAGGAGAAGAAAAGGCTAATGGGAGTAAACCCAGTCAGAAAATCCAGAGTGGAGCACCTAAGGTGGCTGGATGTCAACTAAGACTTCCTTCCGGCAGCTCCTGCATCCAAACAGCTGCCAAATGTCATGCACAGCATTCCTTTTGACTCCCACCAGCAAGGAGGAGAGGGGGATCCTGACATCTGGGTAGCCCAGGATCTCCATACTACATGCCCAGGCTTGTATCCCAGAGAGGTGAGGACACAAGCTGGTAGTCTATGGGTTATAAGTCTCACTCAATTGGCATAGGGAAGAGGCACCAAGTGGTAGCTTTGGCGGTGAGAGGGGTCATCATGTCCCACTGGCTGACCGTTACCTGCCTCAAGCAGGGCAGCCCCTGGTCAGTAAGATGGAACTCAGTGTGTTGCTCAGCATGACAAGCAGATGGAAACTCCTCACCAGGCAAAAGAAGCAAAACCATAAAAGAAGGCTTCAGCTCTTTAATTTACAAGCTGGAATGTGCGCACCATGTGCACAGGCATCTCCGATGACCTCAGGGAGGTGGATGACACCAGGAAGATGGCCATCATCGACAGAGAGCTTACCAGACTAGGTATCAGCATAGCTGCCCTCCAGGAAACCAGGTTTGCCTCCAGTGGCTCCCTACACCTTCTGGAAGGGCAGAGAACCTGAGGAGCTCTGTCAGCACGAAGTTGGTTTTGCCATCCTGGCCTCTGTTGAGCCTCCCTCGGGGCACTGAGCGTCTCTTGTCCATCCATCTTGCCACTGCTGCAGGTCCTGTCAACATCCTCAGTGTCTATGCCCCACCCACACATCTTCAGAAGACAGCTGGATGAACAGGTCAAAGGATATCCTAAAGATGAGCTACTATTCCTCCACGGCAATTTTAATGATAGAGTAGGTGCGGACCATGAGTCATGGCCTACCTGCCTTGGACATCATGGCACTGGATAAACAAGCATAAATGGTCAGTGACTGCTGGAGCTGTGTACCTATTGTGACCTATGCATTATAAACACCTTCTTCAAGTGTAAGCTACAACACAGTGTCATGGAAACACCCCAGGTTTCATCACTGTCACCAGCTTGACTTAATTATTACCAGGCGCTCTGCCCTGAACAGTATCCTCTCCACCCATAGCTACCACAGCACAGACTGCGACTCTGACCACACCCTTGTGAGCAGCAGGGTGCTTCTACAGCCAGATACACAACACCACTCCAAACCAAAAGGTCATCCTTGCATCAACGCTGTGCAGATGTCTATCCCCTACAAGGTGGAGGAGTATGTCTCTGCCTTGGACCAGGACCTGCCAGAGCACGATGCCACAGCCATATGGAACGCCATGGAGAATACTATTTATAGCACGGCCATGTCCACATTTGGTGAAAAGGAATGGCCCATCCAGGACTGGTTCAATGTGTACCTTTCATGGAATCAACCAGTAATTGAGGACAAACGAGAATCCTACATAGCTTACAAAAAATGCCCTTGCTACCCTCAGCCTGAAGCACTACCCAACGCATTGCTAGACAGTGTGCAAATGAGTATTGGCAGAAAATGTGCGAAGGAAATTCCAGCGCAGTGCTGAGTTGGGAAATATTCAAGGCATGTATGGTGGCATCAAGAAGGCCCTAGGCCCTACAGTGAAAGGTGTTGCCTCCCTGAAATCTCAGATGAGAGAGATCACAGACCGTGAGCAACCGATGGCCAGATGGGTGGAGCACTACTCAGAACTGTACTCCAGAGAAATGTCAGTCACTGATGCGGCCCTTAGCACTGGCAAATAAGGACAGCAGTAATCTGTGTGCTAGAAAACTATGTCTTGCAAGGTGTTCATGAAATGCTGTGTATTGTTAATCAAAATGATAGAAAGCTCAGGACATGATGAGCTTGATAACTTTAGTCCTATTTCCTGAGCTTATGATACATGTTTTCAGTTACAGACCATGCTGAGCTTGATTAATAAGAGGCCTATTTTCCAGCATACGATGCATGTTTTCAATGATAAGACCATGCTAAGCTTGATAATATGAGGCCTATTTTCCAGCATATGATGCATGTTTTCAATGATAAGACCATGCTAAGCTTGATAATATGAGGCCTATTTTCCAGCATATGACAAGACAAGACAAGGACAAGACCATGCTAAGCATGATAATATGAGGTCTATTTTCCAGCATATGACAAGACAAGGACAAGACCATGCTAAGCTTGATAATATGAGGCCTATTTTCCAGCATATGACAAGACAAGACAAGGACAAGACCATGCTAAGCATGATAATATGAGGCCTATTTTCCAGCATATGACAAGACAAGACAAGGACAAGACCATGCTAAGCATGATAATATGAGGCCTATTTTCCAGCATATGACAAGACAAGGACAAGACCATGCTAAGCTTGATAATATGAGGCCTATTTTCCAGCATATGACAAGATAAGACAAGGACAAGACCATGCTAAGCTTGATAATATGAGGCCTATTTTCCAGCATATGACAAGACAAGACAAGGACAAGACCATGCTAAGCTTGATAATATGAGGCCTATTTTCCAGCATATGACAAGATAAGACAAGGACAAGACCATGCTAAGCTTGATAATATGAGGCCTATTTTCCAGCATATGACAAGACAAGACAAGGACAAGACCATGCTAAGCTTGATAATATGAGGCCTATTTTCTAGCATATGACAAGATAAGACAAGGACAACACCATGCTAAGCTTGATAATATGAGGCCTATTTTCCAGCATATGACAAGACAAGACAAGGACAAGACCATGCAAAGCTTGATAATATGAGGCCTATTTTCCAGCATATGACAAGACAAGACAAGGACAAGACTATGCTAAGCTTGATAATATGAGGCCTATTTTCCAGCATATGACAAGACAAGACAAGGACAAGACCATGCTAAGCTTGATAATATGAGGCCTATTTTCCAGCATAAGATGCATGTTTTCAATGACAAGACCATGCTAAGCTTGATAATATGAGGCCTATTTTCCAGCATAAGATGCATGTTTTCAATGACAAGACCATGCTAAGCTTGATAATATGAGGTCTATTTTCCAGCATATGATGCATGTTTTCAATAATAAGACCATGCTAAGCTTGATAATATGAGGCCTATTTTCCAGCATATGACAAGACAAGACAAGGACAAGACCATGCTAAGCATGATAATATGAGGCCTATTTTCCAGCATATGACAAGACAAGACAAGGACAAGACCATGCTAAGCATGATAATATGAGGCCTATTTTCCAGCATATGACAAGACAAGACAAGGACAAGACCATGCTAAGCTTGATAATATGAGGCCTATTTTCCAGCATATGACAAGACAAGACAAGGACAAGACCATGCTAAGCTTGATAATATGAGACCTATTTTCCAGCATATGACAAGACAAGACAAGGACAAGACCATGCTAAGCTTGATAATATGAGGCCTATTTTCCAGCATATGACAAGATAAGACAAGGACAAGACCATGCTAAGCTTGATAATATGAGGCCTATTTTCCAGCATATGACAAGATAAGACAAGGACAAGACCATGTTAAGCTTGATAATATGAGGCCTATTTTCCAGCATATGACAAGACAAGACAAGGACAAGACCATGCTAAGCTTGATAATATGAGGCCTATTTTCCAGCATAAGACAAGACAAGGACAAGACCATGCTAAGCTTGATAATATGAGGCCTATTTTCCAGCATATGACAAGACAAGACAAGGACAAGACCATGCTAAGCTTGATAATATGAGGCCTATTTTCCAGCATATGACAAGACAAGACAAGGACAAGACCATGCTAAGCTTGATAATATGAGGCCTATTTTCCAGCAATTGACAAGATAAGACAAGGACAACACCATGCTAAGCTTGATAATATGAGGCCTATTTTCCAGCATATGACAAGACAAGACAAGGACAAGACCATGCTAAGCTTGATAATATGAGGCCTATTTTCCAGCATATGACAAGACAAGACAAGGACAAGACCATGCTAAGCTTGATGATATGAGGCCTATTTTCCAGCATATGATGCATGTTTTCAATGACAAGAACATGCTAAGCTTGATAATATGAGGCCTATTTTCCAGCATATGACAAGACAAGACAAGGACAAGACCATGCTAAGCATGATAATATGAGGCCTATTTTCCAGCATATGACAAGACAAGACAAGGACAAGACCATGCTACTAATGCTGCCTCAACTTTGAGTCCCTCAAGCAAATATAAAAAAGATCTTTTTTTGTGGCTTTGTCTCCAGCTTTCCTGACAACCAATAAACTTAACAGATATACATTGTTGTAATAAATAGCATTAATGCTGATAAGGAACCCCCTCATGCTGCTTTCTGTATAAAATGTTACCACCACTTCAGACAGTCTTTAAACCATCAATTTTCAATATGATAAAATTTATATAATTTATATATCTTTTACCAAATAGCAGGTCAAAAGAACTTTTGTGAATTTGTATGTCATTCCGACACTTCTTTAGAATATTTTATCAGTAATGTCATAGTGAAACATTCTTCAAATTAAAAAAACCATTTTGAGTTTGTCTTGAGAGAAAAGTCTTGGCCAGCCTGACAACCAGATCTTTTTAACTGGTTCATGTTTGGTGAAAAAGTGGTTGACATTTGATAATAATGGCCATGTTTAAGTGCATAAAACATTTTTCATTATTATGTTATCAAATGCATTGTGCATTATTTCTATGGCATTTCATATATTCAGTACCATTATTTGAAGACTATTTGGAATTTATATTTTGCATTTCAAGCTTTAATAAAACATACCCCAATATGCATTTCTTCTGAAATGCTTTCATATTTAATTATCAAGAGTAAGAAACCCATGAGCAACCTCCAGAAAATAATTTATGAATCAAAATTTAAAATTGTGTGAAAGACATCAGACTGTAGGCCAGTAGTTATAGCTTCACTAGTAAACTTAACGTTTAAAGATCTTGGATGACTTAAATGAGATTATGCATATTAATTATGCCTTTTCCTTTGGAACAAATTTTAATCAGACTACAGTCAAATAGGTAAAATTGTTATGATGTAACATTTGGGAGATACAAAACATAGGTTGATACTTAACACAGGTTGTGTTCTTACATATGCCTGCTTAGTGAAATGGTCAGCTACTGAGTTATGTCTGCCAGGTGAGGATTCTCAAGGCAGCTTGGTCCTGTTGTTACCACCTGTATTATAATGTTATTCTTGGAATATATTTGACATCGGTGAGAAGTTGATACTGAACCCAAAACAGAAATTTAGCTAAATGGATTCAAATCCATATATACCTGAGTGTTATGTTTGTTTTATTTATTTTCAGAAAGATGAGATAAGTCATTTTTGGGAGAAGCACAAGTACCAACCTCTAACTGCCCGCAACCACATCCTGGCTAGTCTCTGCCCACAAGTGTATGGATTGTATGTAGTCAAACTGGCTGTGGCCATGGTCCTAACTAAAGGGGTTCAGGTAAAGCTATGACCAGTAAGAAGTACTGGAATTGATTATGCATTGTGTGACAAAGAGAGATCCCTCCCATGGAGTCAGAATTAAAGGGCTAGAGTGAGGCTTTGGTGAGTTCCTGTTAATGAATTCTGACCCCAAGGGTGAGATTTTGTATCCCATATGTATGTTCATTACTAATGTTCTCCTATTTCAGATGAAATGATAGTTAAATTAAAAATGGTGGATGGATTGGAACTTAGTACAGCAATCTGGATAAGTTCTGGTCATTTTTAAAACTTCTATTAAGGCATCAAGGATTTGTGAACTACAAGCAAGATATACTTACCTACAAAATTTAAGAACTTGACAACATGCCAAAAAACGCATCTTCTCAAAAGCTGAAGATTTGACAATGGAAGTGCTGCTGAAATGGTACATATTGCAAAAGGGCATGTTAAAAAAATTTCTGAAGGTTCTACTGATTTAACATTGCAGTTTTTATATTGGATTGAGCTTTGAACTATTTGTTAGACTTTTAACATATGTGTCAGTATAGGGATAGTATTCAAATATTGGATTACCAGATAGTAGAGGCACAGATTGAGTGCTTATTACAACAGTATTAGATACTGCTAGACTTAAGGTAAAATTATTTAAATACATATTTTTAGGTACATTTATTATTTATGAGCAATATAATCTCTTGAACAAGTTAGGAATATCCACTACAATGGAGCACAAATTGCCTTGTTTGTGGCAGAAATTTTAAACATCAAGGATGGATTGTCTTCTTGCTACACAGAAATGGTATTCTTCTTTAATTCACCCACATCATAATGTTCATTAAAATAGCAAGTAAGTAATATTCATTTGGTTCAAGACTAAGATGATGCCATTAGCATTTTTATTGTAGAGAGTTGATGAGTCTGGTACCAGTGTTCGAGGAGAGATACACATGCTTCTTGTTGGAGATCCAGGTAAAAAAATCCGGGTGATTAAGAATTTTTATGTCTCGTATTCGATGTAATATTGACATTATGTACTTTAAAAATATTATTTGGAAACATCTTCAGGACTCATGCTGACAATGTCAAAAATCATCTTCCCATCACATGTATGCACATTAGAAGAGTTAGCGCCTTTGTATAAGTTGTTCTTCAAATTCTATCTTTCAACATTGTTAATAAAACGTATTATTAAAAGACTTTTTAATATTGAATTTAAAAAGATGTAAAGTGCCACAAGGCAAGGATGGTAGCAAGTTCTAAGTAAATTGTGGTGTTTTAAGTGAATTTTAGCAGTCAATTTAGTGCCACTGGGGTTGAGATATGTACATGTCCTCCACAAGTACCATAAGGGTTATGTTCTGGGATCTCTTTGTTGGTTTTTACGAGGCTACATATGGGTAGTTTCATAATTGATATCATGGTGATGGTTAACTTTAACAAAGCACAATAAAAAATCCTTGAGGCTATGAAATTTCTTTAACAGAAATGATTGACACATGTTCACAAGAGAAGCAGAACTATATACTGCAGGTGCACTCTATTTGGAGATTGAAAAACAGTTCATATTTGTGAGTTCTGGCTTATGTTAAGGTTTTGTATTTAGCTCATGTCCAACAATGGCTTGCATATACTGTTTTAATTCCATGAAAGTTGTTGAGTTAAGGTCTGTTTATGCTAGAATTATCAAACTAGATTGTTTATGCATCTGTTTTTCACATTTTACTGGCTTAGGTTTCATTGGCTTATGAGCACATAGATTTTTGACATGCTTTTTGCATAGTGTCCTATAGCAAATCATAAATGAATTTTTATGAGCATATTTTATGGTTTAATTACCTGGGTTAAATTTTGTTTGGGACTCTTTTCTTGTTTATGCTGTAATTGTGAAATTGAAGATCTGAATATTTGTTATTACCACACTCTTAAAACATAAGAGGCTCATGGCAACCTTTTACTGTTTATTCTGTAATTATGAAATCTCATTATTTGTTATTACCACACTCTTAAAACTCATGGCAACCTTTTACTGGGTTTGATTAAGTTTTTTCCCAAACACGTTTTTGGAATTTTATTTGCATCTGTAGGACTTTGACATTTTTCACTTTCTCCCTTTGTAATGGAGTTGGTTTTATCAAAATTATTAATATGCTGCATTGCTTTGTTTTTCTTTTTTATGCTTTGTTTTTCTTTTCATTTGTAGTTTCAGTAAAATGATAACTAAATACTTAAAATACATAAAATCAAAACATAGTATGTAAGTTTCAAATGTGACACACTATTTTGATTCCTTCGTTAGTATGGTGAATATATTTATATTAGCAAGTTCGTAGCTTGATGAATTACTAATGCTAATTTTAGCTTTGCTTTCTCTTTCTGTGTTGTTTCATCACAGTGTCATTTAAATGCTATATATGCAACATCAGAGCATGGAAGTCTACCATGACTCTTGTTTTGTTCATGCTAAGTATACATAGTCCCAGGTCACCTTCCTATGCATCCATTGTAAATGATTCTTCTATCTGAATGAAGACCTAACATTTGCCTACTGGACCATCCTCTCACTATCTGCACACAATTGAGGCACCATATTGAGGCAACCAAACTTGGCTAACGTCGGGTATACATCTACAAGTACAACTGCTCAAGACTAAAGTCTGTATGGATGCAAGTACAGAAGACTGTCGAGCCAACCGCTTTTGAAGAAGCTATCGCTACATGCTTTTCCCAGGAATGACATCTTGACATCAATCAATTCAGAAGATGACAGTTATTGTACAAACCTTTCAGAAGTGGCAGAAATATTTGCTTGGCAAGGGAGTTTTCATTCTGTGTGACAACTCTACAGAGGTGACTAATCTCAAACAATAAGGAGGAAACAAGTCCCAAGACCTTTGCATTCTGTTGTGGGACTTTCTAAAGTGGTGTTGTCGACAACAAATCCATGTACAAGTTCACCATATCCCAGAACTCGTAACCTTACAGCTGAATCTTTATCCCGGTGGAACCATTGCTAATATATACAGAATGGTCTCATTATCTCTTGCTTTTCATTCAAATATGTACCCAGTGGGACTGACCATTGGTGGACCTGTTTGTGACAAGTCGGAATACCAACTCCCAACCTTCCTATCTCCAGTCCCAGACTCCAAGCCTGGGCAGTTGGTGCTTTATTGATTGATTGGAAATGGCCTGGATGGGAACTCTACTGCAGTTATCTAATTTACTATGGCTCTTGGTAAAGAGAATGTTTGTGCTGAGTACAATAAAAGGTTACTGCTCTATGATTGCTGTCACTTTAAATCATTGCAAAAAATAGAATATTGGACAAAACAAGGACTTTTCCAACCTGCTCTCCAGCTTTGAGTGTACATTCATAAACATTAGTCTTATGTGTAATGTGAAACCTATCTTGGGTATTAATTGGCTTGACAAGACATAGTTAAACCATTAAGACCTGCTTCCTCTTGGCATAAGCAATGCAGGCAGAATTAGCAAAAAAATGCCTTATCAGTAGACCCGAATTTCATGCATTTCCAACAATACAGGTCAGTCTTACTAAAGATGGCATTCTCTTTTATTGCCAAGAACTGGCTTCCATTAGCAGGTAACCAGACTTTCATCATGAAACCTCCATCTAGTCAAGACACATCATCTGAAGGCCACCTACAAGACACAGTTTGTTCTTTCAAGGGATACTGTAATAGAACAGAACCAAAGAGAGATCATTCCTCTTTCTACTTCAATAAAAGAACAGGAGGATATATCAATGTAGACTATCTCATCCTTGATTCAGTGGGTTATTCACTCTGCATGTAGAATAGTAATACCAGCTCTAATGAATTTATTACACCTTTCTGCTCACAAAGTTAGAACAGCTGCCTCCTAGCAGTCGACTGGAACTGTTTGGTAACCAAAATCATTCAGGCTGTGGGATGGAGATTAGATTCCACATTCTCTCACTTTTGTCTCCAGGATTGTCATCCAAAGGGCCCAATTTAATCTGGTAGGACTTGTATCCACAGCTCAACAGGTCACCCTTCCAGGTTGATTGACAAGCTTTTTAAAACATGGCTTCATGACTTCTGCTGGATTTGTAAGGGGGGATTTTTCCCTATTTATAGCCTCACCCAGTTGGGTTAATTAAAAGCTATCTTACATACCTTAGGGGACTCTCCAGTTTAAGGTGCTGTACCTCCCTCCACTTATTACCTATTCTCCTATGGTATTATGATTGGGTAATGTATTTTAAGAAGAATTCAAGTTTTGCTAGTAAAATGTTTCTTCAAGAATACTTACCAAGTCATAATAAACATACATACTCCCACAATTGCATCCATTGCCTTCCACTCCAATAGTAATAGACACTTTGCAGACAATCCGTATACCTAGGGGAGATCACTCTGCCTGACCACCAAATATGTTGGCAGACAACTTTTAGCTGCCTTTAGATAAAAGTAATATTGGTGAGAGCTGGATTTGGAAAGTAGTAATAGTTCTCTAAAGGTAATATGATTGGGTAAATATTCACGAGGAACAATTGGTTTCTCCCAGAGAGAACTGAATTAATTCAATGGTAGATTCCATGCCTATATAGATCAATCCATCTACAAAGGAATCTCTTCACCATCTGGGTTTTACCCAATGCAGCAATGCATGTCTTAGTCCTGGGTCATTTTCATGTGCTTCCATTACATAGTTTCTGTGGTCCCATTGACCATTTTACCAGCTTTCACAATATGTGGTTGCATCTTGAAGGCAGGGAAATCACTCTGGACTTGCATGCATGCCAACATCATGCTTTTGGCGTAATCATTATGCTTTTTTCACTAAATTACACTATGCATAAATGTATCTGGATTATGCATTTTCGGTGTTAGTAATTTGCTCTCTCATTTTTATTAACATCCCAATAATTCCACAGACCATGTTTTAAAAAAGATGGCTTCTACTAAACTGCGAGATAAGAGTATGCTTGTCCATAGACTGGCATGCACTTTCCTCTGTTATGTTTTATTTATGGTAGCTGCCCTATTTCCAAGAACATGCTGGATTCTACTTGACCTAAGTTTCTGTTTATAGCAGCTGTATGGTTTAGTTAGGAGAGAACAGACTGGTTTTGCTAATTTGTAATCTTTGCTTGCAGATTCTTTGTTTTGTTTCATATATATGGTACAGAACCTGTCTGTACATAATACATCGTTCCATTCTAGGCAGCTTAATGCCCATTAAAGGCTGTGTGGAAAGGATTTTAATATTGGTCTTGGTAGTAAAACAAAGGAACCTTGAATTAGCTGGTTTTACTAACTCCAAAACTATCGTAACTTCTTTTTTACAGCAGAACTTAATTGTGGAAACAATTTTTATAAATGCAGAGATGTTATTTACCAAGTTCTTAATAGAACATGTACTACCCCTAGCGGTAGAAGACTATGTTGTTCCTTTGTTCAGTTGGATGTTTCCTGATTACAAATTGCCAAAAATATGCATGTGCTAGAAGAAACTCATCTAATACTGTTAGGTATTGAGAATATACAAAATCACTTAAAATTGCAAAGGCCGTGAACAAATTTGGCTGTTTGGTATTGCCACAGAGAGGAGTAGTGATAATGAGAAGAGGCTTTACTCAGTTTGTTGAAGAGACTCTGACAATGAAAAGGACAAAGTCAGAGTGCTCTTCTTTCATTACCTGAATTAACAGTAGATCCCACTGGAGAAAACATTTTTCATTTGTTTGATAATGCTTTGAATAAATATAAGTTGGCAGAACTTTATGGGGGTTTTCGCTGATAAAGAATTAGTAATGACTGGAATTCATGAATGAGTTGCATTCTATATTTTGAAAAATATCTGCATTAATGTACATACCATGTTGTCCCTGTCATATGATGCACCTTATTTCCCAGCTAAAGACCCAATAACTATAAGACATAATTTTTCTCTTCTTTGTCAGGTTATGAAAGGAATATTGGTTCTTTGCCATTCAAATGCTGTCTGTGAGAGATTGTTCAGTATTGTTAGCAAAAATAAAACTGAATTCAGATCCAGGCTCAGTAACCCAGCACTTAGTGCCCTACTGGCATGTAAAATATTCATGATCTCAGCTGGTACAAGGTGTTTTGAAATGCAATATGAGAGACTTGCTTTTTAAAGCTCTAAGTGCTATGTACGAAAACTTGAAGCAGTTATTGATGTTAATAGACTAAAGGGTTGAATAAATCATTTTGGACATATGCTCATTGAATTTTATTATGTTATATGTGGATTACTCTGTATGTCAGTGTTAGGTATATGTATACATGGCAGAGAGAAAGAGAGAGAGATTCATTTCATAAGTAACCCGAGGCCCTGAGTGGGGCTGACTGTTACGGATCACTGCCATCTCATCTCTGTCTGCCTGAGTTCAAGTCCAGACTTGGCTAACATGGGTAAGTGAGAAAGCCTGCCAGTAGCTTCTCGTGGGTCAGTGGTTCTTCCCAGGGCTTTCCAGGGCTCTTCCTCCACTACTAATACTGGCCGCCATGTATAGCCTATCTTTTACTGAAAAATGGCATTAAACCCTACAACAACAACAACAGTTGTTTCATAAGTAACCCGGGGCCCTGAGTTGCACTTACCATTACAGATCACTGCCATCTCACCTCTGTCTGCATGAGTTCGAGTCCAAACTCGGCTAACGTGAGTAAGTGAGAAAGCCTGCCAGTAGCTTTTCGTGGGTTGGTGGTTCTTCTCGGGGCTTTCCAGGGTTCTTCCTCCACCACTAATACTGGCCGTTATGTATAGCCTATTTTTGTGCTGAAAAATGGTGTTAAACCCTACAACAACAACGATTTCATAAGTAACCCAATCTTACAACAGCAGTGTGAAATCTATGTGACTTTGGAATCTAATAATCAAGACCTTCATCCAATATCTGAACTTTTGACTTGGTGGAAGTCTTTTCTTTTTTCCTTGTTAGTTTGTTTTGTTTCTTTTTAGCAGAGCTAGTTTCTGAGGTAGGCCAAGGAACAAAAAGCTTTTATCTCTTATTTTTCTCTCTCAAATGTTTGACAACGTAGAAGTTATGTATTAGGATTTTTGATGAGAAATTCTATTCAAATATTTTTGGCAAGTTGCAATTATTAATTATTTTTGAAAACTTCATAACTCTTGCTCAATAATTTACATTGAGAACTATTTACATTAATTTTCTTTAATAATGACTTTCAGGCTCCACTCAAAGGAATAATGATAATTTATATCACTAATATACATGTGTACTGGACACAAGAGCTATCTCCATGTTTAAAACTCAATCTTGGTGTTCATATTGTTGTTTATTTCTGCCTCATTACATTAAAGATCAAAGAGCAAACTTGGTAGCACATTGGAATTTTTTACGGTTTCATTACCATACATAACCAAAAATTGGTACACTACACTATGGTGTCACAAGAAGACCCAAAGGCTGTGAGAATATTGCTCTATCTGATGATATTACATTAAAATCATTCAGATGTAAAAACTAGATTGTAAAAGAATTAAATATGTCTATTTGGTAGGCCATTGACAGTTGTGCTCAAACTAGCTGAACATTAGAAGATTTATAAAAAAAGAGAATTGAAAATGACTTGTAAAGAAAATTGTTCTAAAACTATGCAGTCTTATGTTAAAAATGTATTAATTATAAAAGCTATTAAAGAAATAAAAGATATATCCCATACCACGGATGTGCATTCAGTTTGCATGTTAATAGATAGTAAAGGAAAGTTTTGATGTACATAAGATTTAGTAGTGAAGCTGGCAAAAAATAAAGGTTATGTATTATGAGTATAGAAATAACCCTAAAAGTCATTTATTCCATGTGTGAAATCTTAACTTTTTTAACAGTATTTTTTTACTTTGCATGAAAAATTTATATTTGTATCATTTACATGATGCGATGAAAAAAATAGAGTCCACTGCAGTTGATGACAAACCTGCAGATGGATTTTGTGTCAGTTATAAATTTATCACATGTATGCAGATACTTACATTCATCAAGTTTATTCTTGCAAGCAACAGTAATTGCTTAAAGAGGTACTTACATAAAAAAATCTATAACATATGCCTTTCAAAAGTTTTCAAATGAGAAAACTATTTTTCTGTTAGTTTGATTTCACTGTATAAACAGTATTCTCTTCACACTAAAACATGACCAACATAATTGTTTTACATTATGATAATTATTATTTTACCTTCATAATTAAAGCTTGATAACACTGATTGCTTTGAAAAATGAATGCTGTATTTTGTTGGATAAAAGATTCTGCCAACAATATTATTTTAGAAAGTATTTTAATTTTTTCAACATTAACATTACTTGTGGTTGCTATGGCAACCAAAGTAAATCTATAATTATGTATCATTTTCAGCATGATCAGTATTTGTTCCTTATCAGTGAACTATATAAACGAATATAATTATATTTTATATAAAGAAAGTTTTGTAATAATAACTACAACATTATTGCATCATCTAAATATTGTAACATACTGAAATATAGAGACATGTTTGAAAGTTTTTGTTATCTAGCATAGGTCTAAAAGTAATGAACTGAGAATATGTGATATGTAGAAAAAACATTAACTGTCCATGTACACATTCAGAATATGTATATTTGATGGAATAGTATACACTATATTCGATTTTGGGGTGGGTGGATCAAAAATTACTTTTCCACCCATTTTCTCTATTTGGTTGCTATGGCAACCATGAACACATCAATTTCACCGACATTTTTAGTGTTTGCAATCTGCATGGATATATGCATCACTTTGTAAAATTTCACAGCAATCTGATTTTAAATAACAGTTCTGAACTGTTATATAGATTTAGCCCAGAAAGTCTGTATTGTTCTGAAACAATTCAGCATGCACAGTTGGTGCAGTTAGAAACAAATCACTGGTTTTGAGGTCAAGCAAAACAATACAGCTCTACCATCGTTAATAGAACACATACAACCCCTAAAGGTAGAAGACTACGTTGATGATTTGTTCAAACAGATGTTTCCTGATTCCAAAATGGCCAAAAATATGCATGTGCTAGAAGAAACTCATCTAATATTGTTAGGTATTTAGAAGATACAGAATCACTCAGAATTGCAGAGGCCATGAAAATTTAGGCCATTTGGTATTGCTGCAGACAGGAGTAGTGATTATGGATGACAAAAAGTTTTACTCAGTTGAAGATACTCTGACAGTAAAAAGGACAAAGAGTGATCTTCTTTCATTACCAGAATTAACAGTAGATTCCACTGGAGAAAACATTTTGATTTGTTTGATATTGCTTGAATAAACATAAGTTGGCAGAACTTTATTGGGTTTTCTCTGATAAAGCATCAGTGATGACTGGAATTCATGAAGGAGTTTCATTTTATATTTTAAAAGATGTCTGCATCAGTGTACATATCAGGTTGTCACTGTCATATGATGCACCTTGCTGCAGGAAAGTCTCCCGATAAATTAGGAGAACTTCTGAAGAATCAAATTGGCATTCTACCTGACAATGTACTTCCTGTGGACAGAGTTGATCAGCAATGACACCTTATTTCCAAGTTAAAAGACTATAAGATATAAATTGTCTCTTCTTTGTCAGGTTATATAAGGAATATTGGTCAAGAATCAAGATCATACATACAGTACTGGCGTGATCACCTTGTGCCATCAAAATTTGGGCACGTGTTTAGTGCCTTGTGTATAGTTATGCAACTTATCATAAGTGTCAAAATGATGTTTTAAAGGGGTTTAATACTCATTGTTTTCCAATTCAGTCGTAAAAGTACATTCAAGAGATCAGAAGTATTTTCTGTTGTACCAATTTGGATTTATTTGTTATTTAACAATAGTTTATATTCTCTAGAAAATAAGTGCTTCGTTACAAAGCAATCTAAGATTGGTGATTATTTTAAGTCCGCAATGATTTAATTTACAGGATGGCTTAAGGTGAGCATAATATAGTAATCTTGTTTGGAATATAACATTGGGAGAGAACAGCACATTTGCATGTATTGTGATTTTGCTGATTAGTGTTCAGAACACAATAATAATAATAATTATGCTGTTTGACTGGTTTGACTACTTTTACTGGTAATGAAAGGCAAATGAGCATACCCAGTTAACATTTGTCTCATAGTGGAGATTCTCACCTGTAGAGACAATTACAAAATGCTCAGACTTCCGTGTGGACGGCCTAACAAAGAAGTGTGTGAACATTATCTTTTTTACTGCAGGTACAGGAAAATCCCAGTTTTTGAAGTATGCTGCCAAGATCACACCAAGATCAGTTCTGACCACTGGAATAGGGAGTACCAGTGCTGGGCTGACTGTTACAGCCATCAAAGTATGGAATGTGCTTTATATTTTGAATTATTTTTAGATTTCCCTTCATTTCTGTGAGTAAGGCATAGTAGCCAGTACTTGTAGTTGTATGCATACCACATACATTTCTTCCAGAACTTAGTCATTTCATGAATAAATTTCATCCTCACAGAAATACAGGCCTTACATGAATAAATACAGCCCTTTCATGTATAAGTACAGTTCTTAAAAGAATAAATACAGTTCTTACATAAATACAGCTCTTACATGTATAAATACAGCTCTTACATGAATAAATTTATATGTAAAAATTTAGTCCTTACATGTATAAATACAGTTCTTATGTGAATAAATAGAGTTCTTTCATGTATAAATACAGTCGTTAATAGTTCTTACATGAATAAATACAGGCCTTACATGAATAAATACAGTCCTAACATGTATAAATACAGTTCTTATGTGAATAAATAGAGTTCTTTCATGTATAAATACAGTCCTTAATAGTTCTTACATGTATAAATACAGGCCTTACATGAATAAATACAGTCCTAACATGTATAAATACAGTTCTTACATGTATAAATACAGTTCTTACATGAATAAATACAGTCCTTACATGAATAAATACAGTCCTTACATGTATAAATACAGACCTTACATGTATAAATACAGTCCTTACATGAATAAATACAGTCCTTACATGTATAAATACAGTCCTTACATGTATAAATACAGTCCTTACATGAATAAATACAGTCCTTACATGTATAAATACAGTTCTTACATGAATAAATACAGTCCTTACATGTATAAATACAGTCCTTACATGTATAAATACAGTCCTTACATGAATAAATACAGTCCTTACATGTATAAATACAGTCCTTACATGTATAAATACAGTCCTTACATGAATAAATACAGTCCTTACATGAATAAATACAGTCCTTACATGAATAAATACAGTCCTTACATGAATAAATACAGTCCTTACATGAATAAATACAGTCCTTACATGAATAAATACAGTTCTTACATGAATAAATACAGTTCTTACATGAATAAATACAGTCCTTACATGAATAAATACAGTCCTTACATGAATAAATACAGTCCTTACATGAATAAATACAGTCCTTACATGAATAAATACAGTCCTTACATGAATAAATACAGTTCTTACATGAATACAGTTGTTAGATGTAGAAATACAGTCCTTATATGAATAAATACTAATCTTACAGGTATAAATACAGTAATTACATGTATACAGTCCTTAAATGTATAAATACAAGTCTTTAATGAATAGGTACAGATCAGACATGTATATATAGTCCTTAATACAGTCCTTATATGTATAAATAGTCCTTACATGTATAAATACAGTCATTACATGTATAAATACAATTCTTACATGAATAAATACAAATCTGACATGTATAAATACAGTCCTTGTATAAATACAGTCCTTACATGTATAGATAGTCCTTACATGTATAAATACAGTCATTACATGTATAAATACAATTCTTACATGAATAAATACAAATCTGACATGTATAAATACAGTCCTTGTATAAATACAGTCCTTACATGTATAGATACAATTCTTACATGAATAAATACAGATTTGATATGTATAAATTAGTCCTTAATACAGTCCTTATATGAATAAATAGATCTTACATGTATAAATAGTCCTCACTTGTATAAATACAGTTCTTACATGTATCAATACAGTTCTTCCACATAGAAATACATTCCCGATAGCAAGATACATTTAAAAAATGAAATACAGTTTAATGTTACTATAATTTAGTAGAATTATGAATATATATTGTTACGAAACGGCTCGTTCTATGTAACATAAAAAGAAAAAGTGCACAAAACAAGCTTTACAAATTTTAACAATCATACAATTTATTTTACTAGAATACAAAATAATGTAAATTATTTAAAACAAGACTTATGGTTTATAGGAATGATCCAAATTTTGTTCAAAAAAAATAAAAAAAATAAAGTCCTGAAAAAAAGTTCTAAACACAGTCTAAAGTATGATGTTCCGGTCCAAAATGGTGGTTGACCACGTCAGACGAAGGCTAACTGCAATTTCCAGAATTTTTCACAAAGACAATGTATGTGTTGTCCCGTTCCAAAATTAGGGAGAAAAATGTCCAAATAGGCAATGTTGCTCGCTAGGAAAGTTATAAAGAAGTATAGAATAGTTCTGCTAACACGACATGTTATTTTACGTAGACATAATAACAAATTCTTCTTTTTCTGGCACAACAAATTAAAAGTTGTATGACTCGACTACGACAGTCTGTCCGTGACTGTTGACTCTCGAACAGGACAGTTTGTATGTGACTGTGCATAAATCACAAAATCTCAAAGCATATATGGGAAGGCTAATGCGTAGTCTGAACTACACTTGCACGAGGAAGCATGCAATTTCCCAATACTTCTGAACAATGAATTTTTGTCATCATACACAGCACGTGCCAACATGAATCACATCTACGACTCAAGTAAACTTATCAAAAACATGTTAGACG
Source organism: Potamilus streckersoni (assembly GCA_016746295.1). Lineage (NCBI taxonomy): Eukaryota > Metazoa > Mollusca > Bivalvia > Unionida > Unionidae > Potamilus > Potamilus streckersoni. The sequence continues at coordinate 789,835 of JAEAOA010000596.1, read as the reverse complement.
ATATAATGAAATAAAATGAAATAAAAAGATTTATACAAAATTTATTCTTTAATGCACTTGAACTCCAGGGTCGTAACAATATATATATATATATATATATATATATATATATATATATATATATATATATATATATATATATATATATATATATATATATATATATTATTTTTACTGCAGGATGGTGGAGAGTGGCAGCTTGAAGCAGGTGCACTGGTGCTGTCAGATGGTGGTCTTTGTTGTATTGATGAATTTAACAGCATAAGGGAGCAAGACAAGGCTAGCATACATGAAGCCATGGAGCAGCAAACCATTAGTGTGGCCAAGGTATGAAAAAATGTCAATGTTTCTTCAGATGCATACAGTTTGGATCATTACATGAGTGCTCATTTTTCTTTTGTCCCATCTGTGTAAGTATGGTGAATTGGAGTCACTTTTCTGGCATTGTCATGAACAGTGTTAAAGTTTTGCTTTACAGTTTTGAAACTAACAAAGTTCTATAACATTTGCTACATTCAAGTAAAACTGATAATGTCACAGTTGGTCTTACGTGAATGCCATGATATCTTGCCTGTCTAATTTGCTTAAGCATCAGAGTAAACAATATGAAAGTATTTATATCATCAATATCTTTGCTGTTGCATTGCTGACTTTTTCTGGGACAAAATTACCTTCATCCATATAATGAAAATTCATCCTCCCATTACAGAATATTCAGGAAAGTTCTAGACTAGAAGGACTCCAAATGTCACAAGCCCATGCACAGTAACCATCTTTATTACTATACTTTGATTTGCAGTGGTATATAATTCAAAACACTTGGCAGAATTTTTTCACAAAACATTTATGAGCCCTCTAAGTATAGTGTCACCATGCTGCAGCATGCTTCATCATAGTACAAATTCCGATATAACATGATTGTGGCATGGTTCCCAGATTTTTAAAAAATATTTGTTTGTTTTTGAAAAAATATATTTTCTTTTTTCAAAGGGCACAACTATTATATAGAAAAGATCATCATTTTAGGGAAGAGATCCTGCATGAATATGAATTTTATATAACACAATTGTGACATGGCTTATGAGATTTAATTTTGCCAATTTCCTAAAGATGTGACACATTATTGAAGAAAAAATTGTCTTATGATTGCATCTTTTTAATATAAAAAAATGCTTAAATTTTTAAAATTATTTTTGAATATACATTTCAGATTTGTCAATTGTTGATCAGTGCCTTTTCATCTTAGCCTAATTTTAAAGTTAACCAGCTCATTATAAAGCTAATTAGTATTAATGTTTTTTTTTAAAAACTACAAACAATAAAAACCAAATAATCTTTTCCATTTTCATCAATACATTGTGTACAATTTTGCTCAAAGGAAAGAAAAGATTCTTAATGGAATGTATAATCAATTAATTTTGTTAATTGCAAATCATCTGTGTTAATATCATTACTAAAGGTTGTTTCATTTATGGGACAGTGATATATAAATAAAATGCTCCCCCCACGAGAAAGCTGCCAACATGTGCATGTGGGGTATCAAACATCATGCAGTCAATTGACCAGTGAATATTGGTCAGCAGTTCCTGTAATAATGACCCCATTGTTCCAGTAGTAATGACCTCATTGTTCCTGTAATAATGACCTCATTGTTCCTTTAATAATGACCTCATTGTTCCTGTTACAATGACCCCATTGTTCCCATTTTTGATGTTGCTGCCACAATAAGAAATTGATATTTGTTTGGTTCTCCAAAGCTGTTCTTTAGTGGTGACTTCAATAACACATGCACCCTTTATCAAAGAAAGCTGAATACAATCTTCAATAAAAACAAGGCACCTTTCTTCAAAGGAAGTGAGTACCCATTTTAAATAAAAGCAATGGAATCTGATAGATTGTTTCATTTTCGAACATGACTGGAGCAATTTTACTGTAAGTTTCCTTTTTACAGGAAAAAAGTTCATGCTTACGAACTCGACTGACTGTGCTTAAAACACAAGCTTTTACCGCCTTGGGATGTACGGAAAAGTAAATGTGTTTCACCATTCATTTTGTGATTGTGCTATCTTTTATCCACTGAATTCAGACCTATATGACCTGTGACAAAATTATTGTATATTTAAATCTGCTTATGTGCTCATTTTTGATGGAATTGCTTGTATAGAGGATTTAATGTCTGTGACAAGATTCGAGGGTGAGTACACCGGTGTTAATACTTTATTAATTGCTTTACATTAGACATGTATATATAAACAGTATACACTTACCAAGTACTAATGTATGGTTCTCTGAATAAAGTCAAATATATTTGCCCTCTCTGTTTTCACTACAGGTGTATTTTTCATTTAATATGCATCAAATTAATAGGATAACTGCCAATGACGGACATATTTTTGCACCCACATTTACTACCTACTGCCACCCACCCCTCTGCACATTTCTTTGGGTACATGCATCATTTCCATCAGCTAACTGACCTGGTCGCTTATAACACAGTCGGGTTCTATACCTTCCAATCGCCAAGTTATAGCAGGATCACACAGTGTTTGTGTGTGTGTATGTATATGTGTATGTATATGTGTATATATATATATATATATATATATATATATATATATATATATATATATATATATATATGTATATATATATATATGTATATATAGGTGGTGCTCTCCAGTCATTATGTACTTTTGAGAGAGTGATGTATGTAAGGTGAAGTTGTTTGCATTTTAAACATGCACAGTGGAGAAAATGTTGGCATACCTATATACTACTTTCATGTAATGTGGATGAAATTTCTTTGGATATTGTACTTTTGGAAATTTTAAATGATCTTAGGACACTGCTAACTAGAATGACTGCTCCATTGTGCTCCAAAAATCAACCTAAATTTGTCTAAAGTACACTATTCTTGGCAGCTATTAAAATATGGAAAATGAATTTTGCCAAACTAGATAATACCAGCTTCTAAAAGTGCAATGACTGAATTACCAAATACATAAAATGTAAAAAAAGTTATCAGCTCTTTTTGTTACAATTTACCTCTGAAGTTCGAGAAGTGAAAATGAGCAAGTAGAGCTAGCACTTTTTTGAAAGGTGCACATCTGTGTACTCTCTAACCCATATTACACCCATCAATCATACATCAAAATAAAGGGAATTAAAGGTTCTTTGAACAATAACTAAGATATACAAAGTCTCTTTTAAATAACCAGTATAACTGGTGAGGAAACCCGGGAAAACTCTTTTTCTTTAAAATTTTAACCCTATGCTAAATACGAAACTGTAGAACACCACCATAAATATATATATGTATATATATATATATATATATATATATATATATATATATATATATATATATATATATATATATATATATATATATATATATATATATATATATATATATATAAAGTATACAAATCATATGGCGAATAATAACTACCCTTTCAAGCCTACTGGATCCACCAAGGGATCACGTGTGTCAGGGATTAATTAAAATAGATGCAATAAACTGACGATGAACAGTACGAAACTAGTAACTAACTAGCCTAAGCGCTTTAGTTACTAGCCTAAGCGCTTTCGACTCTTAATGAGTCTTTTTCAAAGGCAAATACAAAACATATATACAATAAACAAATAAACACAAAAACGTTGTGTTTGTAAACCTCTACATGGCTGTCTTCACATGTGCTAAAACCATAAATACAACCAGCTTGTATAGACTAGATGCGGAAACTGAAAACGTATAATTCCCTAAAAGTCTACAAGCCAAAGCGACATATATTTTTACTTTTTGTACATATGTAACGCAGATTATATTTCGGATATTTGATTCTATACCGGTTATTCTTATAGTAAAAATTGAAGGATAATAAGAAGATTTAGAAAATGTTAAATTTTACTAGTGCATAGTTTTCATTTTCTAGTCTTCTTGGTTTAGACCGCTTGGTTTCAATGTTCTAAGGCGGCGTATCCAGTATGATTCCTTTTCCTTCCTGGTTTCGGAACTCCAGCTGTGGTTGTTAGAAATAGCGATAAGTATTATATCACTGAAAGTGTGGCCAGGGGAGGAGAAGTGTTCTGTGACCGGGCTTCTGTACAGCTTTTTTGTCATCCAATCAGATCTTTGAAGGTTTATCCTTTTGTGTAGCTTTTCAGTTTCTGAAGGCCACAGATCTTACATGTGATGAGATAAATCACATTCTCTGTTTTGCACGTTTTGTTTGGACCATGTATGTTTAGTTTTTTTTTAGTCACTGCTAGTGAATGTCTTAGTCTCTATCATATGTTGACAGGTTTTGCATCTTTTATCGCCACAGGGTCCAGATTGACTAGGTTGGTTTTGACTAGCGATTGGCGTTAGCTTTGCCCTGACTAGGATGTCCTTTAGGTTTTTTGGTCTCCGGTAAGCTACTACAGGTTTGTTCGGAAGTATTAGGTTTAGTATGTCTGACGATTGCACGGTTGGCCAGTGGTTTGCGATGATTTTACCTACTTTGGGATTGTCTGGGTGATAGGTCAGAATAAATGGTATCCTATCAACCTTTTCTTTCTGTCCATATCTGAGTAGGTCATCATGGTTTGTTTGTTTGGCCCTTTGGATTGCCTCCGCAATCAGGTCTTTGTCGTAGTCTCGGTAAATTAAATGTTTAGCCAGCTTTTCAGACCTTTCTAGGAATCTTTCATCGTCTGATCAAATTCTGCGTATCCTCAGTGCCTGGCTATATGGAATGTTCTTAATGTAGTGTTTTGGATGACAGCTGGTTGGGAGGAGATACTGGTGTTTGTCGGTTGGTTTCGAGTAGATGTCTGTGTGTAATTTGTTTTCCACCAGTATGGTTGTTGTGTCCAGGAAAACATGGTTTGAGTTGGAAATTTCTGCAGTGAATTTTATTGAAGGATGGAAGTTGTTTGCCTTTGATATGAAGTCATCCAGACTTTCTCTTCCATACTGCCACTTCATTTCTATATCATCGATAAAGCGTACCCACTGGTATGGTGTACGCTCAACTGATGCTAAGAGCTGACCCTCATCTAGTCTATACAAGCTGGTTGTATTTATAATTTTAACACATGTGAAGACAGCCATGTAGAGGTTTACAAACACAACGTTTTTGTGTTTATTTGTTTATTGTATATATGTTTTGTATTTGCCTTTGAAAAAGACTCATTAAGAGTCGAAAGCGCTTAGGCTAGTTAGTTACTAGTTTCGTACTGTTCGTCGTCAGTTTTTTGCATATATATATATATATATATATATATATATATATATATATATATATATATATATATATATATATATATATATATATACATAATTGTTATGATGATACTTGTTATGTAATTACGTAATTGTTATTTTAGAATATAAGGTCTTCATCTGTTTCTTTCAAAACATTTTATGCCTGAAAAAGCATGTATTAAATGTGAAACTAGTTACACAGAATTATCAGCATTTGTGTTGTTTTCTTTATCTCAATTCAACTACAAAAATTAGAAATAATAAAATATTTTTATTTCTTATTAGAAAAGATTTTGATAATGTTTATTGCAGTCCAAACCATATTGTGCTTTGTTTAATAATTATTTAAAATATTTGTATTTTGCAAATCACTTGCAAATAGCTGACTCATGTTGTAATTGAAACAGTGGAAATTTTTGTACAATAAGATAGCATTGTTTGGCAACTAAAGTTTTCATAATTTTTCCACCACTGATTACAATTTCTATTTTTTAAAAATATCCAAATCATACCATTCTTTATTTCAGGCAGGTCTTGTGTGTAAATTGAACACGAAGACATCCATTTTGGCAGCCACTAATCCAAAAGGACATTATGATCCAAACGAGGTTTGTTATATCAATAGTATTTTTTATGCTTGTAAAAGTATTTGAACTAGACTATTCAAATGTGCATTTTGTTTTCAAAGAGCTTTCTTTCGAAGGATACCAAATAGATTATACCCTACTTTTGACTTTAGAATCTGTCTTGTACAATTCATAGTCAACTTAGGTATGATTTTTATCTTTGGTATGATCTACAGTCTTTATCTGGTACCTGTTATAAATTTAGGCTTCAAATTTGCATTATTTTGAAGCACATTGAAGATAATATACAGTAGAACTTCAGTTGTCCATCAGGGTGAAGGATCAAGACCAAGACGGATATGAGAATAGATTGATAATAGAATATGTACATTAAAAGTATTATACAGTAGACTTGGTCATCACAAAATCATAATATTTACATATGTACATACATGTACTTGTTTTTAATATTGTGACATACAATGCCATGACAGTTAACAGTGTTCAAATATGAACATCTTATCATTCAAGAATATCAGACATGGTTACAACACTCACCAGTAAAAAAAGAAGTGATTTTATTTTCATATCATGGATATTCTGTTTGGTCAGTAGAACATCAGTCTTATTGAAGGATTTCTGTTTCTTTCACCATAGCCACCATCTCTTTGTTTCTTTATAGTCCATTTCTGTGAATGTTGCCCTTGCTAGCCCTCTGCTTAGCCGTTTTGATCTTGTCCTGGTGCTTCTAGACTCCCAGAATGAAGAATGGGACAGAGTTGTCTCTACCTACATACTGGACAATAAGGATCCACTGGGTAAGTGTACACATACAAAGCCAGTCCATTGTTGACTGCAATTCATAAAGCTCTTGTGTTAAGGAAATTGTAAGCAGTGCCATATACCCTCACCATATCCCAGTCCCTTCATCATACCTCAGAAATTTATCTCCAGTTTTGTGTTTTATTCAAGTTAAATGTTATTATATAACTGGAATTACCAACATGCTTAAAATTTGATGTAGTCCTTATTTACTTCTTAAAATTGTCCATAAATGCAGACATCACAGTGCATATCACTTAAATGTACATGAACAGATGACATTCCTCTGCTGTGGTATGCTAAATAGTTGTATAGGTGGACAAGGACTGAAACAGAACCATTTAAGTTGTATGAGTCAAGCATTTTGCTGTTAAAATCAAACTATTCCTTGTTGTGACTGTGCATTAATACTGACTGATAGTTGTCAGCATTCATTATAATTTGAATAGGGACTATTTCTTTTTTAAATATGTTACCTGATCATAATACCTTGGGAGATCCACTATTACCTTGCACCTCCAGCTCTATCAGACTAAGCATTTTAGCTACAAAGGTAAAAGTTATCTGCCACTTAGGTGGCAGTTTGGTAAAGTGATCTTCTCTTGATTGAGGGTTTGGTGCCAAATCCCATGAGTACTTAAGTAATTACTTCTCCTTATGCCAAGTTGCAGGCTGTCTACATAGAGCCCCCATAATTCTACATAAAGTATCATGGAAGTTTCTACCTTAAAGCTAGTTGGAAGTCTGTTCTTTTTGAAGCCAAGTATACTCCACTTTCCAACTTTCTTTTATTTTTTTGACAACAAAGTTCTCTTTCTAGTGTCATCATTTGCTGTTCTCACACACTTAGATGCCTTGGTACCTTCTTAGTGCATCCCCACATAGTGCTATAGCTGTATTTAAATATGTACAGGTTTGTTGTATGATATAGAAAACTTGTATTTCATTGATGTATATATTTTGCTTTGGTCTGATACATAGAGGTAAGTTTTTTATGCTAATCCAGCCTTAGCATCCATATCAAAGTTATATACTCTATGCTTTACTGATTTATCTGTATAGGCTGTCATATGGTCTTTCTGACAGGTAACATTGTCTTACAAATTGATATTGTAGCATCCATATTGTAAGCATCAATAATTCATATTTGACAATATTTTTAACTTTTCAACCACATATGCAAACAATTTAGTGAAAGATAATCCAAAGCTTTCATTCTTATGCTAAGTACTTCATCTCTGCTGAAGGTTAACATCACTCAATCGAATGGTGAACGATTTTAGCAGACTGTCCCAGATATGTGGCAGGTTCTAACATCCCCCTGCATCCATGGTCCCTGCTTGGTTTGAGCACATGAATATAGATTGATTCCTTAAACCCCCACTCAAACCAGGCTTGTTTTCGATCTTGGTTTTGTACAGAGTTCCAAGTTACAGTATGGCCAGGGCAGACATTGTGGATGTACTGTGATTCTTAAGGTGAGCTTGAACTTGGTCTTCTATGTTCATTAAATTTTGCTTTCAATGTCCTTTCCATTTCCCCATTATAGTCATGATAGCACTGACTTTAACCGTCCTTCAAACTTAATGTGATAGATAGGTTCACAGATATCTGTCTTATCAGACTTATCTTTAGGGTGACCCAACATCTGTCTTATGGTCCAACAGTTTGAAACAGACTTTAATTTTGTCATTTGAAAATGCACTTGAAGAATTAGGAAGTCCCTTTTACATAAGGTAGAATGAGGTTATGTTTTGAAAATATTCTCATTAGGACTAGCATTGAACCTGTTGGAAATCCTCTTATTGCCCATTCCGGGTAATGACACCTCTTGAGGGCAGCATTGACACGGTCTAGTTCTTGTTTTTATATCTTTTGGGTTAGATGCAATGACTTTGGCCTGTGAAGTATTGTTCTGAACACCCTAAGTTTCAAATCTAATCAATGGTACGAGTCAAAATCAAGGTATTGGTTGGTATGCATAGGTTTATGATAAAGCATAATTTTCAAAGTGCCATCATTGTTTCTTAGTGTTTGTATAAAATATGTAATTTGCTATTTTGTTCATTTTTGTTGGTGTATTTAATATACGGATCAATGCTGTTAATGTGATCTTCTGATTCCATTACATATTTGTCTTTAGTGTGTGTCAACATATCTATATCACCAACATGGGGAATGTAGAGCAGTGGTTAGTGCTTACAACTCCAAGCATTCCATTTAAAAATTATACACTATAGGGGAATCTGGTGAACCCATTGCAGCTCTTTGTATTTGAAGGTAGAACTTCCATCATACACAAAGTATGTTCACTTCAAGCACAACTCCAACAGTCTTGTTACTACCTGTTTTTGTGAAAGTGCTGTTATCTGTGTTACATATATGTAATTAATTACTTGTATGTTAATTTTAAAGTCTTTTTTTTAATTTATTTCATTACATGTTATTGTAATAACTTTATTCACTGGATTTGACATTTTTTCAGAAAATTCAGTTTAGTTTATATAAATAATCATTGCTGCTACATTGTATTTTTAGCTGACTTAGTTCCTGACCCTGATTCAGAATTGGTAAACAGAGTGAGAATCATTGGTTGTAATCAAGGTCATATTTGATCTATGTGTATGCTCTATAGTAAACAACCCTCTTTTATTTTTTTATATTATTAAATCTTATAGTAAAATTCGTTCAGTACAATCAAACCCTTAAATAGCCTACATGCTAATTGACATATTATTTTACTGTGTTGTTCGAACTAAGTAACCACATGATCCATCATGTTATCTAAAATTACTATTATAATTGATGTTTTGTAGTGAATTCATTCAGTTGGTTGTAAATTGATACCTCTGGAGCTCAGATGTATTTTGTGTTATGACAAGTTGGAGTTAAATTTTTTATTTAAAATAATTTTATTTAAAATAATTTATTCACCCTGGAAAATACCTGTTTTCATCAAAATTCTTGGACAAAGACATTTATTGAAAATTATTCGGATTTCTAAAGTAAGAATATTATTCTTGTTTCATAAAATTAAACAAAGAACTGTTGACACATCAGAACAAGACAGGTTATAGAAGATGTCATTGCCTTCCATTTTGGAATTTCTTCAGGATTTGAATTTTGATTCATTTAGAACGTTTTTATGATAGGATTTATATTATTCATTCTATGATTAATTTTTGGATTAGATTCACAAACCACAAGTTCTTTTTTTATTTTTGGGGTTTTTTTTAAGGAAATAAATTATTTTGTTAAATTTTACAAAGCATGTTGTCTTCACTCATTTTTTTTGTTGATTTTGAACGAGTCTATACATTTAACATCTGTGTATGGGTACTGTCAGAAGATAATCTGTCATTAATAACTGACAAAGCCTTATCAACCAGTACACTAGTAAAAAAGGCACTCGCTTTGTATGAAACTAATACTTTTTCCTCCAACACACTCTTATCCTTAATCATGCTGGCAAAATGTTTTAAATTCCTACTATGATGTTCAGTATTTCCAACTAATAGTGCTAAAATTTTGGCCAAATATTTTTGCATAATTGTAGGTGAATGATTCCATACTACTGACCATTGGTAGTAATGTCAAATCCTGGTAAACTATAGAATTTTGGAGGTGTTTCAGTAGTATGATATAATAGTCTAATAAGGGACCAATCAATTACATTATCTTGCTCATGTAAATCTGTGATGTAATTCTAAAGTTTTTTCTAGTATTTGGTAGTGGGATCACATGATAATTTCTTGTATCAATAATGATGCTTCAGAGCAATTTTATTTGTAGGCATTGTGTGTGCTATAGAAACTCAGTTATGTTGCTATATAGGATATGTACATGTAAGTTTCTATACTGTTTAGTCTTAGCATCCACTTAGTAGTTACTAAAAGCAACACTTTGGTGATGCAGTCAATTGACCTATCCTACAGCCTTTATTAGAATTGATATTTTAGTGTCCATGTCTTAAGTATTTACAGTGATACTCAATAGTCAATCTGTATTGGATGAAATGAGTGTCCTTTGCAGGTAATTGTTATAGTGTGTAGCTCTGCATATGCACTCAAATACCCCATCCCATGTTCCAACTTTATGAATTGGACCATGTCATGCTAACTAAGATGACTCTGTTCCACAACAACCAGAATATGCCATATGACTATGATAGCAACAGATCATTACCACCATTGACAGCTACCAGACAAATAACAAATTGTCCAGTTGACCAAACCCATGTTGTACAGGTACTAGCATGGATCAGTCTGACAGCATAGTGCTGCAATGCAAACAATGCCCAGCTTAGTGCCTCATTACCCAAGAGATGTTTCCTCACTTCATTCTCAAGCATTTGCCACTCAAATGGAGCCTTTACCTTGTGACTAGTTACTGTGTCATGATCACAACAGTGAATTGTAAGACAAGGCAGAATGATTGGATTGAGATTGAGATTAAAGCAAACTTATTCAGATATTATTGTGCACAGCACATATATGGAAATGTTTTGTGGATCACATATCCCATAACCTGTCTCAACACCATAAGTGTACAATATAATGCAAGATAACATGGCACTGTTCTTTCAAAACTGGACTTTATCATACATTACAGATCATAGTAGGTCAGCACCACAGTAATTCTTGCAATTTTGCCCACACAACCAAAGGAACTTCTATTTAAATGTTCTAAAATGTACATGAAAAAAAATTGTACATTTTGTAAGTCATGGTCTACAGAAAACTGAAATATTGCAGACTTTAGCTGCACTTACCAAAGAAGACACTTCTTTTAGGCACAATTTTCTGGTTTCTTTGTTATCAAAAGTAAGGGATCTTCTGACTGGAATACTAATCACAGCACGTCACTACCTCTAATTGTTAAAGAGATAGAGTGACCATATTGCAGCATGTTATCTGCCATGCAGGAGGAGATGCACAACTCTTGTCCATTGATTCACTCGGGATTGTCTTTTGCATATCAAATCCTAGAGTTGTATTCCATCAGGAAGATTTCTATCGGTGGCAGGAGAATCTACATGAAAAGGTCATTTTCATTCTGTCCAAAAACTCTATTGTAGAGAATTATCTCAGAAAGTAAGGAGGAATGGAGTACCTAGACCACTGTATTCTATTTCTGGAATTTCTAATCTGGTTTTCTTCAGAGACAAATCCATTGACAAGTTCATCATATTCTAGGCCAACTACAGGTATTAGTGGACTTGCTGTCCCAGAAGAATCAGCTAGTACAACAGAATCATCACTTCATCCCTCAGTTTTCACTGACACAGGTGCCCACTGGGAATGGCCATTAGTGAATCTATTACTAAAAAAGGGGATGTAAAACTCCTAACCTTTATCTTACCAGTCCTAGATCTGAAGGCATTGGACAGTCTTTCCATAGAGTGGAATATTAGGCATATATACTTACCCCTCCACCACATCTGTTTCTGAATATGAATCAAAAAGCAAGAGAATCAAAGTGTCAACTCATCCTGATTCCTCCACTCAGTTGGAAAAATTCATGGATTAGTGTCTTGATGATAATACACGTAACTAAAACACATTCATCTGATTTGGTGCCATTCTCTGTATCTCTCTTAACTGCCACCTAGGTGGGCAGATAATTTCTTTTAACTAAGAAGTTTAGGCTGGGAAGGCTGGATTAGCAAGGTAGTAGAGTAGTTCTCATAAGGTATTATGATTTGATAAATATGATTGAAGAAACATATTTTAATAAAATAAAGTTGGTATTTATCCATTTTCTTCTTGAAATAATTCTGCTTCAGTTATGGATCTCTCTTTACCCATGAAATTGAATGGTCTATCTCCAAACTTTAAACTAGTTAGGTTACAGTTTACCATTTTCATTAGCTCCAACACAATTTCACATCTGTTGCAATGTACATCTCAATTTTTAAGAGATATCCTTGTGTATGAGTTTGAGTTAATACAATTATTTTTCAAGTTTGATGAATATGTTTCATTGCAAAAACTCAAAATGTCTGATTTGGGGCATTTTATTTTTTTCCAAAAAAAAATCTGTTTTGTTTAACATGTCTTGCATATATGACTGATTCCATGGGCCTAGTATGTAGATAATTGTACATGCAGAATTAGTAGATTTGAAAACAATGAAGTGTAATATTGTATGCCATGAGTAAACTGCAGCAAGTATTTTATTATTCCAAATTTATACATTTCTTTTCCATTCAGCAAGAGCTTGAGATTTAATTTATAATTTATGGCAGTAAGGATTAAATGCTGTTATTACCCTGTGTCTGACTGCCTGTCCATAAATTGTTAGACAGTCTTGCCATACAGTTTTTTATGCATTGTACCTCACAAAGCATTCAAGACATCTTATAAAGTTACATTTTTTTGGACTGGTCCAGATTAACCTTTTACTGTTCATAACTTTCAGTTTTTTATGTTTTAATCCATTTTTCCGACCAACTCTCCATCATGTTTCACACTTTTATTTCAAGACAAAGCCTTTAAATATGACACCTTGAATCCCAATACACATATTAGACTTGTAGTCCATTTACTAATCAAAATTCATCATTTTCAGTATTTTTAATTTTATCTTTTTGCCTATTTTCTTGGGCATAACTCAAAAACTCTTCAAGGTATCTGTAAAAATTAGTATGCATATTAGAGTTTATTGTCCAGATGTGTCTTTTGTTTCAATTCTTCATTTTCAGTATTTTTATAAAAAGTAGAGCATATACTGTTAAGATATCTGTCCAGCTATCCATCTTTTGGTACATGTACATTCATCTGTTGACTTTTTCATTTCTGCACAATAACTTTAGTTTTGCACCTTTTATCTCTATCAAACATTTGTTGATAGCTTGCACTTGGGGTTCAAATAAAGTCTATTGATTTGAAGTCATTGATAGGGTCAGTGTGACTGAAAGAATAAAAATGGTTTCTACTCAACAACATCAGTTCTGTATCACAGTGAATGGTTTGTACTTGGGGAACAGGATGAAGTCTATTGATTTGGTTGTCAAATGATTAAGAAAAATGGTTTTCTGCTCAATAATGTTAGTTTTACATCACAGACCAGGTTTTAACTTTTTGATGGCTTCTACTTGGAATATGAGGCCATCTGATATTCAGGTCCAAAGGTAAAAGGTCAAGGGAAGAAAATGAAAACCAGTTTCTGCACAAAAATTTCTATTCGTCACCAAAGGTTGTGGAGGGCTAATATTTTGGGTTGTAAAGTAGCCTATTGATTTCAGTCAAAGAGTCAGTGTCACTGCAACCAAATTATTTAAAGTGACTTTTACATATTGGACTAATGGTGTAGATATGTTTTTTGCTATCCACAATTCCCCAATTTCAGTATTTTAACACTTGTCCATTTATTCATCTGACCATCCATTATCATTTCCTGAGCATAACTTCAACACCATTCAAGATATTTTTACAAGTCTTAGCACACCAATTGGAATTGTGGTCCAGATGGATCCAGACTACTCCAGTGTCCTAGTGGTTAGAGTGTCCCCCCTTGGATGCAAGAAGTCGTGGGTTTGATCCCTAGCCGAGTCATATCAAAGACTTATAAAAATGGCACTAACAGCTGCCTTGCTTGGTGCTCAGCATTAAGAGGCAGGTTAATGTGACTGGGTCGGACATCATGCTACATGTCATGATGCACCAGTGCTAGACATCACTATAAACTGCCACACTGCAGACATCGTAGCAATATAACTGAAAAATTGTTAAAGCTATGTTAAAAATCCAAATCACACGCACACACACACTCACACCAGATGGTGCATCAGTGATTCACAAGTTTTTGATTATTTATGTCCATTTATCCATCTATTTATCCATTATACATACTTTTAGTGTCAGGGGCAAAACTCCAAAACTGTTGGCGATATCTCTCAGGAATTATTTTACAGATATTAGATACTGATATATGTGTACCTTTTGCAGTTCATAATTGTTCACCTTTGATATATTTTACATTTTATGTCCATCTTTCATGCACATTCATTTTCAGTGTGAAACTTATGAAGCCTAACACTTCCTTGTTATCTTTGAAATGTGAACTTACAGTATAAGAAATCTTTAACAGTTCATAAACAGGTGGGCTTGAATCCTACCATTGAATTAGATCAGGTTTGCTGCTGTCATAAATCCTTGTGCAAGGCACATTGTTCTAATTGCCTCAGCACTTAATAACTTGTGTTACTTTGCCTTAAAACATTAAAATGAAACCAAATGAATCCATCTGATACACATTAATCATTAAAACTTGTCTATGATGAGAAAGATTTATGATGAAAGCATAGAACATTGTTTTTCTGGAATATGAAGGATGGCATTTAAAGATCCTGGTTGGCTCAGATGTTTCATCAGATTGATTCTAATTTTTTTCTAATAGAGAGTGGTTTTTCTTATGTGAGATTCTTTTTTATTCAAGATTCTTGCCATTAACTTGACATTGAAATCAGTAATTCCATATTTAATTTGGTTTAATGTAATGCATCTAGATAGCCAAAAAAAAGCATATTAATAATTGATTTTCTTGAAAATTTTGTTTCTTAATTGAATGGTGATTCAGGCTAAAAAATCTGTTCCTATATTCTCTATTATGAAGTCAAGTGCATGTCTTATGTTTGTAACATGATCCAGAGTTAATATAACTACTGAATGTGCCCTTATTGTAGTGGCTTACTTTTATATTTACAGTGACCATTATAGTGCTTTTCAAAACCTATTTACTCATGAAACTATCAGCAATCAACAAAGTTAACATATACTGCATGTGTTTATAATTGTTTTACTTGATACTTAATGTTTTAGTGCACTAAAGAATGAATTGTGCTATTATGTGTGTGTGTATGTATATATATATATATATATATATATATATATATATATATATATATATATATATATATATATACACACACACACACACACACACACACACACACACACACTTTTTCAATATTATAGGAGAGATGAACACCAAGGGTCTTTGGAGTATGGAAAAGATGCAGGCCTACATTGCCCTAGTAAAGACAATAAACCCCAAGCTGTCTGATGGTGCAACTGTGTGAGTTCCCAGTTAGAGTACAATCAGTCATTACCTATCTGCTGAGACGTTCACTGCTTGTATCAGAATAAAAATAATTAAAAGTTGTCAAGTTTAATTTAGATGCCTGGATATTCCTATTTTATTCATATAGATTTCTTTATTAGATACAGGATCCAATCATAATGTTAGTAATATGTTAATGTGTTTGATATGTTAAATATAAAATAATATGTTAATATGTTAACCTCTTTCAGGAGGTTTTGCAAAGACAAAATTTACTTGGTGCCTTTTCATCAGATGAGCAATTCTTTGGTTTCTGTCTTACATATGTGAAGTATACTCTAGCTGTTTTAGTTTTCTATTTCTCTTACATCCACTGTCTTACAAATCTAGCCATCCAAGCTAAATATGTTTGCTGTGCTTTTGGGCATGTTATGATGTGCATAATTGCATCAGCATTGTATGTTTACAAGGTTGAAGTTAGACTAGAGTGGTAATGCCCTTGGATAGCAGGCTTGGCATCAGGTTCTGTCATTTGTCATCGCTAATTATGTGCTTGGAAGCTTCTTCTGGTGCTGAAAATAAGTGTTGATGTAAGGTCCGACACCAGGTAATTTGTCCAGTTTACAGTATGTCAGACCAATTTGAGAAAATTCATGGCATAACAAATCCAATATCTCCCTGAAACAAAAATTGTATGGCTTACACTTTCTGAGTTCTGATTAAGTGATCACTATTCAGCAGCATGTACATACAATACATAGAGTTGAATAGTACTGAATAGATGCATGGTTGACTGCCTTCCAAATCATTGTACTTACATGCTTATAGTATCAGAGGAAACCATATGCTCTAATTGTCTTCCATAACCATGTATGCAGCAAGAGGTTATGGGAAAAGTTGAATTTCTTCTTGAGTAAATACAGGTTCAGCTTTTCCACATCTAAAATCAGCTGACTGCTGATGGTGAGTAACATTGGTGTTGAAAATTTTGAGATGTGCGCTGAAGTCAAGATTTGCAGTAAAAATCACATAGTTTGTGTTCATTTTTTAAAAAATTTATATATTTGTATATTAGAATTACCATTTTGTGATGTATTTCTATATTTTTGTATCTCTTGATACATGATTTTATTTAATTTTCATAATTGGTTGTAAACTGTATGGATTTTTTTGTCATAAATTGTGTGTGATTTTCAAAACCTGCGTCTTATATATGGGTACATCTTATTTAAAATATTTCTGTTATGGATCACTGCCATCTTAACTCGGTCTGCATGGGTTTTGAGTCTTGGATTCAACCAATGTGGGTATGTGAGAAAGCTTGCCAGTAGCTTCTCGTGGGTCGGTGGTTCTTTCCAGGGTTTTTCCTCCACCATTTATACTGGCCATCATGTATAGCCTGTTGTGTGCTGAAAAATGGCTTTAAAACTTACAACAACAACAACAAATAATGCCAATCCATGTTTAGAAAAATTTTCTTGTGTTCTGCATATATTAACCTAATTTGACTGAAAACATTCTTGCATTTAAGCCTTTCACTTTCAACCATTAATGTTAATCAGACATCCATTATGGCCACTGTTACCTCGAATATAAACCCCTCCCCCCTCAAAATGGCTTGTCAAACACTCAACATAATTTGACCGAATTTGACAGCATTTTAAAACATTTTATGCAGAAAATGCAGATCTGTTGTCCGACATGGCCATTGTAGTAAATGAATGCATCTCAAAAGTCCCTAAAATGAATTTAGACAGAAATCACTGATGATGATGTGATCATTCATTCAGTTGGAGTAGTGATAATATTTTTATGATGGTCAATGTATTCATTATGGCAGCCATATTTGAGGTCAGGTCTGTATTATTTTCATTTACGACCAGCTAGACATTAGAAGTTATTTTGTGAAACCCTAATGTTGACAAAGTCATCCTTTCGAGAACAGTGACAATAACTATATTTTCTAGATGACTGTTGTTGCAGTCATATTGGATGTCAGAATGGCACTGTTGTCATTTAAGACTGACAAAACCATGGGATGAATGTGTATGTAAAGTTTTATGGCAATCTTCCAAACAGTTGAGGAGTAGTGATAACAAAGTTGTGCAAACAGAGAGATTAATCAGCATCATTAAACAGAACATGATAAGATTTCACATGGATCATCAGAGGATGAAGGTTAAAAAATTAATACAAACCACACCACCACTCTGCCATCAAATATGACCAGAGTTATTACAAACCAAAAAAAAAAACCAAATACAACTTTTAAAAAACTTTGGAAAGCTGCTTAGCATAATTAGACCAAATTTGACAGTGGCCTTTGGGATCAGGATGTTTGAATTGTATAAATGGCACTGACTCACTTTGGAAAATGGCCATTGTTATGAACAGTAGTCAAATCTCTATATGAACAATCAAAATCAAGGAAGAAAAAAGAAAAATACTAGTTTTAACCTTATTTGAAGGGGATGAAATGACTCAAGATCTTTCAAGCAGTGTTACCTGCCCCATTCTTTTTTTATTTTGAGACCTGTGTGTATTTTGGTGACCAATCTCAGGACTCATTGGAGCTTATTGTTTATATTTTCACTGCTTTTGTTAACAGGGTACTTAGGCATTACTACCATGCCCAGCGTGGTGCTGATGAAAGGAATGCAGCAAGGACAACAATGAGACTTTTGCAGAGCATGATCAGGCTCTCACAGGGTAAAATTGAAGCTGTCTGTGTGGCATGCTATTGGCTTTCAGGTGTCTTTTATATCCAACTTGTGGTAGGGCATAATAGTGCTACCCTTTTTCATCCATCTTTCGATCACACAGTGGTTACAATTTGCATTTAGGTCATTTAAAGATATTTTGTTGGCATATCAAATAATAGTATACAAAATTAAACCCTAATGTGACTAATTATTGTATCTTCTATACCTGTCTAAAGAACCTTCTATGGGTCATTTTTATAAAATCTTTTCATGATCATGTGGCCAATAAATATGCATATGTATTTGTGTTTAAATGGAGTTTATTTTAACCAAACTTGCATTTAATTGTTTTTGTTGAGTTATGGCTTCATGCCATTTAAATATAAAGTTGTACTTAATGCATAATTAATGAAAACAAGTGTGTTGTTTATGTGGTGGTAATCACATATATGTCATTCATTCCCCAAATGCAATAGCAGAAGAAGGCTTTTTTTTTTTTTTTTTTTTGCATCTGTCCATTCAAATAAACTTTAACATGATAGCACAAATACTATTTAAACTAGGCGCCATGAAATTTTAAACTATCATGGTCATAAGTAGATGACCTACTCTGATTTTCAGGCAATTACATAAATATTTAATAAATTGTATTAAATATTTCTAAATGTTGTGGACTTTGATATAAGCTCTTTATTGACAAAAAATTGTTGGTAGATTTAAAGCAAAAACCTCTTCAGATAGGCAAATCAAATTTGGCATGCATATTTGTATTTATAAGTAGATGACCTAATTAGACTGAGAGACCATTATATTAAAATTTAAAATATTTTGTGGACTTGGACTTGCAAATTTCTGATTATTCTACATTTATTGTGGAAAAAATTTGGATTTGGTTGATGCTCATATTTTATAAACATGCATTTAGTTGTAAATTACAAGACAAGACAGCAACTGAAACCGGTCTGTAGAGATTGTGATTAGTTATTAATGCTTGATAGTTATTCTGTGCAACTGTATGTGAAAACAAGTGCCTGATAAAAAGTCTCATTTTTGTTCTGTTAAGTTTATTTGATATTTTGTCATAATAGCTCATGCAAGGTTGATGTTCCGTGATGAAGCAACTGTCCAGGATGCTGTGGTGGCCATAACACTGATGGAATCATCAATGCAGGTGTGGACATAAAAATAATTTTACATGAAGGCACATCAATAATGAGTACAGAGGATTCTTATTCTTCTTGTTATACTTTTTCTTCCTGTGATCATCTAAACTAAATTGTAGATAAAGTATAAAAGAACAAAAAGAAAGGCTGTATTGGTTTGGATTCACAACTACCAAATTTAGACATTTTACTTATGGATATCATTTAACCCAGTTCTTGAATTTGCACCTCACTTTGCAAACATTTTGTAATATAGCTACAAATGTTGCATTGAGACTTTGTATGTTATACTTTTGTCCTTAAAATTTTTATCATGCATTACATTTAAAGGGGAAAAAAAAGGCTTTTCCATGTGAAGAAAACATGAGATGCATTTGCCAACACAATTGGGTCAGTAATCACATGCACAAATTTTCTAGACAAGTCATTCTTTATGAATTTATGTAAAACAAATCCTAATCCAAAGTATTAAGTCTCTATACTTAATTGTGAGATGTGCAACAGTTAAAACAGAAAGGTTACTAGTGATTTTTTACAGAATTATATGTTCAAGTACCCACACTTCCCAACCTATGCCCCAAGGAGATGGATTGAAATTCTCAAACATTGTGCACATCTACAGGACATCTCCAGTCACATCCTAAACTCTCAAGTCTCTATCTGAAATTGAGGAGTTATTGCACATTACTCATGAATGCATGCATGTCTGGATGAGCAGGATAATACAAAAATCCCCACCATTTCTTCAAAAGCTTAAAATAAAAGAGGAAATCTAATCTCAGAAATTGTGTTGGGATACTAAGTTTATTTCACTGAATGTCAAAATGACTTTTTCTTACATCTCCAAAAATATTATTCTCATTAAAGCAGATTTTTCTTATGAAATTAAGGAAGTTTTTGCATGTGATGAAGCTTTTTTTGGCTTGAAATTTGCATTTGAGGAATAAAAGACTTATTTGCTATTACTTTCACAATTTCAAATAGTCTTTATACATTGTAGGGAGCTGCTCTTCTGGGAGGAGTTAATGCACTGCATACAGCTTTTCCTCACAACCCAGAGGAAGAATACAAAATTCAAGGTAAAGTAGCAGTTTCAGTACCTTACAATACAATAAAGTTTGATAGCTTTGTAGTTGACTGATTAATTTAAATGGGCTGATCATAGTGTATAATTATGATTGATGCTAGTTCATTGCATCAGCGATTCACTCTATATAGTTATAAAGGTTTCTTTTTTTACAGGATCAGTTGCTGCAGTGTATCTTATTCATAAAACAAAATAAATAAAAAAAATGATTTCTAAAAACATTATACTAACAGTTACATGTCTACAGATGGAAGACTTATGAACATTTAAAAAGTAAACAACTTTCTGGATCAAGAGGCCTTAAAAAAAAGCACAAGTGTACACATCACACAGTAAAATTAAATGTGTACATTGAATTCATCCCATCCTATGGAGTCGTGACTTCTCTGTTGTTGGTACTTAACTTCAGGGATCTCTCTTAGAAATGGCAGAATATATGGCAAATATATTTTACACTAAATACTGAATTTGAATGAGACATTAAATCCATGAAATGTGTACCCAAAAAAATTTATAATAAATTCTGGCATTGTGAATCATTAGTAGACTTTGCAACCTAATTTTGACTAGTGAACTGTGTAATGGCCTACTTTATAAACAATTTAATTGAAATATCAGTTTGCATCTTTTTTTCCCCATTCTAGCTGAGTTGATTCTAACAAGGCTTGGACTTCCCGAGTTGCTCAGGAAAGAAATCCAGCAAGTTGAAGAGATGGAGGCAGCTCTTGCTTCACTGTCAGAAAATTCTAAAAATGAAAGACCTCAGCAAAACCAAGGCGTCCTCAAAGAGCCAGCACAAGACCAACAGCTAGGTCATTATGAAGGTTCAATAGATGCTAAAGGCAGTTACAAACAGCTTGTTATAGTACCAGATACACTAGAGTCAGATCCTCCAGTTTCCAGTCACAGAAGCAAATCCAATATTAAAATTTGTGGAAATGTACACAAGTTTAGTGAACAAGCATTCAGTTTTTTAGAAGAACCTTCAGTTTCTGAAACTCAGAACAAAGAGAGGTTATGTGGTTTTTATGCAGAGAAACCTAAGATTGATACATCTTTGAGTTTAAACAACTCTTCGACAAATTTATTGGAATCTAGTGTTGAGGAAGAGCATGACAAATACTTGTCCTCCAGTATGAAGTCGATGCGAGTCATGGACTCACAGGTAAGCAAAGTTTCATCACCACTAAGTGAACAGAGTTGTCTTCTGGAAAAGGCAGAGAATTGTCCTGACTTAGGGATC
Organism: Potamilus streckersoni; assembly: GCA_016746295.1. NCBI lineage: Eukaryota > Metazoa > Mollusca > Bivalvia > Unionida > Unionidae > Potamilus > Potamilus streckersoni. Next base: position 767,938 of record JAEAOA010000596.1, on the reverse strand, counting down.
ACTCAAAAAAACATGAAACCCCTTCCTAGAGAAACCTTAAGCCAGTTTGATAAAGTAAACGTTAATTTTGAAAAGTCACAATCTGTTATTCAGCAATGCATCAGTGATAGGCTGACTCTGAGGGCTCAGAGAGAACAGTTCAGGGAAGACAACTCTAAGAATAAAAAAGGGTTTGATTTTATTGAAGGTATTGACAAACAGCATAGATTGACTTGTGTAAAATCTGGAAGGAAAGGGACAGATAAGAAAATTCTGTCTGCAAAGCTGAAGAAAAAACTAGTTGAGATGAATTGCAGAAAGAAAAATTTGGAAAACAATGCAACTTACGATTCTGAATCATCAAAAACAAGCATCATATCAAAAACTGTTGAAACCAGTACTGGAAAGAAGAGAAAGCAGAAAGCAGAAAAAGAACTAATAGACATAGTGAGAAAAGCAAAGAACAACAAACACAGGGTACCTGACAAAACAAATGTAAACAAGGCAAATGCAAATTATAAACAATCTAGTCAGGATGGTCATACAAAAGCCTTTCAGAATCCTCTTAATAAGCTAAGTACATTTGTATTTAATGGTATGTATTTAGGATCTGATTCTGGTTCACATGGAAATAATTCTTTGGATATGCTTGATACAAGTCTTTCAGATAATGCTATTTTAGCACACTTGAAGAAAAATAAAGATGAATCCCCTCAAATTAAAAAAAGCTGTAACATTAAAGATAACACTCATCAGGTGTTAGATGTCATCTTTGGAGAGATGGAAGGAAATGTCACCTTGAAAAATGTTCAAACTTTGGATTTTAAGGAATATGATGAGAGTGAAAGTAACCAGTCCAGGAAGAGGAGTGATGGAGAAAAAAGCAGGGAAGAGAAACTGCTGAGTCTGTCACATAGTGTAAATGAAGATAGAGAAGATAATAAAGTTTACAACTTTCCAAATGATCAGGAAAACTCAGAAAACACTTCTAGTGATGCCAAGAAAAGTGATGCAAAAGCTGTTAATTTACATTCAGATATGGCACAAGTTCCACAGTATTCTTTTCCCACAGTGGATTTAGGCTTTTCACAGGAGTCAACAAACTATGAGAAAATGAGATCAAATGATGGAAATGGGCAAAGTCAATTTAAACTGACTCCTGGGTCAAGTCCCACCTGGTTAAAAACAATAATTTCCAAGAAAACCTCTCCCATATTTAGAGTCACAGAATCTGAAGATCTTGATGATTTAGACCTAGAACTAGATTTCCCAATACAACCAAACAAGAAAATGAAAGTAAACCAAAAGTGGAACTAAATACATTTCTTTGATTTGGATTTTTTTTTTGTATATATTTGTTTCTTTGTGCCCTACCAATTAAAATAACCTCTGGTACCTACAATGTCTGAATATTAGGTTTGATAAAGTGTTATGAATAAATACTTACACTATTTTATGCACAAAACAAACTAGATCCTGTTGACATTCTTTTTTAAAATCATATGTTTTGTCCAGGGGACTGTCTGTACTATTATACTTTTGAAATTTGAATGTTTGTTGACTGAAATAAATGATTTAGACTTGTGTCTAACTGACAAAATTGTGCTTAAGATGCTGGAATTAAATATACTTTGCATCTTTTTAGGTTTAACGTTTGATGATTGGCAGAGACTTAAACTAAAGAACTTAGGAAACCATAGTTAGGAAATTTGACATTTAGGGAATTAACTCCTCTAAATGCAGGGCTCACACACCATTGGGAAATAGTCAGAAACAATGGTGTATTTTTCTCCAACCATGAAAAGTTCTTGAATTTTGCAAAAAAAAATTCATTGAAAGTTGGATGCAAAAGCCCAGAAATGTTTCATCACCACATGATGACAGAAAAATTACATAAATGAGTGTTAACTGAACTAATCTCAAGTTCAGTTTATTGAGTTCTGACCAAAGTTTTCGGAGGTTGGAGTATAGATCATTTGGGTGCGAGCCATAAGGATGGGGTCAGAGACAAATGCTCATCTAAATGATGGGATTCACTGCCTCCATATGGCAGAATAGGGTAGCCTCATACCAGTGGGTCTAGCAAACTTTAAGTGTTACTTTGAGTCAAACCTGCATTAAATTCGTATTAGAAAATTATTTATTTTCTGAGAAATTAGAGTATTATGCTGATTATATTTTTAATCTGCTAAAAACAAAAACTAGATGAAACTACAGCATTGATGAAATTTGACCTGGTACTCGCTATCAGGATTACTAGTCACATGACTATACTAATCTTACAACCAACACATCTATAACAGGTCCAGTTGTCACACAGTATAAATGAAAAAATAAGCCATAAAAATTTTTTTACACATCATTGTATAAGAATTTAAAAATATTAAATGCAAGTCATGTACTATTTATAAAAGAATGAAAGGGCACATAATTCTCAATACATTTATTCTGAGAACTATCAGAAATCTAGTGCTGGCACAGCAATTTGGAGAAAGTTAGAGTCATCAAGAAGTGAGCACATGTTGACGATAGTTTTGGTGCACAGACACATTTCCCTGCTTGATGAATTTAGGTATGTCCATATTGCTTCGACAGGAACAGATTTCTGGTTGTTGTTCTCGAAAGTAAATAAGTTGAGAACTAAGTGACTTTTGGGGATTTAAAGACAGTATGTGACTTTAATTTGAGATTTTCAAATGTTTGTACAACATTGGAAAGGGGTTTATTGTTGATATCATGTGACTATTCAAACTCTTACATTGTGGATGTATAGGTTGAGATTGTCTTGTGACTAGCAATGCAGATGGCGAGGACCAGTATGAATTTCATCAATGCTGCAATTTTGTCTCATCTATCAGCAGATTAAAGATATAACTAATATAATACTGTAGTTTCTCAGAAAATATTTTTTCTATCGATTTCATGCAGATGTGACTACTCCATATGGCCACTGCATATTGGTGATGAATTCCAGTATTTCAAAAGGCAAATTAACTCTCACCCTACATCCCAGATATCAAAATTGGCATAGGAAGGTAATGAGGAAACTTAGATTAGACAATGGGCTGCCTTTTCTGGACAGAATATTAAGATATCAAATCAAATTGTAACTAGTCAAAAATGTCAAATTTCAGAGCTGAACATTGGTGCTAAATAATTTCTACTGTCATGTGTAACTTCAAATGTATAAATAGTATTTGTATATAATTTTCAAGGTCTTTTTGTCAAAATTTAAATGAACCATTTTTTAACCAAGTCTTAGAAAGTGATAGATATTTACCCAACTTGTCCTAAGGAGTTGAGGTCATTTCATTAATTTTGTTACCACTCCATTGGCCTAGTGATTAGAGCATCTGCCTTGGATGCAGGAAGTTGTGGGTTTGAACCCCAGCTAATTCATAATACTTAGAAAAATGGTACTGACAGCTTCGTCACTTGGTGCTCGGCATTATGAAGTTAGTGTTAGGACTGTTGGCCGGTGTCAGGATAATGTGACCCAGTGGGACATCATACTACATCTCTGCGGCATGATGCCCCAGTGCTAGACATCATTTTAAACTGCCACACTGCAGACATTGTAGCAATTTTATTGAAAAATTGTTAAATCTACATTAAAAATCCTAATCATACACATGCCACAGAAAATGGTTGCTAGTTTTTGGTTTTATATGCACAGATATTCAAGGTTAAAATCCTTTGCTTGTGAGATAAGATTATTATACATGTATACTGCATTTAGGGTTCTTTTTGTTTAAAAGATACATGATACCTCTGGATATTATGCAGGTCAATTTCAAGTGGTACATGTTCCAAATCCCTGTTCTGAATTTATTGACCCTAATAACATTTGTTTTCTGTAATTATATGCTGTCAGTCAATAGATATTCTACTGGAGAAATTAGAGGCCCCAAGTGTCAGAGTGGTCTAAAGTGCTCACCATTACTCACCACTGCCTTCTCACCTGTCTTTGTGGGTTCAAAGATCAGGATACAAGGTTTTCCCAGGTTCTTCCTCCACCATTTTACATGGCTTGTATAACCTCTATTGTGCTAAAAACAACATTAAACCCTACAACAATTTTAGAAATTGCTATTTTGCTTTATAACTGATTATTCTGATTTCTTTAGAATTAAAAGTCTGAAAAGAAAACTTATTTCAGTTCTTCTCATTTTGTTTCCTCATACCCCCATAATGCAGTTCAGCAAAGTGAACATTTTTGTTACTTAAACTCAAGTGATTTAACATGCCACTTTTGTATGAATTTTCAGGAGTTAAACTTGTTTCCTGTGATGTATTTTGTGGTTTTTTACATGGTCATAGGTTTGATTTAAATGTTATACAAGTTCATGAAATGGAAACATTTTGTATTAAAAACTGCATGTTTTCTAAGCTTATATTTTCTTTAATTTCATTCATAAATGGTTATATGTGAATCTTGAAAAAAATATGAATTTCACCCTGAAGAACTGGAAATTTTTCTTTAAAAAAGTCGGGGAACCATTTAAAGATCATATGGAAGACTGGAAATCTAATCATTCAAAGCCTCATTTGCATAAAGGAGCATGATAAAGTTGATTGATACCCAGCGAATGAAAAATAAACTTGAACCAAACACTAGCTCAAAGGGACGAGTGAGTGTTGCAGAATCCTGGGACCCTAATATCAAAGAGTAAGAACGTGTTATAGAGTAAATTATTGATTCATAATGGTTAATCCCAAGAATGAAGAAAGTCCATCAAGAGCTTTGAAAATAGAAGAAGCAAATGAAAAATGAAAATAAATGAACCAAAACCTGAATAAAATTTTCTATTACTGTGACCTTGAGTCTGTGGTCATGGGGGAAATGGATTTGTTGTAGAATTGTCTAACTTTATAATTATTGAACTGATCAGGGGGTTTAGAGTATGAAATGAAAATTGTAAATCAAAACCTTAAATATTGGTGATAATGATGCTGTAAAAGTGACCATCTTGCATTCCACTAATGTGGAATTTTAAAATATACATTTTCTGTGGCTTTGAAGGCATTTGTATGGTGAGTGTATTCATTAATGCCAAAAATATTTAATACCTACTTCAAGTTAGAATAATTGTCCTGAGAGATAGAGGTTTTTTCTTGTTCTTTGACATGACCGATTCTTTCTTTAAGATCAAATACTGGTCACAGACCAGATGAGCTTACAGGATGGTCTGTCATCTGATTGTTCATTAGCACATTTGTTATCAGTACTCTTCCTAAATTACTTGAAGGATTGCCATGAAATTCCTAAATTACTTGTTGGATTGCCATGAAACTTTACACACACACACACACACACACACACATTCATCTGAGGATGCAGTTGGTCTTAAATGAATGTAGCGCTGCTCAAATGTTAGTATGATCACCAGAGTAGCCATCTTGAAACTCTTGTACTCCTGAATGGATGGTCATATCAACATGGGGTTTTCACTAAAGAAATTATTATGAAATCTGTTTTGGTCCTAAATGAAGATGGTTCTATCTTATGTCTGATATGGCCACCACTGCAGCCAACTTGAAAAGCTTGTTATTTATACTCTTCCTGAACAGGAATAAAATCAAGATGTGGCTATCACCAGAAGACTTTTTTTTTATGTCAGGTTGCTCCTAATTGAAAATAGTTCCATCATGACATCCAACATGGCCACAGCAGCAGCAATCGTGAAATTCTTGTTATTGCTACTCCTCCTAAATGGGAGTTTCACTCAAAGGCTTCTTATGTCTAGGTGCTCCTAAATAAAGGAAATGGTGTCTAATGTCCACCATGGCAGCCAGCTTGAAAATCTTTTTGTTTGAAAGTGATATCAACATGCAGTTTTCACAAAAAGACTTCTTATGATATCATGTTCATCCTAAATGAAAAAGGAGCCAATCTGATGTCCAACCCATCACAGTAGCCTTCTTGAAAATCCTGTTACTCAACTCTTTCTAAATGGAAAGTCATTTCAGTATAGAGTTTTCACTTAAGTGGAAAGTTGAAGGTGTTACAACCCTGCAGTTAAAGTGTGTGTGTGTGTGTTAATGAATCAAATCTGTATAAATCTTTTTATTTCATTAAATATAAATTTTAATAAGATTATATTAACATCAATCTAATATGTTGTTAAAACATTGTGTTTACTCGAGTCGTAAATGTGACTCATGAGCACGTTCTGTGTATGATGGCAAATTTATTACAAGTAAACATTCAGGAATAGCTAAAAAAAACAATTGGTTGATTCTTGGTCAGGCTTTCTTAATGTCTAGATGTATTTTGAAATTGCATGCATCCTCCATGCTCATGTAATTTAAACGACATTTATATGCTTAGTTATTTTGTAAGACAGTCAGTCAGAGTTAGAGTAAAAACCAGAAAAAAAAACAGCGTCAGAGCCTATTGTAACATCTTAGTTAGACAATTTCTATTACCTTAAAATATGTATTTTTGTGCTAGATGAAGTTGTCTGTTCATATGTCTACATAGAACAACATGTGTCTTGTTAGTGGAGCTAATTGTTCTTCGTTTTTCTGGATAATTGTTTTCCTGGAGAACAACATTACTGGTTTGGACAAAGACATTGTCCAAAAATATTCTAAATTGGAACGGAACAGTACCAACAGTGCTTTACTGTGTAAATTTTGGATTTTTCTGTTAGCCTTCGTCTGATGTCATCTGCCATTTTGGACAGGAACTGAACTTCAGACTGTGTTTATTTAGAACTTTTCACAGGACTAATGTTATATATCTTTAGAACAAACAATTTGGATTGTTTCCATAAATCATTAGTCTTGTTTTACATATTTACATTTTTTTTCATGTTTTCTTGGAAACTAAATTATTTTTGTTAAAATTTACAAAGCTTGTTGTCTTCACTCCTTCTTTGTGTTACTTTGAACAAGCTGTTACGTAATAAAGGGTTTTCACCAGAAGATTAATTATGACATCTAGTTGGTTCTGAATAAAAATGGTTCAGATTTGACCTCAAATATGACTCCACAATGAACATTTTGAAAACTATATCACTAACTCCTGAACGGATGGTCATATTAATATGGGGTTGTCACCAAAAGTCTTTGAATGGTGTCTAGTTTCTCCTAAATGAAAATAGTGCTGATCTTGTTTCCAATATGACTGCTATAGTGGCTAATTTGAAAATCATCTTGTAGGTCAAAAATATTAGAGGTGATTTTATTATTCAGCAGTTAAAAAAGCACTGGTCTTATCTTTACTTTCTGATATAATTTTGTATAGTACAGCTTTAGTATTTTTGAGAAACTCTTGTTTGTTTAACAGGTCTCTTTTACTATTTGACCATCAGACAAAGGCCTGGATAAGGATTAACTTGATAGAATTAGATACATGGTCTTTTGGTTGTTTTTTTTATCAACAGTTCAGATTTAGATTCACTTTTTGTTGTTGACTTTTTGCATATCCAGGTGATTATAGCATGCTGACTATATTTACATGTTCATGTGTTTCTGGGACTAATTTAAAAAAAATCTTGTATACACACCTAAACATATGGTAAATCCATTCATTTAATCTTTAACCTTTCTAAAGTTCCCGAGAATATAAAGTTCAGTTTAAATCATAAAAGATTGTGTAATTAAAGAAAACAAAAATACCTCCATTTATCTTTTTACTTCCAACATCAACAATAGAAAATCCATAGAATTAAAAAGAAAAGACGAAATATTTTCATATTATTCTTGAACAATCATAGCAACAAAAGAATACTGTATCACAGCAGTAACCTGATTACATCACAACAGTAAACAAGATTTAAAAAAAAGATGCAATAGGAAAAAAGAAAATCACATGTATTCAGATATTATCACAAATCAGTGTATACTTGACATCAGGTAATTGATTAAAAATGAATACCAAATCTCTAACATTTAAATGAACTGGGTATTTAACACTGGCTTGAAACTATGTTTGAAAATTTGATAGATTTGGTACCAGATTGAGTCATAATCATCAAGATGTTTATCATGCATCTGAGAATGTGTCAATGCATTACTGACAGACTTTTAAGTTGTGTGCGATTTTATGACTACTTCCATGTGTGTATTTGCTGTTATTGAGTACAGTCATTTAAAACATGTAAAGGTCATCAAAACTTGACCATTATGTATTGTTTTGTTGATGGAATGCACCATACTAACAACAACATTGGACTAAAGGTTAAAAGTAAAACTTTTGCAATTTCTTTAAAAGTTTTAATCCATTTATTTGAATAAAACAAATAAACTGCACATTTAAAGGAAAGAATTTTAATGTTTATCTTTTTAAACCACTGGAACAAATTATTTTCTACTTGATTGTAAGTTGAAAAGTATGTATTCACTGTAGAAAAATGAATTTTTGTTTTTCCCTTTAAGAATGATAAATTTTCTTCCTTAATTTGCAGGCTCCATAATATCAATCTACATATACATTAGGATAAGAAGGGTCACAAACTATTTAATGAAGCAGAAAATTACTACCTGCACAATTTAGACACGACCATCACACACTGTTCCTCAAATGATGCAATCACTAAAAGACCATAGAGAAGTGTAATAGAGAACTCATCATTACATCTATTAATCATCTACAGCTTACAGCCATGATCATACAGAGTACACAAATTCTGGATACTGAACATTTTTTTGTGGGTATACATTTTTTTTGTTTTATGACAAATTACAGTTTCACCGGTACCTGACCTAGAATTTGGAAGCAGTCCTATTGTGTCCACAGTAGCAATACCATTCAATAGGTCTTTGAATTCTACCATGAAAACTGCAACAAAAATTGGAACCCCATGAAAAATGGTGATTTCATAGAATACATTTTAACAATGTCTATGGCACTTTGAAGAATGTTTATGACAACACAAAGATATACATAGGAAATTATATATATATATATATATATATATATATATATATATACACACACACACACACACACAAACATTATAATCTACAATCTAGTCCAGGTAAACTGAACTGCCCTTTTAAACTGAGTATTCTGATGTGAGTTACTATCTGTTGACATCAATAGACTTCTCAACAAAATGTACTTGTGTGCTTTGCAGTAATGATCAAAACTCTTGAGATTATTTGTCCTCTGACAAGTTAAACCATGATTGCATGAGTTACAATGCTAGCCTTCTTTTTTGTAGACGGAAGTGCAAAGTCATCCTGACTGCAAGAAATGTCAAACTCCAGCTGTAAAAAAAAAAAAAATGAATGTGATTTACTAAGGATCATCATTTGTTCTGGATCACAGCAACCTTGATTTTTGGACTGGAATATCAACAGGTTTTTGGGCAACCCAAGTGTGAAAGTTTGTGAAAGTACATGTAGGTCATAGAAAATTTAAAGGGTGACATGCAAACAAAGCCAAAATATAAAATGATGTTCTGAAGATGTGCTTCAAAAAGCTAGGTGAGGAAGGAAGGAATAAACCTCACTTTATTAAGTGTAAAAAAAATCTCACTGTCATCATCTAGTATTACTCCAAAAAGAAATAAAATTACCATATATTGTGATTGTACCTGCAACACTGCATAAAGAAAAACAAAATAAAAAAGCTATATCCAAAATCTGAACAACAGCAACATCAACACTGTTGAAAGTGTAATGTCCATGTCTCTCACAGGTACTCAGACAATACTCACTCCATCAATTTTAGAAAAAGCCCTCTTCCTTCCTCTTCTCTTGCTCAGCAGCTTGTTTTCTTGATCTTCAATTTGTATGCAAGTGACATCAATATTTGCTTCCTTTGACTTCAAGAGGATGAAGTAGAGACAAGTAAAAATTATGGCAGTGAAACATAAAATATGTATATAGACACTGAAAAAATAATTGTATCATAATACATAATGGGAGTCACATTTTAATTTATATAACAAAAGTGATGTTTTGCTCCTTAGAAGCAATAGGAACAATCAAAAACTGAAGAAAAAAAAATTCCAAGAAATTTTAACTGCATATTAAGAAATATCACCAAGTGATGTGGAGCATTTGGGAGCATGAATTAGAACTTTTAGAAAACCAGTATGAAAATTAACTTTATTGCTCAATAGTTGCATTATGTTTTAAACATAAATTGCAATGTCTGTAATTAAAAATCTTTGCATACCTTTATTTCTGATTTCCCCTTTGTAGAAAGTTTTCCTCCACGACCATCAATTTTCATTCCTTTTGTTTTCTCAGCTAGTATTTCAACCTGTTCAAAAGACTGGTCAAAATTACATATTGTAATTAGTGATTAGAATGTGTTCTTTATATGTTTTTACAATTACATTTAGTTTCATTTAAAACCGTTAAGCCTGTACTGTGTATAAAAAAAATACATTCCACCGACAAAACAATATTGGTATAAGATGCTGCATCATTCATAAATTTTCCATTGCTATATAAGCTACATATCCTGTGAACAAACCCTGCCAAACAAAAATAAACACTGTTCTTGATTAACCTGTAATGCTTCCAAAGCAAAATTGTCCCTAGCTAGATATATCATGGGAGCAGCCAGTGGACTATGTATATTTAGTCCTTGCATATCTGTCATTTGTTAAACCTTCCTCTGCAAAGCTCTTAGTAATGAAAAATAGACATTGTTTCTATACCACTGTACCACATATTTATGAAATAAAAAGACAATAAAATGGAGAAAGAGTCAGTTTAGATTTGCCAATCCTATTTACATCAACTAAACAAACTGGAGAGATGCACTAGTACCATATAAACAGTTTTCCATATATTGTAATCTTTCAAGAACATGTCTGACATGAATAATGCTTTCTGTACCATAAATTCATTAGATGATATTGAAAAATAAATAGTGTTCCACGCTTGTATGGCCACCCCTCACAAGTAGCTACCTCCTCCACATGGCCAGTTTTCTTGGCACCTACATGTTTGTGTACAAAAGTACTTCTCATGAGTGGCCACCACTCTGACATAGCATGTGACTAGCATTTTAGTCCAACAAAGTCAAATTTACCCCTCACAAGTGTCCAAATTTTATCTAGTACAAGTTCAAAAACCAAAATTTAATTTATATGGTAAGGTAAGTAATCAAATTATCTTTTTTCAATTTCTGTTTCCAGGTGTCAGGTTTTCCTTGCTTGGATAATCGTTGGCCACTAGTTATTTTCGTTGTCTATAAATGCCAGTAAAAGGGTTCAACAGTGTTGTGATAGGGTTTTGGACTTAACACAGCTGTGGAGTTCTCTTTGATTATTATTACAGGAGGTAATAGTTGTAACTTGATCAATATAGACTAGATATAGCTTTTGTGTATTCACACACAGTGATGTAACCTTGAACAGAAACAGAGTTCCAGACTAAGAGTGAAAATCAATATGATAGTCCATATATCACTTTTATAAACAAGACATTTTGTCAACTCTATCAAGGTTCATCTTCATGCTTAAACTGTAGTACAATTAGCAATTAGTCATTACAAACATTTGACATATCGCATAACCAGAAAATTCTTATTTTTAGAAGAAAAAGTAAAAGTTTATAAAATTTAAAAACAATGGGTATTATTCAAAGAATTCTTGGCAAAAAAAAATTAATGTTGGAAAGATTCAAAAAAACAATATGGGACAGATAAGGAGAATATTCTGCAGCAGTGGGAAATGATTGTCAAGTTATCTTTGCAGCAAGATTTAAATGACAAAGAATTTAAATGGTTTGTACTGGACAAGCCATGAACTACTACAGTGCAGAAACAGGAAGTAATGTGCTGGTTTTTAACAGCAAATCCTTCCATCCCTACAGTTATGTTTTCAGTCAGAATTCCACATCAGTACACCTGTAAAGTAATTTTACTATTACAGTAGGTGACCTGTGTATATCAGAGTGATTTGAAACTACAAGTATTGTGTTTATTTCTGAACGAAAATAAAATGATGAAGATAGGAAGTATAGGTGGCAATGATAAATACAGCTGACAATTCTGGTGATTTAACTTGTTTCAACAGGAGTGATGGCTAATTTTACTGGCATTTGTGGTCTATTTTCTTCCCATATATTTATATGACTACAACATTGTTTGGTGCTTAGCTGCATATACCAGATGACTAAGTAAAGATCTGTTAGCTGCTGTTTACCTTGGATTGAGCAAAAATTGTGCACTATAAGCACTAAAGACATAGTTTTAATGTCTTTACTGATAATGGTTCAAAAATAATTCAATTGACAATTATCAACTATTTTTAAGAGCAAATGTCTTTAACACTGTAAGCAGTAATAAGATTTTTTTACTTCAAAAATACAACACATCTGACCAATGTATTCAATCAAACTCATTGAATTTGGCACTGAAACTATTCTAAATCTGATTTCTTGTTATAGCGAAACATGTTATTTTGGGATTTTACTGTATGACAGACATGCCTACCAAAAAATGTTTTTGAGGGACACCACCAAAAATGAGAGAGTCAGCATGAAAATGAGGAGCATATGCATGTTAGCATGATTAAACATATTAAATTCTCTCAAACATTAAATAACAGGTAATGTATATTTATAATAAATATTAATGTATAGAACCCAGTACCCACCTATTAACAATATATACAAATATACAAAATTCAAGTCCAAGACTACTCAATTCATCCTAAGGAACCTGTAGTAAACACTCTTCATGTCCTTCAGCTCTCTTCAGTGTAGCTCCTGTATGTAGCTGACCCTATTTTGAAATTATAAATGCCTCTACAGTCTCTGCACTCAATTTACTCCTGAACTGTGTGATTTTATTCTCACTAGGGAGAAAACTCGCTCATTGTACAGATATATGAGGTATTGTTATTAATGAAAGCATTATTTTTGGCAATATTTTGAAGACTGCTGTTCCATCTTCTTTCAACTGTTTGATAACAACCCAAGTTTCATAGATTCTATTTCTCAGCCATGACTGAATATATGTGGACTGATATTGTGCCATTTCCAATTTTACATCTGCTTCAATCACTTCCTCAAGTAACAACACTGAACATTTTTCAAAGAAATAATCTATGGATGCCATTTTAGCTTTTAGTTGCAATGCTGGATCTAAAATTTCTGCATGCTTTCATAAATCATCTTTAAAAGGGCAACATGTCTCTAATATATTTTGCTGATGCTTCAAAAAACTTTCTTACTCCATCATAACATAAAATCTTGCCATTCTTTATCCTCTTTCTGATTTTGCTTAACTTCAAACAACTTCTGCTACAGACTGATAAAGTATAGCTAGAGGCTTCAAAATCTTCAAAAGAATGGTTTTAGTAAGCTTTTCAAGATGTCTTTTTAGCACATGTATTAATGTTGTGTTGCATTGTATTAGAACCGCCAATGAGCACACGTATTTGCAATGGCCATTTGAAACTATCGTGCATGTGCAGAATTGATCATTTCCTATCTGGTCGGTGAGAGCATAATTATGCCATGCAGATTTTGTGTCCCCACTTTTGCAGATTTTCAACAGTAAAATTTCAACTGCAAATTTAGGTATTTTTGCAGAACGCAAAATATGGGATGGTAGGCATGTCTAGTATCATGACTAAAATTAAAGTAATTCAAAGCCTCACATTTAGTATATATCTTTTCAAAATACTAAAATATCTGTATAACCTAATGAACCATCCTTCATAAATTAGGTTTGAAATTTGGCAACTAATGATTGCTTCACTTGAAAGAGGGCTTGGAATTTAAAGTTGTTGAAATATCCTCTTCACCCTTCCCTCCCTCTGAATAGGTGCAGGGAGCTATGGTAGCTCAGCTGGTAGAACACTGGACTTATAGTCCAAGAATCATTGGTTTGATATCCACCCTGGTCAGCCAGATATGGCTATCTTTGCATGTCCTTAAGAAACACACTTAGTTCCTATTTCCTTAGCATGAAAAGTCAGTAGTGTATTTAAAATGCCATTAAAACCAACAAAACAAAAACTGAATAGATGTGTTCAGCATTCGACATCCCATTATCCTTAGTGGATCAAACCTATTTCATGACCAGTGACATTGCAAAATGAAGTTAATGCATGAGAGAATTCATGAATAGTATTATTCACCTCTGATTCGAGTGCTGGTAAAACTGAAAGTCTGCATATGACATTAATGTATTGCAGAATTAAACTACTCCACTGTACCTGTGGTAATCATGAAATTCTTAAATAATCTGAGTAAAATCTGTAAAGTGTGGTTTCACTAATATTCACATGTTAACAATTTCCATGGCTGATGCAAACTATGAATGTCAAAATCCAACAAACAACAATCTCCCTGTTGAGGCAAATGATCTCCTTTCACAATCAATGAATTTTTAGTACTTTAAAAACTGTAAACTTTTGTAATACCATAATAACAGATACTAATAAAAGCAAATAAATTTACTGTACCTTTAAAGAGCACCTTCTGATTATAAGGAGATAGGAATTTGTTAAATACTAAGGTGCAAATGTCAAGTACAACACTGTTATCAAAAGCAGAACCTGAATTTAATAAAATTCTGAGACTATTAATTTTGCCAAAACAAAATGTATAGGACAAAGTGCTGTATTCTTTTCTCTCCTTAACCTCTGGTGCCATGTTTGTGCATCAGAAGGTAGTACCCTACTTCTGAGCTCTGTTGTGTCAAGGTCATTTAAGATACACCAAAGTAGTGGTATTACAGAAAAGCAGATAGATGTAGCTCTATATGGATACCAAATAATCTAGACTTTCTACATGCATTACAAAATGTAGAGGGCAAAACATACTTTTAGATGCTACATTTTTTAACATCAAAAGCTTATTGTTGGAATCGAATTTTGTGTTCAGATGTTAGATTTTTGGCCTCAGATCTAAGGCACACCAGTCTTAACTGGACACAAACAAGTGAACCTTTTCAGAAATAAGGATAAATTGGGGATTTAGAGTAAAAAAGTAGACATTTGTGAGCGAATTAGCCAATGAAAAAAGACGTTTCTAACACAACTGGGCATCAAGCTAACTGAAAATCTTTTGGAAGCAGATGTATTTGTATTAAGAAGTAGCCCCCAAAATGCATTTCCTACTCCCATTTCAGGTGAAAATGACAAAAATCTCCATGGGTTAATGGCGTAATGGCAACTCTTATGTGCTTGTGACTTTAGTTTGGTTCAATTTACAATAACTAAAGTTCAGGGATTAAACCTGAAATTTAAACAAAAATGATAATGCTGCTAAATATAGACGGTTTTTACAGAATATATCTTGCACATGATTACCTGTGTGAAACTCAGAATAGCCATTGTGTCAACCAGCCAATATTGACAGTTAAATCTCAGCTCTACATTCAATGAAATATGGTTTACATATCATTTAGACAATTACTCTTTAAGGACTCTGGTAGAATATGATTATAAAGTACAATTTATCGCTGAACATGTCATTACTTAAACCATGGGTCTCAAACTCAAATCATCATGATGTTTACATGATGACTAGTACATTAAAAGAATAGCTGCATCAACATGAAAACTTTTAGTACAGTGAAAGCAGCTAATAAAGGAGATAGCCAGTTTAAATGTTGGAAACAAGTAGAAAACAATGCAACAATCAAATTTTTATCAAAACTGGCTGGATGTGGAAAATTAATTGCATTAATAATTACTGTACAAATTCTAGATGTTATTGTGGACCACACAAAATGTTTGTGATCTCTGACTTTAAAATAAAGTAAATAATGATTTCATTGGTTCATCTTTTTTTCCCTTCCTGAGATTCAAATCATTTTGAACTCTGCCCTACCTCATCTGTATTGCCCTTAGCAGGAACGGTATTTTCTGTTTCTTTTTCTTCCTTATCAGTCTAGAATGAAACAAATTTAACAGAAAGTTATGTTTGTCTGCTCACTTTCCAGCAAGAGAACTGTGGATAGCACATTATATATCCACCCCTTGTTTAATATTTCTCTTGATAACCATAAGCAAGGAATGGATATGACTCAAGAAATTATTGACCAATAGGCCTTGATCACCTTGACCTTTTGTCAAAGTATGAGATATTTATATAAATTCAATGTGTAGCAACTATACTTTTCTTAATCACTTTACCATGCCATCTGACATTTAGTACCCAGAATGTATAGGTTTCTTTATTACCATCTAACAGCAAGTCATTCACAAAATTTGGTTAAGGAATATACTCTAGAACAGTGGTTCCCAACATGTGGGCTGTGGACCTCCAAGTGGCCACAGGTTTATTTCAATGCAGCCAAAAGTACAGCTATTAGCATGTGTGTGTGTGTGTGTGTGTGTGTGTGTGTGTGTGCAAAATCTTTTGAATTTAAGAAAGGGTCCTCATACTCAAAAAGGTTTGGAAACACTGCTCTAGAAGAAAAGTTATTCCTCATAAAATAATTTTCTTTGATCTTGTGCTATTTGATCCCAAAATCAATACTTCTTCCTTGTTACTTCTTAACTGAAAGCCTTCCACAAATTTTGGTCAAAGTACTGGGTCTAGAACTAAAGTTATTATGCATAAACTATGTCTCTTTTTTCAGTTACTCTTTTAAAGGTAAATAATTAAAACTTTTGTGCAGAAACCATTCTTCAGATGAAAGCAAGACCATAACATGTGATATTTTGATTTAAAAATCAATAGGATTCTTCATTAATCCAAGTGCAAACCATCCACTAAGTTTGGTCCAGGTCTTTACTCAGTGATGTAGAACTAAAGTAATGCAGATACTATTTAACCTCTTTCAGAAGCATTTACCCTGACTTTTACTCTTAGGATCTGGGCTCTGATCCCCCAAATCAATAGGCTTCTTCATTATTACCTCAATTACAAATTACAAGCTATCCATTAAGTTGGTCCATGTCAGTGATGCAGAAACTATTTTGATTCTTTCAGTAACATTGACATCGACCTTAAAACCCTATATCAATAGGCTTCTTCCTCACAGCAAGTGCAAGCCATCCACTAAGTTTGTTATGTAGAAGGTTGATCTTTGCTATTTGTCCTTTAAAATTAGTGAAAAAACGTAACTTAACCATTGAAAAGGAAAAAGTTGGTGATGCTGGCCTAATTTTACACGTAGTTAGTACCCTCAAAGATGATGTACCCATAAAGTTTCAAAACTGTGATACAATATGCAAGAGAAACTGAGCCAAATGTGAAAACATAATCACTGGAGCATGAAATATAGGTCACTGTGATCTACTTTACCCATGGCAACTATTATCTTCAAAGATGAATAATCCCATGATGTTTTGTGAATGTACATATATGTAACTTAACTTTGCCCAGTTAAGTATTACTCTCAAGAAAAACTCATCAAGTTAAATAAAATTAGCTAAATGCAAAAAAACTGCGCAACAGCTGAAATATGAAATGTAGATCATTGTGACCTACTTTTGCTTATGGTAAGTAGTTTTGTCCAAGATGAATGTACACATGAAGGTACTTGACTAAACACTACATTTTATTAAATGCAAAAACTTAATTGCTAAAAGGTAAAAGCTAGATCACTATGACCTACGTTTGATCATGTGAGTAGTCCTTTTCACAATGAAAACACTCGTTAAGCTAAATGAATTTACACACAATCTGCACAAAAAGCAAAATTAAGATAACCACTAAACTGCATAAAGTCTCCACAAACCAATTTGACTGGTGGCTAAGTTTCATGACTGTATACACAACTTTGTCAGAGAAAATGAGCCAACTACAATAACTTTACTATTGGAGTGTGAAGAAGTCAGTGAACTACTTCTGTCCATGGTGAGAATGTCCTCCATGATATACAGCCTTCAAGTTTCATGAATGTACATACAACTGTGTCAGAGTAACTGAACTAAATACAAAATCAATCAGAAATGTGACGTCCATGTCTCTTCTACATTTTGCAAATGAGACAAAAAGAGAATTTAAGAACATAAACATTCAACAAGCAGATTCAGTTGTGTCCCCTACCCATTGCGATGAGGTTATTAAAGAACTCAAAAATATATACAATCTGAACTTTGTGACAATGTATAGTTTCTGAGAAAGCATGAAAAGAACTTTCATGGCCCTATCTGAAAAGAAATTAGACTTAAAGGCCAGAAATAAATTAAAAAATTAATCACTGATTTTGGATGTGAAGATAAAAGACAATGACATACAAGATGCCATCAATTTTAGAAGCATGGTTAATCCCTGTATCTCAAAAACAATTTTTGAGATCTAAAGCAGAAATGTATGAAAGATTAAAATATTAAATCAACCTGTGATCTCAGCTTTGTGAATAGGAACCCATATATGGAATGCAACACATTTAGTGGCAATATAAAAGCATAAGATGTCTCATCCATTTATCTTTAACAGAAGGGAACATGTGACTGAAGCTTGAAAACTGACCTGTGAGCTTTGCCTTGAAGATATGACCCTTAATGTTGTATTTGACACACTTTTTAGCAATATTATAAATATTTGTCAGTAAAAGTTAGTTTGCTTTTAGTAGTGTTCGTAAGCATAAACTTTTATCCTGCAAAAAGTAAACTTTCACAGCACAGTAAACATGTTCCAGTCATGTAAGGAAAAGGAAACAATCCATCAAATACCATTGCTTTTATTTAAGTTTTGTACTAACTTTTGTTAAAAAAAATTTTCTTTGTTTTTATTGAAGATTGTAGTTGACTTTAACTGATGAAGGGTGCATGCATTATTGAAGTCACTGCTAAAGGACTGCTTTGGAGAACCATACCAATGCTAGTTCCTTATTGTGGTGGCAAAATCAAATAATTGTATTACATGATTGAGACTGTTTTTTTTTCTATCCCTTTGCTTAGTACGTTTTCATAACAATTGGTGCTTCAAAGGTAATCTGTTTTCCTTGAAATTTCAGCCAAGTATTTTATCAGGGTGAATTTTTAAAAATGGATTGGCCATTGTTTGGTTGATTGTAATTACGGCTCCTCCCTGCTTATTTAATAGACCATCAAGTAAGATAAGAAAGATGACAGTTTTTCTTTTTTTCTATTTTTTTATATACATTCAGGTAGAAGAGTGATGCTGCCTTCCATGCATGCATCAGAAATTAAAAATGGGTGAACAATTGATAGAGACACAGGTGTTCTGGTCTGATGACAGTGATTACTACAGAAAATGTAAGTGTTCTCTAGGATTAAATTCTGAGTGAAAAGAAGAGGACTTTATTTACCACCCAAATACAAATGTCAGTCTATGTAAACAAATTAAATACTAAGGAGTGGTCATTGTTCATGAACCAGTAATAAGAACATTAGCACTTATGAGCTGTCATCTTTCAACAATAAACAAAGACTAAAGTTCTCAAAAAGCCAATACATGGGTTCAGATACTCATATTTCCAATGTTTATTTTGGCACAAAACTGTAAGAAATGTGTTAAATTTAAAAATTTTAGGAGCTACACCACAATTGTTTTATATTAGAATCCTTACGTGATTTCCTACCTATAATGATAATAAACTTTCTACATGTTAGTTTTTGCACTTTTAAGAAAAAATGTTTTCTGTGTACGAAAGGTATGTGATATTTCGGGAGCAACACCACAAACGTCTTGTATTCAAATTTATAAGCTATAGCTTTTCCAAAATGATAACAAAACGCTACTTAATTGACTTTTCATACTTAATTTTTTTTGTTTATGACAAAAGTACAGATAATAAGGTAATTGAAATTTTAGGAGCCATGCCACAATCGTTACATATTAGAATCCATATGTGATTAAGTCCCCGAAATGATAATAAACTTTTTACTTTTTGTACCTTTAACAAGAAATGTTTTCCACATACGAGAATAATACATCTACATGTATATGATATTTCGGAAGCCACGCCACAAACGTCTTATATTCAAATTTATAAGCAATCTCTTTTCCAAAATGATAACAAAACGCTATATAATTTACATTTTGTACTGAATTTTTTACAAGAAAAATATCAGTAATAAGGTTAATGAAATTTCAGGAGCTATGCCATGATCATTTTATATTAGAATCCATACATGATTTCCTCCCCAAAATGATAAACTTTCTAAACGTTATTTTTTCCACTTTCAAGAAGAAATGTTTTCCATGTATGAGAATAATACATGTACATGTACGTTATATTTCAGGACTCACGCCACAAACATATTTTATCAAATTTATAAGCAATCTCTTTTCCAAAATGATAACAAAATATTATGCAATTTACTTTTTTTACTTAATTTTTTTACAAGCAAAATACCAGTAATAAGGTTAATGAAATTTCGGGAGCTCTGCCACGATCGTTTTATATTAGAATCCATACATGATTTCCTCTCCAAAATGATAATAAACTTTCTACACATTATTTTTTGCATTTTCAAGAAAAAATGTTTTCTATTTACAAGAATAATACATGTATATGATATTTCAGGAGCCACACCACAAACATCTTATATTCAAATTTATAAGCAATCTCTTTTTGAACATGATACTAAAACTTTATGCAATTTACTTCAGGTACTTAATTTTTTTTTGTTTACAAGAAAAATATCAGTATTAAGGTGATTGAAATATTGGGAGCCATGCCATGACTGCATTATATCTGAATTCTCATTATAACGGAGCATGTTATAGCAGGGTCACACCATGTCATGAAACACCTACAAGTAATAATGCACAATTAATTATACCAAGCTGCATCAGTTGATCTTAAACAGACCGAAATTTATAGAGTTGAAAGAAAAGTGTGATGGTAAACAACATATTGTGCTGTGACACCGAAGACTAGACCCCAATGCATTATGGGATGCAGATGATGATGATGTAAAAGTCTGCCAAAACTTCATTTTTTATATTTAAAACAGCTCTGAAGTTATAGAGTTTGGACATAATCTTCAAGGTGGGACCCCATGTGGTTCACAACATATCTTCTGCTGATGCTATATAAATACATCATCCTCTACTATAAAAATTTTTGAAGTAACAGTAGAAGGGTAAGTAAAATAGATAATTTTAAAATACTGATGTGAGACCTTGACTTTCAAGACAATAATATGGTATGCAAAACTACTTTTAATCTAATGGATAGTTAAGTATACAAAGTTTCGTCTATTAATCTCAAATGGCTATAAGGCTATAGAGTAGAAAGGAATTAAGTGTGAAGAGAAAAAGGTAATACTGAGCTGTGACCTTCAACTTGAAGAGATTTCTTGCAATGTGGTATGGGATGACATGTAAGGAATGTAAAAACTGTATTCCTCAATTTTTTTGAAGAGATGGGGACAGTTATGTGTAAACAAGTTTTGTTCTTTAAAAGAAATTGTTTCTTAACCTTTGCATAACATTAAACCTGTACCTTTAATAATAACAGTGGTAGTGGTAGTAGAAAAGAATGATGATAATAGGATTAGGGAGGGAACCTGCTTTGAGAAAACATCAACAGCAGTTAAGTGTTATTTATGATATTGTATAATAGACAGTCTAAGGTTTCTATAGTGGTTAGGTGTCTGAGTATTGTATTAAAGTCCTACCTGCTTATGTGGACATGGTTGGACCCCAGGAAATATTGTCAACATAGGCACAAGGTGCAATGTGGAGATAAGTGTATACATGTCAGTATAATAATAACTATATGGTGCTGAAAAATGTAAGGTTCTAAAAATGTAAATATAAAGATGGAATAAAAAAAATGTTTGAAAGATAACTCTTTCAAATAGATTAACTGTAAAATAAAATATTACAGGTAAAAAATATAAAATTTTTAAAACATAGGATAAAGATTTATTATAAAAAGTGCATTCTCTTGAAAAGTGCAAGATTGACTCAGTTGGTTCATGATCATCAAGTTCCTAAATTTTGTTCAATAAAAATTGTCTCTCTCAAATTCAAGTTGATACACTTGACAAAAAAGAATGTGTTCCATTGTAATAGGGCACTGGCAGGATATGCACTTCAGTCAATGCTCACCCTTCAGGAAATAGTATCTTTTAATCTGGTATGCGTGTCCAGCATTCGATCAGCATCTGCCAGTGTTGTATATGAAGGATGTCACTCCCCAATGATGAATTTCAGTTGATGTCTTAAAGCTTATTTGTGAAGTTTTCATTGCAGATATTTTGCAAAGAATATAGAACAAGCTGTTTAAACAAATTAAGTTTCTGTAAGTTTTTGAAAGGTGACTGAGCATATGCAGTAGGAGGTTTTATATGAACCAAACAGATGGAATATATAATGATCCATTAAGACATGAGCAGTAAAGAAAGGCTGTTTATTAAATTAAACATTGTTATATGTAATACATATATCTGTAATAAATAGGAGAGAGTGTAATTTATTTTGCATACTTACCTCTTTCTTGTGCTTGCTTTTCCTCTCATTTTTCATTTTCTTGCTGGTCTCATGCCTCATATACTTTGGAATACCAATATTTCTGATCTTATCTTTTTCAACCACTTTTCCAAGTCTAAACAGGCAGGCAGCAAAAATGAAAAATTTCCAAGAATTAAGACCTGAATCCTTGGACAAGAGAACCTCATTAATTTGAACATCCTGGTTGACATGAAACATGTTCAGATAAATATAGGTTCAGCCAAATAAGCCCAAGTTATACCAGATTTGCATTGATAGGGACAAATATACAATTTACACAAAATGATAATCCAAATGAACAACTTCTTGTGTGTGTGTGTGTGTGTGTGTTGAAGTACATAAATAAAGGGATTGTAAATATAGTGTGTAATTTGGTACATTTGGTTGAGTAATTTTGGAAAATTCTGTGTGATTACCACAATTTCGTATCACTGAATAGCCCCATAACTTCAAAAATATGTACAAGAATCTTTCTCTTGGATAAAGTGATAAAGAGACATGTTTCTGTGTATGTGTGTTTGTGGGGAGGTAACTAAAATTTTGGTAATCTCACTCATTTTGTAGGAGTGTTTTCATCTATTCAAATGCCCAAACATATTGGAAAAAAAATAAGCAGTTGCCTTGCTCTAGCTGTCCATAGCAAAACTATGTTTAAGACAAAGTCAAAGTCCATATTTCAGGATATGGCTCATCATGGAGGGCATAAAATACTGATGTAATGACTATAAGTCTTTGGATACTATAAGTCTTGGGACACCCTAAATTATTTTCAAAAGTAAATTTTTCTGAACTATAAATTTTGGGATACAAAATTAAAAGCAAATTTTTAATATATTTTAAGTCTTGGGATACCTTCAACATTTGTTTTCTATGAATCAATGTATTTTGTAACTTCTGGTGGTTTGGTGATTCTTTCCAGGGTTTTTCCAGCTTATTCTTCCACCATTAATACTGGCTGCCATGTATAGCCTATCATGTGCTGAAAAATGGCATTAAGCACTACAACAACATCATCAATATATTTTCTCCATTGTAATGACAGTAAAAAAGAGTGACTGTAAAAGTCAATAAATATATTTACTTTTCCTGTTTCCTTATTATTTCTACCCAATTAAATATTTATAATTGGATCAAAAAGAGTTGAGCATTAGCAGGTTGCTGTAAGTATTTACAACAGTAACCTATATCTTGTGTATTCAGTTTATAATTCTTTGTTAAAGGATTATTACATTAGAATATTCTATCACTGTAATAGTATTTATATTTTGCCTTGAAAATGTAAATACCCAACTCCTGAAAACTATGCTTTCAGTATGACAAGAATAAAAAACAATAGTGTTTGATTCAATGCTGGCATTTAGTTTAGCACATTTACATCACAGCATCACTGCATGTACATTGAAGATTTACTTGCACTGAATGAAGTAAATATGTTGGATTTTTAATTTAGGTACAACTGCACAAAACTTAAATAATAACTTTAAGAAAAGGAAGTTTCAGAAGTAATGCATTTAAAATTAACATAATACCTTAAAACACTCAAGATTTGCTTTGATGTAATCAACCATAAACAAGTACCCATTTTCTTTCCTATGGTAATCATACTACTTAACAGAGCAAGTGTTCATACCTTAATTGATTGACAATGATATTGATGTCAATGTTTAGTCAGTCCAATATAATTTTTGGGGCCATATAATTTAGTACTGCTATTATGCAGGGCATCTCATCCTGCTCAACTCATTTTAGATTTTACAACAGTTAATTTGTGTTGAGTAATACTGTACAAATGGTTAAAAGCATGGCTGCCAGAAAAAATTCCCTTTCTTCCCAAGCCAGTTTCATGATTCAAAAAATTTCCTGGTCTCCTATCAGTAAACAAAAGACAAATCTTCTAATTATAAAGAAAAGGAACCAGCTGTCCAAAACCAAAGATGGAATGAATGCAATGTTGAAAGTAATGAATTTGTGTTAAGGTAAGCCAAAACAAAAAGCTAAAATGTATCAATAATTATCAGTTATGTGATTATACTGTATACTGGTAATGCAGCTTGTGAAATTAAGATGTGTGTCATTTTATATGATTTACATCATGTTGTTGGATTGCTTATAGATCTGAAAAATAGGAACTCTTTAGCATGTGGGTCAAAATAAATAAAACAGCAACTGACATATTTTTTAAATGTGATCTGGAAGAATAAGATTTGGTAAAAACTATGCATAAAGAAAAAAATCTTCATCTAGTACTTTTTGAATAATTAAGGATACATAATTTTAACTGTTCAAGTACTGGTCTGTATACTATATTATAGTACTGATCACCAGTGAATATTTGAAGTTATATTTACTTTTATTTTATGTTGGAAAAATAAAAAAATATGCATATGCAAAGCAATACCATAAAAACAACCATAGTACAGTTGAACCAGGTTATGTCGACGGCCTAGGGGTTTGCCAAAAAGCATCGAGATAACAGATGATCGAGATAAACGAAAACCAATATGGCGTAAATATAATAACATGTGCTTGAAATTTCATTATGTACATGATGTGCGTTAATAAATGAGAATGTACATGCACATATTTTTGGATCTTTTTTTTAGGCAACAGCGTTGCCACAAATTATTTGATGAAGCGATATGAATGCCATAAAAATATACATACATGTTTGTTAACAACAAAAGGCATATGTGCACAAACTAACAGCAGAGATTTACCAGTATAAAATACAAACCACCATGGATTCTCAATACAAACCTTTATTAAATTCTCCAACATTGCAAACGCAAAGATCGCTTACAAAATCACAACAAAAAAATCATGCAGGGTGTAGATCGATTTTACAAAAAGCTAACCAGTGTCAAAATGAAATTCACGAGTCATTTCGCTCTGACAGCTTTGAAAAGTATCGTAAACAGAATAGCTACAACATGTTATCCTTCAAACAAGATCAACAAGTGTGAGTGAACTGTCATTGGAGTGAACGACCATATCACGTGCTACATGAACTCAGCACATGCCCAGTTAACCAAGTACGATCATTTTATTGGCGAGTCCTACACTAGCATAAACGTAACCAGTCACAAGAAGTATGTGTAAATTAAAAAACTGAGAGACCTTATTCTTGCAAAATAGTATCTCCATTCCCACCAATGAAACTTACATGAGTCAACACCTGGCAATATTGGACCATATATATTACTGTAGTTAACACCCAATATAAGGATTCTTTCACTCCTGTATTTCGAGAAATAAATAATTAATTTAATTGTGCAAAAATTATTTATTTATTGTTTGCTATTTCTTCTTGCTGAGTTTAAGTGTCTGTAACAACCAACAAACAGAAGGATTAGCCATTTCATTAATTTTATCTGTTCTATTTGGGTTTTCAGAAGTCGGTCAGTTGTAGGTATAGTACAGTAGCATAATTGACTGTCAAAACATACAGTACTCTGCCATACCTCAGCATAAGCATATTATGATGTAACAATGCACTGCTAAGATGGGGTTGTGTATACAAACAAAGGATCATTTGTGTACTTATTTGATTCCAGTACATTACTTAGTTAAGTTTGTAGCAAATTTGGCACTCTTTTGTGCTCGAGATATTAGGGTTATTAGGGTTTGATGAGAAAATGCTAAGACAAAGAGAGAACTTGGTGGTTCCACTTCAAAACCATGGACTTAATAGGGTTGGCGATGTAACGAGGTAACCCAGGTCGAGATAAGTGGGTTCCACTGTAGTTTATAACAGTTTTTAGACATAGTAAATGAACAAGAGCTGATCACTGCTGTGTGAAGTATAGTATGGTGATCGTGTCCCAACCGTTTTTATGGTATATATCTAGATTATCAATATTTCGATGAATATAATACACTGATGATACCATGTCATCCCAGAATAATGATATACACTATACAATAATAGAATGTAATTGTCCCAGCAGAATATATCAAAAGATGAAATTTTGTATGATTATTTCCAAAGACAAAACAGCTATTTAATTTTTCTAATTTTATCTTCTAGCAGATTATTCTATAAGAATATTAACTTCTCAGTATGTAGAACAAGCATAAAAACAGAAGTAAACTGTGATGTCAAGAACAAACTAATTTGTGTTTTCACAAATTCAAGTTAAATAGCATTATACAGCATTCTGAAATATTATATGTACTGTATCAACATTATCACTCACAAAGCTTTACCAAGACAGATCTGCTCACAAAATAGTCTTAAAAACTTTTCAAATTGAAAACTGCATCCTTTTATGTTGTGCAGTTGTCATAATTCAACTGGCAGCATCAAATCTGATCATAAGAAAATATACAAAACTCCTTACTTTTTTCCCTTTCCTTGATTTTTCAAGAAGCCCTCTTTGTCTAATCTGTTCATCAATCCTTGTGCTACTGTCATCTCAACGCCGAGTCGTTTGGAAAGAGCAGGTGCAAGAGTTCTGTTCATCTCAAGACATGCCAATAATGTCCTTCTCCACAAGCATGTGGCCTGTAATATGACACAAATTTGTAAGTCACCAGTTCAAATTATGAATCATAAATATGGATAAAATTTAAAACTCAAACCTCTAACATCTTTTAAAAGACAGTGTAAAAGTACAGCAAAAATATCATAAGATTACCTGAATGCATTACACATTTACAGTTTATAGTCCAGATGCCTTTTGACTTTATAAAGTAAAAACATTTGATTGGATGTCAGTTTTTAACATTATGTAGAACTGATAATCCTATGTGATAAATCCCATGGAGAGTTGTGGACATTTTATTTATCAAGTTTGGAAAGTGATGCTCTAAATCTTGAAGTTCGCATTGCAATTACTGCTGGAAGATCAATCATGGTTTTCAGTTGTTTTTAGATTCTGCTAAAAAAAAAATTTGTGTATGCTGGGAATGATTTCACTTATGAATGCCTCTCACATTTGCAAAATTTTACATGCACAGGAAGTGGACTTCATATTTACCCTTACTGGGCAAAAATGGTCAAATTCTTTATTTAATGCTTAACTTTTTGTATCTGCAAGGTCCCAGCACAAGATGTTATGTAGCTTAAGATCCTAGCATAAGAGGGAGTTCTAGCCTGCATTTTGAACTGCGGAAAGATAGGAGGCAATATTTAAGTACTGATAAAGTGTACAAAGATTAGTGCAATTGATAAGATATTTGTTTATTTATGATTTTAATTCATTAGCTATAGTGTACAACATAAAAAGAAATTTCACATTTATTACTTATGACTAATTGGACAATTCAAAATCTGAAAAATCTTTTGAGAGGGAAAGTTTTCCTATAAAGAGTTAAATGATGGCAAATCTGAAATGTGGGAGCTGAACATTTTGAAAGGAAATGACATATGTATTAATTACTTTAAGAAATGTCTTGAATCATAACCGAACAAAGATTTTAAAGGAAATGGGCTCAAATCTAATGGGTCTTTCAAAAATTCTCAAGTGAAAACTTTGATTAAAGGATCAGGGGCTAACTTTCAAGAATGAGTCAGATTTCCATGTCACACAATAAAGATCTGACATTATCCAGATTTTCCATATTAAACTTGATACTTTGTCTCAAATTTCATCTTCTGGTTTCCATTATATATATATATATATAAAACTTTAAAGTAAATACATAGTCAAACATTTGCTTAAAAAAGGAAATACTAGGCTAAAGTTTCTCTTTGGACAAGGTCAATGTTTATCAATGAAAACTTTAAAAACATTCTAGTCTGCTGTAAGACAGTATGATTTTTACTTTTCCTTCTTATTCATGGTATAAGACTCAAAAACTAACTACGCCCAGCTCAGAATTTTTAGGTAACCTGGATTCTAGATCAGGTTCTGATGATATAAATACTGAGATGTGGGTGGGTGCCTAAAAGTGGAGAAAAGATTAAAACAACTCAAACTAAATCATGCTTGCTTTTTTTTTTAGATGTGATGTCCATCTTATTTGAGCCAGAGATTTGTGAAAATTGGTGATTATGATCATTATGTCCCTATGAGCTGTAAATTTAATTTTGCGATAGCATGTGTTAATTGCTTAACTCAATTTAGACTTAATGGCCAAAAACAAACTTTTGGATTCATAAACTGGACATTTACATATAAATACATACATTTATATGCATGGACAAAAGAAAGGCATGTGTAACACCATTTTATTATAAACTATCACACAATATTCTCCTCCAAAGAAAATGGCAGTGGTACAAAAAAATCAACTGCTTACCTGAACTGCAATTGGCGAAAGACCAATTAGATATGGATCTGTTGGTTCTAGGCCAGACTCTCCTGGCTGCAAATCACAAGATTAGTTTAGTGTACAATTTAAGAATTTTCTCCATTAGTATTATAATAAATGAAACTCTGATAACAAAGAAAATTAAGATAACTTAAATGAAAAACAAAAGTTAAAAAATGAAGATAAAAGCAAACAAGGAATATCATTACTCTTTTTTTTAGAACCAACCAAGATTTTAAAGACTAAAACATCACCCACAGATTTATCATCCGGCAAATTCAACATACCATTTCACTTAACAATGTGCACATGGATAAAATATATTTTGTTAATTTGGATTGTTAGTATGTACATTTACCATCTAAGAAGAAACGATCTTTTGTAAAGCTTTGTTGGTGGAATTAACAAATAATAACGTGTAAAGTTTCTAACATAAGCAGTAACATGAATATAATGATTTTCACAATGGTTATTTCTCAGATGATTCTGTTGACAAAGTTGCAAATGAAAGTTTGACTAAAAATTTTGAAAACAATTATTGCTGTTTTTCCTTCTCTATGATACCATGTTACAACTCTATATATGTGACTTTCAAACAACCCTAAACCCCATCCCAGATATTAATTATTATACAAGACTTGTTCTACTTTATTACCAAGAGTACCTTAAAGAATGGGTAAATGTGTTCATGTGCACATCAACATCAATATACTTTCATTTCTTTATTTTTTTAAGTAAAGTAAATCAGAGTTCTAGAAATGCTCCAAAATTTAATAGGAACAATATACTGGTACCTTTGGAACAATTGCTCAAAATTAAATCATTTTCTGTACATTGAACGCACTTAAAATTGGTCTTATTTCTATGTGCAAAATACTTTTATTTTCAGCTCTGCTAAACTATCTAATACCTATTCAAGGTCAGTTTGATGCCAACTGATAACACTATAAATCATTTATTCTGACATTTATGATAGATCTACACAAGATCTTTCTTTTGAAAATATTACCTCTGCACACACATCACAGATATGTGATTCTGGTGCTTCATCTTCTTCCAGAATTAAAAAGCAAACTCCATGCTGCCATAACTTACACACACTACACATGATCATCAGTCCATCATCCTGAAGTATTAGCAATTCATCAAATTAAAACAAATACCATTTTTACAAATATTTCTCAACAAGGAAAAAAATATGATGCAGTATGATTCATTTTTCTAACCTCTGATGATTACATATAGAATATTTACTAAATATAATTAACTTTATTTGATAAATTCTTCCTATTTATTTCAGACTGTCACTGTATATTACTGAAGGATGCATAATTGTTCAATCTTTAAAGCTGACAACTTGAGATTCAGATAAAACTTTTTAATAAAATCTACGAATAAAACAGTACTGATAAAATATAAGCTGCAACTTGAACTGGCCCTTAGCTGTCTAATGTTAACTTGCAAAGTTTAAAAACAAAATCAGCAACAAACAAAATGAATATCAAATCTGGACTTTTAAATTATTTATGACTTTTTTGTTGGGTCCTATATTAGTGTTTATAAAGTCACTTGACTTTCCTATTTAGCATATTATTACAATACTAAGGTGCTCTCCTGAATCTTGTAAGAGTTGATTAATTGATGCAGGAGTGACAGTGGCTCAGTGGATAGTTTGCTGGATCCATGGCTGAAAGGGTGAAGGTTCAAATGCTACCATATGATTAGTCTGGTTTGGCTACTTTGTGTGTCCATGGTCAAGGCATTTAGTTCCAATTGCCTGGGCACTAAATAACCTGTGTTGCTATGCTTCAAGACATCAAAGTAAAATCAAAACAAACTACAAAATGTCTGTTATTTACCCAAAAATTTTCAAATAACTGTAATCAGATGGCATTCCTTGTCTGAAAACCTGTATTTTCTCTAAAACTAACAATATCATGTTTTTCCCATAAAATTATACCTCATTGCAACCACATGGGCATCTTACAGTACAGTCTTCTTTCTCAGACATTTGAGAACCAGTTGAGTCTACTGCATTGTCATCAGCTCCTGGAATAAAAATAGGAATGATAACTGGAAATACGCATAACATTGGTAATGATTCTACTTCTAATTACAATGCTACCTGCTTATATCAACATGCTCAGGCCGAGGAAAAATTGTCAACATAAGCGGACGTTGAGATAAGTGTTTGGGTGGGGTGTCGGAAAAATGATACAAGTTAAACCACAGGAGTCTGCAGTTTTATCAGTAAAGCACAACAAAATTTCTGACAACATGTAATGACCTTAACAGAATTATAATTCCCTTAAGGTGATTTCAGGTTGTCAGAAATTTTTATCAATAAATCATGACGAAATTTCTGACAATATGTAATCAACTAACGGAATTATAAGGTGATTTCATGTCAGAAATTTTGTTGATAAAACTGCAGACATTTCCGTTAAGGTGATTATATGTTGTCAGAAATTTCATCGTACTTTATTGATAAAACTGCAGACTCCTGTTGTTAAACTCGAACAGACAGGTGAGATGGCAGTGATTGGTAACCCTGAGTGCTTTAGACCACTATGCCACTGTACATGAAGACAAAACCAGTGTGAAAGACACTTGTATATTGGCATATTATATTTTCGTTACCTTTGTGTAATAAAATCCACAATAAAATATTGCATCGGTCACATCCTGATTTGAAAATTATTACAATATTCAATGTCAGCATTATCACTGTTATTTACATGCTTTAAGTACATGTACTTGTACTTAAATTGGCCTAGATTTTGGTCAGTCTGTTCACAGCTTATTGAGGCTACCAAGAGGATGGGGCTATTCAGGGGGAAATGAAAACCTGTCAACAAGCTGATTTAAACAGTACTTGTATATAGTTATAGAAGTCATTGTGAAAAGTACATAAAAGCGAACAAGATCTATGTGGCTGGTATGAGTAATGAAGGCATAAAATTGTATACATTGACACATACTAATGAGGTATTAAAAGAAATAATTCTTACAATATAATATTGTAACAATGTCAGCTCAATACATTTAAAATTTTTCACAGACATCTTTGCAAGATGCCCCACCCTCAACATCCCTTAACAGCCAGATATTTAGTTTCCAGAGACCTCATTTAATCAGCGTTTACACTGCCGTTGGTAGCATCGTAAAAGTTAAAAAGGAAACTTTCACAGCACAATAAAACTTTTAATCACTGATCACTTTGGAAAATGCAAGTATCAGATTAAATTTCATTTCTTTTATTTAAGTTGCCTCGAGAGGCCAACTTTATAGGACAAAACAAAAGCCTGGTATTTTTTTTTTTAAATCTGACTGTGACATTAAAGCCTGCTGGCAAGATCAACTAATTGTTGAATAAAGTACGTGTCGGAACTGGCCGATTGCAGACAAAAACGGTAAGGTGGTAAAATTAAAGCCTGGTGGCAAGATCAACTAATTGTTGAACAAAGAATGGGTAGGAACTGACAGCTTGTTTACATAAATGATAAAACAAAGGATTTTTTCAAGTTGGGACCAAGAGATTCTGTCACATATACATATTTTTTTATCTCGATGTCAATATAAGCATGACAGTAATAGAAATAGTAGACCAAGGGACCGGGACTTTGCCTTTTTTATCGAGATAGGCAGCTTGTTGACATAAGTGTATAGGACTGTATTCAAATTGCATATAAACTGCAGCCAAGTAAGCAAACTACAAGTGATTCCGACCGATGAAAAATATCAGCAAAGTGATGTGTATATTGAAATATCAATGTTTAACTTTATTTAGTACCTTTTACTGCTCCTGATGCAGTGGAATTATTAGTTTTTTTTTAAAAATGTCTAAATGACTCAATAATACAAACAAAAATCTAAATAACTTGAAAATTACAAAAGTTTCAAGCAATGAGATTTTTATTCGGAATGAAAAGGTTTTCATTCATCTTAATCTGATGTTCAGTACTGATTTCTTGTCAATCATATACTTTTACCTGGTTGAGTGGGGCTTTCTGCTGGTAATGCTGCATTTATAAAAGGTTCCTTAGTCTTTGCTTCCACTGAAATTAGTGCTTCTTGTTCTTTCTGACACTTCACATCTTCAATCTGATTGACACTGCTCTTTAGCTTTACATTCTACAAAAAATGCATATGTTTAACAAAGTCATAGTTTCTGAACCTGCATATTCAAGTTATTTTTCAGATGTTAAATGCATAATATAAACAGCTGAACCTTTTTAGATATAGTCAACCAAAGTTGTCATCCTAGGCAGGAATTTATGGACAGCACTTAAATCAGTGCATTATACAAAGGAATCCCTTTAAGGACTGCCAGACTATACACTGGCTAAAAATAATTTGTACGAATTAATGAGAAGTCTGTTTTTTACATCCTTTAACCTTTCTTAATTTCTTAGTATCGAAATCATTTCAGATATCCTTCGCAAATACCTAAATTGATAACTATAATAGTTTGCAATATATCCGAGTTGAAATGTTTACAACTGCAGAACAAAATAGACTTTGATTCCAAATCTGTTATCATGGAGAGAAGATAACTGAACTTCTTTCAAATACCAACAGGTTATTTCCAAATGCTAAGTTTTGTGATTCCATATATATATATATATATATATATATATATATATATATATATATATATATATATATATATATATATATATATATATATAAAGAATACAAATCATATGGTGAAAAACAACCCTTTCAAGCGCACTGGATCCACCAAGGGATCATGTGTGTCAGGGATTGATTAAAATAGATGCAATAAACTGACGATGAACAGTGGGAAACTAGTAACTAACTATCCTGAGCGCTTTCGACTCTTAATGAGTCTTTTTCAAAGGCAAATACAAAACATATATAAGACAAACAAATAAACACAAAAACGTTGTGTTTGTAAACCTCTACATGGCTGTCTCCCCATGGGTTAAAACTATAAATACAATCAGCTTGTATAGACTTGTTGCGGATAATAAAAACGGTGTATAATTCCCTAAAAGTCTACAAGCCAAAGCTACATCTATTTTTACTTTTTTGTACATTTATGTAATGCAGATTATATCCCAGATATTTGATTCTATACCGGTTATTCTTATAGTAAAAATTGAAGGATACTAAGAAGATTTAGAAAAAGTTAAATTCTACTAGTGCATAGTTTTCATTTTCTAGTCTTCTTGGTTTAGACCGCTTGGTTTCAATGTTCTAAGGCGGCATATCCAGTATGATTCCTTTTCCTTCCTGGTTTTGGAACTCCAACTGTGGTTGTTAGCAATAGTGATAAGTGTTATATCAATGAAAGTGTGGCCAGGGGAGGAGAAGTGTTCTGCGACCTGGCTTCTGTACAGCTTTTTTGTCATCCAATCAGATCTATGAAGGTTTATCCTTTTGTGTAGCTTTTCAGTTTCTCTGACATACTGAAGGCCACAGATCTTACATGTGATGAGATAAATCACATTCTATGTTTTGCACGTTTTGTTTGGACCATGTATGTTTAGTTTTTCTTTAGTCACTGTGCTAGTGAATGTCTTTGTCTCTATCATGTGTTGACAGGTTTTACATCTTTTATCGCCACAGGGTCCAGATTGATTAGGTTGGCTTTGACTAGTGATTGGCATTAGCTTTGCCCTGACTAGGATGCCCTTTAGGTTTTTTGGTAAGCTACTACAGGTTTGTTCGGAAGTATTAGGTTTAGTATGTCCGATGATTGCACGGTGGGCCAGTGTTTTACGATGATTTTACCTACTTTGGGATTGTCTGGGTGATAGGTCTGAATTAATGGTATCCTATCAGCCTTTTCTTTCTGTCTATATCTGAGTAGGTCATCATGGTTTGTTTGTTTGGCCCTTTGGATTGCCTCTGCAACCAGGTCTTTGTTGTAGCCTCGGTAAATTATATGTTTAGCCAGCTCTTCAGACCTTTCTAGGAATCTTTCATCGTCGGAGCAAATTCTGCATATCCTTAGTACCTGGCTATATGGAATGTTTCTAATGCAGTGTTTTGGATGACAGCTGGTTGGGAGGAGATACTGGTGTTTGTCGGTTGGTTTCGAGTAGATGTCTGTGTGTAATTTGTTTTCCACCAGTCTGGTTGTTGTGTCCAGGAAAACATGGTTTGAGTTGGAAATTTCTGCAGTGAATTTTATTGAAGGATGAAAGCTGTTTGCCATTGATATGAAGTCATCCAGACTTTCTCTTCCATACTGCCACTTCATTTCTATATCATCGATAAAGCGTGAGAGTGAGACACACACACACACACACACACACACACACACGCACAGTGTGACCCTACTTATAACATGTTAGCTGGGGTCCATGGAACCAAAATGTGTTATAGACTGAACCGTGTTAAAACCAACCAAGTCAGTTAGCTGAAAATAATGATGAAGATAATGATGCCTAAAAATATGGGTGGGTAATAAAAGCATGTGAAAAAAAAAATGTGCTTTTGAGTAATGAAGACAAACTAGTCTTATTAACACTTGTGTATTGACAACTTATATTTCTGTACTACAATCCATAATCCATTAAGTACTGTAATTATATATAATAAATCCATGAATTCAAGTATAGATCATGTATGTATGTATGTATGTATGTATGTATGTATGTATGTATGTATGTATGTATGTATGTATGTATGTATGTATGTATGCAAGCATGCCAATTATTTTCTCTTTTAACATTAAATTGTCAGAATCATTCAGTATTCCATATTTCAGTGTTTGATCTTGCATGACTAAAAATAGTAGTGTACTTTGATTGTAAAAAATATATGTTCATGAAACACACACTTTATCTTTAAATTTATTACATTTGTTTGCAAATAAACAAGGCTTGCCAGTAGCTTCTCGTGGGTTGGTGGTTCTTTCTGCGGATTTCCCAGTTTCTTCCTCCACCATTAATACTGTCAGCCATGTATGGCCTATCATGTGCTGAAAAATGGCATTAAGCCCAAGAACAAAACAACAAATAAACAAACTGTTTTGTCCATTTAAAAGTAGAGATGATAAAGTTAATGGTCTGGATGTGTTCACTGAGTTAGAAATGAAGCTTTCAAACAAGCAGGGGGCCCTAGTGGCCAAGTGGTCTAAAGTGCTGACCGTTATGGATCACTGCCATCTCACCTCTGTCTGCATGAATCTAGGCTAACGTAAGTGAGAAAGCCTGCCAGTAGCTTCTGGTGGGTCGGTCATTCTTTTCAGGGTTTTACAGGTTTTTTCCTCCACCATTAATACTGGCCGCCTATCTGAAAAATGGTGTTAAACCCTATGGCAACAACAAAACAATCAAACAAGCAAATGAATGAACATGATATTTGCAACGTCCACAATAAACACAAGAGACAGTAATTGAAAATACCATTCTGATCATTTAAACAGCTATTTTGGAGAAATATTCATAACTTTTCACAAATAGAATGGTTCAGACTAAGACCAGTGTTCTCTAGGGTCTATAAGAATTAGCATAGAAAAGCATTTTGAGGCCATGGGCTGTTGCATATCTATCAGAGATGTGGAATTTTTTCTAGTAGACAAAATAATAAATTAGAGAACAAAATG
The DNA here is from genome assembly GCA_016746295.1 of Potamilus streckersoni. Lineage (NCBI taxonomy): Eukaryota > Metazoa > Mollusca > Bivalvia > Unionida > Unionidae > Potamilus > Potamilus streckersoni. Next base: position 731,805 of record JAEAOA010000596.1, on the reverse strand, counting down.
CAACTGAAAGTTTTGGTATGAAACTAAGAGCCTCAAAGACAATAAGCCAAGATGATGAAAAAGTATTTCCGCTGGTTAAATGGTTTGTCACACAAATTTCCCTATTTATTTTTATACAATGTTACACTAGCAATAGAAGATATAAACTGTATGATACAGATCATCATGCTGGCTTCCCTCCAATAGCATGCATGCTAGTGATAGGGCATAAACATGTATTCTTTAGCTGGTAATAAGAATGGTAATGAAAATACTTACATTTATGCATCTCAAATTTTCTCCAAATGTACATTCTTTCTTAGTTCTGCAAATCTGAATGACATGACCCATTATCATGGAAAACCTGGTACATACTAAAATTGTACTTTCAACTAGATTTCCAACATTCTCCTTACTGCACTGAACTGACCCAATAAATCCATCCCATCAAAATCAGAAAAGCAGAATTGAGTTGGATCAACAGAAAAACAAAATCTATTCATTTCTAAACCAACCACAACTCCAGTAGTACATTTATTTTAAAATACAGCATAAATTCAATTACTTTCTTTCATGTGGTGTATTCCTTTATTATTAAGCCTTAAGTAGGAAAATGAAATGAATATGTAAGAAAATGGTTACTGAATTTGTATGGGAAAATATAAACTTGTTATTTTTAATAATACTGGTTGTGCAAAATTATTTAGAAAATACTTGTTCATATTTTCCCTTACAAATGCAGTAATCTATTAATATATACTAATGCATGCTTTCTTTCCAACCTGATGCCCCCAACCTACAACAGATCATATACAAGCATTGGCACCATACTAAATTGTCTCAATGTCTCAAGGGTATACTTAAAAAAAATTCCTATGGTAGCATATTGAGAACCTAAAAATCTCAAAAACCTTCTGGTACATAACAGGGTCACTTCAAACAAGACCTCAGATTCAAGCACATACTGCTGCAAACATGGACATTGCAATATTTCCAAACATTTCCATTCATTAGTTATTGAACTGGCATTATATAGGGTCTTTTTGAAATATTTAGTGAAATCCTGCTAAATCATGCTTCATTACAACACAACAGCATGGTCATTGAGTTGCTCTCAACACAAGACAATAAATTCAATAGTTTCTTGAAGTACTACAATGATTTTTGTGTCAAAAAAAACAAGTCTGATTTAATAATTTGGCTATATGTGTTATAATCTTGAAGAAAAAATATGTTTTCTCTGCTAGTTATTTATTTTTTAAATAACTCCTTAAAAAGCTGATAAATTGTAATCTAATTATTATTACTGAACCATTACCAATAATGCCATTCATTTTATGGGGTATTTCTTTTCAGTGCATTCTATATGCAACTGTTGAATAAAATTAATGTAGTACAATTTGAAACAGAGCATAGTAGATTTTCTAAGCTTCTCAGTGTAGTCACATAACTGATGTCTGTTATTAGCCTATGATGGAATGTGTAGTATGTACATGATAACATAATAAAAGTTGTATTGCTCTGAGAACATTTGTTTTTATCTGCCTGTAAAGCAGCTGACTGGTATATCTACTACTAGTGAACAATATATCAAAATGCTAACAGCAGTGACAAATTAACAACATATTGATAATTCTGCAGTTTTAGAGGTAAACTGATTTTAGAAGTTATGCATTTTGCATCCTTTATCACAGTGTAAAGTACTACTACTGGTCCAGTGAAGTTAAAACTAATGACAACATGGCCAATGGTTTTCTAAGCAAATTCCGATTACTGCCAATATTAAATGTAACCATTGGGAACATCTTGGAAAACTAAACATTGGAAAAGACAAGTACAAACTTAACCAACTGCAAGTGGAGCAGCTGATAAGGATGAGTTACTAATGGCATTAATTTTGCATTGTGTAGGACTGCATATTTTGGATATTTATGATCAATTTGGTGACAAAAACAAACCTGCCAAGGTACTTGAAAAACTTGAGGCATATTATAACCCCAGAATAAATGGGGTCCTGAAATCAAATAGGTTCTGGAATGTAACGTACCAAGAACCTTTTGATAGTTTCCTAACTGAACTAAGAACAAGAGTGTTGTCATGTAGTTTCAGCAATACAGGATAGAATGATCACTGATAAAATAGTTTTCACAGTTATGGGAAAACTTCAGGAACTTTTACTCAGAAAATGCAAGTTAAACCTGGACAAAACCATAAAAATGTCATGCATTTGAGCAGACAAACATATAAAAGAACTGAGGGAAGCCTGCTCTAGCAGTCATACTGTAAATAAAATAACTCAAGGAAGTAAAGCACAAGCACAAAACCAAAGGAAACAAGATACTAACAGTCAACCTGGGATTGGCAAACACAAAATAAACTGTCCTACCAGCTCTGTGAAAAGATTGCATTTCACTTAAGGAATCAACTTATGTGGATGCAAACAAAAGCTTAAATGGAAAAGTGTCCTGCATGGGGCAAGACATGCAATGTGTGCAAAGGAAGGAATCATTTCAAGGTAATATGCAAGAAATTCATGTAGTTAGTGTTAGTAGAATGCACGAAGAACATACAGACGGTGATGAAAACTGACTAAATGCCATAGAAATCAGTCAGAAAAGTAGAATTTCTTCATCAATGAATGTCAACAATTGTGAAGTTGGTTTCCAGTTAGATAGCTGCATCAACATTCCATCTGCAAAAAATATGTTTGTAAAGAACAAGTCAAGCCAACAACACTAACCTTAAAAATGTGGAATAAGTCACATATGAAACCACTTGGAGAAACTGATCTGAAAACTATTAATCCGAGTAATGGGGAAGAAACAACTGTTACTCTAGTAGTTGTACCAAATGGTTACCTGAATCTCCTAGGATCAAATACTATTCAGCAAATGGGATTGATTACTGTTAACAGTGACAGATTTATTGCTATGGTCGACACTATGAAACTCGGTGATCTAGGGACAACAACTTTTACAGTCAACAACAAAATTCCAGCAAAAATATTGCTGTGGAGAAATTTGCCCCTCTCACTTCAAGATGATCTGAAGAGAAATAGATAAATTAGTTGAAAGAGAATTTCTAATACTTGTTACCAAACTAAGTGGGTTAGTCAGATGGCTGTTGTATGAAGCAGAATGGAAATTTGCATCTTTACACAGATCCACAGACACTAAATACTGCGCTCATGAGAGAATATACACAACTTCCTACATTTGAGAACATGTTACCAAAACTTGCTAAAACAAAAATTATCAGTAAACTTGATGTCTGTGAGGCATTCTGACATGTGAGACTTGATCAGAGATCAAATAAACTAACTACAATGATTACACCTTTCAGTCATTATAGATAGACAAGGTTATCATTTTGACTAAAGGCCTTGAGCAAAATTTTGCAAAGAAAACTCACCGACTTGGAGATCTGGATGGTGTTTTCATTATATTGGATGATATACCCATGATGTCAGACAAATCTGCACATAATTACTTGACCAAAATGATGACAGAAACAGTCCAAAGTAATGTACTTAATTTCCATAGCCCAATTAATAAATATTACATCTTTTCAAAACTATGTGCAGAATAGGTCAACATATCTCAAGTCAAGACAACACAGGTGGTTTCCGGTGTGTCAAAAATATTATTTTGAACTGAATATTTTGGTGACAATTGCCATTTTTCAAATGGTAAGCATTGCACAGTATTTTACTGTCATCAACACACACATACACACACACTATGAAAGTAGGCTATATAAAGGTACAAGTTTTGAAGCTGCATAAACAATCATACTGAGGGTTCAGTTTATCAATCACAACGTTCTTGGAGATAACCAAACTTCTCTGTTTAAAATATTATTTCCACATTATCATACCATCTCAGGATTTAGCACTCTTTATGCAAGACAATGGTCAGAAAAAAATAAATAAAAAAAAAATCGAAACAGAAATGTCTTACTGAAAACTATGAAATCAGATTGAACCTGATGTATTAGGCACTACTGCATACAGCTTTTATATTTGCCTTCACAGCAATATCTATCAATTGATCAGAATTCTCATTTCACCAGAGGTAAAAGTAATCAAAATGGCCATGTCAAAACAAGGGAAGGTTGGTGGATATTACATAACATCATTGGCTTACTCACTTAATGAAGTTCATATTGAATGGATGAGACTAATACATAAACCTATGAACAGGTAATTAATGTAGAATCTTTGAAGATTAAATAATATTCTAATGTTCAGGATAAGTTGCATACAAATAAAGAGAGACCCAACCCATACCACAATTCATGGATCAATCCCCAAAACTTGTGAAGAAATCTATTTCTGAAACAATACAAACACAACAAAACTGACCCATGCTAGTTTAAAAGGTTGTTTACAACAGGATTATGGGGATCAAGATTTTAGGCAGGATGTATTTTTTAAATTAAAGTTATATATTCAACTACAGTAGTAAATGACAATCAAGCGTTAAAACCTGATTTCTAAATTATATTACAAAAAACAATTGTAGTAAAATACCACTGAACACTGTTCTCTTGATTTGCTTTGTTTTCAAACATATGACTTTACTGCCTATTAGAAATAATCTATGAAATGTTCTTGTTAACACTGGGCAATGGGTTTCAATTATTTATGATTTTATGAAAGTAATAACATAATTAAATGCAATTAATATATGCCATCTCAAAGTTAAATTTACAGCTTATAGGCACAAAATGGTCCTGATCACCAATTTTTAAAAATCTCTGGCTCAAATAAGATGCACATTTCACATTTTTATAAAAAAAATAAGCATGATTTAGTCTGAGTTGTTTTAATCTTTTAGAGAAAAGATACCACCCCACCTCCATGCTCATATCATCAGAATCTGATATAGGTTCAAGGTTAACCTAAAAATTCTGAGCTAGGCTGCTATAGTTAGTTTTTTTTAGACTTTTACCATGAAGAACAGTAACAGTAAAAATTATACTGTTCTACAGCAGACTAGAATACTTTTAAAATTTTCATTGATAAACACTGACATTGTCCAAAAAGAAACTTTAGCCTTTTTAAACAACTGTTTGACTATGCATTTCCTTTAAAGTTATCCATATTATATGAAGACCAAAACATTAAAATTTCAGAATTATGTGGCCATTACATGTTATTTTGAATTTTTTGAAATGAAGATTTCCAAAGGAGCAACCAAACTCAGTGGGACATCAATGGTCGTTTGTGTGGGAGGGGGCAAGAAGAGAGAATCTGACAATGCAATAGGTAAGTATTAGATCATTAAAATTTGTTTTTACCCTTCAAGAAATGACACTTGTATTATCAGTAATACCATACCTCTTACTACTGAATTTCTCAGTTTGGATGGAGGCTGATGATTCCAAAACTGGTAAGAATACAACAAAAAAACCCAAAAAACAAGGAATATTCACCTGCATTAAATTCCACTTTGGGATGGAATACACATGGCCACTAAAATTACTGGGCTCAGTGAAAAAATGCCTTCACTTTGGTATGCTAACCAGCCAAGGTAAAGGAGGAGAATGTAGTGTAAAAGCACCAAAATATGACTTTCATCACATCTTTTAAGATGAATGAATTAGACAGACCCATGAGGCAACAATGGCTTGAATCTTATGGTCTTTAATTTTGATCAAAGACAGGTCCCTATTTGTAATGGACTGGTAAGCTCAACTTATAAGTGTTATGTATATGTAATTTAATTACTCGTGTGTTAATTTTAAATTATTTTTTATTTTATTTTTGTTTCATTACATGTTATTGTAATGAGACTTTATTCACTATATTTTAAATTTTTTTCAGAAAATTCAGTTTAGTTCCATGCTGCTACATTGTATTTTCAGCTGACCTAGTTCCTGACCTTGATTCTGAATTGGTAAACAGGGGGTGAAAATCATTGATTGTAATCATGGTCATATTTGGCTTTCGTGTCAACTCTATTGTAAACAACTTTTTAAAAAAAATTTTATTATTGAATCTAACAGCAATATTTGTTAGGTAGAATCAAATTCGTCCATGGTGTTTGTGTCAATCGTCTTAATGCACCATTCAAATTAAGCGACCACATGTGTCACGGAATTGTGTAAATATTTTTTCTTCATTAAGTAAACGTACTCAGGTTTCGCTTTTAGTGTACAATGATACCTGAGGATGATTAATGTATATTCCACATTTCGAAAATAGTGAGTTCGGTTCTTCCTTGCTCGGCACGTGCGAAGTGCTTCAGGCTGGAAAAACCGAATATATGAATTACACAGACGATGTTGAGCTACATTGTGTATATATGATTCGAACTGGAATGAAAATATCACATTACGAACCGTCTTGTCGATCAGAGGTCTACTGTGAGACCTGCATATCTCCAGCTGTAGAGAGCTGTGTTGGTGTTGCAGTGCTGTGTTGGTGCAGTGGTTTGCTATTCTGTTTGTGTTTGTGTAGAGCTGTGTTGGTGTTGCAGTGCCGTGTTGGTGTTGATGTGCTGTGTTGTTGCCGTGCTGTGTTATGCTGTAGAGTTTAGTGCTGAGCTGTGTACAGCTGTGAAAAGCTGCGTGTGCTGTGTAGAGCTGCGTGTGCAGTGCCGAGCTATGCTGTGCATATATTTTCAAGTGCTTTGAATATTCCAACGTTGTCAGTCGGGTTTAGGGAAATCGGGCGTTACAGACCAAAGTGTCGGGTGCTGATAGTCTAACCCAGGAATCAATAGTGGTCAGGTGACTACAAATCTTTGCTTGTTTGTCTAGTGAAACTGGTAGCAAAGAGTTAAGGGAGTATATACATTGCTCCAGATATATAATATTTTGGCCGTTGGCTAATGTAGGTTTTTTGTAATACCTAGTGTTTGCTATTGTGTAGATATTGTGATTAAAATTATCAATCCGTTATTTTGAACGAACTATCATTTGTTTTGCTATCATGAGTAAAACTATCAATTCGTTATTTTGAACGAAAATATAATTTGTATTTTACTATTGTGAAGTCATATTTCTGTTCTATATATACCGTGAATCGTTCTTTCTTTATTTGTCTTGGTACCGTATTTGTTGCATTAGTAAGATAGTGCTGATTATGTTAATTAGTTCCATATTGAGACCCATTCACGCACATATCTATCATACTTCATTTGATATTTTCATATAATATTAAATATACTGTATTGTATTCCCATCAATGGTGTTTTGTTATCAATCCGAAAATCCCAAACTCGGTAATCTTGTTACAACATGACCCTATCACGTGATCTAAAACTGCATTTAAAACTAATGCTTTTAGTACATGAATTCAGTTGTAATTTGATATCTCTGGAGTTCAAAGGTATTTTGTTTTGTGACCAGTTGAGTTGAAATTTTTATTTAAAATAATTTATTTTTCTTGGAAATAAAAGTGCTTTTCATCAAAATTCTTGAACAAAGACATTTATTGGAAATTATTCGAAATTCTAAAGAGGGAATATTATTCTTGATTAATAGCATTCAACAAGGAACTGTTGACACAACAGCACAACACAGGTAATAAAAGACGTCATCGCCTTCCATCTTGGTACTTCATCGGGATTCAAAGTTTGATTCAGTTAGAACTTTTTAGTGATGGGGCTTATATTATTCATTCCAGGATTAATTTTTGGATTAGATTCACAAACTGTAAGTTCTTTTTCATATTTTTTATCTTATTTTGTAGGAAAATAAATTATTTTTGTTAAATTTACAAAGCTTGTTGGCTTCACTCTTTTCTGTTACTTTGTACGAGCCTAGACACATAAAAATAGTTAAAGCCATCTACCATGGTTGAAGCTGAAATATAAGTTGACCCTTCAACATGGAAAAGATGCTTCCTATCCTTCCTTCTCTCTTTACAGGCTGCCAAATAAACATGTACAGCTCAGATTGGACATGGCTGACACTGGGGATCTTAAATGGGGGTGAAGCATCCAAAGGAAGCTGGATTTATTTGCTAAATAAAACCTTGATTGACAAGGGAGAGAAACTGACACATATTATCTACTGAACCTGACACAGCAAGTAAATTGTGTTCAACCCGTACAAAATCTGTAAGCAGATTCTGCCTGGAGTTTAGGCGGATTCAGGGTGAATTCTGCTTAAAATCACAAAATTTCAGACAGACTTTAGATGGACTGGGAATACAGCTAAGGTGACAGACTGAATCTGTCTATTAGTTAAGTGTACTATTTCTTATATTCACCATAACAGATAACTGTTAGATGGAAAAGTTTTGCTTGTCCAGTTCATTTTCCTACATTAAGATTGATTTTGGACTTAGTCTGATTTTGGCAGAAATGTTAGGTATAAATTTGAACTTTATCAAAAGAACTACATAAGCATAGAATCTTTTGTCTTAGAAAATTTGGTGCAAGGTGGATTTTGGGCTTGATTTAATGTTTGCTCTGAAAAATAAGGGTTTTTTTTACTTCCTATTAAAATATGCTCTTCAACAATCATACCCAAGTGAAAATGTGATTGAAATTTCTGCAAAATCAGAGTTAAAAGTTTTTGACATTCACTCAAATGTCCTTTTTCTCACAAAAATTATTGCATTTAAGGAGATTTTACCAAAATTTCTGAAAATGTCAGTGAAATTCTGTTAATGAAATTTCACTGACTGCGAACATTTCTGAAAATATCAATGGGAATTTGTGACTGAAATTTCACTGACATTTTGCCAGAAATTCTGAAAATTTAGTGATATTTTGTGATTGAAATATCACCGACATTTCAATAAAAAATATCACCAATATATAATAAAATTTATATTTTGTTAATTGTACAATTTGAATAATTTTCAACATTTATATTTCCTGTTTCTGACAGCTGTAATTTATTGTTTATTTTGGGAATAAAATCTTCTTTCCAAATCTTTCATTGTATTTTTTTTTAAAAAATAGTTTTGTTGTGGTTGTATTTTTGTTTAACTTCAACTTTCTCAAAAGATTGTTTTCTTGTTTTAAAGCAGAATTTTGTATTTCTCCTGACCTGAATCTGATTTTTCTCTATATGGACCCAAAACTTTTTTATAATGCTCTAGCCGGTCGCATTCCACAATGAGCTTTTTATTAAGTATTTGTTCAGTATAATTTTTAAGAAATGATTGCTATAAAGAACTTTTTGATTGGTCAAAAGTTTGCACTTGCCCACTTGCCTAACAGAAGCTGATGGGAATGAGCATGCTTGTTAAACATGGCAATTTGAATTTTCAAGTGGGATACGAGTTGAATAGCCATTTGAAAAATGTGCAGCAATGAGAATAGCTTGAATGCAAAGCTGATGGGAAGGTAACTGGTCAATCTGTATGAAAACTGAACACCAGGACTATCGTTTTGCTTTTTCTGACATAAAGAGCTTAACAGTAGCAGTTAGCATGCTAAATATGACAAGGAATTAAACAAGAATGAGTTTGAGGTTTTATAACTTCAAACTGATTAACTGCCAGAATTTAAGGAGGGACAATGCATAGATCACTGGTGGGAATTGTTTATATTGTGGCCATATATTCGGGTAAAGAAAGTCACATCTTGGAGGAGTTTTCTTGACCCACAAATAAAATCATCCTTCAAATTGTTTATGTTATCAAAATATTTTGGAATTAAGTGTAAAATAAGAGTCATTATATCATGATAAACGTTTGTCACAGCTGCTTATGGAACAAGGACTAAATCAACAGACCACAACATCATGGACATTAATAAAAAAATCAAGTCTGCAGTGACATAAGGCAGGCTGGTTTTCTGTCATTTTGGATCATTTTTAAAGTTGAATTTTTCCATGCAAGATAATATTTTATATTTCATATATGTTTATATGTTCACAGATGCCTGTGCATATGTTACAGGCTTGTTAATTTGATTTTTTAAATTATTTAAGTATTTAGTGTCTAGCCAGATTCTTCACATCATGTTGTATAATTGTGCATAGCAGATAGAATGCATCAAGATAGATTAATTCTGTAAATGTAAATGAGTTACCTTCTCTAAATAAAGTCTTCATTATTATTATTATTATTAACTCCCATATCTCTTGCCTTGGACGCCATATAATTACAACATCTGTATAATTTTGTTTCATGTACACTGAAATATCACAATGATTAGTAAAGTCCTGGTTAATTTATATCCACTACAGCTCTGGTGGCCTAATTGTTAAAGAATTCCCCTTGGATGTGGAAGGTTGTGGGTTTGATTCCCAGCTGAGTCATACCAAAGATTTATACAATGGTACTAACAGCTGTCTCACTTGGCACAAAAGCATTAGGAGGTTAGTGTTAGGACTGGTCATCCTGGTGTCAGGATAATATGACTAGGTGGGATATCATACATGTCTGCAGCATGATGCCCCAGTGCTAGACATCACTATAAACTGCTGCACTAGACATCATAGCAATATGACCAAATATTTGTTAAAGCTATGTTAAAAATTCAAATCACACAATTCATATTCATTATTTTTTTTTGAAATTTTTTGAAATGTCTGAAAATTCCTGGAACTTTTGTAAAATACTATGCAATGATCAACATTTTAGTAAAATATCAAAAAAAGTTATAGCAAACTTTCACATAACGAAATATTAGAGATCTTAGCACTACTGAAGTAAAATTTTGGCTAAAATGTTTATCAAACCTCACCAATATTTCAGTGAAATTTTAATGAGGTATCACCAAAATGTAAATGAAAGTTTTGGTCAAAATATTTGTGAAATCTCACCAAACTGTGATAATAAGGGGAATCTAGGCTAAGTAAGAGGAATAAACAAATTCTGTTTAGTAAGCAGACTAAACAAATTCCTCCTAATAATAGATGGAGTAATTTGCATATTTTGGGCCATATTCCACCCTGAATCTGCCTAAAAGTGATAATAAGGGGAATCTAAACTAAATAAGTGGAATAAACAAATTGTGCTTAGTAAGTGGACTAAACAGATGCCTCTAATAATAGACAAAGTAATTTGCTTTTTTTAGGCCATATTCCACCCTGAATCTGCCCAGAATACATTTAAAATTTATAATAAGTGGAATACATGGCTTTTGGTGAAATTTTCTTTAAAATTCCACCTGGAATCTGATTAAAGTCAGGGCAAAAGTTTTCGTACGAGAAGGTAAGGATCTTAAAGAAAGGTTCACCATAAGTTCATAAGAGATCATACAAGGTTAAGGAAGACACTATTGGGATTTGCAGTTCAAAATACCTGATGATATCTGCTAAGTGAAAATTAATCCTGATGACCAAACCTTTTGAAAATTTGAGAGTCAGAAAGGGCTGCTCAATACTCCTTTGATAGTAGAAACTGCTCATTTCTCTTCAAAATAGAAGAGAAGAAAATCAGCCCTTGCACTCAAATTGGTACAGCAATGAAATACAAATTTTCTTCTACATAGATCAGAACAGATTCTCCACTGTCTGTGTTGAGAAAGTGAATGAAAATTCTCATATTTGATGTAAGTAATTGTTTGGAAAAACATGTGATGAGCCCCTCTGTAATATGAGGCCAATATGTAAAATACACTATTTTACTATTTAAAAAAACTATAATGCCTATCCACACAATGTCTTATGTAATAATAAGGATACACAATCACATAAAAGAACTTTTTATTCAACCAGACTATTTTCAGCTTGCCCAATCAAAATGCCTGGGTATTTTCCAACATTTGAAGATACTGTTCTAAACATGGTGCAAATTCAGCTTGTTGCAATTTCACTTTAAATTACTTTCCAGAAACTGAAATCAATACAGCTCAATTAAGTCAAAATAGATTATCACTCAGTATTTCTGGAGATCAACTGTTTGGATTTAAACACTGATTGTTAACTGGCTATTCATATCACCAGCTTATGTGTTATTAACAGATTACTGATTGAAACAGCAGCTGTTTTATAAGTTTGAAGACTTGTTCTGCAGTACCATGTGCAACCACATCCATAACCCACATGATTAGTGGTAAACTGCAAGGTTTTGTCTTTTCTGGGGCTCTATGGGCACAGTTATACATCACAGACTCTACCCACTATAACTGGTCACATGCATGGATTATTAATGCTAATCATCCATGAGTTGTACATGGCATGTTGATTGCCTAAAATGTCATGGGGGTATGTTAGAGGCTGTGATGTATATCAGGGACATAAAGGGGCCAAAACAGACACTTTGCCACTATTCATTAATATGCAGAGATGTCAATGATAATCAGCTCATCCAAGATCTTGATGATACGAATTTACATACCTGATGAAATCAGATTCCGATCATATTTATGGCTTCTAGAGTGTTCACATGCCCAACCCATTGTATGCCAGAACACCTCATTATCATGCATGGATGTCACTATAGCTTAACTCTGAGATCTTTATGATAAACTTACATTCCAAATCTGTTTGAAAACAGAGCAGAAATTAGGTCTCTAGAGTGTTCACTTGCAAGTGATAACTGATGCAGATAGAGGGCCATACCAAAATTACACTTGGAATTTGGCCAAGTGAGTTAAAAATCATTTTTGATGTTACTTATTTTTCTTACTACTTTTACTTCATATTTTGTAGGTTTTCCTTTTACTAAATTTGTTACAAACTTATTTCACTGTATTTAGAAAATCCAAATAGTAGAAATAAATGTGCATAAACACAATATTTACTTACATAGTAACAGTGTTGATCTTTTAAATGCAATAATGTACCTGGAAGCTTATATACCTAATAGCAAATATGATATATAAGCATTAACCAAGAGTCAAATACCATGCAAAGTGTAAAAATCAGCGAGTAGCTGGTGTACATGCTTTTTCATTACTGGTCACTGCCATATCCTCCTCAAGTCCAGTGTCAGCCACCTGTTTGCTTTGTGTTTCTTCATCCTCTCTAATATTAACGTCTAAGTCATCTTTCATTTCAAATTGTTTCTTATCAGTCTTGATCCTCATTTTAATGCTAAAACACAAAAACCTTTCTTTTGTTAAGAACTTGGTATAAAAATAGTTACCAAAAAATGATGCAAACTTAAACTTCAAATTCTTAAACCAGATGCTCCTTATTCTTACCAGCAATTTAGACTTTAAATCAATATATATATATGATCCAAACCAATTAATTAGTTTCATACTTAAGAAATTAATAAATGTACCATAATTAGATTTTAAAAAATCATAATTCATTGAATAAAATTTCTGAAAAATTGGATTGCAGTATTTTATGCAATTCTTAGAGACCAAGCTCCTTATCTAGAATGCAAAATGCAGCTGCTACAAGTTTTATTAAATTACAACAAAAAAAGGATACTGACTCATTTGTTTATATTCAAAAAAGCAAAGCCAACTGTGGCTATTGCTGAACCAAATGAATCAAATCATCCAGTTATATTCTGAAATTTTTATCAGATATTCTGAAATGAAATGCTTATACAAGATTTTTCAGTCTGAAGCAAATAAATAATGAAAGCTTTGTAATAAAAATTATAATCATATAGAACAGAGAGGATGCTCATTAAAGAAAAACCAACAGAAACAAATAAAACTGCCTGAGGAGAATTATGTTCTCCAGTATGAAGTCACACTTTTATACAAATGAATAAAGTAAAGAATATATACACCTGAGACATCTCTTGGAATGTGAACCTCATGTAATTGATCAATATGGAAGATGTATGGCATAGCCCAAGTAAAGGTTGAAGATACAAAAATATATTTATGCAGAGATTTTAGTGAATCAAATTCCATCTAATGAATTTGTGGCTTTGAAATGGATCAGCTGGAATAATGAAATGAAAACATTTCATCTTTGCTCCATACTGGCAACTTGGAAGAGAATATATAACAAAAGGTAACTGATAAATGAATAACTTGAAACAAGAACATTATTTTTTTTAACAACAAATAACGTTTCTTTGGATGTAATACATACCTGTGAAATGGCTGCAATCAAAATCAGATATGAAGTTAATGAGGCATAATACCTGAATATATTTCATCCAGCAAGAACAAGAATTTTGTAAACTTATATCCCTTTAACAGCCAAAAGATAAGACGTGAATTAAACTTAAGACCCAATAAAACTCACATGACACAAATCTTATCAGGTAATCTAAATATATGTATCTGTATTTAATATTGGTACCTATCAAAGCCCCCTCCACTGCAACAAAAGACAGAAAATAAAAACTGCTTCAGTAGCATGAAAATTTAATCGGGTTATATCCATATGCACAGGCCAAGTTTTGGAGCAAGATATGTTTAATCTTCCACTGATTCCTTGTAAGGCAAGCATATACCCAACAGATCCAGAATGAAAAAAAACCTGTGTGTAAATACCATCCTTAAATTCTCTGACTAGTATGAACAACAAAGTTCTCTCCCTTCTGATCAGCTCTGTATGTTTCACACACCACTTCAGTACCCTAATATGTCCTGAAATCGCCTTTGAAAAAAAAGGAATCAAAGAATCAGGAACCTGTTCTTGGCAATGAAACTAACTCTTTGTAAAGGATTTGCAGCTAACTGGTCATAAAATAAGGGTTGGATTTCTCTGATCTGAATGTTAGGACTTGGATGACTAGGAAGCAGGCCTTTTATGAACACAAGTTGCCAAGGCTTTAGACAGTATTTCTAAGTGTTCTCTGTTCAACCACATCAAAAGTGAATTGCACTTAAATGGGATGACACTGGCTAAAAAAACATCAATGACTAATTTACACAAGAAAATTCCAAGCAAAAAAGCAAAAATATGGAAACAACCCCCCTTCCACCTGCTTTCTGAAATAATTCATGACAGTTGAGCTGTTGAAAGAATCAGACTGATTTTTTTCTGATAACATCTGACAAAACTTTTAATGGCTTTCAACTCTGTGAAGTTTATTTGCATAAAGCACTCCTACAAAGACTGTTAACTGCTTAAAAAGATGTCAGACAATGGACAACACCAGCCAGATTTGCTGGCATCCAAGCAAATTGTGATTCAAGACAGTGTATCATGAAAAGGGATGCTTACCATAAGCCAAGAGAGGTCTCCCCTTTTTACTTAGAAGGGATCTCCTATTTTCAGATACTTATGATTTGTAGTGGGCAAACTTCTTGCTACCATTGGGAGAGATGGATCTGCAGCAGGAATCTCATGTACATGTGACCCAAATAAAGAGATCCTTGGCTTCATCAAGAAAACCTAAAGACAAAGCCAGTCTCAGCTGAAATCTGACACCATGGTTATTTTGTTATTGTGTCATTGTTGTCAATCACTACAATGATCATCAATCATTGATAAGTGCTCAATAGAAGTGTCTGTCCATGATGCTACATGTGAAAAAATGCTGATAAATTGCAGCTACTCCACTGATGATTTCAGAGGAATTATTGCTGGCTTGACTTCCACCAATTAGAATTTCTAGTCAATCAACATCAACGAGGACAGTATTGGGGCAAAGTTCATTGTGAATCTCCACAATTTAGGGATTACATTAGTAACTTGGTTTTTTTTATAACCGCAATTTTCAAGCACATCACAGGTAAGACCCTCTCCAATTTTTTTCTTCAGGTTATGATTTATGATGTGAATCTAGCTGTGGCTCCAGAGCATGCTGCTGGAGAGCCATTGACACATCTTTTCCTTGTTCCTTCCTTGTTAAAGACCTAATTTTTATGCCAGGTTTTCTCCTGTTGTTTTTGCAAGCTGATGCTTAATTTCTTCACATTTTTCCCCTTTCCTGTTCTACTCTTGCAGCATTTTTCTCTACTGCCTTGTTAAAGTTTTTAAATTAATATCTTTCTTAGATTTGATTTGCTGAATATTACTAACCACAATATATATATATATATATATATATATATATATATATATATATATATATATATATATATATATATATATATATATACTTTTAACCCAATCTGCACCTTTTAGACTGTAAGTATGTAGGGTTTTATATAACCATTTTTACCATTCCATCAAAATGCAGAAATACACAACTCCCTCAATACCTTGCGCCCGAATACTAGCAAACCCACTTATAATGCGGTGTCCGGCATGATCCCCATTTTTTTCCATTGAAAATATATTTTAAATTGTGCTGAATGTGAAAAAAATCGTGTAAAAAATTGGTAAATTAAACCTTGATACATATCACATTTTATGTAAATTTTCGTACATGAAAGATAATTATCAATCATTAATTTTTGTAAAAACAAAATGGGAATACAGTATTTTTGATCTTTATTGCAAAGTAAATCTTCTTAGTGGAAATTTTTATGTCCAATAATTAAATTTTTTTTGTTCAAATAATGAAAAGTGATATGTGCAAAAACTTATGATAACATTTAAATAATTATTATTTTGATAACTAAAGTGTGTACGAAAAATACATGAAAAATGGTACTTCATTTTATCATCAAAAATGGTGATTATTGTCCATAAAGATATAATCCATATTTTGAAATTTGCAAGTTCTAATAAGATATCAGATATTTTATTTTTGTAAATAAATAGTTGTCAATGCACTGTAAAAAAAAATGGTAAAACAGCATCAACAAAATATTTTGGTAAATGCTAACAGGTGGCAACAGAGAATAAAAAAAAAGCAGGAATTAAATGTCATGCTATGTGAAATTCACATTCTAATCCATTAATTTTGCTTCAATGTAAACAATATAATTGCAACATATTCTCTTCTATGAAAACATGAGTCAATTGACATTTACATTAAAACCCATGAGTACTTCTGTGAGAACCTAATTAAATGCCGGCTTTGTTTTGATCAACAACTTGGGGCAGTGTTTGTTGCATTTAAAAAATCAATTAAAAGAGACCTGTGTTGTTTTATCACTTTGAATATGTTGTTTATATCAAATAAAGCAAAGGAAGTAGGATTAAAACAAAATTCAAAGGTATGCCAATAGCAGCATAAGTTCTTGTGGTCATTCCTGTTCACAAAATTAATTTTATTTGACCAATCGAAAATGGTTTTACATTTTTATGTACTTAACATTGTTAAAGTATATAATATCAGTAACGTATTCTAATCATTTGTAAATGTCACCATGCAGAGCAAAGGAAGTAAGCAAAATGTGTACTCGGTGACTGAAAATCTGTGCATCATAGAACGGGTTCATAATGGCAAAAAAAGATCCAACATTTGCAATGAACTGAACAAGTGATGAGTCGACATTTAGAGGTTGGCTTAAGGATAAGCAGAAACTTTGGGATTATCTGCATGATGTTGATTTAGATAATGGGATCAAACAATAAATGAGTACAGACTGCAAACGATACTGAATTAGATGATGCTGTGTACACATTGCTCACGAAGCAACATCAACAAGGTGTTCCCATCTTTGAAAGAATTCTCAAGGCCCAAGCAGAAAAAATGTTAAAAAGTATGGAGAATGAATCTTGTTTTAGGGCAAGCCATGGATGGCTTTGGAGATTCCAGCGCTGACATAGAATTAAACAAAATTCATTGCTGGGAGAAATACTCTCAGCGAATCAGGAAGCTGCACATAATTATCCATACCAGCTCAGAGAGATGGACATCCATGAACAATACACAGAAACGACAGAGAAAGAGCAATACACAAAATGATCAGATGTTTTTAAAATGTGACGTGACATTTGTCAAACATGTTACAAACTGCAAGTATTATCGTGTTCTAATTTACGTTATTTTTAATTTGTAGACCCAATAAATTCATGTTGGAAATGGTTAACCCTTGTAATTTTTTGTTTTCATTTTACCTCTACTGCAATCAAATCTACCCATCGTTCAATCTGCATTGTTTTATTCAAAATGAGTGTCAATCTTCTATTTATAAATAAAAGTCTGCTTTGGATCAAACAATAAAACTAGAGTTTATCCAATTTAGCACAAAAACAAGTGATGTAGTACACAATGTGTGAAGTTGTATATGTGTTAAGCGAATGGAAACCATGTGGAATAATGTTTTGATGATCTCCTCAATATGTTATCCTGAAATTGGTGTTACTCTGTGAGGAAAACAGTAAACAAAATAAAACTGCTATGAAGAGAAATTTATTCACAGTTAGTCTAAGCACAATTATAAGTATTCAACAATAACATACCAGCCCAACCCACCCCCATCTGTGTCGATCACTTTGTTAGTTTTATTGTTTGTTATAGGTTCCTCGATATCTCATCAACTCATTTAAAACGCTGTTGATTTTTCGACCCCATTGTACAGGAGTTATTGAGGGAATAGTGGTGTATCAAGTATTTTGTCCTTACCAGTGATGGCAGAAATACCTTCCTCAGTAATTTTTTGTTATTATGTTAGTTAACTCTCATTGCTGGTAGTTGAAGTTTGGGTTGCTGGGGTTCCAGTTGAGTGGCTGTAACAATATTTTGGGTTGGTTATGATAATTGGTTTAATTAACTGCTTGGCACCTTATGTAAATTCCACTTGAGCTTCTTGATGCTGTTGTAGCTGCTGTTTGACAGAATCAAGGTCAGGGAGATATTTGTTAATTACATCTAGTCATCGAGCTAGTTTAGCTGTATGAAATTTCAAAATGCAGAATCACTCATTATTATAATTAAAACTAATTTAATTGCATATCACCTGTCAGCACATCGATGACAAGTCTGCTATTTTATATCACAATTGCTACCCCCATGGGGGGCAGTCTTTAAGGTGCCATTGTGAAAGGGTCAGTTCAGTGTTTTTAATACAAGATCTCAATACTTTTACAAGGCCTCTCTCTTAGAAATAGACCCTTAAAAACATTCATTCAGGCCCGCCCACCCCACCTCTGCAGTGGATACAAGGCTTGGATCAGTGTTTTACAATCATACCTCAGTTCACCCCAGCCCCTGCTTGATTGTTATAAATACAAAGAGACTGAGGTTCTGCCTGAAAGGACAAGCTCTGAACTGGTACTGTGTGTGTGTGTGATTGGGATTTTTAAAGTAGCTTTAATAATGTTTCAGTCATATTGATATGATGTCTTAGTGTGGCAGTTTATAGTGATGTCTAGCAATTGGGTATCATGCCACTGATATGCAGCGTCTTGTCCCATCCAGTCACATTATCCTGACACCAGGAGCACCAGTCCTAATACTAACCTCATCATGCTGAGTGCTTAGTGAGACAGTAGTTAGTACCACTTTTATAAGTCTTTGGTATGACTCAGCCAGTGTTCAAAACCCATGACTTCCCCCATTTGGAGGTGTACACTCTAACCACTAGGCCACCAGAGCAGTCCTGAAATGGTTCTGTGCTTCTCATAGTGAACAATAATCATTTACAGGAAGACCTGTGAATGGGAATATCAAGGTATGCATCTTGGCAATCCAAGCTGACAACAGAATCTTCCTTCTAAAATTTCTTGAGCACTAATCTGGATATCTCCATTTTGAACTTTCAAATCCTGGGTTTATTGAAGAGGGCAGAGCAGATACATCATATTCTTCTTGCACACACACACACACACACACACACACACACACACACACACACACACACACACACACACACACAGAAACAATGGACTGCTAGATATATTTGTATTGACCAGAGATTCCAAAATTCTATTGGTTCTTTTTGGATATTTTCTTCCCCAAAATTTCCATGTTCGACTGTTATTTGTGACACTTACTACAAAATATTAAAGATGGTATAAAAAGTTGTAACTAAAACAAATATTTAAAAAAACAAAACAAAAACTAATATACTTCATTAAACAATGTATCATAAACCAGGTCATTTTTGGTTCTGGACTAACTACTACTTCAGTTTTAGATTCATCATTCCATATTAATCTAGCTTTTTATTAAACCTTTCATTTGCAAAAATGATTTTTTTAAATACAGAAAACATTGCTGTTGAATTTCAGCCCCACCCCACCAGATATTTCGTGCCACTCCACACTTTTAAAAAACACTCACTTTTTGACAACAGTAGACTTACCACATCAAAAATACTTCACACTTAATTGAGCTGATTTTTTATTACATCCATGATAAAATTTTATTTCCCCAGGTCATCAAACATGTGCTAGAGGATGATAACAAAGGTTAGCTATTCCTACTATCATTTTCTGTTTATTTAGCACCTAGGCTATACATAGTTTGTTTTGAAGGTAGGAGCTGTGCTGTAAGGGACCAGTTAATGTTAATGTTTATAGTATAGATCCTGGAACAAATTTTCACTTCTGGCTTTTCTCATTTGCAGATCTGATGATGGGTAGCTTGCAAATATCTTTATTCAGAAGCTAATTTTTGAAATTAACAACCACTGTTGACTGTTGTACACACACAGGAATATGTACACATGTATGTTTGTCTTTCAACTAATCTGACTGTGGCACACTATGCAGGAGATGCTGCTTGGCATTGCTTGATCAACAGAGAGCATGCTGCAGTTCTAAGATTTATGCTAATCATGCTGCTTCAATGCCTATGCAACTTTCCATTCTTCAGTTTGTAGCTACAGATTGGATCCTGTGCAAGACCTTCCCAAGCCTAAGGGTCAGCACTGACATGTTTTAAAGATGACTTGAGGGAATCTCTGAACCATTTCTTCTGATCACTCTGAAATTGCTTTCACTCCTTCATCTCATCAAAGAAGATCATCTTTGGTAGTCTATCTTCTGAACTTTGTGATGTGGCCTGCTGATCTCGATTTGTGATTTCATCAGCTGAGTATGAGTGTTTGGAATGCCTCCCTATGTATTTCATCAGTGTCAGTGACCTTGTCCTGCCATCTTACCGTCATCAGTCTCATCAGGCAGCTCATGTGACAATGGTTCAGCTTCTTGGCATGACATATACATATGCCAGGTGTCACATTCAAACAGCTGTGTCAGCAACACACTTTTATAGTCTGCCAAAGGCCACATTTGCTTTAGCAATTCTGGAGTTGGGTTTTATCACTGATGTGAACTGCACAATGTGAAAATAGGTGAACCTGTCCACTGCCTGGAGGGTCTGGGCATTGTGATGGAAAGTTCTATGTAAGGCATTCCTGGTGGTGACTGATGCACCACCTGTCTTCTTGACACTGATTATGAGACTGAAAGACACAGATCTGGCATTCAGTAAACAGTTGTCTGCAAACAGGAGATCAATAACAGTCACTTCCTGTAGCCATCTTTGCCCATAGCCTCCTCAAACTGAAGAGCTTGCCATCAATCTGGTATCTATGTCAATTCCAGTGTAATAGTTGCATAAGGCATCAGTAAACATGGCAGAGAACATCATACTGAAGAGTCTTAGAACCAACATATAGCATTGCTTGACTCAACTAGTGACTGTGTAAGGTTAAGTTGACATCATTGTCCATGACAAGAGTGTGCATACCAGAATGGATTTGTTAAACAGGTTGGAGTTATGTTTATGGCTATGTAGACATAAAATACATGCTAACTAAATACTCCTTGACCTTTAGCTTGGTCATTTCCAGTAAATTCCTGATTGAAGACCTCTACAGATCAAATTAAGGAGGCTCTTCGTAGAAAAATGAGGCTACACATGGATTGTTGAAAATGTGTGAGACAAGCCCATTAACTCAAGAACAATATTAATTTATTGATATATGTGCTAAAGCCATTGAAAAAAAAATGGCAAATGAAATATTATTTTTACTGCATAAGTAAACTCAAATGGCTTCAGAACTCTTTTTCAAATGCATGTATTTCTTGGCTACATACTGATATAATAAAGAGAACCCATTAACAATGCTGTCCAGCTGTTAATGAATAGCTGTATAAATTGTAAGGACAACAAAAGAACAAAAACACCAATCATGATATTGTCTGGCCTATACAAAAGACAAAGAAGGGCAATATGATAAAACAGTTGCCCTTTCCCTAGTAAGCTCAGCAAAGGGTTTTGTACCTATATAATTGGTGCCTTGGTTACACAAAGATATCAGGTACCTGGGTTTGTGTTTCATTGAGGAAACAAGTATTCATATTCTCATGTGGGATTTTACATTATGGAAAGAGACAAATATAGTGCAGTTAGCCAAAATGGACTAATCAGTTACCTAGATTTTGGTCTTTTGCAAACATACATGTTAGTTATACTAAAAGACACTTGCCAAATTTGGTTAAGAATACATTTATCATTATGTGCCTTTACTACTTTGGGTTAAGAGATTTCAGCCAACAGCAGAGATGTGATTTGACTAAATGTAAAAACTCATTACAAGGTTTTTATATTTCATGTTTGCATGACTAATGAAATAATAAGACTAGTTGACCAATGGTCTGTGGTCTTCACTTTAGCATATACTAGGATGTAATTTTTGTTGGATAAAACAACATCAAAGGGCTTCCAAACTTGTTTTAAAATGCATGTGATGTTTTGTTACGGTGATGGACTTAATAAGGCGAACTAAATAACGATAATATTTATAGATATGGTCTGTAAAGTCCTTTGTTCATTTGTTAATAAACACCAGTAGATATTGTAATGACAATAAGAGTTTATGCACATGGTTCCCACAGCATTTTTTGCAAAAGTCAGGGGGCAAAATTCAAAGACTTGCCAGTTATGCTTCAGCCACCTGCTTTATGGGAAAATGTGATGATCATTTAGCTGTGCTGATATTTACAATGACAGAATTCAGTGGCTGAATGATCCCTTGATGTACATGTTAGTAAAAGTATATCAAAAGAACATGATGCAATATCTGGATGGCAAGTTCAAAGACTGACTGGCGGCTGGGTGGGAAAATGTGCTGATATTCACAATGACAGAATTCAGTGGCAGAAAGATACCCTGATAAGAGTACATTAAAAGAACATAATGCAATGGCTGAGTGGCAAGTTCAAAGGCTTTAAATGGCAGTTGGGTGGGAAAATGAACTGATATTTACTGTGATTGAATTCAGAGACAGAAAGACCTTGAGCTGTACAGTGGTCATTTATAAGAGTAAATCAAATAAATAACTTAGCTGTTGTTATTGTGTTCGTTTCCGAATGTAGCAGAATAAGCAGTTCATGTGAGCTCTGAATCAAGACATGTTGAGTTAAATGGAAAATCGAGGATAATTGTCATAAAGTTTCAGAAGAGTGCTGATGTTGCTAGAACTGATAGTTTGGATGAGACAGTAGCCAAGTGTAAGAAAGTATGTGATGCCTAGCTTAGTGCTTGGAATAAGACCTTCCTTGGATTTAGTCTCAGTCTGATGGACAGACAAGAGCTATGTTAGTATTATAAAGAATGTAGAAATTCAACTCAATGGTAACCAATAGTTCTTTTAATTTTCATACTTTTTTGGGAGGAGACTGTAACTTTTGCTGGTGGGACTCCTATTTTTACCAAATTGAGAGTCCTGACTCCTAGTTTTACAATTCTAGCAAGACCTCTGATTAATTTTTGCAAAAATAAAATCTGAATACTGTATTTTCGATCTTTTTGCAAACATAAATCTTAGTGTACAAAAATTTAAATTTTTTTAAAAATAACACAAAGTTATATGCACAAAAAATTATGATACATTCAAATAATTATTATTTTGATAACTGGATTGTGTACAAAAAATTAAAGGATACGAAAAAATACATAAAATATGGTATGTGACAAGTACTGTTAAACAATTTGAGCAGCACTGTTGAAGCTTACAAAATGGGCACTAAATTATCAATTCTAGTAATTACCTTAGGGAAAGTTAATTTTTGACAGCTTATACAGGTAGAATCATTGAAGCATTGCTTTTTGTAACTATGAAGTGGATGCAATAAGTGACCTCTGTGTTTATCAAACTTATTTGTATGTACCCAACCAAAGAGGAAGCTATACAGTAATATAAACTAGTTTTCTATTGTAGACACCATACCTGCACAGAAAAAAAGACACTGAACCATCAATGATCATTTTTGATACTCTTAAAGTGCAAACTACAGTAACCTTTCTATGACAGTTTTACCGGTAGGAAAGATCCAATGACATTCTATAAAGGTAAAATCAGTTAAGCACTATATATAACTATGAAGAGGATGCTAAGGCTAGATAATATTGAAAACTGACATATATGTATCCAGGCTTAGCAGAAATTACACAGCAATTTCAGTTTCCTATATCATGCAACAGACCTTCACCTATTAATACAGTTATAGCAATGTGAAGGGACAGCATCACCAACTGGGCAGGTATGCATATTTCTGTGCACAAAAAGGTATTCTATATATTCAATCACTTTTGAGAAATGCTCTGCAACATAAACTGAAGCAAAACTAGGATAAAGTGCTTGTATTAAAAACACCAAATGATGGTATCTAATAAAATCCCCTTCCCAGACCGGTCAACCCTAACAATGCTTTCCTAATATGGCAGTAAGTATTTTGTATATATCAGACTAATTTTCAGTAAGGAGTAAAAAATATGTACTACTATTGTTGACTGCAATACATCAGTAACATCAATTTTGAAAAGTGTGATCTAATGCAGTGAAGGCAGACATTCAAATCCCCATGGAACTCAATAACATCTTGCTAGATCTCTTAGCCTGATGTAATCATTGTTTTTTTTTTTTTAAATTTTACATGGCAATTACAATCATCTCTTCTGCCATGAGACATTCTCAAATCAACATGATGTCCAATAAACATGACTTACCTTCCCTTCTTATTTTCCAAGGATCTGAATATTGTTTTATATTTCTGCACTGACTGTTTTAACCTGTTAAAAAGATGAGAGTCCATTAAGCCTTCATCATATATTCATTGCTGAATGTTGTTGTTCATCCTTCGGTCTCAAAGACGACCACATTTTCAGATCTCGGTTGGCTGTGAATGCGCAGATGGCTGGTGAAACCAATCCACACCCTGAAGAGTCTAGGGCAATGAGGACAGGGAATTGCCAGGGGCTGGATGGACTGAGGTTTGGTGCTGGCTCTGCTCTTCCTCTGCTGGCATTTATGTCTGGCCTCGTTGTTCTGGTGCTCTTCAAAAGCAGCTGGGCCTGAGTTGATCTGGTGATGCCAGGCAGCACTGTCCTCAGCAAGCTATTCCCAGCAGTCTGGATCAATGCCATAGGACTTCATGAAGGCTTTGAGTGTGTCCTTGAACCATTTCTTTTGACCTCCTCTGGAACACTTGCCTTCAGAGAGTTCCCAATAAAACAGTCTCTTCGGGATGTGCGCATCAGGCATACAGCTGATGTGACCAGCCCAGTGGAGTTGTGACCTTCTGAGCATGGCATAGACACTTGTCATCTCAGCTCTCTAGAGGACTTTAGTCGGAAGTCTTGTCCTGCCTTTGATGTGAAGTAGGTTTCTGAGGTAGCACATGTAGAAGGAGTTTAGCTGTTTTGCATTGTGACCTTACACCATCCATGTCTCACAGGCATACAAGAGAGAGGGCAGTAATACTGCATGGTACACCTTAAGTTTGGTTTGCAGGCTGATTCCTCTTCTGTTCCACACAGTATTGTGAAGTCTGTCAAAGGTTGCACACTTTGCACAAGCAATCCTGATAGTGACCTCTTCATCGATGGAGACTGTACATGACAAGGTACTGCTAAGGTAGATGAACTCATCAGCAACAGTGAGCTTCTGGCCAACAACAGTAATGCTGGGTTCAGTGTTGGGGATTGAGAGTGCAGGCTGGTACATGATTTCAGTCTTATCGTACTTTTTAAGAGTTTGAAGTCTGTACAGGCTTTGGAGAACCTACCCATACTTTCTTGCATGTCAGACTGAGTAGCAGCATTCAAAGTGCAATTGTCAGCAAAGAGGAGGTGGTGGATGATGTCTTCCTGGGCTTTGGTTTTAGCCTGCAGCATTCTCAGGTTGAAGATGTTCCCATCAGTCCTGAAGAGGATATAGATACCTTTGTCACCCTCATGAAAAGTGTCAGTCAGCATCTCTGTGAACATCATGCTGAACAGGGTCAGGGCAAGAATGCAGCCCTGTTTGACACCACTTCTCACTGGAAAAGGCAGAGAGAACTCTCCATCATCCTGCAATCATTTAACAGTCTGACCATGGTGATGAACTTCTCGGGGCATCCAAACTTTGCCATGATTCTCCACAGACCTTCACAACTCACAGTGTCACAAGTCTTAGTGAGGTCCACAAAAGGGGTTTAGAGGCTGACATTCTGCTCTTGGCATTTCTCCTGGAGTTTTCTGGCTGCAAAAATCATGTCCACAATGCCCTGACTCTGCCTGAAGCCACACTGACTCTCTGGTAGCAAGCCTTGCTCCAGATGGACAGTTAGTCGATTTAGCAGAATTCTGGCCAGTGTCTTCCCTGCAATGGATAATAAAAAGATGCCATGGTGATTGCTGGTTCTCCTTCCTCTTGTAGAGGTGGACAATAGAGGCACCTCTGAACTCGTGTAGAATCCTCTGCTGGTTCTAGATAGACTGTAAGTGGTCATTAGGCTTCAGAGTCAATCAGGGACCATCAGCTGCATAGACTTCTGCTGGGATGGAGTTAGAACCCAGAGCTTTGCCACTGGGTAGGCTTTTAATTGCCTTCTTTACTTCTGTGAGACTTGGCAAATCTGAAAGGAAAGTATTGGTTGGGACCTCTGGCAGGCAAGTGATGGCTTCAGCATTTATTGAGGAAGGATGGTTGAAGACTCTGTCAAAGCATTCTGCCCTGCACTTGAGATTCTCTTCCTTATCAGTGATCCCATATGCACTGAGAAAGGGGGCAGATCCTAATTTACTGGGACCATAGATTGTCTTGAGCACCTTGCAGAATCTCTTCATGTCATTGTGGTCTGCACACAACTGGATCTCATCCGCCTTCTTGCTCAGCCATGTGCCCTGCATCTGTCAGAGCCCTCTCAGCACTGTTCTTCTGATATTTGCAAATGCTGCCTTCGTAGATGTGGAGTGCGGGTCATTTAGCAGCACTGTGTGTGTGTGTTTGTGTGGTGTTTTTTGTCAAGCAGTTCTTGAATGCGGTCCTCGCTATCATTGAACCAGTCCTCGCTATCATTGAACCAGTCCTGGTGCTTGCGCAGTGTAGGCCCTACCACATTGGTGGCAGACAATAACCCAAAGAGATGCTCAATCTGACTCTACATCATGCGAACCTAGAGTGATGGCTTCCAGCTTGTTGTGGAGTTCATCTGGAAATGACTGCCTCACTGCATCGTTTTTCAGCTTGGAGATGTTCAGTCGCTTCAGCGTTTTACTTCCTTGAGGACATCTAGGAGGCTGTATCCTGTTGTTAAGTTTGGAGATGATCAGCATGTGGTCAGTCCAGCACTCAGCTCCACACACAGCCTTTATCATTCTGACGTCCTGCCTGTCTTTCTGTTGCACTATGATGTAGTTGAGCAGATACCAGTGCTTGGAGAGTGGGTGCATTCATGTCTTGTTGCGTAGTGGTAGGCAGAAGACAGAATTGATGATGAGCAGTTTGTGCGCTGCACAAGTTTCCAGCAGTAGGAGGCCATTGCTGTTATAAAGGTCAATCCTATCTTTTCACAGCACTCCTTCCCATGAGGTGTGATCTGTGCCAAACTGGGTGTTATTGTCACCAAGGATGATAAGTTTATCTGTTCTGGGAATGGCAGCAATGGTGGATCTCAGTTCCTTGTAGAACTTGTCCTTGATCTCATCAGGGTTTGTCCATGTTGGCACTGACTTGTGTGGCATATCGCTTTCTTGGGAGCGGCAGCTGAATGGTCATCAGATGATTGTTGATGCTTTATGGTGAGCTGAGTATTGTGTTGACTAGGTTTGACTTGATGGCAAACCCAACTCTTACTCATGATGTTCTTCCTTGCTGCATCCAATCCAAAAGAAGGTGTAGCCTGCATTTACCTCTGACCGCTGACCTTTATCAGCAAGTCAGGTCTCACTGAGTGCTGCAATCTGGACTTTTACCTGGCCAGCTCTCTGGCAATCAGAGCAGTCCATCTTTCAGGCCTTTCAGTCCAAGCATGATCCAAGAGTATGCGCATGTTCTATGCGCCTATGGTGAGAGTTGTCACCTTGATCTAATTCTGTTTTCTTATTGCTGGAGTGGGATCCCTGCCAGCTTGTATTAAAAACACCTTTTCTAGTCCCTTCCTATTGCTGTGGAGGCCATCAGTGTAGTCCAAAAAGTGGCTGCTCAGGCTCTCAGGAAGCTGACGAATTCCCATGCTACTTCAGTCACAGGAAGACGACCCTATGGCTTGAGCCACCTGCATGCAGGGTTGTTACTACAGCTGCCAGTGACTCCACATCTGCCACTTTCCCATCGCCGCAAGACTTGCATGATGGTGGAATGGAATAGTGATCTGGTGAAGTTATGACTTGGATGTAAGAATTGGATTTCAGTGAGGAGTTGCAGTGCACTCAACAACCTCACTCTCTTGTCCTTATTTATCTAGGTCCAGTGGCAAAACAAAGTCAAGATGGCCGAAGAAAGGGAGGATGCAGTGGATGACCAGCAGTGTCTAAGGTATCTCACTGTTCCCTAGTTGTGTTCTACATTGATTGCTGTAACCGCCTTTGTGTCCATTGACCAGCTGTGATTTCTCCATGCAGTCTGCTGGGTCCAGTCTTCACATGCTTAGGTAGTCTTTGTTGAATGACAGTTGCAAAAAACACATGGTCAAATTCAAGTGTCTGAGATAATCATGCAAACTTAGTCTGGTTCCCTGACAACTCCACTGAATCCAGTATGAAGCCCAGATCCAGATCAAACCTGAACAAACCAATATCCAGATTTGACAACAATGATCATATATTTGGCTAGTATTCAATAAGTCTGTAATTTATGGGTCATTTCATCAAGACTTACAGTCAAATCGTAAAGGTCTTTAGGTTTACCTGCTCAGAAAACACAAACACTTACTGTAGAAACATCTCCAACTTTAATATTCATTGGCTCCTCTTCAAAAACAAAGTTATCTGTCTCTGCTGCCTTGAATCCAGGGGGCTCGTAATCAGGTGGAGTCACTGGAGAAGAGCAAAGATTTTGCAAAGCCTAAGCTTGAAAAAATATTTCATCATAATTATACCTTTTATAAATCAAAAATATGTTTGAAAAAAATTATTTTTTTCTATCTTTTCTGGTAAATATCACATTTAATAAATCTGAGTAGCCCTATCCAATTATATTCATGACTTATGGTTGTCAGGTATGGTAATATACACTACTACATCAACTTTAAATGATCAAGATCCTATCTATTGGTGGATACTAGTAAAGAATCATTGTTGACTCCATTTTCAATACCTAACACTCCACACAATTAATTTACTTAGTACCAAGAAAGACTAACCTATCTATAATGTGGAACTCAAAAGTCTGTAGCTCATGCCACAGGAAAACTACATTCCAATTTAATCCAGATATTATGTATAGGTTTACAAACTACAATGAAATATCAATACTTCCTATCCTGCTCATTCATTATTACCTTCATCATGGTACAAGAGCTTCATAGTCATCATTACATCATCAGGAAGAGATTTGAGGGTCTGTGTTAAAATCACAATTGTTCTAAGCAGACGGATGGTTGCCTTCTTGGTTTCTGATGCTGTGTACGCAGAAGTGACTTTCCTATCATTCCTGAAAACAGACCACTACTGTATGCAATATGTATAACAAGTTTAATTTCATACAAATATATTTTGTGAATGAAACAGCGTGGACAAATAAATATTACTGAGATTAATTTCCACAATGATGATAATACCAATGGTTAAAGCTTCACTATGGACTTGACAAAAAAAAGTCACTGACAATATTTTCCTATTATGTGACCTTGACCTAAATGCAGGTGACATTGACTTTGAGACAGAGGGCATGGCTGTGATATATGCCACTACATCTCCTCATGATATACAAATGAATAAAGTTTCTTACAAACATTTTCAGTGGTTCAAAGTTTATGCTGTAGATAGTGATTCATGTCATTGATTTACATTTTCCACTGATGTGACCCTGACCTTGGAGCTGGGGGCATGGTTTTGGTCTGCAACACATCATATTTGTCATACTACAGTTTATCTGCAATATTCCAAGAATTTCTTAAGTCACAGCCCAGATAAGGATTCAAGCCACTAGCTTGCATTTTTTCCTTGCTGTGACTAAGATTTCTTTTACCTGGGGACTTGACCATAATATATGATGCAACATCTAGTTATTATATATACCTGTAAAACGATTTATCAAAATCTTTCAAAAACTTGCAAAATGATGGTCACACCAATAAAAATATCAAAGAATGGTCAATGCTATAATAAATCCAGTGTAAGATGGGTGTAAAGAAATTAAAATGAAATTATTACTGAAATTGAAATAGATTTAATTGTTTATGTACATAAAAGGGGAAGTAAAAATATTCCACATTACATGGATGCTTCTACCAAAATGGTACCATGAAGGAAACATGGTTTGTTGTTCAAGAGCAAAGATATAAACAAGACCACAACTCAGTATATCTTTGTTAAACATTTTCAAAATCAAACCTGACCCAGGTATTCATGATATAAAGCTTGCAAATGAAATTGTTTTAATTGATCAAGACATTCAAAAGTTATTGAGGAGAGATACTTATGATTAATAAATATGAAATGATGGAATCAGGAGATACACGGGTAACACTATTTGCATTCCCAAAAAACATATCTTGGAGTAAGAAAGATACTGAAACTTGAACATAATATAATAATCAATAAATATATTCACTAAATTTATGGCATATTCATTAATTAATACCTCCACTCAAATTAACACCCCTTCCTTTTATTTTTAAAGAAAAGAAAATTTAAAAGCTGCAGTGTAAGACCTGTGCTTCTCAACACCAGTCTAGCCAGGCAGTACAACAAAATGCTTCAGTAGTCTCAGTTGATCATGTTGTTCTAATGTATATATCAATGTCTAAATTACTAAAGCTACAGGCTAGTGTGAAGATGGCAGGGGGTAGTTTTGCAAATTGGCCTCTGGCAAATTTCTTAACTTAAGGCTATGGTGTGAATTTTTCAGCTATTGTTATTTACTAATTGACCTTATGGATATATTTGTGAACAAGGTGTTTCAAGCTTGTGTTGTTCTTAAAACTGATGTCAGGCATGTACACCTTCCATATTTATTCTGCAGTATGTAGATAGCAAAATATCAAGTCATCTAGAAAGAAGAGCTAGGCTCCCTAAGCAGTCAACATGTGTGTTCAGGGCATGTGAAATATCTCAAAAATGGCTTGAATAACAACTATTTTTAATTGCATCAGCCTGTGTAGCACACACTGTTTTGCAGAATTATCATTTAGGAAATGGGCTTGTGTTTGCCTTGTAAGCATCACATAGTGTCAAAAATGACCTTTTGATGTGGTGCATAAACTACTTATGCTATGAACTGACATTGACTTCTCTAGTCAAGTGGATAATATTATTATGCTTTAATATTTTTCAAAATATAGGGACCTTTTTGACCTCTTGTGGATTTTATTTTATGAATTTTTTAAATACTAGGCCAGTGATTGCTGAATTAAAATTTGTGCATAGAAACTGTCCCCTGCCCCCTTAAGAAAAACATTTTTTTGGTGTGGTCAGCCATAATTTATTTTCTTACTCTTCTGTAGATGTCAAGATTGGCACCGTTATTTTTATAAATATTATTTATATTTTAGTACTGACACATTGAAACAATTGCATAATATGTCAACATACATTCTTAAAAGTAATTTAACTCCACAGAAGCAGATAGACTTCAGAGAAATCATACATAAACATACTGCTGTAAGTGTCAAATGTCACTAGTGGAATGGTCTTGGAAATAGTGATGGTTATAGTATATTGCTTGCTATATTTTGGTGAGGTTAGTATGAAGTTTTATCACACCAACTTAGTTTCTGCCTTCATGTCCCTACTGTGAAGTTGACATAAGTGAATCATATCTCACACTTGGGTGATAATGATAAGAAATGTATCAATGTTATGTATCTTGAAATTTCTAGATTCAGTTAACAAAGGGGAAAAAGCTAAAATCAAATGGCAGTTTCATACATTTGACAATATACATACAGTTTCTCCTCTGACATTCTTATGTTTTCACTGAATGTTGAAACTACATCAGTACATGTATCACTTGTTTCTTTTCTTTTTGCAGGTCTCAGATTGCATGGTAAAATATCAGGAATAATTGATTAGTCATGCTGAAAGAAACAATAGCTTGAATCACAGCCAGACACATTCTGATCTAAGTGCACATGAGAGTGACTCTGACTGACAGATTTAGCTTCTGCAAGAGTTGTTTTACAGTACATGCTTATTAAAAGCCAAGCAATTGAAATGCTTTTTACCTTGAACTGAATTTTACACTTTAAATATTTTTTCTATGCATTATCTTATAATTTAATATGATTTTGTAAACTCCAGAAACCATTAAAGTCAGTCTAAGTGAATTTGTGTCTGAGAAGAAATTTCTGTTAAATTGTATTCAGCAATTATATATGTGTGGTCAAATTCAGTGTCTATGTATCAATGCATTTATTTGATACATCATTTTGTAAACTTACCAGGGTCCCACACATCAGTATATCAATATTTCAGCATGGCCTAATGTTAACTGATTAAACTTTGATATCTTCAGATTAGCTAGACTGTTGTTGTGATTACCCCTCTCACAACACACACCCACATAACACTGATGCTGCTATTAGCATCTCTAGAATAATAATAAAAGGTTAGAAACTGTTTTATATCAAATTAAAGTATTTCTAAAGCACATTATTTACTTGAATGTGTGGTTTATGTAAGTTTACTACAAGAGTTTCTACAAAATTTCCACTTCTGTCACTGACAATTAACATATAAGCATTTCAGTCATTCACTCCTAAAACATGTAACTTCAAAAATCTCTTCTTGACATTCAAGAAGCGTGGCAAAGAAATTTTGATTCTGTCCTGATGCTATGGTTGTAAACACCAAAAGCATATGAGGTTGCAATTAATTTGAAATCTTTCAATAAATTCAGTCAGTCATAACTCACAATGTAAACAATGCAATGCTTTTTGCCTTTAAAAAATCACTTTTCAGCATAATACCACTTTTAGTTTTGCACATAAAATGTTTTCCTTGATACCATTTTATTAGATGATGTCTAAATATGTGATATGTACACAACTTCTGAAATAAACAATTTTCAGTCAAATTCTTAAGGTGGCAGGGGGTAGTTTCATAAATTATCCCCTGGCAATTTTTTTTAACTTAAGGAAATAGTGTGACTTTCTCAGCTATTATTGTTTATTAATTTAAGATATGGATTTATTTGTGAACTAGGTGTTTTGGGCTTGTGTTGTTCTTGAATCTGATGTCAGACATGTACATTTTCCATAGTTACTCTGCAGTATGTAAACAGTGAAGTATCAAGTTGGCTAGAAAGAAGAGCTAGCCTCCCAAAGTAGTAAATATGTGGGTTTGGGGCATGTGGAATAACTCAAAAACAGCTTGGATGACAACTATTTTCAACTGCATCAGCATGTATAGTACACACTGTTTTTCAGAATTATCACCTAGGAAATGGGCTTGTGATTGCACTGTGAGAATCACATGGTGTCAAAAATGACGTTCGGACTTAATATCACAGGTATAAATTTTGGGCTAGGGTACATAACTTCTGCTATGAACTACCATTGATGTCTCTGGTCAAGTGGATAATAATCTTATGCTTTGTTTTAATACATTTATTCAAAAATAGTGACCTTTTAGACCTCACTTGTGTATTTTATATTTTATGATTTTTGTATACTAGGCCAGCGATTGCAGCATTAAATTTTTCATAAATTCTGTCCTGCCCTCTAAACACAACAAAATAGCTGGGTGGCAAGTTCAAGGACTTACAGTCCTCTTTCACTCAGCTGCTAAGTGAGAAAATGTGTTGACTGCATGATATTTAAACTGTGCTGAATTCAGTGGCAGAAAGACACCCCCCCCTATACATGAAGTCATTGTAAGACTTTCATATTGGTGTTCTAGTAAAGGACACCCATCTGGAAAATGTAATGCCCCCAGAGGCATTAACATGGGAATATACCATAGTTGAGATTTTATGATTCACATTTCTATGCAGATTTATAAATTCTGAAAATGGTCCTGAATTGGAATGTAAACTTAAACTATGATTTAAAATCCAAATCTTTAAATATTCTCTAAATTCTGTTGAAATACAGTTTACCCATATATTTGGTATTTACTTTTTGATCTGTAATCTGTTAATAAAATGATAGAGACATACATAAGATAACCCCAACATATATAATTTATAGATCCTTTGATAAGAAATCTGGAATTTTATGAAAAATCTCAAAATTTTATTGACATATTTTCCAGGCCTTCCTTACTGGTTTCTATAAATTATGATGCCAGATTTTTGAGGTTTCTAATCTTAATGTTTTTTTTTTAATTGGACTGATTTCATTAGCATGTACAATTATGTCTTTGCCTCATTTAAACTTTATTATTCATTGAAATTCCGGTAATTGTTTTGGATGATGGTTGTGTTATGGAGTGGCCCTCATTCAAACCAATTTACTTATTTTTGCTGCATCTCCGAAGCCACTGTATATACAGGGTTTGGAAAAAGGAAATAGAAAGGGCATTTCTAATCTCAACTGGAATACTATTCCAGAGCAAAGTTCCAGAGTATTGAAAACTTTTTTTAAAAATAATTCCTTATTTGGTTTGGGAATTTTGTAATGTTTGGTAGACATTGATCGCAGGTGGGGAGTATTTCCAGGTAGCCTATACTTGAATAGTGATTGTAAATATTCAGGAGCACTATTATTGGCTATCCTGTTCATTAATTTAGCTTTTCTTAAACAGATTCAGTCTTTAATAGGTAGTATTTTTTACTTACCAGCTAAATTTTCCTTGCTTTCTTTCTGGATTGATATTAATTAATATTTATCATTTGAATTACCCTATACTGTATTACAGTAGTCTAAATAGGGTTGTATGTAACTGTTATAAAATAGTTTTTTATACTTTTCCAGGAGAAAGTGTCTTATCCTACTGAGAAGCCATAAACTTGAATTGACTTTTTTACTGATATGTTTGATATGTTCAGTCCATGAGAGGTTATTATCTACCAAATCACCAAGTAGACTATCGTGACAGACCATTTGCAACCATTTATCCTTCCATGTCAGACATAGTTCATCACTATCAAGTTTTGTTTTTTTCTTCCGTGTTGAGATAAGTAATATTTTAGTTTTACCAGTATTAACCACCATGCCATTGCATGTGCACCAGTTGTCCAGTTTCTTTAAGGCATTCTGTAAAGAAATTTCAAGTTCATGCTTTGTGTTTTGGACGTCTGACAATGTTGTGTCATCTGCATAGAGATCTGTAGATGATACTGAGTCCTTTAGTAAAATTGGTAGACAAAACATTATTTATATAAACATGTTGTGTTCTCTCACTTAAGTATGAAGCAAACCATCTAACTGTGCTTTCATCACATTGGTAGATTTTCAGTTTCTGCAAAAGGATTTCATGATCCACCATGTCAAAAGCTTTCCTGAAATCTACAAATTCAGAACATATTATTCTACCTTGGTCAAGTGCTTGAAGTTATTTATCAATTAGGGAGATCAAGGCAGTCTCACATGAATGTTTCTGTCTAAAGTCTGATTGATTAGGGTATAACATAAAGTGTTTGGTTAAATATGATATGAATGAATCATGGACATGCTTTTCAATCAATTTTGACAAGTTTGGTAGTATTGAGATAAAGTTATCATTATCATTAGGACCAGATTTGTGAAGAGGAGTTACTTTTGCAGTTTTCCATATTTTGGGGACAGATGAGGATGCAATACTTAAATTGATAATGAATGTTATGCTATCTACAATAGCAGAGGCAGAAGATTTAATGAGTCGTGGACCAATCTGATCAAGTCCTGTAGCTTTCTTAATATCAAGTTTCCTGAGATATTTCTTAACAAAGTTTTTTGAGACTGGTGGGATAGAGAAACATACCTCCTTAGAGATTTTGCTGCTGCAGAACTTTTTCAGTTCATTAAAGTTGTTTTCAGTCACTGGTTCTTTTAACTTTGTGATAATGTTGGTGAATGAATCATGATATGATATGAATGAATCATAGACATGCTTTTCAAATAATTTTGAAAAGTTTGGTAGTATTGAGATTGGCCGGTAGTTATCAACATCATCCTTATCTACATTATTAATATCATGAAATAGAATTTTATAGTACAATAATTAGCTATCTAATATTCTGATTATAGATGATCATTACAATTTACAGCTATGGACAAAAATTACTCATAATACAGTCATGTACAAGGAGTTACCAAATATATAGATATGAATAAGAGAATGAACAAGTCTTAATGGCATGGATGTGTTCTGTTAAAAGGGTAGGTACTCTAAAGGACAATTTGGCCCTTAATCCAATCCAGATGTGAGCTAAATAGATAAAAGATGCACATCTCACTTCATGAAATGAATTCTATTTCATCCAGGACCACTTTTAATAAAGGAAATCAATCATTAAATAACAAATGCTTTTCTCCATTATATCCATATGTTTATATCCATGTGTGGATTACAGTTATGTTGGCAAGAAAGGTTCTATCACATATATTGCTGAAATATATGTGTACATCCTAAATTGTGTATTTGCATGCAATGTGCATAACAGCCAATGGTAAGATGAATGTTAAATGATGTGTATATTCCCATTAGGATTTCTTGATTACCTCTCATGCCTATTTTCATTTTTATTTAAAACATTTAGCTCATGTTTTTGCTTAGCATGGCTTTTCTGGCAAA
This sequence comes from Potamilus streckersoni, assembly GCA_016746295.1. NCBI lineage: Eukaryota > Metazoa > Mollusca > Bivalvia > Unionida > Unionidae > Potamilus > Potamilus streckersoni. Next base: position 695,111 of record JAEAOA010000596.1, on the reverse strand, counting down.
AATCTTGCCATAATTTCCCCAGAAAAGACAATTTGTGTACTTTTTTTTATCATTTTCATTATTTGTACATTAATAACAGCCAAAAGTTGTTAATGTACTGTGAATATACAAAGGAATTACAACCATTCAGAATGTCAGCAACAAAAGCTATTTGTTTTATGCATTGTTCAGATGAAATACTTCCTCAATGTTATTATTAATTCTAAAAATATATTTCTTATGATGATGACTGATTCTATAATTAGATACATTTATTCAATTTTTATGAGAAAAAGGGAAAGCAAGCAAGTACAATAGCTATGAATTATACAGCATGTAAGGCGCTTGTCCAAAATATACAGCATGATTTAATTTCAGTAAACAAGGATATAAATTTTATGATACATTTATTGTCAAGACAATGAGTGAAAAGGCACTGATTTTTTATTTGATATCAAATGGGTCTCCAGAAAGGATGAAATGAAAAACATTAAGACAGACTAATAGAAATAAATTTATTCTGGTGTGCAATGCTCCCCCCACCACTCCATTATTTTAACATCAACAACATTATTGTGGTGTGATCAGTTTTAACTGAACATTTCACTTTTTTCAGAGTATTTATTCGTTAAGTTCTCATATGTTCAATGGTCAATATAATCTGGAAACCATTTTAGGTTTTAATATCAACAACATTACTGTGGTTTTTATTTAGTTAGAAGTGAACATTTCATTTTTACTGAGTATTTATTCCTTATGTTCTCATATATTCAATGATCAATATAATCTGGAAACAATTCTTGATTTCATTGTAGAGAAATCTGTTCCTTATTATTGCATTTTTATTTCCATGAGGTTATAAATGTTGTATTAAATGACTTGGAAAGTAAAGATGGCACATTATGAATATCCAAAAACATTGCAATTTTCCTTGATAGCATGTAGTTTATATTCCCAAACCTTTGAAATAAACAAGGTTGCATAGCAGTGAATTTGAAGCTGACACAGTAACAACTGTGTTCTTGTGAACCATGCAAACATAGAACAAAACCTTGAAAAGATGTAAATTTTTTAAAAATTATTGTTAGATTAAACAATTAAACAGGAAAAACAGCAAACATTTTAGGTGTAAAACATGTTTCACATCTGCTTTAATATAGAGGAATAAGATGAATAAGATGAATTTAAATAAATTCATGTGTACATGTACATGCCCAAGCACAATAACACACACATGACTCTAGGGACATAGGACATTTTAAAAGAGGCTGTTTGCTCAATGAAAAAGAGATGTCTGTATTAGAGCTGAGATCTGCAGTCAACTGTTCTTGTGTTAGACTATACACATTAAAACAAACAATAATTACTGCTATCTTTCATATAATGCACATTGTTATACTCCCTTTAAGAGGGTCTGAAGGTGAGAATAGTCTTTGACTAATAGGTAACTTCCATAATAAAGCATTATTATTTTAACTATTATTATCATTATTAATATTATTATTATAACTTGATTTGTTAAAAATGCCAGAACAGCTAGGGTAAAAAATCTTACCCATTTTGGACGATAAACATGCACGCATACAACAAATATAGATAACTTGATAAATAAAAATATATCCATCAAATCAACACCAGCAATGATGTGACAGATAGACCCCAAACCTGTCGACTATAATGTTTTTCTGCAATCCTATAGCTTGTATGTCTGTCTGTCTCTCATACCATTGCACACACACAAATAAATGGTCATGAGCAGAAGATTTGTACTCATAACCTTCAGAAAACAGTGGAATGATAAACAAGAATGAGCTAGACAATGACAAAAGTAACTAGCTGAAATTTCAGTATTTAAATACAAAATACTTTCAAGATCAATTTTAAGCTATTTCAAATCTTTTCAGCACAAGATAGGCTATACATGGCAGCCAGTATTAATGGTGGAGGAAGAATCCTGGAAAACCCCAGAAAGAACCACCAGAAGCTACTGGCAGACCCATGAGAAGCTACTGGCAGGCTTTTTCACTTACCCACATTAGCTTAGTCTGGACTCAGTCTCAAACAGAGCAGAGATGGCAGTGATCTGTAACGGTCAGGTTTTAGACCACTTGGGGCCCTGTATGTATGTATGTATGTATGTATGTATGTATGTATGTATGTATGTATGTATGTATGTATGTATGCATGCATGCATGCATGCATGCATGCATGCATGCATGCATGCATGTATGTATGTATGTATCTATCTATGTATGTATGTATGTATGTATGTATGTATGTATGTATCTATGTATGTATGTATGTATGTATGTATGTATGTATCTATGTATGTTGCCTTCTTAAGTTTCTTTTGGGTACTGTCAATTTTGACAATTCTTTTCTCCCTTTATACTTGTATTTTCTAAATTTCTTTGTGTTACAGAGTTAAACTATTAACTGTACAATGGAATTCATTTGTTAAAAAAAATGCTTTATCTTGTACTACTGCAATCAAGTGTTTTGGTCCATGTTATAGTTTGCTGTATGTAACCCAAGTATTTAATTAAATGGGAAACAAATGAATAATGATGCTCAACATATTGCAATTAAAATTATGTGCTTCCGTAACTTGAATGTATATGATTCTCATTATTATTTCATATTATGATAAAGTTTGTCTGAGTCTTCAGTTCTGAATTCATACAAGGGTAAAAAATAGTATACAAACAAATTAAAACAATAAATGCTATTTAAAATGATTAAAGTAAGTAAAAGGTACACAATAATAACTATTTCTACCATCATTCTTTATCTTTCAGACCTAATTAATAAAATGATACCATAAGCTGTTTGCTTTTGTTGTTAATGTTGTTGTTACTGCTGGTCAATTTCCTTCATGCACCTCTTCAATATTTATCTTCTATCATTCCACCTTTCAAATTTTATGTAAAGACTGTCCTAAAACATGATTAGGGCTATTTCAGTAAAACATACATGTGATCCATGGAAGGCACTTTTAATGTAGGTTACTCACCCATAAATGCAATTTAGAATCTTCTTATTTTAATATGAAATCTGTGAAACCAAAGTACCCAAGCATATAGCATATAGTTTTCCTGGGTACCACGTATGTTTAAATGGAACAGCCCTTAGAAAAAAAGCCAAAAGCAATAGTTTACAGCCTTCATTAAATATCAGTTATTTTAATAGGAGAAAATAACCTTTTGTAACACAATGTAGTTGATTTTTTAAGCCAATATTAATGTAATGGACATAAGGGGTGAACCAAGAACAGTTTGTTTTTGTTATGGAAGATGCAGAAATACTGCAAAGTTTTAGGCTTTTGATAAACATACACCCATTTAGGAATGTTTTGTTTGTTTTGATTATCTGTGTTTCAAAATACCATATGTCAATCTACAATCACAGCTATGTCCACAATTGCTTCTGTGAGAACCTAATGCTGACAATACTTTGATTTACTCAATTAAAAGCAGACCTGCTTTATATTTTCAAGTTAATTACATTTTTTGCATAAAAGCAAACAAAGGGAGTTGGATAAAGAAAAGCTAAAAGGCATGCAAATCTATCCTAAACATGAGTTAGCTGTCACAATTGTGTCATGTCAACTCATTTATATTGATAAGCCAAACACCATTACATATATAAAGTAAATAAATGATTAAATTACCTAAAATTAGCCTAATCATTTGTTCAAAGATAGCAAGGCACCCAAGTAAAAGGAGTACTTGGCAAGTAAAAAGCTTTATTTCACATATTTAGTTCATTTAGGAGAAGTGAGTTCCACTGTTTGTATTTAATTTAAAATTCCTGAATTAATTTTGCAGTCATAGATTTCCTAAAGGATGTAAAGAAATTTCATCATTATTTGCAATGAAATCATACATAAATATTTTATTCATTGAACAATTAAGAAAAATAAAGTTTCAACTTTGATGAATATTTTACCAAAAAAATGTCTCAAACTTGTTAAATAAAGGAATTTTTATTTTGTTGTGGATCAACAACAAACAAAAAACATTGACATAATATTCCAATATAACATTTTCACACATGTTAAAGTGTTTAAATTTCATGGAATATGAACTCCTCATCCAAGCATTTGTGAAGGATGAGGGACATTATTGGAGTAAAGCTGGAGACTGCATGTATACATAGCATGTTACTGTCATTGGCAGAAACAGGTGCTCTTCAAAGAAAAGGAAACATTTTATTAGTCACTTGTGTCACCTGAAGTATTCTAAATAAATAAGCCACCAGCACAAGGTATCTCATAGTTTAAAGTGAAGTATTTTGTTGTCTGTATTATACATGGAGGTAAAAAAATCCAACTTGCAGCAAAGAATGCAAAGAATGGGTGGGTGTATATATGTTCAGCATCCAGCCTTATTCCAATAATACCCTGCATCCTTCACAAATGCTTGGATGGGGGGTTCATTAATTTTCATAAAGCTGTCAGCCTCACATGTATACATAGCATCTTTAAAGACTGACAATAAAATATCTGCTAAAAACATGAACAGGAAAAAGGGAACAGGTGTTAATGTGTAAACCATAATCAAACAAAAATGTATATGCTGTAAATAACTGATTCAGCAAAACCCTTACTTATAATTAGCCTGAATATCTCATAAATAAAATGTATGAAAAGTCTTTACTTTTGTCTAGTCCACCATTTTTAATATACTGCATATGGACCAGCCTTGTCCGAAAGCTGCAGACTGAGCTGATGATGCAGCAGTTCTGTAAGAATGAGCTTTGAATTTAGATGTATCAATTACTGATTGCTCTAAAACTGTTTTTAACCATCTTGCAATAGTACTGATGTCACGGCTCTATAGGAACAAATTATATGATACCAGAACTTGAGTAGTTTTCTGTAGATTGTTAGTCCTGTCAAGATAATAAAACACAGTATGCATAGCACAAAGCTTCTCATCATTGTAATGTAGGAGTACATCCTGGAAATTCTTACCTTATCTTGAAGTTTTCAACAAATCTGAAAAAACTGAATACTATTTTATCTGCTATATAAGTCATGTTATATAAATTCAATGATTTTAGAGTTTGTGCTCTTGAAGCTGTAGATAAGCAATAAGAGCACCCAATTTCATTGTTAATAAACTTAAAAGAGTTTCCAAAGGAAAAAGGGTATACAGGTATTTTAAGACTAGGTTTACATCCCAAGTGTCAACATATCTTTGTTTTGGTGTACTTTTGTTAAACAATCCCTTCAAATATCTATTAATCAACAAAGGGTTGAGGCACCATGCATTATCAAACATTATCAAGATTATAAGTAAGTATCATTGCCTAACAAGTGAGTATTGATGATACTACAAGACTTACCTTCAGTTACCAAAAAATCTAAGTATGAAAGAACTGTTACCTCTGAGACACAAAAGGGTTTAATTTCCCTGATCTTACACCAAAAATTCCATTTTTTCCATGCCAGATTATATTATTTAGTTGTTCCCGGTCTCCATGAATTGTTAATGATGCCCACAGCTGTTGTTGGAAGTCCTTGGTTTAGGACCAATCTCCTGATACAGTTACTGTGATTAAAGATAGTATCTTCCCTAAAGGATGAGTTTGAACATTGTATGGAAGTCAGAATATTTTTATGCCTTGGAAGTCTAATTGGAAGAGAAATTAAACATGACAAGAGTAAATGAAAAACAGGATTGTGATGTCCAATGTGGAACAATTAGGAGTGCTTTACTAACATTGTCGGAAATTACTGTATTCAATATTTTTCCAACAAAATTAAAAGGGGGAAAATTCTATAGGATTAAATCATGCCAGCAGAAGAAAAAGCATCAATTTCAAAAGCACCCAGTTCTGAAAACCATGAAATGAACTTCTCTAACTAACAGTTTAATCTAGATGCAAAAAAGATCTATATCTGGAACAAAAGTCTGTGCACACAATCCTTGAAATATTTCTTTCTTTAGCATCCATTCAGTGGAGTCAGAAAAGTCCCTGGACAGATAATCTGCCTGTATATTATGTTTGCTAGCAATGTGGACTACAGATACAAATATTTCCATTTCCAAACACCATTCCCAAATATGGCTGGCTAGCCGATACAATTGAATTAATGTCATTCCACATTCCACCCATAAAACTAATATATGAGATTGCATATATGTAGTCAGACTGAATCTCAGTTATGGACATTTCTGTGATCTGCATGAAAAACTTCTAAGGCATAATAAATTGCTAATAACTTTAGATAATGTATGTAAAAAAGAGTCTCACTCTTTTTATATCTATCAGAGATAGATCTATTTGAATCAAGTTCATAAGCTCTCTGACCTGAGAGTGATGCATCAGTAAAAGTAAATAGTAAAAACAATCTTATTTCATCTGATATATTTCTCATTCCTGTCTGCAACATTTAGATACCACCATTTAAAAACCTAAATACCTGTATTGAACTATCAAAATCTTTGTTTTCACTAAGACTTTATATTTTATCATGTTCCAAATACCTGTAGAGCATTGGAGCTTCCAGGATTACATAAAAGGCATTATTTAATAAGCATACTAATAAATGAAGCCAACTCTCCAACTCGAACATACCGTCTATCAATAAGCTTTATGGCAAAAACATGGATGTTTTCCACTTTCTCCTCAGCAAGGAAAACCTTAAACTGTACAGTCAAACACAAAACCAAAAAAGGTAATTCACGGAATTCCATGTTTTGCAAAGAAATGTGATTATCACAATCCAAATTCAATGAGTCATCAATATAACAGGAACATCTAACGCACTGCTGCCAAAACCAAGCATAAATGGGTTTTAGGATCTTAATCAAAACTCTTGGAGCAGAGGAAAGCCCAAAAGGTAAACATACAAACTGAAAAATTAAGTAACTTCCAATAAACTTTATATACTAAAATAAGCATCCTTTAGATCAATAGAAGTAGTCATTTTTCTGGATAAGATCTAAAACAATTTGAAATGCTTCTTGCTTTAAATGATCATAATGAACATATTTATTAAATTGTTTCAGGTTAATAACTGGCCCAAATTTTCCATTATGTTTGGGAACGATGTTTAAAAAAATTGATTAATCTCACATGTGGATGGAACTGTAGCTCCTTCTGTAGAAGTTCAGTGATTTCATTGGATATAATGATTCTCTGCATCTGAAACTGTTTACAATCAATGGATAACGAGTAAACTTATTTCATACAGCAATGCAGTGTTTCAAGTTTTACCATAGAACTTGCCTCTATAGATTTTAATTTGTGGGCTCATTTGGGGAATTAGTACAAGCAGGTCTCTTTCCTTGATTGGAATTTTGGTATTGATACCCATGTGTGTTGAAATCAAAATCTTGCCCTCTGATTAAAATCTGGAGCTCATATGGGTTCACCACTCCACCATGGCCTCCATTGAATCCTCTGTGAATCTGGACAAAATCTTTTCTTTTGCAGCACAAACCCAGTGTCACATTTTTTAACTTCCTTGACCACATCATCCCCAAAAAGTATAAATATTAAAGGAGTATGCATATTATAAAGATTGGAATATTTCATTTTCAAATGTAGTCGAATCATATACCTCCTTCTGAGGGATATGATATTGCACCTGACCCATAACCCATAAGGGTAATAGCATATGAAATTTGGGTCTTTGCTTTTTTTATTAATGGCTATCTGAGACTTTATTATTTTTTGCTTGCTTGGTCGCCATAACAGGCTTGCGTTTTGCAACTTTCTGAACTATAGTCAAAACAGATTTCAATTTTTTTTCTCCTCTTTTTCTATTTTGTGGCTTCATAACTCCTCTCTCATGTGAGGAACTTGCCTCAACTGTGTAAAAGGCTGCAATAAATATCCTCAGGCCAAAAACCCAAAAATTCAGAGCGAGCTTTGAGGATGGTAATTGAGAGGACTTCGTCCTCTTCAGTAGCCATTAAAAATAAACAAAAAGAAAATATGACAAATGAGATACCTTGTGCAGGTGGCTTGTTTATATAATATACTTCAGGTGACTTATAATGTGACTGATAAAAAAGTTTCCTTTTCTTTGAAGAGTGCCTATTTCCACCAATGACAGAATAACTTGCTATGTATACACGTGAGGCTGAAGGCTTTACAAAGAATTATGTTAACCATCTTTCAGAAGTTGGGTATATTGAAAATAAAGGTAATTTATACCAAAAAGCAAACAACTTCATCAGAAAAAGCTTTTAATTGAGATTTATTCCCAGAATGATTATAAAACAAATAATCTGACATTAAACAGTACCACCCACTCACCCTCAATGTCCAACAAAAACAGCATCCCCTTCTAAATATTTGTATGTCCCTCAGTAATTCATGCCCTCACTTACAGTGCAGTCAATATTTTTGGACTCCACTGTGAATTAGTTATCAAGGGAGAGATGTATTTTGATCAGTTAAAAATGTTATGACATTAGTGTTGAGGATTAGCATGCATAGTAAATTGGATTTTGATAGCAAAGAATAAATAACAACATAATTTATTGGGGAAATTTGTTAATGCAGCCTGCATAACAAACTGAAACTTATTTATTTTTATCATCTAGCTCATCCAAAGACCTATTAAAAATATTTACATAATAAAACACTGATTCCATGTATTTAATTTTATGTGTTAAACTAGTGGAAATCCTGCAAATAATTACAAGAGATCTAAGTACTTACTCCAATGATTGCCATTCTGAAATATACTTTTCTCTCAGGATAGCGAGAAATGTACACCTGGCTCTCATGTCATTTTCATGGTTTTGGCTTTTGGCATTTGTTTATCCATGCACTGCATACAACACAGGTTGCATATTTAAATGCACACTATATGATAAAGATTGAATAGAAATAAAAGCACCAATAAATTGTTACCTGTATATGTCAATCCCTCCTTGGTTAGTGTAAGAAAACTTGAAAGTATAAGACTCTATCACAGTCTGGAAAAGCAGAAAATGTAGTTCTTAAAAAATAAATAACACCATATTTTTAAAAATGTTATTGGCTTCAAACCTTTGGATTTTCTTTGTAAGTTTTTTTTAAAAAAGTTTGAAGCAGTGTGCTAATTATATGAACTGTTTAAATATTTATCGGTTTAAAATTAGCGTGAATCATGGATGCAAATAGGGGAAACATTTTATCTGTATCTAGAAATATATACATTGAACTTAAGTTCCCCTGTGCAGTAATGAAAATGAAAATTTAATCTGACCAACTAATGTAGAATAGGGTGGGCAAAGGAAACTATATGCCCTTCCAGATTTGCAACAGGATGTAAAGATTCAATGAGAAACAAATTAAATTGTGCTTCCAATATTTGTATTTTGTGAATTCCATATCTGATTGTGTACTATCTCAAGCTCTGAGGTTCATATTTATTTGTGTTTTCAACACAAATACAAGGTTTGTAATTCATATTATGAAGCATTTCTTTAAACTACCATATTTTACTATATTTCTTGACAGAACCTTTGATTTGCAACATTTTCTATTAAAGAAACACCATTTCATATTTTGAGTGCCAACAAATGCATCTCAAGAACTAGTTCACATAGCATAACTGGTTCTAAAATAGAATTTTCTTGACGCTCATATATGTAACCATAGAAAACAATATTATTACAACCCTAGATAAGCTGTACCGAAACTTTAAAAGACCTACAGCATATGGAACAATCAAGCTTAATGAGGCATGGCATGAACAGTATAACTTTCAGCTGTTCAGTAAGCTGAGCAGTAGGAGATTTTGAGTTTGTAATTGTTTTGATTAAATGGCATTGTTTCAGTTATTGTAAAAGTGTTCATAATGGTCATTTTGGTCCTCGGCAAATCTACCAATAAATCAAGGAGATCAATGAATCATGAACGCTGTGGTCATGAAATGAACTGAGTAGTGGAGGTCCTGAATCTGTGGCTTACTTGCAGAATCATTCTGAAGGTGTGAAGGTGTAGGCAAATATCATAATCCCACTTTATAATGAAGGTGACAAGTGCCCAGGCCCTCTGATCTGGGACTGGAGAGACATAAAAGGGAAGCCTCAGCATTGTTCAGTCTCATTTTAAGTAAGTCCATGAAGGGTCTCCATCCCACCCCACCCCACCCCTTTCCTTCCTATACTCTAATCATGAAGTATGCTATGGATTGGTGCAGAGATCTTTCCATGAAGACTACCTTGTCTTTCCTAGACAGATTATTCATCAGAATATTTTTCTTGCCTGAAATATAACAAACATGACGGTTTATCTCCTCAGAGGCTATCTAGTGAAGGAGGTTCCAAATCTTCAATCAAAGAGAAGGAGATTGTGTACCTTTCTGTTCTCTGAGGTATGCTACTATTAATAAGTTGCTTGAAGATACCATCACAAAGAACCTTATTTCCAAATTGCTTATGTGAAAGGTAACTTCTCAGGATAACTACCCTGTTCTGGCTCAAAGTGTAAGCACTGAAGCCAATTCTGAAATTTCCATATATAGATGGGAGTTGTCATGGGCTTGGATTGGGACTCAGACCAGAAACAAAATATGATTATCCCAATATCTTAAATAGTGATGAAATTCTGACCCAGAGGCATTTGAACTGATGGAGGAGATCCATGTGTGGTTTCCAGTTTGCCAGAAGAATAAATTGGATAGGACACAAGCACAGACTTCCTAAATGAGCCATGTCCATTGAGGAGTTCAAAGACCCCAGGAAGGACAGATATAGGTGAGCTGACAACAAGGTGTTGGCATGAAGTACTACCAAACAGTCAAGATTCATTCTGTCTGTCATGTCCAGTATTCCACAAACTTACCCAATGCTGGTAAGGAAATTCATCCCCGTGCAAATGAAATCCTGAGAAGAGATTAGCTCTTTTTTCTTTATGTATGAAAGAAGTTCTTGCTGGGTCACTGTGGACAGGCAGCAAGACAGATCTTGCAAGAGGGACTCTTTGTGGCCACTAACTCTGTATCAACCAGGCATCAAAATACTGGAGGATAAAGGCAAGCAGCAATTAATCCCATCACACTGGTAAAAACTCTGTAAGCAGAGGATAGGTTGAATAGCAGAGTGCAAAATTGGGAACCTACCAATCCAGGTAAAACAAGAGTTACTTCCTGTGAGGAGGAATAATTAGAATGTTTGGATACATAACCTGAACGGTGATGGAGACTGTTCAGTAACTAGGCCTAATGGTATTCCTGGCTGAGACTGTTTGCATCATTAATGGTTTCTCCTTAAGAATGATGTTTAGGGCTAAATATCACTGATAAGCCAAAACTGTCTGCTATTTTTCGAGACTAGGAAGAGAAGGGTATAGAAAACTGGAGACTGATCATTTGCCACCCTTTCTACTACACAGAAAGGCATGCAACTCTTCCCATAACTAAGCCAATTTTCACTGGTCAAAAAGAATATGGTCCTTGCAACAGAACAATGTTCCTGAAAATTAAAGCTTTCATTTAGTAAAGAAAGGACCGCCATATTTTCCACCATGCCTGATAATACTGCTGAAAAGAGACCTATTTCCTGACTGTACATTTTCCGATGTTTACTTGAAAATTTGATGATATTTTATCCAAGGTTTTATAAACAGACCTTGGACACCATCTTGTACATTAAAAAGACACCTTGGAAATACCTTGGACATGCAAACTTAGTACATTTTTAGCTCGGAAAAGCCTAGGAAATAATAACCTGTCATTTGTTAGCTCGGAAATTATTCAAAATTCTAAAGCCAGAATATTACCTTTAGCAATTCAACAAGGAACTGTTGACATGACAACACTAAACAGGTTATAGATGTCATCACCTTCCATCCTGGAACTCCATCAGGATTTAAACTTTGATTCATTTAGAACTTTTAGTGATAGGACTTATATTTTTAAATTACAAGATTAATTTTTGGATTAGATTCACAAACCATAAGTTCTTTCTTGTATTTTTACCATGTTTTCTATGGAAATAAATTATTTTGTTAAACTTACAAAGCTTGCTGGCTTCACTCTTTCCTTTGTTACTTTTGAATGAGCCTAGACAGGTACCTGATCACCCAGAGTTCCTGCAGAAAGAGATGCATGGCTGGAGAAGGTATGAGTCCATCAGGATTCCCCCATTTAAATGGGCAATCGGGGGGACCACAGGCAGCCTTCCTTAACTCTTCTGGCCACCTCGTTTAGGCAGGCAAGAGGGAAGCCTGAACAGATGTTGCTTCCTGCACTTGACATTAAGGGAATGAGAGATGCTACTTGAATACTCCACGTCCAATAGAGCATTTCTAACATGGTTCTTATTGTGATCTAGTAACCTGTGTCCTTCAGCGTGTCCTGAGCAACATCCTGCAGATGTAGAGTGGCCATGCTGATAGCACCATAGTCACTATCAAATCATTCCTCAAACTTTTGGAAACCACTACTGGAAACAAATATTTCTCCTTCAAAAGACTGAAGGTGTCTGCCAATAAAAGATCAGCATGCAAGGTTATGTTTACTAGAGAGGATGTTTTAAACACCAGCATCCCCATCATCTTGACTGGAAGGTAATACCATTTCCTCAAAGAAATTCTCACTTTTAAAGTCCCAGTGTCCAAGTGTGTGTTTATCTGTGTAAGAATGCATAGTAGGTGGTGGGGGCTGAGGGGCAGCTTAGAAGGCCAAGAAGGAGAGTGAGACCTATAAGCCAGTTGCAGTGTTGATGGAGGAACAGACTGAGTTAAAAGGAGATTTGTCATGATGCAGCTTAAGAGTCTCCAAACTGTAGAGGATTTTTATGTCCTCGATGCTCAAAAGCTTAAAATCAAAATTCTGGGGAAAGAAGACAGTAAAAAGTTTACCTTCTTATCCAACAAACATTATGACTTCTTCCTCTTCCAGCTAAACTAACGAGTAAAAGAATATGGACCAAAATGAAGTAAGAACCGACTAGCCAGTTCCACAGTGAACTTGTTGGAGTCCCATAAAACCGAAATGGTATCACTGTCAAACTCCCTTTTGTGTGGGTAGACAAAAACTTCCAAACCAATGTCTCTCTGATGAAAAGGAGGCTGGGGTTTAGAAGTCCTTGAAGCCCTCACCAGGGGCTGCCCCTACTAGTATGTTTTATCAATGAATAAAAAAAAAAATGACTCATATCTTTCCTGTATATGTCCACAACTGCTCATGGGAAATGGGATGATTGCCCTTATATATTGACATTTTTAGGGGGCAAGAAGCATTCAACTATCTGGCAGGAAGGACAGCCCACTCTCTTTCATGTATGGCTCCACATTAACTAAAGATGGAGGTCCATGACCAGCCACATCTGAATTGTTACAAGGCCAGTGGGGGGCAGAGTGGTCTAAAGCACCATCCGTTACGGATCACTGCCATCTCACCTGTCTGCGTGGGTTCGAGTCTAGGATTCAGCGAATGTGGATATGTGAAAAAGCTTGCCAGTAGCTTCTCATGGGTCGGTGGTTCTTTCCGGTGATTTCCCGGTTTCTTCCTCCACCATTAATACTGGCAGCCATGAATAGCCTATCGTGTGCTGAAAAATGGCGTTAAGCCCAACAACAACAACAACAACAACAACAAGGCCAGGGCATGAGCATCCATGGCAATGTTCAAGGAAGGAAGATTCACTTCTCTGAAATAAATGTCCTAACATCTTGTACAGTTTTAAAGGGAATATAGGAAAGGGGGGGATGTCGGGGGGATGTCAATTCAATCCCTTCTCTAGATGGGCAATATTAGGCCAAATTCCTACCCCTGAAAGAATTGATCAGTAGAATCAAGATGAGGGTGTTTCAACCTAAGCCTGGCCCACAAACTACTGAAGGGATGCCAATGACCAATGCCAGGTGTTCAGATTGTGGTGACCAGAGACCAATCACATGATGATCTGATTGATGAAACCTCATTCAGATGATCTGGAGTAATACAGCTGCTCTTCCTTCTCAGGGACATGCAATCTGGTCTCTGATACCATCAACAGATTGCCAACCCTGATAAAGTGATGTGACTCTTCGATAGCATCACATCTTTCAACTACACAAGAAACTAACCCAATTCACTAAAGTGAGCAAGGAATGCCTGTTACTTTTTATGTGCTATACATGTCTCAACTTTGTGATAATAATATCCCATACCATCCTACGATTGAATAGTGGCTATCATATGTACCGCATATATTGGGACACGATAAAAAAAAATTTTTTTCCCTGTCCCAGAACTTATGGTGTAACTTTTTTCACTTGGGTCATATGTTCCAATATAAATAAATTTGTACTGAATTTGTGCCCCCCCCATGCATTTTGCAATAAAATATATAAAAAAAGAACTTATTTGATAATAAAAAAACCTAACCTTTTTTGTTATCATTTATTAATTTATTCTTTTTTTCAACATGAGCATGAAAGAATAAAATATATCTATGAAATACGTATATGTAGCATAGGCTTCCATAATGTAGTGTGTATCGCTTATGTCCGATAACACACACCACATTGTTCATTGACATGAACATTGAGAAACAAATTGTATGTGATTGTGCTCAAAGGTTTGAGCATGTTATCCAACGGAAAACTGGATCCAACAACAAAATCACAAACAAGAGGAAATAATGAACCAATATCTTGAAGACAACTGTTATTCACACATGACAAGATGTTAGGTGTAAAATAATCAAGGCTGAATTATATCTAGGTCTACTGTATAACATCATCTCACAAATAAAAATAATTATTTGAAAACACATTCACTTGAGTTTAAGTGACAATATTTTCGCCAGCATGGGTTACGAAAGTGTCATTACTATTTACCCATAGACATCAATGCTCATTTGTATTAATTGTAACTACAGATGCTAAGCCCATAAAAACCAAGGTGGTAAATAAACACAACTGACAGCGAGCAAACTCTTCTTTGAACCTACTGACAGGACATCAAGGACAAGATTATTTTTATTCAAAGCGAGCTGACCTCAGAAGCTGACTTTAGTTACCTTTTTTGTAAAGGACATCAATACAAAAGTTATTCTATTGCAAAGCAAGCTGACATCGAAAGCTGACTATAGATTTTTTTAAGTGAGCCAATTTTTTTATTGTTTGAATATACAAAGATGGCCTAGATATGGAAGCAAACTTTGGTTCTTTTTCACTGGTATTCATGGAAATTTCAAAAATAAATTGAAATAAGAATATTTGGAGAAAATAAAATCAAGTGATGAATTTGTGAAGGCCTGAAGAGAAGCAGATGATTTTGCAAAAAAGAAGAAAATAATCAACTGATAATTGAAGACAACTGCCATTCATGCAGGACATGAAGTACAAAATAACCAAGATTGAAATATATCCAGGTCTACTGTATGACAGTATCTCCTAAGTAAAAATCATCATTCGAAAACATATTTACTTGAGTGCATGTGACAATCTTTTTGCCAGCAAGTGTTATAAAAGTATAATTACTATTTACCCACAGACATCAATGCTCCTTTGTATTAATTATAAATACAGATGCCAAACATACAGAAGCCTGGGTGATGAATAAACACAACTAGCAGTGAGTAGTAAACTCCTTTTGTGAACTTATCAATAAGACATCAAAGACAAAGGTTATTTTTATTACAAAGCAAGCCAATCACAGAAGCCCTCTTTGGACATTCTGAAGCCAGTTTATGTTCTTTTTAAGGATATCGTGTCACATATCAGCTCTTTCAAAGTAACATAAAAGTAAGTGAAGACAACAAGCTTTGTAAATTTTTAACAAAAATAATTTATTTTCCTAGAAAATATGAAATAATATAAATATGTTAAACAAGACTTATGGTTTACAGAAATGATCCAAACTGTTTGTTCAAAATAGAAACATAAGTCCAGTAAAAGTTCTAAACACAGTCTGAAGTTCAATTCCAATCCAAACTGGTGGATGACCATGTCAAAGGCTAACAAAAAATTCCAGAATTTACACAATAAAGCAGTTTGTGTTGTTCTGTTCCAATTTAGAATATTTTCGGGAAAATGTCTTTGTCCAAATCAGTAATGTTGTTCTCCAGGAAAACAATTATTCAAAAAAAGCAGTAAAATTTACTCCGCTAACTATACATGTTCTACGCAGACATATGAACAGACAACTTTTTCTAGCACAAAAATACCTTTTTTACGGTATTACAAGTTGTATAACTCTGACTTTACGACTGTGTATGACTCTGGACTACAACTGTCAGTCTGTGACTCTGAACGTCTTACAAAATTACCTTGGTATATAAACGAAGCTAATACATTGTTTGAATTACACGTGCACGAGGATGCATGCAATTTCTTAATACTTCTGGACATTAGGAAAGCCTGACCAAGTATCAGCCAATCATTTTCATAGCTATTCCTGAATGTTTACTTGTAATGAATTTGTTATCATACACAGCATGTGCTCACATGAGTCACATTTACGACTCAAGTAAACACTGTTTTACAACAACATATTAGACATATTAAAATAATCATATTAATAATTATGTTTAATGAAATAAAATGAAATAAAAAGATTTGTACAAAATTCATTCCTTAACACATACTTTAACTACAGGGTCCTAACAATCAACACAAAGGTTATTTTATTGCAAAGATAGCTGACCTCGGAAGCTGACTATGGACTCTTTTAAGTGTGCTGATTTTTAAATTTTTATTGAATATACAAAGATGACCAAGATATGGAAGCTAACTTTGGGTCCTTTTCACTGGTATTCATGGGAATTTTAAAAAGATGGAACAATTTTTAAAGTTTCATAATATAGTACTTTATGCAAGTTTGGAGAGCATTTTCCAACATGTAATTTTTGAATGATTTAAAAGGTGTCCCACAACTTACGACTCAAAAATGACGTGTCCCAGAACATACAGTGCACAAAAAAAATTACTTTTAAAATTAATTTATGGTGTCCCAACAAATATGGTGTTTCAGTATATTTGGTAAATATGGTACTCTATCCATTTGTATAAAAAATGATGAACAAAATGGAATTAAGATTTTGTAGCCACATATAAGTAGCAATTCTTACAACAGGCCAAAGTGTAATAAGAACTATTTAAGCAATTCTATAAGAAATTTCTTGAACTACCACACAGGAGAAATTAGTTCTCCTAGCACAGATATAGAAAAATGGAAAGAACAGATATCATCACTTGATGAACATGGCATAATAAAATCCCGAAATTATCATGGGGGTAAAAATTACAATTGAAATAGTACATTTTAATAATTTGCCTAAAACATATTTGAACTTGCAAAGGCAATTTTTGATGAACATGTCTAAGTGTTAAAATATCCAAGAAACAGAGTATCCAGCATCAGCTTATGATGTAGTAGACAGACTGGTTCTAGGTTTTCAGCATTTCAGACTTTATTTAAAGAGGGTCATTATTATTTGTCACTATTATTACCAATCACTATTCCTTGCTTACTTTCAGGGATGCCAATTTCTCTTATAAAAGCTCATAATTCCATCCTACCATTATATGAAATAGTCTTGAAATCTGGAATGCTGAAAACCCAGAATCAGTTCGACTACTACAGGTATTGTATTGCTGCTATTATAATCTCTTTAATGAACTAGACAACTTAGTATAAATTACCAAATGAAATATAAATTGTTATATTCCAATTGATTAAAAGTATCAACGAACAAGAATACTATAGATACATTATTTCATCGACTCTTGTTGAACACTACTGTACAAGGGTACTTTTAAGGCATGGCTGACTAGACAGAACTGAACATTGGGTCTCTGGGGGTTTGATATTGGCACTTATATCCAACAAGCAATAGGTTTCACTTTTGTCCAACATAAAAACCATACATGGTTCAGAAAACCGTGTCTTTATTTGCATCATTGTGACCTAGACTCTGAAGCTATGTATAACCCAACAAATTTAGTGAATTTTATTTTCTATATCATCGATCTCTCAACAAAGTATGGAATCATAATCTAGTGTTAACTTTAGCCAGTTTACAAAAACTTTTTTCATTGTTTGCGCCACAGTGACATTGGCACCAGATGTTTCATCTCCAAAATCAAAAAGGTTTCCATCTTGCTCCATGTAAAAGATATCCAAAAGATTTAATTCAGGTATGCTGTCTAGAAATAAATTAATATGCAGAAACTGCTGCTGTCTTACAGTGGCCATTGAGTTTTGAACATTTAACACCAAATCAGTGTCTTTCTTATCTCACAAACAAGCCATCCACAAAGTTTGACCTAAAAAATTAGTGTTTCTATTATGATAAGACCAGGGGACCCACCTAATAAAGTTGTGAAAAAGTATGTGGTGGGATCAATATGTGCCAAAAATAGTCTTAGCAAATATTTGTGAAAATTTCTTTAAAATAGTGCTGGGTGGGTTTATGATTAAGTAGAGAATTATCATACTGTAGGATAAACATGTATGCCTAGAATAATTTTTTTTTCCCTCTGTTGAAAACACCTTTTATCACTATGACCTTGACCTTATGATCCCAAAATCATTAGATGTCCTCCTAACCACAAGTGCAAACCAATCACAAAATTTAATCAAGATACATGATCTAGAAGTGTCAGCTTGATATTTAACTTTTTTTGACCTCCAAATCAAAAGGTGTCTCTACCTCCAAGTGCAAACCATCCACAAAGTTTGGTAAAGGTATACGGTATAGAACTATTTATTCTGATCTTGACTGCCAACCTTTTTTCACCATATAATCAACATGCCCACCCTTCTCATGTGTGTGTGTGTGTGTGTGTGTGTGTGTGTGTGTGTGTGTGTGTGTGTTTAATACACACACACACGCATGTGCACACACGATGGTCATCCATAAAGTTTTATGAAATATCCATGATGCAGAACTAAAGTTATTATGTAGAAACCATTTTCCTTCTTTCAGTCTATGTGACCTTGACCTTTAGACTTCTTCCTTACCCCAAATGCAAGCCATCCACAAAACTTTGTCCGGGTCAATGATTTAGATCCAAAGTTACTGTTTAGAAACCAAGAGGAATGGACAAGGTGGAAAACATTAGGACTACCTCAGGGTAGATTTATACTGAAAAAGTTTATATAAATTTATTGTAGCAA
Organism: Potamilus streckersoni; assembly: GCA_016746295.1. Taxonomy (NCBI): domain Eukaryota; kingdom Metazoa; phylum Mollusca; class Bivalvia; order Unionida; family Unionidae; genus Potamilus; species Potamilus streckersoni. The sequence goes on along the minus strand of JAEAOA010000596.1, from coordinate 676,066 downwards.
ATCATTATAATATCACACTACTGGCACAATTACACTATGAGTGAAAAAGATGATTTTCATACTTACATCAGGATTGTCTGGGTCAACATATATCTGAAATGGTTTTAACAACGCTCTATAAGAAACTTCTAAAAACCGATTAATAAAAATATATTTGATAACACAAAAGGTAACTTCCTATAACAACACAGCTGCCAACCACAGAATACAAAAAATACTAACTGCTTGGGACAGAAATAATGATTTTCAGGAACAAAATATTGATTTTTAACTTTAATGCATATGTATCTATTCACAACATCGGTGGTTCTTTCCGCCATTTTTTAACACATGATAGGCTACGTATGGCGGCCAGTATTAATGGTGGAGGAAGAAACGGCGAAATCCGTGGAAAGAACCACTGACCCACGAGAAATTACTGACAAGCTTTCTCACATATCCACATTCAAATCTTAGATTCGAACTCACGCAGACAAAGGCAGTGATCTGTAATGGAGAGCACTTTAGACTACTCAGCCACTTTGTTATTATTCGAGTAAATGTAAATAACCAGTAAGAATTTCATTGTTCGGATCCAGTTGTTGTCCAGACTGATCTGTCAATTGCATATTTATTTCTGTTATCTGATATTCAACATTTAGCAGATAATAAATAACCTGGCATGGATTAATTTGCATGAGAGAACCAGGTGGAACTTCTGTTGAAAAACTATATATCATTTGTCTTGGACTACTTCAAGCTGAATAAGATAAAGATGTAACAGAGCAATTTATTAATATTATGTTTACATCAGTTATATTTACTGGCCTATCATCATCATACTTTATAGTTTGTTCTGCTACAGATCCATATTGCTTGTGAGTAAATCCTATCAGCAACGCCATACTTGTTGCTGATGAAAAATCCATTATAAAGTTATTTTTTAATGTTATTCTGGCATGTAATGTATTATAATTTGGTGTTAGCTCAAAACTGTCTGGAACTCCTCCATTTTTCATTATTAATTTGCATATCGTCTTATTTATATCAGTTATGATGTAGGCTTCTTGCAGAATTTTAAATGTTAACCAAGCGCCAGGATTAAGCTTAAGTTCATCGTTGATCCCAGTTTATATGTTAGCCACTGAATGCTATGCTATGCATAAAATTAGCCAAATCTCATACTGCTTTTCAGCATCAAGTTGTACTGGCGGAATATACTTTTACCAAAAAATTTGTGCTATCTTTATCAGATTGGCCAGAGTCTAGTAATAATATTGCTGACATTTATTATTATATTTTTATAAAATTAAGTCACGGTGTAAAATTTTAAATTCATCTGATTTAATAAATTTTCCAATCACAAATTATCAAGTATGTCAATAATTTCATTGTCAATTTCAGCACCAACATTTCCAGCTTCTTTAGATGATATCAATAACATCAATCTGCCTATCATTTCAGTAACTGATGCAAATATTCTACTTCCGGTTCCAGTTCTTGTTCTTTCTTCAATTTTGCAATCATTATCATAATAATCAAATTTTTTGAAAGTGTATCCTCCATCAGTATATTTATTATCTCTAAATTTACTGCATTTTTAAAAATACCAGAAATATGAGCATTTCTAGCTTTTTCATAAACTTCTTCAATATCAATAAAGGAAACTTTATCAATTTCTTTGTAAGCTGCTAAATATTTTTTATATCATTTAATTTGTTAATAAGATCTTGGAATTTAATTTCTTTCTATTTATGAATATTGTCAACATCTGAAATACTATTATCATCTATAAAATTACAGTATTCTGATTACATTATTTCTCCTTTTACCTCATTTTTATATTTTTACCGATATCTTTTATCTTCCTCGGTTGATCTTCTTAAATCTTCTTCAGTCTGAATTGGAGCTTCACACACACACACACACACACACACACACACACACACACACATATGTTCTTCCTGGTCTTTTATCCAATAAGTTTGCTTCAGTATTTAAGCCACTACTAACATAACTACTGTATCTATTATCTTTTAGATTATTAATAAAACTGATGCAAAGATCAGCGATAATTCCATGTCAATATAATTTAATGCTCTTATAGTAATTTTTATTTTATGAAACTACGAAATTGAGATGTTCCTTACTATCTTCTTTTAACTTGTCAATTTTTTTGTTGGCTTGAAAATCATCTTTTCTAACGTGTATTCTCACACCCTTAAAGCCATATTTGTTATTAAAATCTTCATAATCATCTCTTTTTTTGCTAGCTATATTTTTAAAATCATATTTAAATCTTTACTCTTCTTCCATAATGTCCCTCTCTCTCTCAATTTTTCTCTTCTAAGTTCTTCTTTATCTTCTAACCTTCTTTCAATTAGTCCAACTATTACTGCTTTTGCTAATCTTCGTTGAAGTTCCAGTGGATTATTTATCAGATGATTTAGTTCAGCTTGTCTATCAACAGGATTAACTATATATGCTACAAGTGTCTCAGCTAATCTTTTTTCTTCTTCAGATCTTTCAATAATTCTTGCAGCAGCTGCTTCTTATTGTTCTTTAAAAAAGTGATATGATGTGATTTTGATTTTTAAATAAGCTTTAACAACTTTTCAAACATATCACTATGATGTCTTCAGTGTGGCAGTTTATATTGATGACTAGCACTGGGGCATCATGTTGCAGACATATAGCATGATGTCCCCACCCAGTCACATTATCCTGACACCAGGCCGACCAGTCCTAACACTAACCTCTTAATGCTGAGTGCCAAGCGAGGATTCTGTTAGTACCATTTTTGTAAGTCTTCAGTATGACTCGACTGGGGATCGAACCCATGACCTCCTGCATCCGAGGCAGACGCTCTAACAACTAGGCCACAAGAGCGGTGAGTAAGTAATCCGGGTAAACCATTTTCCTATAATATTTTACGTTCTTCTTCTGATAGTAGTTTAGTTTCAGGTTGTTTTCTAAGTACGTGTCAAGTTTCAATAACTGGCTTAAGAGCTGAAGCTGTTGTTTCTGCAGCAACTATCTCTCCATGTCATGCTTGCTGCACTCACTGTTTAAATTCTACCCGAGATGTGCAAGTTTCTTTTAGATTCTTTATATGTTTTCTGTACATTTTTCGTTTGTCCATGATTATATACTATTTTTTATAAAAAGTACTGTAGGCATTTTCAATACAACATTGAAACATTTTACTTGTACTATTTGTTAATTTATCAAATAAAAAAAGTCATATTTATTTGCTGTTGCTTGATGATACAGTTTAGAAAATTTATCTTTTGTTACGTCGCCACAATGTTTGCGATATTTTTAATGTCAGCATGGTCGAGTCCTGGAAATAATATAAAACCAGTATTTTGCCAATTAAATCTATCGACATTATCAAAACCCTGAGTGAGATAAACATAATTACATTTCTTATTACATGATAGTGAAAAATATGATCTTATTTTACTCATTTCTTGTCGCTTAAGTGCTTGCTTAAGCATGGTTTATACACGGCAATATGTAACCAATTTGCTACCATTCCTGCAAATAGTACGCATTATTATGTACGAGATTAATACATCTGTTACCATCCAAACAAAACAGTCCCTGAGCTGTCACATGCAGCATCTTTGTTCAGTTATTCTTAGTTTGAAGCTGAGAGCAACAGCAAGCATAATTCTGTCGAAAAGAATGCTACAACATTTTCTTATTCATATATGCACATTTTCCTGATGTTCACACAAAGTACTTTACATACCGGAGCTGTTATTTCCCTGTTTGTCTTTTTCTATTCTGTGATTCATCAGGACATTAATATCCATTCCTTGCGCCAACCTGGAGTTTCTTTGTATACCAACAATGGCGTCACGCTCTTCCAGGAAACAGAGGTCAGTCCCATACAACTTGGACAATCCTTTTAACTGGACTACCCTTCATTTAAAGAGGAAACTTGAATCTATAGGCATTAAAGTGTCTGCAGCACACCTTGAGACAGCTATATATTGATAATGCACCTTCTGCGGTTTCACGGCCTGCTGATCGACTACAAGAAAGGAACAACTCAACTCCAACGCAACCCGGTGTAAGGCAGTCTGAAGATGAAGTATCCGTCCATCCACATCCAAATCCACCTTCACGTCACCATCGGGCAACCATTGTTCATGCGGATAATGAACAGACATTGGATCCAGCGGGAGTCATTGTAGCGGAAACGGTGGTACAAAGTAATATACCGGAAGTAGAAACTACGTTCAACATGGCCGCCACCAACATGAACACCTTGTCTCCGGCAAATATAATGACATCAATTAATTTCATTCAGCGATCCATCGTCGAACTGAATTCCATCACTGACATCAGGCTTTTTCTCTGACGTTTCCGTTAGCCGACTTGACACCTCTCGCAACATTGCCGGTAGTCCAGCCATCGATGTCGCTCAATGATCTGATGCAAACCACAGGAGTTTCGCCGGAAATCCTACCAGCAATCGACGTGATATCCGAAAGCCAGAGGAGGCAGATACTCGAGGGTAAGCACATCAATCTTGCAACACTTTTGCTACCTCACATAGAATCAGATGTCAAATCTAGATGACAAGGTTGGAAAGAACGATCCCCGATTGCTTAAACGTCTGACCCTCAGTGAATTCATAACGGCCTTCTGTAATTTAAACGGATCATCTGCTCAGTTTACCCCAACAGACACCATGAATTGGACATGTACGAGGCTGACATAATAAAAATCGCCAATGCTTATGGAGACATTTTCTATGACTATCATAATGTGTACTCCACTCAGGCTGCTATTGCCCTGCGTGATTACAAAATAAAAGTAAACTGGGCTCTCAGGGATCAAGCTGCTCTTCAGCTATTGATTGAAGGCCAAAAAACAATGACATGCCACATCTGCAGTTCGGTTACTCACCCAACGGACTTCTGCCCACAAAAAAATAAGTACTACTGTACCCTTTGTAAACATAGCGAACAAAAAAAATTTGGATAGTGACAAATATGGCCAACCAAGACAGATGATGGATGGAAGAGAACTGTGCAATAATTTTAACTCCACATGTGGTTGTCGCTGAACTGGTTGCCAATTCTTACATATTTGCAATCAGTGCTGGGCCAAAACACATGGAGCAGCTGCCTGCCCAAACAACGCAGTACACTCAATTTCCAGCACTCTTGCACACAACAACCCTCGAAAATTGGTGCCTGATAAGACACAACAAATCTGACAAAATTTCTTGCCACATGCTACCACCCCCATTGACATTGACAGATTGCAGCTTGAACTTCTTCATCATCCAGATCAGAACTTTGTTCAGTATTTGTCTTCTGGATTCAGACGTGGTTTTGACACCATGGTGCAAAAAACTCAATTACCTACAAAAGAGTGTAAAAACTTGCTTTCTGCTTCAAAACAACTAAATATTGTGGATCAATTATTGGCAAAGGAATGTGCAAAGGGTTTCATGCTTGGTCCTTTTCCATCACCACCATTTCCTAATTATAGAGTCAGTCCTATCGGCATAGCAGAAGGTAAATATTTGAAAAAGAAGAGACTTATCATTGACTTGTCCTCCCCCCATGACGATCACTCTCATGCAAGTATAAATAACCTTATTGACAAAGATCAATGCTCCCTAAGCTATGTCAAAATTGATGATGCCATTCGAATCATCCAGAGTTATGGAAAGGGAGCTATTATGTGCAAAGCCGACATATCAGATGCTTTCAAACAGATTCCCATCACTCCTTCACAATGGCACCTATTCTGAGTAAAATGGAGAGGATCTTACTATCTTTGTGTTCACCTACCATTTGGGTCACGTTCAAGTCCAAAATTATTCAATACTTTATCTCTGGCAATTTGTTGGATAGCCATACATAATTATGGTATTGGTGTTATTTTGCACCTCCTTGATGACTTTCTTACAATCGATCCTCCATCAGCGTGTGGTGAGAGAACCATGGCTTTGTTGACTTCAATTTTCAACAGATTGAAGATTCCCACAACTCCAAATAAGAACATTGGCCCATGTATAGTTATTGAATATTTGGGAATCATCCTGGACTCAGAACAAATGCAAGCACGATTACCACGGGATAAAGTAGTGCGTATTGTAAACTACATTGAACACTTTCTTGACAGGCGAAATGTCTGCAAGCGAGAACTGCTACAGTTACTGGGCCACTTAAATTTTGCTACCCGTGTTATCCTGCCAGGACGTGCATTTGACTCATACCTGATACGACTATCTACCACAGTCAGGGAGCTTGACCATTACATACACTTGGATACAAATTGCAGAGAAGAACTATACATGTGGCATGAATTCTTGACTAAATGGAATGGGATCTCCAAGTTTCTTGACAACAAGTCCACATCATCAGATGATCTTGAGTTATACACAGATGCATCTTCCACAGTAGGATATGGGGGGTACTACAAAACTAGCTGGTTTGCAGCTGCATGGTCTGACGATCATAAAATGCTTTTTACTGTGACTGCTATTATTTGGGGGACTGAATGGGCAGGCAAACGCATAAAATTTATATGTGATAATATGGCCACAGTGAATATACTTCAAAATGGGAGATTGAAATGTATGCATATAATGAAATTGATGCATAAACTTACATGGTGTGCAGCTTCTACCAACTTTTATTTTTCTGCCAAACACATTCCTGGAATTGTTAATAATAAAGCTGATGCCTTGTCCAGACTTCAATTTCAGAAATTTCACACACTGGCTCCAGATGCAGATCTACAACCCTGCAAATGCCCAACACCCTCAGAAGGCTTGTGGACCTGGATAAAGAGGTAGATATTTTATGGAACCAGGCTTTAAGCCCTGCCACAAAGATTGCTTATAACACTGCATTCAATGCATTTAGGACCTTCATGTTGATGTGCGGCTTTTCCTCGAACATGCAAGTTCTGCCATATATTACAGAAGACACTTTGATCTACTTTGTGACACACTGCGCAAGATTCCTCAACTTGAAGCATTCTTCTATAAAATTGTACTTATGTGGCATTAGATTCAAGTACATGCAGGCCGGTATACAATCTCTGTTCACAGACAGAAACAATCTGCCTCGTCTTGCCACCATCCTCCAGGCCATCAAAAAAACCCATGGTTCATCTGCAAAACTGCGCCAGCCTATTACATACAATATCCTGACAAGTATTTGTACAACTCTGCGAGGAGGAGTATTCGACACACACACAGATTTGCTATTATTGACCGCCTGTGTGGTTGCTTTTTTCGGATTTTTGAGATGTGGTGAATTCACTGTTCAGGATTACTTCGATCCAACTATCCATCTATGTGTTGGCGTTGTCCAATTCCACATGGAGACTGCTTTTCTGAAGTTGAAATCATCAAAAAATGACCCTTTTCGTAAGGGAGTGACTGTTCAGTTGCATGCCACAGGTTGTGCTATATGTCCATACTCTGCTATGAAGACTTTCATGCAATTCAGGAGACTTTCATTACCCCAGCCATATGACCCACTATTCATTACGGTTACAGGTCAAGCCTTATCAAGAGTTGTGTTCCTTAATCACATGCGGTGTGTCTACTACAAGATGGGAATAGACACTTCCAGGTACAGTGGCCATTCATTTCGTATTGGGGCAGCTACTTCAGCAGCGGAAGCCTGGCTGGAAGACCATATAATCAAAGTTCTAGGCCGGTGGTCTTCCGAATGCTACACAAAATACATTCACACACCTCACAGTACTATTCAGGCAGCTCAGAGGGCCATGGCCATGGATGCAGATAGCAGTACACAGCGACCATGATCATCCTACATTCAACATACAAGGACAATCCTGCCATCCTGTGTGCATTTTTCTTATTCTGGTTCTACATATTCTGTTCTATGGGATGCAAGTGTTGTGCTTCCAGTTTCAATAGCCATTCATAGTGGTCTATATTCATTACATGTGCATAATACCAGCATTCATTGTGTGGCTGTTGTGCTAAATATTCATTATGTGTGGAGTTCTGCACGCGTGTCATATACCAATGTGCTTAATGTGGCAGTTGTGCATTTATTGTTTTCAATGCCATATGTGCTTGTGGTTTAATTCAAGGAGGTGTTTGTGCATTCTCATGGTATTCTTCTACTCATTTCATGGATGTGATCTTCTAGATTCTCATCAAAGTTGCAGGTGGTACAGTTATACAGGGAGCTACTCCCAGACATTCGATCCAGACTTGACATTTTCATATATCATTGACCTGTCGCTTTTCACGTGGCATTGTAGTGATAACATGAGGTTCCTTACCATTCTTGATTTATTCCTATATTTATACTTTCTTTATATTATTGTAGATATGCTGCTGTTGTATCTAGAAATATTTAACTTCATTGAACACTGGTGGCTTCCCCAACTTATTACATTCTTGTGGGGACAACATCTGCTGCGCATATGTTCTCTTTGGGCATTCACTTCATTCAAATTCAGTTTATTCACCCAAGAACCTAATGTCAGCAATATATGGCTTATTCAAACTAAACCCTTTGAGTGAAGTCCACACATCTGCCGCCGTCATCCCAACCTTTGTTGGACAACCCAGTCATTGCTGGGCTCCTTCAGTTTCTGCTGAAGAAACTTTACTCAAAGGTTATCCATAACATTCTGTCAGGGAATTTCACAGACCATCTGCGACCTCTGTACAACCATGTTGTGCCATTCAGTAGCCATTGAATCACTCACTGACAGAATTATTATTATTATTATTATTATTATTATTATTATTATTATTATTATTATTATGACTTTATTTAAAGAGGGTAACTCAATTAGCTAAGAACTAATCTACCTTGAGGCCCTCATTCAAAGGAATTTATTTATTTTTGCTGCATCTCTGAAACCATTGTATATACTGGGTTTGGAAAGAGGAAATAGAGTGGGCATTTCTAATCTCAACTGGAATACTATTCCAGAGCACACTTCCAGAGTATTGGAAACTTTTTTTAAATAATTCCTTATTTGGTTTGGAAATTTTGTAATGTTTGGTAGACATTGATCGCAGGTGGGGAGTATTTCCAGGTTGCCTATACTTGAATAGTGATTGTAAATATTCAGGAGCACTATTATTATAGAATGAAACAAAACAGTTTTATCAGTAGCAGCAGACAGTCCCCCAAGGCAAACTGATAATTTTAAATAAAAACTTAACTGGATCTGTGTTTTTGTTGTGTATAAACTTGCTGTTTAGTGGAATATCATAAAAAATAACTATTTTATGTTCGGACGAATCAAGATGATTAACTGGAACAAGTTCTTCTGGTTGTTTGATAATAAAAAATCTTCACCAGCCTCAACATCATCACAAAGCTTATTATATATTTACTAAGTAGCTCATATTTTTCTTGTTGTTGATTAATTTTGTAAATATAAACATGATTATAGTTAAAATTATCTCCAATTTTTCTGATCAATTCTTCCAACAATAAGATAATGACAATCTGGAAGCTTGTTTTCATGTTTATGTTTCACCAACTGCTCTGTATCAAAGTTTAATATTAACGATTTTGCCATTATTGTTATACAATTTTATGTTATATAAAAAAAAATTGACGATAAATAAATAATGAGCTATCCCTTTCCCTCATAGAGAGTATGGCTTTTCAACCCTTTGATATGCATGTGGCTATGTTACCCAGTGCATTGCGCTATAAACAGTTGAATTATGTTGATAATAACAAACTTGATAAAACGGGTGTGACAGTTACAGGTAATATTAACACATTGAGTAAAAAAAAAATTATTGGGTTAGAAACTGTATATCATTGAATCCATTTTTTTAATAATATGTGGTGTTTGTGTTTCTCTTGCAACAGCATGTAAAAAAAATTGAGCCTTGACTTGTGACTAAAAAAAATGCTTGTAAAACAGCAAGTACCACCTATAAAAAAATTACTTGATTATGATACTATTTAATATGAATTTTGTATTACTGATAGTATGTTAACAGATATTTTACCAACGAGAGTCAGCAGATATGAAAAAAGATTATCATAAAATATGGCTTACCACATTAGCAGATGTTTAATTTTGAACAGCTTTAGAAATATCATTCATCAACTATATTGTCAATAAATGTCATTGGATCATCTGCCCAACCTTATCTCTTAAAAATTTGAGGAGGGGTTGAGGGTTATGGTCTAGATTCCTCTTTGGGTTTAAAAATTTCATCATTTTCTGCGATAAAGATTTGGAGTAGTGTGGTTTTTTGAAGGAGAGGGTGTCTTTTAGGTGATAAAAAAAGTCAGAAATATTTATTTTAGAGGGGGTGGGGGTTCTGGCCTAGAATCCCTTTTTTGGTTTTAAAACCTCAACTACTTATACTACTATGGCATCCAAAGTGCAGCTGCTCATCAAATTATATCTGCAGAAAAATGAATTTGCAACTCAATGATCATATGCATCCTCATCAGCAGAATGCATGTGAACAATTATAGTTTACTCAGCTCAGCATTAGCTCAATGACTTTTCACAACATCTTGAAAAGTATATACACTTACCTAATTTTGAACATCATCTGCATCACCTAGTTTTCTATAAACTAATTTACATTTCTGTTTCATGATTGTTTGTGATATAACTTGTCTAATGAGTTGATAATGGTTATTTACCTGTGGCATACAACACCTCACATAATTTCTTAGTTCTGTATCAAAAATGAACTCTTCCATAACTCCAGGGCCATAATGGCTGATTACATGTAAAATACAACTCTTTTCAGGATATATCAAACATATCCTGGACATTGATACAAATGATGCTTAAATTGTTCATGCACAAAACAAAGATGACAAGTTGAGCTACATTACGAGAGATTCTTGAGAAAATTCAATCAGCTTTAGTCTTGGACATGACATTCGTGATGCTCAGCTAAATGAACTGTAACAGCAATATCATCAACTTTAATCATGCATCCTGTTTTCATATTCTAAGCAAATTCTGTAACCCAACTATTGTTTTTGTTTTTAGTGTCATATTTCTTTTGAACAGTTCTTCTTTCCTTTGCTGTATTTGGTATTCAGTCTCTGGTGATATTCAGATATCTAAATACCTCAACATGCTGACTGCTGGGAACTGGATGCTCGACGAACATAGATGCAGATGAATCTTCTTTTGGAGCTGTAAGCATCTAGTAACTGCAGATTAAACATGAGTTTTGTCTTCTCATATCACCCAGATGAGTGGTCATCAGAAAAAAAAACTCCATTGGTTTTTTTTAAAATTAGTTTGTAATAATTCTTTTTTGCTATCATAAAACTGATGACATTTGTAGACATGCTCCCAGGATTTTATCATACAGTGGGATTTCCAACTTTGTTATAAAATGTGAAAGGGTAGGAATAAAAATGGAAGGAGGAAATGGCCATCATTCAACATTTACATGACACTTCACTATCCTTATCTCTTTCTTTCTGCTCCACTGTAAGACCCCAACTGAAATCAAAATTCTTAAAAGATGTTGCCACTCAGCTGTACAAGTATGAATCTGTTTCTGAGCTGAATCAGTTCCTTGTGTGTATGAATATTGTTCTGTACTGAGAAACAACATTCAGTCATATATCTGAAGGGGCATTAGCAAGCTTAGCCACCTGGAACAAGTTTGAAAACTGTCATTTTTGGTTATGTGCAATTTTAAACAGCTAACAGATACTTCAGCTCCAAAATAAAAATTTTCAAAGTTAAACTTTCTTAAATTAGCACTCTACTGACTACAAGGCCAAATTTACTATTCCATAGTCTACTTATTCAAACAGAGGTATTTTCATATGTGCCAAACTCAAGAGAGGTATAAGTGTCATTATTGCTATTATAAATAGTAAAAAAGAGCAATTATGGTGTAAAAGAGGGCACAACCCACTATTGTAGTGGTCTACCTCCCTAAAGGGAGGGTGCAGCCCGCTATCATGGAACTTAGCCTCCCTAATCGGAGGGCACAACCCACTATTGCAGTACTCTACCTCCCAATGGGAGGAAGCAATCTGCAACCAATGGCATGCATGCTAAAAGAGACATGAGACATGTTTGTTGTCTATCTACATGGCAAAGTCGATCTACTTCTCAAATGTCTAGACCCTCCTTTGTGAGGGGCTTTACTAGGCACAAAAGATATTTGTGACAACAAGTGAGACCTGGAAGAAATTCTTTTCAGAGAATTCTTAACAAAACCGGAAAAAAAAGGTTTTGCCAGCCTTGATACGAGACCAAAGTCACAAGAAGTGTTTCTGTGTGCAAGTTTTGAACACACACAGACAGATGAGGTGGCAGTGATCCGTGATGCTGAGCACTTTAGACCACTTGGCCACTCAGGGCCCCTGAGTGCACTTTGAGCACTTATGGATAAGTAATGATACTATTTAACTTGCAATTTAAACATTCAATGTTTATAGCATCTGGTCAAGTTGCAATGTAAAGTATCTGATGGTCACTAGAATCGTGTAATTTCAGGTTAAAGTCACACTTATAACAAAGAAGATTTAAATTATTTTGAGGCAAAGACAAAAAAAAGATATCTTTGTTGAATATGATACAAATACACAATCAGTCATTTAATTAATAATTTATTAATTAATAAAAAAGCTATTAAGAAAATTTGTGTATTTATTAATGTAAATGCAGGTAGATATTTAATGAACATTTAAGTCAAACAACAGCAAAATCTGAAACTAAAAATTTTATGGAAAAGTACATTGCAGGTAATAGCTATATATTCAAACCTGTTAGTATTTTCAGGAGTTACTTCAGCACATGACAAATGCTCATTGCAATAATGTAAAGTTCCAGGTACAGGGCTGACAATAAAGATGATGATGCAAAATTCTTGAAACATATAACTATGACTGTTTTCTTTAGTACTGCTAGTGCATTATATAATACGAATTTCCCTTGTCCATTTTCAAATCTTGATAATAAAGTATTGTTTAATAAATATCAATCTGCTCACTTAAGAGTTCAGTTCTATCAAAGTACAAAAGTCTTGATCTGTGAGAAGCTTACCAATTTGCACAAGAAAAAAATCCTGTATAGTGACAACTTAGTGGACTTATTATTGAGTAGGAACACAGAGCACAAGCTTGCAAGCAAATGATAAGAGTTGATTGTTTGCCCTCTTGCCAATGTTTAATTGCACACTTTAAAATTGAAATGTGAAAAAAAGTTGCAAGGGCAGAACCTGGGAAAAAAAACTTTGTAACAGGTAACAGTGTACAAAAATTTGTGAATGTGTGAAATATGTGAATTAAATGCAAATACTTTAAAATGACTGTCAGCCACTAAATTGTCACACAATGAATACAATTTAAACATCAATAATTCAGTTAAAATCTACTTACCCCAAGATTGAGTGTTTTTAACTGTAAAAAATATTTTAAAGTATTAAATAAGAAACAATCAATTTTGAATACATTCTCCTAATATAAGAAAACAAGGTTGCAGCAGCAATATAGTGGATTATGATAAAAGTTTTGCTGATTAAGTTTGGTGATTAGCAGAGAATATTAATGTTCCATGTGTGTCACAAGATCCATCCTTTATGCATTTCCTAGATTAGATTACTAGATTTTCAATCATGAATCAATACAAAGATAAGATGCTTGAGGAATCAAAGAGTGCAATGATAGGTTTTATGTATAAGGGCACAATTTATCACTGGGGATCATCTGAAACTCGTAAACAAAATGTTAAATTGCTTATATTTGTAAAAAGAGCAACTTCTCTGCCCTAAAAGTGATAGTCATTTTCACCACTAGTTTGGACCCTCAGCCTCAAAATGATATAGTCTGTACAAGCTTGACAACTTTCCTGTACACAAGATCACTGCACAAGTTCCTCTGGTCTTTCGTGCTGACATATATATCTGAACCTACAAAGTGGTGGCTATCAAAGATAATTATGAAATGGCAAATCAAAACTGTCAAAAAATTATGAATCTTGACCTAAAATATATAAACTGAATAATCAAAATTGCTCATAACGGTGTTGATTTCTTTGATGTTTCTAATTATAGCAATGGGCATGGTATAGGCTGTCTTGGATGCATGAGTTTTACCAATTTTGGAAAATAATGTGCATATTTAGTTCACTCTCTATTTGACTATCCTGTACAGTATAAATTTGCAGTAAGGTTTCCCCAGTGAAGGGTTAAAGGTAAACACTATAAAGAACACTCCTTTCTGCTCATAACACTTTTCATTTCCATGTTGGAATAGTTCTCAAATTTACTTAAGATATATCATGCATGTCATCAATACATGTTCATGACTGGTTCTAGAAAACATTAGAAAGGGCAAGGGTGGGGTGGGTAAAAGGAATCCAAGGGTCAAAACTGGTCATCATCCTGGCATGATATCACGAGTGTCAAATAAGTAGCACAGCATAGTGGTTTTAAGTCACGTATTGCTCAATGGCTTCTGCGACTGCTTACAATCCCAGGCATGGATTGCAGTCCCTTTAAGAGGGCGCTTGGCCTCAGAGTTGGGCCTTTTCCTGATTCCTGACTGGATTAGAAACCCTAAAATGACCTTAATTATTCTCAAAGTGCATGCCACTACAACTGGATGCCAAATGGCAGACAATGCAACAGCCCATGCCCTAACCACCCCAGCCCCTGCTGCTCCAAAACCACCAAAGAAGCCCACCAAGCCAAAGACACCATCCAGCCACTTCAACACGGTGCAAGCCTCCACCAGCCGTACCTCCCATGATGTTGGTTCTCCTTGCCATTGTTCCAAGTATCCCAAAAAGGCTTCCCCAATTAATTCTGTGTCATAATATACATTTATATATATACTACAATATTGCTCATCAAACAAAAAAAGCCTAATTTGCATCCTTGCTGCAGTCAATGCTGGCAAGTTCCAGTGACAGTGAAAGGAGGGCAAAACTACTGCTTCATTAAAAAAACACATCTGCTGCCTATAAAAGATAGGTGACTGCTGATTACAAGACATTACAAATTCAAGTAAATTTACCAGTAAGGGGTAATGAGAATGGTCATTGTGAACTATGAACAGTCGAGTGAAACTTATCTTTGCTATCCAAGGTTCCAATATGTTAAACCTATCTACACCTTGGTGGATCAAGCAGATATTTCTGTGCTTCAAGTCTGTGGCAGTGGCAGCAAGCCAGAGCATAAGGTCGAAATTAGTTGCTCAAATTTGAACACTCTTCATACATGATCAAATCAAGGAGAGCACACAACTTAAATGGGCTAATAAATAAGCAATTTTCCAATGCCAATCGGTGTTTGTACAAATACACTTCTAATGGCTTCTCTCTGGTAGGAAGTCATACTTTCGATGTTAAGCTTAAAAAGTATCATTTTGAAGTCAACTGCCTACCCTATTTTTGCCTATGTACAATGCACCGCTGTTACACACTATTGGTTAGTTGGCATTACATACTATGGAAGGCAAATCATGAAATCCAATAGATGTTGCTAGGACAAAACACTAAAATATCTGCTCAATCTACCAAGGTGTAGATTGGGTTAACATATCGGAACCTAGGAGAGTGAAGACGGGTGATCATTAAGTTTAACTATACTTTAAATCCTAATCATACACCATCCAAAAAGCCGTTATTCAATAAAGGTAAGATGCCACCCCTTATAACCCTGCTTGCTATACTTCAGCAGAGATCTAGCCAATTCCTCATCACCACCTCCTGAATCAGTTTTCCTTCATGGGGGGGAGAGACTACTCTAGAATCTACTTTTACCCTTCTGTACTTTCTCTCTCTCTCCTGATTTTATGGTAGTATTAACAACCTTCTAAATTTTCCCTTTGAATTTATGAACCAGTTCTCATATAAGAAAGGCTCATCATATATTTTTGATCTGGACTTTTGATGAAGACATGTAGTCTTGAACTAAATTTACTGTGCAGAAACCATTATTTCTTATGAGACTTATCATGATGGTAATATTCAAAGCCATCCACAAAGTTTGGACAAAGAACTCTAAAACAAAGGTTGTTCTACCTAAACCAATTTTTTTCTGTGAGCTAAAATGACTTTAATCCTCAACCGCAAAATCAATAGGCTTCTTCCATACCCCAAGTGCAAACTCGCCACAAGATATGAAGTCTACAACAATGTTATTATGCAAAAACAGTTTTTCTTCTTTCACTGACAGTGATCATGGCCTTTTACCTTTTGACCTCAACTCAATAGGCTTCATCCACAAACTTTGGTGAAAATGTATTGTTGAGTACTACAATTTTTGTGCTGGAACCATTTTTCTTCTTTCAGTCACAGTGACCATGACTGATCATTTAAACCAAAATCAACTGGTCTATCTCATACATCAAGTTTTCAAGCCATCCACAATAATTGGTCCTGGTATGTAATATAGAACTCATTGTGCAGGAACTATTTCTTCCAGGCAATAATGACTTTTGGATCACAAAGTCAATAGAAATCTTTCTTACCCAACATGCATGTCATCCACAATCTTTGGTGAAGGTACACCACTCCCTCAATAACTCGCGGACATCGGGGTCCAAAAACATCGACCGCGACATAAGCAAGGGTGTGAGTTATCGAGGGACCTATAACAAACAACAAAACTAACAAAGGGATCGATGTATAGGCAAAAAAGGGTGGGGTTGGCTTGGCATGTTACAGTGTTGAATACTCAATTAATAAACATGCTAAGATTAACAGTGAATAAATATCTCTTCATATCGGTATATATTATTCTTTTCCTCAGAGTAACATTAATTTCAGGATAACTTGCAGTATATTGATCATCAAAACATTATTCCATGTGGTTTCCATTCGCTTAGCACATGTACGACTTCACATTGTGTACAACGTCCCTAAATTTTGCTGTGAATGGTATACATTCTAGTTTTATTGTTTGATCCAAAGTAGACTTTTTAAATACAAAAGATCAACACATTTCGAAAATACAATGTCGATTGAACAATGTGTAGATTTTAATTGCGGTAGAAGTAAAATGGAAGAAAAAAATAAATTCACAAAAGTTAACCATTACCAACATGAATTTAATGGGTCTAAAAATTTAAAACAACATAAATTAGAACACAATAACACTTGTGGTTTGTGACACATTGCTGCGTGAACCATGCATACACAGATTCATCTAATTCATTATTGCTTGCAGTCCGTTCTCGTTTTCGTTTCATCCCTTCATCTGAATCAACATCATGTGAGTAATTTCAAAGTTTTGGCTCATCCTTAAGCCAACCTCTAAATGTCAACTCAGCAATTTTTAGTTTATGGAAATTTTTGATCTCGCTTTGTCATTATGAGCACTATCCATGATGCACAGCTTTTCAGTAACTGAGTACGCATTTCGCTTAATTCCTTTGCTCTCCATGGTCACATTTACAAATAATTATGATACATTTAAGGCTGTCAAAAATCACAAAAAAAAAACAACCCGGGTACCCGTTGCAAATTTTAACGTGTACCCGTTAGCACATGAATGACATGTACAACCGTAGACCAACTAATTGATATCTCCATTTCTTTAATATTTTTTTTTATGGCAATAGAGGCTAACCGTGTACTACTCGGTCCGATTCGTTCACACTGACGTAGCTGCAAATTGTCTGACCGCACGCTGTTAATTAATAAATTTATATAGAATGACCTTTGTACACAGATGGTAGGTATAATCCAACTTTTAATGATCACTGTGATCAGCCGCATTATAAGCTTTAGAACACTCGCATTTTTTAAAGTATAAGTCCTTGTTAGAACAGACCACATTTATTTATCTGCTTTTGACAGCAGATTTGAATTACCCACGCATGCATGCCCCAGTTATACCACGTGACCACGCAGTTGCATAAATGTTATTTTTTTGGATTATAATTCTTAAGATAGTTATGGTAAAAATGTAGTATCGCAAATAGAAATATCGGTATATGTATGATGGCTAACTTTCGAAATTCACAGAGCTAGTCGACTAGAAAAATAACGAGCAAAGATTACTTTGAGGCATTATGAAGATTTCAAGGTGTCTAGGTGATGATTGTTCATAATATACATTGTGGGATTTCTCTGACATGTTTGTTCGGAAATCAAAGGTATCCATCTGGATTTCATTAAAAGAGCACTCAATGTACGGATCATTTAGCACCCACATTCAATAGTTATTGTCTATAAAGAGGTTTATTACCTGTAGAACAAATGTTTAAACCTTGGTATATAATGCCTCCGGGATAACAGTCCGGTTGCACAACGCTAATGAATTTTATTAATCAAAACAGATGGTCTGGTCTGAAGTATTGTTTATTTATATTAAGTGGAGATCTGGTTTCTAATTAAAGCCATAGATGTCACACCTATTTGAAGTGGATGGTGAGTGGCGATTTTTTTAAAAATTTTTTTACGGGTACCCGCATTTACACTTCAAAACCCGGGTCTTTCTATATGGTCAGGTACCGATGACAGCCATAGATACATTACTGATATTATATACTTTAATGATGTTAATACATAAAATGTGAAAACATTTTCGATTGGTGAAGTAAAATTAAATTTGATAACGGTAACGAATACAAGAATGTATGCTCCTATTGGCATACCTTTGAACTTTCTTCTATTATACTTACCTTGTTTGATTTGATACAAAATACATATTCAAAGTGATAAAACAAACCAGTCTCTTTTAATTGATTCTTTTATTGTAACAAACACTTCCCCACCCTGTTGATCAAAACAAAGCCAGCATGTAATTAGGTTTTCACAGAAGTACTCATCTGTTTGATGTGATGGTTGACTCTTTTCATGTTTTCATATAAGAGAATAGGTATGTTGGGATTATAGGGTTGAGACAAAATTAAAGGATTATAATGTGAATTTCACCTAGCTAGACATTTAATTAGTGTCTATTTCATTCTCTGTTGCCACATGTTAGCATTTACCAGAATTTTTCATTGAGCGCTGTTTATTTACAATTTACAGTGTATTAACAACTATTTCTCTATTTAAAAAAAACATAATATGTGATATCTTTTTAGAAATTGCAAATTTCACAATATGGATTCTATCTTTAGCGGCAATAATCACCATTTTTGATGATAAAAATGAGTTATATATCAAGGAATAATTTACCAATTTACCATTTCTTATCATGACTTTTTTCACGTTTAACACATTAAAAAATATATTTTCTTTGAAAAAAATCGAGAGCCATGCCGGACACCGAGTTATAAGCGGGTTCGTGAGTTATTGAGGGAGTAGTGTACTTGGTCAAGAACTAAAATTTGCATGCAGAAGTTATTTTTCTTCTTTAACTCAGAGTGACCATGATCTTTTTAACCTTGTGATCCTAAAATCAACAGGCTTCTTCCTTATTCACTTTGCAAGCTATCCACAAATCCTTTTCCATGTCCATTGTTAGTACTTATGTTACTTTGCAGAAACCATTTTTCTTTATCAGACACAGTAACCTTAACCTTGGACCAAGTTAGCCCAAAAATGATACATGTCTTCTTACACTGATTTCAAATCATATATGAAGTTTGTTTCATGTCTGAGATGTAGAACTCATGTTATTGTGAGGAAACCATTTTTCTTTTTTCAGTTAGTGACCTTGATCTTTAACCAGCTGAACCTAGGATCAAAAAGATACTTCCTTTCATCAAATTAAAGCCACCCACGAAGTTTGGTAAGCATAGATGTTGTTAGCTTGAGTTACTTAACTGAACTGGTAAAAGCTGGGGATAGACAAACTGACAGACAATATCATGACTTAATTTGCTTCATGTTATGGCAGGCTTATCAAAAATGAGTAATGCATATACAACTGTGCTTGCTGATGTACACAATGAATATTTGATGTTGGGCTACAAGCTGTATATTCCATATTTCTCTAATTAGGCATTATTAGGTGTATGTCAAAAAATGTTAAATGTGGAAGGGTATATTAATCATAGAGTGATTTTTGGACTCTAGATTTGTTTTCCTCTTGAAAAAAGTGATAAATAACCCTTGGGCAGAAAATTTCTTGGGGTGGTGAGGTGCAGTCTAATCTCTCTAGTGCAATTTGTTTCGTACTGGAGGTAAATGGCTCAAACCCCAAGAAAAATTGCTCAAGAGTATTTTTTTCTGTTGGAATAAAATAGCATGAAGATTTCCACCCAACAAATAAACTAGTTCTAAAGCTTGTTTTCATGGTGAAAATCCCTCTGGAGTACAAAATTGCCTTTTTGACACCCATTCTATCCCATCTTTAATCTTTCGTATAATATACACTTACTTTAGGAGTGATAATTAAAGGAAGACAACTTCTAGCAAGTGTTTTTTGCTATAATTTTGCCTGTTACTAAAATGCATTTCTTGCAATCTAAGTGTTAGCATTATTATTCATTTCAATGCAATATACTTCCAACACTTACATATTTCTTATCTAGTGCATCAAAGCATCCTTTGACCCATTTGATGACCTGGCAAGCTCCAGGACATGAACTGTCATCTCTAAGAATCTTCAGATTGAGATCTGTAAAATAACACAAAAATGCATTTGATGCATTATTTGGTTGCTTGTTAAATTCAAATACAAAGAGAATCAGAAAAATTACTTCTGTTTTTCTTCTCAAGTCATTCATTCATTACATTTATCAGGGATATTTCCATGTTTGTTGGGAACAGTGACTGGGCCAATCATTTGGGAAAAAAATATAACTGATATAGAGCACATTTGTAAATAGAAATAACTGTCTTAAATGAAAAATTATCCCATATTTTGATTATCTTATCTTGGGTTCTAATAACTCATTGCATTGGTACTGAATTAAGGCTTTTTTGGCAAAGGCATCCCCCTCTTGCTTCCCTATTTGTCTAATAGAGGTGTGCTTATGCCTGCTTTGCCACAATACATATCACAATAATGGGGTGTTAATATAACAAATATGACAAATTATATCATACGGTTAGCAGTTGATACATAACATACAGGAGTAATGATATAATGTGTATCATGATATACAGCTTCCTACACTCCCTATTTTTCTTTGCCTTTTACAATTATGTTGCTGTTTTAAGTGTGCAGTAAAGTTACTACCGTAGTAGTTTTATCTGAATATATCAAGATTGTTTTACAGATTCTGTATTTGATTTTGTTATTCCAGGCAGCAGCCTTAAGTATATAGTTTTGGCATTTGGATTTAAGATTTCTTCTGCTATTTTGTTCTTAGCAAAGATTTTCATGCTGATATTAAATCTATTGGCTATCTTTCATACCGAAGTTTATAATAAAACAGTAAAAATGTTTCTTATACTTAAGTGTGAAATATATAGACTTATTGGCAAAATAATTTTCATATATTTTTATTCCTTTTTTTTCATAGGTAAAAAATATATCCTTCTCACATGTGAAAATATAAGATTTCCAATCATGCCATGAAAAGCTTGATTGTGCAAGCCAAACAAAAATAGTAACTGCAACACAACAGAAGAGTACCTTGCATTTCAGAGAGGGAAATAAATCATTGATAATAAAATTTGACCAGATGCTGAAGTTAATTTTCCTTACTTCCTTGACAATGACAAAAACCCATTGTAATGCATTGCTGAGACTCACATTTGAAGGTGTCAATAAGTACCCACTTGCTCACAATAATCCAAGTAATAAAATTAGCTGTAAGGTACCCATTTAGTTGATGTGAAGAAAAAAAACCAAACATTAAAACAACATGTTCCCAAGTTCAGATCAAAGATTATATCAAACAATGTCAGGAGCAAACACAATAAAGAATGAGTACAGTTCCAGGCTTGTGTCATTTAATATTTATCTATCATAGAACTCCATCCACTGATCTTATAAATTTTATGTGTGCAACCATTTGGCTATGTACTTCAAACAGTCTCTTTATTTTCTTTTTATAGCAAATGTACATGACAAGTTTCTAAAAAAAATAGATGGGTTTCTTAAAACCATTTGTGACAGACTCATTATAATTTGATACACATTTACAAAACTATAAAAAAATTAGCTATAGGGTACCCATTTAGTTGATGTGAAGATAATAATGATATGAATCTACCAAAGAAATGGTGTATAAAAATACATGGCAGAAAAGCATAAATCACTTATTTGTTTGAAATTGCATCATACAGATTTATTAAAAAAGCCCAATATATATATATATATATATATATATATATATATATATATATATATATATATATATATATATATATATATATATATATATACACCACTCCCTTCGATAACTTGTGCCCTCGCTTATATCACAATGTTTTTGGACCCCAATGTCCGTGAGTTATCGAGGGAGTGGTGTATATATATATATTTTCAAAAACTAATTTGGAACATACTGATAAATTAATTGTGGATTTATTTTAGAACAGCAACAATGCATGCTTGGTCAAGCTATGAGCATAAAAAGATAACAATTTTATTTGATATTCTGCAAGAAAATAATGAAGTCTCTTATACAGACTACCCTATTTGATGTAATTTTTCATATACAATTTTTTAAAATTAATTTCAGAGTATGAAAAATTATATGTAAAATAAATAATTATATATTTGTGGTACTGACTGGTGTGTGAAAAATAAAGGAATCACACCCGAAAAATGTCTATGGAACATTTGATACTTGCAAACCTAAAGGTATATACATACAAAATAAATGTAAAAGTTTTGTCTCATTCTGCTCTCAATTCAAAAATCTGATTACAATAATGGTAGAAGTACTCAAAAAGGTTTGTTATGAGAGAGAGAGAGAGAGAGAGAGAGAGAGAGAGAGAGAGAGAGAGAGAGAGAGAGAGAGAGAGAGAGAGAGAGAGAGAGAGAGAGAGAGAGAAGGAGAGAGAGATGGTTGAAACAATAATGTTGCAGTGTGCAAGCTCAACAGCATTTAGAACATACTTTGTAGCTCTTACAGTGTGTTATGGCAAAATGATTAAGATGGTCTACCATTCTAAGGGAAGTGATGCTATTTTTAAGGAAATGAAAATCTGTCAATGTGCTATCAAGGCCATTGTCCATACAGATATTGTAAAGGCAAGTGATCATACATGTTACCTGTTATTCAAACTCATGAATAAAGATAACAATAGAGGGGTGTATCATAGAATAAATTTGCAATATAATGTTAATTATATCCAAGTCAAAACATTATACTTAACAGATAGTATAAACACAAAGTGATTTAACAGAGTCAGTGACATTCAAACTTACAACAGAAAATGACAGGGTTTTTATATTGTATGTTGGTATGGCTATAATGAAAGAATAAGACTAGCTGAACAAAGGTCTCTGGTCTTCACTTTAGCATGCTGGATTAGAAAACATCAAATGACTTCTGGGATCATTTTAAAATTCATGTGGTGTTTTGTTAAGATGACGAACTTAATAATGAGAATTAATTAACGATAATATTTAAGGATATGTTCTGTAAAGGCCTTTGTTCAATTGTTAAAAAACACTAGTAGATATTGTATTGATAATATCAACCATTGTATTTTCTCATCCGTAAAGACAAATAAAGGTGGATCGATGAATGAGAGTAGATTAACAGAAGAACTGCCATTATTAAAGGCCTTTTCTTATTTTTTTCTTATTAATTTTTTAAAATCAAAATGGCATTATAGTATTTTCAATCTTTATTGCAAGTGTAAATCTTCTTAATAGAACTTTAATGTACAATAATTGAAAGGATTTTCTAACAAATACAAAGTGCAAAAAAATATGACACATTTTGATAATTATTTTATTACTGGGATGTGCGCGAAAAATTAAAGGTATGAAAAATACATGAAATATGGTAGATTACTTTGTACATTTGAAATATCTTAATTGAGTTACAATAGTGAATCCTTTTATGAAATGAGTGAATATATATTCAAGTATAGCAATGACTGTCTCCAAGATTAAATCCATTAGAAAATGTTTTTAGTATTTATAAAAGAACAGTATCTACATTTGCAAATAAACATTATACATTGTAGGAAATGATATACAGCAATGTAAAAGTACAGCAACACATGCAATTGAGAAAATAAGCAACACCTATTATCAGATACAAAAACAACCCCACAAAATATTAAGGAAATTTACAGTATGTTTGACATTTGTAATGGATCATTTGATTTTATTTGGGCAGACTCCTTTCTGAAAGATATTTTGTCTAATGGCACATGGGAATTTCATGATAAGAAAATTGAAATAGGCATAATCATTTGAAAAGGACTGATTACAATTTCATGTTACTAGTGGTGGACTCCATAAGCTTTTGTATAAAATGCTACTAGAGGCTTATAACAAGATATAATGGCACAAACTGGAAAAATCAATGACAATCACAAAAACTTTGGAAGAATTTGTATGAATCACTTTTTACGTCTATTGATACAAAATATATAGATGATATGTACAAACAATGCAAAATGTTTAACATTATTGGCTTTGATGCTATGGGTTGGTGCAGTGTTAAGCAATGGATCATGTAAACTGATTTGGGCCAAATGGGAAATGAGACACAGTCACCACAAATTTATGTATTTATTTGTTAGTTATTATATGGTACAATGGTTTATCTACAAGACCCTGGTGTATTATTTCAGATTAAGATAAATGAAGATCATAAGCCCAGAGTGGCTGAGTGGTCTGAAGCGCTCTCAGTTATGAATCACTGCCATCTCACCTCTGTCAGCGTGTGTTTGAGTCTAGGATTCTGTGAATGTGGGTTATGTGAGAAAGCTTGCCAGTAGCTTTTTGTGGGTCGGTGGTTCTTGCCTGGGATTTCCTGGTTTCTTCCTCTACCATTAATACTGGCCACCATTTATAGCCTATCGTGTGCTGAAAAATGGTGTTCAGTCCAACAACAACATATACAGTATAAAGATCTGTTTCTCTTGTGTTTACACCCAATTAGATAAACTTTTAGATATATAAAAAGTTCAGTGGCATTGAGATGCAAAAATGAAATGGGAAAATATGAACTATGCAGCAGAATATGCCTTTATATGTAGATCACATTTGTTCACATATGCCCTTGGAGTTAAATCATGTAATCCACTTTGCTGGCCACGTGTATCTGTTCATGAATATTATCACGTGCATGGGCAAAGAAAGGCACAAAAATCAGTTATTACACCAGTACCTGTGACTGCACAAACACATGTAAATGCACAAACTCCTGACGCTGTTGAAACAGACAAAAAAACACAACAAAATAATAGCAAGGACTGAAGTGACTACAGTTTCTGATGTTGGTGGAATAAAAACATTAAAACAGGTTATTGAGGGACCTCTGAATTTGAGAAAGATTTTCTTATATATACAAGCTGACTGTGAATCAGCTGAAACAACTTGCACAACAGTGTGGAATATGAATACCTTGCGCATGCAAATAGCTTATATACTGAAGTTGCTGAGACCCATACTTGCACTGGATCAACTTGCTCTCTCAGATAATCCATCATTGCTTGCTAACATCACAATGACTGCTAAAACAACAACAGTTACAAATGCAACAGCAACAGTACAACAACTGAAACAATTTCCATTTCATCATAATATACAAATACCAAGAATAGCAAGAAAAGCTCATGTTTTTGTAATATTAGGTGTGTTTTAGAATGAACAAATCCATCATCATATTGCATCTGCTAATGTTAATGAAGCTGTTAATTATGTTCACAAAATGGCACAGTGATCACAAGTACCTGAATTTAATTTCATAAGTGCTGTGGCAAATTAGAAATTCACATGGTAATAAGCCACACACACAAACCAACCAGGTAAAGACACTTGACAACTGTTATCAAATCACTCCTGGAATCATATCACTGTTACTATGCTCAGGTCCCTAATGAGTTAAAACAGATATTGGTCTTAATAAGCATTTAATTATGAAACTTAATCAAAATTAATCGGACAAGGATGGGTTGAAGATTACAACACTGGATTCACATAGATGCTCCTACAATCCTAATACCATACCAACACCAAGGTTATCAATGATGAACTCAGCAAAGAAATTGAAAAGAATAATTCTTGTAATGGAAAAATCCACCAATGCAGGATAAGAATGGGATCTTGACCAATGTGCAGGAGTTAAGGTACATCTTTCCCCATATTAACCATTTCAAGGATCCAGTTATTTTCCAATGTCAGAATATATTCTGTGATAAATGTAAAAAAAAAATTTTTGACATATTCTGAACAGGCAATTTTGTCAGCATTATATCCAGCTTGTGATAATCAAGACCAGCCTTGAACATATCATCATCACCCAGGTGAACTCAATTTTGGCAAAACAGAATTTCTTATGCAGGTCACAAAGGACATACTGAACAAATTTTAAAGACTGAACCCAAGTACATGTATCACTATTATCTGTCCACTTGAGATAAATGTTTTTATCTGCTTGCACTATCCCCACATTGACAAAGCGAAGGAAGAAAAATTGGTTTGTTGTTCAACTTAGTGATATAATTGGTTCAGAATCATTATTTCATTACATATGGATAAAGAATCTTGCCCAGTTGTCCACCTAGCACAACAAGTTACACAACAAGAATTCTCATTGCAAATGTTACATGCATGTATTTTAAACCCAACATCTGATCAAGGTCCTTGGCCTATACTGTGGTAGGATCAGTGAAAAATCACAGCAGACAATAATAACAAAACCTGTCAAAACTATTTTCAAATATATTGCATTGCAAAGAAAAATGAAAGTTTCATGTATCATTTATGTGGACACTGAATGCTTTAATTTACGTTTCAGTGGAAAAGGCATCCACTTGCAGCTCTGCTTCTAACAATCATAAAATAAAACAAAAATTGCTGGACAAGTCCCATGCAGGTTATGTATAAGTGTGATGGGCTAACTCAGCCATCAATGTTGTTAAGTGTGATGGGCTAACTCAGCCATCAATGTTGTATCCTGGCATGGACTTGGTTGAGGTTTTACAGCAAAAAGGAACCAACAACAACTTTATTTGCCTGCAGACATGATTATGACTAACAATTAAAAAGCTCTTTGTAAATTCACTTCACTTTCATAGCATGACCATATAAATATATGTAAGTAAAGAAAGGGATAGGATTGGGTTAACATAATCTGCCATGGAAAATTACATTATTGTCATTTTGTTAAGCCATTTGACCCTGTCTAAAAACTGCAAGTAAAGATGACAAACTTTAGGAAACTCAACATGGTACCCATTGACCCTAATGATTAGTTACCTAGGTACCTGATCAAGGCAAATTATACTAAATGTGAACTTTTTGAATTGCTTTTGCTTTGCTGCAGGTTTATCCATGCCACCCACCCCCAACACCAGAGGTATATATGTAATTATTACTAATATGAATAGCAAAACACACATTCTGAGCATAAAAAGAGTAATCTATATATATAATTACAAAAAAAACTGTAAGAAAAATGTACATTTATTTTGCTACTTACCCGTAACTGCATTTACTTAAAATACTTGTCACAAATTGGCTAAATCCATATCAATTACTTTGGGAATACAGAAAACAAAAAAAATTAATTATTTGTACACAACATGCACTTTAACTAGTCTACATCATGTTTAACTATTGCTGAAAGGTGGTGATGTACACAAATTCTGAATGCTGTATTATATCACTGTCTAATTCCTCTTTCAAAATTTTTAAAGTGCAATTGATTAGTACTTTTCCTGATGTAACATGTTCTTCACTTAACAATATCCATCTCACAACATTTTTAGTCATATAACTTCCACGAGTTACATTACACCGATAGAGCCAGTTTCACATATTTGGGGCCAAGTTTTTTTTTTCAATATAGACTAGTCTGTTTTGTAAATGTGTATCAAATTATAATGAGTCTGTCACAAATGGTTTTCAGAAACCCATCTATTTTCTTGGAAACTTTTCATGTACATTTGCTATAAATAGAAAATAAAGAGACTGTTTGAAGTACATAGCCAAATGGTTGCACACATAAAAAAAATTATAAGATCAGTTGATGGAGTTCTATGATAGATAAATATTACATGACACAAGCCTGGAACTGTACTCATTCTGTATCATGTTTGCTCCTGACATTGCTTGATATAATCTTTGATCTGAACTTGGGAACATGTTGTTTTGAGGTTTGTTTTTTTTTTTCACATCAACAAAATGGGTACCCTATAGCTAATTTTATATAGTTTTGTAAATGTCTATCAAATTATAATGAGTCTGTCACAAATGGTTTTAAGAAACCCATCTATTTTCTTGGAAACTTGTCATGTACATTTGCTATAAATAGAAAATAAAGAGACTGTTTGAAGTACATAGCCAAATGGTTGCACACATAAAAATTATAAGATCAGTGGATGGAGTTCTATGATAGATAAATATTACATGACACAAGCCTGGAACTGTACTCATTCTGTATTGTAGACTTCATTATTTTCTTGCAGAATATCAAATAAAATTGTTATCTTTTTCTACTCATAGCTTGACCAAGCATGCATTGTTGCTGTTCTAAAATAAATCCACAATTAATTTATCAGTATGTTCCAAATTAGTTTTTGAAAATATATATATATATACACCACTCCCTCGATAACTCACGACATTGGGGTCCAAAAACATCGACCGTGATATAAGGGAGGGCACATCCCTCGCAAGTTATCGAGGGAGTGGTATATATATATATATATATATATATATATATATATATATATATATATATATATATATATATATATATATATATATATATATGTATATAGTATGTGAATTTACCCAACAAGACAAAAATCCCTGAAGTACTCCATATCCTGTGTAGGTATGATGGCCACTTAATGAAAACAGTAACAACAGTATCAAAAGCACATATCAGTCTTATTCCAAGCAACATGGAAAAGAAACAAAACATTTAGGCTTAGACAATTACAGTTCATTAAGTTTCTGAATTTGCCAATGGGTATTCTAGTGAGCAATTTAGCAGTGGAAAACTTAAAAATTACTAGTCAGTATTGTGCCAACAATATGGACTGAGAAACAATATGTACCCATATGAGTACTTGAATGATTGGACAAAATTTTGTGAAACTTGGTTGCCACCAATTGAAGCAGTTTATTCATTAACATTGCGTAAAGGTCTTTATGAAAGTGATTACAGGCAGGCAAACAAAGTGTTTTTCAGCATCTGATTGCAAAAACAAGGGTGACTATCATGATCTGTATCTGCACACTGATGTGTTGTTGCTTGCTGAAAGTTTGAAAAATTCTTTGATACTGCCAAGCACAAATTAATTCTTATCATCTGGAATGGCTTGGGATGTGTTGTTGTCTAAAACAGATCATATTGGAATTACTCAATGATATTGACCAACATATGTTTATTGAGCATTCATTTTGGAATGGATTATCAATAGCAAGTCATCAATAATCATGTGCAAACAACTCATACATAGGTATGATCCCAAATCCCCTAACAGATGCACCATGTATCTTGATAACCATTATAAATAGGCAATGATGCAACCACAACCTGTTGATGGGTTTCAATGGACTGATTCCACAGACTGATGTACGTCATAAATCAATATATGCAGCAGTGACCACGCTTACTTTCTTAAAGTTGATTTGGAACAACATCATAGTGCTCATCTGCTAGCACCAGAATTATTGCCAATGCCTGGTGGCTGTCACTAAACAGTAGGAAAATATGATTGAATCATGATGTAAATTCACTGAATGCAACCAAACTTGTTCAAAATATTACAATGAAAAACAATTAAGGATCAAACATACAAAATGTGCAGTTGTACTTGCAATTGGGAATGTGTACAAGTACATCAAATGCTCTGGGAAAAATATTTTTAAACCCATGAATAATTCATGTTCAGAAAAACAATGAAGAATCTGCAAAAGTGAATTCGACTTAACCCTGCCTGTGGTAGTGAACAAGGTAAACTTTGAAAACTCATCAAAAACCTGGCATTTGAATCCCAAATAAGTTTTGATGGTGGCCTTCTTGCCCTTCATAGTGAAGAAGCAAAGCTGAAGTTGACAAAACCAAACTATATTGGATTGTCTGTGATGTACTGGTCGAAACTGCTAATGTATGAGACTTTATCTGTTAAATCAGGATTGTTTAAACTTGCTCTATACCAACAATGACTCACTGCTAATGCACATCACAACCAATTTCCTTTATGTGGACATGGCTGAACTAAGTTTAGTAAACAAAACTGATAAAAGTTGTTGTCCAAAAGAACATCCATTGTTTAGTAATGCCAATGAAAAGGTTTATGGTTAGTTCAAGGATGAGTGCTTGGGAAAGCTAGTCAAAGAGTAAGTGGGACCTTGACTTAAAATGTAGTTGATTGTTGTTAGATCAAGCAAACACATAAAAAACCCAAAGGTGTTTGACAGGTAACTGTGAAGAAGGATCTCAGACATGATATATATGTAGAATATCTGTGAGAGTGATATTAATTTGCACACACAGCAAATCTGATATGGTCTTGGAAACACTGCTTTTTGGTGCTGACACTAGCACTCCTTTCATGGCAGGGTATATTTTTAAAATTTATTTTTAAAGCTTTTTATAAAAATTCTGAAATTCATTTGTACATCTAAGTGAGTCAGTTTTGCCCAGTACTTGAAGAACTTAGTAATATTATATACATTAATCATTATAATATATACAATGTTTTAAAAAACACAATCTACCTACCCACCCTAACTTCATAACCAGTGCAATAGGAAACATATATTTTTGTCAAGACAACAAGAAAAACAACAACAAAAACAAAAATATTTAAGATGTGCAACGCAAACACCTCAAAGAAAATCATTATTTGATCCTCCATGACTAAAACCCAACTAATCTGAAGAATGACAAAAACAAGGTCTTGTTGGACTGTGTGACCTTAATGACCGCTCAGATCAATTGAAAACCCTTATGGGATTAGTTCATGCCAGTAACAACACATCAGAAATTATTATTGAGGTCACATCAATTTGTCAGTGACTACTTACCAATGATGTAATGGACAGAAATATTATTCATGCATTAATGCATAAACTTTATTAAGACATCAATAATTTATTCTGATGATCAACTCTGACACTTTTGGCTTTATGTGAAATCAATGCTGCATTGCAGCATGTCATTGCAAACACAACCCAGAGTGTTACTTCAGTGCTTACAATCTCATCAACAAAACCATAATTTCATGTAGTCTTTCTGAGACCAATAGTAGAATGTGTTTCCTGGACACTCGAGATTGCACTGTGATCATTGACTGTGTTTATCATTGTTTGCCTAAGACATGATCTAAAGCTATTAAAAGTGTAGGAAAAGTCAACTAGATACACAAGGATCCTAATGATCTGTTACCTAGGTACCTGATGAAAGGGAAATTATATTAATTGTGAACCTGAGCTGATTTGTTACAAGTTCATACATACATGCCAACCCCATACCCTGAGATGTCTGAGCATAATTATTAGTAATATAATTGGCAAAACACATTAACCTGAGCATAAAAATAGTAAATCTATATATTACATGCCATTATTAAAGAAAATTGTATGAAAAACTTGCTACTTACCTGGATCTTCAGTTAAAATTGTTGTTACAAACTGGCTCAATCCATGTGGATTAGTACGTGAATACAGACACACACACAAAAATGATAAATTATTTGTACCCAACAATCACTTTAACTAGTCTACATGTTTAACTTTCCCTAAAAAGGTTGCAAAGTCAAGTCCACAAATTCTTAATGCTGTATTATATCACTGTCAAATTAATCTTTGATGCATCATATTCTTCAGTTTAACTAAATCTATGCTAGGCTGAATTTAAACTGTAAATGAAATGTATTTAATGGGCATGACCTTTATGTTATTAGTATGAGTGTCTGATTGGGGAAAAATGCCAAATTGAATTTGGTATTAAATATATCAAATGAGAACCACCCAAGAGGATGCCAGTTTTAAATATGAAATCTATTTGAAAGGACGAGTGTCCGAAGCACATAATACTAAATGCATGTAGACAACTGTTCCTGAGCAGACAGAAGTCGGTGAGGGTGAACTTTGATGTAGCGTGTATAACATGATGAAGACTTTCTTCCCAAAGTCTTAATTAAATGGTCCTACATACCAACAGCAGCTGCCATTGTGGCTGCTCCAATATGAAACGAACGACCAGAAAAGTTTTCCTCATCATAACCCAAAAGTGCCAGAATGGCACTTCAACTAAGATAGAAAAAGCCCTTTACTAAACGGCAGGCCCATGGAATCCACAAATAAAGGTGAATTTGTCCCCTGACCTTGAACCAAAGCATTCTGCTGCTGCCGACATAAATAACACTCCATACAGGACACAGGACACAACTGCGAAAACAAAACCATGACACCAGCATGAAATGGGTCCATTTTTGAAGTTGTCAAGGTCAGTAAAAACATATTTATCTGTTGAAAATGTCACATCCCAAATTCTCAGGAAGCTCCTAGAAGAAATGCCCTGCTGTGACCAAACAGTGAATTCACCACATCACAAGAATCCAAATGTCATAGCCGATAATTGCACCATCATCCGGTATGTAATAGGAAATCTGGGCCTAATGTTTAAAATGTTCCTTTTTATCCCACGAAGTATATACACTACAGCCTGTCGGGCTCCTGGAAAGGGTTAGTATAGCCAGCCTTTAGGTAATGGAATCTAAACCCTGGAGGGTACAGCTTAATTGTTGAGTACTGCAGCTGCAGCCTGGTGTGACATTATGTGACAAAATAAATCAACATGTCTTCTGAAAGTACAGGCAAATAGTATAAGCATGTGCACTAACACCTAGCATGGCCAAAAAATTCATCAAACACCTGAAACCAGTTCTATACACCAACCTAGTATTATTGGATACTGATAAAAACCACAAGTCTTGCACAATGTGTGTTAAAATAGCATCAACTCTAAAGTCGGGGGACACATTGCCAGAGTTAGGTCTGCAATGGGAACTAAGTGATGGAAATTGTCATTCTGAAATTGACAATGAGCATCAGCTATTATGTTATCCCTACTAGGAATATGGCGAGCCTAAATGACAAATTTTCCTTTGGCAGCACACTACATCAGCTTTCTAACAAATTTCATTATGAGAGGTATTTTGGATCGGCCTTTGTTAATGATCTACACAGTTGCAAAATTCACTAGACTTCTTTTCTTGGTCCACTGATTTCTCCACAAAAACTGCAGATACTATGATTGGATACAGTTCAAATAGAGCCATAGATAGAATTTCCCTGTGGAATTAAGTTAAAGATTGAAGGGAGGGAATGTCCCTGAAACTGAAACAACTTCCCATTGAAAAAGCCCCCTAAACCTGTCAGGGTAGCATCTGTAAAGAATTGCATATTTTCTGCTGGAATCACTATGTCTTTTAAAAAGAATGAAATACAATTCCATTGTAATTAGAATATTGACCACACTTGAAAGTCTGCTCTGCATTCTGCATTCAAATGTACATGATGATGTAACTGTTCGACAGATGTTGCCAGAGAAATCAAGTATGATTGAAAAGCTCGACCAGGGCAGATCACTCTGCATGCAAAATTCAAGTGTCCTAGAAAACTTAGAAGCTCCCTTTTAGTGCATGATCTCGATCTCCTATGAGCAAATGACTGCACAATACTGGATATATGTTGTATCTTTTCAACAGGTAACCTGGCCTCTATGTTGTTCAAATCCAAAATAATTTCCAAATATTCAAGCTGAGTAGTGGGTCCCACAGTTATTTTAGGTGCTAGAGGCACATTGAATTTGTTAAAAACAAAGGGAGAGAATTGTCATAGTTCTGTCTGGTTCAGTATTTGGTGGGTCAATTGTTAGAAAGTCATCCAGCAAGTGTAGAACATGCAACCTCATAGTTGTTGTGTAAAATCCAGCAAATTGTGTCAGAGAAAGAATCAAAGATCTTTGGGCAAGACATACTATCGAAAACCAACAGTGTATAGCAATAATATTTATTGTCCCACATTGCATCATAATAAGGCCAAAGTACCTCCTTAATGGGTACCAGTTTAAAAGCATCCTTTATATCAGCTTTACACATCCAGCTGCCAATACCTAGTTTTTTTTTATAACTGCAATGGCATAGTCATGGTTACATAGGAAAGAGAAAATTCATCCTTGCTGATCAGAGCATTAAGACTAGGGTGCACCAAGTTGTCATGAGAGGCCATGTAAACCTACAAGTTGCTTCTTACCAGAATATTTGCCTTCTGCAATGCCCAGCTGACTAATATGATACAAATTATATGGAATTTTATTAACCATTTCATCCCGGTGGACTGTAAAACCGGTCAGGGGGAAGGTTCTTCTTTAACATTATTGTACCAGACTAAATAACTTTTGGGATACCTCTAATAACTTCCATTTTGTAATGTAGATGTTATATTTGGATGATCTTATGAGTTTAGCTTGTATACAACTAGAAATATTGAACAAGGTAGGAACTTTTAACTTGTTTTCCGAATGTTGAAATTTGTATCCCAAATGGCAGCATTTGAAGAAATTTCAGAGGAGTTATTGGAGGATTTGAATAATTTCAACCTGGTAAATTTGGATGAAAATGAGAGAAGACATATGGAGAGACAATGGAAAGCACTTGTGGGTGACAGCGATGATGATGAAGAGGACTTTGAAGGTTTTGAACCAGAGGAATTGTAAGCTCCACGTGATTTTGTTTGGACGAAGACGGAAAACCAAAGAGATTTGTTTCAGTTTTCTGACAGAGTTGGGCACACCCGAGTATTAGATGGCTCTAGGAAAGCTTCGGAATATTTTCAAATATTCTATTCAGATAAAGTTTTTGGAAAAATTGTCTGTTTAACGAACTTCAATGCGACAATTAAACGTGGAAGTGGCGATATAGGTGTGTGGACAGATCTCAGCTTGGAGATCATTTTTGTTCATTTTATAGAATTTTATATATTATGGACACCATGAAAGAAAGACTTGTGTTGCTACTGTGATGATTCACTAGTACATCTAGGGTCAATTGAACAAATTCTGAGAACTTTCTAAGTTTTCTAAAAGGTAATAAAATAATTACTTGTATTTTATCTGTTGTGTTACCTGTTTGTACCTGCATTTTAATAGTTGTAATATTATGTACATTTTATTGAATTAGTCTTAAAATTTGATTTGTAACCTTGATTTTGATACCTAATCCAGCCAGATATCTTTAACATTGGCAAAGTTATGTTATTTAAAAGTCCACAAGTCATTTTGCTTTACAACTCCAAAGTTACTTAGTGATGAGGACTCTATGCCTACAAAGTTACTTAGTGATGAAAAGGTTAAAGGGCCCTATGACATTACCATTATTCAGTTCATGCCGAAGTAGGTTTGAAACAATGTCTGGCTACTGCAAAGCCGATTGCAAGTTTTTACATTCAAAAGACAGTGTCAACACCATGGACAAAACCTGCTAACAACAATTTAACAACTTGCTTATTAAGGTGAGATGCCAACTCTAACTTGGATGCATTCATTGGTCCTCTAGTATGGGTTATCTCTGGTCCAGCATTGTTTGTTCCTGAGAGTTTGAGTGCCCAGCCCCACAAGTTAAGCAAACACGGAGGAATTGCCACAGAGTGTGGACTGACATCCTCTTAGCATATTGAAGTTGTTGCAAATTTCTTTGCCATTATGTATCACACTAGGCCTACTGAAGTTATCGGATTTCAATGTCTTGACAGAAAATGCCAATCTGGGTAACCCAGAGGGTTGGGTCCTATGTAGTAGATTGGGACAAAAATCTGAAAAATGCAGCGTGCTGTTACAGAGTGCAAAAGCAACTGCTTTACAATTTGCAAATATGGAACAAAACAATGTATTATTCCTCACTGACCAATCAACTTTCAAGCTGTTATATCATAGATGTGATGCAGCTTGGGCCAAAAACATTTTATGACATGCATAAAACCCTTTGCCGCCATATCAGGAAGCCATATTAATATCTCATTCATACAAGTCAAGTGCACCTGACACTAAGATACTCTTGTAGATACCAAATGCTTGAATAAATTGCGGCAAAGTGAGGGAATTGTTCAATCGAGGGTCGGGTTTTACTTTTGACAAGGTAGAGGGTTCCAAGTGTGGACTGACATAAAAAAGGATTAAAAGGGAGGCCAGGTTGACATCACTACCTTCTTGAATTTGTTTGCGAAGATTCGAATGCAATGTCTCCATGAATAGCAAGGAGTCTGCTGCGTATCCATAGGTTGTTTGTACAAAATTGAAAGGCCTACTCTCAAACCGATCGGAGATTATGTTGCAATCTTCCCAAATGGGATGGGAGTTGTCTGAACCATAACCCTGGATTATTATCCATGACAGGAACTTCCGCAACAAGAATTCTGCATATTCAGAAGGAAAACAACTGCATTGGTCCATGCTTCCCTTGTGTTAATGTTCCTGGAATCAATAAATGAGTGAACACCTTCTGCCAACATAACTACCATATTCTGTAGTGCCAAACACTGTCCTTGACAATTCCAACACTGTAAGAACATTCGGCTGGATTGAAGGAACTTCCAGTTGTGCATGGCGGCCATTATCTGTTAAAAGCACCTGCTGAGTATCAGTATTGCTTTTTCCTGCTATACTCCTTAAACAAACGAATAAGGAGAGATTTCCTCGATCCTGGATGGAAATGAATGCCTTGGTTAGAAAGCTCCTGTCTAAGCTTAGGGAGTAAATAGTTCTCCAGCAATGTCAGATCAAATTTGTCACAGTTGGTGA
The DNA here is from genome assembly GCA_016746295.1 of Potamilus streckersoni. Taxonomy (NCBI): domain Eukaryota; kingdom Metazoa; phylum Mollusca; class Bivalvia; order Unionida; family Unionidae; genus Potamilus; species Potamilus streckersoni. Next base: position 639,281 of record JAEAOA010000596.1, on the reverse strand, counting down.
GACTGGATGTGCCAGTGGGGAGACTTTATTCTTACAAAGGCTTGTCTGATTTCTGTCAGCCATGTTTAGAAACATTGCACAGAAAAATGTCACAGCAGCAATGTGAATATCACCCAAGGCAGAGAAATGTTTACAACTGTACATCAAAACAATGTCACAACAGCACTGTGAAAAGCACCCAAGGTAAAGATTTTAGCCTAAATCTGTAAAAACTGTTTGATGTGGAGACTAAATCCTTTGTCTGCAGCTTTGACAAGCCAGTGAGTGCAGTGAAACTGTACATTAATTCAATGTTCCTTTGAAACCAGAAAAGACTGGTCACATGGTACTATATATATGATCATGCAAGGTTAGGTATGATTATCTAATGTGGTTGGCTCTTTGAATAAGGCTGGCAATTCCAACCAATTGGAATATTTCTGCTCCTGCCACACAACCCCATATTCTCCTCCAACAAGCCCAAGGCTAATAATAGTCTCAAGCCTAATTCTCTGTCTGCCTCTCAATTTCAAGGTATATGTACAATGCCTCTATCCCCTTGTTAGCCACTGACTAAGCCTTATAATTGACATTACATCATATTACCACACCACCAATTCTTCATTCCATTGTCATTTTCTGAGAAACCCCCTTGCAGAACCAGCAATATAATATGCATCTAGAATAACTCAAAATTATCAAGTTGTGCATTAAACTAAAATTTTAATAAATTATCATTTACATTATCATCACTGTAAGTCAATGGAGACGAAATTCAGTTCCAAGGACTTATCATTTATCAGGAAGAGTACTTAACTGCTTCTCTAGTGAGAGTGTTCAAGATTAGATTTATCATTACATATATTTTATGAATTCTGTCCTGGGTGTTGAGGTGGAATTAGTGACAGGATGTTGGATCAGCTAATCAGTGATGCCAACATCAATAGTAATCTTGTTCCACTTGATATATATCTGCATGAAAATGGTATTAACAAACCCTAATATACACAGAAATATAATCTTCTTAAATGACAAATAGAAATCAACAGTTGGGTTCACCCTAATGTGCATACAGTGAATACCATCTTGAATCCAGCTTGTTATCATTGCATTAGCACACAATCATTAACTACATCACCAGGTGCAAAAAAACATTCATGGATTGTTTCTACAACAAGTGGAATTCACCAACAAATTCACACTATTAATATTCAACATAAATGTTAAACAAACACTGACTGGTAAGGAAAGAACTAGACTATTATTCAGTAAGGATTCACCTGTTAAGGTAATTTTTGAATTTTGACCAAAACAATAATTTCAGATATTGTTTAGTGGTATCAGCAGAATGCTTTTAGATAAAAAGGGTGCTTGGCCACCAAATGCACAATCAATGGAAATTTAAATGCATCCCAAATAGATATTTTCTGGATGACAGCTGTGCGAGTGAAAAAGGGTAATAGGTTAGAAGTGTGTGTGCTTGTTGCACCTGATCAAAGTCAGCTTTTTGCACAATTGTACTTCTTAATTACATTATTAACAGAAAAACTATCAGGGGCCATGAATGTTATCGATGACAGAAAATAAAGTAGAGTAACAGCTGCAGGATGAAATTGCCAAGAGAATCACATTGATCATAAGATACAAACATGTCTGTTTGGTTGCTTTTGCTATCTGTGAGCTTTCCACAGCAACAACTGTTGGTTTTGGTGTGGCAGGAATCGCAAACAAAGCATCTGTTACAGGAACACCATTTGGAATTGTTGTTTGGATTACATCAATAGTAACTAGTGTCTATGGCAGTGCTAGCAAATTAATGTTGATTGGATTACATTCACAAATACATATCTATTCAGGTATGATTGCAGTGGCTTAAAGTAATCTCAACAGTATTAGTAAACCCTATTCAGTGGCAAATGTGGATAAAATAATTAGCATAGCCAAATTAAAGACTGCTGACAGATACAGAAAATCACAGATAGCTCCAAACACAAATAAGAAACCATGATATAGTGGATTTACAGACAATAAAAATTTACACACACACACACACACACACACATACATATATATATATATATATATATATATATATATATATATATATATATATATATATATATATATATATATATAGAAAAGAACACAAATCATATGGTGAATAACAGCCCAAGCGCACTGGATCCAGCAAGGGATCACGTGTGTCAGAGATTGATTCAGATAGATGGAATAAACTGATAAAAAAATCGACAAAACAAACAAATAAACGTAAAAAATGTTGTGTTTATAAAACTCTACAAGGTTGTCTCTACATGAATTAAACCCATAGATACATTATGTCTCAACCAGCCTGTATAGACTTGTTGCAAACACTATACTCAGGTTCTTGCTGCCAACTGTTTATCTTCACTTAGAAATGCCATCCTCTATGCTCTTTCTCTCCATTATTCCAACTCTGAACCTGTCTTTTTGCTGCAATAAACTGGAAAGAGTAAGAGTAAAACAAAAAGGCCAACTATGCAGCAAAATATAAAGACATATTGATTCAAAGATGAGGTTGAAAAACAGGCAGAGAACAATGTAGAAGATTAGGTATTACTGAGGTATATTTGTGAAAATATCAAATTTGATTAGCTTAGGACCCTAAATCTGTCCTAAATGAAGCAAAGAGATGAAACCTCAAAAATGAACATTTTTAGCAGACAGTATCTGCACCAAAGTGTTATAGAATAATGATGAATGGTTCCTGAATGAGCTACTAGTATACAAGTCACAAGACACTGCTTTTCCATAACTAAATAGTGTACTGCAGCAGGCTTGTAACTGATGGAAAGAATAAATTACCTTTAAAAGGCAAGGTGATAAAAAAGCACAGAATTATTCCAAAAAGATGCTGAATCACACAGGTTACAAGAAATATGAGAACAGATTGATAGACAGTTGGAAAAGGTTATCATTATTATTATCACACTCCTACTTCTCAATGCAGGGCCCACAATCACAAATATATAGTAAGGTGCCAGCTGTCAAGGTCTATTCTAGGATGCTTTATTGTGAAACTATCATTTTATTTTCAAAAATTGTCCTGAATTTACCTCAATCCCTGTAGTATCTAATAGAGGGTTTTCCCTCAAGATGGCACAATGAAAACGAGTTCAAGATAGCTGATGTTTATAGTGGGCATCCACACTTCCATGAAGATGGTGTAGAGGTATCCAAAAAAGTCATGCATATGAATCAGAAGGTGTCCCCTTGAACATCCAAAAGAATTGGTAAAGGCATCCAAAGATACATGAGATAAGGGTAAATGATGGCATATTTGTCATAGCATTTAATATGCTTAATATGCTGCATGATGTGTAATGTCATACTTATGGCTTCTAAAACTGATTCCAACTCTTGAAATTCCTGTTCTCATCCATCATTGAAATCCATGTGATGTTTCAGTTGCTTAGATTTTAACATTTAGCACTAGGAGATAATACATGATTTAAGACATCTTAACAATCTTTAAAAACAAAACTAAAACTGACCTTTTTTCATGCTCACCTCTTTAGTAAATCAAACCATAAATATCCAATCTCTTTAATCATTTCAGAATTAATGTTGACCACATTAATATATAATCCATATCAAATAACTTTAAACAATGAAGTCAACCAACCCAGCCAACAGAATCAAAGGGGTGTTAATTGCTTTATGCTGCTTGAAATTAGGAACTAAAAACATCTTGGCATTCTTAAACCCATTGACATTCATGTGATCACATGCAGTATTAATATTAACCCTTTCATCACTTAAGTAACTTTGTAGCCATAGAGTCCTCATCACTAAGTAACTTTGGAGTTGTAAAGCAAAATGACTTGTGGACTTTGAAATAACATAACTTTACCAATGTTAAAAATATCTGGCTGGATTAGGTGTCATAATCAAGGTTACAAGTCAAATTTTAAGACTAATTCAATAAAATGTGCATATCTATTACAACTGTTAAAATGCAGGTACAAACATGTAACACAAAAGGTAAAATACAAGTAATTATTTTATTACCTCTTAGAAAACTTAGAAAGTTCTCAAAACTTGTTCAATTGACCCTAGATGTACTAGTGAATTATCACAGTTGCAACAAAAGTCTTTCTTTCATGGTGTCCATAATATATAAAATTCTATAAAATGAACAAAAATGATCTCCAAGCTGAGATCTGTCCACACAAATATATCGCCTCTGCCATGTTTGATTGTCGCATTGAAGTTCGTTAAACAGACAATTTTTCCAAAATTTTATCTGAAAAGAATATTTGAAAATATTCCGAAGCTTTCCTAGAGCCATCTAACACTCGGGTGTGCCCAACTGTCAGAAAACTGAAACAAATCTCTTTGGTTTTCCGTCTTTGTCCAAACAAAATCACGTGGAGCTTACAATTCCTCTGGTTCAAAACCTTCAAAGTCCTCTTCATCGTCATCGCTGTCACCCACAAGTGCTTTCCATTGTCTCTCCATATGTCTTCTCTCATTTTCATCCAAATTTACCAGGTTGAAATTATTCAAATCCTCCGATAACTCCTCTGAAATTTCTTCAAATGCTGCCATTTGGGATACAAATTTCAACATTCGGAAAACAAGTTAAAAGTTCCTACCTTGTTCGATATTTCTAGTTGTATACAAGCTAAACTCATAAGATCATCCAAATATAACATCTACATTACAAAATGGAAGTTATTAGAGGTACCCCGAAAGTTATTTAGTCTGGTACAATAATGTCAAAGAAGAACACTGCCCCAGACCGAAAAGTCGGTCCATAGTGTTTATGGACTTACTTCCCCCGACCGTTTTTTGGGTCTGCAGTGATGAAAGGGTTAATATACTGCACAAGAAGCAAGGTCTGAAAAAAAAATTGAAACGTTTTTAAATAATTTCAATACAGTCCTACCCACTTATGTCAACAAGCTGCTATCTCGACAAAAAAGCAAAGTTCCAGTCCCTTGGTCTACTGTTACTACCAAAATTGTCATGCTTATGTTGATGTGGAGATAAAAAAAATGAATATGACCACAGAATCCCTTGGTTCCAATTTGAACAAATCCTTTGTTGTCTTATCATTTATGTGGACAAGCTGCCAGTTCCTACCCATTCTTTGTTCAATAATTAGTTGATCTTCCCACCAGGCTTTAATTTTACCACCTTATCATTTATGTCGGCAAGCAGCCAGTTCAGACATGTACTTTATTCAACAATTAGTTGATCTTGCCATCTGGGTCAGATAAATAAAATAAAAACAGAACAGACTGACCAAAATCTAGGCTAATTTAAGTATGTGTACTTAAAGCATGCAATTAACTGTGCTAATGCCAACATTGAATATGGTAATGATTTTTAAATCAGGATGTGACCGATGCAATATTTTATTGTGGATTTTATTACACAAAGGTAACCAAAATATAATTTGTCAATATACAAATGTATTTCAAACTGGTTTTGCCTTTATGTACTGTGGCATAGTGGTCTAAAGCACTCATGGTAACGGATCACTGCCATCTCACCTCTGTCTGTGCAAGTTTAATCACAAGAGTCTGTAAATTTATCAATATAGTACCATGAAATTTCTGACATATAATCACCTTAACGAAATTGTCTGCAGTTTTATCAATAAAGCATGGCAAAATTTCTGAGAACATGAAATCACCTTAATGGAAATATAATTCCATTAAGGTGATTACATGTTGGCAGAAATTATGTCATGCTTTATTGATAAAACTGCAGACTTCTTTGGTTTAACCTGTATCTTTTTTTATGACACCCCCCCCAAGCATGTTGATATAAGCATGTAGCACTGTAGTTTTGCATGCATGAGAGATTTCTGTTAGTGACATGGAGAGATGATAAACACCCCCTCATCTTGGAAGGAAAACCCTCCCATCCAGAAGATTCACATGTATGAACTGTTCCTTCAAATTAACTTTGCTTGTTAAGAAATTATTCTAATTATTTGAGATTTTAACTATATGTATGAAAAATCACATTTCCTGATGAGTAAGGATTGAATTTTATAAAATGTCAAAATGGGATAATGTAATGACATCAACAGTGAGAAAAGGGTGATATCCAACATGTAAATCTAACATATAACCTGTATAAAGCGAAGTTAGAAGAGACAGTACATGACAATTCTTTTATGAAGTACCGTATCAAAACTCACCCTCCAAACATCTATCCCCAAAGGAATGTTCTGGAAAAATTGCCCTTAAGTAGGCAATATTTGAGATTGCTACAGCAATGAGTTTCTTTACAAACAGTGCTGACTGGGTTTCTGTAACTTGCTCCGTTGGAAAAATGGACGACCACTGCAGAAAATAAATAAAATTAAAAATCATAAACAAGGATAAATATCCAGATAAATCTAGAGATCAAAATTATTTTATTCAAACTGAGTTTGAGCTTGCAACTTTATGGCAAACAATAATAAATAATTTTACTTTTTGTAATATCATAAGGTCAGTAGAAACTCAGCATCAAACTCAGGCTCACAGTAACTGAGAATTTACAAAAAACTTTGAATTCAAAATATTTCATCTACAGCTTCTTTTCTGATATAAACATTTCTGCAAAACTGGCAAATATCAGCTTTAGTCAAACTAAGATTTGTATCAAAGGAATGTTTTGGAAAAATTGCCCTTAAGTAGGCAATATTTGAGATAATGCTATATCAATGAGTTTCCTAAGTTCCCAAATCAAGTGTTGAACACAACAGTTGTAACCAAATTTTTCAGGACCAGAATGACTTTACACATCTTTTCTCAAATTTGTTGGGCCTCAAAATTTCTGCAATACTGTTGTAACTTAAATTACTGTAATATTGCATTGAACTGCCTGTAAGCTATGCATAACAGATTGTTTATACAAAACTACTTTAATTTGAATTATAATAGTTTTGCATTGCATTAGTTTAATGATGTTGTTCATTGATACATGCAAAACTACTGTAACTCATAGAAGTTTACAGAATTTAACTTAACCCTGGTAATGCTGTGTTTTTTTTTGCATGACCTTGAAACCAGTGCTGATTTGTTTCTATCTGCTCTGTCTGTGTATGCTGAATTGTTTCTGAGCAATACAGACTTTTTGGGCCAAATCATATAACTTCAAAATTAATATTTATCATCAGACTGCTGTGAAATTGTATACAGTGATGTAAAAAAACATGCAGATTGCAAACACAAAAAAATGTCAATGAAAATGATGTGTGTTCATGGTTACCATAACAAATAGAGAAAATGGGTGGGAAAGTATTTTTGGACAAAGATACAAATATAGTGCAAACTTTTCCATCAATTGTTGTTATTCTGAATGTGTACATGGAAAGTATTATTTACTCTATATATCACATATCCTCAGTTCATTACTTTTAGGCCTATGCTAGATAAACAAAAGTTTACTTTCAAACATGTCTCTATATTTCAGTATGTTACAATATTTAGATGATGCAATACTTGTGTAGTCATTATTCACAAATTTTCTCCATATAAAATATAGTTTTATTCCTCTATAGTTCATTGCTAAGGAACCAATACTAATTATACTGAAAATGATACATAATTATAGATTTACTTTGGTTGCCATAGCAACCACAAGTAATGTTAATGTTGAAAAAATTAAAATACTTTCTAAAATAATATTGTTGGCAGAATCTTTTATCCAACAAAATACAGCATTCATTTTTCAAAGCAATCAGTGTTATCAAGCTTTAATTATGAAGGTAAAATAATAATTATCATAATGTAAAACAATTATGTTGGTCATGTTTTAGTGTGAAGAGAATACTGTTTATACAGTGAAATCAAACTAACAGAAAAATAGTTTTCTCATTTGAAAATTGTTGAAAGGCAGATGCCTATTAGATTTTTATGTCAGCATATCTATAAGCAATTACTGTTGCTGGCAAGAATAAATTTGATGAATAACAGTATCTAAATGCATGTGACAAATGTAATAAATAACACAAAATCCATCTGCAGGTTTGTCATCGACTACAGTGGGGTATATATTTTAATCATATCATGTAAAATTAAACAAATAAATAAAATTCTTTCAAAATAAAAAAAATACTGTCAAAAATGTTAGGATTTCATTCAACAATTTAACAACTTTCAGAGTTATTTCTATACCCAAACTATATATAATTTTATTTTTGTCAGCTTCACTACTAAATCTTAAGTATGTCTATGATGTGCAGTATTGGACAAAAGCTGGTCCAATGAGAACGTTACTGTTGAAATTTCAATGGTGTATGTCAAGAAATCCAATATCAAGTGAGAATTCCCAATTCACATATTGCTTCAAAGAGTTTATGTTGAAAGTTCCATTTCATATGCTGAATATTTAGATTTCATCTGTTGAATTATACATTGTTGGTTGCAAATTCAATATACAATGTTGAGGTTTTAAAGTATATTTTATGAATTACACAGAAGTTGTTGAAATTTTATTGTCATATGTTGAGAGTTTCAATTTAACATATTGCTTCACATTGATTGTGCTTAAAGTTCCATTTTGTATATTGAGTTTTTAGATTTTATCATTTTGAATTATACAGTGGTTGGTGGACATTTTATTGTGCTTTGTCGGAATTACCTCTGGTAATTTTGTTGATGCAAACACATAAATGGTCAACAAATATGTGTTGCCTGACTCGGTCTTAGGGAAGGGACCAATACAATCTACCATAATTCTGCTAAATGTTTCATCAAATGCAGGAATTGGTTGTAGATTGAGTCTTAGGTATCTTCTGATTGGGTTTTCCTACCATTTGATAAGTATGACAAGATCTGCAAAATTTGCAAGCATCACTTTTGATCTTTGGCCAATAGAAGTGAGTTAAGATCTTGTTATAAGTTTTATTTATTCCTAAGTGACCAGCCAGAGAAATTTCATTGTCCAAACTAAATATTTCCTGTCTGTAAGATTTTGGAACTAAAATCTGATAGTTCAATGACCATTCATCAATGACAGGTACCTCCGGAGGTCTCCATTTTCTCATAAGAATTCCATTTTTAATGAAGTAACAGACAGGTACTTCAGTGGCTTCAGTTTTACTAACGGCCCTCTGAAACAAACAGGAGATCTCAGGATCTTTTTCCTGTTCAACAACAAGTGATTGTTGTTTATCACCCTGATTAGATAAAAGAGAACGAGTATTTAAAAGAGGATCAAATTGAGGATCAATACCACCCGATTGATCCAAATTAGAAGTGAAAGTGATCTCATTAAAAGCCCGACCAATACATGATTCCGATAAGGAATATCTTCCTTATGAAAATCATTCTCAAGAGCTTTCTTTGACATAGCTCTGGTAACTGCACAAGCTGGGTATAGCTCAGGGTATTCTTTTTTAATTGGATCAAGTTTCTGATCTAATGAAGGCTTGTCAGTTACAAGTGGATTAACCACAGCCTTGTCTCCAGCTGGGTCGATGCCAAGCAACAAATGAATGCCCTCAACAGGTAGGTTAAACACTATGCTGACTGTCACAGGTCCAGAAACTAAGTCTGATGACAAATTTACAGAATGGAGAGGAACATTATCAAAGCCACATTACTCAAATTTGACATAAGTCTTCCCAGCTTCCTATTTATAGTTTCTGAATTTTTGCCAGTAAGCCTCAGGGACTAATGCATAACCCTTTAATATGCACTCTGTAACCAAATCATAATCTGAACTCTGTTATACTGACAGAGAATGGTAAATATCACTAGCTTTACCTACTAGTACACTCTGTAGTAACTAAGTCCAATGCTCCCTTGGCCATTTCAAATTATCTGCAGTTTTTTCAAAATGAGGAAAATGAACCCCTCATCCAAGCATTTGTGAAGGATCAGGGGCATTATTGGAGTAAAGCCGGAGGCTGAGCATGTATACATAGCATGTTACTCTGTCATTGGCGGAAACGGGCACTCTTCAAAGAAAAGGAACTTTTATCAATTATACAATACGTCACTTGAAGTACCCTATATAAACAGGCCGTCTGCACGAGAAACCTCATAGTTTAAAGTGAAGTGTTTTGTTGTCTATAAAATACAGGGAGGGAAAATTCCAATTTACAACAACTAATGGGTGGGTGTATACATGCTCAGCCTCCGGCTTTACTCCAATAATGCCCCTCATCCTTCACGAATGCTTGGATGAGGGGTTCATTATTTTTCGTAAAGCCTTCAGCCTCACATGTATACATAGCATCTTTAAAGACTGACAACAAAACGTCTGCTAAAAAACATGAACAGAAAAATTATTTAGATGATATTAACAACTGCTTCGGTGAAGCCCTTGCTATTAGCCTAGATATCTCTTAGGTAAAATTTTTGAAAAGTCTTTACGGAAGTCCAGTCTGCTGTCTTTAATATATTGTGTAAGGAACAACCATGTCTGAAAGCAGCTGATGCTGCAGCAGTTTTGTAAGAATGAGCTTTGAATTTGGATGTATCAATTCCTGATTTTTCTAAAACTATTTTTAACCATCTAGCAATAGTACTGGATGTCACGGCTCTAAGAACAATAAGATACCAGAACTTGATTAGATTTCCGAATAATTTTTGTCCTGTCAAGATAATGCAATAAAGTATGCACGGCACAAAGCTTTTCATCCTTATAATGAAGTAGTTCCATCTGGAAATTCTTACCTTGTCTTGAAGTTTTCAACAAATCTGAAAAACTAAATACAATTTTATCTGCCATACAAGTCACGTTATGTAAATTCAATGATTTTTGAGTTTGTGCTCTTGGAGCTGTGGACAAAGCAATAAAAGCAACAAGCTTCATTGTTAATAATCTTAAAGATAGAGTGTCCAGAGGAAAGAGAGTACACATATTTTAAGACTAGGTTTACATTCCAAGTGTCAACATATCTTGGCTTTGGTGGACTTTTGTTAAACAATCCCTTCAAGTATCTGTTAATCAACACAGGGTTAAGGCTCCACTCATTTTAAAACATTCTCAGAGTAGTAAGTAACATAGCCTTGTGAGTATTTATGACACTGTAAGACTTACCTTCAGTTACCAAAAAATCTAAATATGAAATAACTTATCTCAGAGACACAAAGTGGATTAATTTCCCTGATATTACATAAAAAATACCATTTTTTCCATGCCAAATTATATTGTTTTGATATTCTTGGTCACCATGAATTGATGATGATGTCCACAGCTGTTGTTGGAAGTCCTTGGATTTGGAGCAATCTCCTGATACAGTCACTGTGATTAAAGATATAGTCTTTCCTAGGAGATGAGTCTGACCACTTTGTGGAAGAGTCAGTATATTTTTGTGCCTTGGAAGTCTAATTGGAAGAGAAATTAAACAAGACAAGAGTAAAGGAAACCAGGATTGTGATGTCCAATGTGGAAGATTAAGAGTGCTTTACTAACTTTATCAGCAATAATTTTTGTTTAATATTTTTCCCAATAAGATTAAAAGGGGGAAAAATGTATGGCACCAAATCCTGCCAGGAAAAAGAGAAAGCATCAGTTTTAAAAACCACCTGGTTCTGGAAACCATGAGACAAACTTCTTTTATTAACAGTTTAGTCTAGATACAAAAAGATCTATGTCTGGAAGAAAAGTCTGTGCACACAATCTTTGGGAAATTTCTTTAGCATCCATTCAGTGGAGTCAGAAAAATTTCTGGATAGAAAATCTGCCTGTATATAATATCTGCCAGCAATATGGACTGCGGATACAAAAATTTTCCTTTCCAAGCACCAGTTCCAAATCTGTCTGGCTAAGTGATCCAAATGAATTGATGCCATTCCACCCATATTATTAATATACAAAATAGCACATATATTGTCAGATTGAATCTCTATATGGATATTTTTATGATCTGAATAAAAGACTTGTAAAGCATAAGAAACTGCTAACAACTCTAAATAATTGATGGAAAAAGTGGTCTCACTCTTTTTCCATCTACCAGAGATTGATCTATTTGAATAAAGTTCAAAAGCTCCCCACCCTGAGAGCGATGCATCAGTTCGAATAGTAAAAGCAATCTTGTCTTGTCTGATATATTTCCCATTTTGTCTGCAACATACCGATACCACCATTTGAGTTCCTGAATACTTTGTGGAAACAACTGAATTGTATTATCAAAATTTTTGTGTTCACGAAGGCCTTTCAATTTATCATGTTCTAAACACCTGTAGTACATTGGGGCTTCCAGGATTGCATAAAATGAATTAATAAGCATACCAATAAATGATGCCAACTCTCTTATTCTAACATACTTTTTATAAAGAAACTTCTTGGCAAAATTTTCGATATTTTCCACTTTCTGCTCAGTAAGAAAGAGCTTAAACTGAGCAGAGTCTAACACAAAACTAAAAAAGGTTATTCATTGAGATAGAACAAGAACAGATTTTTCGAAATTGATAGTAAAACTGAGAGATTGTAATGTTTCAATCATAGTCCATATGTTTCGTAAGCAAATGTGACTATCACTGTCCAAATTCAATGAATCATCAATATAGTAGGTACACCTAATACACTGCTGTCTAAACCATGCATAAATGGGTTTTAGGATCTTAGTGAAGACTCTTGGAGCAGAAGAAAGCCCAAAAGGTAAACAGACAAACTTGAGAAATTTCTGATAATCTGTATGTATTGGAATACTAAAATAAGCATCCTTTAAATCAATAAAAGTAAAGAAATCATTTTTCTGGATGAGATCTAAAACAATTAAAAACGTTTCTTGCTTAAAATGTTCATAATGGACAAATTTGTTCAACTGTTTCAAATTGATATCTGGTCGAAATTTTCCATTAGGTTTGGGAACAATAAAAATATTTGAAAGAAATTGATTTCTCTCACATATGGATGGAACTATAGCTCCTTTGTTTAGAAGTTCAGTGATTTCATTAGATATAATGATACTCTGCTCATCTGAAAAGGGAATTTCTTTTGGAAAAAAGGTTTGGAAAGGCTTGGAATCAAACTCTATTATGTGCCCCAAAATTGTTTGTAAAATCCATAGATCATGAGTAAATTTATTCCATACATCAATGCAGTGTTTTAATTGTCCCACAGATCTTACCTTAACAGATTTTAATTTGTGGGTTCTTTTGGGAGACTTGTATAAGTAGGTCTCTTTCCTCTGTTGGAATTTTGGTATTGATACCTGTGTGCATTTTGGGTACTATAAGGTTGGGATCGAAATCTTGCCCTCTGATTGAAATCATAAGTTCTTATGGGTCCACCACCTCTAGCACTGCGGCCTCCATTGAAACCTCTGTTAAACTGGGCAAAGTTTTCTTTGACAAGTTCAAACCCAGTGTCACCTTTTTTAACTTCTTTGGCCACATCATCTCCAAAAAGCACTGATGTTATTGGGGTATGCATGTTACAAAGATTCGAATATTTCCTTTTCAAGTGTGGTCGAATCATATATCTCCTCCTGAGGGAGACATTATATTGCACCTGACTCATAAGAGTAATTGCATCAGAAATTAGGGTCTTTGCTTTTTCATTAGTAGCAATCTGCGGCTTTAACAATTCTGCTAACTGGACAATTGGCATAATACCTGCAGCAACAAGATTTTGTATATCCCTAAAGGCTTTGTCGTAAGAGTGAACTCTCTTGCTTAGGTCATTCCAAATTTCTTGATTGATAAAAGGGGGGCTCAACTTATTACAATTTTCTGGGATTTTGTACTTCTGTACAATTTCATCTGTTGCACATAAGGAGGTGCATGCAGTATTAATCAGCTCTGCTAAGGATTTTGGTATTGACTCTCCTTTTTGGGGAGTTTTTAATTTGGGTAATTGCCACACATCATCATTTCTAGTAGAAATACAGTTGTAATCAGGCTGCATAGCATCAAACAATGCCCCATTAATTTTCCCACTGAACGAAATTTGTTTGAGTGGTCTACTTGTATCACCCTCCTATGGGGTAACCTCAACATCGCTATATGTACCTTCATTTTCAACTTCTACATGTAATTCTGGTAAACGTTCACCAAAAACAGTCATTAATTTCATTGTCATCTGCCACAACAGGCTGAATATCATTTAGACTCAGTTTTTTTTTTTTTTTCTTCAAAAGCTCAATGTTCGTTTTTCTGCCAACGACAGAGTAACATGCTATGTATACATGTGAGGCTGAAGGCTTTATGAAAAATAATATCTGTGTACTTTTTTTTCTTTAAGAGAGGGAACTGCCCTAATATTTTTTGTGCTAATATGTTTTGTGATGTCAAAGCTTGAATCTGCATGTGAACTGGAATTGTGCTTGCATCTTGCCAGCTCAATTTTTTTCATTCTAAGTTGAAATTCCCTTTCATCCTTCTTTTTTTGCATCTCTCTTTCTCTCTCTCCTCTTTTTCAAAATTTAATTGTTTATCTTTCTCCTCTTCCTGTCTCTCTCTCTCCCTCTCCTGTCTCCCTCTCTCTCCTCTTTTTCAAATTGCAACTGCAATTGCTTCTCTTGCAACTGCATTTTTTTCTCTTTTTCCTGAAGCTCAAGCCTCCTTAACTCTACCTCCGTTTTCATTTTCATTTCCATTACTTTAATGTCATTGTCTGTCATAGACTTACTGACTGATGCCAAAACACTTTATCACAAACACTTTTCCCAACCAAATATTGGATCAAAATATTTTTAATTTTTCATTTCGTTAAGGAAGATTTTGCTTCAGAAAGATTGAACTTTCTGGCAAATTCATGCAACACTATCCAACTGCTTTTCAGTTGGATTAGAAAGAAAAATTTCCACTTTTGAAGACATTGTAAATGAAAGCCTGTTGTTTTCACTTAAGATTAAAAAAAAAAATATAAAATATCACTTGGGATTTTGAGACTGGGGGGAAATTTAAATTTCACAAAAAAAAATTCTGAAATATTTAACCAAAATTCAAAAATATATCCCAGGACAAGCTAACAATTTTCTTTGTTACATGACAAGGGCTTATACTCAGTAACAAAGAAAAGAGCGAAAGCCAACAAGCTTTGAAAATTTTAACAAAACAATTTATTTCTCTTGACAATAATGTAAAAATTGGTAAATAGGATTTACAGTTTGTGAATATAATCCAAAAATGATTCTAAGAAAAAAAAACACAAGTCCTATCACTAAATAGTTCTATAAGAATCTAGGTTTGAGTCCCGACGACGTATGAATATGGAAGGCGATGATGTCAGATGTAGTCCAATGTATGAATATTAACAATTCTTCACTTGAATCACAATCTTTGTGTTCAAATAATTCCAGAATAAACTTCAATGAATATCTTTCAGAATTTTTTTTATAAGAAAGTCAACTTGTTGATTGTCCAGGAGAATAAATTATTGAATCCAAAAATCAGACAAAGAACAAAATATTCTGGTAACAAATTTAAAAAATACACCTTGTTCCTTCAGGGTTTTGAATGACTCTCTCCCAAAACAATATTAAGAATGTGTATTTAACCTCAAAACATCACTTCAAATCTCGCAAGACTGGTCATGTAGTCTCTTACTACACTTAGGCCAATGTCACTCCACAAAAGAAAAAAGCAATCATAAAAAAGGGCTGTTTACAAACAGTGATCACAGAAAGAATGTTTGTGATAATGACCAATCATTTTAATTTCCTGTTGCTATTGTTACCAAGGTAAGAAAGAGTCAATGATAATTCTCATGTATTACTATTTCGTCTTAAGTAAACAACTTTGTGATAAAAATATATCTCACTACTAAAAACAGAATCCCAAATCTGAGAAAAAAATATTCATAGCAATTAAATACAATGAAACAAAAATAAAATAAAAAGAATTTTAAACCTTACAAACAATCAATTTAATCACATATATGTAACACCATTCACAGATAGAGAATTTACTGTGAATTTCTTTGCTAGAGGTCGCTCTTATGAACGGACCACATTACTTTTAAACAACTAGGTACTTCTTGTTGCTGTGAAATTCAACAGATAAAATCTAAATACTCACCATATAAAATGAACTTTCATCATAAACAGTTACATACGTGTGAATTAGGGATTCTCTACATATGATATTGAAATTTAAACCACCGCTGTATAATTCAAAATATACACTGTAAAATATCGACATAGGAAATGGAACTTGACCCACCACTGTATAACTCAACATATAAAATCAAAACTCTCAATGAAGAAAATGGAACTTTAAGGACATGCCATTTGATCCAACATGTGATATTGGGTTTCTCGATGTATGACAGTTAAATTTCAAGTGCTCAGGCTTCTCATTGGACATAGCTTTTCTCTGCTTTGGCTCCCATCATGAGTCTTACTATCTATTAAGATGCAATCTAAATGTGTGTCAGTAGTATGGGATAAATACAGTATGTCTTTTATTTCTTTATTAGCTTTTATAATCAATGTCTTCTTTAATATATAACAACACTTTTAATTTTAGAATATCTTTCTTTACAATTCAAGTTGTTTTAAAATCTTTTTCTTAATACATCTTGTTGTTGTTGTTTTGGGGCTTAACACCATTTTTCAGCACACGCTAAGCTATACATGGCAGCCTGGTGGAGGAAGAAACCAGGAAATCCGTGGAAAGAACCACTGACCCACGAGAAGCTACTGGCAAGCTTTCTCACATATCCACATTGGAAGAATCTTAGATTTGAATCCAGGAAGACAGAGGTGAGATGGCAGTGATCCATAACGGAGAGTGCTTTAGATCAAAATGGGATGTCCCTATCATAGCCCTTCTACATGTGATAGTGTCAAAGCACTTTAATCTCAACACATGGTATATTCGTGCAGAAAATTATTTCTCAAAGTTGGATGACTGCATTTTGCTATTTATACCTCTACACTTCCACACAAAGCCTTAACAAACTATTCTTTTTTGGACTATCCCATACATATATAAGGTAATCAGCAGCAACTGACCATGAGACAGCTATGAGACTGTAACTACTTAACATTAACCATATTGTTTACATAAATGTCCACTGTTGACAACAGTCCTTACTGGGTAAATAAGTCTGTAGTAATATTTGTTTCACTGATTTTGTGTTACAACGATGTAGAGCCCTATTTATTGGACTATTACATGTGCTATCTCCCAGCTATTATTAGCACTAGAGTAATGACTGGCCTACATTGGACATACATAGACATCATTGTCCTGTGCCATAAAAATAGGGTGCCTATAAACACTGAAATACACTGACAAACTGAAATACACCAAAATACACTTATAATTACATGTTTTCTATGAATATATTGTTGTACAAACTGGAATTATGATTTGTTTTTGTTTGAATAGTATTACAGATCAAAATAAAATTATTCTTTTCTCAAGATAAATTTAACTGACGGGTTTTCCAAGAGATAGTCCCCTAATTCTTTCCTCAAAGTGTAAGCCCTTAAGTTTCCCTTGCCAATCAGAAATATCTATTCCTAAAATATTTTCTCCAAATCAAGTGTTGAGTGTCTGTCATCAGTTTCACTGGCCTAAAACATTTCACAATTTGCATCTTTTGAAAAATCAATTATTTGATGTGTGTATCTTTTGACAGAATATAAATGTGTGAACTTCCTATACCATAAGAAATGACCGGGACAGATTCAACTGAGGCTTAATGCAATTCCTTTTATGTTTAGAGACGAAATGAAGAAATAAACACTGAACTTTCACCAGACCTTTCTGCTTCGTTAAGTTAACTTGAAAGCATAATTTATTTAACCTTGGGTTTCAACAAGTTTAAAAATTCAACACATCACAGGTTCCTACATACAAAGCCTGGTGACATCATCCATAAATATATGGCTCCCACACTACCAGGGTTAAAATCAGCTATTTCATGAACTGAGACACAAACTGAAAAAGGAAATTCTACATCATCTTCAGAAATAGAAATTAGTCCTTTTGTGTCCTTTACCTTAAATTTTATTGATGGAAAAAATCTGAAGTGGCAGCTTTGAATGAAAAATCTGGTATTATCTTTCATTATTGAATGAAAAATCTGGTAAGTATTATCTTTCATTATCCTTTATGTTACAAAGAAATTGCTCATAATACATGTAGATTTTTGACTTGAGTTTATCATTAGAAAAGTTACTTTTGAATAAAAAGTAACAATAACAATGTAAAACAAAAGGGGGCAAACACAAAATTCTATAAGTTGTAAATGTTTTATGTGCAATGCATTGAAAACTGATGCATTTTCAAATATTACACTTGCTTATTTAACTATGCAGATGCTGCTGAGGTTTTTATTCATTATGAAGTTGAAATAGACTAATGCTAACTATAATCCAAATAATAAAAGAAATCATCAGTTCAATATCTGATTAGTCCATCCTGTTATGAGAGTTACAAGTTAATGACAGCAATGCTCTCACATGCAATATTTGGAAAGGAAAACTACCAGACATCTTCCAACTCTTATTTTACAGAAGATGGGATACTAGACCACTGATCCATAACAAATCTGATGAGAAAATGAAGCATGTAATTTTTGGGGTATTTGTCCCACTGGATTAGCTAGAGAGCATATTCTTAGCCATGTGCCTAATGCTACACATCATGATACACAACCTATAATATAATGCATCTTTGTTATGTGTAGGCTCTTTCAAAAGTAACAAAAGAAAAGAGATAAGCCAAGAAGTTTTGTAAATTTTAACAAAATAATGTATTTCCCTTAAAAAAAGAAATAATGCAAAAAAGGACTCACAGTTTGTAAATATAATCCAAAAATTAATCCTGGAATCTAAAAATAGAAGTTCTATCACTATAAAGCTATATATAAATCCAAGTTTAAATTCCGGAAAAATTCCAAAATGGAAGATGATGACATCTAAAATCTGCTTTCTATTGATGTGTCAAAAGTTCCTTGTTGAGTTTTACAAATCAAGAATAATATTCCGGCTTTAAAATTCCAAATAATTTCCAATGAATGTCTTTATCCAAGAATCTTTGTAAACACAAGTATTTTCCAGGGTGAATAAATTATTTTAAACAAAAAAAACTCAAGTCAAATGGCAACAACAAGAATACCTTGAGCCCGAAGGTATTATTTTACAACTGACAAATCTACCAGAAAACATCTGTTTTAATCCACGATTTTAGATGGCTCATGTGACAGGGCTATGTGATCACTAATTTTAATAGTGCAATAAAAAAAACGACATTTAGCATGAAGAGCAGAATATTCCTATAAAAAAAATCAGATTATCACACTGGAAATGAATAATAAAAGAGGCTGTTTACAACATGGCTAACATTTCACTGGAACGAAAATGACCTTGGTAATAACCAATCATTTTCACTTAATGTTTGCAAACCTCTCAACCAAAATGAGCTAAAAATAGCAATAAAACAACACTTGTTTTAATCGCGTCAAAACAGAAGACTGAATTTTCTGAAAAACATAACAAATCTCGTGAAAATTATCATTACAACAAAATATAATGAAACAAAAATAAAAAAAGAAATCAAAACACAAATAATTTAATTTTATATATGTTACATATTAATACATGTAATGAACAAAGTGACAAGAGATAAATTATTATTCAAAGCCACTAGAGATTAAAAGTAACTTTCTAATAGATAAACATTGTTCTGAACTAATTCTCTACTCTATTAATGTGTATTGAAATGTCAAAATTACAGAAAATGGATAAACATTCAGAACATTTTTTTACAGCTGTCATCCAAAACAACTACCAAGTCTACAATTTGAATTAAATAATAACTATGAATTATTGTTAATTGATTGATTTGAGATTAATATTTCACCATCTCAATACAGGCAATGCCAAACAGGAACACAGATTTTGGTTTCACATCTCATTTACCTATACACATGCTTATCCTCTACAGATATTTCTCAAAGATTCCGTATGGAATACTTCAAGAATCCATATGGAAGAGATATGGACTAAAAAAGTTATGGAATCAGACAATTTAATCCATATCAATTCCATACTTACTTCACAGCAAGTAAAAATTCCATATGGAATACAGGCTCAACTTTAACCCATAAGAACTTTTTTCCATATGGAATGCAGGCTCAATATAGTCTCATGGAAAATATTCTCTGAAGAATAAATTTACTGATTAAAATATAAATATTGCTGGGAGTTAGAGTAAATGTATGTATCAGTGTTGCTGAAAGGTTAAATGCAAGAGAAATAAGAAAAATACACACAAAACTATCACTTACAGATCATTCAAAAATTTTAATGAAGAACAATTTCTCAATGACCTATATAAAGTTCCATGGAATATGATCCAAAATTCGGATGACATAGATGAAGCTCTGAGGGTGTGGATTGACTTATTTATGAATGTAGTCTCTAAGCATGTACCATTAAAAGTACATCCAGTAAAGAATGAAATCCAACCTAATTGGCTTACAACTGAAATCCTTGATGCTATGGAAACAAGAGACTAATTCAAGGCTATGAGAAACCATGAACAATATAAAGTATGGAGAAATAAAATAACAAGTATGATTAAAAAAGCTAAACAAAATTATTATCAATCATTGCTTGAAAACCAAAAGAGTGAAAAAAAACTGCATTTGGGAAGTCTTCAATAAACTCACTGGAGGAATACACAAAGATCAGATAAATAAAATTCACTCACTTCTGGTGAATGACACCATAGTCACTGATGACAATGACATTGCAAATGTTTTCAATGATTTCTTTCACCAACATTATCACAAAGTTAAAAGAACCAGTGATTGAAAACAACTTTAATGAACTGAAAAAGTTCTGCAGCAGCAAAATCTCTAAGGAGGTATGTTTCTCTATCCCACCAGACTGAAAAAAACTTTGTTAAGAAATATCTCAGTGAACTTGATACTAAGAAAGCTACATGACTTGATCAGATTGGTCCATGACTCATTAAATCTTCTGCCTCAGCTATTGTAGATAACATAACATTCATAACAAATTTAAGCATTGCATCCTCATCTGTCCCCAAAATATGGAAAACTGCAAAAGTAACCCCTGTTCACAAATCTGGTCCTAAGGATGATGCTGATAACTACTGGCCAATCTCAATACTACCAAACTTGTAAAAATTGATTGTAAAGCATGTCCATGATTCATTCATATCATATTTAACCAAACAATTTCTGTTATACCCTAATCAGTCAGGCTTTAGACAGAAATATTCATGTGAGACTGCCTTGATCTCCCTAATTGATAAATGGCTTCAAGCACTCGACCAAGGTAGAATAATAGGATCTGTATTTGTAGATTTTAGGAAAGCTTTTGTCATGGTGGATCATGAAATCCTTTGGAAGAAACTGAAAATCTTGTGATGAAAGCACAGTTAGATGGTTTACTTTATACTTAAATGAGAGAACACAACATGTTTATATAAATAATGTTCTGTCTGAACCTGGAACAATTAGATGTGGAGTACCACAAGGCTCAATTCTGGGTCCATTACTGTTTATTTTATTTATTAATGACCTACCACTTGTACTAAAGGACTCAGTATCATCTACAGATCTCTATGCAGATGACACAACATTGTCAGACATCCAAAACACAAAGCAAGAACTCGAAATTTCTTTACAGAATGCCCTAAACAAACTGGACAACTGGTGTACATGCAATGGCATGAAGTTAATACTGGTAAAGCTAAAATATTACTTATCTTAACATGGAACAAAAGAACAAAAGTTGATAGTGATGAACTGTGTCTGACATGGAAGGATAAAAGGTTGCTAATGGTCTGTCATGATAGTCTACTTGGTGTTTTGGTAGATAATAACCTATCATGGACTGAACATATCAAACATATCAGTAAAAAAGTCAATTCAAATTTATGGCTTCTCAGTAGGATAAGACACTTTCTCCCAGAAAAGCACAGAAAACTATTTGATAACAGTTACATACAACCCTATTTAGACTACTGTAATACAGTATGGTGTAATTCAAATGATAAAAACTTAGCAAAGCTGGCACATCTCCAAAAAAGAGCTTTGAGTTAATATAAATCCAGAAAGAAAGCAAGGAAAATTTTGCTGGTAAGTTAAAAATATTACCTATTAAAGACCAAATCTGTTTAAGAAAAGCCAAATTAATGTACAGGATAGCCAATAATAGTGCTCCAGAATTTTTACAATCATTATTCAAGTATAGGCTATCTGGAAATACTCCCCACATGTGACCAATGTCTACCAAACATTACAAAATTCCCAAACCAAAAAAGGAATTAATTAAAAAAAGTTTCCAATAATCTGGAACTTTGCTCTGGAATAGTGTTCCAGTTGAGATTAGAAATGCCCACTCTATTTCTTTTTTCCAAACTCAGTATATATATATATATATATATATATATATATATATATATATATATATATATATATATATATATATATACATACAGTGGCTTCAGGGCCTCAAGGTAGATTAGTTCTTAGCTAATTGAGTTACCCTCTTTAAATAAAGTCATAATAATAATAATAATAATGTGGAAGGATGAATATATACTCATTTAATAACTTCCTTCTACGTATTTCCTTGTTATATTTCTTTTTCAAAATTGTTGTTGTTGTTGTACTTCTGTTTTAAGTTCAATTGGATTTAAATGCTCTCAAACAAATTTTCTCATGTTTTCCATTTTAAATCAGAATTTCGCTTTTTCTTAACCTGAATCTGATTTTCCTCAATATGGACCGTTTTTTTAATATCATCTCTGAAACGTTTTTTAATGCAATCATTTTCTATCTGGTCCCATTCTGCAACGAGCTTTCTAATAACTATTTGTTTCGTTTTTGGTGGCGCTCACCAGTTATTATGTACTTTTTAGAGAGTGATGTATGTAAGGTGAAGTTGTTTGCATTTTAAACATGCACAGTGGAGAGAATGTTGGCATACCTATATACTACTTTCATGTAATGTGGATGAAATTTCTTTGGATATTGTACTTTTGGAAATTTTAAATGATCTTAGGACACTGCTAACTAAAATGACTGCTCCCTTGTGCTCCAAAAATCAACCTAAATTTGTCTAAAGAACACTATTCTTGG
This sequence comes from Potamilus streckersoni, assembly GCA_016746295.1. Lineage (NCBI taxonomy): Eukaryota > Metazoa > Mollusca > Bivalvia > Unionida > Unionidae > Potamilus > Potamilus streckersoni. Next base: position 616,283 of record JAEAOA010000596.1, on the reverse strand, counting down.
CAGCTATTAAAATATGGAAAATGAATTTTGCCAAACTAGATAATACCAGCTTCTAAAAGAGCAATGACTGAATTACCAAATACATAAAATGTAAAAAAAAGTTATCGGCTCTTTTTTTTACAATTTACCTCTGAAGTTCGAGAAGTGAAAATGAGCAAGTACAGCTAGCACTTTTTTGAAAGGTGCACATCTGGAGTAAGGCCAAGCTGTATAGTCTCTAACCCATATTACACCCATCAATCATACATCAAAATAAAGAGAATTAAAGGTTCTTTGAACAATACCTAAGATATACAAAATCTCTTTTAAATAACCAGTATAACTAGTGAGGAAACCCGGGGAAACTCTTTTTCTTTAAAATTTTAACCCTATGCTAAATACGAAACTGTAGAGCGCCACCTTTGTTATTTAACAGATGATCACTGTAAAAAGCTTTCTGATTGGTCAAAATTTGTACTTGCCCAATTAATCATCATGTAATCGAAACTGATGAGAATGAGCAAGCTTGCTTAGCATGGCGATTTGAATTTTTGAGTGGGATACAAGTTTCAATAACCATTTGAAAATTGTGCGGCAGTGAGAATAGCTTGAATGCAAATTCAATGGGAATGTGGTTGGTCAGTCTGTATGAAAACTGAACCTTGGACATGAGAACTTAGTACATTTTTAGCTCCGAAAAACCTAGGAAATAAGAACTTAGTCATTTTTTTAACTCAGACATAGCTCAGAAATGTGGACATAGAAAAATTTCAGCTAGGACATGGACTTGGTGTGTTTTAACTGTGCACTTAGAGATTTCTGTATATTTATTCAGAACATTTGATTTACAGTTTATTAACATGAATAATATCTGTCAACCCAAGGTTTTTTCAAGGTATTTCCTAGGTGTCTTTTTAATGTACAAGATGATGTACAAGGTTTGTTTATACAACCTTTAAACAAAATAAACCTTGAAAAAACCTCAGACATCCAAGTGTTTTGGTCAATTTTTTAGGTAAACCTTGGAAAATGTACAGCCGGGATGGTGTAACCTTGATAACAATAATATGTGCTAGATAAACGAATCGCATATTCCTGTGTATAATGTAAAAAAAATCTTTGAAGTGTACCATTCAAAATTTAAAATGACTTCACATCGCAACTGCAGGATGACAAATGATGGACAAGCTGTTATGCACAACTGTCAACTGTAGATTTAACTGAGCAGCTGCTTTAATCCTGCAACAAACTAGTCATTTGGTTCATAATTATTTTCTAGATTCATTCTTGCTGCCATGTAAGTGATATTTATGTGTGTACAAACTTCGTTTCGGTAGTACTGGGCATTTTAATAGACTATGTCATGAAAGGCATCAAAATGTGTCATCATGCAGTAAAGGGTTAAAGTACCATCACAGGTACAAGCATACTTACTGTTCCTGTCTTTTCTTCTTGTCTTTTGAGTGTTGCAGTTGTCATCTACAAGGGAAAACAGTGACAGTTAGATTTCAGTTTTAAAACTTTCCAAATATTCATTCATTAAAAATTAAATAACACGATCTCAATCATTCTACTTTAAGAGCCCTTTGTGGACACACTTTAATTGGGTAGAGACTGCAATAATATTTACAATTGCCAAATTTAATATTTTTGTTTTCAGAAATTGATAGGTGCCCTTTATGTAAAATATAATGAAAATTGACTACATACCAATACATTTTGTTCTTAACAGCATGCAAAACTAGTAGCCTGTGGTTTTTCTTTCATCATGGATTTACTTCTCTTGTTCATGTATTCAAAGCAATAACATCAGTAATTTCTGCCAAAAAGAATTGTGTAGAAATGCCCATTTCACCATCTAAGCTTTATCGAATAAATTATTAAAATCCCTTTATTAAGTGTGGCTCTCAAAGGTATTATTTTTTTATTTACTTGGTGTTGACTTCTAATGTACTGATTTAATGCTTTAATAAGAAAGCTCTGAAACTACACATTTTTGGTCAGTCTAAATAATGGTCAGGTCAAAGAACCATGGTCAGGTCAAAGAACCATCCAACATTGAGTTATCTAGCACCAAATATAGCATCGAACAAAAACTCTCATATTCAGTACTTTGTTTAAGATGATAAAAAACCCCCAGGAAATCTGCACATGTTGCATGTTGATGAATTTAAGATTGAAATTTTCAGTTTCAAGGATTTAATTTCATTTATCTGCAGTCAAAACATAAGTGGGTACATTACTTTCATATATGAAGTACATGTTGAGAAACTGCTGAGCCTTACAAGACTTAGATCGTGTTTCTTCCTAACAAAATATTACTGAATATTTTTTTAGTGATGATAACATGCCCTTCAATAGTAAATACCCTATTTACTATATCCTGGGACAAAATAAAATAAATGATTTCCTGTACTATAAATTATGGTTAAACTTTTTGTTACCTAGATCATATACCTCCAAAACTTATGGACATGAAACAAGTTGTGTTGAATTTGCTGTTGACTGCTGCCCCCCCTTCAACACACACACACACACACACACACACACACACAATGTTGTAATAAAGTAGATAAATAGAATGTTTGTTTGATAACACAGGGAAAGAAACTAACCTTGTACTGTTCATATTTATTTTTATTTTTTGTTCCTTATTAACAATTTATGCACAAAAGAAACAAACCCACTCTTTCAAAATCCTATGGTCCTGTGATACATTCATAATGTATTGCATATATTGTTGTAAACTGGATCCGACAAAATCGCAAAGACAGTGGGAGAGAAAAATAACAATTGCTTCAAGACACCAGTGGCCTCTCAAAACAGGTTTGTGCAAATTACCTGTTTATAAGGTCAAAATGAATCAGGTTTGAAAAATATATATAATAACTGTATAACTTAAAATTCCTTACAGTTCTTATCAAAATACTGCAATCATTTCATCTCAAAGTATTTCTGTAAAGCACTAAAGATTTTATATATATATATATATATATATATATATATATATATATATATATATATATATATATATATATATATATATATATGTGTGTGTGTGTGTGTGTGTGTGTGTGTGTGTGTATGAGAATTAATTACTAGGTAATCATGTGAGTGTGTCTGCTACGAACAAGCTTATATAACAATGATTCAGTGCCATCATCTTTTTGTGATGCGTGACAGTATATGGGTTGGTGTGTGCAGGTAAGGCGATGGGTGCCATTTACTCGTGGACCTGGGTTCAAAACTCTGTAGAGTACGAATTTTATTTCTCTAGCCTGTATGATAGTATTGTTTGTATTAAACTATTATTTCTGCCCACTATTATCAAGATTCTACTACAGAATCCAGGGATAGCACAGTCTGTTCTGTCTGTAATATATATATATATATATATATATATATATATATATATATATATATATATATATATATGCCAAATTAGTAAAGTAATATTTATTTATTCTGTCTGTAAATTAACTTGATATAGCCATATAATTCAGACTCACTTCAAATGTAGTAATAAGAACTGCATGGTTTAGCTATTTTAACACTTGCTTATCATGTGCATGAATTATAAGCATGGTTCAGGGTTTAGGTAAATATGAAATAAATATGTACCAATGAATGAAATCAAATGACAGAATTAACTCATCTGGAGACAAAATACAAAAAATTAAAATGCCTAATTCATCGAAGACATAATGAGATGGACTCAATCAACAAGGGTGTAACAGGCCTGCACAACAGTGAACAGCCTATGATTTGGTATGGGTTGTAATAATGGTAACACATAAACCTTTTAAAATGACAATCAAATCTGGAAAACAATAATCACTTATTATTCACTCCTAGGCAATGCAGATCAACTCCAAAGACAATTTATGGCATGTAGCATACAATGGCTACCTGCATCCAGTCCAGACTCACCTATTTTTAGGATTTTTGGGGATAACACAAACATCTTATAAATGGTCATGGGATCAAATAAATGTCAATGGTATTTATGTTTTAGTGATGCAGTCATGAACAGCAGTGTTTCAGAACAAAAAGCACTTTGCAGATATTTCTAAGAAGTCATTTTTAAAACGGACTTAAAAATGTGTTTGTTTTTGTTTCAGTAAGGTGTAAAAATCATGTTCTGCTATTGTCAAAATGTTAAACCTAAATATAAAAGCACTCTTATTGATCACATTTATACCAACCTACCAAACAATGTAGCTTGTGTTAACATACCAAAAATTGGTCTTAATGACCAATATCCCCACTTTTGTGACAAGAAAGGTTAAATGCAAGAGAAATAAGAAAAATACAAAACTATCACTTACAGATCATTCAAAACTTTTAAAGAAGAACAATTTCTCAATGACCTTTAAAAGGTTCCATGGAGTATGATTCAAAATTTGGATGACATAGATGAAGTTCTAAGGGTGTGGACTGACTTATTTATGGATTTAGTTTCTAAACATGCACCAATGAAAGTACATTGAGTAAAGAAGGAAATCCAACCTAGTTGGCTTACAACTGAAACCTTGATGCTATGAAAACACGAGACCAATTCAAGGCTATGGGAAACCATGAACAATATAAAGTATGGGAAAAAAAAAATAAGTATGATTAAAAAAGTTAACAAAATTATAATCAATCATTGCTTGAAAACAAAAAGTGACAAAACCTGCATTTAGAAAGTCTTCAATGAACTCAATGGAGGAATCCAAAAAGATCAGATAAATAAAATTCTCTCACTTCAGGTGAATTCACCATAGTCACTGATTACAATGATATTGCAAATGTTTTCAATGATTTTTTTTCACCAACATTACCACAAAGTTAAAAGACCTAGTGATTGAAAACAACATTTATGAACTGAAAAAGTTCTGCAGCAGCAAAATCTCTAAGAAGGTATGCTTCTCTATCTCACCAGACTAAAAAAAACTTTGTTCAGAAATGTCTCAAGGAACTTGATACTAAGAAAGCTACAGGACTTGATCAGATTGGTCAACAACTCAATAAATCTTCTGCCTTTGCTATTGTAGACAGAATAGCATTCATAATCAATTTAAGTATTTGCAACCTTGTCCGTCCCTAAAATATGGAAAACTGCAAAAGTAACTCCTATTCACAAATCTGGTCCAAAGGACAATGCTGATATCTAGTGATCAATCTCAATACTACCAAACTTGTCAAAATTGATTGCAAAGTATGTCCATTACTCATTCATATCATATTTAACCAAACTCTTGCTGTTACACTATAATTAATCAGGCTTTAGACAGAAACATTCATGTGAGGCTGCCTTGATCTCCCTAACTGATAAATGGCTTCAAGCATTGACCAAGGTAGAATAATACGATCTGTATTTGTAAATTTCAGGAAAGCTTTTGACATGGTGGATCATGAAATCCTTTGGAAGAAACTGAAAATCTACTGATGTGATGAAAGCACAGTTAGATGGTTTACTTCATGCTTTAGTGAGAGAACACAACATGTTTATATAATGTTCTGTCTGAACCTGGAACAATTAGATGTGGATTACCACAAGACTCGATTCTATGTCCATTACTATTTATTTTGTTTATTAATGACCTACCACTCAATATCATCTACAAATCTCTTTGCAGATGACACAATTTTGTCAGACAATTAAAACACAAAGCATCAACTCAAAATTTCTTTACAAAATGCCCTTAACAAACTGGACAACTGGTGCACAACTGGACAACTGGTGTACTTGCAATGGCATGGTGGTTAATACTGGTAAAACTAAAATATTACTTATTTCAACATGGAAAAAAAAAGAACAAAACTTGATAGTAATGAACTATGTCTGACACAGAAGGATAAAAGGTTGCTATGGTCTGTCACAATAGTCTACTTGGTGGTTTGGTAGACAATAACCAATCATGGACTGAACATATCAAACATATCAGTAAAAAAGTCAATTCAATTTTATGGCTTCTTAGTAAGACACTTTCTCCAGGAATGGCACAGAAAACTATTTGATAACAGTTACATACAATCCTATTTAGACTACTGTAATACAGTATGGGGTAATACAAATGATAAAAACATAGCAAAGCTGGCACATCTTCAAAAAAAGAGCATTAGTGGTAATATCAATGAGAAAGAAAGCAAGGAAAATTTAGCTGGTAAGTTAGAAATATTACCTATTAAAGACCAAACCAGTTTGAGAAAAGCCAAATGTACAGGATATCCAATAATAGTGCTCCTGAATATTTACAATCACTATTCCAGTACAGACTACCTGGAAGTACTCCCCACATGCGATCAATGTCTACCAAACATTACAAAATTCCCAAACCAAAAATGGAATTATTTTTAAAAAAAGTTTACAATACTCTGAAACTTTGCTCTGGAGTAGTTAATTCCAGTTGAGATTAAAAATGCCCACTCTATTTCCTTTTTCCAAACCCAGTATATTAAGTGGCTTCAAAGATGCAGCTAAAATAAATAAATTCCTTTGATGAGGGCCTCAAAGTAGATTAGATTTAAATGTGACATTTACATTTGTTTAAAATTAAGATTTTTCTCATTACTTCAAAGGTACACCGAGCAGTTCAGTTATGGATATAAAGAAACAATCATTTAATTGTATGAAAACTGCTGGTTACTAAAATAGCAAAATTATGGTCCATGCAGCAATATAGATAGGTTTATACCTTTGTTAGATTTTTTAGATTTAAGTAGGTCATATCTTTGTGCTGTCTATCGTACTAAGTATTAAATAAAACTTGCATAGAGAAAGTGAGGCTCTGTACAATTTACGATTAAAGATTACCCAGATACTCCATAAACTACCCATACATGATAAGCAGGCTAATAAAATTGGCAACTGTATACCCCTTAAACAAAAAAACAAAATCACAAAAAATCAACAACAAAAAAATGTTTTCAACTTCAAATCAAGACAGAATAAAGATTACAGTTCAAGGCTACCACTTAAAAATGCCATGATCGTGCTCATTAATTTGCAATTGCAACTTACTGAATGACATATTGCACTTATTTTCAACCTAATTTTGTATTATTATATAGTACATATATTAACTGATCATTAAATTGTTAACAACGATACAAGCCCTGTGCTCATCACTGGACCTCCATCTAACTTCCTTATTAAATATTTATAGTATTACATGAAACAGTTCCAAGAAAACAAATGTGTTTCTTGAACATTAAACCCTGCATCACAGATTCATTCTATTTTAATACCCTCATACATAGCAGACCAGTCTAAACTGAAAATAAATGGTGCCAGATAAAGATAATGGGTTTTATTATTGTGACTCATGGATGTGATATGACTGAAAAATGTTAGGAGATGGATATTATTAAGCTTAAAAAACAGTTTGCATCCAAACAACAAATCAAAAGAACTTAAAAAGTTTTGAAATAAGAATTCAATTGTGATTGTGAATAAGAAATCATCATTTGTAAACTTTAAGACTATTTGCAAAAGTTACAGTAGACAATTTAAACAACTGTATTTACCATACATGTTGGGATACCATATTTGTTGAGACACCATAAATTAATTTTCACTAATTTTTGTGCATTGTTTGTTCTAGGATGCATTATTTTTTTCAATCGTAAGTTGTGAGACACATTCCAAATCATTAAAAAATTTCAAGTAAGAAAATCCACACCAACCAAAATTTTATTTTATAAAATATAAAACTGTGTAATCAAGATAGAACTCTTTAATCTACTGTGGCATCATCTCATCAATACAACCCTTCTTCTACACATATATGATCCATTCTTTTGGTGCATTAATTTTTTTTTTGCTTTCTCATACTGTGAAAAATTATCATTTGAGGGGCAATACAAGACCTGAAGCAGATACTGCAAGGACTAAAATCAGATTTTTTTCAAAATCTGCAACAGTCTTGCTAATTCTCATACTCTTGACCTCCATCTTATCATCAGCATGTCCAGGAATGAGATCAAAGTACACTTGAATGTGATCCATGTTAATGATCATATTGTCAGCAAAATCATCTGCTTCTCTTCTGGCCTTCATGAATTCATCAAATAATTTTATTTTCTCCAATATTCTGGGCGATGTGGGTCATCAATGTTTATGCACAAAGCACTATATTGCATCACTTTAAAAATTGTACCATTGTTTAAATTTCTTATCAAATATCCAATGATTAACAATGAAAAGGAACCAAAATTTGCTTCCATATCTTGGCAGTCTTTGTATAGTAAAAAAAAATTGGCAAACTTTAAAAAAAATCCAAAGTCGGGAAAACTGGGGCAATTCTTTTTTTAAAAAAAATTTAAGGTAAGGATACATTAAAAAGAATACACTATATGGACCCTTTTTTTAAATATCTTTTCCGAAACTTGTTGTTTTTTTTTTTTAATGAAAAGCTCTATCTGGTCCCATTCTGCAATGATCCTTTTAATAAATATTTGTTCTGTATATTATTTAATAGATGAAGATCACTGTAAAAAGCTTTCTGATTGGTCAAAAATTTGTACTTGCCCAATGAATCTTAGCATAACGGAAACTAATGTGAATGAGCATGTTTGGCAAACATGGCAATTCAAATTTTTCAAGTGGGATTTGAGTTTGAATAACTATCTGATAAATTTACAGCAATGAGAATATCTTGAATGCAAAGTCAATGTGAATGTACCTAATTGGTCAATCTGTATCAAAACTGAAGGCCAGGACTAGCAGTTTGCTATTTGTGTCATAAAGTTTAACAACTTTACAGTAGTTGCTAACATGCTAAATGTGACAAAGAATTGAACCAGGATGATTTTGAAGTATATTAACTTTCAGAATGTAAGGAGGGACAATACATAGATCACTGGTGGGGAATGGTTGATATTGTTGCCAGATACCCATAAATCTGTGCAGAGATTTCTTGGCCCGCAAGTAGAATCATCTTTTAATATCTTGAGTGGTATCACTGTATATGGAACAAGGACTATTTCAATGACTTGAACAGCATCATAGTCTGTAAATTAATATAAAGTCTGCAGTACAACTCACTCCCATATCTCTTAGATGTCATAAGTATAACAGCTGTATACTTTTGCTTCATGTTAATTGAAATATTACCCTGGTAATAAAATCCTGTTTAATTCATATCCATTATTTTTTTGAAACCTTTTGAAATGTTTAAAAATATTATTGAAACTTCAGTAAAATATGGGTAAAAATGTTAATGAAATCTCACCAAACTTTAAAAAAAAAATATGTTAGATCTTATAAAATTTTCAGCAAAAGTTTTGGCCAAATTTTTTGTCACTCATGCCAGATTATCAGTGGAAGTTCTTGTCAGAATTTTTGTAAAATGTCAAATACTGCAGTGAAAATTTAGTGAGATCTTGGTAAAAAATTTAATTGAAAGTTTTGGTCAAAATTTTTGTAAAATCTCACCAAAATTTCAGTGAAATGAAAAAGACTAAAACAATGCCATGACAGATCAGGTTTTGTGAAAAAAAGAAAATGACAAGAAAAACTTTTAAAAAAGTTTTATTTGATGATATGTCAAAATAAAATTTATGATTCATTTTAAAATTTATCATTAGTATTTATCTATGATTCCCAATAATGTAAACTTAATAATTAGGTTGTTTAAATAGAAATCTGAAGCAGATTTTTTTTACTGGATGATTTTTTTTAAAATGTCTACAGCCATTTGTTTCGACAGAAATCTTAGGCAGATTTTTATTTCAGGTTTGGTATATGGTACTATTTGGTAACACAGGTGCTCTATATGAGCTTGATGTTGAAAAATGCAATAATCTGACGGAAATTTTTTTATCTCAGATTATCACCCACGACCCATTCCGACACAGGACCATATGAAAAGAGACAAGTAACTTCCATAAACTGCATTCCATGCTCGCTCTCGATTTCATTCTATTTCCAACTTTATAGGCACACAACCATTCTACAGTATATGGCTTGTTTTACTTCAGAAATATTTTTATATTCATGAAACCATCACCAATTTTTCTCCGAGTTTCACCAAGCTTTAGTTACGGGTCCGAAACATACGTCACGAATTGTGCAAATTTTTCCGGCAGGGAGAAACTTACACTCACAAGTGTTACCATTCTGCCAGAATGGGTCATGGAGTAATATGAGGTAATTTTGTCACTGTACTGTACTCAGTATGATTTTCTTTCAGATTACTGCTTTTTTTAAAATCAAGCTCCTGTGATATTGTCAACCTCTGAAAGAGTTGAAACTGTCAAAAACTCAATAACAATATTCTCTGCATCATACTTTACACAAGTTGAAACAAAAAAGTAGGTCTGGCTCAACTATAACCTTGGTAAATCAAGAAAGCCTGAGAGTTGAAACTGTCAAAAACTCAATAACAATATTCTCTGCATCATACTTTACATAAGTTTAAACAAAAAAGTAGGTCTGGCTCAACTATAACCTTGGTAAATCAAGAAAGCCTGCCTTCGTTGAATATGTACCAGTTTTTCTTATCCTCTGCAGCAGACGACAGGGTGAACTTGTCTAGTACACATATCCCATAAATCAATTAATATCCGGGCACGTGGGATAAGATCTGATGCATACGATTTTTATTGAACCTTCATAAAAATGTAATTCATAATAATTTAATATAATTTTATACTGGGAAGTTCCTTTTCCTTAGGTTACTTGCAAATCCATCAAATATTCAAGTACTAATTCATGGGTTTAGACCGAGATTCAACCGGAACCGGAATCGGAATGTGAACAAGACTTGCGCATTTTGCATGCACAATCGGTTGCCACAGACAACAATATAACTGCAGTTGTTTGAAAACCGCTCGGTATATAAAGGTATTTAGACACAGGAAAATACATTCTTTTATTGAAAATAGTAATTCCAAGACAATATTTTTACTGATACAGGTTTTTATTTTTTTAATAAATTTGTACTTTTTGTCATTTAATAATACCAAGTTGAAGAGTATTTGCAAAATGTGCAACCTTCAAGCAGAATAATATACTCAGTACATGTCTTATGGTTCATTTGAACAGAAATACTACAGTACACAATAGTTACCCTGCATTCATTAATTTGATGGGAAGATATTATCTAGGAATGATACAGATATCACCAAGGTAGTCTTGACTGCAAATTAATGACTGTAAAAATATTGATTAAAATATGACAGATGATGATCAAACTATACTGTAGTTTAAGTCACATGGCCATGTATGCGCATTTATTCATTTTAAATTAAATATATATTGTTCTTTTAAAATGGTGACACTGATTTTTTTTAACCAAAATCTGTTAAATCTTGATTATTAAATGCTCAGCACCTTAAGTGTTACTAAGAAACTTCCAGATGAAAATTATCTATCACTATGTACTTTTACAAAGATGTCCATGTTCTAAGCTTGGGTCACAATAAGAGTGTGATGATTGGAATCATCACAATATAGGGTAGTTCAAATTTGTTTATTCATATGCATAGCTTTTATTGTGACATTGTAGCATGCAACGTTCAATCAAGATTGTACTGGATCACACCTTTAGGTTAATTTTATCCAAAATTTTCTACATACTTTAACATTAATTTTCTTGTATATACCATTCTGTGGATCAAAAGAATGATACTCCAAAAGAATATGGATGTATACAAATCCAAATAAAGTGAATACTTACCACTTAAAGGTATGTATAATTCAATTTTAAAAAATAACACCTATTACAGAAAATAACATCCATTACTGAAATTATAAAGTGCTGAATGCCTGCATGACCAATGTGTCTTGTACCTTAGAAGAAATATTCTCAGAAATAGTCAGTTTACCCAAGAACATTTGCTATAGTAAAAGTCATACAGGTTGGACTCTCATTATTTCAGTAATAAGTGTCATTTTTTTAATATAAAAAAATCTGATTCTACATACCTTTAAATGGCAATTACTGACTTTATTTATTTATATTCATTTTGGATTGTCATTATTTACATGCCCTATAAATACATACAGCTAAATTAATTCTAAAGTACAGGGACATTTTTGAATGATAGATGAGATCAACTTAAAGGTATGATCCTGTAAAATCCAGATTGAATGTTGCATGCTGTGATGACACAATGAAAGCTACTCATGTTGATAAACAAATTTGTACCACCCAATATTGTGATGATAGACTTAATGTGCTCTTTTCTTGACCCCATTTAGTACCTGGACACCATTGTAAAACTCCATAACAATTGCTAATTTTCATTGTGAACTTTCTTGATGACAGTGAAGGTGCAGATCAGCATTAAGTAACTAAGAATTGAATATACTTTGGATAAACAAAATTAGTATTAAATTTTAAAACAACAATTTATAGTTAATGTAAGATGAACAAATGTGCATATATGACCTGTATGCCTTTTACCATAATTAGAATCAATTACAACTACAGATGGAGTAATTTGACCTGGTAAAAAGTTTTAAATCTTCGTGCCAGATGTTTCCAGTACAATTAAAGTGACCATGTGTACACACAGTTCTTTGGTTTGCATAAGTGTAAATTTACATCCATTTCTCAACCAGCATTTGGCAAATGATCATCAATAGTGGAAGGATCTCTGAAATGATGAAAAAGAAGACAGAGGAATATTATACGTTTTAATTTTTTTTTATTTCATGCAATTTTAGCATTGGACTATTTATTTAGTTCCCAAATTGAAGAAGGGTCCATTGTCAAACTAATTCAGATATGTTTATTAAAATGTATGAATTCTTTTTTTGCTTGACAACAATGATTAGTTTTTAGATCTGGTGTAAAGAGCATCAAAAACTGTATCATAACCTGTCATGAAACTGATCAAACCTTCTAAAAATATATTATTTGCCTGACCATATGAGCTAAGTTTAAAGTTTGCATATAAAGATACAGACAGAATAAATTATGGTAAATTTACTTCCAGAACTCATACCACTATGCTAATAAATCTGAGATACAGCTTATATTACAACTGCCCTTTCAGGTTTTAACAAACCATCCTTCCTAATAAAAAATGGATCTTACATTGACAGAAACTTATTTATAATATAACAAAAATTCTGGGAATGGAAATGCTTGCAGAAAGCAATTGTCATTCAAAGGGATGTCAATGAGACAAGACACTTTGCATAGAAAGATGTTGAGATTTCATATAAGAATTAATATGTAATAAAATTCTTTGAAGATAATCAAACTTGAGTTGAGTGAACACATGTCATTAATGATCAAAGTCATTATGCACATGTCAATTTCATAATACAAATGCACTGTCATGAGGAAGCACCTATAAGCATACCCAACAGCCATGCTTTATAGGCAAAATAAGTGTTCAGCACTGATATGGATGACAATATCAAAAAACTATATTTTCAGTGCCAGATACTTCCATTTGTTCTTTTGTAACAACTGACAGCAGAAGAGAGACTGCAAGCAAAGTGCAGATTATTTTGAACAAAGAAAATAAAAAAAGGAAGAAATGAGTCTTGTTACTGGTTTAGTATATATGTAAGACAGAGCTCTATGCTAAAGACTGCACACCAGAATAAAGTACAAGTTGCAGACCAACATTGATTGTTCTGTAGTTGTCTGAAACCCTCTTGTGATAACCATTGCTTCATTAATTAAAAGAAGCAAACATGGATACACATAGTTCAGAAGTTCATGTTGTTTGTTTATATGTTGCAAAAACCTCCACAAAACTATTAATATCATACTGAGAGATAATTCTTACCCAGCTTTCACAGCAGAAGTTTGGGTACTGCAAAAAATTGTTTGCCTATGGAGCTGTAATACATAATGCCTGCATCAAATTAGGAATTTGGGGAAGGGGGTTGTGCTAATAAATTATTTGCATTATCCAGATGAGCTAATTCTATAGTTCTTGTAAAGGCTTGTTTTCTTTTTTGTTTTATCATTGTTATGGCTCTATTGACAAGACCTCAAAAAAGTTTGATTTCTAACATATTGTTTCATCATTTAAGGCAGTTATAACCTAATATTGCCTGTTCTTGTAATTTCATTTCTGTACTTTATTTTTAGTTACCTAGAATTGCTGAATTTCAGCCAAACCTAGTATGCAGCTCTTTACAAGTGAGACACTGAATGACTTCAATTTTCAGCATATCATGAGATTATTTATAGGAGTTATGTCCTAGATTGCCTGACCAAATAACTTTAATTTTGACACCCTAACTTTAACAAGAACTGTTGGATTTTAACTGTATTTGGCTTGCAGCTTTTTATTAATGAGCTTTGGATGTGTTCAGTTTCCAGTGTTTCGCTACACCATTTAAGGGAATAATGTGCCCTGATTTTAACGTTCTCTGAGCTTGGGTTTTTACAGAATAACTTTTCAAAGCATATCAGGTTTCAACCAAATTTGTAGGTGTTAAATTTCCAGAATTTCACATCATTTACTCAACATTTGCCACTAAATGCCCTTCCTTCTTTGAATTATGCAGCATTAAATTTCCAATGATTGTTGAATTATTTCAGATTTTACATGTAGTTTTATATTGAAAAACAGTGAATGATCTTGATTTGCAGCTTAGCTTAGCATCACTTAGAGCAGTTATGGACCATTATTTTCCATCCTACCGAGTTGACTTTGATTTCTGCAGCATAAGTTTACTATGTTTGCATTTCAACTAAATTTAGTATGCAACATTATACTGACTCAAAGTAAATAGGTTTCATTCTTAGCATAATATAACATCATTTACAGATATGGCACTTTGATTGCTCTCTAGGTTTTAATTTTCATAGCAGGAATGACCAAGGTTTTTATTATTAGGATTTTATTTCTTTATTTAAAGAGGGTAACACAATTAGCTAAGAACTAATCTACCGGGCATGATGAGGCCCTCATTCAAAGGAATTTATTTATTTTAGCTGCATCTCTGAAACCACTTAATATACTGAGCCAGGAAAAAGGAAATAGAGTGGGCATTTCTAATCTCAACTGGAATACTATTCCAGAGCAAAGTATCAAAGAATTGAAAACTTTTTAAAAATAATTCCTTATTTGGTTTGGGAATTTTATAATGTTTGGTAGACATTGATCGCAGGTGGGGAGTATTTCCAGGTAGTCTATACTGGAATAGTGATTGTAAATATTCAGGAGCACTATTATTGGCTATCCTGTACATTAATTTGGCTTTTCTCTAACAGATTCGGTCTTTAATTGGTAATATGTTTAACTTACCAGCTAAATTTTGAAAGGTTTGTTAGATTTCAACAAAATTTGGCTTTCAGCCTTATATTGATGGGGCTTTGAATGAGTTTGATTGTTAGTATTCCATAGAATTCAGAAGTGTTCTTGTCCTGATTTCCTTTTATCCTCATTTTGGTGTCTACAGCATTATTTTACCTATACCCTCTTGGTATGAATGAGCTTTTGGATGAGTCAGATTTCCAGCATTCATCATAATCATTTATGGCCCTTAAATACGACATCTTATAACTTTGTTTCCCAGCATGTTTTTCTCTGAGGCCCTGCTAAGCAAATTATAAGGAGACAAGCTTTTGTGTGATGTACTTTTCAGTATAGCTTCAGCTGCATTTTGTTGGAGTTTAGTGTTTACATTTTTTTTGTTTTAGCCTTTATTTAAATTTGAATTTAGTGCTCAGAACATTTTAAACACATGGCTAAGATAGGAAAATCAGCCTTTCAAGTTTTCCCTGTGCAGGTCATACATACATCGCAATGCCAGTAACAGCCCCAGATGAACCATACTACTGCTCCCAGCAGATAAACATCCCTCCTAACCTTCCTGACATACTGAAACAGTTCACCAAGGCAGCCATTAGAACACAGCCCAAAGATGTCCTGGCATGGTCTGCAGCGTAAGTAGACAGCAACAGTGATCAGTTCTTAACTAAACAATGTATTATTCCATCAAAGACTTAAGCAGTGGTATTTTAACTGTTATGAACACATACACATAAACACACACACACGCACATGAATCAATTTGTATGCTGACAATATCATATTTTGAGAAAATATTAATCTGGAAAAAAATATGCATTTGGAGACTTTTTGGCAAAATAAATTGCAAAGAATTGCTAATAATAAAAATATTTCAATACATTGAACTGTATTATGGTAATAAATTCCATCTGGTGAAAATTGGTAGTAGTTTATTTTTTCAATTCTTATCTCACCCTGTTGCACACACACACACACACACACACACACACACACACACACACACACACACACATGCACACAGAGAGTCTGTCTCATTCTTTTCTCATGCCATATTATTAAAATTCAGAATAAAATATTCTTTCTCAAATTTAATGCACCCTAGGAAGGCAGATGGATAGATGAAAAACATATAAATGGGAAATACTATAAACATCATTGTGGAAGTGGGTATTACAATATGTACATCTAAATACTTTTGTATGAATTTGATTTCATGAATGCTATTTTAACCAACATTGGTTCTTTTCTGTGTTAGGTAAGTCAGTTTCTTAAAACAAAGAATAAACAAGAGCAGAAAAAACAGATTTAAGAAACAGAAGTAGTTCAGTATGTGTCTTGATAGAATTATTGTATTGGAAGAATAACCAGTAGTCATATTGACTGCATATATGTTCACTAAATTCCTACTGTGATATATGAAGTACTGGTATAACAATTTGTGAGAGAAGACACTATGTTAGATGTGCTAGAATTTAGACATTTTAGAGATAGTATGCAATGTACATGAGATAAAAAATTATTAAACATTATCTCTTTCAGATATTTTCGAGCTATGGCAAAGGGTGAAACACCTCCAGTAAAGCAGAGATTAGAGATGCCAGTTGCCACACAGAAAACAGACTCTGGTCTCACACCTGGTCTTCTCAAAGTTCTCAACAAACAGGTAGCAATGCAGGAAAGCCTCTCCTTCTGGCAATCCCCATAAAATAAACCACTCTCTTTTAGAAGGCACTACAGCAAATGTAACTCTGGAATCAGACCATGTACCACTTAAAATTATTTTACCTATATCTGATTATTTATTTAAAAACAATCTAATTTATTATCTTATAACATTAATGGTGGTTTTTACTTGTCAGTATATATCTATTTAATTATCTCCAACAAACACTGGTTGATCATTCCAACATCTCCATGAATGTCAATGAAAACTACAGTTTCAAATGGACATTCTTTGGATTTCTCAGTGGCATGTCATCACAAAATGGAGCTAAAACAATACCAAATTTTCCTCTTCAAACATTCATTGAATGCATTTGGATACGATTTGAGTATTCATTGATATTTTCTCTGTTTACTTTGATTTTTATTGTCAAGAACCACACACACCCTGCCAAGCCATATTGATAACATTGTAAAATCTGACATTAAAACCACATTAAAAGGCATCTTAGGTGCCTTGAGTAACTTTTTATGATTCAGACAAAAGATCAAATGAATGTAGTATTATTTCTCTTGTTTATCAGTAAGCTTAGTAATGCCACAAATATTCATTTTGACCTGAAAATGGATGGTAAAAAAGGCAGAAACTTGACTGCCTGTTCAGTTAAATTTGGAGATTATCTGAAAGATTTGTTTGAGAACTGCATGATCATGTGGCCCATTTGACTAAATTTTGATATGTTGATTACAGATCTCCAGAATTTCATATATGCCAGACATGTCAGACTGTGACTGACATTTTGATGGAATATAAGCTTTCCACATTGGACCTTGGGTGCCTGTTAAGCCATAAGAAACTCAGTTTTGATAACTACTCTTTTTAGCTGAAACAAACATGTATTTTACAATAGTTGCAAAATGGTCTTATGGCCTCTGTAAACATTATAATGTAACCTCTCTAGGGCCTGGTAATAGGTAACTATTATGAAGGATCAAGTTCGCTGCCTTAACCAAGTTTGAGACTATAGTGGTCCCGCTCATGAATAGCCCACATGGCCAGCAGCAAACCACTTTTACAGTCATAATCACTTGGAAACAAAGAGTTTGTATCAAAAGTACCACTCAAGAAAAGTCACCCATCTATTATGGCCAGCATATTAGTGCAAAAATGTAAAATGAACCCCTCACATTTGGCTACAGGTGTTAGTTACTGAAACAAATATTGGCTAAAGTACATATACCATTAAGGTTAAAATTATATCATTAATGCTGACATTTACAGGAAAAGGGGTCAAAAATTTTGTGATAGTTTTGGACTTCACACAATGATTTAGTGGGGGTTTTTTTTACTACTATCAGAAGTACCTGTCATAATCATGACATGGTCACCATAGGCTGAATAAAAATTTTGTGGATTAACACACACAGAGGGAAATTAACCTTGAACAAAACAGAGTAACAAAGAAAGACCAAAAAAATCACATGACAGTACATGTATTAATCCCTTTTTAAACAAGGCATTTTGTTAACTCTATAAAAGTTTTGTATGCATAATTAAGTTGCAGTATTGAACAATTAGCAACATAGGAAAAAACTGTTATGAAACTTGAATGTGTCATCACATAAACAGAGAATTAATACTTTAGAAGAAAAAGTATGAGTTTTTTGACTTGACAATAATGAGAAGAGTTCAAGAGTTCTTACCAAAACGTTTTTTTTTTGTTGGGAAGAATGAAATGCACAACATTGTAACAGATAAGGAGAATATTTTGCATCAGTAGGAAATGGAGCAAATGGAAAGATAATTATATTTAATGCCAAGTAATGTATGTACTATGATTCAAATGGGATTTTTGAATGATTTTGGCATTTGCATGTCAACAATATCCTTCTTGTAATTTATGCTTAAGAATAGGAGCTTAATAGCAGTAGGTTAAGTTGGAATAAGTCAGTTCTTAAGCCAAGAAGAACCTCTTAATAATCAGTGCTAACTTTTAAATGAGGATGTTAAATGCTTTGAAGTTATTTGTAGCTTTCTTGCTGCATACACATTCTTGTCACAAATATAGTCCCCCTCTGGAAAGGTCACCCTTCCTATATGGCCACTTTCCCAGTGCAGAATGGGTGGCCGTATAAGATTGAGACCACTTTAGACCATTCAGGTTTCAGGAATAAAGTGATACCCAGCAAAGAGGCAGGTCATTTTCAAAAGATATTGGAAGAGAAATTAAAATAACCCCAGTGTAAATTAAAATGTGTGTTGATGGCAGGAAACATAGTAGCAAGCATTAGTGTAGCATCAAATGCCTCAACCCCTTCAACATAAATGCTTCTGTTCAAAAGTAATGTCAATTGAGCCATATAAATGTCATCAGCATCACTGACTTGTAATAAAATAAAGAAAATGAGTGTCAGATTTTAAGCATATTGGTATTTTTCTATATTCCACCACCATCAACCCACAATCCACTCCTCACCATCCCACTTAACTCAGAACAATGTACTTTTCTCTTATTATCCTGTATAAAACAAATCTGGTCAAAAAATATCAAAACAAGTGAAACTTTAATTCTCTATAAACAAAATATTGTTACAAATCTGCTGTGTCCCCTACCAGTCCCTTTTTTTAAGTTTTCAAGAATATGATGCAAAGTACAGTCAAAAACCTTTGATTTGACTCCTTGGGGATGATTTATTTTTATCCAGTTGAATTCCTCTATAATGGCCACATCTCAAGTTATTTATGATCTACCCGTTATACCAAAAGAAAATTGAAAGATTAATAGAAAAAAGAAGAGACATTATTATTTTCTCTTGTACTTTATATACTTGTATATTAGCCTGTTTCAACTGCAAATAACATATACCCTGATCTGCTATTATATAATGTGCCAGAAGGTCTGGATATATGTCATTTTATTCTCACTAATTGCACCTAAAAAACTTCAGAGATCTAGATCAGCTAGTACATTATGCATGTATTTACAGTAATCCTGCCTAAAAATACTGAGGAGTATTCGTGGATTCTGATGATGCACTGAAATGTAGAAAACTTACAACCAGCCTACATTACCTAGGAAAGTCACTTTGTTTGAAAGCATTATCATGAATTGTACAGTTAGTTAAGTTTACTACTCACAAAAACGTAGTTTATGGACATGCAGTAAGACCAATCATTCACACAATGTATCACATGTTTAAATCAGGCACAGATATTTCTGCAGATCACAAAGAAAACAAGTGCACAGATTACAACACTGTTTATATTATTATTATTATATCTAGTAACATTTTTATGGTATAATATTTTATATATTAAATTTAATTATCCATACAAACCCAATTTAGTTTTCTCATTCCTTCAATTTGCAAAGGATAAAAAATATACTTTTCTTATTAGTCTCTCTGATTTTCCAGCTTGGCCCGAAAAAAGTAATCAGCCTTAATGTGATTGAGGAGAAATGGACAGACCTTGCCCTACCAAAGGAACAGTTTGATGATTTGGTTAGAATTGGCAGTTTTGGTGGGGACACAGAATGGAACAAATTCTTTGCTTTGGCTGCTTCGCATTTAGGAGAGGTAAAAAAATGTCATTCATTATATACTCAATGTTGAAAAATTTCAACTTAATTACATATCATTGGCATCATTATTAGCTTCATTATTGATGATAACATAAAATTGTTTGAAACACTACTTTGTTAGTAATCATGAAAATTTATTTTTTTGGAAAATAAAAATTGTTGAAATTTGAAGGTGTGTCTTTGTTACTACTATGTCATCTTAAACTAAGTAGCAGAAAACAGCTAAAACAACAAGTTTTGTGTAAACATCAACAAATAATTTATTTCCCTAGAATACAAAATTAAAATTATATATAAAAAGCTATAGTAGTGACTAAATCCCAAATAGTTCAAAATTATAGAGTATTTGAAAGAATTCCAGTGATGTTGTGAATGAATTCCAATCTTGAATGTACTGATGAAAAGATAGACTGAAACCAGGCAGTGTGCTCACTGTTATGTATCACAATGGTATAATCAAATATGTCCTTGAATGAATTCACACACACCCATAAAAATGATTTAGTCCCAAATAATTTAAGCAAATAAATCCTATCAAATGTTAACTGTAGAACAACTTAAATTGATTCCACTGAGACTGAAGTTATGATATGTCATGAAGAATTTCATTTTACTTCTCCCTTATTTATCAGATGTGGGAGGTCACATGTTTGAACCCAGGACAAGTCATACCAAAGACTTATAAAAATGGCTGCCTCACTTGATGTGCAGCATTAAGAGGTTAGTATTAGGACTGGTTGGCCTAGTGTCAGGTTAATGTGACTGGGTGGAACATCATGCTACATTTCTCCATCACTATAAACTGTCACATTGCAGACATTGTAGCAATATGATTAAAAAATTGTTAAAGCTATGTTAAAAATCTAAATCACACATATGCTTTCCCCATATATAAAAATCTCAGTCACAATATGAGGATCAGGATGAGGGTCAAAAGTTCAATTTTAGAACATTCTAAGTTGTCAACAATATTAGGTCTGTTGCTAAAACTTTAGTACACAGCATGGCAAACAACATGTACACCAGAAATTCCCATTGGGAATACCACTGTCCAGAATTCAAACTCAAGCAAATATGTTTACCTACAAATACCACTGTCCAGAATTCAAACTCAAGCAAATATGTTTACCTACAAATACTAATCTTAATATATAATCTACAATCATAAACAACAATTAGCTATATTGTATGTTGTTTACAACAAAAAAAAAACATTAGTCATGAAGACTCAGATCACTGCCTCAGTTATGGACGATGGTCAATCAAATAATGCCAATTAAATATATGCAAGATATAATCATAGACAAAAGCCAGCACACAACTCAAATTAAATATACATAGGACTTTCTTGTCTGCCAAGTTATAGTACAATGTCCACACCAGCTGCTAATGTATTCAGATTTTGCGTTGAAATTAAAGACTGTTAATGACTGACTGGCACACATTACATTTGTATAGTACAGAATAAGAGTATTGTGACATTCTTATTCCATTAGTTAATAAACCATGAAAGCACACACTCCACAAACATGCATACTCTGGGTTCATTGAGGAGTATACACTTGTATTAACAGTATAACTATTGTGTGAAAGAAGTATTACACTATCCTAATGAATGTAGACCAGTTACACCTGCCCTAATACCTTATCCTGAAAATAATAAAAATGAACTTAAAATTTTCGTGTTTTATCTTCTTTTTTAATAGAACATCACAGATGCTATGAAGACAGTATGTGAAATCCTGACAGCTGATCCTGAGGGTGGCCCTGCCAGGATTCCCTTTCCATTATTTAAGGATCTGTATCAATATCTGGCCCAGATTGATGGAGAAATTCCGCAAGCACATATTAATGAAGTATTCTCCTACCTGCAATATTATGTGTAAGTATGTTGGCTTGAACAGTTTTCATATGCCTTGTTTGCCATCTGAAGTGTGTCATCTGTTTATTAAAAAAATATTGTGGAAATTTAATCGATGATGAATTTAAGTATTTTGAAGAAATAGCAATGCTGATAATTATAACATTCTTCTGAGGGAAATGGGAGATTGGCAGATCTAAATTTATTGGTTCCTACAAATGTCTTGCAGCGAGCAATAAACTCATTGTTGAACTTACCAACATGATGTCAAATACATAAAGGTTATTTTATTGCAAAGCAAGCCCATGTCAGAAGCCAACTTTGTACTCTTTTAAGTGTGCTGATTCTTTTTATATACATAGTTGGCCAACATAGTGAAGCCAACTTTGGTTACTTTTGGCTAGTTTTCGCAGGAATTTTGAAAATAAAACAATGGAACAATTTATGAAGTGAAATAATTTAGTGTTTCATGTACAGACATCAATAACCTTGCATCTTTCAGAAGATTTGGAGGAGAAAATAAAATCATTTGATGAGTTTATGATGGTCAGAAGAGAAAAAGAATTTTACTGACAACATGGTTATTAACATGGATGAAACTAAACTGTATTTTGATTTCTTTCCTGGTTGGTCTGTTGATAAGGGATTAGAGTGGGGATTGTAGGTGTGCAGAAGAAGTTTGGGCTGATGAGATGATGCTGCAGTGGATGAAAGAGTTTGATCTGATTTTACTCAAGTTTGAGTTCATTTTCTGACATATTGTTTTCAATGGTTTAAAAGGTTCCCAATAACTTACATCTTGAAAACAATGATGTGTCCCAGAACATACAGTGCACAATAAATACTTTAAAAAATAATTTAAGGTGTCTCAACAGATATGGTATCCCAATATGTACAGTAAATACTCTAGTTACTATCATTATAACAGGGGCCCTGAGCACTCTCTGTTACAGATCACTGCCATCTCACCTCTGTCTTCGTTGGTTTGAGTCTAAGATTTGGTGAATGTGGATAAGAAAGCTTGTCAGTAGCTTCTCGTGGGTTGGTGGTTCTTCCTGACTGCCATATATAGCTTATCATATGCTGAAAAATGGTGTTAAGTCCCACAACAACCAACCAAGCAACCATCATTTTAACATGACCGTGTCAGTTGTATTTACATAGGATTCAATGGAGTGTTCCCCTCAACAGTATTTAGTTTATTAGTTTATATGATGACTATATCATCTATCAACAATCTTACATTGTAAATGCTTTATCTTTTTCATTTGTATAAACCCCATCAGTTTATAATACAGAGGATACAGAAATGACTGTGAATATTTTTGTTACCAAAGCACTAATCTCGCACTGATCAAGGTATTTAAACCAGAGTTGATACACCTGTAAGGTAAATTGTAATGAAATCTCATTTTACATGCCTTCTGTATCAAGTGACCATGTATTTTTCTTCAAACTTTGCATGTTTGAAGAAGTTTAATTGTATTCATACAAGTAATTCTTTTCACCAAAATAAAATTTTAAAATGTTATGTCCTAAAAGCAATCTTTTTAAAAGACTTTTTTGCCACTTATACTTTTAATGATTTAACTCAGCACAAGCTTTTAAAAAGAATATTTTCGACAGAAAATCTTTTTGTTTTTTCATTACGCTTGCAAATGATGTTCAAATTATTAATTTCTTTTCTAGAAATAAACAAGATGGATATGTCCAGCCAAGGAATTTCTTAAGTTCAGAGTGTCCAAAACTTGGAGGAGGAATTTGAATCTTTTTCTTCATGAACTTTCTTGAAAGAATTTGATCACATTTCTGCAGATTTAAGTAACTTTTTATAAAATTCAGAACTATTAAGTGGATGAATAGAACAACATAAATCAGAAAGACAAATATTGAGCATTTGAATGTGGACAGATAATATGCTGTTTTCTTTTGAAGAAAATCATATTTAATGCTCTTGATACCTTACAAAAATTGTTGGGATTATGTCAGTATGAGAGCTGAAACCATACTGGCAATTCAAGAGTTCTGCAAGTCTGTAAATATTTCTTGTTAGGTACATTTGTTATCAAATATCTTGTTCATTTTAATATCTCTTAAATAAATGTTTTTGACTAAAGTTGGCTGCCATTTCTTTTGCACCAATTTTCAGTCTAGAACTCTTTGACAGAAACCAGGGCTTCATTCACAAAGGCTAGTGTTAGATTGTTAATATACCAGCTCTACATTAATAATTCTACTATACAGGCAGCTGACAGTCAGGAGAGTTAGCTCACCATAAGCAGTGCTTGCAAAGTTTGCATTTTTCAAAGAGCTTCCCAAATGAGACTTGTAAACATGACTTGGTTAATTTACATTGAATGTAGTATGCCTGATCAATTTATAAAGCTGTTAACTTGATGCTGTGAATGAAATACATGTATTCTCAAGGCAGGATATGTGCAATTATTCATTCTGGAAAAATAGCTTAAAATCAGAAACATTCAATTCAATGTTATCTTTGATGGAAACATTTCTCCACAACATTAATAATTCCTACAAAAGCATATATCATTTAGTAAAGTCTTACTCTCAGCAATGCCAACAGCTTCAAAGGAAACCAACTTGTAAGCCAACATCAGTCTGAGTGAATATGACTAGTCAGTATAGTTCTGAGTCAAATCAAACTCAAATGACAATAGTTGTTTTGTAGAATGAAAATTGATTATGCATATATGGTAAAGTGTGAGGCACTTGTTCATATTAAATATAAGAATTTTGTTGCACGAGTTGATACTTTAGAACTGTTGAGCATGAGACTAGTGTCAGAAAACTTTAGCACTATGTTACTTTAATTGAATCAAACTAGGTATGTGTATTTGTATACATGTATCTGAAATATGCTGCCATCTTATCAGAGAGACATATTAAATCACCTAATGAAATTGCTTTTTTGAATTATGGGAAAGCTTTTTTCTGGCATTGTAAGAAAAATTAATTTTTTTACCAGACCCTCACACTGCAGAGATTGATATCTTTGTGATCAAATAGCTGAGATCTGATCAAGACAAGAAAAAAGTCTGGTCGAACAAGAATATGTTGGCAGTGGTATTGTCTTAGAGATTGTTATCAATTTGTCATATCAGATCCATTTTTTTTTCATTTCTGTATGTAGCCATGAAACTTGGTTGGTGTCTTCATTAATTTAAGTTTGGTTGGTGACTATTAAAATGTAACAGTAACTACATTTTCATCCAATGATTTTTACCTGAAACTTATGGATATAACTATTTCATCACCTTTTTTGCTACCATATGTAGGACAAATTGCCTGTATTTTGTACTCCAGTGAACATTTTAGTCATTTTAATCATTCACCAGGTAAGTAGGCAAGATGTAGCATTTCCTTAAATATTTTCTTTATTAGCTTTATTATGTTTATTTGTTTTGAAGAAAGTGTGAAATAATCTATATATAAAAAGTAGAAAATTCATTGCTTTATTGGGGTATATTATGGTCTAGGATCATTACAAATATACAGTTTGTGATATAACATTTAATCTGAATTAATATGTAGCTAGAACTAAATGGTTTAAGAATAGGGTATATAGCACATATTGCCCAAAACATTTATTCTGTCAAACACTTTTGCTCTAAATTAACAATTCCAGTGAATGAGGAATACATTTCAAGTTATAAATGATCTATCAACTAGGTGCCACCTGCAAATCAGCACATGCTGAATTTTAAATAAAATATGACACAAAATGGCATATTTTATTTCCACAAGTTGCTCTTCCCATCTCCAACTATCAAGATTAAGGATTCAGATTACACAAGAACCATTAAATTTAAACATTCTGTATATTCTTAAAATTTTCGTAAAAAATGACCAATAGTCTCAATACAAATTGTGGTTCTTTATGAATTACAGGAAACAGCTGTTAACTATACCACTTTTTCATTATTCAAACAGACACAACAATGCAACAGTTTATAATTTAACAAATAAACTTTGGTAAAAATGTCAAACTTAAATCTACTAATATCCTTTGAATCACACAATATAAAGACTGTTCCCAACTGAATGGTGTTTAGATACCTGAACAGCTTTTTTTATATAAAATAAATGCAGTAGATTTCATTCTGTTGAATACTAAATATGTATATTTAATATGTAACTATAAATTGTAGCACAAAACTCCAATAAGAAGTGGCATGGTACTAATCATAAACACATGAAAGCTGATTAATCATACACCAAATACATATATAAATGTATAATTACATGAAGCAGCTGGGCAAGTTTAACATAATTTTTGCCATATTATGGAAGAATTGGTAGAATTAAACCAAGAGGACAAGATTTATTCGGAAATGAAGTTTGGTTGGTCTCAGGCAGTAATGTGTTTCTCCATTGTTAGCTACCCTAAGTAAGCACACATATAGGGAAGATTTTCTTTCTTACCCATCATGTTTTTGTTTCACTTCCTACAAAAATTTATAGAAATAAAAACTCTGGTTAATTATATATGTGCATAAACAACATCACAAAATGTTAACGGCAGTGTAATTATGACATATTTATCAATCCCAGTGCTGAATTTCGGATAGCTTTTTCCAGTAGCCTAGTAAAGACAAAAGGAAAAATGGTGAGCAATTTGCTCACATAAATATAAAGTACCATCACCTCTCCTGCAGTTTAAAAACTGAGACAAGTCTATAGTCAAAAGAAATAGCACAACTCTTCAAAATATTGTATGAGCATAATATGTACTCTATATTTCACAGGAAACTACACTAGTATTTACTACTTTCTGTCCTATATTGCATCCTGCTGGAAAGCTAAACAAGAAATAATTAGTGAACTATTAATTGATCATAAGGTGATAGCCATAATATGGACCAAGCCTCATGGTGAATTTGAAAATAGTAGCATTCACAAGATGTTATTATACATCTCATCCAGCTACAAGTAGTAGAAAAGGCCAATAACTCTTGTAAAATTTCATTGATTTGTCAATATACATATCTTTAGGTAATGACCATAAATTTCATGGCATTCTATCAAAAAAAGGCCCTAGCTGGCAGAAAAACCCTGGTCAGTAGGATGTAAGCTGCAGCAATTTCTTCAAAGCTGTTCAATTCATATGTTGTGAAAACAATTGTTTAATGTTTTTTTTTTTTATCCTTTTTTTTTGTTTGTATCTTAGCCATATTTGATTGCACAGGAATATCATTCATCAAATACTTAGTGGACTCTATTCCATAACCCTTTCATCAAAGTTGGTCAAATTTGGTTCAGCAGATTTTTTTAATAGATAAAGTTGAATGTTCTAGTTTTAGTAATAGCAATTGCATTTTATGGCAAATAAGCAAACTTAATACAAATTTCAAAGATATTTTATCCAGAAATACATTTTGTCAAATTAGGAAAATTCTGTGAAGCTAGTTTTGAGAAGCTGTTAAATTTTGTTTATTTTTACTAACTGCAAGCTTGCTGATGGTGGATCAGAATCACTGGTATGAAATTAAAAGCCTTAATGCCAAAATTTTGTCATATTTGGTTCATTCTGTTAAGATATGATATTGGTCAAACTTAGAAAGGCTTTGATGTTTAAATGATTCCTGTAAAATCGTTTATCAGTCAGGTGGTTTTGAGAAGTTATAAATAACAACTGAATCAGTAAAATAATAAAATACAGACAGTCATACATATAATTATATTTTTTATAAAGGATATACAATTGATCAATTTTTGTTAAAACAAATTATACATTTTATATAGTGCATTGGTATTAAGGCCATTAGGATGCAAAGTATTTAATTTATAAATCCAATAAGTTTCTTTTATGAGTCTATTCATGTTTCCATGCACAATATCTATTGGCATGAAAGAAAAATCGAGCAGAGAGTGATTATTGGTATTAAAATGTGTTGAAATGTTAGATGAAAACTGAGGATCTCTAGAATTTTTTTATATGCAATGATTATTCACTCTCTTAAAAACTTGTTGAAGTGTTTGTCCAACATATTGCATATATTACTTTTTTTTTACAGGTTATTAAATAAATCACAGTTGATATGTAGTGTTATAACATAGAGAAAATACCTCATTTGTATTAGCACTACTGTAAAAAGTACTTTCTCTTATGTTTGCACATTGAGAGCACCAGTGTCTATTACATTTTCTCTAATCAGTTATAATTAAAATTGCAAATTCTTTTGTGTTGTGTGTGTTAATCGGAATTGAAATCCAATGGAAAGTTCCCAATTTTATAGTAAACTGAATTTAACACTAAGAACAATAAACTTTATTTAGACTAATAATTTATCTTCTTTTGTCCCTTCCAAGTAATATTTTACTTATACGTTGTTTGAATAAAATAAAAAAAATAGGAATTTCACTTCATGCAAATCTAACATATATCATTGCACACACATAAAACACACACACACACACACACACATGTACATCTCTCTCTCTCTCTCTCTCTCTCTCTCTCTCTCTCTCTCTCTCTCTCTCTCTCTCTCTCTCAGCCATATATGGGCTTATAGCAAATTAAACCCTATTTTAAGAAGCATAGTCATAATAAAGTTAATAATATTCTGTCTGTTTTAACCCAATATTATTTTCTTCTGGATAACAGCACTAACTTAGCAAATGTTAGATACTTATCTGACTTATAAAAATACTTTTTCTAGGATGGCATCTTTTAACAAAGCTTGTCATAGACCTCCAATATGAGTATAAAAAGAACACATTTGTATATAATATAGATATCACCTTAAAAATATATAAAAATATTCAACAAGAATCTTGTATATTTCCAAACTAAACCGCTAAAATAATTTCTTTTCACAGTCCAAAATTTTCACAAAATTGCACCAAGTAGCTATCTAAAGAATTATTAAGAATAAATTGCTGAATTACCCATGAATTATATGATTTTATGGATATGAATCTGTTGAAAAATAATTTCAAAAAATAATCACAAAGTTAATTGTGTCAAAATGATTATTTTAATTTTAATCACGTATGAAAAAATATGATTTTCCATTTGCAAATACAAATATTGCTGTACAACAGTATTGATATGTCAGAAAATAGTACCTTATATAAAATTGTAAATAAGATAATCATGTGGAAACTTACTTCAAGTTTCGATTCTAGGAACATGCAACCAACATATTGTTTAAAAAAATAATTATAAGTGGGGTGTGTACACGTGATAGACTGAAAAAAAGATGAAATATCATTGAATGGCCAATTGTAAACTTGTTGAACTTTACCCATGTACACTTGCCTGGGCCCCCTCCTGAACCCCAATAAAGGTGTTCATTTCAGGTATTCATTTCATAGCACCTCGGCTTCACTTAGGGGTGTGTGTGCTTGACTTCATATTAACTGGATGTGAGAGGCTATGGGTTTGATCCCTAGCCAAGTCAGATCAAAGACTTATAAAAAAAAATGGTACTAACCAGCTGCCTTGCATGGCACTCGGCATTAAGAGGTTAGTGTTACTACTGGTTGGCCTGGTATCAGAATAATGTGACTCTGTGGCAAGATGCTCCAGTGCTGGGCATCACTAATAAACTGCCACACTGCATACATCATAGCAATATGACTGAAATTTTTTTAAAAGTATGTTAAAAATCTAAATCACACACACACCCTGGCGAATTGCTAAGTGTGAAACAAAATTTTAGAGATTCAGAGGGCTGTCCAGGCCAAATTTTAATTTGTAAATAATCAACCACCTACCCTCAAGTGAACATACCCTTATATGGAGGAGGAGGGCAAGGGCACCCCGAGTCAAGTTTTACAATTATCCATTTCAATGATATTTCAGATTTTTAGCCCTCTCCCAAAATTATACTATTTTTATAATTTATTTCATAATTATCATATATTGGGTGCTTGACAAATTTATCAAATTCAATATTTTTCTCAGTTTGATTCATTATTTTATTTCCTTTTCTTTAAATGAACTCTGTTGATATAATCTCCTTCGTCCTTTATTTCAACATCCTATGATGAGTTTGCTATCTCAAACAATCTTTTCAGCACATGATACTTTCTTCCGCCACATTGTACAAATAATTATATTTTCCCTTTCACACCCATTCCACAGTTTAGGCATGGTATTGCTCCAGTACTTCTATGACAAATACCAGGATCAAGGAAGTGTTTGGCAAAGCCCTCGAGTACCATAAAGTGGCTAGTCACCTAATGATGAATTTTAATGATAGTTAAACATTTTCCATTAAAGTTTGCTATTAATTGTTTGATAATTTGGGTGCATACCAAAAAATTGCACTGAATTTCGGCCCAAAGATCAATAGCAATACCGAATTTTACAAGTATTTTAGATTTCCCTGTAGAAATGAACCAAGGACTGAATTTGATTTTTGTGTACTCTGATGTGGAGGAGTACAATGTGGTGAGATACACATCCGTACCATCACTGAGAGTCATTCCTTTCAAAGTGAATTCTGCCATAACCAACGACCAGGAAGGTGGAAACACCCATCACATTCACAGCGAGTTTGTACATCCTCACTATTTATCTGTCAGTATGTCGTATTTTGATACTATAAACATTGCTATAAAAAGAGAAATGGGACAAAATATTTCATTCTCTAAAGGGACAGTATTGGTAAAACATTTTAAAAATTGATTCTCTACTGACTTGTAAGTCATGTATCCTGTCTACTGAGGAGTCGCTCGACAGCAAGGACATACTTAGGAGATATGCTGAAATTGGTGTTTCATTCGGTGGCCCCCATTTTGCAACCGATGGTGACACTAGGATTGCACACCTTGAAGAATGCCACCATGATGCAAGACAAAGAATTTCTCCAAAATACCATTGGCAAACAAAACCCCAAAGAAGCCTTCTTGGCAGCAGGCAAAAATGTCTTCCTCCAAACCGGCAAAAACATTTTGGGCAGACAAGAAACTCCTATAAATGCTGTGGACGCTGCAGAGTCAGGCATTCCTGCTTCCCTGATGCAATAGCATTGAGATAAATGATGCACTGAGAGTCTCACAAATGTTCCAAGTCAGAACTGGATCTGTTTGCCATGCCACCCATCATGATGACAATGCAGGAATCCCAATGGGTAGATTTTCATCCCATTTCTTTGATAGCCTCAGCTCCTGCTGAATATGAAATCTAAGGACAGCCTGAAGATTATATCAATCTTAACAGTTACTTGTACCTGAAAATCAAAGTTCTCTATAAGAATGGATGTCCTATAGACAATGAGAAAGTAGTTCCCATCAACAATTTCATGCATTTCTTGTTCAGTGGAGTGGAGCTGTATTTGAATAACAAAATGGCCAGCAACAGCTTGGTAACTTACCCTTACTGAGCATACCTAAAAAATCTCCTGATGTACAGACAAAAAGCCAAAAACACTCATCTGGAGCCTATGTGGCACTGAAACCTGATGAAAAGGAAAAGTTTAACACAATATCAGAAGAAAATGTGGGATTCAATGAATGTTGAAACAAAATCAAGAATGAGCACAGTTTAGAACTTATGGATTGCTTGCATTTGGACATGTGGTTGCAAGAAAAGTATTTGCTGAACGATGTGGCTGTTCACCTGAGAATGAATCGAAGCAGTAAGACTTTCCATTTGATGTCTCATACTGATGATTACAAAATCATCATTCAGGAAGCCAAACTCTATGAGCAACAAATCAAGATGTTCCAGCGAGAAATAAAAGATAGGATACAAAATTAAGAATGAGATATCAGCAAACCAGACTCAACATTCTGATCATGCTCCATAAATCTCATCAAACTAAGATACTCTGTGCACTGCTGTATTGGTCAAATTTGATATTATGTCTTCAAATGTTTCTTTATGTCCATTTCTCCTCAGCAAAATTGTAGACACTGCTAATCCGCCAAACACCATTTGGTTCGCTATCTGATCCTGATACCTGGTGGAATGCTGAAATGCAACAAATATGTCATGGTACTAAAAGTCATTGCTGTGATTCAATCTGTCATGAAAATGTTCTTGCTGTGCCTGGAGCTGTGTTTGTGGTCATTGTCAGCCACTACAGCATTGATTTGCCACTTCTATCCATGACCGATAACAACCTCGTTTCTTCTGTCACTGATGGAGTCATTGTTGACATCCATAATGCTAGTTTTGTTTGTGTTGCTTTACCATCTCCACCCCCACCAATTCCAGCATGCCAGATTGCATCGTTGTCTTTAGCCCTTCGAACTAGTGTAACCGTATGCTTTCATTCAAAGATAACTTTTCTAACATGCCTACAGAATCCGAAGATATGTGACAGTAGTATCACATGAATATCCACGGTCAGCATTAATCTTTGATTGTCAAGTTGATAATCCCAGATTAAAATCTGGATTGGCGCTCTGCAGTGTCGAAAAATCATTGGTGGGTCAAGTTATCATTCCAGCTGATTGTGGATTAGTAGATGTAGCATGTCTTAATTTTTTTAATTTTACCAGGTACCGCCTATCATCAGGGTGATCAATTATGTCCTTCGAAAACATCATTGATTGGCTGGCGGACCATGAATAATCATCAGAGTATCAACATCAACACTATTGAGGCATGCCTCGATTTCTCTATCATCAATGATATACCTTGCACTGTTGAACAATGTCATAATACTGTTTTTAACAAATTCACACTGTTTTTTTGCATTTTGCAGCACATTTGGTATTATCATTTCTCACACATTTACCAAGAACTTCAATAAATGTCTTGGCCAGCAAGAATTAACTTGATGTATTTGGAATTGTAGTTCAATTTGTCCACATTGGTCTGGTTCTTGTACTTCATAAGAATAATACCAATAATCACGCACAGACTGACACTTGAGTACTTGTGCATCCATGTCAAATGCAAGATCAGATACATGGTTAAACATTTTATTATATTTGTTGTTGTCTAAAACAATGTTCTCACACTGATCAATATCACCTACGACTGCAGCCCAGACAACTACCCTTTATTAGGTTTGAGGTTATATTTTTTTCATCTCTTCAGATTGTTTTGTCACAGATGGTCCACCAGCTAATTCTTTCAGCTGCGTCTTTATTTATCATTTTGCTGACACATGTTGGCAGTTTTATTAGAATGCTTGCATTGCAGTGCTTCTCATTCTACTGAACTTTTCATTGTTCTAAGCTGAAAAAAATCAGACAATTTATTTCATATCATTTCCATAAGTAATTCATAGCAAGTAAAAATTCCATATGAAATAAAGTTGCAACTTTACTCCCTAAGCACTTTTTTCATATGGAATGCAGGCTCATTATAGTCTCATGTAAAATATTCTCTGAAGAATTAATTTACTATCTGATTCAAATAGAAATATTGGTGGAGTTAGAGTACATGCATATGTCAGTGTAGGTGATGTGGAAAAGTGACTATATTGGTATAAATTTGATGAAAACACAATTTTTTTAATTTAAATTAATTTAATTTTCTTCAGATGTTTAAAAACAGGCAAATGTGACCAAAAAAGAGGAGAAAATGTAAACATAATCAGAATATTAATATCTGGCAGAACAAATTCTTATGCACTTAATAAACCAACAATTACATTCACTCAAATGTCCTTTTTTTCACTAAAATTATCATATTTTAGGAGATTTTAACTAAAATTTCTGAAATTTTGTGAATGAAATGTCATTGACTGCCAACATTTCTGAAAATATGTGATCATGATTTTTAATGTAGCTTTAACAATTTTTCAGTCATATTGCTATGATGTCTGCAGCGTGACAGTTTATAGTAATGTCCAGCACTGGGGCATCATGCTACATGTAACACAATATCCCACCCTGTCACATCCAGACACCAGGCCGACCAGTCCTAACACTAACCTCTTAATGTTGAGTGCCAGGAGAGGCAGCTATTAGTACCATTATTATAAGTCTTGGGTATGACATGGCTGGGGTTTGAACCAGATTTGTTTTAAGAAATTTGGGGGCCCTAGGCACAAACTTTAATCTTAAAAGCAACCAGAATTGCGCCTTAATCTCACTCATAGATATAGTGTATTGAATTTCCATGTGCATGTGTGTTGTTTTTGTTAAATTTATGAATTTAATACTAAACTGCTAATACAACCAACACCAAAATTTGTTTTTGGGCCACCACGGGGCCCCTTGGTGTGCAGGGCCCTAGGCACATGCCTCACATGCATTCGTCTGAACCACAACCTCCCATATCCAAGGCAGAAGCTCTAACCACTAGTCCACTGGAGCAGTCACTATTATGGCAGTTGATCTTGAAATCTCTTTGTAAGCACTTGATTATGCCAGCTTCAGTCAATTTGTAAACACTTAATTATGAAGTTGATCTAGATGTCACATTGTAATCACTTGATTATGCCAGCTGATCCAGAAGTCATTTTGTAAGCACTTGATTATGGCAGTTGATCTAAAAGTGTGGCTGGGCTTTCTTACTATTAATGACTATTAAAAATTTTGATATGCAGGATCATTTTTTAACAAACTTTTCATCCAGTTACTCATTTATAATGATTAAATAAAATTAGCACAGATTCATGTAATCACACATCCTGTAAAAAACCATGTACAAAAACAAGATCTGTGTTCATTCTCATAAAGCACATACAGTATGTGCCCTGGTTTGGATCCAACAAGTGACAATAAACTAAGCCAAATTTTTATTTTAAAATACTAAAACTTGCAAAATTTATGCAAAGAGCA
Organism: Potamilus streckersoni; assembly: GCA_016746295.1. NCBI lineage: Eukaryota > Metazoa > Mollusca > Bivalvia > Unionida > Unionidae > Potamilus > Potamilus streckersoni. The sequence goes on along the minus strand of JAEAOA010000596.1, from coordinate 581,264 downwards.
CACAATTCTTATGATCTCATCTATCTCTCTATGTAAAGATCATAATTTTATTTGCTCAGGTTAGGTTGTTACTGTGTCATGGTGCTAAAAAGGTTTTCATATAAAATTCAAAGTACATTTCATTTATCTGTGTAGAGTATTTTCAATAAATATACTTTACAGACCAAGCTTAAGATATATGAGAAATATTATTAAACTGATGGAAGCAAATGAAAATGCCTCCACTTAACATGTAGTTTGGAGATGTGGAGCTGATGTAGGTAGGAGAGGGGAGGACACAAAAACTATGTTAAAGTCTTGTTCAAATGCATTTGGCAAGCTGAGATCATCCACCTATCCTTATAGCTGTGGACAATGTCATTAGCATCTGTTCCAACTGGACAAGTTGACATGTGCGATTCCACAAGGTCCCATCCATGACTCTTCAAGTGTTCTCCTGCTCTTAACCGAACATTACTGCCAGACAACAAGATTTCACAAAAGTCATTTCCTGAATTTAGATTTAGTCTCTCTGACTCAGACGGGTGAATATGTTGGGATGGTAGAGACAACAAAATCACATCCTTCCGCCCAGATATGATTGTCCTAATTTGTGAGTTTACAGTTGGCATCACAGCAATATCACCAAACCTGATCTCTATTATTTCCAAGAAATGTGTAGGACTGACCCTTAGACGTTGTTCCATCTCTTTCAGTTCCTTAAGTTCTTTGATTAAAGGCAAAATTTGGTAAAAGTCAGCTTCCAAGGACAACTGATCCAAATTTGCAAACCCTGTTGGGAGAGAAAGTCTTGAGGAGCGTAAATAATTCAAAATATATTTAAATATTTCACCATCTCTGTCTATAAAATAGCAGCCAGTTTGATCCACATGTGTTGACAAAGTGCTGCTGAACATGGCCCCCAACATAGAGTTTGGATATTTACAAAGTGTTGCTCGGGTAGTTTTGTACTCCACTCCTCCTACACTAAGGTGTATTATCTCCCCATTTGGTGTTGTTCCCATGTCAAAACAGTCTCTTTACACTGTCATTAGGAAGTGCTTTAATATAGGAAATTTAAAGTGTGTTGTTCCATTGGAAATTGCTGGAATTCTTATTTGCTTTATAAACATCAACTGAAAACAGAAAGAAAATAACAGATTACTATTGAATGATTTTTAACAAATACAGCAGCTAATTCCATTATCTCTTTATGTTGTAAACATAATTAAGATGCGAATTTCAATTTATAATATAAAATACAAAACTCAATATCTACATGCTGTAAGATGAAATACATTCAGTAAAATCTGCATAGAGCAGCAGATGTGTGGCAACTCAAGACTATTTGATGACGGACTAATGTCTATTCTATAAATGAAAATTTTGAAGGAGAATTCACCCCCACTACTTCTGAAAATGACAGTACATTCATGGGATTAATGCTCTACCCATAATTAATTTCAAGGAATTCAAGATAAAAAAAAAATTACTTCTTTGTATCTGCTGTGTGTTTAAATCATCTGGCAGTCATTTTGGATTTAAACTCTGCACCATTCTCACACTGGAGCAACTTAATACACCATAAGAAGTCATTCATGAAAATAAATGTTGATGAAGCTCTTCTGATCTGTAAGCTACATCATCAAAATGTTGTGTTGGTTTTGTTTGGTGTTTTATGGCAGATCAAGAAAAGGAGGTATTTTCTGAATATAGGAAACACTGAATGAAGATATAAAAGCTTGAAATTATAATGCACTATTCTCATTCATAGTTTTGATTTTCAACATTTATTTTTTCAAAGTATTAACACTTGAATTTCAAAATCACATGTCCTAGAATAAACCATGTGACAGACCATATAGCTGTTTTCAGTAAGTAAGAATTGGTACATTTGTTTTAATGCAATCTTGGGAAAGTACATGCACACGTAAACCTCCACTCCTTTATCTCTTTGGGATGACACTTTGTTATCATGGTGGCATGTTAGCATTAAAAGTTAATGAAATGGTTTAATGCAAGGCAGGAGCTATTTAATTGGTGTTATTATTGGATTTAACCCAAAACATCAAAGCAACACTCTTTATGGTATTACAGTACCAATTGCTTTTCCATAGACCGCAATGCTAATGTTTTGAGAAATAAATATACTTTCTATCCTACCTCAGCATGAATGTCACACACTGTCACTGAGAACAATGTTAGATTGTTAATTTGATAACATCGAAAATAGGTACTTCATTGCATTTAAGAGAGATAACTCTGCTGGAACTAGACAGGGGTAAGAGTTATCTAGTTACACCGGACACATTTTCAGTCGTGTGTACCACATTTTAAAAAAATCTTAAAAAATACAAAATGTGATCTAGATATGAATTAACATAATTTCACATGTTGCCAAGAGGCTCAACTTTTTTTAAAGCCTAACAGAAAGTACAACTCTTACATACTGCACCAATCACAGCTAGTTTTGTCATTTATTTCTGAATGCAATGTTCCCTACACCTTAAGCTCCACCCACCTGGGGGTTGTACAATTGGTACCGTTATACCTTATAGGATAATTACCAACCAGAATGACTGAACCATTAGGAATAGGCCACATAGAAATGTACTCTTCTTTTCATCCTGGGCTGGTCAGATTAGCCTGTAGATGAGCAGTGGTTTACCACCAGTGAAGAGTACAATTTTCTTATAAAAATTTCAACCTCAACATCTTTAAATAAATGTTCCTGTTGGGTAGATTCACAAAATTCATTTCCAAAACAACTTCATCAAGGCTTCTCCATGAAATTTTTTAACCAGGACTGAAATACTCTTGGGCATTTGCAAGGTGAAATCAGGAATCTGAGAGTAAATGTTTGGATCAAAAGAATGAAAATAAAAGCATGTTATCAAGATGGAATGACACCCTTCTATAGTAAAGGTAAATCTTTATATTACAATGCAACTAAAATACAACAACAAAAAATAATTTATTATTCCAGTCTACTAGCATACCATTACATCTTGTACATGTGAATTTAAAAACTGGCAATATATTTTGCCATCTAAAACAAAAGAAAAACAAATGTTATGAGCAGTACATGTCCACCCTCTATCTATGTTTGTGCTAGTAGGGCATTGTTGACTAGAGATTGCTGATCAATGTGTCTAAGTCCTAAAATAAAATTAATGTGCAAAAACAATCAGTTTCTCATTAGACCTATGATGACCTTAAACTTAGGAGCAGGAGGGGGTAGCTTACCCCCCCAATAAAAGTGGTGACAACATTGGGGGTGGGGGACCTCTCATCATACAAGGTTCCATTTTTGCAACCACTATTTTGTTAAAATTGTGAATCTTCAGGAGTTTAAATCCAGCATCAGGCATATTGTTGGCAGATTACCATAAGGGTATTATAGTTGGGGGCCATGCCCCAAGTACTCAAAGTTGTTTTTAACAAGGGGTCAAATATGAAAATGGCACCATTTATGTCCAAACTTACATACAAGCCTCAGATTGGCCTTTGTCTAGTTTAGTGAGTGACACTTATATAATTTTTTTAGCCTCCATTTTGAAAAATACAGCCTTAATGAGGAGGGCACCCAACAAAGTTATTGACACTTTGGGGGGGGGGTGAATAAACTTCCCCACACATGCTACTAACTTTGAACTTTAGATGAGGAACTTATTTCTAAAATGTACTTTGTTGTGCAAGACAGAGTTTTTTTTTAAAAGTCACAATGACCAATTACCCTTGACCTTTTGACCCTAAATTAACAAGACTATCACTTTAGTTACAAGATATGCATACTCTGCAATCACCTAGTGGTTCATGATTGGCTAGTGCCAGAGCAGGCAGACTCTTTATAATAATAATAATAATAATAATAATAATAATAATAATAATAATAATAATAATAATAAATACTTTATTAAATATGGGTAACTCAGTTAGCTATAATGTACTATTCCAATGCCCTCATGATAAACACAGCTATTGTAAATACAGGAAATAAAATAAAAAATATTAAGTCATTAGGTATAAAGCACAAAGTGTACATGAAATGAAACTAACAGAAGATACATTTCTTTAGCAAAATAAGCTTTTTGACCCCCAAGCTTTTGACCTTTTCACAAGTCTTCATCAGAATATGTATATGTAAATGCAAAAAAAGACTCAACATAACAAATTAGAGTGCATATTTGTCAATAAATGTATTTACAAATGAAAACTAATAATAGTCACATGACTTTGTTTGGAATGCACTCAGATTTGTTTTGGATCTAATTGTTTTGAGGAGTTGATTCCATAGAATAGCATCACTGTGAGCAAATGATTTACAAAATATTTTTTTCTTAGTAATCATTTAGGCTTGATTTCTGAATAGAATTTTTTCTGTAAACTTTATTAACATATATGTGATTTGTGTTATTTACATTTTTTTTCACATAGCTTTAAAACAATTTCATTCATATAGCTATGATGTCTGTAGGGTGGCAGTTTAAAGTGATATCTAGCACTGGGGCATCATGCTGCAGACATGCAGCATGATGTCCCACCTAGTCACATTATCCTAAAACCAGGCCGACCAGTCCTAACACTAACCTCTTAATACTGAGCTAGTGAGGCAGCTGTTAGTACCATTTTTATAAGTCTTTTGTATGACTTGGTCAGGGTTTGACCCATGACACTTGCATCCAAGGTGGATGCTCTAACCACTAGACTACCAGAGTGGTTGTATTAGCACATACAAGAACAAATGCATGTAACAAAAATTACAGAGTTATTTAAAGTCAGTATTATATATCATGTTCTATAATAATGTTTTAACTCCAATAAACTGGAAGATGACATCAAAAAGCACTTAAATTGACACAACAGGCTTTGCAAAATAATGTTTAGATGTTCTCACTATTATTGTCTGAAATTAAATATTAATGATAAAAAAGCATTAAAGCAATTTTTGTCAGTGTAATTTACAAAAAGTTAAATTATACATTATGAATTTTAAAAAAAAGCACACAGTGCTTTAAACAAAGCTTAGTAAACTTATATTTTATCTTTCTAAAGAAACATCACCACCATTTTTTAAAATCATTTTTGTTCATTATAATTATTAGGTCCACTATTAAATTGGCAAAGCAAGAGATAGTCTTACATCACAGAAGAGGGCCATAAACGCATAAAATCTGGGTTGTTTTCTCGATAGCAGTTTTGAATAACTGAGCATATCTGAGATATATCCTATTTGTAACAAAGGTTAATGCCACATTTAAATCAATAATGAAAATTATATATTAAATGGTAAGAATAGACCTGCAATATGGTCCAGATTAGTCCAACAATATCAGGGACGATGTCCAAATTAGTACTAATATTAGTACTCTTAGTCCTACCTCATGGAAGGCAACAAAGGAGGCAGAGGCCAGTTTTTATGTATAAATTTAATACCCCAATCAGTGACCTAGTACAAAAAAAATCATAAAAAAATCAAATACACAAGTCAGGTAAAGAATGTCCATATTTGAGATACCTATATTAAAACAAAGCATAAAAATATTATCTACTTGACCTGAGAAGTCAGTGGCAGTTAATAGAAGAAGTTTATGCACCCAACCCCAAATTTATACCTGCAATTTTCATGTCCGAAGGTCATTTTTGACACCATGTGGTGCTCATAGTGCAAACACAAGCCCTTTTCCTAGATGCAGTTGAAAATAGTTGTCATCCAAGCCGTTTTTGCTGCTGTAAGATATAAAAAAATTAAAAAAAGCAGAGACCTACTTGTTGGTCTAATGGGAGGCTAGCTCTTCTTCCTAGCCAACTATTGGTATTTCACTTTGAACATACCTGACATCAATTTCAAGAACTACACAAGCCCGAAACACCTTGCTCAAAAAGAAGATGGCCCCGCAGGCCAACAGGGGCCCTGTATTTAAACACAGGAGTTGGCAGTTTTATCAATTGTATAATACTGTTAAGGTGATTTCATGTTGTCTAAATTCGTCGTGCTTTATTGATAAAACTGCAGACTCCTGTGCTTTAAAGCACAATGGTAAATCCGGTACTGCATGTACCCATCTAAGTTACAAACCCAATGCTCTGATCACACTGTCAAAAGTTCAAACACTTTATCCGAAAGGACCATCGCCAGAACTATTTTTAATACGTGGAAATTAAACACCTCTTCACCTGTCTAACTGGGTAAATCCTCCAATAACCTTTACACATTACATCATCCTGACCTGGAACACATGAACACATTAACTGTCGATGCTATAGTACAAGTGTTAAGTTTCGCGACAGAGTGTGGACCCGATCCATACTTCTGTAACACAACAAAAAAAATACGTGCAAACCACACTTCAAGCATTGCATAATTGACCCAATTTTGTATAAGGATATGTATTTTTTTTTAAATAAAAAAAAGACAAAAAGACACGGAAATGAAAGTCTATAACAGAAATTTATATTAATCTTACGTTTTGAAATGATTTTTTTTTTAAAAAAAAAAAGTTCCGTTGAAGATTGTTGGATTGCTGGCTTGTTGATAAAGACTAAAGACTATATGTTAAGCGTAAAGTATTTCCAGTACGTTTTATATCGTCTAAAATCGCCCCAAAATAACAGTATTTAAAGCAATGTTCTATGATCACGAAAGTACACATGCTTTCCAATATTGCGGTACATGGGTTCGTTACAAAGAAAAGTGTTAGTCTAACCTGTAACAATATAACCCTTGTTACAGGTTAGACTCAAATTTTCTTTGTAACAAACCCCTGTGTATTGCGGTGGGTATAAAGTGCTAAAAGGACTCCTTTTCACGAAAAGTACTTACTGTCTGCGAAAATGACATATGGTTATTTTACTAACAGTTTCAATTATTATTTCTATTTTACAAAATGAAATTATTGCATGTATCTTTTTTTTTAAAAAAAAGTCTGTTTTTTTTTTAAATCGATTCTTTTCGCTACACTGGTTCTTTTCTTGAAAAGAACTTACCGTCTGCGAAAGGACCAATTGTGGTTTGTTTTGTTTTGTTTTTTTTTTTTTGCTAATAGTTAAAATTTAATCAAATCTTTCTATTTCACGAATAAATTTCATGCGTGTATTAACTCGTTTTACATAAAATTTTATACTTTTTAATATGTGTTAATAATTAGATCTTTTCGCGAAAATGAACCGCCAGAACGTTTTATTTAAACAGTTTCAATTAATATTTCTATTTCACGAATAAAATTAATTTGTATATTAACTCATTTTACATAGCTTTTAAAATTTATCATTGGCTCAAATTTGGCTATGATGTAATCAGTTTAAGTGCATTAATAGTAGTGTAGTGGGATAGTATAGTCTCAATGGGAATTAGCATTACAAACCTCCCTGGGTTACTAAAGCCTTATAGCTTTATAGCCTCAACATATCAGCTTTATAGCCTCAACATATCAGCCTCATTGTGAATTTTGTATAGGGACAAGTGGAATAGCACAAGTGGCATGATGTCACGTTACTGGACACTAACAACAGTGTAGCAAGGAGCTGACCTAGTTGACCTAAATAAGTGCAGCTAGCACTACTAGAACCTCTAGGAAGGGACACAAACACATACACATACAATAGAGACACAAAAATATAGAACACATTTATAAAACACATATATAGAGAAATGGCAAAATTGAAAAGGATTATCTTTTCGAGGCAATGGATTGACCCTGGAAAGGGCACTTGGGTTCTTCTTTTATCTTCGCAACTTTTTCCACTATCTACCGACCTTTTGAATAATTCCTTTGTTCTTTTCCTTTACTTTGTCCGGTACCCAGTCCGGATGACCCAGAGCTCTGAATTGTTGATTTTGATCCAGTTCTGATTGAGTTTCTCAAAGTCTTCTTCCTTTTTCTTTTTTTTTTTCCTTCGGTTTTCTTTGTTTTTTCGTTCTCTTGTCAAGGTCTCTTTAATCTTCTTGACTTCCTATTCCATTGTCTTTTTCATCAGGTCTTCTCCTTTTCCTAAAAATCTTCTAAACCTTTTTTTTTGTATAAAAAGCCATTTGGTTAAATCTGAGATACCTTCCAAAAATATATCACTTCAATAACAATATCAAATACCTCCTTCAATGTTCCTATTCTTAAATATTTCTGATAGTTGAAGTCTCACAACTTATCTGCTTCTTCAATTATTATCATTTGCAAATGATAGCTGGCTACTTTGAGTATGTTCACCAAGTGTAGGCTGCCTGGGAACCTCCATTCTTTTCCAAGCCTGTGGTGACGTTGTTGGTGCTGATGCTGCTGTTACTACCTAAGGTGTCCTCACCTCAGGTTTCACCTCACACGGAGATAAAATGAAGAGATGAGGCAAGATCCTTTCATCCTGCTCTTTCTTATTTTTTTCATTTCTTCCTTCTTTTCTTGTCTTCTTTCATTCTCCTCAATTGCTTTCCTTGTCAGTTCGTCTAAAAAGCGCCTGGCATACTCCATGTGCATTTGAAATTCAAGAAGCTTCGTTAATCTGCTACTCATTTTTCTTTCATGTGATACCCATTTTTCTTTCATGTGAACTGGTTCAAAATGGTAGTCACCCACTCAACAGTGTTATAGTTCCCTATACACGGGGTGTTTCGCGACTGATTTGGGTCCTGGGTTGGACCAGAGACCCTTGTGGGGCACTCTTATCGTTCGACCTTTGACATTTCTCCAAGAGACAGTGAAAAGAAACCACCAAAGCAACATGCAGCCCGTCCGCCCGCCTCAAAGTAGCCGACACGCGCACCAAAAGATAGGTAGATGAAGTGGTACATCATACACCATCCCTTGTCAGCCAGAACTTAATGTATGCAAACTTTGACCAATATGTTGTACCACAACAACACACTGAACGTGAGCTTACACACAATGGTAGTCTGACAATGGTAGTCTGACATGACATGACATCTTATTGTTATAGTCATTCATATACTTTCGTGTTTTATGACTGGTTAAAGCCCGATGAAGGGCTAGAGGCCCCCCTTCTTTCGAAGCAGAGATCTCCCATATCCCAGTGCTGGACACATTGTAGCCCCAGCGCACGGGCATTGTTAACCCCCCTTGGATGTCTCACCGCCATAGCCGGATGTCACTTTTCAGTGGCATTGCTATCCAAGGAGGCACTTAGCCCTGGACTGGGCTTTTGGCCATGGTGCTTGGCCTTTTTAGAGACCTTTAAGACCTTTTATAGTATTCTCATTGAAAGACCCCAGAGCGCCTCCACGCCAGCCGCAAAAAAAGGCAAAGGAAAGGGACAATGAAAGGGCCGCACCTTGAAAGCCTCCACCGCAAGCCAAGGTCTGTAGGATAGTAGTTCGTACACCAGGTCCACATCCACACTAGTAGGCAAATGAAAACTATAATCTTTTCTCTTTGTGTGGAAGTTTGTGGCCCAGGGTGCTTTCCCTCCATGTTGATATTTCCTTCCGTCTATCCTTCCTCTCCTCGTAGTCCCGGTAGCCAAGCCCGACGATGAACGTCGTGTACACCTCAGCCAGTAGCAAATGAACGTTGTTGTGATTAAATGATCAAGTGTTTCCCGTTGTTTAGTGGGGATGGGAGTTCCTAACTATCTGCCAAACATGTGTAAGCCACATACGTTTCAAATATACCTGAGTTGTGAAATTTCCTATCATGTTTAGGTTTTTGTTTGTTTTAGTGTACTATGCGTACATTTGTTTTTTTTAAAGGTATGTCCAATTTGGCGGGTATCAGGTACCGTTTTCAAGTTTGAGATCTTAATTTGGTATTTGGGGAAAGATTAAAATTATTTAAAACCAATCATTTCTTTCAGGGCCACCGTTTAAGTTGTATTCCCAATGAGGGCTCAGATTAGCCAACATTGAGTCCAATGTACGGCAATTTAATATTAATAATCTTTTCACTTCCCCATTGTTGTAAAAACAACAACGGAGGCACAGTATTTTGGTAAATACTGTATCAGAAACATTCTTCTTTCTTCTTTTCTTATTTTGTAGTAAATTCCGCATTTACTATTTTTATATTGTAATAGTAAATAATCCTGATTCCTTTGTCTTCTTTCCTTGTTTATGTTCTTCTTTCTTCTTCCTTGCTCTTTTCCTTCTTTGTTCTTCTTTCTTCTTTGTTCCTCGGGAGCTCCAAGAAATGGATCTGTCCTCTTCGAAGGCTGGCTACCGTCACGATGAATGGTAGTCTGAAATCTTATTATTATAGTCATTTATACACTTTTGTGTTTTATGACTGGATAAAGCCCTAAGAAAGGCCAGATACCCCCCCTCCTTTCGAGGCAGAGCTCTCCCATGTCCCAGTGCTGGACACATTTTGCCCCGGTGCATGGGCATAGTTAACCCCCCTTGGATGGCTCACCGCCATAGCCGGATGTCACTTTTCAGTGGCATTGCTATCCAGGGAGGCACTTAGCCCTGGACTGGGCTTTTGGCCATGGTGCTTGGCCTTTTTAGAGACCTTTAAGACCTTTTATAGTATTCTCATTGAAAGACCCCAGAGCGCCTCCACGCCAGCCGCAGAAAAGGCAAAGGAAAGGGACAATGAAAGGGCCGCACCTTGAAAGCCCCCACCGCAAGCCAAAGTCCGTAGGATTGTAGTTCATACCCCAGGTCCACATCCACACTAGTAGGAAAATGAAAGCTATAATCTTTTCTCTTTGTGTGGAAGTTTGTGGCCCAGGGCGCTTTCCCTCCATGTTGATATTTCCTTCCGTCTATCCTCCCTCTCCTCGTAGTCCCAGTGACCAAGCCCGGTGATGAATGTCGTGTATACCTCAACCAGCAGGAAATAAACGTTGTTGTGATTAAGTGGTCAAGTGTTTCCCGATCTCTAGTGGGAGTGGGAGTTCCTAGCTATTTGCCAAACATGTGTAAGCCACATACGTTTCAAATATACCTGAGTTGTGAAATTTCCTATCATGTTTAGGTTTTTGTTTGTTTTAGTGTACTATGCGTACATTTGTTTTTCAAAAGATATGTCAAATTTGGCGGGTATCAGGTACCCTTTTCAAGTTATAGATCTTAATTTGGTATTTGGGGAAAGATTAAAATTATTTAAAACCAATCATTCCTTTCAGGGCCACCGTTTAAGTTGTATTCCCAATGAGGGCTCAGATTAGCCAACATTGAGTCCAATGTACGGCAATTTAATATTAATAATCTTTTCACTTCCCCATTGTTGTAAAAACAACAACGGAGGCACAGTATTTTGGTAAATACTGTATCAGCAACATTCTTCTTTCTTCTTTTCTTATTTTGTAGTAAATTCCGCATTTACTATTTTTATTTGTCTTCTTTCCTTGTTTCTGTTCTTCTTCTTCTTGTTCTTTTCCTTTGTTCTTCTTTCTTCTTTGTTCCTCGGGAGCTCTAAGAAATACGTCTGTCCTCTTCGAATGCTGAAAAAGAGAATGAATGGTAGTCGATTACGATTACGATTTTAGGATTATAGTCATGTACACACTTCTAGGTGCTTTTATGACTGGTTATAGCCCTAAAAAGGGTTAGTGGCTGCCCCTCCTTCCGAGGCGAGCTCACCCAAGTCCCAGGGCTGGAACTTTTGTTTGGCCCCGGCACATGGGCCTAATCCCCCCCCCCGGTTGGCTCACCGCTAAAGCCGGATGTCACTTTTAGTGGCATTGCTGTCCAGGGAGGTACTTATCACTGGGCTGGGCTTTTATCTTGAAGCAGGGCCTATGCGTGACCTTAAGACCTTTGATATTTTGTACATTGTTAACCTGTCCGAGAAAAACACCCCATGCCAGCCCAAGGCAAGGGCCGAAAGCGTAGAGAAAGGAAAGAGCCATACCTTGTTTGTCATCGCCGCAATCTAATGTCCGTAGGAATTTTAGTCCATACCCCAGGTCCATATCCACATTTAAGGCATATTGAAAGCTGTAATCTTTTCTCTTTGTGTGGAATTGTGTGGCCCGGGGCGCTTTCCTTCCATGTTGAAGTCTCCTTTCTTCCGTTTTCCAACTCCCTTTACTTACAATGACCATGCCCAGGGTGATTGCCGTGAACATTCAAGCCAGCAGCAAGGAAACATGTAAATATGTAATATGTAAATATGATCAGGTGTTTCACTTTGCCTAGTGGGGGTGGGGTCTCTAACTACCTGCCAAACATGTGTGTGTGTGCCACATACGTTTAAAATATACCTGAGCTGTGAAATTTCCTATTATGTTTAGGTTTCTTGTTTTTTGCGTACTGAACGTACTTTTGATTTCCGAAAAGTATGTCGAATTTGGTGGGTATCAGGTACCCTTTGCAAGTTTGAGATCTTAATTAGGTAGTTGGGGTAGTTTGGAAAATTATTTAAAATCCAATCATTCCTTTCAGGGCCACATGTTTATCCAATGAGGGCTCAGAATAGCCAAAAAGAGCCCAATGTATGGCAAATTAATTGTTAATAATCTTTTCTCTTCCCCACTGTTGTAAAAACAACAGTGAAGTAACAGTATTTTGGTAAATACTGTATCAGCAGCGATCTTCTTTCTTCTTTTTCTTCTTTGTAGTTTTATCCGCTTTTTACTATTTTTGTAATGTAGTAGTAAAAAAAATCCTGGTTCCTTTTTTCTTCTTTCCTAGTACTCTGTTCTTCTTTCTTCTCCTTTGTTCTTCATTCTTCTTCTTTGTTATGATGATCATGATCACGAGGAAAAAAAAAGGAATGGTAGTCTCGTATCGTATCTGTTATTATAGTCATGTGTCCACTCTCGTGTATTATGACTGGTTAAAGCCCTGAAAAGGGCTAGCGGCCTCCCCTCCTTCCGAGGCAGGGCTCACCCGTGTCTTAGTGCTTGACACTTTTTTTTTGCCCCGGCGCGTGGGCTAGAGACCCCCCCCCCTAGATGGTTTACGACCTTAGCCGGACCCCACCTTTCGGTGTTGTTGCTATCTAGGGAGGTGCATAGCCTTGGTGCTAGGCTTTTGATCCAGTGCTTGACCTTTTTAATTGTCGACCTTAACAGACCTTTACACAAAGTGTAACAGTCAGAATGCCAAGATAGGCCCCCATAAAGGGAGGTGTCATTTGTTTGTCTGCTTCCTTTGGGCTCCTCTTCTGTGTACAGGGGCCTCCTCGTCTTCTTTAGTCTTTACTGAGTGGCCCCTATGCGAAGTCTGTATCTTCTTGATCCTTTCTTCTTATCCCAGGGGCCTCCTCGTCTTCGTTAGTATTTTTCGGAGTGGTCCCTAGGTATTTCCTTTTCTTCCCAGGATTGTTGCTGATTTGGCAATGGATGTCGTGTTGGCGCCTCTTTCGGTTAAGATTCACTTAGGGGAATCGGCTACTGCCCGTTGCCTAGTGGGGGTGGGGATTGTCCCTTTCTGCCAAACTTGTATATGCTACAAACGTTTCAAATATTCCTGAGTTGCGAAATTTCCTATAGATTTTTAAAAGTTGTAGCACTGTACAGGGTGTACTTTGAAATAGTTTATTTTTTTTTTCATTTGTTTCGGGTGATGTGTTACCCTTTGACTTTTGTATGTCTAATTTGATTTTATATTGTTTGGTTATTATGTACTGGTCAGATTAAGTTCCTTCAAGGGCCATTTGTTAGTTGTTTAACTAAAGAGGGCTCTAGCCAAAGTGAGCCCAATGTTTGGCTTATGATTATTATTCTCTTTTCTGCTTTCTCCTGCCGTTAAAACGACAAGGGAGAAATTTTTAAATTCCACCATTTTTCTGACGTGCACTTGGATTTATATTCGTGGAGCACGGACGTGAAGGATACATCCCCATACACTTAAATTTTACCATCTCATGAAATGGACTTAAAAGAAGCACTCACGTCGACTTTTTACTTTTTTCTCGACTTACAAACACAGACAGGCAGTTGGACAAGACAAATAAACGAATTGTTAAAAGAAACACTTTATAGTTTCTAATTACAATATTGGCAAATTAAACGAGTTTGTCTTTTCGAGAGCATTGGATAGCCCTGAAAAGAGCTTGGGGTTTGTTTTTTTTTTTTGTTTTGTTCTCGGGAGTAATGACAATCTTTTTTTTGATAAGATTGCATTCCCGTGTGTCAGCAGGTTTTCCTATGCGATATGGCCTGCTTCTGCGAAGAGAAAGATAATTATTTAGAGTCTATTCGACAGTCCACAAAACCTCTGTATGGTTCTTGCATTTGCTTCTGCTGTTGCTACTGTTGTTCTTCTCTCTGCACTTCTGAAGTCTGTTTTTCTCAGTCTATTCTTCTTTTTCGTTTTGAAAATTTCCTTTCTAAAGCTATCTTCTATGAGGTCTTGGGTTATGGAGACCATCCAGACATTCTCTATTTCTTCAGGCTTAAGTATCAGGTTTAGCCTGAAACGAGGTAATTGAACGCTAGCTTCGTTCAGTCCAGCTAGTATGGAAGGCATGTTCATAGGCTGACGAGTGAATGGTCAGGCTGTTTCTGTTTCTGTTTGCTTGCTTAAAGTTGTCTATTGCACTGTGTGCTTCCAGAACTGGCTGCGACCCCAGGCTGGGTGGCAGTCCTTATAAGAGGGCGCTTGGCCTCGAACTTGGCCTTACTCGTTGTCGGGTTATGAGTATTGTGCCATCATAACCCCGGATATACTCGAACGCACAATGGCAGACACCGCAACACGCTCCCACCACACCCAACCAAACCACCAAATATCAAATCCACCTGACTTTATCTCAGCCAGTCAGACGTTAGTCAAATCAGACCAGTTGTACCTACGGGTAAACCTATACCAATTTTATGTGAGCCACCTAAGCAATTTTCCTAATGTTAAAAAGTTGTCAATTTAGAAAAGTTTTTTTATTCTGTTGAAATTTTGTGTACTTAGCGTACTTATAAATGTCGAAATTATTGCCAATCAACTGGATGTGGGCCATCCATTTTTACTTCTATCACCTATTGGATGTAAGATGGTTGGCGAATTTTGACCGCCATTTGAAATAATCATGTCTGCGTTTTGGTTTTCAATGGCCAGTTACATTTTTCTGGCCAGCAGGCCGCGCAGCCTGGACTGACCCTCGCTTAAAGCTTGTGTGAGTCAGGGTGTAGAATGTTACAGGACAGCAAGGTGAGGTCAGACTGACAGACTAGGTATTATAGTCGCGTATTGCACTCCTTTGCATTCTGCGACTGTTTGCGGCCCCCAGGCTGGGCGGCAGTCCCTTTAAGAGGGCGCTTGGCCCCGAGCTGAACCTTTACGTGGAGGAAGAAACCGGGAAATACCCGGAAAGAACCACCGACCCACGAGAAGCTACTGGCAAGCTTTCTCACATATCCACATTCGCCGAATCTTAGATTCGAACCAACGCAGATGTGAGATGGCAGTAATCTGTAACGGAGAGCGTTTTAGACCACTCGGCCACTCAGAGCCCATGGAGGTCAGACTGGGCACCCGTTCGGATTATATGGTACAAACGCAGACGTGATAGAAAACATCCCTTCTGAGTTTTAGTTTCGGAACGTTATGATTAGTCATGGCATGGTGAGGGATAGAGAGAAAGTCAAAGATAATATGTTCAAAGTGTGGGGTTTCTATTTTTTATTTAAACAACAAACAACAAATGACAGACACATGATTTTAAATACAACATATTTTTATTGAAGTAACAATTAAGATAAGGAACAATGAACAATTTTTATCAAATATACAAATTATTTTCGATAAGGTTGTCAACGTTGTGAAATCATGTGAGATTTCTATTGATGAAAGTCATGAGGCCATTGATGTACTCTACGTTTTCTAGCTAAAGACAAAAGATAACCATAACGGTAACAAAACCATCGATTTACTTTGTCATTTTCTTCTAGATGAGTGACGATCAAAAGAAGTTACTAAATATTTTAAAGAATATCCCACACTGCGTTGATGAAGAAAATGCACACAATATTGTTCACTCACCATGGAATCGTAGCTTTATAATTTCACATTATTGAATCGTGTCGTCTGGGCATTTCTTCTCATAAAGTCAATGATATCGTCTTCCAAAGGCGGTAAGCAATACGAACCACAATACTTCACACAATTTTCATGAGGAAAGTGGACGGCTACACAGTGAGTTCCTGGAAGATGACTATCGTCCATGTTAATGGCATACGCTTGACAGACTTGAAGTTTGTGATGAGGGAATTAATCATTTGCTCACACGACAGGATTCCATGCAGCACTGTTGTTCAAAAGGTAATAAAGTTCCCAAGTATCCATTTTTTCTTGTTGTTTTGTGTTGTTTTATGGGTTTTTGGTTCGTATCTAGGAGTGACCTTCAGCGGTGAAATTTTTCCGGTTTCGAAAAAGCTACTACAAGGAGAGATTTATGAATGGAATAAAGTAGTAATCTGAGCTAATATACAAAACAATTAAGACGAGCCCACGTTACAAATAAAAATTACACTTCCTTCTTTACGTATTACTAATTAAGGAATTTCAAAAATACAATAACATTATAAGACTAGCCGATGCTGTTTAAGATAGAATCCAAAATCATTATTCCGATTATATAGAATAACTCTGTCTTGCATCAATGCATAACCTTTGACTGCTCCGTCCCACGTGTCCTCTCAGTCTGTACATCGTCGGTTCCGTAGTTTTAGTACGTCTTCCGTTCCACTTTCTCTCGTTCCAACAATTCAATATTCTTTTTCATTTGTTCCAAACTGTTCTTTTCCTTTCCCCACTGTCTGGGTTGTAACGTCTTTCAGACTATCTCACCTTATGAAAGTATAATTAACAAACTAAATCTTCGTCACATTAACGGAAGTACATAATTAGACTAACCCCTCAAGGTCAGAAATTGACTCTATCGACTTTCAAATAGTCTACATGGCTGGTTCATAGACTAATGAACTGTGAATGCCATTTACGCCACAAGTGGCATTAGCCCTTTTCACTCGGTCTCATTATACATAAATGAATGAAATTCCTCCCTATACATCAAGGCTACCATTATACATAATAGATTCGTTCGAGTAGTTCCGACTACTTCCGTAACAACACTTATCAATTCATCCACTAACTATAAATACATTATTATCAACTAAATGAACTCAACTCAGTTATGTCGGATACATAATTCCGTATATAAAATAAAATAAAAACTCAATTCTTACAATAATTAAGAAATACAACTTAGCAAACCCCCAACGCATATGAAAAAGAGAATCTCGTTGCGCGGGCTAGGATAAACAAACTAGACATTAAGTATACCATATCAAGAAAAATTAATATACGACTCAACAAATAAATCGCTACAAATACGTGCTTCTACGAGCAATTAAGTTATAGCATAAACGACGTATATAAATTCCTGCAAATACAAGTACCTACAAGCAATTAAATCATAGCATAACAGAAGTATTTGAGATTTATGCAACTACCTCGTTTTTGTTGTCGTTGTTTGTTTGTTTGTTGTTTTTGTTTTGTTTTGTTTTGTTTTTTCTTCTTTCGGTGTCTGTCGAAACCTCCAGACAAACGTCTCTACCTTGGATAACAATCATGTACGAGAAATTTACTATTTAAATTTCCCGGAGCCTTTAGATCTTACTCCCGTTTGCCTATCGTAGAGAAAGGTAGACTAAAGTTTCAAAATTCTTCCAGTATATTTAAACTCAAGGTTTTCTGTTTAGGATAACTCCACCTTCCACAGCGTGACCTATCCGTTTCTTAATAATTCCCGCCTTTCCAGTACTAAAAACTGCGTTATTTCAATCAACAAATGTCTAAGACTGTGATGGCTTCCACAATCAGTTCTAAGCGGAACAAAGCTTGAACCCCGCTCGGTAAGTTTAAATAAGCTCATCCCTTAATTAAAAACTAATAACTTCTGGCCTCGCCTGAACTGATCTGTACTTTATGGCTTGAACAAAGTGGCTATTTCCCCATAAATCTCATTAATGGTACATGCATGCAGTAAGTGTGTTCTACCATAATTAATTTTAACAAGGAAAGATCGATCTAAACATTTGGCCCTTTACATTTTGTTTCTCTTGTTTCACATGTAATAATAAGTTATCAATTCAATACTGACTGATTGCTTGAAAAGATCTGACAAGTAACCGCTTTTCGCCTTGTTTCCCAACACTGGGCTAAGAGAGATTCGATGTGATATATCTCTTGAGTAGTCAATCTAAGACAGGAATGATCACGCAAGCCTTTATGCCACTCATGCAACACGGTTTCTTCTGAGATGAGACTCCAAGCATCGTCCAGATACTCGTCCAAGTTTCCTTCTTGGTGCATCATCAGACATTTATCATGTTGAATTTGATAGGGATGATCGTTTTGACATCCATAGCAATCATTCTTGATCAACTCCGTAATTTTATCCGACAAGGGTTTAGAATAACAGGACACTAAATGTTATTCTTGATCTGGCTATCTGAACTTGACTATCTCGTCCACTTTGTCTTGGTGTGTGGATTCTGTTTTCACGGTATCCAACGATTCCAAAGATTCTTCAACATTCAATAAAGGTTAAGTGTCTTCCGTATTGTCGAATAATCTAGAATGACTTCTCTCCAACTGTTGATTTGTATGGTATTATCGCATTCGGTATACAGGATGACGTTTACCGTGTGGTCAGGGGATACATCAATGTCAAACTGAAGTTCCACACGCAGTTGAACGGGTTTTATAGGCTACCTTGGTCTGGAGTGAAATCAAAGGCCTTCAAAGTGTAACATCCAACATAATCTTCGTACAAAATGCCGTGGCTAGTGTTGGTTCCAAGTTGTCTGGTAGCTTCGTACCGGAACAAGTACGATTTCAAGTAAGTCTTCTGGGCAAAGTTAGGTTCGAAGGGTGTGGTACACAAAGATTTGCCATCACGACTAACTTCCATCCTGGACACATTGTAATGCTGAAAGTTGAAATGATTTTGATTGTGGAATCCGTTAAAGGCTGTATTTTTGACAATGCCAACGATTAAACGTTTGGGTAACTGTCCTTGGAACAGATGATCTTCAATCATGGATAGGGTTCCAGCAGCAATGGTAAATGTTTTCACTTCTACTTGGCAGTTGTTCTACTCAAGGTGGGACTGACATCGTTCCCCGCTTTAAGTAACATTTCTACGCGACGTATGCAAAGTCGGGCTTCTTGAATGATGGTTTTGTAATTGATAGCATCAGCCATCAAATGGAAAGTGGAGCTTCTACGATTCAGTCTCAGGCGAATATCCACTGCGTTCAATAAATATTTCTCTTGCAATCACATGTCCAAACGCAAACGATCCATCAGTTCTAAGCTACCGTTTCCCACGGTTTTCTTTTGACGTATGATAAAACCCACATAGCGAGGACTGTCATTGTCTGTCACGAATGTGTCGTTAAACATCTCATAATCACCTACGGTGTCATGTTTCCAAACCACGCAAGCATCCATATGAGTGTTCTTGGCCTCTTCCATACGTCAAGAGATTCTCTAGGTACGCTCAGTAAGGGTAAGTATCCATGCTTCTGCAGACCAGTTTGTTATTCAAGTACAAATCTACTCCGTTGAACAAGAAATGCATGAAATTGTTGATGGAAGATATTCTAGTATTGGCATCTGGATTGTCATTGTCGGGGTTAAGCACTTTCACTTCCAGATACAAGTAACTGCTATTCAAATCAAAGTAATCTTAGGGCTGTCCTTTTATTTCAATATCGATGGGAGCTGAATCCGTCAAAGAAGAGACGGGATGAAAATTGACCCATTGGGATTCTTCCATCGTCAACATAGTGGGTGGCATGGCAAAAAATCCTGTTCTGTTTTAGAACAGGCACAAGACTCTCGGTGCATCATTTTCTTTTCTGTTTGCAATTTAATAATGAAAAATGTCTAAGTATCAGACAATTTTTCTTTTCTTAGTCATTTTAGCTCTAAGAGTGTGAAGTCCTCTCAAGAGTTGTTTTCGTCGTCGTCTTTTTCTGCCCTGTCCTTGCTGTGGCGTCAGGGAAGCAGGAATGTCTGACTCAGCAGCGATCATGGCATTTATCAGCGTTTCTTGCGGGCCCAAAATGTTTGATGCAAAACAGTTTTGCATGCTCTTAAGAAAGCTTCTTTGGGTTTTTGTTTGTCAA
Organism: Potamilus streckersoni; assembly: GCA_016746295.1. Classification (NCBI taxonomy): domain Eukaryota; kingdom Metazoa; phylum Mollusca; class Bivalvia; order Unionida; family Unionidae; genus Potamilus; species Potamilus streckersoni. The sequence goes on along the minus strand of JAEAOA010000596.1, from coordinate 561,257 downwards.
TGATGACATTTTGGAAAATCTTTTGACCGTGTACCAATGCGGCATCTTTCAGGGCGTGCAGTCCCCGTGTCACCATCTGTTTTAGCACGGAAGCCATTGCACGAAAGAGTGATTTGAGCATATCAACTAAACCATGTCCTCCTTGTCGAGCGACTATTTGGTACACAGAATACACGACTGACAAGATGCTTTTGAGTACTTGTTTTCGAAAATGAAGTTTCACTGTGATTTTCCCTCGGATTATTTAAATATTTTGTCTCAGATCTCCTTTTATAGTAATGTGTCAAAATACGACTTACTGACAGGTAAATAGTGACGATGTAAATATTTGTCGTGAACATGATAGGTGATTCAACCTTACTAGTCAGAAAACGTGACAGAATCCACTTTGAAGGGAACAACACGCAGTAACGGTATGGAGGTGTGTCCCACTACGTTGTACTCCACCACATTGGAATACACAAAGATCAGATTCAGTCCTTGGTTCATTTCTAAAGGGAATCAAAAACATTTGGCAAAATCCAAGTTAATGGTTATGGATGGCATTTTGTTTTTAACGATGATCAAGTTGGGGTCACCGCCCCAAATGTGATACAATTCAGGACAAAGTGCAATTGCCAATACATTTTCCTCCTTAAATTTCATTAAGAGGCGACGAGGTATTTTGTGGTAGTCGATCGTGACACTTTTTCCAGCTCTCTCGATGGCTTTAGCAAACATGAAATTGAACCTTTCAGCAAGAATATTCACCAAATGTTGACCACTAAAATAATAGCCTGCAGAAATTTTAACTGATAAGTGGTTATTTGAGTTTTCTGGTCTGTTGATTTCATAAAGTCAACTACAACAGTTTGTTTATCCATGAATTTTTGCACTTTTTCCCCATAAATTTCTATGGACACAGTGTTTTGATTTTTTTGATGATGTTTTTTATTTGTGTAGGGTGAATAATTTCCACTAAAGCCATTTCCAAATGAGCTTCGTGATTGATCCAATTGGATGGCCTGAGGTAATTTGGCCTTGAAACAGCTCAAAGTGTTCTTGGGAAAGACCTCCATGGAGCTGTCACTGGTAAATTTAAGTAAAATTGATTGTTCATAAATCTACAGATCAAGTGTCCGAGGAGTCACTGGAAGTTAGAGGAGTGTCTAAAAGAGCATGGTTAGGGTGACTGAACTAACGTTAGACTCAAGACTCCCGTTGTTGTTTCCGTTAGAGGAATATTTCAGAGATGGATTAGGAAGAAGGTAGCCAATGCAACTGTTGAGTAAAATGGTCCACAATTGTTTGGCTCCTTGTTGAAAACTAAAATTGCCAATAGCAGCATTGATGACACAATACACCACTAAGATTTAGCTAAAAAAGAAGGTTTGTGTTTTAGGCACATTCTCCACAACACACCCTCAAGGGTTACTTTTGTAGATCTTGCAGAGAAGGTGTGGTCACTGTAGTAGCTGAGGTAGTGTTGAAAGGCATGAAGGTCACTTCTTTTTATAGTCGATGTTTTGAAAAGCGTCTATCCAAGAGTCAAAACTTGACGGATATCCTTTCCAATGTACTTTGACTTCTTTGACACGGCATTTTCCCACTTTTCGTGTCTTCGATTGTCTTTTTGGTCACACGTTGTAAGTTGGGTAAGTAAAACATTCCTTTTAAGACATCCACGTTCATTTCTTTCAAGTTATGGACGGTATGATAACGGCCACGCACTCGTTCAGTGACTTGTAGCTTGTTCTTGTAACCATCGTTGCACTTTAGGTAAACGGACACTTCTCATTCTTGTTGTGGCAGCACGATACAATTTCTGAACTCCACCGTAACCGTTACGATGGGATGGATCGTAGTAAATGCTGGCTAAGACCTACATTTTTAATAATTGACCTAGTCTTCACTGATGCTACTCTGCATGGAGTGATAGCGTGGTTTGGAAACAGCTTTACGAGTCCAATGTGAAACAGGAGTTGAAGTCAAAGGTAGTTTTGGTAATGGTGATGGCAGTAGTGGTAATGAAATGGCTTTGCACTTCTTTTTTTATTTATGGTTTCCCTTTTATCTTTTTCACTTTTGCCGAATAGGAGTGGACATCATCTTTTTAACCAAAGCTTCAAATTCTTCGTTTAGGGAGTAGAGGAAGGAGTTAACATGGACGATAAAATTTTACTAGGAAGGGGAGCTGCTGACGGCGTTTGAAAGACTTATCGTGCCTCGTCTTCTTCAGGCATCTGTGCGGCTGCTTCTGTCTTAACCACTGAGGATGATGGTGGTGGTAGTGGTGATGATGATGAACGTTTTATCAAGGCCTTACAATCTTTCAGAGTGGGTGTATCTGTTTCGTCTAAAGCTTTTTGATGAAAGAGTTGCGGTCGTTGCAATAGTTGACCGTACCGTTGAGATTTTTTCATTTCTGACAAATTCGTCCGATCCATCAACGATTGTACTTCGTGATGTAACTTGGACAACTCGGTGAAATCAGGATTGGTAAGTAAATGTGGGGTTCATTGTTCTTGCAAACGATAGTATTCCATCCATCATTTGTAAGAGACTAAAGTCAGTTTTCGTCCTACCATCAGATTTCCAGGATCACGTCTGAGATCTTTTGACTTCAGTCTCCTCCTTTTATCTTCTTGGTTTTTTTTATTTTGCTCCAAAGCTTCCTCCCATCATTGTTCCCAATACTCATTTCAGCAACAAAGGTAAAAGAGGCAAAATTCCTCCGATTTCACCAACATCATTTTCTTTTGACCAATGGAGTTTTTCTTTTGGACCTTTTGGCGAAGAACGTATCGATGTTTGGCTAAGCATTCTTTTTTGGTGTTTAGACAAAGGTATGGTCGTGCCTTTCAAGACATTCAGGTAACATTCGCACACGCTATCGATAACATCTTTGGAGACAGTTTGAATGATTTTTTGTCGCATGGGAGGATGATCTTTGGTCAGGACGAACATATCACCATGTTTGGCTAAACGTGGAGGCAGTCTCTTTCTTTTTCCTTTTCGTTTTTCTTTTTGGACAAAAGAACGATGTTGTGCACTTCTTGGTGGGATCATCTTGGAGCGTTTAGGAGCACAAGAACATTGATTCGTATGGTTTAATTCAGGTAATTTTGTACTGAAATGAGTCGCCACAGAATATTTTTACGTTGTACCAACTTGATGACAGGCAACACACGACGTGGAGGAGTTCTTAAGGGGATAAATCGGACAAGTTCTTGCTTGGACAAATCCAGTAAACTTTGTAACATGCTTGATCTCTCTTGGACTTTATATTTTGGGGGTAGGTACATTATTAGCAGCGGCCATTGCAGTTAAAGAGGAATATGGTATCATCAATGGTGGAGAATATTTTGGAGACGCTCTCTTGTGGGTGGAAACTGATTTCTACGGGCTTTTCTTTTTTCTTTTTTTTAGTCTGTGACTTCGTCTTAACTCCATTGCTATTTTTCATTTTCTTCTTCTGAGGCTGTGAACTAGTCTTGACACTTTTGCTCTTTTTCTTTTTTTTTCTGGGTACTTCGAGGAGGGGCTTTTTTTCTTGGAAATAACTTTGGGCTTTGGGAGCATTGTGATCATTTTTTAAGAGGGAACGAATGATGACACTTCTTAGAGATCCACTACCTCCAGGTTTTCAAAATAATTTGTTTTTTGGTTTGAGTGTCAATGCGAGGATCAGTATGTTACTTTGTTTCTGTCAACAACAAAAATAAGCGTATGTTTTGATGTGGATTGTGAATAATGCCTTGCAGTAATTGACGTGCTGTCACTGTAAACCATCATAAGAATTTTTTAGACTTGCATCTAAGGCAAGAGCAGGTATTTGTAGATTTTTCATTACTAATGCAGTAAAAGGCACGAATCAATTTGATCGGAAGATGAGACTGAAGGGACGTCATGTTAACACTGTATGAGATAGAGTCCAAGTGACCGAGGTTTTTATAGATTTTTTTTTTTATAGTTATGGTGGTTACCTTGACGACGAGGAAGTGTACACGACAGGTCCTCCGTCTTGGCACTAGTGGTGAAACAGATGGGTACAAAAGCGCAAATAATCTGGGGTATTGGGTTTTATATCAACGAATAAATAGGCATCTTCGTACGAGTTAGCCAAGGTGTTTCTATCTAAGACTTGGCTAAGACTTGCACTTGTGATTTATCTCTAGGACTTTTAAACAAGACCACGTACGATGGGCTTTTCATTGCTGAAACAAATATTTTGGGTAATGTAAATGACACTAGCATTATGATGATGCTATATTGCGTGTAAACCAGTTTACTGTTTTCTTCGTCTTCTAACATGTCATAAAATATGACCAAATGGGTTTGAATGAGGTCAAACTCGATTCCGTCGTCTTCGACAGGAATGTCATTCACAAAGACAAAATGAAATCACCTTGACTTCCTCGCAGAAGGCTGTACGTTGATTGCCACTCTCTCCAACACCAAACGATTTCGTTAAGGTGAACGATCGATCAAATGATGTCTATGTTCAATCAAACGTTTGACAATTTCGGTTTTGCCTGAACCACTGGGTGCAGAAATTAGCATGTTAAAGAGATGACGATGATACAAGGCCTCCCAACTAACACGATGTAAGTGTTCGTTGATGATTTTGAAAGTCGAGGAAGAGGGAGCACAGACAGCAGAGGTAGCCATAGTAGTGTAAGAAATGTCACTTTTTACAGGAAGACAGACAAGAGTTTTTGTACTTTTTTCAGGACACGTTTATTGTCATTTTTTTAATTGTGAGTAACACGAAAGACAAAAATACATAAAATTCAAATGGTTAAGTACATGAATAAAATACACATCAAAAGAAAAATAGTGGAATAAAATAAGTATCTACTTTACAACATTCTTTGCCATCAAAATGTAATGTACTAAAGACAGTGTATAATGTTTTAAGAGTCTGTAAATTCATTGGCACCGTCACACAAGTGTCCACGTGGAATGGTCTTTCCGGGATGTCAATGACAGGCCTGTCATGAAGAGAGTAGTTTTCTTTGGTGACAGGCAGTCCTGCATCTTCTTCTAGTACTGCGACTAGCATATGTTTAAAATTGACTTTTTTCACTGCAAATTTTATTTATTTAAAATTACGAATCTCTGGCACAGTAGCACACTTCATTAGTTCAAGACTTAAAACAACAACTTTTCTAGTCACGTATATTTGTCCAGTGAGGGTGTAAGTGACAAGCTATACATGCATCCTCATACACATCTACAGTACATAAAATTTGACGAATCTTGTTTTTTTTCCGTAAAGATCGAGAAGTATCCAGATGAAAGCGCAACGCTTTGAGGAGATTGAGTCTCTCGTGAACATTTAAAGGGACCACTTCCATACTGTTTGGGTGGAAAGTACTGTTCGTAAAGACTCCACAGAGTATCGGATGGTAAACGAATTTCCAGAAAGCAAGTCACTAAGACACAGTAAAAGCCGACCCCAATTCAATGGACAAAGTTCTCGTAATAGGCAATGGTAATCCTCTACTGTTTGAATATTGTCATGGATCTCCTTCCACGGAATCTTTTGCATCACCAAAGATAAAGGTCGTGGCATGATATAACGTTTTTATAGCATCTTTTTTCGACAGCTATAATTACACTTTCTGCACAAAAATGGAAGTATTATTCCGTTGTCGAATCAAAATTTTTAGTCACTAACTGACATGTAACTAATGGTTCGGAAATTTCCTCTTTTCCACTTATTTTACATTCTTTACAAGATTTTAATAAGTCTAACTCTTCCTTTGGAATAAAATTTAGTAAGTTTACCTGGTTGTATAAATAATCGCTTACAACAATACAACACTTTTCGTTGATCAATGTCTGACCACGTGAACACTTTCTTCAGAATCAATCATCTTATAGCATTTATGTACCAGTGGTAACAGATGAACTTCTTCTTTGCGTTTGACTTGATTTTTGACCAACTCTCGGTAAATGCGTTCTCTCAAATCCATGACCATATATCAGTCAAACACTACTCCCTGAGCAAGAATAATGAACGTAGTGAATAATTTCTGACCACTGCTATTCAGGGTATGGATCAAGAACGTCAATAAAATCTTCCAATGTTAATGGTATAAAGGGAGAGGAATCGAACTTTTTGGTTGACTTTTGCACGTTTCTCTTGTCTATTTCTTGACATAAAAGTTATACAGTCATGAATTGAGATTTGACTCTAGCAAGTCCCTGCCAAATGTCCTTGTAAATCTTCTCTTGCAATTCAATGGGTAATGTTTGAAGATAATGTTTGATATCGGGTTTAAATACTTGTCTATGGGTGGTCCAACGTTTGGCGCCTAACCACGTCGCTAATTTCTTACACGACATGGTTGATCCCACATCAATGATGTGGCCCCATTAAAGTTAGATAGTAACAATTTGGAGACCATCAAGCATGTTCCAGGTAAACGAAATCTTTCTGTTCCCACTCGTGCAGTGACACACCGTAACAGAAGCACTTGACTTTATCCCCTTCGCTCAAGTAGAAAAATCCTGCTCTGGCTAATTCTTCAGGGGCAGGTTCTCCCATATATTTTGGTCATTTTCCTCGAAAGGTTTGGATCCGACTTTCATAGTCACAGTATTCTGGCAAACGCACAGGGAACAAAGATTGGTTTTTTGCATGGTTCATTTCGATGAAGGATTGGTGAAATATGCAGAAGTTTGCTCAATTTTACATGACATCCGTAGAGGAATAGTTGCGTGGTTTCCCGTGAAAGATAGTATCCACAATATAAACAATCAATTGAAAAGGTGCACGATGACGAGTGGAATCGCTTTCGCATCCTTCAGGTTTGACAGGTACAGCATCGTCACCACTTTCCATGGTATGTTTGATAACCATAGCAAAGTTCCCATGACGATAATGTGCTACTGATGTACGGCATCTTTGCAATCGCACTAATTTGCTCTTGCTTGATACTTCATCTTTCTAATTTGGTCTTGGTAGTCACAATGAACTATCGGTCTTGGACGTTTTCCCTTTTAATATGATGATGACCAATATCGATGTGTCCGTACGGTAAAGTAAAGTGGTTGGGAAGCCGTACTCGCTTCTGGTACACAATTTAACAAGCTTTTTTTCAAGGGTTGACTGACAATTTGTATTTTATATATATATATATATATATATATATATATATATATATATGTGTGTGTGTGTGTGTGTGTGTGTTTGTGTGTGTATGTGTGTGTATGTGTGTATGTAAGTGTGTGTGTTTGTTCGCATGCCGCATACTTTTTCTAATTCAAGATTCATTATATTAGGTCTGTTTATTTGTGTGAAGTATATATACAAATAATGGGTCTTAGAATTAGTATAAACATAATCATATTAATAAATAGTTATAGAGAGTATAGTATAAGCAAAGTAAGCAGTCTGTAGGTCTAGAGGTTGTCAGTTTGTGGAGTATACCATGGTTTATTACTGTATGTGCTTGAGGGGAGGTCTGGAGCGGCCCGTACTACCCAACGTTAGTCTCGTAGCTTCGGCATCACCTCTTTGCCTCCTCCACCATATTTATTTCCAAACTAGATTTCTCAGGTAGATTCTCAAAAAGAGATGTACAAAACATTGTCATTTATTTCATTTATGTTTAACAGGTATGAATTTTTAAATTTTCCATATCTCTCTCTCTCTCTCTCTCTCTCTCTCTCTCTCTCTCTCTCTCTCTCTCTCTCTCTCTCTCTCTCTCTCTCTCTCTCTCTCTCTCTCTCTCTCTCTTTATTGTTTTTCAGGCAGTCTAAAAATAAATGCTTTTTCGAATAAACATTCTTATTACATAGCTTACATTTGGGTAGGTTGGTCGTTAAATGCCTGATGTAGGCAGCTTCGCCAGTCATCCAGTTGTCGTGTAGATAGTAAAATTGTCTGTTTTGTATGGCCGGTGGTTTTAGCTCTGCCCACATTCTCCAGATCATTTCCCAGTTTGGTGTGTGTTACATCGATTAACATTTTATAAATATCTTTATCTTTATCCCATAATAAGCTGTTGTTTTTATATTTGTAACTTAAGTCCTATATGCTTCTGGCGGTACCAATAGTTTTATTAGTTTGTTATTTTGATATATTTCTTTATTGAACTTGCATAGATAGCAATACAAGTATTTATTAATGGCATTCAAAAGTTACTTTGGTTCACTATTTAATATTTGTATTATATTTATCTTATTAGGTTTCGTCATGTTTCCTCAAACAATATCATATAACAATATCACATGAATTCACTGCGTACAAACGCTATTGTACCAATAGAGGGAATGTGACGTCATCGGTAGCTCACTTCGGATTGGAATTTTGTAACACGTGTTGGGATTGGTGAACAATTTCAATCTGTTTCTTTCCCCTATAAATAAATGCGGTTCCCTTCATCTGTTAACGTCACAAAGATGTTAATCGACGTTGAATCCTCTACGTTTGTACGTCATTGCTTTTCCGTACCGGACTTACCCATGTATGTAAAAACAAAATGGACTGTTATCCGGATCACAGGTGCAACTGTTTGGAAAAGAAAATGTTATATGGAAAGACAAGGCTGTCTGAAGCGGAATCTCATCTACGGACTAGAAGGGAAACAGTTTAAGACAAGCTCTCTCTGTCTCTCTCTCTCTGTCTCTCTGTATATATATATATATATATATATATATATATATATATATATATATATATATATATATATATATATATATATATATATATATATATATATATATATATATATATATATATATATATATGTGTGTGTGTGTGTGTGTGTGTGTGTGTGTGTGTGTGTGTGTGTGTGTATTTTGTCTTTGTACCTATTGTATGGTACGTGTATGTATTCCTCCCTAGAGCAGTAGTGCTAGCAACGCGTATTTAGGTCAACTAGGCCAGGCCCTTGCTACACTGTTGCCAGTGTTCAGTACCGTGACGTAATGGCACCTGTGCCATTCCACTTATCCCTATACAAAATTCACATTGAGGCTATAAATCTTGAAGCTATAGTATCCCAGGGGTGTTTTCAATGATAATTCCCATTAAGGCTATACTATCGCACTACACTACTATTAAATCTGTAAAATGGCATGACTGGAGATGATGAAAAAATTACATGTACTCCAATTGCCGAGCTTAAATAACAGCAATGAAAAAAAAATGTTTATCAAGAAAATTATTGATTTATAAGCAAACCTTTATACTTACAAGACATTAAGCCAGGTATCCAAACAAGACAAATCATTACAACTGCTCCACAATTTAGGCACCTAAGCTACAAGATAAACCATTTCCACTCTACTCAGCATAATAGCAAAAAGAATATTGTAAGAAATTAATTTTCTTTGACATTTGTAAAATACTTTTTTTGGATGGGGGTATTTTTATGCGTAAACCTTTTCTTAAACTCGCTCATCCCACATGATTTAAAAAATACTTTTAAAAAAAATTATATTGAAAATTTATCACTCCCTTTTTTCTACAATCTGGGCCTTTGATAATGTTGATTACTTCATTTCCTAAAGCCAGTCCAAACCTTGTATAGTGACCAGACCTTCTCGAGGTTGACAACTCCTTCAGGGCATTGGAACAAAAAATGTTGATTTTTTTTGTTGCCAAAAGCCAATCTAAGCCTTGTACGCAAGATGAAATCCACAAGGGCCAATTCACTGAAGCAGGGCAACAATAAAGCCCAGATACGGTCTCAGATGGCACTCTCCCCCCCAACCACACATTTGAGGGTCAGGTATATCGCTGCGTTTACTGAGTTTGATGTACATCCACTGACAAGGGATATGCAATTAAATCATTGTTGCAATAATAATAATAATAATAATAATAATAATAATAATAATAATAATAATAATAATAATAATAATAATAATAATAGAGATTATGAACTAAAAAATGGTATCTCAAACAGCTAAACTAGCCCGTAGCCCGACAACGACTATAATCTGACTATACCTCCCCGTTTGTTTGTACCCTCCTTCCGATTTCAAAAAAGGAAATCTTTAATATCATAAAAAGTGCACATATCTTAATCAATTCGGTCGTTGGTATATAATTTCTAACTTGAATGTGACCATAGTGACCCTAATAATGGCGCGTTTCACGCTTAATGGACTTGCCATACTAAGGCAGCGCTGTGTTTCGTACCCTGTGGGCAAGTTGATTACCTCAGACAACATTGTGACGTAGTTCATCCTTTTTGACAACTGCAGGATAATTCCTTTAGAGTTTAGAGTTATATCCTTCTCACATATGTACATATAAATTACACCGCTTGTTAAATCCACGTGAAAGAAAAATTTATAATTGTCATTCTTTTCCTTCGCTTGATTTGACATTGTAAACATTGGAAGCAGACAACATAATGTTTTCCTTCTACGTACATAGATGTATAGTCATGCATATTTCTACTTCATGAAAATGGATATGTTCAGGAACGGGAAATGACGGCGAACAGGGTTGTCTTTAATAATGAAAACTTTTGTTTGGAATGAAACGTGCATACTATAATTGTGTTAGGGTCCCACCTAGCACAATAGAATTTGAAATTATCAATCAATAAATGAACTGGCTAAGTTCTGTGCATTTAAAAAAAGTCGATTTGGGCTTTTTATCTTTTAATTCAGTAGGGAGGTACAAACAAACGGGGATATATAGCCAGACTACAGAGTTAATCAGGAAATATCTTCCCGTCCATGAATCTGTCAAACAGAAACTACAACAACGTCAGAAATGCTCAAATTGAATTTACAAAACAAAATTGTTTCATCCGGTTAAAGAGACTACTAAAGGTCTTTTTCCATAGCTGCAACCGGGAAAACAGCAGAAAGAACTAAATAAGAAGATTCTACGACAACTTCCAGCTGAATTAACTACTACTCAACCACAATTACAACAAGTATTAAAAGATATAATTGAGGGTATCGACCAAAGAAGCTCGCGCTGATCCTGTTGTGCCAGAAACAGAACCAAAAAATTACTTATAAAAAACACCCACGGAAGAAGGTATTACAATGCTTCGGAAAACCCCATAGCAATCGCAGTGTCAGGATATTCAGTTCGAAGTAATTTCTTAGATCCAGAATTAGCTGATGTTCAAAAAACAACTGGGTTTCTTTTGTTTATCGAAAGTACTATCGTAAAAAACAAATCAGGGGTCAACGTAAGAATGACTTTAAAAATTAAGAAACATGTCAAAGAAGCTGTTAGAGCTCTATTATTTGGGAACATATTATCGCACCAAAAACCAAAATTCGAACCAACTCGCATGGAAGGAGAAAAATTCTACGAAGGACCAACTGGAAGTGACATTGCTACTCGTGATCGTGGTCGTGAAACACAAACCTCTCCGGCGATTTACAATCAACTTTGTCCCGATAACGTACTCTCTGGTGTTGGTCGACAAGAAATTTTGGTTGGTGAAAGACGAGCCGGTAATAATTCCCACGAAATCATGAACGAAGCAGCTGCTATCTGCAAGCGATTATTTACCGGTGGCGTCATTGACAGCAGCGTTTATCGGGCACTAATTGATGACATTACCGATGTATACTACAATGATTGATCAATTAGAACTACGATAACAAAATAACATGATTGTACACACTGCTGAACGTGGACATGTGTTGATCAGGGTGATAAATTCACGATTGACTGGTGATGTTGTTCAAGGTTTATTTAGAATGAAAGCCCTAAAATCGACCCAGATTCAAAACAATCAGGAATTTAAACCTTCGACATTATTAGTAATAGCTCTATAGTAAAGGCACTATCGACGCTGTTGTTAATGATGCTGTTAAAGCATTCTCAGTTATTCGATATAGACTCAAGTAATAAATACAACAAAAACCACAACCGCAGCGATGCAGCAAGTATCAGTAAAATAATAAATCAAGCCAAAAAAAAGATTAAACGAATTAGCTATCGTGCCGTCACTGACAAACCAAAAAGCCTCATAGAGAAAGAAATTATAACCGCAAGTCATAAAATAATAGCAATAAAAATGTCCTAGCGTGTATCTGATCCCGCATTTCATATTGATGATCCAGTCGTCAAAAATGAATCTGATCGCAATTATCAGTATTATTCTTGTGATGTATGTGTGTCCGACGCACGTTGAAGAATTGAACTACAAATGTATGATATAAGCAGATTTGTCTTCCTCGCTGAGGCATTTATTGAGATCAAAGGTTAATTTCTAAAAGCTGATAATACATCGTATGGAACAGGAAATCGAAATGGTTAAGCTAACAATGGTGTTGAGGCGTAGTTTAACAGTGCCACAGACAGCATTAATGGAAAGAATATTGAATCATATCCCGAAAATGTTGACGTTGATACGACGATACTGGGCCTCACAAGATATTCAGATCATTATTCAAGATCAGCTGACTTATCAGTAATATTCTTGAAGGATAGCACTGATGAATCATAGAATCGTAACGTAACAACGAGTGTCTGAAACGTTTCAGATAGATCGCGACGATATTTTCATCTATAGCGTCCAACCCGAGAGACCATCTCGAGGATATATCAGATTCATCTACTGAAATAGGATATGGTAGCCCTTGGGATGCAAATTATAATCCCGTCGTAGGAAGCAAGGTGGTAATGTGATGCAAGATAAACAACTTCGTCGCAAATATTGATGGACTGGAAATTCTGATTGGTGGAAGACAAGTCGGCATCAATTTCCACGAAGTAACCAATAAAGCATCCGCTATTTGACAGTGTTTATTTGCCGGTGGAGGCATGAGCAGTGGCGTTTACTACAGATGGTGATTAATCAGATCGGCGATAACAAAGTATCAGGATTATACATAATGCACAACGTGGACCTGAAAAGCGACAGGGTGATAAATTCACAGTTACTGTGTTATGGAGGGATCTACGGAGATGGACTCCGCGATGTAATTCAGGGTTTATTTCCGATTTATTATTTCTCGCTGGAACATCTGGATTTATTCAGACAGTCAGTCGTTGACTTACATGTGCACGATATTGTTGGTCCTGTTTCAGCTGATATTTACAGAGCAATCGCTTTTATATTGTAAGATAAAAAGATGTTGCTTGAAGGTGTTGGTGGACGAATGAGAGCCGTAGATGCACCCGTATAAAACATGTAAATGTTAATTAGATCAATCATGATATTATAATGTGATTTGATCACGTCAATGTTACTCTGAAACCTGGTTAGGTTAAAAATCTGCAATCCGCATCGAAGAAGAATTCCGGGACAACAGTAGCGCTGAAATCAGCTGCGTTGCAGAGCGCAAAAAATATTGTTGACAGCACATCAGCTCAAACACGTCAATGACGCCAAGAAATCAAAACTGGAGTTCGACTTTCGGTGTTACCAGCATTAATTGCAGAAACGACTTAAGCTATTGAAAGATTAGCTGAACTTGGTGCCGTTTGAACAGCTGCCTACATTGCATTGAAACAAGAAATAAGACACAGAGTCTACCGACACGGCATAAATATCTCAAAAAGTATGGCGTCTAAGATCACCAAGAACACGTTATTGTCATGATCTGAGACAAAGAATATTCAACCTTGATCTACTTGATACTGCTTGGCGATTAGACAAAATCTTTAGATATGTTTTCATGTGTAATCAATTACCAGAGAAGCTAAACCATGCTGAAACCGGTATTAATAATATTGATGGACCTTCCGGTTCAGGTACTCTTTGACTCCCATACATAATTGATCCACGTGGAGTTATTTCGATTCGTACCGATTTGCGCAACCAAAATAATTTTTGCGCTTTAGTAGCTTAGCCGGTGACATACCAATCTAGTATTCAACATTACTAACACATACAATAATGGATCCACCAACATGTGGTCCAGACGCTCTTGTTGTATTTAATACTGTGTCAATGTCATCTGCACATCGTCTTAAAGTTGTGCATAAGTATACCACCAAACGGCATAGCGTTCAATGTCTTTTAATACAGGTTAATAGTTTATAATGGTAGATATTTACGGAAGATCTACCAGCGGCAAGTCCCAGGGTAATATTGATTTATACTAATATGCAAGATGAACTTGCTGATCTTTTGCGTCTCGCCGATGTTGATACAAACGACGTTGCAGTTTTTTTTTCAGTATCAACAAGGGCCGTTAAAAATTAGCAATATCCCATTGACATAAATTATTCCGCGAGTTTCAGGCGTAACTGAAAATAACTTACTGGTATTTACTAAAACCTATCAAGTTCAAAACTCGGATATATCCAAATATGATTGAAGACATTACTGGACTTGTTAGAACTGCCGATATAATATGTGGCGATCTCAACATGAGCATAAATATATTTACCAGCGTAAGAGAACCATATATGGCAATCTCAATTGAGCAGAAATATAATTACCAAAGAAAACCAAAGTCAGACTATATCATGGCTACCCAAACATTACGTGGACAACAACTTTATGATCCGAACTGAGATCAGTAAATGCGTCAATAAAGCCGGTCCTGAAATGACTGGCGAACTAAACATGAGCGGAAATAGCATTGCTAATTTGAGAGATACATAATCATTTGATGACTCTGCATCAAAGAAATACGTGGACAACATCATCATGCTGATGCTGGCTTCTTTAACGACATTCAATTAAGGACTGATCACATTCAGATCTGAATATAATCTTTATGTAACCGGGTTTACAAATTTTCGTAGAAACATAAATAGAACTATGGATAATTTCTTTGGAAATCCAATGGTCACCAGCACAAAGCTCTCTGAAGTTCACACAGCTCGAGTCAACTTTAAAACAACAATCCAAATTATTAACAATATATTCACCAACATCATCTCAAGAATCAATTCGAATGAATTTGATAAACACTGAACTCAATAAAAACAAAAAGACTGCTGATGGTGTAATTCATAAAACTCCGCTCATCACATGGTATACACGGTAGGGTATGAATCTACAATTAGGACACCATAAAACAATTCAGTCAAACATACCGCTCAGGTCACCGGGGTGTACAGGCTCTAAATTTGAGATAGATACGACATATTCATTGCGTCATTCCACTGATAGATTTTCTGTAACCGCTTCAGTCGTGTTAAGTCAAAATATCGAGGAAACATTAATGCTGGATCCAGAAAAACAAATAAATAAGCACAGAGATATTTGTGGTGTATAGAATTCGTCTCAAAGACACTCGTTTGCTTGGCATATATTATAATGAATTCCACAAAATCCCTGTGGTATAATCAGGCGTGCGCGTAGAAGGTATCGCTGGCAGAAACCATCAACATGATAAATCAAAAAAATTTCTCAGACGAATCATCGTCATCAATAACTTTTTTTTTTTACGCGGTTTCCTCGCTTGTCTCTGAACGTTATGTTAATCGGTCATTTACCAGCAACGCTTGTGATACCACATGTGGCTCGTATCGGTGTCTCTGTTGCTGTCGGTATTGCTAGTATACTGGTATCGCGAAAGATATCTACATGTACCCGTAAAATAGTGCACGAACAATACAAAAAAATTTCGTTGCGACATATGCGTTTATAAATATATCATCGATACTATCAGCAGGACTAAACGACGGTGCAATATTAGAGAATGAATTTGCTACATTAGGTATGTTTATTATCGGCATTACATTTAGTATCCGCCGTATAGATCATAATGATCTCAGAAATAATCGCACGACTGAAACAGGAAATCGTTAATTTAGCATCATATGAGACTGATGAATTTTGATGCAGAATACTTTCGAAATGTGTTAGAAAGAGCAAAAAGCCGAAGTCATAAATTTATATTACACCAGGGCGAATACAAAAAGTTATTTCTCGATGCTTTTAGGATTATTTAAGATTTCAGCAGAACAAATATCTACGTTTAAAACTACTTGGGTTGGATATTGATACAATAAAGCAGGATATCGATGCAAAACTGACGAATACTTTCAGAAGATTATTGAGAAATGGGAGAAAATAAGAGGACCTCCAAATATTCCCCGACACAACAACAATACAACATTTACTGGTATTCATGCATCGCCGGGTATTGTCAATATCACGGTGACGATTTCTGTAAATCTGTTATGTGACGCAGTCGACGTTATCTATTCCACGTATGGATAAGCATTACAAGGTCAGGCTCAGCAGGACTATATTCTTCACATCTTTTCTCCACATGTTCCACCACATCATTTGATTGTGTTGGTGCACACTAATCCTGTCTATTTACGATATTATAATTAATCGCTGTTACAAAAGTTTTCGTCTAACTTACAAAGAAAGCAATTTATTAGACACGCGTGGTGAAGAATTGATTGTTAGTTTGTATGTGCGTTACAGACCATGACGAAAAATTAATAATAACGAAACAAAAGAAAATTTATTAAAAATAACGCATATCAATAAATAAAAACATATTTTGTCGTTAATGTTTTGGTTGTTAATTTATACTTCGGCTATTCCTTCCTGGGGAATGTTTTGTATTCTGTTGAAATCTTAATAAATTCCAATACAAGTTTTTTTTTTTTTTTTTTAATTGTCTCGCGTTTCGTATTGTCGACACCAATCTGGTCGTATTTTCTCAACGGAGCATGCAAATGGAACACATTTAGCTATACCATGTTGTTCGTGTAAATCCGCCAATGACAATCAATTTCACGCTGGAGTAACTTAATAAAGATGCACTCAACCGAAAGTGTATATCTGCCCTCTTTACGTCGCTGCTGTATCATCTCAAAATCATCGTTGTTTTTTTTAATATCGAGTTGAACCGCGAGACTATCTTGCTGAAGTTGTTCAACCGTAGTGATAATTTCGTTAATGTTCTCTTGGTTCAATATACGATAAATGCATTTCTTTAATAAAAGGCATTATCTAAACCAGTCGATAACGTGCTTAAATGTGCAAACTTATCGTAATGAATACATGCAGGTTTTTCTGAGCGAAGAAATGTTTAAAATTACCTATGCCCATGTCGCTGGGACACCATATCTGATAAATATTTCTCAGCGTATGTGTATCGACCCAGTTAAAAGTAAATTACAGTTATCTCTGATCACTTTGGGAATCTGAGTGTACAGCTGAGTAACGTAAATGACATTTGTGTTTCTCTGTCTGCCCAGTGAATTATTTTGACTGGATTTGCTTGTTTGCAAAGCATGACATCATCGTAAAACCATTAGAATATTGATATTCCAGTTAAGATCCTCGACGGACGGCACATCATCAATATCTGTGATAAATTCAATAACATGAGTTGAGTAACATCTAAGTTTTATCCAACACAGATGGGACAAATATAGTAGCTCGAATGGAATCTGGAATCAGTGGATTATGTGTGCTTGCTTGCTTGTCGCCGAAAAGTCTATCACGTTCATATTGTAAAAATATATTATTTACGATCATGAGTTTATATTGTGTTCGATGTAAAATAGTTACTGGTACAAAATTTCTGAAAGTAACCACGTTAAGAAATAAAACAACGGCAGTTACCGGTAAATGTATAAAATACGAAACACAAAAATACAAGTTTATGAGTACTCATGTTACAGCAGTGGTCAGCGATATTGCTAAGGCATTTGGGAGAACATCTGGAACACCAGAGGCTAAGTATCCTGAGGAAAACATCTTCGTGGATATAATTATTGTGGTCTAGGAACTCGCCTTGATATTAGACGAAGAAATAACTAACCCAAACCGGACAAAATGAGCTTAATCAAGTGTGCTATGTTCACGATGCCGCATATAAAATTCAGGGCCAGAACAAGGCGAATGTCAAGTTGATTCAAACGCTGAATTCGATAAAGAATTTTAAAAAAGTACGAGAATCACTCGCGAATTGGTTGATAAGTTCTGCGCTTAAAAGTAAATTAGTGTTGGGAGCGAAGCTCCCAGAGCTGAAAATTAAACGCTTCTAATTACACATTGGAGTCGATTTAATTTAGTACAAGTGGATATTGGAGAGGTACATCAGCAATTAAAAATATCGCTGATGCATCATGTGTCAAACGAGCTGTGTCCGCAGATTAGTTGTCACGACAGGTCGTATGGCAAATTTATCTTCCGCGTTCTATAATGATTCAACATGGACGGTTTGATGTCAGCACACCCAATAAATTTCATCAGACATGTATCTTGTTTATACCACATGATGTATATACACGGCGACATATAAGTACGCGTTGACTGTCGTAGATGTTGCAAGTAGATACAAAGAGGCTGAACCGTTATCGTCTAAGACATCAATTGAAGTCCCAGAAGCGTTTAAATGATGATTTTTTTCCCCGCAGACCATTATGATGGCCACAATTGTTAGATGCTGTTCCTGGCAAACAATTTCTCGGTGCAGTAACGGCGCTGATGCAACAAAAAAAAAAAAGCTAAAATCGGACGTGGAAACACTGCAATCAGGCGATTGTTGGACGATTTAATACAAACACTTGAACAGCTACTGTTTGGACATCAATACACCCAAGAATTACAGACTGTAACACTGAGCATTCTGGACAGATCTCGTGAAAGGGTTGCGAGACTACTTCATATGCTGGCTGCGTTAAACAACGAGGTCACTCGTGAAATTAAAATGAAAACTGTCAATGCAGTTGCGAAAAGACGTATGTCAGGAAGAAAATCACTGGTGGATCAACCGTAACCAGTATTGGGTAGTAAATTAACAGTGAGGTATTTATATAAACCTGATGAACTTGAGAGTGGTGCAGCAAGAGCAACTAATCCCTTGAGGAGTGTAACAACATATAAAAGTTGCAACATGGTAGGATCCACTGTGCAGATACCAATCTACAAACTAGATTCGATAGCTCTTCAACGTTGATTTTCTCGTAAACAAGATCCTTCTCTACTGAAAAATAACGTTATATTAGAAAGAATGAAAATTATATAAATGGAACAAATTGAGAAAGAGACTTATCTTGATGAAGTTAGATGTCATCCAATATTTATTAATTAAGAACCGAGCAGAGCTGGCATTATCAAAAACCGTCGTTACAAAATACCTCTTGGAAGTATCAATAAGGTGCATCTCATTATAGGTATCCGTATTGATCATATTAATTCTGATAAATAAGATAATATGATAGAAATATGACAAGATGTCACACAGAGTGAAGACACAATAGGTGAAAAAAATATAAAAAAGTATTTAAAAAAACCCACCAAAGCCTATGCTTTATGCAAATACCTATGCGTTCTTAATAACTATACACTTTTTAAGACAAGAGAGATAAAATAAAGTTCCATCAGTATATTCCACTGGACAATATTTCGATGTAAGTCACAGATCAATACAGTTTATAGCAGACAATATACAAAATTCAGAAATGTCAAAACGACTCAACGGAATTTGTTTTTACATATATCACACAATAAAAATTCATACTAGTCAGTGGTTCAATATAACGTATTGTTTTTTTAACTGCAATAAATTACCAGAATCTCTGTTCTACTCATAGTTTATACATCTCCGCTATCACCTGTCAAGCAAGCCGCTAAAAATACGTATGCGCTATTAATAACACAGGATTTCCCACTTAGGATAACGAGTCTGGTGGCGTATAATACCTATGCGTTATTAATAACTAGCTGTGAGTTACAAGGTAAAAAATCGATAATTGGACACTAATTAGGGAAAATCTGTACCTGCTACATTAAACATAGACTTTAAAATACTTGACTACTTAATATATAAATTATGTAATCTAAGTGCGTGTATAAGTTTAATGTCTATCTGATGTAGTTAAATACTAAACTACGTGATATATAAATTATGCATTCTAAGTGCGTGTATATGTTTAATGTCTGTCTGATGTAGTTATATATTTAATTTTAGCTGTATATTTGTAAGAATCCGGTGGCCGAGTGGTTACGGCGTACAGACAAACTCTTGACCGACTAGTGGAAACTCATGGGTTCAAATCCAAAACGTGATAGACATATATCTTCAGTGTCGGTTACAGACGCTGTTATAGTGGGGTGAGGGTACTTGCGATGTAATGAAGAAAGATGAAATATCGTTGAATGGGTAAATTCATAAAAATAAAACTAACCTATGTGAACATGGTTCCCTCCGAACGCAGACAAGGATGTTAATTCTAAAGTACAGAATGTGAACTTAGGGTGTGTGTGTATGTGATTGATTACAAATTAACAAACCCAATACCCTCTGAATCTCTAAACTTTGTACTTAGCGATCCAACAACTGCATGGAAAAAGAAAAAAAAAAAAACAATTACCCAAGATTCAACAGATATTCACGTTATTCAAGCTGGTCGCAGGCTTCCTTTTGCTATTTTCATTTAGGTCAGATTACAATATGGTGGCTCTGCGAGTCTTGCATAAATTTAGGTCGTTCGCGAGAATTTGTTATCTCTAATTTTTTTGTCACTTATTCATAAAACGTCTGATTCCAGAATGATCTTTTTATTGATACCTCCCTCACCACCCCGAAAAAAATCAATAGCGTTTAATGAGTGAACATTACTTGGCCCCATTTTGCAAAGCGGGGCTTTGATCAAACATCAGTTGCCACTTTTTTCGGTTGCTCCTCCCACTCTTGCTTCTTCTGGTGGCTTTGCTACTAAACCAGTGCACTGTCACCCACCGCTTTGTTTCATTCATTTTGAACAGCAAAGAGCTATTATGAATATTTCCTGTGACAAAACAGCTAAAAGAACCGTACGTGCCTTAAGTTAGTGCTATAACAAATAAGCATACTTTTCATCACCCTTCAACCATCTCGAATTTTATTTATTTACTTCGTCTCTGTAGCAGACATATGTAAATACATAAGCTACGACCGGCTGTTCGTTTGCAGCCATGTTGCGCAAGTGAACTCCAAGGATAGTCTAACTATGACAGTCAGTCACCAAAACAAGCACTCTGCGCCATAGCAACCTAAATAAGTGACTTGACTATCTACCGATTTACTATCCAATTTTAGGTATTATCTCTACGCCAACCAGCTCTAAGGACATATCTATGTGTCAAGAGTAACAAAATAGTTCCAAATATTTGACTCCACTACTTTTTTTCCCCATTACTTGCTAAGGTCCTTTTAATATGTATGCCTTATTCATAATTTAGGCTAAGTAAAATTCTTTGTAATAGTGTGTTAACACGTGTTTTTGCACAATGTACAGATTCTCATGAATTTTTGGAGCACCTTCGTTTTGAAATATTTAGTTTCTGGGGCGTGTAATCGCTCTGGTGGTCTAGTGGTTAGAGCGTCCGTCCCGGACGCGAGAGGTCGTGGGTTCCATCCCCGGTCGAGCCATACCAAAGACTTACAAAAAATGGATCTAACAGCATTAAGAGGTTAGTGTTAGGACTGGTCGGCCTGGTGTCAGGATAATGTGACTGGGTGGGACATCATGTTACATGTCTGCGGCATGATGCCCCAGTGCTAGACATCACTATAAACTGCCACACTGCAGATATCGTAGATATGACTGAAAAATTGCTAAACCTACATTAAAAATCATAATCACATCGCATCACATCTGGGGCGTGTAGATTTTTCATGTTGTCCGAATCTTCTATTTTAAAGGCAAATAGATCTTGCATGCAGTCCGCAGTCCTACAATACAAAGACAGGAGCAATCGGTTTTCAGAAGAAGAAAAAAAAAAAAAAACACCGGAATTTGTGGGGTTTTTTTGCCACACTAACCAACCCATTTTGGAGCCTAACTCAAAGTAAATGTCAACCACATTATTGATTTAGCTTCTGTGTTAATTTTGAACTGCTAGGGCTACCATAAATAGAATCACTCCTGTTACCTTGTCAAAATACGAAACTAAAGAGGTGTCAAAATAGAAACTAAGGCGGTTTCAAATTACGAAACCAAAGAGGTGTCAAAAAAAAAAAAAGAAACTAAGGCGGTGTCAAATTACAAAGCTAAAGAGATATCAAAATAGAAAATAAAGAGATTTCAAAGTACGAACTTAAAGAGGTGTCAAAATGTAAAACCAAAAAGATGTCAAAATACGAAACTAAATAGATGTTCAAATACAAAACTAAAGAGGTGTCAACATGCAAAACTATCAAGTGAGTCATGGGTTAATTCGGCGATTCGAGCCATGTTAAATATTAAACGATAAATAAATGAACTTGATTTATTTTAGAAATTTTTTTCGCATGCATTAGTAAGAGTATGTAAGTGGTTAATTTTTAGCTCTTAAAGTTTCACACAATTGTTATTCGCAAATTTATATCCGAACTCAAAACAAAATAGTTATGAGCTATTGCATTTAGTTTTTTAACCAAAATAATTGTCGAATCTTTCAGTAAAGTAAACAAAGTTAACTTTATATAAATCAGGACAGTATCAGCATTATCAGTTACTCCAATAAATTCACCCAAATTATGTATTGATTTCAGATGCTTTACATAGAATTTTTGTCAAGCATTATTCACGAGTAAAACGTTAATATAACGTACATCACTGTAATCATTACATTTTCTTTCTACTGTTATCACTGAATTATTGTCTTTTTAGTAAAATCTCGAACAAGTTCCTGCAGTATTTTGCAGAAAAAAATATTTAAATTTTCACATACCAATGCAGTAACCTATAATTATTTTCATTTTTACCTTTGAAACATTAGAAAATATTTTCTAAAGTGCATATTAAGTCCATTAAATATTGAATTTGGAATATAATTTTTTTTGCATATTAAAATATACTAATTAAACAACACTTCCTTGTAACCAACGATAGCAAACTTATTTCAAGTCAACATTATATTGTTTTTCTAGAGTGGCAGTAAATTAGCAAATTACATGAAAATTGCTTTAATTATAGCGACGATGGTTAAACGGGTTTTGCCAATTCATGGTCAGATTATCCCACTAGTAGTGTCTGCAGTTAAATTCATTAAGGACACAATAGTCAAAGTTATAAGCAAACGATGATAATTAAAGCTAAGATGGTATCCGAGGGTAAACTCATGAGATACCAACGTAAATACGCCAGGAAGTGCCAGGGACGATTGATAGTACCGTGTAAGTCCTCAACCGAGAACCGAACCTTCAACAATCAGCTACTGAAGTCACGTGCCAGCATTTAGGAGCATTTTAGTTTCTTCATTGCTATATTATATTATTATATAAATAAAATTATTTTAAATAATTATATGCTATTTTTTAAAAAAATTCTTTACTCTTGTACAGTACTACATTCAATAAAACGGCATGCATTTTCGTTTTAATAATACCTAATAATTTTATAATAATGAAAATAACTTACGGTAATAATTCTTACTTGGTATATAGCGAGTTTCATTTAGCAAAAATGATATTCTATATAAATCTATTTTAGGAAAGGCATTAACATATTCCGACCAGTATATTACGACGAAACAAAAAAGTAAACCAAACATTAGCATGCTCAGGCCAATACATATATAAACGAAAACAAATTAACTGCATTGATTCCTTTCAGTGATAGCAATTTACAGAACATTAACAAATGCATTGTAATTTCAGATACACAAAATGAACCCACGTTGCTTTAAATAAAGATTAATAATGTATATTTCATCTTATACGGTCAACAAAATTGAAAGATATAGACTTACGATACTGACATGTAATAGTGCAAGGAACTAAAGTATACATTTTACAGGATCACACTTTTTATTTTTAGTGTAGAGGTTTTATTTAGTACTTTAAAATACACATTACAATGATAAATTCCGATAAGTATAACAAAGACATGCCCAGACCAGTATGTGCAGGTATATATATATATATATATATATATATATATATATATATATATATATATATATATATATATATATATATATATATATATATGTATGTGTGTGTGTGTGTGTGTGTGTGTGTGTGTGTGTGTGTATGTATGTATGTATGTATGTATGTATGTATGTATGTATGTATGTATGTATGTATGTATGTATGTATGTATGTATGTATGTATGTATGTATGTATGTATGTATGTGTGTGTGTGTGTGTGTGTGTGTGTGTGTGTTAATGTTTTGTTACATTGTTGCATTTTTTCATGCACATACTGGTCTGGGCATGTCTTTGTTATACTTATCGGAATTGAATTATATATATATATATATATATATATATATATATATATATATATATATATATATATATATATATATATATATATATATATATATATATATATATATATATATATATATATATGTGTGTGTGTGTGTGTGTGTGTGTGTGTGTGCGCGCTTCAAATCAAGTTCATCTTTCAAGAGAGATAACACAACCACCACCACTATAATTTTCGTTATTTGAATATTATAAGAATATTAGAATATGTACCTATATGTCATTGAATTAAATCTTAAATTTGCAGAATTCAGTTAAATATTTTAGCATACATTTGTTTTTTAGTATTAAAAGTATGCAGCACAATGTACATGACAAATATTAATTCTAAATAGAATTAAGTCCGACCAATATGTACAAAAAGAAAATTTTGTATTAGCTCTTATCTCATGACTATTTTGAGTGTTGGTAATTATATTATTTCCCAGTAAATTAAACTTTCAAAATTTGTTCATAATGGTGAATGAGTAGCTTTATATTATTTCTTGATATAATTGCCAATGCAAGATAAACAATCACACTTTTTTATTTAAAAAAAATCATTATACAAAACAACCATATTATAATGCGTACCATCAGCGATTTATTTCCTTAAACATATGCGAACTGCTTAACATGCCTGAGAAATATATTTTAACAATGATAAACGATAATATTTCACATGATCAGAATCAGCAAGTTATTTGTTCTAACCAACACATAACCTGTGCCGAATCAGCCCGCATTGTAGGCAGAATTATCTTAGTCCCTATAAACTATGGTCCAAATTTAGTCTGATAAAACAGCCTCCCCCTCCCCATCTGTGTTGATTCTGATTGATGAACGATGCTAATATACACTATCAGTGGGGAAGTATTCAGTACTGATTTGGTTATCACCATGAACAAGTATGGAATTAAGATATGAATTATGAAGCTGGTTACAAATACCTAAATCAATAAACAAATATGTGCAGACGTTCTAGATTAAAACGATAATTTATTTGTAGTCCTTTTCATCTGAAGCACCAAAATATGAAAGTACGTAGTATATGGATAATTTATTAGTTCATACGAAATGACCGCATCAACAGTCATGACACCGAATTTATGTTTCGCTATCTCACCGCAATACGGTGTGATAAATGCTTTTAATTAGTATATATGAAATTTGCGCGGAATTGCCTCCCTTTATTTTCAGTTTTAGTGAGTGCGTGTGTATCTTTATTTAGATCTACCTGTGATTAAGCCTCTAATGTTTCATTAATTGACATATTATATACTTGAAAAGAATCTCTACTTTCTTATGACGATTTAATATATTTGAAATAGAATTGTTTAGTACAATTTGTGTGATGCAATAGAACTTTGTAATAATTGGAACTTTAGTCAAGTTGAGGATACATCATGAAAAAGGCATCTAGAGCTATACGTCGGTAAGATGCATGCATGCATTTAAACTATCAATACGACAGAAACCAAGAGCAACAAAAGAATGTAAAAATTATTGAAGCAGTGCAATTCATAGAGATCTTGCAAAGTTTTAATTAAAGATATTAACATTGTTTATAAGAAACTGAAACCTATTATTGCAATTTCAATGTAATGGTATAGAACAATTGTGTAATTCACAATTTGTGCTGGAGCATCATTATTGTTCATCATGAGCATTGTCAACAGGCTAGTAATTAATAAATTTATTTAAACTTACTTTTGTATGCAGATAGCAAGTATAATCCCTCTTCTTTTGAGTCATGGCATTAAATCCTTCAGAAAAGTCACTTTTTGTAGTATTTGTCTCTGTCAGAACAACAATCTGCATATTCAACTGAA
Source organism: Potamilus streckersoni (assembly GCA_016746295.1). NCBI lineage: Eukaryota > Metazoa > Mollusca > Bivalvia > Unionida > Unionidae > Potamilus > Potamilus streckersoni. The sequence goes on along the minus strand of JAEAOA010000596.1, from coordinate 535,349 downwards.
GTTGACCTAAGATTTGATTTGCATCTGCACATGTGGAAAGCATCATCACCCCAAGACAAGAGCAACATATTATAACCATCCCATGCATTAGTTAGTTCCAAGTGACAAAGACTTTGCCTAAAGGTTAAGAATAACCTGGTTATAAGTCACAATGTTCAAAAACACAAACTACATAAAAAATCATACCTACAAAGTTGGTCACTGCCACCAGTAATGTAAAAAAAACCCTTGGAGAAAAGCTTGTCGGTATGATGACCCCTTAAATACAGGTGACAGTTTTGAAATCTTTAGGGAAACCAACAAGCAATCACAACAGCATCTAATATAGTGAATTTTGTTTTGAGATCATGCTTGCTTAGAATGGGTTAGAGTCTGAAAAAGAACAAGGTACTTGTTAAGGGTCCTGCTTACCAGGTGAAGTGGGTGACTAAGTTGCCAAAGAAGTGTAAACTTTGCCTTTTATATTTGGAAAGCAAAAATGACTTTGCCATGTGATTTTGTTTAGTTAAACATTGAATGATCTTTTGAGATGCTTCCTCACCTTGGCCAGGTTAGTTCTAGTGTTATGTTATACATAGTTCACTGTGAAATGTACACTTCAAACCATCAACTATAATTGGTGTTGATATTAGTTACACTGATAAACTCTTGCACATTCACAGGCACATAGCTTGGTAGCTGATTGACCATTAACCGTTTCCTGAATAAGTTAACAATTATTATTACCCGATTTATGCAAGTTATACTTTGATGACAAAGCATACAATCATGTTTTTTGAAAATTAAATTTATGTAAATAGCAATTTGATTTTTAGAATAGAATCGGTAACATGAATATTGTCATATGTACGTTTTTTTCTTGATAAAAATCTGTGTGAACCTGTGATGGCAGACATCGCTGTTGTGGGAAGTACTGTTTTAAGAGACTGTCATTTCGTAAACCAATGGGCAAATTATATTCTGGAAAAGATACAATTTGTAAGAAAATAGAGACTAAATATTATGTTATTAAACACGTGGCTTTAAAATTCAGTTATGTAGGTTATAAACATACAGGACAATACTATGTTGTGAAATTTGATGAGATGCTGTAAGATCATGGTTGTGTTCTGAAGTTACTAATTTTTTTTGAAAATATGAAAAAAAATAAACAAATTATTAAAGTAAATACTATTTAACTAATGCCTAATGTTACACAAAGTATGTAGACAAATAATGACATCTTACTCTTGCAATCCTATCAATGGACTGATGTAACAAAACTTTAAATAAAGTGAGTCGTTACATCAAGAAAACCCCTCTTTTTAAAAACAGATGCACTTGCATGTTGGCTGTGTTGATTCAGTTGAAAAAAAAGGTTTAGTTAATTCTTATTTAATTCTTCAGTGTTTTATCTATGAACAGTTGTAAAGTTTTATGGGCAACAACGAAATTAGGCCAAACAATATGATCTGAAAAATGCGTCTTTTCTCTCCTGTACATGGTAAAGGGGTTGTTTCAGACAAGTTTAGAAATCTTTTCAAATGCCATTTTATAATGAACTTTTAGAAAGTACAAAGAAAAAAAAAATTGTTGATTAAGAGTAGTTGATTAAACATTCATACTAACTTGAAGTTACAATATTGTAATCTAGCTTCTCAGTTAAAATTTATTGCAATGTATAGCTTCTGTTGTTCTCTTTTTTTAGTCATATTGCTGAATTACTCTGAATATAATAAGATAGTTTTTAAACATGCACCAAATGTATTTCTAATATAGAGACTTCAGAAAACTTTCTACTTGAAAAAAAGTTTTGCTTAAAACCTATTCTTAAATGCAAATATGCATACTGGGAAATGGATGGCATAATTCAAATAAGAGTATGAAAACAACAGACACACAAACACACACATACATATATATATATATATATATATATATATATATATATATATATAGATATATATATATGTATGTATATATATATATATATATATATATATATATATTGTGTGTGATTCACTTTGCTCCCACTTCTCCCCGTTCAGGTACCACTTTGCCCTGTTCCGTCAAAAAGAATTCACTTCTCCTTAAAATTCAAGTCTAGCTTGACCCCTGACTTATAATATTTTGGAAGTGAAGGCATTTTTAACAAAGCAAGAAATAAAAATTATTTGATTTAGTATATGGTGTGGAAGGAAATTATGGATGATACATGCTTTGGGTTAGATTTGTAAGTCTGTCTCTGGTTTTGGTAAAAAAAAAAAAAATCCCCAGATGTATTTGGGATTAGAAAAGCTTCAGCTTCAGAAAGTTAAGAGTAAAAGGTGAGCCTATACGGAGATAGAAGAAAAAAAGAAATATAGTTGTAGAAGGAAAAAAAGGGAGAAAAATACAAATGCAGAGATAGGAAAGGGAGAGCCATGTTCATGTTTTGATTCTACTGGCAATACTAAGTTAGTACCCTCTCAAATTTGAATGCTCTGGGACTCTGTCATGTACATTTGTGAGAATAATCCATACACAATGTACTGCTTTGGCTGGGATGTCATGGTCATATTACAGACAATGTATTTTAATCCCATTGAAGTGGCCACATTGTATATGGTTGTAACAAATTCATTAAAGAGGAGCTGAAATTTGAGGTGTTTCTCTGACTTACAATTTAGTAAAAATCTTGTCATGTTGTTTTAAGGTACTCTATGGCAAACTTTTTGTCTGCAAACATATGTAAAAACTGTTTTGTTTTGATACAGCAGGAAATGAAGAATATCAGTAAAGTCTAAAGTAAGAATTGTCTGTTTCAGGAGCAGCATAAGACTAATGTCACCTGGTGGTCATGGTAACCTGAATATATTGATATCTGATATTAAGGAAGTGAAAAGTGCAGCAAAAGCCCAAAGCAGTGCCCAGAAAATTGGTAAAGACTTACAGAATTATGAAGTGTATCCAAAAAAAATCCTGGGTTTATGCTGGATTCTGCATGTGTGTCAGCTGTTTTCTTTGGAGACAGCTGTCATGTTTATTGTTTTTCAATTTGATCACAAAAATACATTAAATTAGCAGTTAGCTGTGCCTTTCCTCAGCAGAAATGTTTGAATAGTTTATACATTTCGAAAGTTTAATTAAAAATGACATCTAAAGTTATGATCATATTTTCTATTGTGATAATTAGTTTTGACAAGTCAAGTCATAAATCTTTATTTGAAATTCACTAATATGAACTGTCACAATGTGATATTCAGGTATCATTTCTTGACAGATCAGCACTTGGAGAAAGACAAGTTTTATTGGATTCCTGACATTGATTAAAGATTGATAATTTTAATAGCAGGTAAAGATTTAGCATTTCGTCAAATAAATATTGTGATGGCTGGTGGGAGCAACCATCCTGAAAAGTGTTATTTACAGCATTAACATTGTGTAAATAAAGTCATGCTGTAAATAATGAATCAAGTCATTTTTATTGCAGCGTCTGAAGACTTACTGAACTGGGCAGCAGGACAAGAAAATATAGCAATCCAGGTTTGTTAGCAGGAGTCATAACTTTTCTCCATATTAGGTCTTTTAGTATGTTTTTAATGGGCATAATTATTTTGCTAATTCATTATATTCTAATTATTGATGTTTTTTGTTTATTTCTTGTTATTAAAAGAACATTAGGATAAGAAGAAAAAAGGACATAGAAATAGAAATGATTGCCTATGAAATCTTTCAACTGAATCTCTTACACATTTTTAGCAGCTTGCTCTATGTAGGTAAAATGAATACTTTAGCAGGTCCAACATTTAAGCACATGTCAAATAATGTGAGAAAAATCATTGAAAATTCTTCTTTTGTAATTATTTTATCTCCATTTTAAATATTAGCCAAAAAGCGGAGCATGTAATGTTATAATATTGTCAGCAGATCTGTATGTTGGCACTTCCATCTGTCTCTTACCTTTTTCATTTTAGAAAAAGTAACTTGTTTTATTCCATCTACCTTTGCAGAAGAAGAACATTGATAAATGTACTGTCAGCAAAGATAAATGTTTTTTTAAAATATGTACCCAATCACTTAGGAGAACTACCACTACCATGCAAATCCAGCCCTTCCCCTAGAAAAAGTACAGGGAACTAAAAGTTGTCTGCTGGCCTATTTGCCAGCCAGGCAGAGTGATCTCCCCATATAAGATTTGGTGGCACAGTGTAAGACTATCTGAGTTGTTACTTCCACTCATGCCAAAAGCATACTATAATCACGAGAGATCTTGCAGAAGCCAGATGTTACTTGGAAGATATACCATGACAAGTTGGAGAAGTATTTCTCTTCTAAGAAAAGTTTACTCCATCTATATTTCCAACTTTTTCTCTCTTTCTGTCACAACAAAGTTTTTTTTTGCTTTTACAAGTTGCCACACATTGTTGTCATCACACATTTAGGTACTTGCACTTGGAGCCTAAGCAACTTCAATCATTTCATGCTATACTTATTTTATACATACAAGACTCTAGTGATCATATGACTCCTATATATGTGTAATGCCTTTACAAAGGGGTGCATATTGGCGAGTTTCTATCCATAGTTTTCTTAGCATCTGGGCACCAACTCTGATGACTTTCATGTGTTGTGCAGGTGATCTTTGGGACTTTTTCCTTACAAGCATTGCCTCATAATGGATTTTGTTGCACATACTGTGCACATTTCTTTAACAGTGTCTTTCCCTTTCACATGAAGGTTTTTTTGTGTGTTATGTAGACACTCTGGTACATTTATGTATTTCTTCCATTCTGGTTTGACAAGTACAGGCCAGTGTTCTATACCTGGTTAATTCGGTCATCTTCTGGGCATGCATGTTATGTTTCTATAGATAAACCTTGAGTCATACTTGTATGTATAAATTTTAAATGATATTTTTTGAGCACTTAATTACTCGCATGTGTTGCCTATGCGACTCCATAAGTTAGTTTAGTGCTGCATTATTTACTGTGTTATTTATATATGTGCATGCTTTTATGCTCTGAAGAACTCGTTTTATATATATATATATATATATATATATATATATATATATATATATATATATATATATATATATATATATATATATATAAGAACATGACATATATTTATATATAGACACACACATATATAATTCCATCCATTCTTGTATATAAAGATGGGTTTTTTTCCCCAAAATATTTTTAGCCTTGGACCACTATGCTTCAATGATTCTACTTCTACAGGTAGGCAATGTAATTGAGATCATCTGGCACTTTTTTCCAGGTAACCATCATTTGGTATAGCTATGTGCCCACAAGGTATTGAAACATTTATGTAAGCACACAGGTTTAAAAACAGGTGGTATTGTCATTTATTTTTACCTGTTTGCTTTCTTGCTTTATTTGGCTTATAAATTTTTGGGTCACCATTTTAATGATTTATCTCTGCACAGGCATTGCATTCTAAGACAGATGCAGGGCTACAACTTTATCTGTTTTGCTCTGTTTTGTCTTACAGATTAGAACTTTGGGCAAAGTGCAAACAACATACAGCTCAGACTGAAGATGTCAATATGCTGATTTTTTTCCTCAGTTTGAATCTTTATAGGAACAAGAAAGATAATTCAACTTATCATTTAGCCACCAGACATTGACCTGCTCTGGTCCCCATGTCACATCCACAGAAATCGTTATTTTAGGAACTCCCCCTACCTTGCCTCCTCAATTTGATCGATAACAGCCAAGTTCCCTCTCATTCAGCAGACATATGGACATGTTAAAGCAGATGTCACTTTGCAATTTCTCTTCCTTCTGCATAGCTGCCAAGTGTCTCGTTTTCCCCATATTTGACCCATTTTGGACCTGAGTACTGGTGTATGTTATTCTTGCTGAAAATATTTTTTTTTTTGATTTAAAAAAATAAATTAAAAATTTTCTTGCAATTTTCTGCTTCAAGCAAGCACTCTTTTCCATTCTGATAGAATTGTATCACATGTATGTAGGAATAGAGTTCTAAATATGATTGGCTGAATTGAAATTGAGGCTATCATGCCTGTCTTTAACTGCCATATTGGATTGTGCAAACAATTGCTGCTGTAACTTTATTTCATCTTTGTAATATTCAGCTTCTATTTACATCAACAAAGGAAAGCAAAATATTCAGAATTTTCTGCTATCTTGTTTAGATTCAAGAAACTGTCTGATACAGTGAGTAATAGTGCATTTCGGATAATTTCTTTAGTGGCAACATAAAGTTACCTTCTTTCTTACCGCATCCAGCAGCAACATCAGCGAGTTAGTTCTAACCACTCATGATAGTCCTTGTTGATAGTCCTTGTTACTAATGTGGACTTCTTATCAACAAGGGAAAATATGACCTAGTAGTATCTGAATGATTTGTTCACCTAGGTATGGACCTCAAAACACAACAACATATTTTGTCTCGGGATTGGGCATTGAAACAACTCATGGTAGTGCCTTACTTTTGATGAATTCCATCCACATGGTATTGGTTAACATGGCAGCAGACATCATGGTCCTAGGTCACCTTCTACTTCTGCTCCATTGCTACTGTTTTTCTACACAAATAGAGTCTTTCTGTCTGCCTACTGGATCATTCTCTCAACTTCTGCTCCCAATTGAGGTTGAATTGGCAGAATTGGAAGCAACCTAATGGCTCATAGCAGGTATGCATCTATATGTCCACCCACTCAAGATTACAGCCTTTACCAATGCAAGTATGAAGGCATGCGAGTCTGCCCACTACCATCATTTTAGGATGCCAGCTGTGCATAATGTCCCCAGGAATGACATCTTCATATGAATAATTCTGGAGAGAGCAGCCATTGTGAAAACCTTTCATTGGGGCAAGAATATTTAGATGGCAAGGGAGTTCTAATTCTGTTTGACAAATCTACAGTGGTGACTTATCTCAACAACGAGGATTCTCTCAATCCTACAGTGGTGATTTATCTCTAGTAACAAGGAGGACCCCAGTCCCCAGATCTTTGTGTCAGGGTGTGGGACTTATATCAAATAATAAAGAGGAACTCAATCTTACAGTGGTGATTTATCTCTAGTAACAAGTAGGCCCCCAGTCCCTAGATCTTTGTGTCAGGGTTTGGGACTTATTTCAAATGCTATATCATTGGATTGGAACAGCCTAAACTCATACACCAATGCCCCCAAGTCCTCTGATTCCAATGTGATACAGAGAGCATGAGAATCAGCCTGTAGTCTCATCGCACCACTCAGTAGGGAGGAGTTGTGCATTAACTACCTAATTAGTCTTGCATAGGAGATCCTGTGGAATTAAGGTTTTTATTAATCTACTCATATAATTACGATGGCAGTTGTTTCATCCTTGTCCAGAGCTCTGAACCTGCACGTCAGGCTCATCAAAAACAGGCCCTCAGAATACAACATTTTTGCAATCGCTCAAGTGTAATGGATGAAGTCAATGGCACATTTTTACCCAATGGTGCACAAAGAAATGTATCTTTCATCTCCAGGCAATGATACTGCAGATAGCTAGCTTCCTCCTTTGGTTCTTTGAACAGAGCAAGTTAGCACCAAGTATGAACTTTAATGCTTCCTGATCGCCATCACTTCTCCTCCTCAGGACTTGTACAACCTTTGCATACAGGACCAGAAATTTTAATCCAAGGCCCAAACCTGAACCTGTCTAGGGTATTAACCTGGCTGGATAAGACACCTTATGAACAGTTTTCTGTGGCATCTGTTCTCTTTTGAAGCAATGCCCCCCCCCCCAAGATGGAGTTTTCTAGAAGTTGTCTCAATACCATAGGTGCCTGTAGATAGTATCTCGGGATAAGGGATGTACCTCCCTCAACCCCTATCCTATTCTCCTAAGATATTATGATTGGGTAACATATTTGAAGAAGAAACCAAATTTTCCTAGTAAAATATATTTCTTTGAAAATATTTACCCAATCATAATACACATATACCCTCCCAGCATCCCTGCAGTTAATCCATAGGGTGTGTGCCATTGGCTGCAGTAATAACTGGAATATTCTTACACTGTACCACCAAAACTTATTTGTAAAGGGAGATCACTGTGCCCAAATAGGTCAGCAGACAACAACCCTTTAGCTTTAAGTAAATATTTTTGAAGAAACATATTTTACTAAAAAAAAAATTGTTTTGTGCACAATATTGGTAGCTTACACTTGAAGTAAGGTAGAAGCATATTGATTTGTGGGTCAAAGGGCAAATCATTGGCCTGCACTTATCTAAGCAAGAGGCTTGTTGATTTTGAGGTCAAAGATCATGGGCATGGTGACTTGGAGGGAAAAAATAGATTGTTAACAAAAATGTTTGTTCTATAGTAAGTTTCTTTACCAAACTTGAAGAAGAAAATATAAACTATTTATATTTGGGACTGAACATCAAAGGTCAAGATCATGGTGAGTCTGATAAAACTAACAAGTTTCTGAACAGTAATTTATTTACATGAAAATAATTTACATAAAGCTTTTAATTGACTTAAACTATTGTGCAAGGAAAACAGTATGACCACAAATACAGAAAAAAGAAAATCCCTACTAGTTACAACAGAGCAAAAATGGGCAAGGCTAGATAATGTGAGGTTAATTTGATAATATGACTTCTCATGATAAAATTCTTGTTGTATTCATAGATAACATGCTTACTTGGTCTATTCATATTGGACATGTTTCAAAAAAAGGTTAATTCTTATCTTTGATACTAAGGAAAGTCAAAACGTTCCATTTCAAGATAGGGTCAGCCTTTAAAAAAAGTCATGTTCAGTCATATTTGGATTATTGTAATGTAATGTAATTTGGGGTAATATCTCTAATTCAAAGATAACACAACTTATAAGACTCCAGAAGAAGGTATGCCATTTAATTCTTGATCAGATTATATATAATTTCTAGGATCTATGGATTTGGCACTCTACAGTTTAATATTTTGCATAGGGTTAGATATTTAAAGAGAAAGAATTTCCCTGGTTTTCTTCACTGGTTATACTGGTATCTTAAAAAGACATTATACATCTTAGGTATTGTTCCAAAAATTTTTAATTCCCTTTATTTTGGTTTATGATTGATAGGTGTAATATGGGTAATAGAGTATACAACTTGGGCATTCTTTAGATGTGCACTTTTCAAAAAAGTGCTCTCTCTGGTTGAAAATGTTCACTGTTTTTTACATTATATATATATATATATATATATATATATATATATATATATATATATATATATATATATATATATATATATATATATATATATATATATATATATATATATATAATTCATTGCACTTTCAGTATCTAGTATTGTCCAGTCTGGCAAAATTTTATTGTGCATATTTCAAATGTAAACAACATCACCTTACACCTGTCACTCTCTCAGAAGTTCATAATATCTGTAGAGTGTCTCTGAATAAAAAAAATGACAATACATGAAAGAATATTTCTTAGAAATACTAAATTTATGTATAAATTGTCCAGAAGAACCATTCTTGACTACCTAAGCAATATCTTTCACCAAAGAAATGCTGACGGTGCTCCAAAGGTAAGGTCTATTAGAAGTAAGACTTGCATTATTCTAAAACCAAAAAAAGAATTTTTTTAAAAAAAAATTTCAATGTACTAGTCCACATGAATGGAACATTTCCAGTGACATAAGGCAGGCTCCTACCATCACATCTTTTCATAATCAATGTCTCAAATGGATGAAATTTTTTGAAAATTGAAGAGTTCTAGTAACATAAAAACCACCTGCTTTTCTGTACTTTTGCATCATTTTCCTAGTTTAATTTTTCAGTACAGGATGCCATTGTATATTTTATATATGTTGTTCCAGACTTGATACTTGCTTTTGAGAATCACTTAATTATCTAGTGCCAATCATGATTTGTTTTATATCATGTTGTATATACTGTATATATTGTACATAACAGCTGGAATGCCTCAAGGCAGACTAGTTCTATAAATAAGTTTCCTTCTTGAAATAAAGTCTTTTTCATATTATTATTATTATTATTATTAATATTATTATTATTATTATTATTATTATTATTATTATTATTATTATTATTATTATTATTATTATTATTATTATTATTATTATTATTTTTATTATTATTATTATCATCATCATCATCATCATCATCATCATCATTATTATTATTATTATTATTATTATTAGTGGTAATAGTAGTGGATTTTATATGAGAGAAAATAGTAGAGCTGATGGATCTTTTTAAACTTCAAAACGTGTCAAAGAAAAGTACAAATCAAGATCAATTTACAATCTTTAGAAGAAGAATATGAGTAATATAATACAATATGCTGAGAATCACTTAATTCTTTGGTGTGAAGAAAAATTTATAACATTGTGTATATTTTGTACATGACAGCTAGAATTCTTGAAGGTAGATTTGTTCTGTAACTGAATTACCTTCTCTAGATAAAGTCATTATTATTATTATTATTATTATTATTATTATTATTATTATTATTATTATTATTATTATTATTATTATTATTATTTCTTGACCAAAAATCTAGGTCATTGAAGTCCATAATCTCCAGCGCACACCATGTCTTATTAATGTGTACATATAATACTATTGAACATGGGGCTGGCATATAATGTACCATTCACATTGCTCTCTTTTCAGGATGTGGTCGGTCAGATTTCGGAGCTACATTTGTTGTGGACAGAGGTTCAAAAAGAATTTATTGGTGAGTTCAAAATGACTGCATAGGTCAAGCTCTTGTGAAGTTGCAGTTGAAATTTCTATGAATAATTTATTGGTGAGTTCAAAATGTCAACATGGTTCAATTACTTGTGAAGATATGGTTGAAATTTTTATGAATGTTGAATGTCATTGTTTTGTATTATTAAAATATGAAATCTGTGAATTCATTATTCTTATTATTTTATGAAGAATTAGGATTTGTCTGTAATTATATGTTTGAATTATGGGAGTAGTCCTATTCTTTCCACAGAAGAATTATCATTAATTGTTTTGTTTTTCACGTAATGATTTGTAGAAACAATGAAGTCCTCGAAAATTCCACCCCACAAAAATATTGAAGTCTTAGTATATGTTGATGTCTAGAATGTGTGATTGTAATCATTAAGCATTTTTAAAGTGTTTTGATTTGATATGTCAGGGGTGTCAAAAAATTCTCAACATGACAAGGTCCTGAGATATCAGGGTTTAGTTGACAAATCTACTGCATAACAATGATTATGCATATGAAGAACCAAAAATGAGTTTTGTTTTTAAAAACAAATGGCATTTCTCTGGCACAATAAAAATAATAATTAATGTAATATAATTAAACTACCTTAAATTAGCATACTCATTCACAACTGTGATCAAAGATAGCATTACAACCAAATGAAATGAATACTTGATGACATAAAATTATGTTTCACAGATACATTTTATTAATGAGAATTTAGTTTTAGAGTTTGTAGTTAATTTGTAATTGGATTTGCACTTGATGATTTCCTCACTGATGAGAAGTTTCACTATTACTTGCAATTCAGTCATTGCATCAAATCAATGCAGTAGTAAAAATTTTAATTTCAACAATGACAGCTGTTTCACATACTGTTTGTTTGGTTTTTGTGTGGTGTTTTGTTGTTTTTTTTTGTAATAAAAAGAATCTTGTTTGATTGTGAATTTGAATCAGAAAGTAGTCTGGTTCCATGATTAGTATGCTCTTTGTGTTGATTCCAGTATCATAGAAAGCAAATAGCAGGGAACATACAGTTCAGGGAACCAGACTATTCAATAACAGCATAAAGCAGTGATATAATACACAATGATTTTGCGTACACTTGATGATTGTTGAAATCAGTTGGAATATTGTTAACGATCTCTCATTGGTTGGGCATCTTAAAAAATAAAGGTCATTTTTGCATAAAAACAAATCACTTGGTTAAAAAAGGTGCTTTACTGACAGTTATTCTCATTCCCAATGTGACTTTAAAACGAGTATTCAGCAATTAAATATCAGTTTGTTTCCCACCCCCCACCCCTTCATGCTTTTCTCTCTGTCCAGCAAGGATGGTTTCATTTCATATTATGGAGGTCCCTTGATAACCCATGCCCTAATTTACAGTGCATTTGATGTTTTTTGACCCACTATCTGCAAGTTATCGAGGAAGAGGTGCATACACTTTGCAGGATCTATAATATGTGGCCAGTCTGGGATACAAGATTGGCTAGTTTGTCACATACTGATTTACTAATCTTTGCTGTGTTTTCTCTTCTTGTGTTTCTAAAGAAATGTTCACTGAATGCATGAAATGCAAATTTAAAGTAGTAGTCCAATTGGCATTGAAGGGAAGGAAGGATGTAATAAGTCAAGGAAGACAACCTACTGCTTGTTGTTGGCAATACCAGCTCATTGCGGAGTTTTCCTTAGTTTTAGGCATAAATCCCTCGGCATATCTGAGCATGACCTTGGACCATGGAGTTCATACTGGACCAGTTGGATCTGCCTCCTTATACACAGGAGATCTTTTGAAAAGATGTTCCAACAAACTAGTTAATTGTTTGCATTTCTGGCTCATTGGAGGAGTGTTTTTCAATTTTAGGGTGACCAGTGACTGTAAATCTCTCAGCATGTCTGATCGTGGTCTCCTAGTTGGGATACATGTGGTTTGTACCAGATCCATTGGATCCAGTGCATAACAAATTGCACAGTCGCTGGCCATCCGGCCATTCCAACATGGGAACCTTTTGTTGAATTGCTCCAGTCAATTATGATTTACAGGGAATATTATTGACATATCCATTTATCTACCCTTACCATTGACGATGCACAGTGAGTGTAGCAAAACTCATTCAGTCCACCATCCTTCACATAATACTCAGATCCAGCCATGGAATGGACTGAAGTTTACCTTTCAAGCCACCATTGAGGGCATTTATTGGGCGTTGGCTACTTCAGAATACCCTCCACCCCTACTGCAACTAAAGAGAATTGATCTCGATAAGGAGGAAGAGATGACATTCTTCAGGTTCCTTCCCCAGTCGGATAGACTTAAGGTAACCTATGCCTTCAGTACTGATCACCAGGCACTTGACAAGAATATAGAAACAGTACATATGTCCACTCGTCTGTTTCATAAAGCAGATGAATGTGCTCCATGCCCATCAAAACTGGTTGTTGAACCTTCTTTATTGTTGGAATTGGCTTCATTAGCACCTTTCAGACACCTCGGAGACACTCATCAATAACCATGCTTGCTAGGGCCATTGACCATACAATGGGGAATACTTTGATGGGTTCTGCTAATTTACTCATTAATGGGGTTCATACCAGATCAGTTGGATTCGCCACCTTATACCACTGCACTGTTACCAGCCATCCAGCCATTATCTAGATGTCCAACGCGGGAGATCTTTCTGGACATCCCTGTTCAGTCGCCATTGATTTGGAGGAAGAAGTGAGGAAGTTCAGAGGCAGGCTGTTCAGGAACTGCCCTCTACTTTGCTGAACACAAAAGGGTGTTAAAAATCACTTTACCCCAGCCATTTTGAGGTGATGTTAAGCAGTCTCAGGATAGGGGATCTTCTCAGTCACATCTGCACCAATGTCGATCCCTAGGATGCAGTCATACAGAGGCAGTAAGGAAATTAATTTTGAGCTCACTGGATCTCCCTACCTTCCCCTCTTCTCCCCTCATCATGGATGTACCATCAGTTTGGGAGATATTTGCCTTTATACAACAGGATATACAGTAGCTCATCAAAAAAATAAAGCAGTAGTTCTTATACAAAAAACCACAGTCCCTGGGGCTTTGTTCTAAACTGTTTCTTTTTGGAATGTAAAGAGCAAGTTGATACCCATCATCGACTGGAGTCACTTCCTCCAATTCAGGAGAGAGATGGCAAGTTCAATCTGCCTCTCCATATCTTTAATCTAGATCAGACCAATATTTTCACATCCCTATCGACCCAGTATCATGAACAGTTTCTCCTTTTTGCTTAGTGCAAAACAGTTTGTCAAGTTCAGAATTTTTCCTTTGGCCTCAACATCAGCCTTTGGGCTTTTACAGAGATTATGGATGGCATCATTACCTTGTTCTGATTGATGTCATCTGCAGTGATGATGTCCTCTAGTAACACGTTATATCCTACATCAATGCAGAATCGATCTCCTCTCTATTAGATCATCCATGCTTTATAGTGATCTGGGAAAAGTCAGACCTCCATCCAACCCAGAATTTTGTCCATCTGGACATGGAATTTTTAACCAACCAGATTCCGGTGTATTACCTTCATGATCATTGTCCTCTTTTTGCACACAGTCAGCTTTTATCAGGACAGCCTTCAAGTCAAACCAACTCAAACCTTTGATTGTGGAGAGAATCTCAAGAACAGGAAGGACCCCATTTTGAAGACTTATGAGGGAAGTTGTGTGTTTTCAGGGACTGGTGTCACACCAAGAACATCGTCCCTCTGTGTGTCAGAATCCCTCAACTGGCTGACATTTTTCTCTGGCTTATTGAGGAGAAACAGTTGGCCTTAAGCTCCATCAAAGGCTACTGCCTCATGATATTGGACACATTCCTATTGCAAGCATGATATACACTTTTTGGATTTTTAGACCTTTTTAGTCTCAGTCATCCAAAATCCAAAATCCCTCACTGTCTCCAAATGGAAACAATCCAGGGTTTTAACATGGCTCAATTCGAAGCCATTCGAACCTCAAACCTACACTTTGCTAAAGTCACTATCATGCAAGCCATGTTTCTAGATAGCTTTGGCTTCCACATGCAGGGTAAGTGAGCTTCATGCCCTTCATATCAATAGTTCAGATCAGAGGGTTTGGTGGTTTTCTTGACACAACCAGACTATGTAGCCAACAATAAGTTAATGTCTGTCTGTAACCAAAGAGTTGTTACTTGCTTGCTCTCTTCCATAGACAGGTCGAGAACAGCATCTATGCAATATCCTGCTCACACTCAGAAGCATTGCTGGAAGTGCACAGAGACCAATCATGGCACATGGAAGTGCCTCTTCCTCCCTGTGTGAGCTGGAATACAAGATATCACCTCTCAAGAACTTGATTCTTGGCTGTGGGTTGTATGCTTGGTGTACTCTGATGTCTTAAAACATCAGAGTCCCCCTATGAAGATTACTGCTCAGAAGCTTTGATCCATCTCTGTGAGTCTCATGTTCAAATGCAATGTTTTGATCTGAATAATAGTAGCTATTGGCTGGCATGCAGATTCAACCTTCTTGAGGCTTCATCTCAGAGATTTACAGTCACAGAGGTAAACCTTCAATCTGGTAGGTCCAGTAGCGGCAGCCACCAGATTAAACTAGATTGATCAACACTGCCTTTTGGCTTTGATGGATTCGCTGGTGAAATTTTGTATGTAAGAAGATTTAAAGATTTAAATATTCATCGTCTTAACCATATGCTAAGGTCACAGGACAAGTGACCCCAGGCTCTATTGTTTACATAATTGGGAGAACGAGTTATCATACTCAGGCAAATATCTCCCAAACTGATGGTACAGATAACCAGCTGTTCTTCCCTGGAAGGATACCTGAGGGATACCTCAGCATCTCCTCCTCTTATTACTTATGTAATGTGATTAGGGAACGAAATAGCGAACTTTTAAGCAAATTATGTTTCTCTAAGAATACTTATGCAATCACATTACTTAAAAACCCTTCCAACCAACCATCACATGAGCATCCTCATTGGTATCTTGTGCCGCTAAAAACTAGTGACACCTGGAAGTGCTGAGGGGAGGTGATGGAAAGAGTTATTATTGTCCTTTATCTGTTGAAATAGAAAGATAATTTTTTTTCTTTTAGTATGGCTGGATTCACAAGGTGGCAGTCTAGTAATTCCTAACTTAATGTGATTGTGTAAGTATTCTTGAGAAACATATTTTACTTACAAAGTTACTTTCCTTCAGTTTTTCATTTAGGTTGGTGTTGTTTACTATGGTGACATGCAGCTTGAGATCAGGATAAAACTAAACTATGTTACTATATTTGTTTTGTACTTGAGTGAATTCATGTAAGTTTGTTAGGTAGTTTTGCAGGTTGTTTTTGTCACAGAATGATGCAGTTTGGTATGTAGATGTGTACTAGCCAGACAACTTCTTTATACAAAAAAGTAGATCACTGGCCTATATTTCATACTTTATTGACCAGTTAAGTTTTGCTTCCCTGACTGGTTAAGTTTTGCATTTACTGTATATATTGATACATGATAAAATAATAATCTTTTTTTCCAGTAGCATAACTTATGTCCCAAGAGTTTAAAAATAAAATAAATTTGTATTGAATTTCATATCAATACCATGGTGATTTTATTGCAAAGCAAACCAACCTCAGAAGCCGACTTTGGATTCTGTTAAGTGTGCTTTTTATTTTTTTTTTTACATTTATTTTTAAATATACAAAGACGGTGAAGATAAGGAAGCTAAATTTGGTTCCTTTTCACCGATATTCATGTAAAGTTTGAAAACAAATTGAAACAATGGAACAAATTTTAAAGTGACACAATATAGTGCGTCATGCATGAACATCAATGATCCTACATCACCCAGAAGATTTGGAGAAAATAAATTTATTTGATGAATTTGTGCAGGCCAGAAGAGAAACATGATTTTGCAAATAAAAGGGAAATAATCAACCAATATCTTGAAGACAACCACCATTCATTCATTACATGGTGTTAGATGCAAAATAACCACAATTTAATTATATCCAGGTCAACTATATGATACTATCTTGCAAATAAAATTCTTTTGAAAATACAGCCACATGAGTGCAGGTGACAATCTTTTTGTTAGCACAGGTTACAAAGGTATCTGTATACTATTTACCTGCAGACATCATTGCCTGTTTGTATTAATTATAAGTACAGATGTCAAGCACATAGAAGCCTGGGTGATGAATAAGCACAACTGGCAGTGAGCAGTAAACTCATTATTTGAACTTATCAAAAACAATTGTTATTTTTATTACAAAGCAAGTAGTCCTTGGAAGCTGACTTTGGATACTTTGAAGCCATTTTTCTATTTTTTAAAGGATATTAATAAAAGGCTGTTTTAATGCAAAGCAAGCTGACCTCCGAAGCTGACATTAGATTCTTTTAAGTGTGCCCTTTTTTTTTGTTGATTTTATTTTTGTGAAAATACAAAGACAGCCAAGATATGGAAGCTATCTTTAATTTCTTGTCACTGGAATTCATGGGAATTTTGAAAATAAATTGAAACATGATCAGTATAGAGCTTCATGCATGGACAGCTATAAGCCAGCATTACCCAGAAGTTTTGGAGAAAATAATATCCTTTGATAAATTCCTGGATGCCAGAAGAGAAGCAATAAGCCAGCATTACCCAGAAGTTTTGGAGAAAATAATATCATTTGATAAATTCATGGATGCCAGAAGAAAAGCAGTAAGACAGCATAACCCAGAAGTTATGGAGAAAATAATATCATTTGATAAATTCATGGATGCCAGAAGAGAAGCAATAAGACAGCATTACCCAGAAGTTTTGGAGAAAATAATATCATTTGATAAATTCATGGATGCCAGAAGAGAAGCAGTAAGCCAGCATTACCCAGAAGTTTTGGAGAAAATAATATCATTTGATAAATTCATGGATGCCAGAAAAGAAGCAATAAGCCAGCATTACCCAGAAGTTTTGGAGAAAATAATATCATTTGATAAATTCATGGATGCCAGAAAAGAAGCAATAAGCCAGCATTACCCAGAAGTTTTGGAGAAGATAATATCATTTGATAAATTCATGGATGCCAGAAAAGAAGCAATAAGCCAGCATTACCCAGAAGTTTTGGAGAAAATAATATCATTTGATAAACTCATGGATGCCAGAAGAGAAGCAATAAGACAGCATTACCCAGAAGTTTTGGAGAAAATAATATCATTTGATAAATTCATGGATGCCAGAAGAGAAGCAATAAGACATCATTACCCAGAGCATTTGGAGAAAATAATATCATTTGATAAATTCATGGATGCCAGAAGAGAAGCAGTAAGAGCATTACCCAGAAGTTTTGGAGAAAATAATATCATTTGATAAATTCATGGATGCCAGAAGAGAAGCAGATGATTTTGCCAACAATATGATCAATAACATGGATGAAATTCTTGTGTACTTTGATCTCCTTCCTAGATGGACTGACAATAAGATGGGGATCAAAAGTGTGAGAGTTAGTGCAACTGGTACAGATTTGAAAACATCTGGCTTTAGTCCCTGCAGTTTCTGTTTAGGTGATAATTTTTCATGGTATGAGAAAGCTAAAATAAATATTCATGCACCAAAAGAAAAATGGACCATATGTGTGCAGGAGAAAGGTTGTGTTGATGAGATAATGCTGTAGTAGAATAAAGTTTTATCTCAAGTACACAGTTTTGTATTTTAAAAATAAAATTTCAATGCATTTTTCCAACATTTAATTTTTTAATGATTTAAAAGGTGTCCCACAAGTTACAAATTGAAAATGATGTATCCCAGAACATAGAGTGCAGAAAGACAAATACTTTCAAAATTAATTTATGGTATCCCAACAAGTACATTGACCCAACAGTAAATTCTGTATGTTGTTTTCTCTGCCATCAGTAGCTGCAGAAACATGCAGATTTGTGTTTGGATGTATTTTGTTGAGTAGAGCAACACCCTTCTAAATTTGGTCACTGCCCTCCATTTCATGCCTCATTGACTTCAATTGTGCACTTGTCAGTACTTCATGCATTATTCATGTGTGTGTGTCTGTGTGTTTGTGTGTGTGTGTGTGTGAATTGGATTTTTGACATAGCTTTAAAAATTTCAGTCATATCACTGATGTTGACAGTGTAGCAGTTTTATAGTGCTGTCTAACACTGGGGCATCATGCCACATACATGTAGAAAGATGTCCCACCCAGTCACATTATCTTGAAACCAGGCTTTCCAGTCCTAACACTAACCTCTTAGTGCTGAGTCTTTGGTATGACTCTGCTATGGTTCAAAGCCGCTGCCTCCTGTTTATGATGTGGATGCTCTAACCGCTAGGCCACCAGAGCAATTTTGCATTTTTAGAAGTAGAGCACTGTAACTTGGTATGTAGATGTGTCTTGTGGACTCTCTGGTCAAACATAAATCACATTGACCTATATTCCATGCTTCTCTGATTGAAAAATTTGGTGTAAATTTTATATAATGTTTAACAGCATTCAGAGAACAGTAGTCAAGATCATCAAAGTAATGGCAGTACACTGTGTTGTGTAACAATAAAGTACACTTGTTCCTAACATTCATGGGACAGACATTCCTCTATTCACCATTGATTTCCAGGAATTGATCTTCTTTCATAATTAGTAATAATGAATTTTAAAAACAAAAGCTGATAATGATTACTTTCTTCTGACATTATCCCCTTCTTGCAGACTCTGTACCTGTAGCTAGATCAATTAATCCTGTGGTCTCAAAACTGAGTCACCATGCTGTTTTGAGTGGGTTGTTAAGATTAACCTTAATAATAAGTTGAAATTTCCTACCTTTGCAGGTTTTAGCATTTGATGGTTGGCAAGACTAATACAACAAACCTAATCTGAGTTGCCACTCAAAAATGTTAAGAAAGATAAAGTTAGTGCAAACACGTTTTTAGTGAAATAATCTTGATTATTGTAGAAGACTTGTGGTAATGAAAATTGGGCATTTTTTCTCTCTCATCAGTCTTCATGTACTATGATCACAGTTAAAAGTCATTTGATGAAAGACAGCAGTCACATGGTGAAATATATATTTCCCACTGATGTTCTACTCTAAAAAAAATTATACTGATTAAAATTCACTGTGGTTTTGCCCATGTGATCAGTATTTTGAACGACAGAAACAAAATAAGTTTTAAATTAAATTCTGTCTTTTCTTGCAGGCCATCTGAAAGAATACAAACACACATATGAAATGATACTCGAAGGAGACAAAGATATTGACCGAGCCAAACAAAATCTGGTAAACTTTTTTTTAAGTTGTCCACAGATTAAAAACAGTGCCAGAGTTGGATTTTATATGGCTTGGCGACAGAGTGTACATATATTTGGTTTTGGTTATGTGTTTTATAACACAGTAGCATGGATAGATTACGAGTAAAGTGTCATGCCCTAGGATACACCAGTCTGGTAGGATTCAAACCAAACTCTTTTGGTTGCAAATTTGGCATACTGATAACTATACCATTGTACTTTCTGTCTCAATTAGGCACCCCTTTCATCATAGAGATAGTGTGTAAGGCCTATATTACATGCTTAATCCTGAAGGAGGAATGTACATATATATCATACACATCAAGTATAATATGACTTGTTATCATCATTATATTCATTCTACTAATTCACAAAATAATAACATATACTAGTGCAAGATTTTGTCATAAAAATGTATTGAATATAGTACTTTATTTTTAAAATAGTTTTAACTACTCTTTATTTCAAATAAGTTGTGTAAATTCCATTTTAAATGATATTGTAAAGATGAATCTTAATGTTAGAAAAAAGAGAGGAGAGAAAAAGAAAGGAAAGAAGACAGATACACCTCTCCCCCAATAACATACGCACAAGGTCTAAACACAGACTGTTGCATCAACAACAGCATGAGTTACTGAGGCACCACGCAAACATTAAAAAAGAGGTGGGCAGTATTAGGACATACCACTGATTGATGTTACATACTGTAATGTTGTTACTGGCTTAATAATATTTAAAACAGGATTAGATTGATCAGTGGATATGAATTGACTTGAAATGCAATTGAACTGTTAGCTCTTACACAAGGAGGATTTGCATGCCTTTTAATTTTTTTACCTTCATTACCCTGATTTGATACCAAAGATATATAAAACCAAAAAATAATATACAACTGAAGCACAGATTTCACTCAACAAGACTTAATTTTAATTTATTGCTTAAGTTAATGCCATCAGTAGATATTCCCAATAGTTTCATTGATATTTGTCATATATTGTTTTTTAGGGTGGATTAAGAATTTATCAAAATGTGTGATTGTTTTTAAAAGTTATGAAATTTATATTTATTTAAAACATTTTTGACTGTAAAATTGAATGTAACAAATGTTTCATTTACCAATTTTTATTGCAGTTTTACTTGTATTCAGCAGATAGAGGCTTATTTGTATCTTTTCTAAAAGAAAACTTAGGATCTGCTTCTATACTTGTGGTATAAGCAGGTTTACAAATTATCATTGAATCCTAAGACAGAAAAGTGTGAATGGACATAGAAGCAAAATTTTTAAAGAAATATTACACTATATAAAAAACGTAAAATTTCCTGTCAAACATCCCTAAACCAAACACTTTTTGGGACTCCGAAATTTGATCATTTTGTTTTAGAGGTGACCATTATTAAGTTAGATTATAACTAGAGAAACTATATTAGAAACAAAATATATAACCAGTCATGCAGAGGATTCATAGGTTACATAAAGAATGGTTTAGGGAAATATCATTGTGTTTATATAATAGTTAGGCTTATAAATAGGGGCTGATTAAAAGCACATAGTATTGTCATCTTGTAAGTTTCCTTACTTTCCTTTTAGATGTCAGACTGTGTTGTCTGAAGTTTATTCTCTGGCAAGCATAATAAATCATATTTCATTAAATGTTCCCAAAAAAAACAATATTTTTAAAAATTTTAATTTGAAACATATCAGATTTGTTAAAAACATATTTATGAACAATGGTTGCTATGTCATATAAAAAGTATATACATACTACATTTTATATTTTCATTAGCATGGGATGTTTTAGTAAACCATGTCATGAATTGTCATAAAACATTTTGTTCTTATGTTATTGCAGTTTGATTAATCCAGCTGGAGCTAAAATACATAACAAATTTTCCTATTGAATATACAATAATGTATTCAGATAGGATTCAGATATTGATATAATGCAAGATGATAGCCCCTCTCAGATGGGGCAAGTCCTGAGTTACCAGTGCACTCAGTCTAGTGATATATCTGTCAAGGAAGATTCTGGCTAACCAGAATCTTCTCAAGCAACTACTGTCACATGTATTCCATATGTACCCAGACCATCGTCTTCACACTTGCTCTTGTTTTGACAGCTTTGCAAGATAAACAAAAGTGAGGAAGTGTTGTCTTTTCATGGACTGGTGCTATATCAATAACATCATCCCTCCAAAAGTATCAATCCCCCAACTGGCCAAACTTTTTTTCTGGCTTTTTCAAGGAGAAAATTACTATCAATTCATGCTACTCCATATCAAACCATTCCAGCATCATGGTAGACATAATATCAGGCATGGCAAAAATCTATCGGATCTTTTAGCCAGTTTTGATCCCAATCTAACAAAATCCTTAAATCAGTTTCTAAAATGGAATTTGTCAAGGGTTTTAACTTGGCTCAGTTCACATAAATAAGAGCCTTCATCCCATACTTTACTAAAGCTACTATCATACAAAATATGTTTCCTGGTAGCTTTCGCTTCAGCATTCATAGTGAACAAATTACATGCACATTCTATTTTTGGATGGTTTGTTGGCTCTCTTGACACAATCAGGCTTTGAAGCCAATAATAACTTAATGTCTGTCAACAATGAAGAGTCGTCATTCACAAGATCTCTTCCACAGACATATTTAGAGCATCAGCCATGCAAAATCCTGTTCACACATTCAAACAATACTTGAAATACACAGAGACAAATTGTGGCAAATGAAAGTGCCTCTTTTTTCTGGTGAAAACCAGGAAACAGGATAATATCCCTGAAGCCCTTGCATTATGGCTGAAATTTGTTATATGCTTGGTGTACTCAGAGGTCTCACAAGATCAGAGTTGCCTCATGAAGATTACTCTCTGCTAGCCTCACATTTGTACATAACATTGCAATCCGATATATAGTGGAGCCTGTTGGTTGGCATGTAGAGTGAATCTTCTCAAATTTTTTATCACATAGGCAAACCTTGAATTTGATAGGTCCAGTGGCTGCAGCCCAGATGATCACCAGACCCAGTTAAAACAATCAATAGAACCTATCAGCTTCACTGGATTTACCAGTGAAATTTTGTAGGCAAGAATATTTCAGCAATTTTCTACTTAACTTTATGTATTGGTCATAGATCAGTTGAACCTAGAGTGTGTTGCTTATGTAATTAATGATTATTGTTAGAATGGGGAATCCAGCGATCATTCCCTGGAAGGATAACTGAGAGGTTGGATGCTCGGCGTTCTACCCTCCTTCCTACCTATGCTCCTAATGTTACTTCGATTGGGCAAAGTATTTGACGGAGAATGCAAATTTTTGAGTAAATTGTGTTTATCCAGGAATAACTACCCAGTCACATTACCTAAGAACTCTCCTAACCACTCCTCCGTGCAAGAAATCCTAATAAAGCAGTAGCAAGGGGAGGTATGTACAAGAGTTATTGCCCTTTGTCTATTTAAGCTAGACAGGTAAAGGTAATTTTTGTCTTTTAGTAGGGCTGGATGCTGGAGGTAGTAGGCTTATATTGGATAAGTATTCTCAGAGAAACACATTTTATTTGAAAATATCCTTTCATCTGTAATCCTAACATAATTTTATCTTTCAGTAGTGCCAGATATCAAATTTACAGTCCAGTAAAAACTTACAGTCCTTGCATGGCCTTTTAAACCATGATCTGATGATGAATCTGATACAGAATATGTACTTTCAGTTTTCATTTTTGAGTTTTGCTTGTAAAACATATTTGTTATTGTTTTGAGTTGATGCTAATGAATAATAAATATTGAATTAGAAATATTATGGTGATCCAGTGAAAACGTTTTAATTTGAAAAGTATTCACTTATCCAGTGTTTTTTTAAAATTTTTTTCAGACTGTTTGTGAACAAAAAGAAGGAAAAATAAGGAAAGAGCTAAGGAAATCTACAAGGGTAATTTATTATTCTGACAAGTCAGCAGTGTTTTCTCTGGGATGAGTAATCACATGAAAATTTATCACATACAATGGGCTGGGAACCTAATGAAACCTTTAGCTGAATCTAATCATGTAAGTGCCTGATCTGTAAATGAGTCACCAAAATCAAGCACTTTCAAAGAGCAATAAGATGCTTTCGTTGATGATGTAGTTGTTAAAAATGTTTTACCAATGGCTCATGGCAAATATTGTGTGATGGTAAACATATATATATATATATATATATATATATATATATATATATATATATATATATATATATATATATATATATATATATAATATTCTCCTGCTGCAACCAAATTGACTCTACAGTACAGTGCTGTCCCTCAGGATCGTGTTTATTTGGAACATAGTATCTGCTTTTTCATATGACTACCCATCATTTCCCTTCTACCACTCTGGTGGCCTAAGTGGGTAGAGCATCCACCTTGGATGCGGGAGGTCACAGGCTTTTGAACCCTGGCCAAGTCATACCATATACTACTTGTGAGCCTAGTGTCAGGATAATGTGACTAGGTGGGATATGATGCTATATGTCTGCTTCATGATGCCCTAGTGCTAGACATCACAGTAAACTGCCATACTGCAGACATTTTAGTGAGATGACTAAAATTTGAGCTATGGTAAAAATTTAAATCACACACACACACACACACACACACACACACATTTTTCCCTCAAAATTTAGTGCTATTTAATATAAGGGATGAAACTTGATATATGTCATCACTAGAATGTGCATGCCACATTGAAAATGCTGTCTTCAAGGCCATGGATCAGAATTATTGTTTTCCATCACACTTTATAACTTGAAAGTCATTTAAGATTAACCCTTTCATCACTAAGTAACTTTGTAGGCATAGAGTCCTCAACACTAAGTAACTTTGGAGTTGTAAAGCAAAATGACTTGTGAACTTTGAAACAACATAACTTTGCCAATGTTAAAGATATTTGGCTGGATTAGGTGTCAAAATCAAGGTTAAAAATCAAATTTTATGACTAATTCAATAAATTGTGCATATCTATTACAACTGTTAAAATGCAGGCACAAACAGGTAACAACAGGTAAAATACAAGTAATTATTTTATTACCTCTTAGAAAACTTAGAATGTTCTCAAAACTTGTTCAATTGACCCTAGATGTACTAGTGAATAATCACAGTAGCAACACAAGTCTTTCTTTCATGGTGTCCATAATATATAAAATTCTATAAAATGAACCAAAATAATCTCCAAGGTGAGATCTGTCCACACACCTAAGTGACCTATATTGCCTCTGCCACGTTTAATCGTCGCATTGAAGTTCGTTAAATGGACAATTTTTCCAAAAACTTCATCTGAATAGAATATTTGAAAATAATCCGAAGCTTTCCTGGAGCCATATAACTCTCAGATGTGCCCAACTCTGTCAGAAAACTGAAACAAATCTCTTTGGTTTTTGGGCTTCGTCCAAAAAAAAAACCACGTGGAGCGTACAATTCCTCTGGTTCAAAACCTTCAAAGTCGTCTTCATCGTCATCACTGTCACCCACAAGTGCATTCCATTGTCTCTCCATACGTCTTCTCTCATTGTCAAACAAATTTATCAGGTCAAAATTATTTAAATCCTCCGAAAACTCTCCTCTAAAAATTCTTCAAACGCCGCCATTTTGGATACAAATTTCAGCATTCGGAAAACACGTTAAAAGTTCCTACTTTGTTTGTTATTTCTAGTTGTATACAAGCTAAACTCATGAGATAATCAAAACATAACATCTACATTACCAGATGGAAGTTATTAGAGGTACCCCGAAAGATATTTAGTCCGGTACTATAACGTTAAAAAAGAACACTGCCCTAGATTGAAAACTCGGTCCATAGCGTTGACGGATTTGCTTCCCCTGGACCGCATATGCGGTCTGCTGTGATGAAAGGGTTAAGGAATGAATCACAACTTATTTGCACCTTATAACTAGATGGTCTGGCAGGTACTGAATTTTGGTTGCCATTATCAAAGTCATGGATCGATACTTAACATTTCTTTGACACTTTACCTTCTACTCTATAATTTTTTAAGACATCTGAAATTATGGGATAAAACTTTGTATAATTTTACATCATCACTTGAGGCATGTTGCATATCAGTCTAGATCAAGGTTATAGCTTCATTATTGCTCCTTTTCATCACACGTTCCCTTCAGCTGATAACATTAAAGCATTTAGGATTTGTACACTTATACATCATCTCAGGGAGGTGTGTCACATATTAAAATAATTGTGATATCTTCAAAGTCAAGATCATTGTTTGGCATTTTACAAAGTGAGAGAGAGAGGGTAAGGTGTTTTTTCATCAGTTTCTAACTGGATTGTCTTTAGGGTATACCAAATAGTGTCAAATTGTTGGTGTTTCAAATCAAACAGTGTCAAGTTGTTGGTGGTTCGAATCAAACATTGTCAAGTATGTTGGTGTTTTGAATCTTGCAGTGTCAAGTTGTTGGTGTTTTAAATTAAATAGTGTCAAATTGTTGGCATTTCAAATCAAACAGTGTCAAGTTGTTGGTGTTTCGAATCAGATAGAAGTTCTTTTAGGAACATGGTCATCATATTTGCATAGGCAAGTCTGTGTTTGAAATATTAAAACTAGACATCAAAGATATTGATTGCAATTGTCATAGTTTCTACTGAAATGGACTTTTCTTCAAACCAGAAAGGGACATTGAGCAATCTCTCTGCTTGTTTATATCTATAGCTTCTCTTACAAACAAATGAAAGGATGTGCGAATATTATAATATAATCAGCACTAACCCAAGTCTGATAAACCAGATACCAAATCTGTAATTAATACTTTTGGGTGGTTGTGAATGCAGATTTGAGTAATGATTTATCAGACTACATTCATCAGATCAGGGAAGGAAATGAAAAATTTACTTCACTGCTAGAAATTTTCACTGTCATTTTGAGTTTGGCAGTTTTATTTTCAACCCTGGATATCTCATTTTGATCATAGCTTGTAGAAAGAAACTTTTCATTTAATTTTCAGTTTTGTATGTTAAATAACTTAACTGTCCACAGTCATCCAACCAGTTGAACTGGCTAGCTGGCCAGCCCAGTCATCTCAATTAGGGGATCTTACTGGAAAATTTGTATCCAAGCCCATGGATTTATGTCTTGACAATTGTGGATAGCTTTTCTGTCTAAACATGGCTTTGGGTATCTTAGTGAGATATCCAGCCATCTATGTATATGGCTTCATTTCTGTTCAGTTATGGAAACTATGACAATTGCAATGATAGATTTGTCCTAACATAATTACAGTTACAAGGTTTTTCTTTAAATATGTTTGTCAATCATAATGATTTAAGAGAACTAGTACTAACTTGCAAATCCAGCCCTACCAGGCTAAACCTTTTTTACTAAATTGTTCAAATTAATCTTGGCACCAAATCTTGTAAAATTATCCATTTGTGCTTCTGATCATGCCAAACTGCATGCTTTCTGCAGATAGTTGTTGTCATAAGGTTTTAGCATTTTTCAGCTCAAGATAGGCTATACATGGCAGCCAGTATAAATGGTGGAGGAAGAACCCAGGAAAACCCTGGAAAGAACCATCAGTCCTTGAGATGCTACTGGCAGGCTTTCTCATAACATAACCACATTAGGATGAAAACATTATCAGCTTGCATGCAATGGTTTGAAAGCAAATAATTTATTGGGGAGTAAGAGGGAGAGCAACAACAACCTTTGTCTGACAGATTAGAATTGTGGACTGGTTATGTGAATCAGTATCCCATGTACCATCCCAACATCTGGACAAAGTCATGTGAGACAAGATAGCCTTGTTCCGACATGTCCAAATCACTTGGTGCCACTAGGCATTTCCTGTGTATGATGCCCCAGCTTAGTGCCTTATTACCCTTGATCTCAATGAGACATGGATCAGTTTTCACTTACTTCCACAATCTGACAGAATTTCTGACATTTTGGGGCTGCTCACATCGTCAGTTACTATTTCAAAGCATCTACAGATGACTTCCCTCAGTTATCCATTTGGTTATAACATTATAACCATAGGATCAATGTTGCATCTGGTATCTTTGGCGATCTTTCAGTGAACAGAACAGTTTGCTTTATCCCAACCCAAATCTCATTGGTCATTTGTGGGAGCATGTTTATAAAATGGATGCCCAGCATACTATGATCTCATTAAAAGGGAATGAGATGCAATTCTGTCTACTTGCACCTTTCTTGAAGACTGTCATTGGCCAGGCTATGCTTGCGACCGTAATCATCTAATCTGATTAATGATCAGGTTGATTGAATTTGCAACAAGCCATAAATGATACCACTGGGAAACAATCCCATCAAATTTACAACCTTTGAAAACCACTGTTCTGAACTAAGTGGAAAGAGTGATCATTTTATACAGCATTTCCATGAGTCCATCTCAATTTCAATTGAAATAAATATCTGCCTCTCCTCATATCATTCATTTACGAATGGCAACAATTTACCATGATGACGTGGTATCAGCAAGTGTTTTGCAGGGGACTTGGTATCACATTCACTTCTGAAGCCTTTGTCGAGTTCTGGAAGCTACAAACACAGTGTTTATCTTTTGGTTGTCAACTTACTTGTATTTAATCATCTCTTTTACACTTTTGGGTTCACGATGGAAAGCAACAATGGGATATAAATGCCATCCATTAGGGAGACCACACAATCAGTCCCCACTCACATGGCTTCCAGATGTCCTGATTCACCTAAACAAGCTACAGAGTGTGCTAGTTATATTTTGGAGCAGGACATCATATCATGTGTTGCCCTTTTCTTTCTCAATCTCCATGTCAACATGGTCATCTCTGATCTTGTACTCTTTAAAAATTTCAGTCGAATAAGTCTTTAATCAATATTAAAAAAAATGTTTCCACCCAGAAATGAGAATTGAATTAATGCAATGGTAGATTCATTGATACAGAAAGCAAAAGAATTGGAGTGCTGGAAGTAGAAAATCTTAGATCAACCTTATTAGTCTTGTAGCAGAATCATCAGGATTCAAAATGTTCCTTCATCTGCATTAAGCAACTATGACAGCAGTTATTTACTTTCAAGCCAGAGTTACTGGACCTGCATGTCTTGAGCTTATTAAAATACACCCATAAAACAAACAGTTCTCACAACAAGTGGTTGAGAATCCCTCAAGTTATATGGCCATTTACCTTAGGGTGTATGAAGGCCATGGAATATAATCTCAGTGGAGCACATAAGAATATTGTATACCACTGCAGGCATCCATTCTCAATAGTTAATTTTCTATTGTTGTTCATTGAAGAACAATATGAATCACAATTAAAGCCTACTGTTCCATGATAACTGGCACAATGCATTATGATGGAAGAGATGTTAATAGACAAACCAAAGACATATGTGATTTTCTGTTCATTGTGAATTTCACCTGTCCAATGACACTGGATCCTTGCCCAAGTGTAATTTATACTGGGTATTAACCTGGCTGAACAAGACATTTGAACTGGTCTCAGGAGCTTAATTAGTTCACCTCATGTAAATCCTGCCTCCTAACCACATTGCATCAAGAGAGATCACAACACATCTTGTCTTCAGATGATGAGAAGGACAGTATATCAAAACAAACACTTTCGCCCTGGATTAAGTCGGCTTTCTGTTCCATATATTGGAAATAAACACACACCAATATTTGCTTTTCATATTGACTCCTGAAGTTAGGACAGTCACAAGCATTGTAAATGATAAAAACTGGTATTATCCATGTGGAGGATGAAGACTTTAGTACCTTTCTTCAGTTTTTATCAGAAATCTTTAACGCTAAAAGGCTCAACTAACCATTTACCCATGCAGCAAAATGTTTGATAATACTTACCCAGCCATAATACACAAGTACCCTTTAGCTTCAATGCAGTTACATCCATATAGAGAACAAGACTTCTGCTCCATAGTAACTAATGATTTCATTTTATTTGGCACACATTTTGATATCAAGCAGAGAACACTTTAACTGCCACCTAGGTGAGCAGATAACATTTAGATTTTTTAGCTAAAATGTTTCAGTCTGGGAAGGCTAGGTTTGTGAGGTAATAGTAGTTCTCTAAGGTATCATGTTTGGGTAAGTATTATCAAGAAAACATTTTGCTAGAAAAGATTGGTATTTTAGTGATCTGTTCATTTTGCCAGGTTTAAGGCTTCTTATCTCTATAAAAAATTATGGAGATCTTAGTGATAGATTTTCCATTCGTATATGCCTATGGCTACATACAATTTTGAAAGAGGCCCAGAGTGGTCAAGTGGTCTAAAGCGATGACTGTTACGGATCCCTGCCATCTCACCTCTGTCTACGTGAGTTCGAGTCCAGACTCTGCTAATGTGGGTAAGTGAGAAAGCCTGCCAGTAGCTTCTCATGGGTCAGTGGTTCTACCCTGGGTTTTCCAGGGTTCTTCCTCCACCATTAATACTGGCCGCCATGTATAACCTATCGTGTGCTGAAAAATGGCATTAAACCCTACAACAACAACATACAATTTTGATATATGATAAACTACTAAAACCAAACATCCTGGGGCCCCGAGTGGCCGAGTGGTCCAAAGCGCTGTCCGTTACAGATCACTGCCATCTCACCTCTGTCTGTGTGAGTTCGAGTCTAGGATTCGGCGAATGTGGATATGTGAGAGAGCTTGCCAATAGCTTCTTGTGGGTCGGTGGTTCTTTCCAGTGATTTCCCGGTTTCTTCCTCCACCATTAATACTGGCCACCATGAATAGCCTATCGTGTGCTGAAAAATGGCGTTAAGCTCAACAACAACAACAATTTTGGGAATCTTAGTGATAGATCCATCTGTCTCTCCAATTCTATGGCTTCATCTCTCTACATTTATGGAAATCTTAATGATATATTTGTCTGTCCTAACATGCCAGTTGTGGAGATCTTAGTGACCATCTTGCCTGAAATAAGACTAAATAAGCAATTTATGTCAGTTATTAGTGATAGATCTGTTCATCTTTTATAGATCTGGCCATTATTGGTACCAAACAGACTGCCTTCTGTATGGCAAATAACCATGCCAGCCATACTCCCTGTGAACCAGCTGTTATACCAGTACAACAAAATCTAGTGGAGACAGTTTCTCCTTTATTCAATGCTTTCCTAAAAAGTATTAGCTATGAGATACATAAAGACAATGGTATGCTGTCTTCATTGTCACAGGGGATAGTTTATCCCAAAATGGAAGCAGTCCGTTAACAGACTTGTACAAGACATTTTCCACTGCCCATCACACTTCATTCCCAGTATTACATAAACAATTAAAAAAATTCTCACCATTTTGGAAGTGGGTTCAGAATATTGTTGCCACATCTTCAGTGTTAGATCAGGCCTATTTGTTGATTTTCTGATTTTCCGACTATGTGGGTTGTAGGGGAATCGCACAGCTAACACACTAGGGAGTCGCTGGTCTGAATTTCTCAGGTCAGTGATAGAGCATAGGTTGATTGCCTCCACCAAATTTAACTTGACATGTCATTATCCATGTTTGCACTCAGTGAATTTTAAAAAAATAAAACATCATGCTATGAGTATAAAGATAACTCCATTTGGCTTGCCATTGCTGTTTGGGAGATGATTTAAAGAAGTTTGGAGATAGGCAGCTCAAGAACTACCAATCTAGATTGCCATTCCACCCATATCCTTGTTTTAGTCAGTCATGTCACATTGGATGGAAGACATGCAAACAAAGCTGTGAGATCTTGAATATGCCAAGTATCATTAATGTCTCAAACTAATGTCACCAGATGACACCCAAATGAGTCTAGTTGGCACTTTTACAGGGTAGGTAAGAAAGAAAGTTTCTCCATCTTGAAGTTCCAGTCTCTTGCCGCTGACTTACCACAACTACCTACTGTGAGGCACCAGACTCCTGTAATCCCAGTCACATTAGATAATATATTGCTGCACAATAAATGGGTGATCCAAGTCATTTCAGATTTATTTTATCTCACTCCCTTCTCTTTATCCTTTCCCCTTTAAACAGATGTGCTATAAGACCAAGAGAAGGATGAAATTCTTCAGCAGGAGATTCTGTGCTCAGGGACAAACTGGTTGTGGAAACTACGAAAACCAAACTCTCTGGGTTCTATTCACTGCTTTTCCATACCAAAACAACCAATGGTAAATTGAGGTTGATGATAGACTTTAAGTTGCCTCAACAAATTCATTTTTCTGTGAAGGTTCATGACAAAAACAGATATGCCATCTCAGTCTCACAGATGCCTACTTTCATGTCCCTATTCACCCAGCTTCATGAACATTTCTTTGGTTTGCTTATATTGGCAAGTTTACCAATAATGAGTCCTTCTTTTCAGTGTGGTGGTGGAAAGTTATGGTAATGGGCAAGAGTTATTGTTCTTTTGTCTACATGAGTTAGAAAAGGCGAATGTTCATCTTAATAGGGTTGGATTTGTAAAGTATCAGGCTTATATCTTTAATGTTAATTTGATTGGTTATGTATTCTCAGAGAAACATAATTTATTTAAAAACTAGCTTTCTTAATGTATCTTATGGATACAGTTATGCACCTTTATGTGGATACTTTCTTGTATGTATCATCATTCCAAAAGTATGTTACTGTATTTCACATTTCATTGAATTTTCTATACATTTTTTGTTTGGGATTAGTATCTAGTGTAGTCTTGTGCACAGTGACTTAAATGTACATTTATATATCTGTTTATTAGGGTGAGTAGTAATCATTTGAATCCATAACTAAAGAATGCTTTGTTTATATTAACCCATTTAGTTAATCTAAATTCTTATACAGGACAGATAATTGCCTAGTTAATTTTGCCCCAAAAACCATGCTTAGCAGGACTTTATGATGCTTAACGTTTGTTATAAAAAAAATCAAAGGTAATTGCCTCACTCAAGAGTTTCCTTTGAAACTGAAACAATTTTGTCTTATCATATGCTAATGTTAGGCAGTGGTGTACAGACATACTGTGCTGTATTCTGATGGTGCTGTTATTAAGTCTGACTAAAGTTCAGTTTGAACTTGAGGTAGGTCTTATAGTCACCAATAAGGTTGTGTTCTGGGAATCTTAATTTTAATTGGATTTTTTTTTTTAGACCTGATGAAAAGAATGCTTTAACACTGTTATATTTTAGCATTTCTTGTTTGAAATTTATCTTTAAAAAGAATTCTACTTTGATGAAGAAATGGGAATGTTATGTATGTTTTGTTTGTAGTTTGAAATAAAGTGGAACACCAAACATAACTGTCACAATGTCAAATCAACATGCCCTTTTGTCACTCTCAATGTTGTGCCAGGTCAAAAGTCTGCATTGATTTATGTTGAGTAAGATTTATTCATTATGTGAAATGTTGAATACATGTGGTGACATTGGGGCCAGGTGAATTTTTGGTTAATGCTCTTTATACTCCATTTTTATATGCAGTTCTTTATATTTATATATTTAGAACTTTACTTTTAGTTGGTACCATATAGTTAGTGTTGTGCTGATGTGCCATTAAACTCTAGCGCATAGATACAATTAATATGGATAAAAAGGAAAATGATGACATGTTTTAATTATGTGTATTGTTTAAATGAGAGTGGAATTATATATCTGTCAATATGAGTAATTTTATGTAATGTCTCTTTTTCATCATTTACAATGGGGATTTTAAGCTTTGAGATATGATTAGCTGTGGTCAGTGGTTTACGAATTTTGATCCATCCCCTGGAATGGGAATTGCATGGTTGGTATGGTTGAACATATACATATAGTGTATACATATATCAAATGTCATATGCCTTTGTGTTTACAGAAATCAAACCCAGTTGATATCAGAGTTCTTGAAGCAAAACTCTCCCAGGCTGAGAGAACAAAAGAAATTGCACAGTTAGAAGGTAGGTACATTGCATTTTATGTAATGATACAGTCTGTACATGCAGAGTTTATTTGGTAAAAATGGGGATACCCTTTGTTGTTGTACATGCTGGAAAATGCTATAAATAGAAGAAAAAATATTATGGAAAATGCTCCAAATACAAATGTCAATCAGCAATAGTTGTGTTTAATAGGCAGAAGTGTAAAATTTAAAGACAAGATATAAGTGAAAATATTTTTGCTTCCATTATGAAGTCTGATAATGAAATAATTTAGATCACCATTTCAATATTAGATAAATGACATTAGCTGATATAATGTATAAGAGTTTTCAGTGATAACATCTTGGGTACAAGAGATGGAAATTGGTCTGTAATAGGTCTGAAGAGCTGGAAATATGTATGGATGCTATATAGCTGAGTCCATTCAGTTGCTAAATCTTAAGAATACAATTAATATACTGGATGGTTCTTTCAGGTAAAATTGATCTAGCAATGGTTTTTGTGTGTTAGGATTGATTAGTAATTATATATCAGTCCCCCTTCCCTGAATTTGTCCTATATACCAGACATATTCACCAAAAATTAGTTTTGGACATTCTCTAAAATGCCCAGCTTGGAGTTTGTAAATGTACGCTAAGAAAATTTATCTTTCAAATATTTTCTCCAATCACATTACATTAGGAATATTAACCTGCTACCTCACAAATCCAGCACTGCTAAAAGATGAAAATGGTTTTTTGCTGTATATTTTCAATAGACAAAATGCAATAACTCCTGTCCATTACCTCCCCTTTGCACCACCAGGTGTCAGCAGTTTTTAGCTTCACTACTGTACTGATCACATCATACAGTTTATCCTCTGAAAATCCAAATTTGCGTTTTAATTGAACCATCCAGGTGGTCAGAGGAGTCTGAGCTACCATATTGGTTACTGTATATGTTTGCGTATAAGCCAAATAATTTAGGAAAAAATAAAAGCCTGAAAGAAGGGTGGTGGTGGTGGGCTTATCCATTGACCAGGATTTAAACTTTTTCCATGTCCTAACATGTATATGCATGTAAAGAAAATACATTCTCGGTCTCCCAACACTTACTAAACTGTTACAAACAACTATGATTGCTTTTGTTATTATTTTGCATGTACTTATTTTCTGATTTTAAATAAATAAATAAAGGTAAATAATGACTTTATAATTCATGGGCCATTTTGAGCTTAACTGGAAGACCAGGCTGTACTGTAATGTACAGTACTTATACACTGCAAATTATGCTTTGCATCACTTTAATTCTTGTTTATTCCCAAACATATTATATGCAGAGTTTGCTCTATTCATTGTTTCAGCCATTCTTCCAGATAACATTTCAGCTATAATAGCTGTTTCATTTATATTGGTCCACATGCTGGTGAATTATTCTTTATCATTGATATAAGTGATGCTACAAATTGAGGTAATCTTTTTTAAAAGGTACATACATTTAGGTGTGGAAAGGCACATAACCAGCGTAGCTGTTATATGTTCTTGAAAGAAAGTAATAATAAAGACTAAAATTCTGAATATAGATTAACTAAGATCATCATCAATCTATTTCACTTTTGAACAAAATCATAATTTTCCATGCAGCAGAAAGCTTTATGTTTAGTCATCTCCTTTATTTATAATTGGCAGCTTGTCTTTTGTTTTCTGACAACCAAACAAGCCACTTAATCACAGGGTTTTCATGCTACCAGGAAATCGGGAAAACATTGGGAGAAATGATGTATATTTTCTTGACCGGGAAAAGTGATTGAAGTTTTAAAATATTGATAAAAGTTGGGAAATAACCAGGAATTTTTATGCCGCCAATCAATGACAGAAAAAAATACATAATTAAGTTGTAATTGAACTGATTGTCAATTGCAAGTTCTTAGGGTACCAGAAATTTTGAAGGTTGCAGTATGGATCATTTAGATGTTTGCCCTAACATATTTGTTTGGTCAATCCAAGCACTCTGTTGATTAGATTTATCTGTTAGACTGGATGTTAAATAGACCATTCCATAGTGGTACCTTTTCATGTGTAGAAGACCAGAAGAGATAAATATTAAATATTTGTGAGATAAATAAAACAGCTCTGCTTTGTTCTGATGTATCAAATTACCAAAAATGTCTTGTTAAAGCTTATAATTTGGTGCTTAGCAAAGGAGATTGCGGCATAAAGTATTATTGTTAGTTGGTAACCTAGGACACAACTAGCCTTTGCACATGTTGACACCACTTAGCCCTTTCCCAGCATATATGGCTGGCTAGGACTTAGTAGTGACATCCTCTAGATCGAAAATGTCTATGCAGTGTTGGTGTGCCACTCACCCTTTAGTGTTTTTGTGTATTGTTTATTAATTTTTAAATACAGTTTTGGAGGTTTGCTTTATTTTTTTGTTCATCTATTTGTAACCAAAGAGTAATCATTTGCTCACTCTTGTTAAGTAAGAGCAGCAGCCATGCAAGATCCTGTTTGCACACTCAGGCACAACACAAAATGCAGAGAGACCAGTCATGGTGAAAGCCAGGAAACAGCATATCACCCTTTTGGATGAAATTAATTATGGTGGCGCTCACCAGTTATTATGTACTTTTGAGAGAGTGATGTATGTAAGGTGAAGTTGTTTGCATTTTAAACATGCACAGTGGAGAGAATGTTGGCATACCTATATACTACTTTCATGTAATGTGGATGAAATTTCTTTGGATATTGTACTTTTGAAAATTTAAAATGAGCTTAGGACACTGCGAACTAAAATGACTGCTCCCTTGTGCTCCAAAAATCAACCAAAATTTGTCTAAAGTACACTATTCTTGGCAGCTATTAAAATATGGAAAATGAATTTTGCCAAACTAGATAATACCAGCTTCTAAAAGTGCAATGACTGAATTACCAAATACATAAAATGTAAAAAAAGTTATCGGCTCTTTTTTTTACAATTTACCTCTGAAGTTCGAGAAGTGAAAATGAGCAAGTAGAGCTAGCACTTTTTTGAAAGGTGCACATCTGCAGTAAGGTCAAGCTGTATACTCTCTAACCCATATTACACCCATCCATCATACATCAAAATAAAGGGAATTAAAGGTTCTTTGAACAATACCTAAGATATACAAAGTCTCTTTAAAAACACCAGTATAACTAGTGAGGAAACCCGGGGAAACTCTTTTTCTTTAAAATTTTAACCCTATGCTAAATAGGAAACTGTAGAGCGCCACCTATACGCTGGTTTACTCTGAGGTCTAATAAAATCAGAGGTGCCTTATGAAGATTAAAACGTGATTCAAGCTGACACTGTGAGCCTTATGTCAGAACATAAAGTTTGATCTGAGATATTAAAAGTAGTTGTTGGTTGGCACCAACCTTCTCAAGTTTCTATCTCAGAGATTTAGCAGCAAGCAAAACCTTGAGTCTGGAAGGGCTGGTGGCTGCAACCCACATGACCACAAGACCCAATTAGAACAATCAACACAGCCTCACTGGATTCACCAGTGAAATATTGTAGATAAAGAAAATTTCAATAATTATCATCTTAACCATATGTTGGGTTCATAGATCAAATGACTAGCTGTATTGCTTATGTACTCAGGTGTATGGTTTATTGTTTGTGTGATAATTCCTGCTTTCATCCGTAGAAGGATAGCCAAGGTAAAGGTCAGATACTCAGCATTCTGTCCTCTATTACCTGTTCTCCAAATGTAATATGACTGGGGAAGATATTTGAAGGAGAAGTAAATTTTTAAGTAAATTATGTTTCTTCAATTTTACTTACTCAATCACATTACTTAAAAACCTTCCCAGCCACCCTGCTATGTGAGTATCCTTAATAGTTATCATTTGGCTAAAAACTAGTGACACTTGGTGGTGGCAGGGTGAGGTAATGGGCAAGGGTTATTGCCCTTTTTTATGAGATAGAAAAGCCACGGAATGGAATACATGTTAGACCAGAGTCCACAAATTTTCTGAGATGTGATGTATTGCAAACACAATTTATTATAACATTTAAACTCACAATGATCTCCATTTGTTATGGGTTTTTTTCTGATGTTAGTTCCCTAATGAACCAGTCTTGGTATTTAAGATTGGTTTGGGGTGATTTTCTTTATTTTGGTGCTAAATGAAAACAATTTGTAAATGCATTTAGTGTCTGTTTGTAAAGGTTTTTTACCACTGCATAGTCTTGCAATGAAATGAAATTAGTACACTTAAAAATTCTTTTCCAATTTTAATTTTTTTTCCTCCAATTTACATCCCTACAGTTGCTGACAAAATACGAGAGAATGAGGCTGTGAAGTTGATAAGGTTGAAGGAAGGATTATTGAAGCTGTCAGATGCTTACGTGGACTTGGGCAAGAAGAGCTGTATTGTCTTTGAGTCACAGAGGGTTGGTACCATTTTCATGAACAATACACAAACAGCTAGAGTGGGAATTCAGATTGTGTCAGATACCTGGAGAAATCACTTTATATTTCTATTTGAATTTGTTTTTAGTAGATGGTGAGATATACTGTATATAATTCAAGAACATCTACAAACAACATAGACCCTGATCTCTGTCACAACATGATTTACCAATATTCTTCCTCAGAACATGAAAATTTGACATATTTCTACCAGTTTACATTTGATTTCATATTTCAACATACACTGAACCTGTGTATAGCAGTTAACTCTGTGAATTGATAAAAATGGTCTCAAAAGACAAGTGTCATGTTAATAGAGGTTTAATTCTACAGTTAAGTGGTTTAGAGCATGCTGAAAAATGGTTGTTTAAGACAGGTGATTGCTTAGTACAAGTGATCATTAAAGTGGATTTGGCTGTATTTGCTCACCTGTAGAGGAAAGCTGTAGTTGATGCTTCACTGACTTTGGTTAAATTTTGTGTTTTGAGTACATGATGCAGATAAGATGATGGTATACATCTTTTTTAGATTAAAACCCTCAGGACATGGTGAACTTCATTTCCTATTTTACTTGCTTAAGTTCTCTTTTTGTGTTTGGCTCATAACCCATATAGGTTTTTAGTACCCATATGCATATTATTAAACAAAAGTTCATAAAACTAAGTGTTCATGTCAGAATCATTAAACTTGTTGATTATATGTCTCTCTCTTAGTACCACATGCTTACAACAAAAGAACATATTTTTCTCCATTTCAAATTTTACTTGATTGTTTTAAATTTTTTTCATTTAGCTTTTGACATTTAATTTTTAAATTCTATATACTGTCATACATATAATATTATAAGTCATATTGCTAGGATGCATCTTAATGAGTACTACTCTTGCAGCTTATAAATTAGGTTTGTTTAACCTACATTTCACATTTGACTGACTTTGATTCAGTGTGATGTTTTACTATTCATGCTAGAATCATTAAATTTCTTGAGTTTTATACATCTCTCTTAGTTCTACACCCATACTGTAAAACTTCACTGACATATATCTCACATTAATTGATTTAGGTTGAGATTTTGCATTTGGTTCATGAGTTTTTGGCTCTGTGTATACTGTCCTATATAGGATTATGAAAATTGAGAGTATCTAGATGAGCACTAAATCATTTCAGTATAATGTCCTTATGGCCCACCTACCTAAGATGCAGCCTTGCTATGTCTGGAAAGTTCTGGTGGTTGTATTATTGCCCAAGGTGAAATGTATTTATGCTGTGTTGATGTCAATTACACAGAGAAACAATCTCTTGCACATTCACAGCTGTGTGTTTAACTATTAACCCTTTCTCAAGCAAGATATCATGTCTGATTTCTTGAAGTTAGGCCTACTGTACTAATTGATGACAAAAATATACTTTTTGTTTTGAAATTTAAACATCAGTATGTAAATAGGAGTTTATTTTTTTAAAAGTATAATGAGCAAAGAGCTCTTTAAATATGTTACCCAATCATAATGCCTTAGGAGAACTATTACTACCTTGAAAATCTAGTCCTCCCAGATACTACTTTTAGCCACAGGGAGCTGAAAGTTGTCTGCAGACCTACGAGGTGGTCAGGCAGAGTGATTTCCACTTAGGTATAAAGATGGTAGCAAAGTGCATGAACCTGTCAGTTACTACTAATGTTCATGCCAAAGAGCATGCTTTTGTCATTATGAAGCCTTGCAAAAACCAGAATCAGCATGGAAGATATATATTACATGTGGGAAAACTTTTCACTTCTGATGAATATATACTCCATCTATAATTCTAACTTTTTCTTGTCCTCTACTGTCAAAGTTCTGTCTTTACAATTTGCAAACTTTTATTTACAGGTAATTGCCTCATAATGGATATTGTCACACCCACTTTGTATGTATCTATAACAGTGCTGCAGTTTGCAATTATGTGAAGGTTTATGTGTGTAATGTAGACACTTGTTTACATTTCTGGTCAGACAAGGACAGGTCTGCTTTTTATACATGGTTTACTCAGTTCGCATCTTGCTCATACGTTTCTTTAGGCTATGCTTGAATCAGCCTAGAATAGATTTAGTTAAGATGGGATCAGCCCATAATACATTAGCAAGCTGGGATTTAGCCATGCACATAGTCTACTCAAGCTGGGATCAGCCCAGAATGCACTTTAAATCAGCCATTTTTCCACAATTGTATATTTATAAGCTATACTAATAATGTAAATTTCATGCCCATTAAGTACATTTCTTTCACATTTATAAATAGGGAAAAAAGAATATTTGTACTCTGTCTCCAGTTATTGACCAAAGTGCCCTCAATCAATTCATTCATGCCCTTTAGTTTTCAATGGAAACACCACTGTGCATTTTGTGGATTTAAAAGACAAATGCCTTTATGTCTCTATTTACAAGGCTTCCAGGACATTCCTGTGATTTGCTTACATCATACACAAATTCAGGCATTTCCATTGGGACTCATCATGATGAATTGAGTAATGGCATATGTCTATGGTGACAATATCAAGTTACCAGGATGACATCCAGCAAAAACATCAGGTGAGTTGTATCTAAACACAACATGATGACCCTTATTACACTGCTTACCAGATCTTCTTTTTATATGCCAATTGCAAATGATTCTTCTGTCCTAAAGGAGGCTAACATTTTTCCCACTAGACCATTCTCCCTATCTTCACACATTTGAGGTACCATCTGCTGAATTATTGGGGCATCCAACGTGGCTCACGGCAGGTATAACTTTACAAGTACAAGTTGAACAAATGTCCGAGATTACAGTTTGTACCAAGACCATCTGCATATCAATCTTCTGGAGATGAAATCTATTGTGAAAGCCTTTCACTGGTGGCAGGAATGATTAAATAGCAAGGGAGTTCTCATTCAGTCTGACAACACCACAGTAGTGACTTTCTCAAACAACAAGGAGGAACCAAATCCTCAAGCCTTTGCATCTTGGTGTGTGATTTTCTCAGGTGGTGTTGTCAACAACAAATCCATGTAAACATTCGCCATATCGAGGGATGCCTAAAGGTAATGGCCTATTCTTTGTCTATGAATGATCAACTACTACAGATGGAATGATCTCTCCATCCCTTGGTTTACTCTCAGATATTTAGGACAGACTTTGGTGGACCTGTTTGCAACCAGATGGAATACCAGACTCCCAACCTTTGTCTCTCCAGTCCAGGTCCCAAAAGCTTGGGCATTCAGCACTCTGGCGCTAGATCAGGACGCATATGCCTACCCTCCAACACCTCTAATTCTAAAAGTGATACAGAAAGCAATAGAATCAACCTGTCACAACCTCATGCACTACTCAGACGGGAGAATCATGAATCCATGACCTCATCAATTTTGCATCTGAAACTTCTTGGCAACTTGGATTTTCTCATATCTATTCAAAAAACCAGTTTGGCAGTTGTTTCATCCTTGCTCAGAGAATTCTGATCCTGCATGTTTGCATCATATTGAACGCCCTCAAAATTAAACAATTCTTGCAAACAGTCATGTAGAGAATCAATCTGAAGCATACAAAGGTAAATGGCACATTTTCCCTCGGTGGTGCACAAATGAACATATCTACCTCTCCAGATATCTATATCACAGATAGTTCATTTCCTCCTCTGGCTCTATAAAAGAGAGAAAGTTAGCACAGAGTATGATAAAGGATTATGCTACACAATTGCTGACACCTTTCATCATAGAATATCAAGCAAACCAAAGATTTATTCAATATACTCACCAACTTTGAATATACAAGGCAGAAACATTAACCCTATGCCCAAGTGGAACCTATCTTGGCTGAACAAGACATCTTTAGAAGCAATTTCAATGGCATCTCTTATGTACCAAGACTTCATGGCATTTGTTACTGTTGGCATAATTAGTGAAATACATGCCCTATCCAAAAAATTACATGCAGTTCCAACAAGTCGAGTCAGTCTTACTCATAAAAGCATTCTCTTTCATTGCCAGTAACCAACTTCTATCCACAGGTAACCACTTTCATCATGAAACATCTTTCTGGTAAGGCCACTTACAACCCAGTACAGACTTTAAAGTGGTACCTTAATAGAACAGAGCCATTGCATCAAGGTATATCATGCCTCTTTCTACCTCTCAAGATAGGACTGGAGGATATATCAACACAGACTATCTCATTCTGGATATAGTGGGTTTTTCATTCGGTATATAGAGAAATAACCCCAGCTCACATGATTTTGGCTCATTAGGCCACCAGCCCAGCAGTTATCTGGAACTTTTTGCTGACATCATTCAGGCTGAGTCCATATTCTATTTTATCTTCAAGATCTTTCATCCCAAAAGGCCCAATTCGATCTGCTAGTACCTATATCTACAGCTTAACAGGTCACACCTCCAGTTCGATAAAGAGCTTCTTAAAATGTGACTTCATAACTTCCATAAGATTTGCGAGGAAAAATTTGTTTCCCAATTGAAGTCATACCCCAAACAGGAGTCCCCTCCAGTTTAGTTACCTAGAAACTGTCTCATATAGCTTAGGGGACCAGAGATGGTGTCACTGAGAGGTTTTTAGTCTTTGCCACCTATTCTTATACCTAATGGAAGAACTCTACCTGACCGCCATATAGATAGGCGGACAACTTTGAGCTCTCTTTAGCTAAAAAGTAGTATATGGGAGGTCTGGCTTTGTGAGGTAGTAGTTTTCCTGAGGTATTATTGGATAAATATTCTTGAAGAAACATATTGTACTAGAAAAAAAAACATTTTAATTTTTTTTAAATGAAGATTTTAACTGCCGATAATAAACATATAAAATAGATTTTTTGAACTTAAAAATAAAAAAACACACACACTCACATGGCTACATTTTTACATTTAGCTTGGCATGTTATATATGCATACTGTACTGCCTAGAATCATGAAACATGGCATCTGGATGCATCTTGTTTTACATTCCCTTTGAAGAAAAAAATGTCTGTGACCTGTATTTCATGATTCAGTGACATTGTTCACATTTTGTGTTTAAAGTTCATTTGTTTGATGCTGTATATATTCCAATTGTGAATCGGATAATTGACTGCATATCTGTTACTACTATGCACATAAAACCAAAGAAGTTACAGTATAGGTCACATTTTGTTTTTATTGTTTCCTCTTCACAGTGAGTGACTTAATCCCAAGAATGGGAAGGTTGATTGTAGGGTTCCTGCATGGGTCTGGAGTTTTGGAAAAGGCCATAAATTTGAAAGTTACTTTTCCAAGACTTAAAAATGTCAGGAACAATTATGCTGTTGTTGTAGTAGGGTTTAACACCATTTTTCAGCACAAGATAGGCTATACATGATGGCCAGTATTAATGGTGGAGGAAGAACCCTGGAAAACCCAGGGAAGAACCACCGACCCATGAGAAGCTACTGGCAGGCTTTCTCACTTACCCATGTTAGCTGAGTCTGGACTCAAACTCACACATACTGAGGTGAGATGGCAGTGATCCGTAAAGGTCAGCACTTTAGACCACTAGACCATTCTGGGCCCCCCAGGAAAAATTAAAAAATTATAAGAAAGTTCTTAAAAAATAATATATTTTCATTATTATGGAAACTGGTAAGGTGACTACATTTTTGTAGTTTGAGACAAATGAATATATATGTCGATGGATGCCCTAGGTCTCAACTTTGCTTTCTAATTGTTTTTTCGACAAGCTGCCAGTTCTGACTCATTGTTTTATAAAAAAAAAAATTTATGTTGCCACCGCATTAACAAAAGTTAATTTGTTTTGGTCCTCCATAATTGGCCTTTCACTGCAACTTCAACAACAGATGTATACCCTGCATCAAAGCAAGCTGGTAGCAGTCTTCAATAAAACACTTTCCCATGGTTTTAAAGGAAGTCGGCACCAAACTTAAATAAAAGCAATGGAATCTTGATTGATTGTTGCATTCTATAAAGTGAATGGAACACATTTATTGTGTTGTGAAAGTTTCCTTTTTTCAAGAAAAAGTAACTTTTTGCTTATTATGATGGCTACCGATAGTGGTGTAAAACAAATTAAATTCCAATCTTTTGAAACTGGATATCTGGCTGTCAAATTAATTGAAGGTGCAGGGACATCTTGCAAAGATGTTTTGTGAAAATTTTAGTTTGTTCACATGTTCTGATTTCCCAGGGAATAGCCTTATCCCCTTGGTAGCCTCGGCAAGCTGATTAGTTTCTCAGGCTGAATAAAATCTGTGCCATTTTAAGTACATATACATCTGGCATGTA
Source organism: Potamilus streckersoni (assembly GCA_016746295.1). Classification (NCBI taxonomy): domain Eukaryota; kingdom Metazoa; phylum Mollusca; class Bivalvia; order Unionida; family Unionidae; genus Potamilus; species Potamilus streckersoni. Next base: position 490,804 of record JAEAOA010000596.1, on the reverse strand, counting down.
TACAACCTCTTGCTGGTGCAGAGTCTGAATATGAGGACTGTTATATATGACTAATACATGAATTTTTTTACATTGTAATCTATACCCAAATTCATGGATTTATGAGTTACGTCTACAGTGCTTAATTCATTATGGATTATACTACATAGATGCAGGTTGTCAATATAAAAGTATATTTCAGACTAGTTTTGTCTTCATTTAATTGTAGTGTTTATTTTCTCTCATTGTAAATCCTTCTTGCTGATGACTGGTCACCACTTAAAAATTTAATTTGTATGCAAAATTTGATTTTTTTAAAAAAAAGAAATTGTGACTGAGTATTAGTCATTATTATCTAACTCTTGTAGGCTTTTGAACAGTTAATAATACAACCTACATATTTGAAAATGCTGCATTTATTATAATGATATGGCTTTAAAAAAAAAATTAAAGTGTATCTTATACTTGTATGTAGTAGTATTTGATTTAATTCTTTACCCTTGTTTTCTTTTTGTTGTAGGATATTGCTCTTCAGTTACCAGATGTTCATGGAAAAGAACTAGAAGAGGTCAAGTATTCAGGTAATGAAGTGCATCTGTCTTGAGAACAAGCACATTTAAATTCTATTTGTTAAGAAAATTCAGTTTAGAGACTTATGCCAGCATATGTATGTAAATCAATACAATTTAAATATTATAGTATCTTAGTATGAGTTAATTTTATTGAATTTAGTAAATGTCACAAATTAGGAGCAGAACTTTAATGAATTTAGTAATAATGGCAATGTCAGGACAAAACTTTAGTGAATGAAGCAAATTTGGCCACTTCTGGACATAATTTTAATGAATTTAGTAAATGTGGCAAATTGGGACAAAGTTTTAATGTTTGAAGACATGATCCATGTTTGCTCTTGTGTGATAAATATATTTTTTAAACCTTGCTAAAGTTATATAGTCATAATATTTGTATTTATTCTAAAATGGTTTCTGGGGGACTGAGTGACAGAGTTGTTTAAAGCACTCACTATTATGGATCATTGCCTCTGTCTGTGTGGGTTGGAGTCTTGGGCTTGGCCAATGTGGTTATGTGAGAAAGCTTGCCAGTATCTTTTTGTGGGTCAGTTGTTCTTTCCAGGGTTTTTCTGGGGTTCTTCCTCCACCATTTATACTGGATGACATGTATAACCTATCCTGTGCAGAAAAATGGCAATAAATCCTATAATAACAAGAACAAAACTCAAATCTTTGCAACATAAAGTGGATTTAGTCTACACAGTGCACACAGCTTTGAATTGATGCACCCAGAAATTCAGTGGTGAACAACTTTGTGCAATTAACAAAAATTGCAGACAGAAATTGAACATTATGCATCTAAACAGTGAATGGAAGGAAGGAAAAAGTTATAGAGTAGTTTTACTTTGGTTTGAATCATAAAGTTGCTTCATTGAGGATCATGGAAAATTTTCACATGAAACAAATGCACAGCTGTTAACATTAAACATGTTCACTGTTTGAAGCCTAAATCAACTAATAGTTGAGAATTCATAAATGCTAAATGATCATCAGAAAATTACTTTTGCATTTTTGAAAACTTTCAGTTCTGGAAATGTATTAATTGTAAGCAAGTCTTATTTGTGTTAACAAAAGTTACCCCCATGTCACCATCAAAAACAAATCGGAAAGTGCGAGTGTGTTTCATGAACTGGTGGTACAAAGATGTCAACTCTATAGTGTTGTGATGTTAAATAAGAGTGAGAACCAAGTTAGGGAAAACAGTATAATTTCTTCCTGTAAGACAATATTGATTTTTAGTTTTATTAAAAGTCATATTGCTCATTGTAGCTTTATGTGATCCAGCAAGAATGTAAAATTAAGCATTAGTTACACACAGTTTTTATGCAACAGGTTTGCACTGCAACTTGCAAAATTTCACTTGCTTTGTTAGTATTTCTGGAATCAATTCACATATTATATCTTTGATTTCTGTCATCACCAAGTCAATATAGAACGTCTTAAGAGAGTTGACCAATTATTATCATTTGGATTATGTTTTATACTGCTATCCACCTTTTATGAAAAAAACATGTATGGATAAGTCAAAGTGACCACAGTAAATAATGCTATTAAATAAAGAAATGGTGACCATCAAATTAGCTTTTGCTAAATATGTGTCAATGTTTTATTTGTATGCTGTTTCTTTTAGGTGCAGCAGCCTGTAGAAACATTGTGCAACAGGTTAGAGTCAAACTGAGAAAGTGCAGGAGATCTGCAGACGTCAGTATAGCCAGTAAGTATTCAGATGGAGGTAAGATAAATGTGTCCTTTACAAGTTATATCTGGAGTACAGTTGTTTCATTATTTAACATGTAATCACAGGGATCACTATCGACTTTGCCCATAGGTCATAGTTGCACTCATATTGCTAATGGCAGACTGAAATTTATTGGAGGAAAGGACTGACTGGTTGTTGGATATGTTTTGTGGCTAGTGGGCTGTTACAAAACATATTAACCTAACATGTATGTTATTATACAGTCAAACCCATTTGTCTTGACCTTGGTTATTTTAAGAACCCGTGAATGTCGAGTACATTGGTCCGGTCCGGAAAAAGTTCTTCTTTGTTATGATAAATTTTTCCCACTTATCTCAACCCCTGTTAAGTCGATAACCCAGTTATGTTGGGCATAAGATTCTTCTGAAGTAAGATGTGGACTCACTTAATTCAATGAAATGCAACTGTTAATTTCCATCTCAGAGAAATTTTAGAAGAAATGATCCAGTGTTTCTGCTTTTACCGGTACCTCATACAGTCAGTACAAGACCAAATTTTACTGGTACAAAATTAATGTTAATCAACCAATCTTATCAGTGCATGGTTTATCACTTACACAGAGTGGAGAATATTATCATGTAAACACTACTTTAGAGTAAGGTTATTGAATGCATGCATTTCTGACCTTTACATAAACTGTGTTCAAAATGGACTTTATTGCATATCCACACCACAACAATATAGTTTGTCCCAAACAGCATCACGAATTTGATATTATCAATAGCTCAGAAATTTATCAGGTTAACATCATTAAATGTAGCTAAAAATACCCAATTTGTTTTACACAATATATTTAAAACAAATTCTGTAATAATTACAGTGTTGTCATGCTTGGTGTGAGCATAAGCCTTCAACTTCATCATGGCTAGATCATGAAACTCACAATAATCTATAAATAAAATCTCGCAAAACTCCATGCTAAGCTTCCCCCCACATTGTTATTAATTTGTTTTGAACAAGAGTAAATAAAATCACCAATGGTATTGAAAAAAAAAGTCTAGTGCATAGGATTTTTTTATGAAAATGGTGATCACTGTACCATGATTACATGTTCTTCAAGACAAACAGAATGAAGCAGAAGGTGACTAATGGGATTAAGATTTGAAACAGAAAAAAGAGTGTTTTCATTTGTGTGTTTTTATCTTGAATTTCAAAGTCTTGCAATCCATCAAAAAGATTATCCAACTCTCCTTCTGGTGCTGTGTTCTTGCTGATGATCACTGATCAAAGTCTGGAGGGATATGGGACTACAACTGTATGAATGGAATAAGTTGTCTTTTAACTGCATGCAGGGATCACGCTAAAAGGCGAAGTGGGCAAAAATGTCACCTGAGAAATGTAAACTTCGCCATCTTCTGTTTGCAAAGTGAAAACAACTTCAACCTATGATTTTTTGGGACTTAAAATGGCTGTAGATTATGACTTTTGAGATGCTGTAGCCAGTAAGTTCTGGCAATGTTGTAACCCAAGGCCAAATGTATTTACATGGTGTTGATACCAATCAGCTTATGAGGACAAAGAAATTCTTGCACATTCACATGCAAGTTTTAAAACCTAACTGACTGTTAACCCTTTCCAGAGCAAGCCATCTCTGCTCAATTTCATGAAGATGGGTCTCAAGTACTATGATGAAAATATACCAAATTCTGTTTCGAAATTTAAACATCAATATGCAAATAGTAATTTGCTTTTGAAAAACATGATCAGTGTAGAAAGTTTTCTAATTTATTTCTTTTTTTATAACGAGATATTTTTAACTGCTGTATTTGTGCCTTTTCTTTATAAAATCAGTTTGAAACTGTAAATGAACTGGTAATGACATCACTGCATATATGATATACCACTTCATTAATCTGTCTGTATTCATAAATAATTAGGCAAATAAGTTCAGGAAGATATATAATATAACAAAAACAAAGTTTAAATATTATATGATAGGAGATTTAGCCTAAATATTTAATAATGTAGGTAAGAAACATGTGACAATTTCTGTTGTGGAGTTCAAAACAATGCTACAAGGTCAAGGTTATTTTCTAACATGACATAATTAATTTTCGTAAAAATACAAAATATATATATATTAGTGAAGCAAATACTATTTAACCAATGCATATCATTACTACTAGACAAATAATACAACCATAAATATGCAGTCCTACTAATGAATTTTTGTAACTAAGCAAGAAAGTGAATAGTTATATTAAGGAAAAATCCTCTTTCGACAACTCACATGGTGCTGTATTTGTTCTCGGATGTTTCAGTTGGGTGGAAAAAAGGGTCCAGTTTAGTTATATATTGACTTAAGTGCTTCAGTGTGTTGTCTATGAATAATTACAGTAATGTTTTATCAGGAACAAGGAAATCAGGACAAAGAGTATGGTTAGAAGCTGCTTGTGCATTTATTCTTATGTACATATATTAGGGATTGTTTCAAAGAATGCTAGAAATCTTTTTGACTGCAATTTTAAACAAAACTTGTAGCAAATAAAATAATTAAGTGGTTGTTTATTAAGCATTTTTACCAGCTTGCAATTTCAAGACTTAAATCTTGTTACTGCTATCAGTGAAAATTAATTACAATATATAGCTTCTGCTGTGTTTATATAAGCAAAACACACAGCATTTACTTCGATTCAAACACACATATACTACATATATGAATAGAATTGGTAAGACTATACTAAGTTTTATACATGTGCAAAATTTATTGATAATAAACATATAACACAAATTTTTTCAACTTGAAAATAAGGCTTTGCTTAAAACTGTTAAAGCATAGTGAGAAATAGAGCACATAAAATAAGAGAATGCAGCTATATATATATATATATATATATATATATATATATATATATATATATATATATATATATATATATATATATATAAAATGTATTGTTTTTTTTGCTTTGGTCTCTTTAACTTTCACCAGTTTAGCTTTCTGACCAAAAGGAGAAGTCACTTTTTCCTAAAATTTAAGTCTAACTTGACCCCTGTGCATGAATAGAATAATTTGGCTTCATATAGAATTAGATGTTGAGACAGTTAACTTAAAAGACTTGAAACACATTTTTCAGTTTGTTGGTACCTGAATACTGACAGCCATCTTTTTCCGGTACATAAGCAAAACTTATCAGTAAAAAACATCATATACTTGTGTAAAGAAACCTCTGACAATAAAAAAAGATTGATTTTCATGCACAATATTGGTCAGTTACATTTTACTGCTAGTCACAAGTCAACTCTAAGAAAAGAAAACACTTGAGGAAAAAAATAAGTACTTCAGTTGACCTAGATTTTGGATTTTTATAAGAAAATCATTGTTTTGCTGAGGCTACCTCTATTGACAGGGAAATAAAAACAACTTTAAACCACTGACCTTGTTGCAGTAACATTTTATTGTAAAAATGTGACTTGTTACCTAATCTCATTTAAAAGACCGCCAATCTTCTTTTTTCTCAAACCAATAATGACTATTTATTTTTATTGTGCATTTGTTTTTAGAAATAAAACTCTTTATTGTTGGTACTTCAGGTACATAATCATTGTTTTTGACCCAGTTATGCTGATGATTTTTTTCACACCCCTGACATAATCGAGATAACCAGGTTTGACTGTAAATAATATGTTGTTGTGTATGTTTAGTTTGTCTCTTCATTATTTATGAGAGAAAGGACATGAGTTGTTGTAGAGAAAATGTGTGACACAGATGATCTTTCCCTGGGTGGTTAAATGGTCTAAAGTGCTTGCATTTACCAATCACTGCCATGGCTTCCCATGGGTCCATCTTTCTTACTAGTGTTTTCCTGGATTCATCCACCGCCAGTTATACTGTCTGCCATGTATAGTCCATCTTGTGTTGAAAATAGGCATTAAACCCGAAAAATAACAAGTTTGTCTCTTACATGAATATTCCTTGAAGATCATATCAAAAATCTCTTACATTGGTGCTGAAAGTCAGATTTCATTCCAGGAATTTGTGGATCTTCACAATGCAAGAATGGAGCTTCTCATTTTGAGCCATTTGTTCAAGGGATCTCTTAAGATGATCCTTCTGTCAAAATTTTGCCTACTGGACACATTGATTCATGATTATACAAGATCATAATCTAAGCAAATGGGAGAACTGCTCTTGACTTATACCAGGCATCCTCACTTCAGGATCAGCAAGTGGAAGTTACAGTATACATGGATGTTCAGTTTTGTGCCCTAGTACACACACAAGATATGGAGTCACTGCATTCACTCAAAGGGAATATCCACTTAAGGATCAACTCTCGAATCAGGACATTCTGCATTCATGGTGGATATGCTGCCTTAGTCTTTTCAAATTTCTTCTCAGATTGCTCAAGCAGCATCAGTGTTGCCATGTTCAACTAGACATAACAAAGTATGTTCACAAGTTCCATTGTCTATAATAGATCTCATGGACAAGAAAAGACTGCCTTCTGAGCATCAGTCAAGGAAGTCTTTCACTCGTTGCCACTCCTCCTCATTCTCCATCAATATTTGAGTCCAAAGTTCCAGTATTTGTTAAATGCTGATCAACAGAGACCATCTGGCATTGATCTTTTATCATTGTTGAGTTGATTGGCTAACTTGGAGAGTATTACAGGCACCTAGCAGCCATGATTATAGTAAACCATCATCAGTGAACAAGTCAGATGTCATCTTGCACTGTGCAAAAGGGACCAGTTTTGTAATGTACATAGCCTATAACCCACTATTAACATAAAGAATTTGACAAAGTTCTGCAGGATACTGATGCCCAGTTAGATCATTATCGGACTTTGCCATCTAAATCTGACTGCATGAGGTCAATAATGAAGCTGATCCTGCCTATGATGTTGAATTTTTGGCCTGCTTATGTTGATTGGAATAATGTATGCTGTCCTGATTCAATGCACTGGCATTCTTAATGCTCAATAGTGCTACAGTGCACATAGTTTGCTCCATTTGTGCTTCAGTATCTACTTAATATGGGTGCTTCTTGAGGGGAAACAGTTCTAAAGATTCATTACAACATAAAATGCATGGTTCTTGAGAATCAATTAAAGCACATAGAAGGGGATCATTCCACTCTAGTTTGGTTCCATATACACCCTCCCATCCTCCCTGCATAATATAATAGAAAAAAAATTGGTTCCTGTGGTTTTGTCATCATTGACAAATCAACATTAAAATCTGCTAGATCCAATGCAGGCAGACTCATCCAGACTCTTCAGTCTAATCTTTGCCTGTCAGGCCAGCTTACTCTGCACCTTCTTTAAGACTGCATCTAGTTCTTTAAGACTATGTCCCTACTGATATGTGGTAATCAGAGCCCATATTTCACACTAGATATAAAGCTAAAATAAGCCAAAGTATATTGGAGGTGTGAATTTGCAAAATAGTTGATGATATTCTAACATTTATGATTAGTCATTTATTGTCTAGGAAACATATTTTACTCCAAAAATTGGTTTCTTATATTTTGGGGAAAATGACTTGTATCATGTGTCTATTATTTGGAATGAGCAATTTAACCAGACTTGCCATTGTCCATAGTGCTTCATTGGGGATCTGGATTCCTGGCATTAGAGGTCAAGGTTACAGGGCGAATAGTTAAAATTGCTATGTATATCTATATTTTTTTGTTATTCCTGGTACATGATTTTATCTAATTTTTTTACAAAAATTATTCATGGCTGTAAATTGTACAGATATATCATTAGTTAGATTTTGCATACATGACCTAAATCTTTCAAGAGCATAAAATTGCATAAGAACTATAAAAAGATGCTTATGTATTTGTTGACAAGAACTAATAATAGTCTTAATGTCAACTTTAACTTAATTTCTTATTAGCTGTTGGTGTTCAGATGAAGCTAGAAGAATTTAGTAATTTCCCATTGGTTGGGCTAGGTCGCATGAATAAGCATATTTCACAATAAATGGAATAGTATGATACATAATATAGGGGTATGTTGTGAAATATAGTCATAATAGGTGTGTATAAGGTGAGAACTGAGCAATGAGATTCATTCCAATCTTGGAGTCAGACTCATTTCTTGTGTTCATGTTGTAAGTTTGCAGATGTGTTTTTTGTTGTACTTGGATATTATTTGAGAGGAAAAACATTTGTTTTGACAGTTCAATAGAAGTAGAAATATTATTCTGGAACTGTTGTGAATTATTTGAAGGTCTTTTGGATGCACTTCAAAAAACTATGTTTATCTCAAATTTTAATTTATAACTTTGATAATTAAACTCTTTATTCAGTTTACAAAACTTGCAGGTTTTACTTCTTTGTGTTACTTAGTTTATGACCATAGAGTTTTAACACAATATACAAGATGTGGCTATTTCTTCATCTCTATACATGTATTGTTATCAGATTCATCACAGATTAGGAGAGGAATAGATTGTTGAAAGTCACACTGGCTGTTCAGGTATGTAATTCTAGAGCTGCGGCAACATTGTCACATGTTAGAAAAGGTTTGGCTTATTATTATTATTATTATTATTATTATTATTATTATTATTATTATTATTATTATTATTATTATTATTATTATTATTATTATTTGTAGATCTTCACATGTGACCTTTTGTAAAGTCTGCCTTCTTTATTGAGCCAGTCTTGTTGTTGGTAGCTTGACAAGGTGATCTTTTTGGTATCCACAAGTTATGTCCATCGATACCCTAGATTAACCTCATTGTTAAAGTGTTTTTTATATATCTTTTCCTGTTAAATAAAGGACAGGTTGTACAAAAAGAAGGTTTCATTTCTCTTTCAGATAGTTTTAGCGAGCTTCCACCCCCATATTCCCCAGGTATGAAAACCAGTGATAGCAGCCATATTTTTCACAGTTCCCAGGATGAACACAATTCTTCACCGCAGCAACAGACACCATCACAACAGCAGCAGAGACTAACTGACGACAGTGATGATGATCTAGTTGGTGCTGTCGGAGGAACTAGTATATGATGAAGGTTCTGGGTGTAAAAGACAGTGTAATTAATAATGTTAAGCTTGTCAACAGGATGACAATTGTTATAATAAATAGTAATTATTTTGAAGAATTTAGTACTATGCACAGTATGTATGTTAAATATGTTCAGGGAACTTAAAAGTAAAATGTCAATTATCCAGATTATTCAATCATATAAACTTCTACCATGTCCAATGTTCATGTATCTATAAATGAAACTAATTTGCCAATCACTGCACCTTCAGAGAACAGAGTAATATAAATCAGAAAAAAAAAATACAATTGAGTATATTAGGCAAAACTAAGTATATAGAGTATACTTGAGTATACTTAAGTATATAGAGTATAGTTGAGTATATAGGCAAAACTAATTTATTTGTAAAGTACAGCACAAATATCAAGTTACCCGTGTGCAATATATGACACTTTTGTTGTCTCACTTATAACGAATCTCAAAACATAGATATATCATTTCTGGTAATGATAGTGTCAAGGTTATGATTCAGTGTAATAATTTTTTGCAAATTAGGTATTTTAGAGATATACCATGGCATGACATGCATATGAGACTATTTGCAGAACTCTAATATTATTTTTTTCAACTAGTACTTACTATTAATATAAACTTTTAAAGCTTGTGCACAGTAATACTAAATATCTTTTTTGAAATTTGCATATACAAAATATAGTCCATTTTGGTAATCTCCGAACAGCAGCCATTTTTCATATCTTGCCCCAAGATAACATTGTGTGTGAAAATAACCCACAAAATATGTAGCTGTAAGCTGATGGTGGCTCATTTAAGTAATGTACTTTATAACGTCTTAATTTGCAGTCTGTAACAATGTGATTCTCTCATTCTATATTTTTTTTAATTGCATATGCTGAACCTTTTTGTGTTCAGGTCATGTTGTGGTGGGGTCATCTATGATTTTTTTAAAGCACATTTCTAATTTATTAACACTGCAAGCAAAATAATTATAAAATGTCTACATTGTTAGTTTTTGTTCTTTAAAATGGTAGATTTGTGTGAATAGCTATAATTTGCACTATAAATTTTAAAATTAGTGAATAGATCTCTTTTTCTCAGTCAGTGTTGAAAGTGATAAATTTATAAAACCTCAAATTACAGTACATCTCATGAAAAATCTTAAACTGATAAAAAATTTGTTTTACTAGGTACAGTAGTCCCCCTCTTATACGGCCACCCCTTCTGCACCGGGAAAGTGGCCTTATAAGGCGGGTGGCCTTTCCAGAGGGGGACTAAATTTTTTGTGAGAAGTATATGTATGTAGTAAGAAAGCTTCATTTTTCAAAGCATTTAATATCTCCATTTAAAAGCAACATTAAATATTGAACGGTTCTTGTGCTATAATAGTTGACTTATTTCAAATGAATATGCATTAATAGTTCTTATTCTTGGCGAAAGCGTGATATGTGAGCGGGTATTGTTATGCACATTGCAGAACCATTCAAAAACGTCATTTGAATCTTGGTACATACGCAATTCTCTTTCCATTTGCTCCATTTTCCCACTGCTGCTAAATAACTTATTGGCTACGATGTTATTTATTCGAGTCTTTTCAACATAAAATTGTTTTATTCGAGTCTTTTCTACCGAAATTTGTTTGACCTGTCCCCCTCCCCACCTCACCCGATATCATAGACTATAATAACCGACGTTTTCTGAAATAATCATCTTCGTTTACGTGATGACATGTTAATGTTTGGTAATGAGTTATTCCGATGTTGCTAACTGTATGCGATTTAATTATGCAGACGACACATTTGTTGAGCGGACAAAATGCTTTCTTTGTAAAGAAGCGAAAAGTTGTGTTGTCACGTGATTTTTCGGTCTTTGTCTAGTACCCTGTTTCTATTTTTAGCCAATGCTGACCGTGTAATCTTGACATTATGTCCAGTTATAATCTTCAATGTTGCAACTACAAGACTGATAAAACATTTTTTTCCTGCATTTAAACAAGATGCCATATATTTTTTAAGGGAGCGAATGTCACGTGTTTCATTAGTCGCAGTCTGGTACCCTATTGTTTTTATATATTTTTTTTTTTACTCTAAGTGCGAAAAATGGCTTGGGTATATACGCAATTTTGATCTGAAAAATAGCCCATCGCGGCCATTAGGATTTATAAACTTTACAATTGTTGTGTAATAGCTATTAATTATGTAAGCTCAACATCTTGCAAAGGGACGCCATAAAGGCTATCAAACCATTTTCCGCGCAGACTTTTGTGTTGTACCTCAATATTGCCACTTCTCCGATGTTACTACTATTAATAAGTGTAATCTTAACAATTATAAGTGGATAAAGGGACATCTTATGATAACACGCAGTAAGGATATATGGATTACCTTTATGTATGGATTAAAATTTGAGTCTTTCTCGGCTTTATGGAATAAATGTGGCTTCTCGTGAGGTTAAAGGATATAATATTAACCTTAGTGGTACATGTAGAACACTTTTTTGATGAACGAAAATCCGACGTTGGGAAACCGAAATCGGATTAATTAACACAATTAGAAAAAAAATTGTTATAGATACCTATTACAAAATAAAATGCGGCCGCTTGTGAGGGGTAAATTTTATGTTTTTGCAAAAATATGCTGGTCGCGTTAACCGGGTGGCCTTTCGTGAGGGGTAATTTTGAACACAAATTCGTCGGTGCCTTCAGATTCTGGCCGTAAGGAGCGGGTGGCCGCTGGTGAGGGGGGCTGTTCAAAAGGGGGACTACTGTATAATTAAGCTCCACCTTTTTAAGAAGTTTATGTAAAACTTCCTTTCTTAATAAGTATATTGGAAGACTTGTTTGTCAGTACCTGGTTATAAAGTTTATCTTTATTTTAGTTTTAAAGTTAATAGTTTTATTTTATCATGCAAAGTTGGCAATTGATAACAGCTGCATTCATCTGATTATGTAGATGTTAAAGCTTGAAATACCAGTAATTATATCAAAAGGGTGTACACAGGTAATTCATTGGTTGAAAAATCTCTACAAATTCATTCATCCAGTTAGGCAAATACTAAGCATTTTCACTCTTCCAGTCAAGCAAGTACTAAGCATTTTCACTTATCCAGTCAGGCAAATACTAAGCATTTTCACTTATCCAGTCAGGCAAATACTAAGCATTTTCACTTATCCAGTCAGGCAAATACTAAGCATTTTCAATTATCCAGTCAGGCAAATACTAAGCATTTTCAATTATCCAGTCAGGCAAATACTAAGCATTTTCACTTATCCAGTCAGGCAAATACTAAGCATTTTTACTCATACAGTCAAGCAAGTACTAAGCATTTTCCCTTATCCAGTCAAGCAAGTACTAAGCATTTTCCCTTATCCAGTCTGGCAAATACTAAGCATTTTCACTCATCCAGCCAGGCAAATACTAATCATTTTCCCTTATCCAGTCAAGCATTATTATCCAGTCAATCATAAGCATTTTCCCTTATCCAGTCCGGCAAATACTAAGCATTTGCACTCATTCAGTCAGGCAAATACTAAGCATTTTCACTCTTCCAGTCAAGCAAGTACTAAGCATTTTCACTCATCCAGTCAGGCAAATACTAAGCATTTTCACTCTTCCAGTCAGGCAAATACTAAGCATTTTCACTCATCCAGTTAAGCAAGTACTAAGCATTTTCCCTTATCCAGTCAAGCAAGTACTAAGCATTTTCCCTTATCCAGTCCGACAAATACTAAGCATTTTCACTCATCCAGCCAGGCAAATACTAAGCATTTTCCCTTATCCAGTCAAGCATTATTATCCAGTCAATCATAAGCATTTTCCCTTATCCAGTCCGGCAAATACTAAGCATTTGCACTCATCCAGTCAAGCAAATAATAAGCATTTTTCCTTATCCAGTCAAGCAAGTACTAAGTCATTTCACTTATCCAGTCAGGCAAATGCTAAGATTTTCACTTATCCAGTCAGGTAAATACTAAGCATTTTCACTCTTCCAGTCAGTCAAATACTAAGCATTTTCACTTATCCAGCCAAGCAAGTACTAAGTCATTTCACTTATCCAGTTAGGCAAGTATTTTCACTCATCCAGTCTGGCAAATACTAAGCATTTTCCCTTATCCAGTCAGGTAATTACTAAGCATTTTCACTCATCCAGTGAGGCAAATACTAAGCATTTTCACTTATCCATTTAAGCAAGTACTAAGCCATTTAAATTATCTAATCAGGCAAGTATTTTCACTCATCCAGTCAGGCAAATACTAAGCATTTTCACTTAACCAGTCAAGCAAATACTAAGCCATTTCACTTATCTAGTCAGGCAAGTATTTTCACTCATCCAGTCAGGCAAGTACAAAGAATTTTGATCATTCAGTCGGGCAAGTATTTTCACTCATCCAGTCAGGCAAGTACTAAGAATTTTGATCATTCAGTCGGGCAGGTACTAAATATTTTCACTCATGCAGTCAGGCAAGTACTAAATGTTTTCACTCACCCAGTCAGGCAAGTACTAAATGTTTTCACTCATCCAATCATGCAAATACTAAGCATTTTCACTCACCCAGTCAGGCAAGTACTAAATGTTTTCACTCACCCAGTCAGGCAAGTACTAAATGTTTTCACTCATCCAATCATGCAAGTACTAAATGTTTTCACTCACCCAGTCAGGCAAGTACTAAATGTTTTCACTCACCCAGTCAAGCAAGTACCAAATGTTTTCACTCACCCAGTCAGGCAAGTACTAAATGTTTTCACTCATCCAATCATGCAAATACTAAGCATTTTCACTCACCCAGTCAGGCAAGTACTAAATGTTTTCACTCATGCAGTCAGGCAAGTACTAAATGTTTTCACTCACCCAGTCAGGCAAGTACTAAATGTTTTCACTCACCCAGTCAGGCAAGTACTAAATGTTTTCACTCATCCAATCATGCAAATACTAAATATTTTCACTCACCCAGTCAGGCAAGTACTAAATGTTTTCACTCATCCAGTCAGGCAAGTACTAAATGTTTTCACTCATCCAGTCAGGCAAGTACTAAATGTTTTCACTCATGCAGTCAGGCAAGTACTAAATGTTTTCACTCACCCAGTCAGGCAAGTACTAAATGTTTTCACTCACCCAGTCAGGCAAGTACTAAATGTTTTCTCTCATCCAATCATGCAAGTACTAAATGTTTTCACTCATCCATTCATGCAAGTACTAAATGTTTTCACTCACCCAGTCAGGCAAGTACTAAATGTTTTCACTCATCCAATCATGCAAGTACTAAATGTTTTCACTCACCCATTCATGCAAGTACTAAATGTTTTCACTCACCCAGTCAGGCAAGTACTAAATGTTTTCACTCACCCAGTCAGGCAAGTACTAAATGTTTTCACTCATCCAGTCATGCAAGTACTAAATGTTTTCACTCACCCAGTCAGGCAAGTACTAAATGTTTTCACTCATCCAATCATGCAAGTACTAAATGTTTTCACTCACCCAGTCAGGCAAGTACTAAATGTTTTCACTCACCCAGTCAGGCAAGTACTAAATGTTTTCACTCACCCAGTCAGGCAAGTACTAAATGTTTTCACTCTCCCAGTCAGGCAAGTACTAAATGTTTTCACTCACCCAGTCAGGCAAGTACTAAATGTTTTCACTCATGCAGTCAGGCAAGTACTAAATGTTTTCACTCACCCAGTCAGGCAAGTACTAAATGTTTTCACTCTCCCAGTCAGGCAAGTACTAAATGTTTTCACTCACCCAGTCAGGCAAGTACTAAATATTTTCACTCACCCAGTCAGGCAAGTACTAAATGTTTTCACTCACCCAGTCAGGCAAGTACTAAATGTTTTCACTCACCCAGTCAGGCAAGTACTAATTGTTTTCACTCACCCAGTCAGGCAAGTACTAAAAACATTTACTTACCAAAAAGAAACTTTTAAGCTAATATAGAAATATAAAAGTTGACAATGTTGACTTCCTAAACTCAATCACATAAAAGGTTGTTTTATTAAACTTCTGAAATAAATAAGCATCTCTAAGAATTTTCAAGATATTTTGAGAGATTCAGATGTGTCAGCAAGAGTCATATGTGAATGATATAGAAGGTGGTTTTGCCTATTTTCATTATAGCTTATTTTGCCATGTGTTGAAATGATTTTTATACACTTAGTGAATTTTATATACCAGAATACTTATTTAAAAGTGTGGATATGGTATAACTAATGTCAGTTTCTTGTTATAGTCAGACTAAGGAATAATAGTACTATATACAGTATATAAGTAGGTTATTTTCATGGTGCCAAAATTGGATGCTTCCAATCTTATTGAATTTTTATGGTGTTTTTACCTTTAGTATTTACCCAATCGACAAATTTCTAAACAATATTATGACTATATTTACCATAGCCACGCCTCCAGCCTCAAGGGAAAGGTCGCAGGAAGAAAAACTGTGACACTGACTTGTAAACTTGTTCAGAGAACAACTTTTGAGTCTCTGAAAAGGTCTTAATAAAACTTGAACCAGTTATGTCATGTCTAGATAGAGTGTCACATTTCATAGTCATGACTCAAGGAGGTCAAGTTTAAAGAAAGCTTGAGACTTTACATTTTAAGAATTTTCACCTTTTTGCCTGATCTTCACATATTTTGTAACACCTTTATATTTTATTTGTTTTTCACTTTTGATTAGAAGGGCTTGTCTTCCAGGGAATTTTTTATCTATACCATTTTTGTAGCCTAACTTGGTGAACACAGAAGAGGCAGGATTGTGCTAATGTACTGTTAAATCCTGCATGACTTGACTGTGTTTATAGCAGCAAACAATAACAATGAATGACTTTTATCCATATGCACCTGTTACTTTTGAATCAATGAAGATATTTGGCTAACAGGTAATCCTGTCATTTATATATATATATATATATATATATATATATATATATATATATATATATATATATATATATATATATATATATAAAGAATTATAAATATATACCAGACAGAACAGACAGTGCTATTCCTGGATTTTGTAGTAGAATCTTGATTATAGTGGACAGAAATAATAGTTTAATAATACAAACAATACTATCATACAGGTTAGAGAAATTAAATTCGCACTCTACCAAGTTTCGAACCCAGGTCTGCATCACAAGGCGATGGGTGCCATTTACTCACTGACCTGGGTTCGAAACTCAGTAGAGTACGAATTTAATTTCTTTAACCTGTATGATAGTATTGTTTGTATTAAACTATATATAGACAGTTTTTTTGCATATTCACAGTCATACCATCTGCCTCAATTCAATGTCACAACAAGTGATAATGTAAGTTAGTGACCTATTTCATCTTGAAATATGTTACCCAGTCATATCACTCTAGGAGAACTACTGCGGCCTCACAAATCAAGCCCTTGCAGTTAAAACATTTTAGTGAATAAGTTAAAAGTTACCTGCTGAAAAAGGTTGCAGTTAGAGTAATTTTTCCTTGACACTGAAAATGGCACCAAATTCTGTGAGTTACTACTTCTGCTTATGCAGAGTTGCAGTCTCTCAAGAGAGGACTCACAAACCAACCTAAAACTCTGTAAGTTATTTTAATGTTGAAGCAAGTTGGAGGAGTTTTCTCTTCAAAGGAAAGTATATTTCATACATAAGTTCTAACTGTTTTTGTTCTTTTTCTTCCATGACAAAGTTTTTGCATTTTGTATATTTAAACTTTGTCATGCACCTTGTATGTATTTTCTCAGGTCACTATCACACCTTCTCAGATTGTTGTAGCTTTATTTTATGAGCAGTTAATATGTCTACTTTAGAAGACTAAATCATTTGTTATAGTTTCAGCTATGGTTAGATACATACGGGGGGGGGTGTGATTTGGATTTTTAATGTAGCTTTAACAAGTTTTCAGTCATATTGCTACATTGTCAGCAGTATGGCAGTTTATAGTGATGTCTAGCACTGGGACATCATGCCACAATAGCTTCATGTCCCACCCAGTCACATTATCATGACACCAGGCTGACCTGACTTTTTTCAGCAGAAACAATAGGCCTGTGATTGGACATGTTTAATGGCCAGTTCTTTTCTAAATTTATTGGAGCAAGACTGAGCTCAAAGCAAGCCTGCTCAGATAATATCTTCCACATCAGAAATACCTGTTCCAACAAGAACTGAACAACATCAAGATAAAATGGCACTTTCTATCATAATTGGACTTGACCAGATATCTCAGATTGCAGCAGGTAGATCATACCATTAATGCCAAAGATGGAAGGTCTTTGTCCAGTTTGTCTGCCCCACACAGATACTTTCATGGATCAGCATAGTGCTATGGGTCACTCGATGCACATTTGCAGAGTACAGTGCCCAGTACACACAGGATATGGATTAACTATACTCTCATGTCTTTGCCACTTAAAGGAGCACTTGCTTAGTGGTTATTTTGGAAGTAACTGTAGCCCAGTCAGGATGTTCTGATAGTATTGTTGCTTGCCCCTTTGGAAATCTTCTCCAGCTTCATCTTAAATTGTACAAGAGAAGTTGGCATTGCCCCATTCACCTAGAGCCAAGGAAGTAGACTGCCTGCCAATCATTAATCAATGAAATTTTTCACTTGTTGCCATCAAAGTATATAGATCACTTTCACATCCCACTGCTGTCCATTTGAGCTCATCTTGGCTTGCCCAATATGGGTATGTGAGAAAGCTTGCCAGTAGTTTTCCTAGGGTCAGTGCTTCTTCCTGGGTACTTCCTCTAACAAATATACTGGGCATTATGTGTAGCCCATCATGTGCTCAAAATGACATTAAACTCTACAAAATCAACCCAGACTCCTCATCCATGTTCAAGCCACCAAAGGGGCACTAAGCCACTGTGGAAGGATTTTCAGGTAGGTAAGCAAAAGGATAGAAAGAACATTAATAGGAGACAGCATGATGTCCTGATGTCCCACCCAGTCACATTATCTTGACACCAGGATAAAATGGGTTATCCATGGTACATCATGGGAATTTACACAACCTGAAATAAACTTGCTACACATCTTGGAACATAAAGTTAGTGCAGTTTTTACAAACATTGCATTCAAATGAAAGTATTTCCAAGCTGACATTATACAAGCTGCTTGATGGAATCAGAGTCAAGTTACTTCAATTTTAGCTCATCGTTTATCTCAAAAGGCTCAACTGTTGGGGCTTCTCACCATGGCACAACAGGCTACCTTTCTAGTTATTTTGGCAGCTTCCTAAAGATGTGGATTGATGACTTACCTGGATTTCTTGTTGGGATGGGGTATGTTCCCTTTCTGAAACAATGCCCAAACATATGGAGTCAACCCTACATTTGGGTTACCTGCTGAGAAGCTGCCTCATATGTACTTTAGAGGAATGGAGAAATCTCTCTGGGGTAGGGGAATGCAACTCCCTCCACCTATAACCTATATTGGCACTCCAGTTTCCTATTTTGCATAAGGGTTTTATATTTAAAGAAAAAGAATTTCCCATGTTTTCTTCACTAGTTATCCTATTTAAGAAAAGACCTTTTATATCTTAGGTGTTGTTAAAAGAGCTTTTAATTACCTTTATGTTGGTGTGTGATTGATAGGTGTAATTTGGATTATAGAGTATACAGCTTGGCTTTACTCTATCCAAAAACTGCTAGTTTCACTTGGTCATTTTCACTTACTGGATTTCAAGGTAAATTATAAAAAAAGAAAAAGTTAATTATTTTTCTTAATGTTTATATACTTTGTAATCATTCATTGCACTTTGAGAGGTTAGTATTGTCTAATCTGGCAAAATTTGTTTTCCCTTTGCTAATAACTGCTAGTTTACTTTATACTAATGAAGGCTAATTTATGGAGTAAATGAAAGAAACATAGGAGTGCTACCATTCTCTCCATTGTACATATTGCAGATGCAACCAACTTTACTTTGCATCTGTCACTCTCTCAAAAGTACATATTTTCTGTAGAGCAACCCCTGTTTTTCTAAGGTTTTTTTATTATGATTGCTTAAAATATTTGAAGAAAAACCAATTATATTTCTAGTAAAACATGTTTCATCAATATTATTTACCTGATGATAATAAACATAAATCCTCTCTGTCTCCCAGCAATTACATCTTTATAGTGAGCATGCATTCTACTCCAGTAGTAAATAAAGTATTCATGGGACTTGATACCAATTCCTGTATCAAAGAGAGATTATTCTAACTGCCAGTAACTTCTAGCTAAAATATTTTAGCTGGGAGGGCTGGATTTAGTAAATAGTAGTAGTTATCTTAGGGTATCATGATCAGGTAATTTTTTTTGGGGGGGGAGGGAATGTATTTGCTAGACAAAATACAGATATTTGGATGAAAATATACCCAAGTCAATACCTTATCATACCATAGTCAAGTCCATTAATGATGGAGAGGTAATGATATGGGCATTTCATGTGCCACTTGTATTATTATTTTAAATAATATAAAATTGCTGCATTTATATTGAATTACAAATTTGTATTCATTTTTATAACATAATTATTGTACTTTATCATACAGTAGGAAATGTTAAATTTATTGAGATATTTGTGTACAGTTTCTTCTGTAAGATTTACTAAGTTCAGTATGGTATACCTAGAATTGAATTTTACATCAGCAGTGCAATGTCATATAAACACATAGGTCAATATCTTATTGCTAGCACAAAATGAAGGGTGGGTGGGAAATAGCTATTATTGTCCTCATTGCAAGGGTAATAGCATATGGATTGATATTGTCTATTTGAAAGTCTGCCAGTGCATGGCTTAGTATGTTAATGTTTTGTTAATTGAAATACAGTCATATGTCAATATGTTTGCAGCATGTGCAAAGAATTACTCCCCCTCTTTATTTTATTTTTTTATTTTTTGCCTACATAATTCACAGAATAAAACTCCATCAACCAGGAGTTCTGAAACTTATTTTTGTTGGCTTTGTGAATAGCTGATGACTTCCTAAATCAGCTTCAAAAATTAATCACACTTGAACACTATTCTCACAATTTAAAGGATCATGCTTTGCAATTTATATATGCAGTAAAATCTGACCAGAGAAATGTGCCACTGTTCACAAATCTATAATACATATGGCTTAAACATTCTCATTCTCAGAAATCATATGTAATAGCTTTGCTTGTCCATACACATTTAACTTCTTTGATTTACATATATTGGGCTGTTCCATGTCCAGATCATACCTATGCAAATTAGCTCCCTGGGTTCATCTATTGCAGTCTTAAAACATATCAGACTAGCTTTTAGCAAGTTAAGTAATATGTGAAATGGTGGTGTATACCTGACTTCTTTTACCTTTTAATTGCTATTATTTAAACTATCTAAAAGATAGTTTTACATCAGCTCCATTTATGACTGTTTACTGTGGATAAATGCTACATGTACTTGTTACAGGCATATACTGAAGATGTGGGTTTTTTTATTACAATTTCAAAGATTACTGAAAATCATATTTTCTCGAAACATGATTTCAATTTGGGAGTACAAAATCAGGTTTAGCATGATATACCCACATTACAATTGGATTAAAATTAGGACTCAACTTCACATAGGACAGGCATGTATTATAGCAGGTATATCAATATCTTGAAAATACATTTCTGCATTTCATCAAGGTGATCAGCTTTCACTGGCAATTTTTTTTGTGATAACCTAATCTGAAATGATAGGGGTGCCGAGCATAAGGCTATCAGGTTTGCATTTAGTGAAAATTATGCATCATTTAAAACTGGTTTATTGTGACCATTATTTGTTATCTTTAGTTCCACAACAGTGACCTCCCCTGAAGGTTCAGATGTATTGAATAGACTTTATGTATCCTTGTATGTAATATAAGAAGTAACTAATGGAAACAACTGTTGTTTCCTTGAAATGGTCCAGTGACAATGTTGTGAAAAGGTCATATACTTTTTAAATGAGCATGATTAACATGGAAGAATTTTGACTTGGCATTGGAAAAAGTTTTACTAATTTCTTTTCCCATTATCTTTGCCTGTTTTGTGTGCTAATTTGTAACACTTCTACATGTTATCTTTTTCTCATTGTGCATGTTGACATTTGATTGGAGGAGCTTGTTTTCTGGAGAATTTTGACTCTACCATATTTGCTACCAAACTTTTGATGGCACTATACAGCCAGTTAGTTGTTGGAACATTATTGCCTGAAGAGTGATGTAGATGCATCATGAAGACTACTGCATCCTAATGTAAAAAACTTGGTCGATGTGGACATATATTCCAAACACTAATAAGGCATGCTTTGATTTTGGTGTTTGGCTCAGTTTCCTGGACATTGTTCAGCTATGTATATGTAGATGCCTAAGGAGATGTACACTTAGACCAACATTCCACACTCCATTGATCCGTATAAACCTTTGCATTCAGCAAAGTTTTTTAAACAATATATTACTGCAGAGTGGTTTAACTTGGTACATAGAATGTATCAAAAGAAGTACTACATCATTTTTATAATATAAAGCTTTGCATTTCGACCATGCCACTATTGATGGTTTTATTGCTTTGACATTTATTCTTTATCCTATGTAAAAAATTAATAATTATTGTTTTATATTTTGAGTGACAGTTTTTTGACTGATCAGATTATATACTCCTGCATTTGCATGTTTTTTGTTTCTTACATTTTACAGGAAAAAAATCTCTTATTGGGATATAATCAATTTATTTGAATATGATGCCATCATATAAAAATATATGTACACTAATAAAAATGTTTTGCATGTTTAATGTGCTTTGGCTCAAGTGAAATCCTTTGTTTTGTAAAGACTTATTTAAGTATTTGATGTTTAAATCATTAGGTCATTCATCTTTAAATATTGTAAATACTGCTACAATATTTATAATTATCAAGCTACATTAGTGAGAAGCAAGACACAGCAGTCACTATTCCACTATCAACAGACTGAAAAAGTTTCACTGAAATTTTTTCATTTGCATATATTTCCTAAACCGCTTTATAGATTTTCATCATGAATTGTTGTGAAGCTAAGACAGTTCATTCTATAACATGCTGGCTCACTTATCATGGTGCAAAGGTCACTGTTGTAGAAGATTTTGGTTAAAGATAAGTTGCTTGTATTTCCTTATGCTCTTGTTCATTTTCGGGTTGTATTATTATGAAGACAGTTGATACTGTGACATGGCTCACCACTTTTATTGGGGTCAAGGTCACAGCCAGACAAAAATTGCACTAAGGGTTAGGTTTAATTCTTTTCCATTGCTTACATTTCCTAAAACCCTTGATAGGATTTCTTCATACTTTTGATGAATCATTAGGAAGCAGAGGCAATTTATTCTGCAACATTTTAAAAAGTAATGATATGACTGGGCTCGACGTGCATGCACTGTTGTTTTTTTCTCATTGCAGATCAATCAATACTACTTTGCTAGTATTATCCAAGATGAGTCAATAACTGTATAGTTGGATTTCAAAATAGTTATTCGAAAATTGTATTGGCTATTCTGTTCTCATTAGTTTTTTGTTTACTTTTTTGCAGTAAAAAAATATTGTATGACTTATTGTTTTATTTCTTTTGAAGTCATTTGATCCTAGTCACCATTTACTTAATTATTATTATTAATATTTGGTATAATAATAACTATAAGATTTTCTTATCTTACCAACATAATCTATCCTTTGTGTGTCACAAAAAAGATTCCACTGTAAATGTTCCCAAGTTCAGGAATAAATACTTGTTTTGTTATTTTGTGTAGTAAGTGTTTGAAGCATTAAACTTTATTTGAATTAAGTACATTTATCTGTTATTGATTTGATGTACTTAATTATTATTAAATTATATATGCATTTGGTTTTAAATTGAGGTACCAGTATTGTAATGAAATTAAATGTATTTCTTTTCTCATAAATCTGATGGTATTTTCTTTTTTTCTTTTATGCCTGCATGTTATGCAGAGACCATGTCTGCCTGCCCATCTATTTGTTTACTTTTTCTTTTCTGTATGATAAATTATATTCTATCACCAGATCAAACAGGTAAGTTCTTCTTGATGAAAGAAAGAAACCTACATACAAGTGTTGTGGTCAAATGTCAAGGTCACAGTGACTGACAAAAAAAAAAAAGTTTTCACAGTCACATTTGTTCTACATCATCGACCGGGACCAGGTTTGTTCATGGCTTGCACTTGGACTAAGGAAAAAGTTTAATAATTTTGGAGTAAAAACATGAACAGTTTTGGTCACCAAGTTGAGGGAAAAAAAATCTTTCTGTAAGAAATTTCAATTCACATCCCTTTGCTTTCACCAATGTTTGTGGGTGTCTTACATATGGGATAAGAAGCCTGTTAATTTTGGGTTAATAAGGTCAAGATCACTGACTGAAATAAGAATAATGTATTTGTTTTTTTTGCATAATGACTTTAGTTTCAGATGTCAGGTCTTTGGATAGCTTACACTTAAGGAATGAAAAAGACCTGTTGGTTTAGAAGTCAAAAGAGCAAATATCTAAGACATTGTGGCTCAAAAAAAAGTTGGTTTTGCACAGTAATATTTGTTTTCAAGTCAGCTAATGACTAAATGGGTGACTTTCATTTAGAGTAATAAAAAGCCTATGTGGTCTAGAGGTCAGGGTGAGTCTGATAAGGAAATAATGGTTTCTATACAGGAAGTTGAATTTAAGACTGTGTACCTTAACAAAAGGTTTAGGTCACTGAGACTTAATAGTCAATAATTTCCAGTGTCATCCATGTGCTGTTAAACCTACATAGATGAATATTAAACACAGGGTAGATGTATAATGTGCTGTTCACAGTACTCTTTATTTTGTTTACAGTATGGTTGTATTATTACAAGTGTCCACAATTTAATTTCATATACAGGCAGTACTAATTAAATTAAAACTTAAAATACTTTACATTTCATTCTTGGCCCTAACTTGCAGCTTGTTAGCTTAAATATTTAGCTTGGAGCACTGGATTTAGAATTCTACCAAGGTATTATGATAGGGTAAATAAACTTGCTATTGGTTAGAAACAAACTTTGTAAATTATATTTCAAGCTGAGATGATTCTAACAATAAAAGGTAAACTCCTGAACTTTTTAAATTCCTCTGTCCACTCAGACTTTGTAATTGGAAAGAATAATAGTGAATAGTGGATGCAGTGTTAAGCCTACCTTTTTTGTGGAGGTCTAATGTTAATGATGAGATATGGAGTATAAAACAAACTCTTACATAATTAAAAAAAGGTCTGCACACACACACACACACACACACACACACACACACACACACACACACACAGACACATGCTGTACAACATGCAAGATACCTGCTGCTGCACTGGCAAATTAGCTGCAATTAAAATAATGCAGTCTAAATAGAAATGAATTTTATGATATAAATTTGGTTGATTCATATTTGGATGATGTTTAACAGCAGCTGGACTAAGCATCTAATAAGCACATGATGTAGACATTAAAATAATTAGAGTAAACAAAATATATGAAAATTATTACTATTATTATTATTATATCACCTGACCATAAGGACAGTTGAGCTTCTGATATTGCCCATCATGATAATCTTGGATGTAGCCAGTAGTGAACAAGATCCATGCATATTAATGATGTGACCTTATATCTTATTGGCTGAGCTTGTTACCACTTATTTCTGATCCAAGTTTTACCAGACTTGGAATTATATGCTTATATCATCAAGATCTGGGACAAATTTGTTTACAAGAAAGATTCATACATTTTACTGAGGTGATTTTGCATCTGTCTATTTAGATTCCTACACAATTTTTTTAGTTTGTGTAGCTTTTTCCGCTAACACAGGAACAATAGCTTTAGTGGTTTCAATGATGAGTTTAAATAATTGTTCTGCGGATTCTGTAAACTTTTCTTATGTCTGCTGACGCTGCTGTAATTGTTGTTTGACAGAATCATGGACAGGTAGATATATTTTAATTGCTTCTAGTCACTCTCAAGCTAATCTTGCTGAATGAGATTCACTGATCATTATTGATATAACACAATGGTTCAATTACAGCAGCAGGGAGGGCGTGACTAACAAAAGTAACCAACATGTAAATGAAACCACATAGCGATAAAATACAAAAATCATCATTGGTAACCAACCCACATGACAAAGTTAAGATGCTGGTTTAATGTTGTTGATGTTCAGATTTCACTGTTGTACAAGGCTTAGGTTTCATAAATAAGGTCTCAGGCAAATGGTCTATTCACCCTCCCTGCTGCTCAAACACATATACTACAAGTATGAAAAGAAGGGGTAGGAATATAATAATTTTTATACATGTACAAAATGGGTTTATATAAACATTACATATTTTTTAACTTGAAAATAAGGCTTATTTAAAACTCTTAAAACATACTGAGAAATGGAGCACATGAACAAGATAATGCAGCTGTATATATATATATATATATATATATATATATATATATATATATATATATATATATATATATATATATATATATATATATATATAATTTCTTGCTTTGATCCCAGTTCTTCCTGTTTAGCTTCCACTTCTCCCTGTTCTGATCAAAAGAAGTGACCCCTGCAAAAGGTTTCAGAACTTTGTATCCATCTACCAGAGTCATAATTGATTGTACAGAGATAAAAAGAAGAACAACCTTTGTCCCTTGTACTTAACTCTCAGTCATTTTCTAATTACAAAAATACCAACACATTTAAATGGCTTTTGGGTATTGCACCTCCTGGAATAATAACTATCATATCTTCACTTTATACTGGTTGCATGTCTGATTTGGAAATTGTCAAATTATTTGGTTTACTTGATCTTCTAGAGCCAGGGCAGACAAAGGTTTCACTCTTCGTAAAAATTTGACTGAAAAGGGTATTACACTGAAAATACCTGATATTTTAAGCAGTAAAAGGCAGTTCAATATTGGTGAAATTAAAAAAAACGGAGCAAATTGCGAAACTTAGGATTCACATTGAACGTATGAACAGACACATAAAAGAAAATCATTTATTTGAATCTCCTATTCCCCTTTAACTGGTTCAATAAATCAAATTTGGTCTGTTGCATGTTTGCTTATAAATGTTAGAGATCCCATTGGGCAATCATGGTCAAATGTATCTTCAAGAATCTTGTTACAGACAGTTATTGAAATAAACGTCATCTACTTTGTCTTTAACTCGGCTGCCAGACATCATGGTTGAAATATTTGGTTTCTAAATGCTAATCATTTTGACACCAGATCAAAAGATCACACCACTGTAATCCGGTAACTGCATGCTGTGTCAAAATTTGGTAATAGCACTTGTGATTTTTCTTCAGTTTCAGAACTTTATTTTGTTCTTTAGCTAGATATTTAACCTCTATGACACTTCCTACTTGAGGATACTTAATTTCTAATAAACCAAATGGTGGGTATTTTGGGGATTGTGTACTTTTCTGTCTAGACTTGCAGCAAACCAAGGGGACACCAGAAATTTACAATCAATCTGCAAGGATAATGGTTAATTTGGTTTTCCTTGGGTATTACATAGGCCTTTGCTGCTTCAGGTTCTGTTGAGCCAATGTGGCTGAAGGTAATTGCAATGCAAGTAAGATTAATATGGAACTGTTAGCATTTGTAAGATGGACATATTGTATTCCCAGTCCTCATTATCCTCACAAATAGGGTTGTAGAGTGTAGATTTCATCTCGTGCGGTGACATATCACTGCTGACCAAATCCTCTAATTTTAATATTTTGCATTGCTTTACCTTGAAGTTTTTCTCCTCTTGGAGCATGCTAGGTTTAAGGCTTGGATGTTTTTTCTATATCTTTTGGAAATGCCCCTTGTCCCAGCATTTTGTATTTAGCAAGCTGATAAGAGTAGACCGACAATATGTCCACATGATCCTGCTAGTCCTATTGGGCAAGTGCAGAATGCAAATGTTGATGTAGCCTTTAATATTTCTTTAAATGTGACCTGCAATGATTAAAATGAAATTTTATGAAATGTCCAATTTTAGGTTTATTCTTCTGTTAAATATAAGCTTGTAAATTGTATGCTTCACACAACATGCATAATCTGACAGCCTTCATGCTTAAAAATTAAATTAATTTGATGTTTCATTTTTTTCCTCTGAGATATAACTCCTGCCCGTCAACTCTGATCTGTTATCAACAGGTCTTACTGAAATAATAATAATGTGATTATGAATTTTAACGTTTTAAAAAAATTTTCAGTCATATCGCTATGATGTCTGCAGTGTGGCAGTTTATAGTGATGTCTAGCACTGGGGCATCATGCCGCAGACATATAACATGATGTCCCACCCAGTCACATTATCCTGACACCAGGTTGACCAGTCCTAACATTAACCTCTTAATGCTGAGCGTCAAGCAAGGCAGCTGTTAGTACCATTTTTTAAGATTTTGTTATAACTTTATTGGTGATCGAACCCACGACCTCCTGCATCTGAGGCAGATGCTCAAACAACTAGGCCAGCAAAGCGATAATAATCATAATAATAATAATAATAATAATAATAATAATAATAATAATAATAGCTACTCTACACTAATTTTGCCTATAACTCTTTGATTTGAACTATTTTACAATTTATTATGGTAAATTGGGTATAGCAAAACTGAAAACAGTTCTACAGGTTGAAGTCATCAATGCCATATATATTCTAGCCTTGATTTTGCTTGGAGATCAGAAACTTGTCAAGTTACTTGGATCATATTAAACTGGTAATTATCTTTGAGGAATATGATACCCTAGGGAGATATATAATTTTGTACAGATTGGTCAGGTTATACAATGATGTAGGAAATCTCTCATCACATCACATTTTGTTTAGGGGAGTTCTAATAGCTGTAATGAGTGTAAAGCAAATGTGTCATTGAAACAATTATTTCCAGCTGAGTGTGGATGATAAGGAAAACAACACTTACCTCTTAGATCTTGAATATACCCTAAACTAAAATGTCTGAATCTCTTGTTCATGGATTTTTCCCCTAATGACTTATTTAACTTGACATAAGTTTCAACAAATGAACAGGTAAGTGCCAGAACTAAATCAAAATCCTTGTCACTGTAGGAAGTAGCCATTTTATCACTATAGACGCTGTAGCAGATAGGCAGCTGTGCTAAGTTTAAGCACCTAGATGTAACAGCCTATAAAGTAACAAAGTTTAGTGTCAGGATTCATACTATAACCATCACTGAAAACTGTCAGTATTATATATATTTCAAGGTACAGTGAGTTGTGCTTATTTTTGTGTTGAGTTCAGGTTCTATTCAAAGTCATTTTCTCAAATTCTATTGTCACTGAGTCACAGAAGTTATTTAGTTGTGTCATGTGCAGTAATCAACCTTTAAGTGAAAATTAGTTCACTATGACCTTTATTTTAGTCAAGAGATGTTTTGTTAACCACTGTTTAGCTCATTTTCTGAGGTGTCAGACAACTAGGTATGGAATTTTGTAATGAGGACTACTAGAGCTATTAATAAAAAAAATGTCACTGACTTGTATTTTATGGTTCAGTGATTTGTGCTTAGACTTTGTATTTCGGTCATATATTCAAATAGTATTGCTTGTAAAGTCATATAGTCAGATAGTATGATTTGGTAATGTATGGTACACAGATAATAACAAACTTGTGAGTAAAAATTACTTTGCACACACATTCGTGGTTAATCCTTACTTCCTATTATATATTGTCAAATTTTAGAAAGATTTATTTTTTGCACAACAAAATATTACAATGTACACCAGATACAAACATGTCTGCACTTTCACAATCATGTGCATGACAGCTTCAGTTCCAGAAACTGATCTGGTCTTTCATGCTTGAAAAAGTTAGAACTACAATCAACTACAACCTTGCTTACATAGATTATTACTGAATCCAGGACATGGAGGTGCAAAGCGCAAATAAGGATTAAGAAGAACTTATTTAAATAAGTTTAATACAAAATATATAAGATGTATTTTCATTCTTAATAGTGTGTAATGTGTAACTTGTGTAGTTATCAAATGGACAGCTCCTGAAATTTGTATCCTCCTTTTCTTTTTTCTATATATATGGGTATTTATTTACCTTTAAACAAAGAAATATATATGAATAATATACTAGTTAAACTTTTAGAACCACCTGGTGCGTATAGAAGAGTAAAAGAATTAATATATAGATATAGAAATAACATTATTTATGCAATAAAAATAATGATATTTATAACATTCTAAATGAACCAATCACTCAAGAGAAACAGGAAATAGAGATTAAAAATCTGGGATTAAACTGGGAAATAATATGGAAGAAATGGGCAGGCATAAAGTTGCCTGCCATACAAAGTAGGTTATATGTTTATCTCCATGATAAATGGCTTACAGGTGAAACAGCTTTTAACATTTATTTAATTGTAAAATTACAAAAATGTAGACTTTGTGAAAAATGCATAGATTCAAAAAAAACACTTTAATATTAGAATGCCCTAAAAATGAATTAGAAAGATCAAGTATTAAAACTCAAATTCATACAAAATATGGGAGTAATGAACCTTCACAACTTTTATATATGAATGGTAAAATGGATAGCAAAATATATAATGAATTAATAGGTTTTATTAACAAAATTACGAAAACACTATGAGAATAGAAATAGATATTTTATCAAATTTACAGAAAAGAAGAATTTCATTATACTATACGTTAATAGATACACTGTGCCTGTGGGATCTTTCTAATAATTTATAGACCACAACTACATATAAAAACAATTAGAATACACAAAGGGGAGAACAAGGTGCGGATCCAAAGCTATGTGACTCACGTGGGGTAGTACGGGCCGTACCAGTTTTCTCCACCTCAAAGTAGCACTAAACATTCACATTGTCTTTAATAAAACATGCGATCTATTCTACTATCTAACTCTCTTTAGCAGCAGGCAGGGTGAACGCTACAAAAGTTTGCTTGAGTCATAACAAAAAATAAAGGTTCCTGCAGAGGCAGAAAAAAAAATATGTCAACAACGCTAAACTAAAGTCTCTCAACTTTTCTAGTTCCATACGCCTGACAAATTCATGAGGTTAACTCATTTTGTTCTATTATTGTTGATGTATTTTTTATGATTTTGTCAGGTGATTTTGTTTACTCGTAAAGCGACCCAATTGTTGTTCTTCACCCTGCCTGCTGCTATTGATAGTCAAGGGGAGTTTAACCAAAGATTTTATCTAGACCAATCTACGAGCGTATGTATAAATTAATATATAGAGTTTAGTTTCTCAAATCAATTATATTTCCATCCTGATTTGTGAGTTTGAAATTCATTTTCGAAAATAAATGAATTATGTATACGCAGGTAGACTTGATTTATTGGCTCAGATACAATAAGCCACCCTGGACATGCTTGAATACTGGATGAATAAAATATGCATCCCTGCTGAGCCTGATTAGACTTAGAAAGGTCAATGTGATAGCTACTGTCAATTACATCGCATACTAGATTTAGTGCGATGGTGGATGTTATATTAACAATATTAGGTGAAATATGACGTCCTGTTCCATATGGGTCATTATTATATTTGAGAACAGTTGGAAATGGGATTAATTTTTTCCATGAATCACATATTCTTTTAAAGTGTTCATCAATAAGATTACTAACTGATTTCTTTAACTCAGACGAGTCAAATCCGGGAATGATAAATGTTGGTAATTGTTCTTGTGTAATTCCAAAATATTTTAGAAAAACTGTTGTGAAAAAGCGACTGGCTGGAACAGGTTGAGTTGAATCATCTTCATTAATTATTCTGTTTTCAATAGTTGTATTTCGAATTGATGGTGGTAGTACTAATCTTTTCTCTTTGTTAACAAAAACATTCATGAACTCTAGGTCTGAAGCAACTTGATTCAAATGTATTGATTCAATTATCTGATTTTTTAAATCATCATTGTAAGAAACATTAATACTTAAAAGTAAATTTTGTAGATTTTTAAATACACCTTCATGTTCAGATTTGATCGTATTAGCATAAAAATTTATTAGATCAATATCTAGTGGTTCTATTCTTGCATCTTTATTCTTGCCATCAATATATTTTATAAAATAGTTAGGTATTCGATCTATATAATGCACATCTCTATCAGTACCAGAATACAATTTCCATGGATAAGCTTCTACTTTTTGATATTCTGGAAGTTGTATAAATTTTTTAACATCTGTGACGAAGTCGGATCTCTGTGGTTCTGGTCGACCTTGATAAACCGGTGCGACTTCAGGCCATCCTAACACTGATCTAATCGAACTTTGATAAATATCCACAGCATAATCAGGAGAATGTATTTCAATCACCGACGATAATGTTGGTTCGTATACAGTAATTGCTATCTTTGACTCTTTTCCGGTTATAGACTTAATTCTGCGCTGGAATTCCTCATTGATTTGCTCTATTTGATAACTGCCAGTTGGTATACTAACTACTTGCCAATCGGGAGTTCCATCAGATTTATTCTTATTTGCGAATACTATTGAATTATTTGCCTGTAGTCCACCAAATGGTTTTGATCTAATATTAGGCTAGCTATAATAAACACGTAATTGAACTAATGCTATCTCTTTTACTAGAATTGTAGTTGGAATTGGAAAGTTAACGCTAAATTCAGAATTGGTCAAACTTATTAATATCATAGTAGTTTTTTATGGCGTCGTATTAGTGACGATCTGTTGCAATAGTTCTCTTGAATCAGACATTATTGTTATATTTATTATTTAATTCTCCATCCTTTCGTTATTGTCACTAGATGATGTTTTTTCCATCACGAATGCTTCATCGTAGGTTTTCATTATCATAACGATAATATCATATTTTACCATCACTGTGGTATAAGGAAAGATGTGAGCATAATTTAGTATAGGCGGCTGTTGCTGTGTGTAATTTCATTATGAACTCGCGTAATTTATCGTTCGTGCATGTAGATATTTTAGCGATAATACTGAGAAAACCTGCACATGTCGTAGAAACGACAATTGTTAAAACTGCAGGAGCCATCACTGTTAATGTTGATAATAATAATCCGGTTTCAGCAACAACAGCAGAAACCGAGTAAACTACTACATCGATAACAACCATGCGTCTGCGATATTTTTTTACTTTCAACGTGTATTCGTCGATGATATTTTTTAGTTCAGTCTGACACTTACACGCCTGATTATATATGTGACGTTGAACGTCAATGAGTGACTCTGTCATCGTATTCATTATACCTAATGACGTTGTTATTTAATTAATTAAAATGGAAGCTTTAGCTACAAATTCCAGACACCACCAGTAATTAGCGGAGGACAAACTTCTATCCGATGATTCCAACGTGAACGTTTCTTCAGAATCTTTATCCAACATTACAGATACGGTTCTAGATAATTTATTAGCAAATGGAGATGTGGTAAGTATGTTAAATTATGCAACGCTAAACACAGACAATCTAATATACCAGCGACCTCCGCGGTATGTTTGATGGTTTTATTTCGTTGTGTCCATGTAGCTGCGCCTGATCCGACGACGTACACTATGTTAATGATCTGTTTGTGAGGAATTTTAATCAGGCTTATTTTTTTTTAAAAACAATATCCGGATTTCCACTAATAATATCACTGAGTTTTTGTGTTAATATCAGTAAGTTTTATATCAACATTTTGTGGACTTCCAAAAAATTCGTTATTAGTTTTGTTTATATTTCTACGAAAATTTAGAAACGTTTCTAAGGGATTAGAAAACTCAGTTCTAAATGCAGCAACTCCATCATTGTCGTTAACGAAGTCGTTATTGGAATTTCCTTATCGTCAACATATTATTTTGTTGTAGCATCACTATCTTTGGTTGGATATCCAAGATCTGTAATTTTATTTTTGTTCATAAAATAACGTCTCCACTAAATACACCGCCAGTTGTCTTGACATAATCGTTAACTGACTTACTGGAATCCTGTATTTTACCCTGATCAGTAAAAGTAACGATATTATCAGCAACTGCAGTAGGAATTCGTATAAGTACGTCTGGTAGTTGTATATTGCTTGTCTTTAATCGTCCTTGTTTGTCCTGAAAAACAACCACTTCATTTTGATCCACACTTGTAATATTTAATAAATCATCAATCTCATTTCTGAGTTGATCGAGGGTTGCATATTTAGATAAATCACCTTGCTGCTGAGCTTTATCACGAGCAGATCTTCCGTAAATATCTACCATTATATTTACTTATGTCTGTTCAAATGCGACAATGTGGTATATTCATGAACGACTTTATGAGGTTGCTTTCCTTGCGGTGCCATGGATACAGCATCAAGCACATTAAGTACTGCACGACCACATATTGGTGGATCAGTTAATATTTGTGTTGGTAGCGTTGAATACCAGATGGGAGCAGTATTATTACTGACATAATGAAGAAATTCTTTTGGTGGCGCTAATCCATATGAATCAAAATAGATAATTCCACGTGGATCAATTGCATACGCTAACCAATGCGTGCCAGGTCCAGAGTTTTTATCGAGATTAATAATACCAGTTTCAGTATTGTTCGGTTGTTTTGGTAATTGATAGCGCATAAAAACACCTCTGAAATTTTTTATATTTAGTTTTTTTTTTAGCAGCATAGAGTAAATCAAAATTAGACATAGGCGATATCAGTAAACTGTCCCTGGAAGTCTTAGACCTTTTCCGTACCATGAAGGCGGGGTTCCTGGTAATCTGAGACATTTACCCTTTTTTTGATTCCATGTCCGGTTGCTTTCTTTAATGCCATTTCAGCAGCGGTTCCAACAGCACCTAACGCAGCTGCTTTCGCAACAGCTGGGGCTGTAACGGCTATTAACGCTGGTATAGCTGCGAGAAGGGGAAATATACCACCCGTTTTAAAAGTATCTTTGATAGCGTCTGCAGAAAGACTAAATTTGACGCATTTATTTGATTTTTTTGCTTCATTAAAGTTTTCGAATTGACGATCGGTCAACGATAATTTATTTTAACCGCTCATCTGTTCTTTTTTCAACGATATTTTTATTCCACAGTTATTGTTTGATGCTGATTGCAGTCTTTTGACCTGACCAGGAGTCAGGGTAACATTAGCGTGATTATATGATATTTATAATATTCATAATTGATCTAATTACGTGTTACATGTTCTCTACTGGCGCATCAATGACTCTCATTCGTCCACCAACACCTTCAAGTAATATTGATTTATCACTGAGTATAACAGCAATTGCTCTGTAATTAGGGATAGCTCCAACATCTCTATTAAAACGAGCTCGAAAATGTATATCTACAATAGATTTTCTGGTTAAATCTAAATGTTCTAGCGAAAAGTAATAAATCGGATACAGCGTTGTGAAATCTAGTTGTGATATTTGTAAACCAGTATCAACGTTTTGATCACGTCCCATAAACGACATAAGACGATGATACGCACGTGCCACATGATTTTGATAAAAATTTAAACAAAATATCCTCGGATGGTTCTTGATGTCCATATATTCTTAATGAAACATCAGAAACACCGAGTTTATCAAAAATCATAATACTTTCATCTTGATCGTTTATTCGTGCAGTATTTTGAAGCGCAATAAATATATGTCGCGGCGCAGAGACACCTTGCTGAGAAGCTACTTGCCATGTGAATAAACCGTTAATTGTACTTTGAACACTATCTGTGGTCATTATTAACCATGATAACGCTGATTTTCCACCTTGATCCATAAAATAAAGTTACCGTTGTTCTTCAGATATCGAGGGGGTCATCAGTAACATCCACAGGGAAAGTTTGGTCAGTATAACTCTACCAGCATCAGCTGCACCAGGTCGCCAGATTGCATCCTCATCGGTACTTTTCTCGCACGAGTACAACTGTATGTTTGGCTCCGAAAATGACTTTTCTGACATTTCTGCAGAATCCAAAGAAATGTGATAGTAGAATTGCACATGATGTTCTTTTATCACCTTTTAACATTGATTTACGCACTGCAAATCCTAAGTTAAAATTTGCATTCATCGATTATACTGCAGGGG
The DNA here is from genome assembly GCA_016746295.1 of Potamilus streckersoni. Lineage (NCBI taxonomy): Eukaryota > Metazoa > Mollusca > Bivalvia > Unionida > Unionidae > Potamilus > Potamilus streckersoni. The sequence continues at coordinate 455,478 of JAEAOA010000596.1, read as the reverse complement.
CATCAGCAGCTCCTCCTGCAGCACTCACATTACCAATAGTCACGTTTCTTCTTTCTGGAAAATCAGTTGTATCCTTTGCAAACATCATTGATGGACCAGCTGATCTTGAGTAATCGTCGCTGTATCTTGCAAGAACAAGTATTATTGTAGCAACGCCAACGTCTTTTTGAATTGATTCAATATTTTTTCCGTCAATCATGCACGTAGCGCTATCAAACAACGCCATAATACCATTATTAACAAAACCAGCACTAACATCGGATGCATATGCTGCTGGTGCTGCAGGATTAGCGTTATTTAAAACTTCACCTTCGACCTCAATAAATGCTTCAGCGGGTAAGAAATATCTACTTCTATCCTGAACCTGTAATTCGATTCGTCCACGCTGATCTGGAATTCGGGCATCATAAGAATAATACTGATAATCGCGCACACACTCATCTTTGAGAACTGGTGCGTCCATGTCAAATGCAGGATCACTTATACGTTTAAACATATTTATTATAATTATTATCGTCTAAAAGGAAGACCACTTCCTGCTATGAGACTAGCGGTTATATTTTTTTCTTTTTATGATAAGGGTATATCAACTAACTCCGCTAGTTTTTGATTAGCGGCTTCATTTATTATTTTACTTACACCTGCGGACATCACTTCAGTGCTGGGCAATTTCACTGGTTGAGGTCGGACTGCTTGAGGTTTGCGTATTAATCGTGCTAGTCTATCTTTGATGGCCGTGAATGCTTTAATAGCAACACATATACCTTTTTCACGAACAACATCAATAGCTTTCATACCCAGCTGCCTTGCAATTGGTATTGCTTTTGGGGCTATTCTTCTAAACAGACCCTGCAAAATATCACCTAATACATCTCCGTTGGTTGCCCTGTAAATCGGTATTCGAGAGTTAATTGCCCTGACTATAGTTGGTCCACGTTGAGTACTATGTACTATCATTTTATTAAATAGTCATTATATTTAATTGCATACTTAGTCTGGTGACTTAATCACTATAATAACCATCGGCGATTTCATTAATGAGAGACTGATACACATCAATGTCCATAATACCGCCACTAAATAATCTTTTACAAATATCTGCTGCTTCATTAATAATTTCTGGAAAATTATTACCAGCTCGTTTTCCTCCAATCAGAATTTCTAGTCGTTCAACATCAGCAAGAACATTATTGGTACAAGTAATAAGACCACTACCTAGACCACTTCCAGTTGCGACGGGAGCGTCATGAAATACTTCTTCTTCAGTTGGTTTCGGTGGTGTTTTTTGTAGTAGTTTTGATGGTGTTTTTGGTGATACTGTATAATCCCGAAGTGATTGCTCAAATGATTTTGGGTTTTTTTTAGGTTTTTTACTTTGTTTTTTTTTCTCTTTTCTTGATTCTTTTAATTCATCAATTGCACTAACATATTTTTGATATAATGGATCATCAGCTCTAGCTTGTTTAACATTCATGCGTATGAGATATAATACTTTCTGCCATTGTTCACTGTTTTTAATATCTTTAGCGTGTTCAGGTTTCATTAATTTACCTCTTTGATTAAAACTATCCAGACCAAATTCAGCTAATTGTTGTGTGTTTAGGTTATTAATTACCTTAACAGTTTCTTCATTAAATTTATCTATTAATTCAAGTTCTGGTTCAGTGGCTAGAACTTCAGCACCTTCTTCTAATTGGTCCATATCCACGGGTGTTTCCGGGATTGGCATCGTAGCAGCTATTTCGGCTGAAAGATTTTTAAGAATTTTTTTTGTTTTCTTAGTTCGTTTTGCTATTTTTTCAGTTACTTCAGCTGTATTTTCTAATACAGGTTGAATACCTTTAGTGGTCTCAGTGATAGGTTTAAATAACTGTTTTGTATCCTCCTCAAATTCAACTTGAGAATGCTGTCGCAATTGTAATTGATTCTTATCAGAATCACGAAAAGGTAGATTTTTTTTAATTGCCTCTAGTCGTTCTCGAGTTATTTTGGCTGAGAAAAGCTCTTCAATACTCATCATTAATAATATTAATAATAGATATTTAATTGAATTCATAAGGGAACAAAGCGCGATAACTATGTTCTGAATCTATGTTGAACAATAGATAAGTTATTTCCCTTTGTTCATAAATGTAACATATTTACAGAACACACCGTTTTCCAGACAATTATTACCTAATTATTTGTCATTCACAAACAATTAAGTGTAAGCGAAAAACGAAAATGTAACAAAAAAAGATAATGGTACATATCTGTCTCTATAACCTAAAATTTCAGCCGATTTACGTAAAACTTACCGCTGGTATTTAGGTCAAAAGTTATTTATATTTTTGTAAATAATCCTAACGGACGACAACTCTTAATGCAGCAAAATACAACGTGATTATATTTTATAGTATTATGTTCGAGAATTAAATCATTTTTCTGTGCATTTTTGTACATAAGTTACATATATATATTACCTATTTGAACAGAAGTATGTAAGACAAGACCATAGTCTAGTGGTTAAATCGTGTGGCTGTAGTACAAGCGGCTGCGGGTTCTAATCTCTGTGACAGCCAGGATGGCGACGATTGGCGATTTGATGCCAATTTGTATTTTTAAGAGGGGTCTAAGTCCAGAACGATCAAATACACTCACCCGCCATTACACCAAGTGGCGTGGTGCATTTTTGTATCACTCACAGGGTTTATTTTAGGGTGGGTGTATTTAATCGGCTGGATGTAGGTATTCCCCAAAGTTTATGTTTGTGTTGTCCACAAAAATCAAAAATCATATTCATCTATAAATATTCATGTTCATATAATCGTTATGTGTGACCTCTTGAACCTGCTCTGATGTCATAGAGCAACAGAGGGGTTCAAAATGGGGTCTATGTGCCGTCCTTAGAATTAAGTTCTTAGAGATAAGTATATCAACACCACAGGTTCATTTGTGTATATATATATATATATATATATATATATATATATATATATATATATATATATATATATATATATATATATATATATATATATATATATATATATATATTCGTGTTCATATAATCGTTACATGTGACCTCTGGACTTACCAGGGTGTCATTGAGCAACCGAGGAGTTCAAGTGAGGTCAGTGTGTCGTCTTTATGTGACCTCTGAACCTGCTCTGATGTGATAGGGCAACAGAGGAGTTCAAAATGGGGTTTGTCTTTCGAATTTCCTCCTGGTCTCACTAAGATGTTGTTTGGCACCTTAGGAGATCACATGGGGATTAATTCAAATGCCCTTGAGCTTATCAGCATGTTATATGACAAGCTGAGAGTTCATATGGGGTTGTGTTGTTATTATATGTTTTGTTGTATATATATATATATATATATATATATATATATATATATATATATATATATATATATATATATATATATATATATATATATATATATATATATATATATATATATATATATATATAATGAACAGTGAGAATATTGCTGATATTGTTTCTGCTATTAAAAAATTAAAGCATGAAGGAATTCAAATATCCGATTGCCTTAGTCCTGAAAAAAACCATGTATAACTTAGAATTATTACAAGGAAAATTGAAAATAAATCAACGTTAAATTCCAACTACATATTTATTAAGTCAATTTTAATTCTATGTTAGAATCTTTAGCTGTTGTAGATGAAAAACAAGTAGGACTATTCACGCCTCTTATGCGTTCAATCGAAAAGATAAAATGTGCACTGTCTCAAGAGTACGAAAGGAAAAATAATAGACAGTCGAGTAATGCGACTGAAAAAGATTATGTTATTTGATTCTGTGAGAAATGACAGCGAAACTGAGATAAGCGACAGTGATGGTGGACCTATAAATGTGATTATAACTAAACAGAATCCTTGGCAAGATTGATAGAATCGAACTTTATATAAAGTAAAATAATATCTGAAGGGCACGCAGTTATTGTACGTACTCAAATATAATCTTTTGGTCATACTTTATTCAATATGCAGATTTTCATTTATGATCAGCTACAAGTTTTACTGAAGGTATGCAAATACCAAAATATTTGGCGGCTGCATACATAGAATTAAAAACTATTTTTTCATCAGTAACTATGTTAGTAGATATGACCGACTTAGAAGTCTTAGGAGAAATACCAGTATTTCCACGTCTACAATTCTGACTCTGCGTAATAGCGTGTAGGTTCGATAACTCGTTATGCTGCGGACGTCCATCAATATGGTCAATAACAATTCCATCTTTAACGACCCCAAAATAACATTCGTAAATGAATTTATGTGATAAATATCTTTTATTTTCACTTATATTAAATATAAGATAACCAGCATTATCAATACTACCAACTGGTTTCTTTAGTCTACAGTTTCTAATAACGCCATCTTTGGACGCCTCGTAATTCGTATATATTGGATGTCTAACAAATTCTTTTTGCTCCATTTATATACATATTATTTATTTGTCTAAATCATTATTTTTGAAATCTGGTTAGATAATCCTTTTCTGTTTTTATAAGGAATTTACCTGTCGATGTATCTTTTTTGTCATAATAGCGTTTAAGTTCCCTATATTTTTTACTTCCACAATTTGCACAAAGCTGAGTTTTTCCCCTAACTCCAATATAACATAGAATGCAGGGTTTTGGTCCAGTACTTCTATGTATGATACTTTGCAAATGGTAACTACATTATTTGTTTTTGTTTACGCATGGTTTATCACAATACGAAATATGTCCAATTTTCAACCAAATACACTTATTTTCTGTTTGAATCATTATATCTATCTATCTATCTATCTATCTATCTATCTATCTATCTATCTATCTATCTATCTATCTATCTATCTATCTATATATATATATATATATATATATATATATATATATATATATATATATATATATATATATATATATATATATATATATATATATACTAAATTTCAATTTGAATATTTGTCTTAATTATAATGATGGAGGAATTATCAGCAATTGAACCATCTGCTACTAGATTTGACCTTGACAGACTACTAGGATATAAATTTAGTGTTTCGATGAAAGATCTAGCTTTAACGAATGCAGATATAACCAAACGTATCCGTGAGGCCAAAAAGAAATTTCGTGAGGACGGTGCTATTTATGTATGGTCAACTTTTAGAGTTGAAAATAACATTAATATGATGAACGATAGACGGAGGAAAGTAATTATTAACCACCTTGATAATCAAAAATATCTTATTTTAATAAAATTTATTGTGGAGACAGACGATAATATTTGGATTCGTGATAAAAGGGACCTCGTTCATATATAGTCTGAAATAATAAACGATATTATTAAGTAACAAATCCAAACCTGGAATACTGACTGGTATTGATAAACCGTATTTTGAGCGAGGGTATCCAGTTACTGCTGTGGTATATGGATTGTTTTTAATAAATGATAAACCTAATAGTGCGGATCTCAAACCGATGATATTATCAGAGTCAAGAATAAACTGTGTTGCGGAGCGCATTACTGAACATTTTACAAATGCGATGCGTGGTAATGGCTTAACAGATTTAAGACGTAAAAAATATGTGAATGGGCAAAGACCGTTAAAGATACTGGTGCATCTATTAAGGATGTTGCTAAACTAGAAATGTCATTAAGATTTCCAATAACAGTAAAAACACTAACAGGACAGATATTGTACAAACCAAAATATACCAAAAAATGGAAACCCTATAACAATCATTGATCATAATGCACATGCATGGACTGATGCTGTGACTGTATTTCCACGAGATAGATTTATAACGGTCATGTATTTGATTTTATTAAAAAATATTAGTGAAAGTGACCCTGTATCTGTTTGGTTATTTAAAAGTTCACAACACGATTATCATCATCAATTTGTACGACCCAATGGTGATATTAATCGTACAGAATCTCTTTGTGAAGAAATGAGATATCTCGCACTAAAATATACTTCTGACGATGACAAAATCAGACAACTACTGAATAACTGTTTTACCGTACCATCTTTTGCGGCCCATTTTGCTCAGGAAAAAAATTCATGGAAACATATAAGATCAGAATTTATTGAGGATATACAAAAAAGTTGCATAGAATATGGACACGGTGGATTATGGAATACTAAATACGATTATAATGATGTTATATCAATCGATATGGCTGCATGCTATCCTCAAAGTTTTCTTGGATATGGTGAGTGTTCTAAATACTTTAACAGATTTGGACATCCCACACATGACATGACCAGAGTTGCGATAAATGGACCCTTGCCAGATTTTGACTTAACCGGATTTGCATATATAGAATCGTTTGAGTTCGCAAAAGATCTCCATCCAATTACTTATGTTTGGTAAACACTTTTCTGAAAAATGTTGGACTCCAATAGTGTTATTAAGATATATGCTTGATATTGGAATATTAGTATCGTTAAAGGTAAATGAAGCAATTATATCATATAGTCCACAAAAGTAAGTTTGGTTACCAGAACCGGACAGATTTAATATAGAAGATATCAGGAAAAAATATCCTGATCTTGCTGAAGCTGACATTATCAAAATATGTAAATGTAGAGACGAGTACGATGATGAGCGTGAAAAAGATCTCCGTAGAAAAATAATCGGTAAGTTTACTCAGGGTAGTTCATACGGTTATAAACGACACTGTACAAGATTGATTATGGACGATGCTGAGTTAGATTTTATAATCGCTGATACAACAGAGAGAAACATATTTATAAGCCGAAATAATGCTTATTTATTGTATGGGACCAAACTAGTTACTATTGTGAGCTATCTTGATGGCGACTCACCGCAGTTTACTCATTTCAGATCTTCAATGCTAGCCTATATTTCTATAAATCTATTGTCGATGATGAATAGATTTCCTCGTTACGCTGTTAGAGTCGCTACGGATTCATTTTATATAAACAAAAAAATATAAGGATTTATTAAATCCGCTACTCAGTAATGGAGAGTGGGGAACATGGAGGATAAAGCAAGAAAATATACTCAGTTATTCTGAATTTGCTGAAGTTGAAATTAAGGAAATATATTACAGAAATAATAATCAAATATCAGAATCATCTGCACCGTCTGTGTACGATCCTGTAGCTAGACATAAGACTGTTTATCTTAATGGGTGTGGAGGGTCAGGTAAAACAACTCGTGATGTTAAATTATTTATGAACAACAATTCAGATATGATCGTTTTGACACCTACACATAAACTTGCCAGAGAAATAAAAGAACGAGGTTTAAAAAATGTACATATCATAGTTTCTTTAGCTGGTGTGGAGATACATGGACTCCTGAGCGAATGGGTGAGAAATATATACCTAAATATATTATATGGGACGAGATAGACACGGTGTCGTTAGAAACACTGAAAACATTTCTTGAGTAGTTATTATAAATAAACCACTGTTGTGATTATGTGTGGTGACCATGGTCAACCACCGCCTTTTGTTGGACAGTCTCCACATGAATGGCTAAAGAATAATGTGAATTATTATGAAGAAATACATGATGACCATAGAGCTATTGATGAACCGCTGAAAAAACTTAAAATATTAATCAGACTACAACCAGATAAAATACAATGTGAGATAAAGCGTGAGATAATTCCAGAAACTATCATGAATGATTTTTTAACTTTATGGAGACCTACTGATTTGATAGTCGCAAGTAGAAAGATAGTTCGTGATGAATTGCAGAAAAAATTATTTACGTTGCATAAAGAAAGGTTTTCACATTTACCTGTAACATTATGTTATCGCCCAGCAGATACACGACGACAGAATATTGAAGTTGAAATTCCTGGTGGCGGATTACAAAATCTGGTATTGAAAGACATTATTTTGGTCAATATTAATACAGTTGAAGGGGCATTGAATATGGATAAATCACAGTGGACGTTAGGATACGCTATAACGATTCATTCGTCGCAGGGATTAACTATCTCTGATACAACTATCTGGATTGTAGATGACCGGATCGAGTGGTCAAACTTAGTCTATCTTACAGTATCTCGCGTCAGACGAATAACTCAACTACATAGGGTTATTATAGATTACGTAATAACTGAAGAAATTACTAATGACGATGCTGTAATAAAGAAAAAATAGCGTCTTATAAACAATGTGACAAAAAAAACAATAAACGTGACTTTGATATTGATACTGAATTTATTATAAAACTAAAACAACTACAGTATAATCACTGTGGAAGTTGTAATACAATAATGTTATGGCAATATTCGGATAATAATCCAAGACAATTTACCGTAGACAGAATAAATAGTGATCTTGGTCACACACGTGTAAATGTGATGTTGACCCGTCTTGAATGCAATCGACGAAGAGGTGCTAATTTACATAAGTGAAGGTGGTGGTAATTGTGTATCTGTAGGAATTACTTGCAATTGTTCTCGCACAAAAACACGCTGAGGGGCAGTAGAATCTAGTCTGTATATAGCAGGTCTTCCAGTAGATCTAACCACGCTAGAAATTGTATGTGTGGTCACACTCCAAATAGTGTCAGTAGCTGGTCTTTTGCCACCCTCCAACTCCCCTGGTTCGTATAAATATCTCACAATCACATTACCTAATACTGGTTGTTGACCTCGTTGTCCGTATTCATCACTACGTAGTATATATTTTTTTTTGTTATTGCATTAGAAGGTTTCATGGAAGTTGCACGAGTAATTCATAATTTAATGCAGATATCACACTTGGTAACCTTGCAACCCATTCACGAGATCGCTTACCGGACTTAAAGTCAGCAGATATTTCCTTCGCATATTGATATCCAAATAACCGCTCAGCAAGTGTTCGATTAAATCGTTCAACGATTAGTAGATCACGATGAATTAGTAGATCAGTAGATCACGATGAATTTCAGTATGCCCTAGTCTGATTGTAACGTTGTTTTTTCGTCAAAAATGATACTGCACCAATAAATTCTTTGCCAGGATCTACTTGTAATAGATGTGGCCATCGTAGACCACCACATTGATAAATTCGCTCAAACGCAGATACAACTTCAGATGCTGTCTTTGTTGATAATGGTTCAGCTTCTTTATATCTACTTGCAATATCAACAACAGTCAATGCTTATTTGTACGTGCGTGACTGTCGTCCACGTGTTTTAATAGTAAACGTGTGGTAAAAACAAAATATCTGCTTGGTGAACTTCGTTAGGAACACTGACATAAAAATGTGCACATTGATTTTTGTTGGTGGTGGTAGATAAATTTGCCATATTGCCTGTCGTGCTAACCAATTTGCAGCAACATAACGTGAAACTTTTGCTGCTTTAGCAAGTTTTGTGATCGCTGCTTTACCTTTCCAATACCCTCTTGGGCTATAATAAATGGATTCCATTATAATAATTATACAATTAATTACCAGCCCCCAACATTATTTTACTTTTCATAGCGGATTTTATTAGAAAACTGGCGAGTTTCTCTCTAACAGATTTATTAGGTATAGAATTTAATGCATGAATCAATTTCACATCTGCGAGATGCCGTGGTTGCAAATCTGGATTTTTATAAGCAACGTCGTGAATGTGACATGCCTGATCGATCTTATTTACTGGATACTCTCCTGGTCTTGGTCGATCTTGATCATCAAGTCGGATATCAAGTCTAATTCCAGGACCACAGTAATTATATCCTGCAATGTGTTTCTCGCCAACATACCTAGCCCATGGTAATCCAGGTAATTTTCCTAAAGAAGCAGCAATATCCCCACCTATCTTTGTTGTCCCTGAGATAAATTTATATTTTTGTGTACCACATTTTACGCATTTACCTGTTAATGCACGTCATTTATTTTTTGTTATTGTTGTTAATCGAGTGGTGGGTGTAGATGATCTACATCGAACACAATATAGACTCATGTTATTAATAATATGGATACAATAATTGACTTTTCGGCTACACGAAAACAGGAACCAGTGAAGCACCATCCAGCATTACCAAATTCGATAAAAATGATTATAATAGGTACATTAAATTATTAAATTTAATAATGAGTTGAAATGGAACAAACTATATTTAATAGCACCATCTGTAGATGATCAGCATTGTTACGAAGTACTTAAGGATTTTAACGAGAAAGCAAAATCAGTTAATAAAGACGGTGATGATATTATTGACTTTATCATAGATATAGATGAAGCCCCGTCCGTACACGAATTAGATGGATTTATTAATAATCTCTAAGTATGTGATGATGTGATGTTGGACAAACAATCTAATCCAGCTATAATATTTTCTCGAGGTAGACACAAAAACACTGACGTGATTTATGTTACTTAGAGATATACACAAATACCTAAGGTGATCAGAGATAACTAATATTTTGGTTGTGTTTAATGGAGTAGATAATTATACCCTGCAGAATATTTATTATACCTGGTGTTCAGGGGACATGGATATGAATAAATTTAAAAATTTCTTTTCTAAAGTACAATCTGTTCTGTTTGGATTTGTAACGATAAATCTACATGATCCAAGATCAAGATATCGTGTAGGTCTAGATAAAATCTTTGGTTAAACTCCCCTTGACTATCAATAACAGCAGGCAGGGTGAAGGACAAAAATTGGGTCGCTTTACGAGTAAACAAAATCACCTGACAAAATAAAAAAAAATACGTCAACAATAATAGAACAAAATAAGCTAACCTCATGAATTTGTCAGGCGTATGGAAATAGAAAAGTTAGAGACTTTAGTTTAGCGTTGTTGACGTATTTTTCTTCAGCCTCTGCAGGAACCTTTATTTTTTGTTATGACTCGAACAAACTTTTGTAGGGTTCACCCTGCCTGCTGCTCTCTTCTCCTAACACACACTAAATACAAAGAGGTTCCAAGGATCGGGAAACCGGTATCGATTTTATATCACAACCAGTTTCCAGAATCAAAAAACCCTAATAAAATTAAGGAACAACTTTTAAAAATTTGATCCATGCGGCCAGCCGTACAAAAACACAAAACAGCACACATAACAATTAGCAGAAGCATATAGCAAACACAGGGCAACATAGATCCATGACAAGGATCACAGAATTTAAATAAACTCAGTATCCAGCTTGGGATAAGGAGTCTTTTTCAAACTAGAATAGGAATGGTGTAGAAACCCTAATTCAAAATAAAAAAATAAAAAATGAAATTTCTTACAAATATACAAATAGCACACACGCCTAAAAAAAACAACAAAAAAAAAAAAACAAACAAAAAAAAAACCCCAACAAAAAAAAAACAATGACATAAAAACCTTTACACTTTCGGAACTAAGGGGGTCCCTCAAATGATGAAAATTCTGAGAGGGACCACACCAATAAACTTTTCTTTTTTCTGTAGCTCTTGAACGCTTATGTTAATTATATTTATTTTTTAATCGCCCTTACAATTCAAATCTACAGCCTGTTCTGTATAGGTGGCGCTCAACAGTTATTATGTACTTTTGAGACAGTGATGCATATAAGGTGAAGTTGTTTGCATTTTAAACATGCATAGTGGAGAGAATGTTGGCATACCTATATGCTACTTTCATGTAATGTGGCTGAAATTTCTTTGGATATTGTACTTTTGGAAATTTTAAATGATCTTAGGACACTGCTAACTAAAATGACTGTTCCCTTGTGCTCCAAAAATCAACCTGAATTTGTCTAAAAGTACACTATTCTTGGCAGCTATTAAAATGTTGAAAATGAATTTTGCCAAACTAGATAATACCAGCTTTTAAAAGTGCAATGAGTGAATTACCACATACATATTTTTTTAAAAAAAGTTATCGGTTCTTTTTTTACAATTTACCTCTGAAGTTCGAGAAGTGAAAATGAGCAAGTAGAGCTAGCACATTTTTAAAAGATGCACATCTGGAGTAAGGCCAAGCTGTATATTCTCTAACACATATTACACCCATCAATCATACATCAAAAAAAGGGAATTAAAGGTTCTTTGAGCAATATTTAAGATCTACAAAGTCTTTTTTAAATAGCTAATATAACTAGTGAGGAAATCCGTGGAAATTTATTTTCTTTAAAATTCTAAACTAGATGCTAACTACGAAACTATAGAGCGCCACCATATCTCTGCATTCTTCCTTGAAACAAGATTGTTCTGGAACTGTGCTGAAGGTGCTCGGCAAATTTACCCGAATCAAGAAAGCAACTAAATGATAGGCATAAAGCCGGAAAGATGTTTGGCGTGATAGTTTCAGGAAAACTTGTAAGAAATATCTCTTCTTGTACATTGGTTACTAAGATATAGGATACGTTTTCTCTCTTGGTAGCAAGTTTCGATATGTAACCCATTTTTCGATTTAAAAACATACACAAATTTTCACGTTATCAACATCCGTTTTTTCGTCTTCTGTACGTCAGGTTTTTAGTTGGGTAGAAGACAAAGGATATTAATAGACAAATGAATATCATACTGGCATTATGTCACTAGTGACGTATACTAGTGATCCTGTTCTTGTGGGTTTTTTTTTTTTTGTAAATAACGTCCCTACATGATTGTGATAAGCACATAAATATTAGTTGCAGTAAACTTTATGGTCAGATTTCATGCCATGGAACTCTTTGCTTGGTCTCAGAATTCGCTCTTCAAAATTTAATGTAAGAAAATTTATAATGCTTCAAATAATAAACTCTCTAACTGTTTTATACCTCAGAAGGATTTGTGCTAGAAAGTGTAAAGTCAAAATTTTAGGAGCGACTGTTCATACCTTATTAAAGCCAGGCACTCGTATTGGCAAGTAGTCGTAAAGCATACCAGAAAATTTAGTTATTCATCAATATTTGACAAATTTTCACACTAAAAAGGACACTTGTTCTTTATGTTGTTGTTGGGCTTAACGCCATTTTTCAGCACACGATAGGCTATTCATGGCGGCCAGTATTAATGGTGGAGGAAGAAACCAGGAAATCACCGGAAAGAACCACTGACCCACGAGAAGCTACTGGCAAGCTTTCTCACATATCCACATTCGATGAATGCTAGACTCGAACCCATGCAGACAGAGGTGAGATGGCAGTGATCCGTAACGGACAGCGCTTTAGACCACTTGGCCCCTCGGGGCTCCTATGTTCTTTATGAGAATCACCATAATATATATGGAATACACTTTGGCCACTTGGAGCCTATGGCCAAAAGAAGATATTCAGAAACTTGAACAGTTTCAAGAAAAACACTTGTACCAGAGCAAGCAAGAGAATTTAGTACTAGTGCTTCCATCGTTAGAGTCCAATCAAACTCGGATTTAATAGGGTGGGTTACGAATTAAGCAGATGTAACACCACTTGTAAGAATCAGATGCCTAAAAATAGCTCTATGTGGGCAGTGTTTTAAGCCCTGCAGACAAAATTTTGTAACATGGCTGCCGAATTTCAGTATTTAGAGTTAACTAAAGATAATGTTCCAGATGCGAAATTACCTTAATAGAAAGACACTGGTATATAGCTGAAAGGTGGGTTACTAATAGAATCTACGTTGGGGTTTGGACAGAGACATGGATATCCTAGTCAATGGGTTATATTATTTGTCACAGAACTGAACAGTCTAATAGTATCTTTGTTATATAGAACTGAAAGGGTGGATACAATGTCATCTTTATACAAGTGGAAATTTCATTGTATTCTTTATTTTAATAATTCATGCTACTGTTCTATAATGCATGCAATAAAGGTCACTATACTTGTGTGCAAATTATTTTCAGATGTTAAGTATAGTTTTTTTTTTTCTACCTAATAAATGGTAAATCAACTGTGGTCTTGAGACAAAATAAAGGAAAGAATGTTATTAAGATTGGATGGCACACTAATGTTTTTATTTAACATTGTCTTTCTCAATATCTTGGTAATTAAAAAAATACATATTGTTCATTTTGTACTAGTGGATTATTTCTGGAGCAGAAGATAAAAAATGGAGAAAAAACCCCACTCAGAAGCAATGTTGCCTTTCATATCTACCTATAGCAATAATAAGTTTTTAGCTAGGAACATCTGAATATAAAAAAGTCCAGAGGAATGTAAATAGATAATTCTCAGATATTACTCAACATTCTGTAATGATTTGTAATTTCTATAATAAATATGTTTTGTTGACTGATTTGTCTTTTTTCCAAATTGGACATGTACAGTCATTTATGTCTGAAAAAGTTATTGCATACAAGTTTTTAATTGGACATATTTTTCGCTATATAAGAATTCAAATAATATTATGGAATTCCTTCATCATGGTTGTATCAATTTAATCATGAATACATGAGATTAAGATTTTTCTGACAATTTATTTCTTTTAAATATTGATTATTGAAATTACCATTATTAATCTGATTTATTGAATTGTTTCAATTTCAACAGTCAGTTTTATAATTAAAATGATTGCACAGTTAAATAGATAAATAAACAAATTTGAAAATGGTGACAATGAGCAGTGGCCAAATCTGGTTAATATTTTTTCTTTGAGTGTTAATTTGTAGGCATTGATATTAGGAGAGCAACATTGTTCAGGGTGTAAGGAATAGTTCAGTCACATTTACAAATATTGTAAACAAAGATTCATTTACAAACCACAAGGTGTGTAAAATTGCCTGTTTGTTTGATGTTAAAATAAATCTAAACTAGTAAATCATACAAAAGTTGACCAAAAATGCCACTTTTTCATAAATTCATCACTTTGGCAGCATATTTTCCATCCTTTTGTATGATAAAACAATTTTTGTAATGGGTAAGATTTGGCATTTTGGAAGCACAGAATGATCTGCATATAGCATATTGTTTTAAGCAAAAATAGGAAGTTGATCAATTAATCTGTTGTTTCCTATAAAGACATATTTTGTTTTTGTTTAATTTAAAAATTTGCATCTTAAGATTGGATCCATTCCACAAATAATTTCCAAAAATGTTCAGTATTTGAACAGACATAGAATAAGTGCTTAAATCTTTTTAGTCATTTCTTAAAAAGGCGCATTTATCATTATCATTTAATCTTTTTTTAAAAAAAACTGGTATTGTGGCAATATTTTTATGCAGAAATTTAAAATAAAAGCTAGTCAGTTTTGTGTCTTTGGTACAAGAAGTAGCTTAAACAAAAGAGTTGGTACATTATTGCACCAGTTGCAAACTCTAGCAGCTTGGACCAGGTTTCTTAGCTTTTGTGTCTTGATTCTTATCATAACTTTGTAAATAAATTTTTACCTTGCTGTTACCCAAAAGAGTGAAGTTTTGTTAAGTATTACATGGAAACTGTTCATCTTTCAAAAACACTTTTAATTTTCTTTTTCCATTTTACAGATAGATTTGAAATAGGAGCAAAAAAAAACTTAGTGTTGTTTCATTTCATCAAAAGTTAATAGAGATCTTTTTTCATCATAAAGGTGTTGAATAAGTACAAATGTTTTCTATCCTGTGTATGATTTAAACAGTTATTAATTATGAGATGAGTAGTTTATTTATCCATTGTGATAAAGCATAAATAACATCAGGCCAAAATATATTTTTAATTGTTGTAGAGATTTCTTTCAATTTCTTTCTCATAATATTAGCAATAGTATACCAGACCTTAAAATTTTCCAAATATTTATCCAGAGACCATTTTTTCCCCATAAACCAGTAAAAGGCCAGAAGGTTGTATATAACACACAAATGAGTGCATGTGAATCATATTCAATCACTTTTCCTTGAAGGAAGCTATAAAAGTACCTATTTTTACCCTCTTGGTTTTGCCACTATATACATGTAGGAATTCTTGTCTCCATCCTTTTATCTGGTACACAATCTTAATTATGCAGTTTTTATTACTGTCATCGCCCAAAGATCCATATGTGGATAATATTACCTTGCTCTGGTAATCTTTTTTTTTTTTTTTTTTTTTAAGAAGCAGCAGTTTTCTATGAATTACAATGAAACTTGATCAATGTTGCTGACATAGCCAGTTGTTTTAGAGCTTTTACTTTTTTAAAATTTGGTTTGGATGTAGTATTTGACAGATTATTGTTAACACAATTGATCTCAGGTTTTAGTAGATCACCATGATGATGTTTGATGCTATGGTCTTTATATGAAGAGGTGCTTGTACACAAATCACTGTTCTCACAATTTTTGTTAGAGTTACATGTATTACCATATTTATTTATATTTATTATCCAGTATAACAGTGTAAATGCAACTGGTCTTGTCATTGTTAAAAATGGTATATGCTAGAATGGACTCTTCCTACTTAGGAAATGTGCTGAACACAACCTCCTAATCAGCAACAACCATGCTCCAAGCATGGGCATGTTATTGACTACATCATTGTCAAGATGTCTTAGTGACAAAGACCATTAGATGTGCAGACTGACTTAAGACTCATGGTCTCCAGCTAGATACAGTCAACTTAAACTCTGAGAACTGGGCAGATGCTCTGAATACTCAACAACAGCCAAAATGTTAATTCCCACCATATGTAAACATCAAAATTGGTTTCATGAGAATGATGCTGCCATTCAGTGACTCGTGAATGAGAAATATCGGCTGCAGAAGGCCTGTTTAGATGATAGCACTTAATCATCCAAAAACCAGCCTTCAGCAACATTAAGAAGACTGTCCAGTACAACTCAGAGCTGTAAGACTCGTATCTGAGCAATAAGGCAGATGAGATTCAGTTCTACACAGACAGGAATTACATAAAGAACATCAGTGATGCATTGAAGACAATCTACATCCACAGTCATCCAAAATATCTCCAATACTGAGTCAATGAACTAGACCCAAAGGAATACAAGGATACATCATTTATCCACTTGTACAAGCAGACAATCCTGCGACAACCATCAGGGCATTACCTTGCTATCAATAGCCTGCAATACCCCTCGCCACAATTTTCCTAAATGGCCTTACACATTACATCAATCAAGGGTAGCTTCGGGAAAGGACTAGGAACCACATATATGCTGTTTATAGCTTGTCAGCTCCAAGAGAAAGCCAGGAACAGAACACCAATCAGGCTTCCTGCAGATCATGGAATCCTGGAAAAGTTTTAGAATTTAAAAAATAAATTTAAAGGGTTTTGAAAAGTTTTAGAATTTGTCAAAACCTTGCAAAGTTTTGGAAAAGTCATGGAATATGTGACAATGGAGTTGAAGAAATTTCAAATTTCATAGAGCACCAAGAACTGATTAAATAAAATGATAAAATTACAATCGATAAATGGTTTCAATTCATATAATAAGAGTAAGTTCCCCTAATGGAAGTATCACATGATTTCTGGTGTTGTTCACTAAATAAAAGAAAGCAACTGGAAAGTAATGTGTTTTGTTAATATTGTAAATAGGAACACATACAAAGACTACATATAATTATTTCCTTTTTTCTTTTGAATACAAAGTACATTTATCATTGGATTATGATATGAATTACTACATAAGTCAAAGTGTGTTAGCCCAGGTAAATTTAAAATGTACATATTAAAATATTTGTTGTTAACTTATTTCTTATTTTAGATTGAAAGATGTCATTCTTTATGTGCATTTACTTGACAATGCAAGATAATGTGGTCCTTGAGTTTTATGAAATGGCCCTGGAAAAGTTTTGGAAAAGTCATAGAATTTGTTTTTGTTAAGTCTGCAGGAACCCTGACCAATGTATACATCACATTCTTCAATCTGATTAAAGTCTTTAGCACTGTCAGCCATGGAGGCCTTTGGAAAATCACGACAAAATTTGGTTACCAAGGGGAAACTGATCATGATGGTTCAGCAATTCTATAATGGCATGCTCTCTGCTTCAGTCCATAATAGCAAAATATCTTAACCATTCCCAGTCATCATTGAAAGTCTAGCATGGCTGTGTTGGCCCCAATTGTTTTCAGTATGATGTTCTGTGCCATGCATAATGATGCCTTCTGTGACTGACACAAGAATCAAAAACAGATACCAAACTGACCAAATGATCTTGAATCAAATTAATATTGTAGGCAAAGATGAATTTGCAGGAAATGATTGTTTTTGATCTGATGACTCTACAGAGTGCCAAATCTAAGTCCGACATGCAACAGAGTATGAACCATTTATTGTCAGCTTGTGACAACTTTGATCTCACAGTCAGTATAAATAAAACAGGTGATGTGCCAAACAGCACCAGGTAAGCCCAAGGGCCAAACCCTCCTGGTATTGGACAGGTTTCTCTCAGCAGCACACTGTCATGTGTAATCCACATCAATGATACAACCACTACCAGAAAGTATAGTCTTTGGCAGATTGGATGAGGCCCTGACTGGCTTAGTGGTCTAAAGCACTCACTGTTATGGATGACTGCCATCTCACCTCTGTCTACATGGATTCGAGTCTCAAACCTCTGTCTACATGGGTTCGAGTCTCAAATTCGGCCAATATGGGTATATGAGTAAGCTTGCCTTTAGCTTCTCATGGGTCTGTGGTTCTTTCCTGGGTTTTCCCAGGTTCTTCCTCCACCATTTATACTGGCTGCCATGTATAGCCTATCTTGTGCTGAAAAATGGCTTTAAACTCTATAACAACAACAACAAGAACAGATTGTGCATAAAAGTTGTTGAGTGCAAACAGAATTGAAGGTCTTCAAAGCCATTGTTTTGTTAACTCTCACATGCATTTGAAGCCTGGTACCATGCCAAAAAGGTGAACTAATTTCACATGGGTTGCCTGAAGAAACTGATGAGGATAAGATGGCAGAACAGGGTCCCAGGTGTTGAGTTTCTCAGGCAGGCAGGCATTTCAAACATCTATACTCTGCCTATGAAATCACAGATTAGATTGGCAGGCAATGTCACCAGGATATCAGAAAAGTAACTGACAAAGAACTTCTAAGTTGAACAGAAGGAGGGAAAGTGATCTCAGAAAGATCAGAAAAATTGCTTTGAATATTCCTTTAAATCATTATTGAAACTCTTCACCATTGATTTTGAGTCTTTGAATATCTTGTACGGTATAGCTCAACATGGCAGTCTCATCCCTGCTGGAGCTACATGTTTTGAATGGAGAATTGCATAGTCAGTACAAACCTAAGTGAAATCCCTTGTCAAGTGTACCACAGACAGTTTAAATCACAAATTGTCCTGATCAGCCATTCACATACTTGCAGAAACCAAATAGTTAGTGATGTAATGGTCATCTTTGAACTCAAAGGACAACTAACAGAACATTAATGTTGTTAAAGCTACTCATTTTGAATGGATGTGCAAAAGATTTCAATTTATGTCTTTAGCTTGCCCTAAAAGAAATGGTGCAAATCAAACCTCCTATTTTGTGGCCACTTTTGAAATCTTGTTATTGCAGCTTTTCCATATTTTATAATTTTATAATTTTAGCGACATGGGTTAATCACAGGTAGATGGTTTGAAATTTAAAATGGTACCAATCAGACCTACAGTATTATATGGTCTCTGTTATATGTAAAAAAAATTTCATAGCTACTTTTTTCGAACAGATGGCATATAGACATGGTGTTTTCACTTAGAAGTTTTCATTGTTATTTAATTGGACCTAAACAAGAAAGATACTTGTCAATGGTGCACATCTTAAAATCTTGTTCTTATTCACTTTGAAGGAATGCAGGATCAAGGCTAGGGGAGTGATTCAGGCAGTCAACTGATACCTCAAAAGGTGAAATTTGATTTTGGCTCATTCACTATACACCCATTTCCTCATTACAATAATCAAAATAACATTTTTGGATCAATTTACCCATCAAAGATGAACTGGAAAATTAAAAATGCAGGATATTTTGCTCGATAAAGTCACATTTTATGATAGCTTGATAATCATACATGCCATAAATTATATTGCTATCAGCAGAATTCCCAGTGAAAATGTACACATGCTTCTTAAATATTTAATTTCTGTAGCCTAGTCAGAAGTGAGTTGTGCCTCAATGGGTGCATCCACTATCATTGCTTATAAAATTAATTATTTTATCTAATATGTTGTCCAGTAAACACATGAAAAGATGACTTCTTTTATGGAAGTAGTTTGACTATCCTATTTTTGAGATTGTCATGACTGTTATACAGCAAGTGTAGTGATGTCAAGAAAGAAAATTTTGTATCAAGAATGAGAGGGCTTTCATGTGTCTGGAATGCAGTTACAGGGCCAGTCTTCTGTTGGCTATTTGGCTTGTCAAAAGAAGACTGATAATTCTCAGTTCAGACAACATGTCACCCTTTTATGTCAGTCCTTGTAGGCTAGTAACAATATCAGCAAAGCCCTTTATAATTCAGCAGTAGTATCAGCATAGTCCAAAGAAGTTGTGATGTTGTATCTGCAATGTGTGATTTGTACAGTCAATGATGAAGGATACTTTCTCTGGATCTGCACATATTCTCTCCTTTGACACAGTGTGTCCCAAGTAATTGACATCTTGTAAGAACAAGCAACATTTCTTGTACTTGAGTTGCAGACCAGCTTCCATCAACCTGCCAACGACTTGTTGAAGATGATCCATTTCCTCTTCAAAAGGACATCCAAAGATTATTGTTGAGGTACAGCAAACCTATCTGTCACAGGAGCACAACCAGAACTTTTCATTAGTTTTTCAAAGTAACATTGAAACTTAAAGTTTTAGTTAACTAAATCACTAAGATTGAAAGAGGAACCACAAGTACAAGGCATGATCACATGATTTGAAAATTTAAAATATTTTGGTTAATAAAATATTTTTAAATGATTTAATAACCAGTAAAGTAGTTATCTAAATTTGAATTATAATGAACAAAACTGTGGCAAACTTGGAATGCAGCTTGCAGTCTTGTTGTTTCTTACTCCCAGGGGTTTTTCACATCACACATGCATGCAGTTTTTTGCATCCAGATTATTTTACATCCCTGAAAAAAATGTGTTCAAATGACTGCTGTACTTAAATTAGTATTGTTCATGTAGAAGTAAAATTTGGCAGTTGCATAATGAATGTCACAGGATCTTGTAAAATTAGGGTTTTTAGTCTATAATAGGTCTTGAGAATAAAAATGTACAGACATAGAATCATCACATATTAATCTTGGAAAGCAGATGAATATACAGGAGGAGTTTAAACAAAGCATAATTTATGCCATAAAACACTGCTTTCTTCTAAGTCATTCAGTTAACATTTAACAACTTCATTCCAAAAATATTGCAAGCTCTTATCTTTCACTATTATCCTTTCAGTAATAAAGCATTTGTTAGGAGTAGATAGATAAACAAGTTAGTTTATTATGACTTGATGGTCTTAAACTAAGCAAAAGATTAAAGCTGTTTCATAAAATTCAACAAACAGTTTATTTCCCTAGAAAACAAAGTGAAAATTGAAAATTAAAAAGAACTTGTACTTTTAATTAAATCCCAAAGTAGCATTTCATCTGAAAAGTCAATGAGCACTTTGTAATTTTAATGAACATTTTATATAATTCCTCTCAACTTTATCAGAAAATAACTAAATGTGATTACACTAGACTAATATTTAGCAATAAAAAATAATTGCCAACCCAGTCTCTTATGTACAAACTATCACCTGACTATGATAACAACTGCTCAGGATGTGTCATTTTCCCATCAAATTCATAAACAAGTTCACTTTCAGAGAACACCAAACTATTCAGTAAGGTCAGGGGTTGAACCTAAATTCAGGTAAACATGACAAAAACTCAGGTAGACAAAAGAATTAACAGGTAGACAAAAGAATATAGGTATATATTAGAAAGTTAATAAAAAGACTTCTTCACTTTTCAGCCAGGAAAGATGGGAAATAGCATGTAGTTTGATTACAGTGTGTTTGGGCCATTGTGGTACCATGCTAGTAATTACAGTCAGGATGAATTATCATTATTCATAGGACTTTAAAACATCAGTCATACCAATGTCATTTTATCCTAGGTTCAAACAGATGCACAGCAGGTCAGTGAGAATAAGTTCATCTTTAACATCCAAGATGCAGATAACATCAACCATATTGTTGTTTTCTTAACTGGACAAGTCCCTTTTCCTGATGGTCTTGGAGGTGCAGGTAATGGCAGCATTGTTCTAATGAGCATATTACAGTAAAATTTTTATGTTTGAATGAAATGATGTTTCTAATGCTTAATTGTTTACACATTTTTTCTGATATTTTTCAGAGCAATGGATCACGAGTTGTTTTAGCTAGATATGAGGTATAAGAAAATATTTTGCACCAGTTATCTGAATAACATTTAAAATGCTGTGTTGGTACATTACAGTACCACGCAAAACAATTATGATAATAGCATTTGTTTTGGTTCGGTGTTTTATGGCACAGCAAAACAATGTGTTGGAAAAGAGTGTCTTGCCAAATGACACACCACATTAAACATATAAACACATAATCCATCAGTCACAGAATAATATATACAAAACAGTTAAGCACAGCTACTGTTAGTAAAATGCATGCATAAAGGTCACCTTATAAATTAGGGTGTTGGGAAATGAGGATGTCAATAGATTAATGCTAAAAATTAAGAAAAGTGGTAAGTTAGCAGAATTTAAACTGTGAACAACATTAAAGCTGGATAAATGCAAAGCTGACTGACATTGAAAGACAAATCATATTTACAAGGAATCCATGACTGGGCTCAAATAAGATGGATTTTCATTGAAATCAGCAATTGTTCTTAATTATCAGACTGGTTGTTACTTTTTTTCATATCCCAATTTAAACTTTGAAATTGGAGACATTTTGGTTGACCTTCCATCTGAAAATGTTCTGAACAAACAAAAACCTTTTTAGGTAGTATTTTTGTATTTAAAGCTTTCATCCACTTAAGTTTCAAATGGCCATCTGATGGCTTAATGTGAAATTTGTAAGGAACTAAACATACACATTCACTGTGGATTTGTTTTACACAAATGGTTCTTACCATCTATGTAGTAATTTTGAGTTGTATGTACATCCACTGACAACACTTGAAGTTCCAGAGCTTTTTTTATACTTTGTTTTTATATCTGTCATAAAAGCAACAATACATACACAGTTGAGAAGCACTAAATTTAAACAAAGTAGCTTATACTGCGAAGGAGTGTAATGGCTGATTTACCACATGACAGAAAATGTTAGCATCCATGAAAATTGGCTCAGTGCCAGTAAACCTGTGTATAAAATCAAAATTTCACCTTAACTTGCTCACAGTAGCTATTGAGATGTGTTGAAGGTTGCAGTGGGTAAACCCATTGTGCTAATTTGCATAGGTAGGCTCAGGAAGTGGAACAACCCATTATAGGTAAATCAAAGAGATGATAGATGCTTTTGCAAAAACAAAAGTTATTACATATTACTGCCTTGAATGAGAATGTTTAAGCTACTATGTATTATATTTTTCACAAGTTTGTGAAGTGGCACTGTTTCTTTGAAGTCAGACTTTATTGCATATATAGAATGCATAGTATGATCAATTCAATTATGGAAATAATTGTAATTTTGTTTTCATTAAATTTGTATTTTAATTGTAGCAGCAACAGAGAGGCTGAAAAGACCACATTTTAGAGCAGTTCGTTTTTGAAAATAAAACACAATTATTAGTAATTATAAACCAAGACTTCAAACCTGGTTGCACTAAACCGAGCCCTAATTGGGTTAGCACATTTTTGTTATTTTTTTTTCTTGATGCTTGTGTCTCAGATTTTTGTGTGTCCTCATTTACTGACCTGGGACATTCACTGTTGGTCATCCCAGCCTCCCTGGCTGCTGTGTGACTTGAAACATGTGTCAAAGGGTGTAAAATAAATGTAATGGTCAGGTGACAGGTATCCGGCAAAATCGTTTTAGAAACCTAAGTGATATCGTGAACGTGAATCATGTAAATTTATCATGGTAAATCCATGCAATTTTGGGAAGAAGTTTTTTAACTTAATTATATTTGTGTTTCCTTGAATACCAAGTTTGGTGGATGTTTCTTAGTATGTGGATTACAACATCATTAAAGACAACTAGAAGATTGCAGTTATCTCTGATCACTTTAGTTAATTGTGTATATCGCTGAGGAACATATATAATATCGGTGTATTTGTATTTGCCTCAGGAAAATAACCGAGTTGGATTCGATTGTCTTGTATCACGTCATCATATACTACGAGATTGTTGATGGCAGTGATAGAATCAATAATATTGCCATCCTTATCCAGCAATTTTGCATTTTCATGAAAATCTTAAAGCACATTGTAGCATTGCTAATCTGCAGATGGAGCCACTAAATACAACTTATCTCACTTGAGCCATCATTATCAGGTAAAATACCAAATTCGTTTTACCAGACCTGGATGGACCTTTGATAATTGCTCTAATAGAATTTGGTAGCGCTGGATTATGCTTGATTGGTTCTTGCTTTCATGTCACTGAAAAATCATGTTATGGGAATATATAATAATTATATGGATTTATATTGTGTTAGATGCAGAGCACCACCCCCATCAGTGGATTAAAAACAATAACAATGAGGAATAAAAAGTGCACTTACAGGCAAGTGTGTGAAAAATGTAGTACAAAAAATACATTTATCTCATGCAACAGGCAAAAATATTGCTGCCTCATTGGGAAAATTGTCAGGGTCTCCATGGGCTAAGTATCCTGTCGAGAAGCATCTTCCTGGATATAATTATTGTAGTCCTGGAATCCAATTTGATATCCAACTTGACAAGAAAGATCAACCAAGACCTGGAGAGTATCCAAAAAATGTGATTGATCAGACATGCCACTTTCATGATGTCATGTATAAAAATCCAGATCTGTAACAATGACATATTGCAGATGTGAAGTTGATTCACACTCTAAAGTCTGTTAAAATATAAATCTTTTAGAGAATTGCTTGCTAATTTTTTGATAATCTGTGATGAAAGGTAAACTAGTTCTAGGGGTGAGTAATTAATCATAGATAAGTATTATATGGAGTCAATATATTATAGCCCAAGAGGATATTGGAGAGGTAGAGCAGCAATTAGTAAACTTGCTGATGTAGCAGGTATTGCATGTTCTGTTGCTTCAGATTAGTTAGTGTGACAGGCGATATGGCAAATTAATCTACCACCACCTAAAAAAAGATCAGTACACAGTTTTGTCAAGCAGATATTTTTTTTTTTTTTTACCATATGATACTATTAAAACTGGTAGATGTCAACCTCGGACATATAAATATGTGTTGACTATCATTAATGCTGTAAGTAGATATAAAAAAGTAGAGCCACTATCAACAAAAACAGCAACTGAAGTAAAGCTGTACCAGTGTCACTTTTTGCTGATTATTCTAATACCATGTATAGCTGATTGTTAAAATTGCTGATACCAATTATGAGACTGATTGTTTCATAATTTTTGTTCTAACGACTAGTTCAGAAACATAAACCTATTAGTGTAATGCAAGTAGGCATTTTGCCATGTGAGTTATAACAAGGTTGTTTATACAGCAAGTGAATTTGAACTTCTATACCAAAACAAACAGAAACAAGATAAGAACATGCTATTTATAGAAAGCCACAATCACACAAACATAAAACTTGAAAAACTTTAAAACTAACACTGATAAAATTGTGTTTTGCCAATTCAAGATATAAATGAATGAAAATGTATTAAGCTAGTCTTTTAACTTACATTCAGTGATGAAGGTCACCATTACTAGATTTCAATAAATGACTAACAAATGTTAATAGCAATAGACCAATAGTAATTAAAATTAATAATACACATGCTTTAAGACTAAATTTTGATGTCACTGTACGCTGGCTGCAGCTAATACTGAAAGCCTAGTTGAGGTAGGTTGTATTTAAGCAATAGAAATATTTCTCCCTTCTCACCAAATACTGATCCATGACAATCCTCCAGAAATCTGGCCTGTGGCTTTGAACAGCTGTTTGCTTAAAATGCTTGAAGCTGGTGCAGATGAATAGCATCTAGCTAATTTGGCCAAGATGGGGAACTGAAACCAGTGAGCGTTCTACCACCTGTATATGTTTTCTTCCAGTGGCAACATTGGGCTGGCTGAATACAATTCAAGCATCGCATCAACAGTGTCATCCACATGGGTGTTTCATTTATGGTACAGACAAGTTCGTTGCAGGCCACGAAACAAATCCCAGAGACAAGGCATTTGTTTCAGTTTATTTCGTGACATTGATGGTCCAGTGTCATTTGTTTCAGTTTGTTTTTCTTTTTGTTTGGGGGCGTCATCCTGCTTGTCAGCTGAAGCAACATTAATCTGGGGTCAAGCTATATTTGAATTTTAGGGAGAAATGACTTCTCCTTTTGGGCATAACAAGGAGAAGTGAGACCTCAACAGGGAGAATTGGATAGGAAGCATATAGAATTAAGATAAAAAAAAATAACACAAATGCCGTTAAATCCATGCAACTATTTTCGCATATAATACATGCTTCTTCAGGCACAAAATGTTTTGAAAGAAATGGATGATGTCTTTATATTCTAAAATAACAATTAAATCATTATGTAATGTCATAAATACTATGTAACATAACAATTATATATTACAGGATCTAAAAGATACACGAGTCTATAATGAAACCTGAATCAGTAAAAAAATATAATAAAATAGAGACAGTCATACATACAATTATATTGTTATAATGGATATTCAATTTAATAGAAAATTATAAAATTTTACATAGTGCATTGATATTTAAGGTCATTAGGATACAAAATATCTAATGTATGAATCCAATAAGTTTCTTTCATGAGTCTGTTCATGTCTCCATGCACAATATCTATTGGCATGAAAGAAAAATCAAGTAGACAGTGATTATTGGTAATAAAATGTGTAGAAATATTTAGAGGAAAACTGAGGAACTTTATAATTTTTAATATGGAAGTGATGATTATTCATTCTCTTAGGAACTTGCTGAAGTGTTTGTCCAACATATTGCATATTACATTTTTTTTACAGGTTATCAAATAAATCATGTCAGTTGATACTCAGTAAGTGTAAATTGTTGAATTGTATATCCTTTATAACAATATAATTGTATGTATGACTATATATTATTATTTTACTTATATATATATATATATATATATATATATATATATATATATATATATATATATATATATATATATATATATATATATATATATATATATATATATATAGTATTCTCTTATTTGAATTATACCCTTAATCAATTTTTAAAAAATACTTTCTAAAAGTTCACAATGATGACACTTTGAAAGATTTCTAAAAGCCTTTGAAACAAGCCCTTTACCATGTACATGAGGGCAAATGCACACATGTCTTCAGATCTTTACTGTTTGTCCTAATTTCCAACTCCTGGTTGACAAGTAAAGTCTTTCCAAAGAAAAGACCCCTAGTGCCAAGGTTCTAAACTGGAAAGTCAGCAGAGGCAAAAGGAATCACTGATGGAATCTAATATGGATTATGAGATATGACAACAGATTTTGAGTGAAATTCATATATGCTGATAATAAAATGGAATGCCCACAGACTTTGATTAGATATAACACTGTTGAAAAGTAATTAATAGGGAAATAGAAAATTGGATTCAGACACTCCCATGTGTGAAGTAGTGGCTTGTGAGTATTAACATGACTGATCCATGTCTCACATGTTTCTTGCAATAGACCCAACTAAGCCAAAGATGTAGAAAAAATGTTTTATTTAAACAAAGACAATGTGAATATGAAATGGAATGTCCAGAGTTTTTAATTACATTGAAATTCATAATTTAACAATATCGCTTGGAACTTTTTATTCAGAACTAATAACAATAGAAAAGGAACTGATAGAAATGAAAACTAGGAAAGTTCATGAACTTGCATTGAAAATCATTGAAAATCATAACTTAACAATATTGCTAGAACTTTTGATTCATACTACAATTAACAAAAGAAAAGGAACTGGAAATGTGATACAGATTTTAGAATATAATTAAATTTACAACACAGACTAACAGACAGCATCTCTACTTTTTAGACAGCTTACACTGCTTTTACCATATCCTCTACAGCTTTTACACAAATACATTAATAAATTAATTACATTGATATTTCTATTTGTAAACAACTTTAAAATCCTTATGCATTTATTAGACTATGATTTTAATTAAACAAGTTTTCTTCACATAATTAAATAATTTTATTAACTAGTTAGCTATAATTTGAATTTATGAACTAATACATGTACCTAAATAGCTATATTGTAAACCCAGAGCACATGCATAGTGCTCACTAGCTGTGTGCACCTTTTGTCCATGCTTCATTAAATGACTTGATTTGAACTGGTGTGCTAAGCAACTCAATACTACCTTCATTAAATATTAGATTTATTTTAAGCCATACTAAATGACTTCAATAGAAATAAAGATAGTGAATTGCTATTAATTTTAAACTGGAAAAATTATTAAATTTGACTAGAATATATATATATATATATATATATATATATATATATATATATATATATATATATATATATACTGAAACTAAAAAATTTTCTCTTTATTAAACACTGCATTATTAAAATTAATGTTAAAATTAAATAATAACTTGAGTTATAAATAAATTAGGATAATGTGCAAACCCTAATTTAAAATTAATGAAATCAAAATTGAGTAAACTTAACACAAAAATACATACATAATAGAAAAACAATGACACATAAAACCCATTTAACTTTTGACACTAAGGGGTCCTTTCTATGATGACAAATCTGAGAGGGACCACACCAGTAAACCTAATTTCTTTGTTAGGAATAAAACATTACTATAACTATTTATAGATAACACACTAAAATGTATGAAATCAAAGATATTGCTCTTTTATAGTTGGTATATGTACTGCGCCCTTCTTTCCTATCAAATCAACAGAGACATGTGAGTGCATCTCTTTTCAGAAAGAGGGATTTTTATAATGTTACTGTTTACTTTATATAGCTTCATTTCAACAGCCCATTGTCAACATACTTGTAGTAATTTTTGGCATAGGTTAAATAGAAAAAGATGTGCTTTTTTTCTGTATTTTCACTAATATGAGTCAAGTCCGATAACAACTCAGGCTAAAGAACAGATTAAATATAGTGAGTCATAGTTTTGTAGTAGTTGGAAATTTTGCTAGCTATCTGCTAATGTGTATGCTGGTAGTTCAATAGCCACACGAGGCCTCATTGGCTGGTTGGCTGCTGTGATTGGGATGAGTGCATGAATCATATTCAGGAGTCAGGCTAGACTTGAATTTTAGGGAGTAGTGGATGTGAAGCAAGAAATACAATATATATATATATATATATATATATATATATATATATATATATATATATATATATATATATATATATATGTATGTGTGTGTGTGTGTGTGTTCTTTGATTTATGCCTTTTATTTCCCAGTTTTCATATTTGCATTTAACATTGGATTTAAGCAATATTTTTTTTTTCTAGTAGAAATTTTCTTAGTTATTTTGGCCATATGACTCTTAAAAAAGGAATAAAATCAAATGTACTCTAACAAAATTTAACAGAGTAACTAGATTACATTATTGTAATTACAAGTTGGTCAAAATGCTTAATCATCTACCCTTAATCAGTTTTTAAATTATTTTTGTATTTATTTTTTATATACATGAGCAGCAGAGAGGGTGAACCCTACAAAATTGGTTTCTAGCAAGATTGTGTAAAAATAAAGGCTCCCATGAAAAAAAATTAAAAAAGGTCAATGACATCAAACTGAAACCTCAAACTGATTGAGCTTCTCTCCATTGTGTTTGTGCTGTTGATGCTTGTGTTTATGAAATTTTGTGAATGATCGTTTATGTGATTGTGCATGGAATTTTGTTATGTGATTGTGCATGGAATTTTGTCTGCCCATCCTCTCTGCTGCTGTAAATAACCAAAGATTTTATTCAGACCTATACTAAACCTAGATCTTGGTTCATGTAGATTTATTGTTATAAATCTGAATGGAACAGCTTGTGCTTTTGAAAAAAAGTTTCTGAACTTAATCATATCCATTTCCTCTGAACACCAAGTATAATAAATATTATGTAAGGTATAATTTTCAACTCCATTAAAAACAATTACAATATTGCAGTTATCTCTAAACTTTAGATATTTGTGTATAAGATTGTGTAATATAAATCACATCAGTATTTTTATGTCTACCTCAAGAAAATTTTATAGTAGGATTTGATTGTTTGTCCAGCATAGCACTATCATACACCACTAAATTATTAATAAATCCGTCTAGGTCATCTAAAGAAGGAGCGTCATCAATATCGGTCATCAATAATATCATTTTTGTCTTCGTCCAGTAATTTTGCCTTTTTATTAAAATCTTTAAGTACTTCTACAGATGGTGCTACTAAATATAATTCATTCCGCTTGAGCCATTGCATTATCAGATTAAGTAATAATTGTGTCATACCAGATCTAGATGAGCCTATTATTATCATTCTGATAGAATTTGGTAGTGCTGGATGGTGTCTTACTGGTTCTTGCATTCGTGGCGCTGAGAAGTAAATTATATCCATATAATAAATAATATGAGTTTATATTGTGTTAGATGCAAAGCACCAACCCATACCAGTTGATTGACAACAATTATAACAAAAAATAAAAGACATGCAATTGCAGGCAAATGAGTAAAATGTGGAACAAGAAAATATAAATTTATCTCCCACTTCAAATGTCAATGGTGGTGATATCGTTGCTTCATTAGGGAAATTACCAGGCCTAACATCTTCCTGGATATAATTATTGTGGTCATGACACTCAACTTGATATTTAACTTGATGATGAAGATCAGCCATGACCTGGAGAGCATCGAGTAAATAAAATTGATCAAGAGTGTCATGTTCATAATGATGTGTATAAAAGTAAAGATTTACAACAATGGCATCTTGCAGATGTGAAATTGATTCTTGCCTTAAATTCTATACCTAAAAATCGCTCAGAAAAACTCTAGTTTTCTAGTAAAATCTGCTATGAAAGGTAAAATAATGTTAGGGGCTGGTAATTAATTATATAACTATTATAATGGAATCTGTTTATTATAATCCAAGTAGTTGTCTCCCTTTTTGTTATTGCTTGTACAATTTAGTGATAAAAAAATCTATTTTATTACTGACAAGAGCACCATAACAGGTATGGTATTGTAGTCTAATCATAGTGTTTAAATGTCTACCCAGTCCAGACATCTCAATGCCATGGAAGTAACAATTGCAAAAAATATATCCTACAACAGAATATAAAAATCCTCAGCTGTGATATTGTACACATATAGACTACAGCAAACCTCTGTGCTATAGAATGTACCAGACAATATTTTTATTAAGAATATCTGATTCAGAATATAATTTTATTATAAAAAAATTTCATTTTGTATGAAATTTAGTTACATTTTCTAAATTTGATGTGTATGTTACCCATCAATATTGTGACTTTGGTCAGATTTCATGAATTTGATTGCCATAATACCCGTCAGTTTGTGAATTCTGTACAGATTTCATGAATGTGATGGGTATTATGCCCTTCAGTATTGTGACTGGAGACAGAGTCACTATGGACAGATTTTTGCTGGCGAGGATACATTTCTCTATGATTTGAGGATCCTTGGAAAATAATTTTCAATGATATTATTGAGTTTCTTCTTATTTCACTTACATCAAAATCTGGTATTATAAATGCTTGAAGTTTATTTGCAGCTATATTGTAATAATGAAGAAATAATTGTAAAAAGTTCCCACTGAGAAATACTTTCATAATCATAGATAAAATTTGATAAAATTTTATTGATAAAATACATATCTGATCTAATCTGATTTAATCTGTTAATGTTTTGATGATTTCTTGTTTTGTATCATCACTGTAAAATTGTTATGTTAACAAAAATAGATTTTCTAAATTAGTAATTTTAAGATTATAATTAGCATTAATAACTGTAGAAATATTTTTAATTAGTGCATTGTAAAAAAAAAACTCTTTAGGATTTTTTTTTTTCACTTGTAAAATTGTAAAGATCCTCTATCTGTTCCATGAAGAATGATATTGAATGAAGGATAATCTGTTCCATCGGTGTTTGTAATAAATAATATACTTATTTCAGCTGCTTTGGAATTGTTGCATATTTTAACACTGTTATGGGAATTTGTCTTGGAGAGGTTCGATGGGGTCCTCATAAACTGATGCTACCTTATGCCAGCACAGCACCGTTCTAATCAAAGACTGATAAATATCCACAACATAATCTGGTGATAATATTTCCACTGCCAATGACAATGTTGGCTTGTGAATGTTAATAGCTATTTTTTATTTTTTCTGGAAATGATTTGATTCTGCATTGGAATTCTTCATTGATTTATTTGATAACTTGTCAATCAGGAGTTCCATTTGGTTTGTTTTTATTTGCAAACACCAACAAATTATTTGGTTGTAATCCACAAAATGATGCTGACCTAATGTTGGGCCAACTATATTAAACCCGTATTTGTGCTAGACCTATCTCAGACACTGGTATTGCAGTTGGAAAATTGATCCTGAATTCAGGCAATATATCATTGTGGCTCTTACCAGATCAGTATTATTAATGATCGTTTGTAGTAATTCTTATGATTACTGATTGAACGATGTCACTGATGATGTCATTATTATACTATTATTGTTTTAAATCAACAATGACGAAGTTATCATCAAATACTTCATTGTGTATCTTTATTGTGATACTGAATTCTTTGTCAGATATTATTCCATCTTTTAGCGACAAAGAAATCAACAATGATAATTTAGAGCATGTGGTAGTTGCTGTATGCTTTTTCATTGTGTACTTGTTCAATTTTCATTAATGCACATATTTATCTTCATTGTGATTATGTTACATATTCCAACAATTGAAGTTGACGATGAAATAATGATTGTTACAATGATCAGCGCCATCATCATCGCTATCAATGCTAATACTACACTAGTTCCAGCAACTTGCATAGAAACTGAATAAACCATAATATCAACGATGGCTGCATGTCTACGATATTTCTTTATTTTTGCAGTATAATAATTCTGCCATGTCGTTACTTGATCGTGACTGTATCTGTTGATGTTTATCATTATACATTAATTGTTGTTTTAGACTTTTTCTACAACAGCAAAAATGGAAGTGTTTCAGCTACAAATTCTATGCACCACCAATAAGATGCTGTGGTTAATTTTTTATCGGTGGTTCCAGTATAAATTCTTCTGCGTCTGTATTTAACACTACAGATGCGGTTCTAGAAAAAGCATCAGTGAATTGATGCCATGGAAATGTAGTAAATATCTTGAATTTTGCAGAATTAAATACAGCCTATACACATCAGTGACCTCCACTGTATGTTTGATAGAGTATTTTGCAGTGTCCACGTCGATGATTCGGATGATACTGTGTGCACAATATTATTAGCTCGTTTTTTATTGATAGTAGGAATTCCACTGATAATATTGGTAATCCTCTTATTTTTATCTTTGAGATTTATGTCAACAGTTGGTAGACTTCCAAAAAATTAATTAGTGGTTCTGTTCACTTTTTTGCAAAAATTCAGAAACAGTAGTACTTGATTAGTAAAATCAGTTTTGAGTGTGGCCATTCCATCAATGATGGTAGCTAATGAAGTTGTCACTGGAATTTCCTTATAATCAACATATATGTTCATTGCAGCAATGAGAATATCTGCCAGCTCTCTTATGTTGGTAATTTTATTATTATTCATACTGAGAATGCCATGCATGGTATCACCAAATGTTAACCTATCATTGATTGACACTGCAGTAATACTACTAGGAACAAGTTAACCTTCTTTATCATACACAGCAATAAGACCTCGCTATAATCAAATACAAAAAATAATGTCGTTGATGGAAATATTACTTGTATTCAGTTTTCCTTCACGGTTTTGAAATATACCAAGTTTGTTTGGGTCAACGTTGGCAAGATTGAGCATGTCAGATAATTCATCATTGATCTGCCATGTTACTCACTTGAGTAAATCTTCTGATGGTGCTTGTTGAGGTTTGGTTTTAACTGATTGTCCATAAATATCTACCATTATATTATTAGCGATTATTTTTATGTATTCATGCACAACTTTGAGGTGGTTTAGTTGATCTTGATACAGTATCAAGTACTGCTAGTGCTTCATGGCCACATGTTGGTGGATCTGTTATTTTTTGTGTTGGTAGTGTTGAATACCAGAATGGAATATTTTTAAATCTGCTGGTATGTTTTATAAATTCTATAGGTGGCACCAACCCATACAAATCAAAATCAATAATTCCATATGGATCAGTTGCATATGCAGCCCAGTGAGAAACCAGCTTCAGAACATTTATCGAGGATAATAATACCTGTTTCTGACAAGATTTGGATATTTTGTTAATTGATCACGCATAAAAACACCTCTAAAATTCTTTTTATTGAATTGTGTAGCAGCATCTTATAAATAAAAATTGGACAGTGGAAAAATCGGCAAGTCCCTGGAGTTCTTGATCCAGATCCCATGGATCAGTCCCAAATGTTGTTTGGTCGAGACCCTAGAAGTCTTAGACTGTGATGTCATGGTCTTTTTTTTATCCTTTTCCTGTTGCTTTCATTAGAGCCATTCCAGCAGCTGTCTGAACTGCAACTAAAGCTGCAGCATAATGGCACTTTCAAATATTTCTAAACGCATTTGACACAATCCCTGTACCATGTACATGAGAGCAAATTCACAAGTGTCCTTATTTCTTTGTTGGAGATAAAACATTACTGTAACTATTTATACATAACACATTAAAATGCATAAACTTATAGACATGGCTCATTTATAGTCTGTATATGAATTAACCTTTCTTTCCAACCGAATAAATTCAGACGTGAGCACATCTATTTATAGAAGAATGGGTTTTCTAAATGTAATCATTTTATATAGCTTCATTACAATAGTCCATGATAGGATTGCAAATTTATGATTTATTCATTTGTCTACATACTTGTATAAATTTTTATGTATTTTGACAAATACGAGTCCAGTCAGAAAACTGTTTCTGAACAATATTATTGCATTTTAAAGTGTTACATACATGTGATTAAATTGCTTGTGTGTGAGGTTTAAAATTATTTTTATTTCATTTTTGTTTCATTGTATTTAATTGCAATGGATGTATTTCTTGGATTCAGGATTCTATTTTTAATAGTGAGATATATTTTTATCACGCAGTTTGTTTATTCAAGACGAAGATGTATTATGTCAGAATTATCATTGAGTCCGTCTTACCCTGGTAAAAGTGTCAACAGAACAGTCATTCAAGACTTTGGAGGTACAAGGTGTATTTTTTAATTTGTTGCCAGAATTCTTTATTCTTCATCTGATTTTTGAATTTAATAATTTATTTCCCTGGAAACTCAATAAGTTAACTTTTCTAAAAAAAAAAAAAAAATTCTGAAAGATATTCAAGGAAATTTAATCTGGAATTATTTGGGTACAAAGACTGTGAGTTGAGCGAGGAATTATTGTTATTCATACATTGGACTGCATCTGATGTCATTGCCTTCCATACTTGTACGTAGTCTGGACTCGAACCTGGATTCCTTTAGGACTATTTAGTGTTAGGACTTGTGTTTTCATTCTTAGGATCACCTTTTGGATTTTATTCACAGATTGTAAGTCCTATTTACCAATATTTACATTGTTGTCTAGGGAAATAAATTGTTTTGTTAAAATATACAAAGCTTGTTGGCACTCTTTTCTTTGTTACTGAGTATGAGCCCATGTCACGTAACAAGAGTTAAATATTTTAACATAATAACAAGGCTTTGTTTTTTATGAATTGTATATTTGTCTATATATCACAGGTGCTCGATCCAAGCTTGATGTTAAGAAAAAACAATAATCTGAAGAAAAAAATCATACAGAGTGACTAAAATACCTCAGATTACCCCCATTACCCATTCTGACACAGGATCCTCTCCATTACACTATACAAGTATGATAGAGAGGGTCCAGCATCAGAACTTATCAATGTACCTCTTAAAAATCACAGGGCAAAGTTATTTTCACATTTCTAACAGAAGAAGGAAAAGTTTACATTTTTTAGACAGCTTAATCGCCCATGTTGCCTGGTAGCTTGACCCCTGGGTATTGATAATTTGTTTTGTGCAGGAAATCAGTGGTAGTTTAAGCAAGTATGTTAAAAAGTATTTTCTTTTAGAATATATTGTTTTCCAATTAACCCCCACATCAAATGTTTATTCCACAATTTCCACTATTTCATTTTGATTTAAAATTCAAGTGATGTCATGATGAATGTTATGATTGAATTTATATTTTGGAAATTTGTTTACATCGACACTGATTATTTCTGCCGACACCGATTATACGGATTGTTCCAGTAACTGAAGTTGCATCTGTGTTTGAACACATTCATCAACATGGCAGCCTGCAATGGCCACAGCTGCTACAGCTTTATCATGGAATATACTTTCTTGGTACAGTAACATCACTGATGCAACAACATAACATCAAATTTTAGATGAGAACACATCACAATCAGGTAATCATTGAGTGATTTAATCAAACACTTGCTGAGCAATTATTTGGATATCAGTATGCACAGGAAATATCCACCAACCTTAATTCTGGGGACCAGATTTCGTGAATGGGTTGCAAAACTGCCAAGTGTGATAGCTGCTTAAATAATGAAATTACCAGGTACTCATGGAATTTCTATGAAACCCATCGGTGCAATCTT
Organism: Potamilus streckersoni; assembly: GCA_016746295.1. Lineage (NCBI taxonomy): Eukaryota > Metazoa > Mollusca > Bivalvia > Unionida > Unionidae > Potamilus > Potamilus streckersoni. The sequence continues at coordinate 418,740 of JAEAOA010000596.1, read as the reverse complement.
GATGAAACACTTACCAGTGACTGCGCATGAATGGCAGCAATGTGGCTCTTTCTCAAAACAACCAGTACTAGGTAATGTGATTGTCACATATTTATATGAACCTGGTGAACTTGAAGGGGTAAAAAAAAGAGTGGCTAACCCTGTCTGGATTGTGACAACACATAAAATTCCCAGTGTAGTAAAATTCATGGGTAGACCTACAATCTACAAACTAGATTCAGCATAGATTTGTACATGAACAATATGGGGTAATTCCTGAAGATAAACAATTACCACTGCCTTCACATTTGTTAAGGGTAATTCATTAGCAATAAGGCACCGGCTTTTTGGTGTTGATTACATTCAAGACAGGCCAGCATTTTCACACGTGTGGCCAAGACTACTATTAATTCTAACCGTGGTAAATTGTCATGGTTCATTAGGAGAAAGCTGCTACAACATTACTGTGTTACAGCAAGCACAGGGATTATTTTGTTGTTTCAGTGTCATAATAAACAGTGTCATAACATCAAGATCAAAGTCATTTTTTCTTTGTCACATTGCTGATAATTTTTTCCTTACAGTATCATTTCATAACAATGTATTGATTTCCTGACTTTGATTATTATTCACTGTCTATGATAACTGTCTGTAGCTGAGCCATTTTTCTGACTCTAGATACTGCTAGATAAACAAAATTTGACCATTCAATAAAATCATCAACAATCCAGATATTAGTATTTGAAATAGTTAATCCATGTGATGAATGAATAGTTATAGCATATCCTAGATTCCATTGAGATTTATCTGTCGTTAATGTGCTCTGAAAAATATTAATAGGAACAACAAAGGCATTATTAAGAACAAGCTTTTGTTTCTCTGATGATCCTGGAATTTCAACATCAATATTCTTTTTACATGTATCTGTTGGTACAGGTAGATCTGAAAATTTCTCTTGATGTAACAGAAATAATTGTTGCTGAAGTGAATCACAAACTATCATCTGATTTGCAACTATCAAATTAGCAGGCCTCCACAAATTAAAGAAATCATTGTTTGTTGTTTCTGGAATTATCTTCTGTGTTTTCTCACATTGAATCTTATCCAGCTGCAGTCTGATTAACTTTTGAATTCTTTCTGCGATTCATCAATAGCTCTATGATCATTATGTATTTCCTCATCATCTACAAATTCTATTAGATAGCGATGTGGAGATTAACAAAAAAAAGTTGGTGGTTGACCATGATCACCACATATGATAACAGCAATATTCTGAGTTATTAACCATTCAAGAAACATTATTAACACAACCACTGATACTGTGCATATCTCATCCCAGATAATGATCTTAGGAATACATTCTCACCCATTCGCTTAGGTGTCCATGCATCTCCCTTCCACTGAAAGAAACAGTTTAGATCAGTTCAAATCAGTATAGATTTGACACCTCTTTCTTTTGTCTCTGTCAAAGCTGTGAGTCGGAGTTAGTACTACTACTAATAAACCCCTGAACAGATTTATTATGCATGTTGTTTTACCAGAACTGCCAGGTCTGTTGAGATAACCAGGTTTTGTCTGGTCACAGGATCATATACCAATGGTGCTGATGATGGTTGTGATATTTAATTATTTTTATAATATATCTCCTCAGATCTATAATCATCAGATGCAAAATAACTAAGCATCTTTTCTTTTTTCACTCTCCACTCGTCCCAATGTGCATCAGCACTTATCTGTAATTCATTTAGTAGTCCTGCATTTTTTTATTGATAAAAAATGAATCTCTGATGACTCTAACCCCAGTATCATGAATTCTGTTTATCTTCGATAACAAGTTTATCAAAACATATGCTTAAGATCTTAAATGAGTAAAGTGTTGTGAGTCACCATCAATGTAGCTCACTGTTGTGCCTAGTTTGGTTCATCTGATAGGTTAACATTATTTCGATTCACAAATATTTTTTTCTTTGTTTTATCAGTAATAATGAAATTTAGCTCAGCATCATTGATAATTGATTTTGTACAATGTCGTTATGAAAATATGATCCTCCTTGTGTAAATTTTCTAATTATTTTTCTGCTAAGTATAATTCCATATCATAATTGACATCTTCATTGCCCTCATCACCGTTGATGTGTTTTGGTAGACAGACTTATTTTTGTAGATGATACAATATTATTGCTTCACTCAAGGTTAACAATATCAATATCTTTGCATCAAGCATATATCTTGCTGTCCAACCAAGTTTATTAAAATGATTACCAAAAAATCAACGACAACCAGATGAAAGTTTCTGATGCAAACTCGAATGACTCAATACATACAAATCCATTTAGGTCAAAATGTGGCAAGGGTTCATGTCATGTATTGCAACTCAATTCATCTTTTGTGTTGGATGTCCAAATCTTTTAAAATACTTTGCACACTCTCTCATTCCAAGAAAACTTATAGGATACCATGCAACCATATAAACCAAAGTAACATCCTTATAATGAATTCTAGTATTTTATAATCCACTGTGTCTGTATTTGACACAATCATATTGTATGTCGCACTGTACATCTTCAAGAAATTCCAACCGTGTTGGCCTCCATGAATTTTCCTCCTGAGCAAAGTGAGCAGCAACTGACTAAAGTGAAGCAATTGCTGAGTAATTGTTCAATGATATTAGCATCATTCATATATTTTAATATAATCTTTGTCATCTCTGAATGAAAAGATTCTGAACAATAAATAGCACCATTAGGCCATACAAACTGATCATAATTTCTACATTCATAATTTTGAAATAACCACACGGATACAGGGTAACTTACTGATATTATTGATAAAATAGAACATATCACCATCATAAAATTTAACAGTTTGAGTTTGTCGAAATTAAGTTACGTTTGGTGTCCACACATGTGCATGATGATCAATGATTTCTATCGAGCTCCCCTTGATTTATATTTTGATTCATATAAACTCTTGCCTGTAAATGTATTCGCCATTATCAGAACTATTAATTTCTTCTCTTTGAATGTCAGATATACAGGTGTGTAAAACAGGTCATAAAATAGATCTCTGTAAAACTTCTTTGTTGAGGGACATAGCTCAGATGTCACATTTCCACTAATAACTTATTGGACCACTCAGGTGGCTTATATGGTTAGAGCATATGCCATGGATATTGAAGGTCACTGGTTTAAACCCTGGTTCAGTCATACTAAATTGGTGTTAGCAGTTATCTCATTTAGTTCTTAGCATTAAGAGGTTAGTGTTAGGACTGGTCAACTCTGATATCAAGATAATGTGACTAGGTGGGCCATGATGCTGTATGTCTGCAGTATGATGCCCCAGTGATACACTATAAACTGCCACTTTGCAGACATCATAGCAATATGACTAAAATTGTTAAAGCTGCATTAAAAATCTAAATCACACACACACACAAACACACACACAAAAGATACAAAATGCAGACATGATTTTTACCATCAAAACTGGGACATTTTTAGTTTAACACATCATGAGTGATAAAGATCTTGTTTACTATGCATTTGATATATACATGTAATTTGTAATTGATTTCTGGTTGATTTCCAAGAAACACTGTATCAGAATCTATACCATCACACACATATACACTATGTTAGAAATTGTACAATCAAATAGGGGACATTCAATGGGGACACACATATACACTATGTTAGAAATTGTACAATCAAATAGGGGACACACATATACACTATGTTAGATATTATACAATCAAATAGGGGACACATATACACTATGTTAGAAATTATACATTCAAATAGGGGACACACATATACACTATGTTAGAAATTGTACATTCAAATAGGGGGCATTCAATAATTATGTATTTTGATTCTAATAGAAATCAATTCAATCTAAATACTGCAGTAATCTCACCTTATGCACATAGTTCCCATCCATAATAACAAACTAAGTTAAAATTATCATGCTGAATTTTTATTGAATGTTTGTTTTATATATTAGTAAAAATGTACGTCTAGGAGTATGAAGGAATTTGAAAATACAGTGAATGTGTTCCATTTTCTGAAATGAAATAATCAAAGATCTGCATGCCAATCTTCAGTTAAAATGATTTTATTGGCAAGGCTACGGTTTAGAATTTAAAAAATGTCCCACAAAAAAAACCACATTTTTAACTTTGATGTACAAAAATTTGTCACTTTTGTGCAATCCCCTTTATTAATAAGCCAATGAATGATAAGATCTCTTCAATATGAAACATACAAAAAATTTATTTTGTATGATTTCATGCATTTCAACTGCAAGAACAGTCATAAAGACCTAATAATGTATCCTTAAAAAGTACCCTTACCTTAAAAGTTTACAGCATGTTTTTCTGTTTCTAATTTTGTGGTGTTTGTTTTTATTTTTGTAATCATATCATTTTGTTTTTCAGTCTTTTTAAGTGTTGTCAAATGATGTAAATTGCTTAGAGCTTTTAAAGATTAGGCACTATATGAAGTCCTCATTATTCTTTTTAATGCTGTTGTTATTATTATTATTATTATTATTATTATTATTATTATTATTATTATTATTATTATTATTATTTTTATTATTATTATAGCATGGTTTAGTTTTAGTTAGCTCAGGTCAGAACCCCATAAGTGTCCCTATTAAAATTTAATTGTGTGGATTGATTGTGTGTCTCCATGTGCAGTATTCATGATAGAGACTGGTAAATCATACAGTGGAATGATTGTGATGGGACTGTCTTGTTATCTGGAGATGCCTTTTATCTTTACTATTATGGTAAATATGGTGTAGAGTTACAGGAGAAATGAGGCAAAAAATCACTGATTTGACTGACTTTAGGTAGCATAGGAAAAATAGTTCTCAGTATTTGATGTTTGAGTTGTGATTTGTATTTTATGGTAGTTAAGTACTGGCACTACATTACAGAAATGTAATAAGGAGAAATAATGCAGGTGCAAGGTAGGCAGGCAATTGTGAAGTTGTGATGTATATGTGTAATTGTTGTGATATTGGTGGTCATGCATTTATTAGAGGAAAATTATTATAGTTTGTTGCACTTGTTCACTAAATATACCTTTTGCAAATAACATCAATGTTCTGCCTTTTGCTTAATGCGAATTTAATGTTTTGTGTTTGTGGTCGGTGATTGATTAGAGACAAATTGACAACTATTATCATCAGATCCTTAGAAGTAGGGGAAAACGAGGGACCTACAGTCAGAAAGAAATGGAGAGAGAGAGAGAGAGATTTGATAATTTACACATTTATCTGATCGTTTTATTTCAAATTGTTTGTAGCATACACATTTATGATACATTAAGAAACACTTAATATGAGTATGAAAACTTGTATTTCCAGTGTCATGACTGGTGCCATGCATAAATACTTAACAAAAGTTCTTTTTATTTCCTATTGACTCAGGCTTAACTTGTTGGATTTAACTCTATTGTGGATTTAATTCTATTGTCATTAATTGGAGAAAAGAAATGTGATTATGTTTTAGTTACCATGTAGATTGTTCATTATTATGCTTCTAACCACATTTGAATGAACTAAAATCTATGTTGATATTTTTCAGTGTATTTCTTATCCAAATGCGTGTGGTTCAGAGTTAAAAAGGAGATTACATATTTAAGCACACATGAATTGCTAGAATCTCATACCCATCATAAAAATTGTGCATAATATCTGCATGAAACCTCAGATATATTGCTTTCCCAATTAGCAAAATGTGTTATGAAAGTTTGACTACCCATTAATAAACATGTATATTATATTGCTCTGTGTTAAATTAGAAAATATATCATATATATTTCTCTATGTTCACATAAATGATTTAAATCCTGTTAGCCATTTTTGATGCCATCTTTGGTGGGTAATTTGGAAGCAAAGTGCGTAAGCCGACAATAAAACAGTATGAATTTTGTCTCATAAATGGGGACAATTTTCTGACTGATACATGTGAGGTTTTGAGTCAAGTGGGACATGTGTATTGTTGTGTATAGCATGATGTGAAAAAATACCAACAAAATAGGGACATGCTACGCTTATTTTAACGTTTCTATCATTAAAAAAGGCCATTAAGATGTGTCCCCAGTATGGTGGTGCATATTCACACAGATGTCCCCATTTATCACCTTTTACACACACACACACACTTCTACAGATAAGTTGAATATTGAATTGTGAATTTTCATTAATTTTAAAATAACAAAATCGTTTAACTTATATTTTGCATTAGTATCTGAGATATTTGAATTCACATTTGTTACATTAAATTCATTAAGTGTGTTAACAAGTATCTGATATATTTGAATTCACATCTGTTACATTAAATTCATTAAGTGTGTTAACAAGTATCTGATATATTGGAATTCACATCTGTTACGTTAAATTCATTAAGTGTGTTAACAAGTATTTGATATATTGGAATCCACATCTGTTACATTAAATTCATTAAGTGTGTTAACAAGTATCTGATATATTGGAATTCACATCTGTTACATTAAATTCATTAAGTGTGTTAACAAGTATTTGATATATTGGAATCCACATCTGTTACATTAAATTCATTAAGTGTGTTAACAAGTATTTGATATATTGGAATCCACATCTGTTACATTAAATTCATTAAGTGTGTTAACAAGTATTTGATATATTGGAATCCACATCTGTTACATTAAATTCATTAAGTGTGTTAACAAGTATTTGATATATTGGAATCCACATCTGTTACATTAAATTCATTAAGTGTGTTAACAAGTATTTGATATATTGGAATTCACATCTGTTACATTAAATTCATTAAGTGTGTTAACAAGTATTTGATATATTGGAATCCACATCTGTTACATTAAATTCATTAAGTGTGTTAACAAGTATCTGATATATTGGAATCCACATCTGTTACATTAAATTCATTAAGTGTGTTAACAAGTATTTGATATATTGGAATCCACATCTGTTACATTAAATTCATTAAGTGTGTTAACAAGTATTTGATATATTGGAATCCACATCTGTTACATTAAATTCATTAAGTGAGTTAACAAGTATTTGATATATTGGAATCCACATCTGTTACATTAAATTCATTAAGTGTGTTAACAAGTATTTGATATATTGGAATTCACATCTGTTACATTAAATTCATTAAGTGTGTTAACAAGTATTTGATATATTGGAATTCACATCTGTTACATTAAATTCATTAAGTGTGTTAACAAGTATCTGATATATTGGAATTCACATCTGTTACATTAAATTCATTAAGTGTGTTAACAAGTATTTGATATATTGGAATCCACATCTGTTACATTAAATTCATTAAGTGAGTTAACAAGTATTTGATATATTGGAATTCACATCTGTTACATTAAATTCATTAAGTGTGTTAACAAGTATTTGATATATTGGAATCCACATCTGTTACATTAAATTCATTAAGTGTGTTAACAAGTATCTGATATATTGGAATTCACATCTGTTACATTAAATTCATTAAGTGTGTTAACAAGTATTTGATATATTGGAATCCACATCTGTTACATTAAATTCATTAAGTGTGTTAACAAGTATCTGATATATTGGAATCCACATCTGTTACATTAAATTCATTAAGTGTGTTAACAAGTATTTGATATATTGGAATCCACATCTGTTACATTAAATTCATTAAGTGTGTTAACAAGTATTTGATATATTGGAATCCACATCTGTTACATTAAATTCATTAAGTGAGTTAACAAGTATTTGATATATTGGAATTCACATCTGTTACATTAAATTCATTAAGTGTGTTAACAAGTATTTGATATATTGGAATCCACATCTGTTACATTAAATTCATTAAGTGTGTTAACAAGTATCTGATATATTGGAATTCACATCTGTTACATTAAATTCATTAAGTGTGTTAACAAGTATTTGATATATTGGAATCCACATTTGTTACATTAAATTCATTAAGTGTGTTAACAAGTATTTGATATATTGGAATTCACATCTGTTACATTAAATTCATTAAGTGTGTTAACAAGTATTTGATATATTGGAATCCACATCTGTTACATTAAATTCATTAAGTGTGTTAACAAGTATCTGATATATTGGAATCCACATCTGTTACATTAAATTCATTAAGTGTGTTAACAAGTATTTGATATATTGGAATCCACATCTGTTACATTAAATTCATTAAGTGTGTTAACAAGTATTTGATATATTGGAATCCACATCTGTTACATTAAATTCATTAAGTGTGTTAACAAGTATCTGATATATTGGAATCCACATCTGTTACATTAAATTCATTAAGTGTGTTAACAAGTATTTGATATATTGGAATTCACATCTGTTACATTAAATTCATTAAGTGTGTTAACAAGTATCTGATATATTTGAATTCACATCTGTTACATTAAATTCATTAAGTGTGTTAACAAGTATTTGATATATTGGAATCCACATCTGTTACATTAAATTCATTAAGTGTGTTAACAAGTATTTGATATATTGGAATCCACATCTGTTACATTAAATTCATTAAATCTGATAATAATATGATGCATGTCATTAGTTATTGTCCCATAATTATTAATTGATCTGGAATCTTACTGTTTTCTATTGGAATAAAATCTTTCAGAATTTTTAAAGAATTCTTTTAGCAGATTGAATCATGGCAGTACATCTGTTATACCAGAATTTGTAGTTTTGTCAGTCCTTGAGCTTATGAAAATACCAGTAGTCAGTCTGGGTTTCACTGCTTCATTGATTGCTGTTGTAAGTCAGGTAGTTTTCTGAGGGTGTTTCACTCTTTTTGTTTTTAAAGGAGTGTTTTTTGCAATGGCAGATCAGGGTCTATATTGTTTGCAGTCAGACTAGAACACAAGTATGTATGCAAACTTATATAGAATTGTATAGATCTTGGAAAAGATAACAAAGTTATTGACTTTTTTCAGTGTATTTCTGTTGGCCTAACCCAACTTCAGGATCATCATGGAAGTTTTTGGGTCACATTTCCAACTCCAAACCTAGTGCAATTTTCAAGATCACCCAACTGAAGTCAGGGAGAGGTAAGACAAAAGGAAAAAAATAATTCATAAATCAGGTTACTGATCATAATGGTGGGTGCAAATATTTGAGGTTTTTACCAGTGAGATGAAGTATATCTTTTATTCTCTTGGGGCAAAATAATGTTTCTTTTTGTTTTATGTTCAAATTTATTGGCTGTTAATGTGTATAACAGAATTAAAGTAGCATATTTCTTTCTGTGTTCCACACAATATTGTCAACTTTTTGCTGTTTATGTTGTGCTGTGTTTTGAGTATATTTAAATGGAAAATATTGTTAGTAACATAATTTTGTTTCCCTAATTGAAGGCAAAAGCACATAAAAAATTAAAAAACAAATGCTGTGGGATTTGAACTTGGTACTTTTCCATGATAGGTGGCCATCATATTGTGGGATTTGAACTGGTACTTTTCCATGATAGGTGGCCATCATGTTGTGGGATTTGAACTGGTACTTTTCCATGATAGGTGGCCATCATGTAGTGGGATTTGAACTGGTACTTTTCCATGTTAGGTGGCCATCATGTGGGATTTGAACTGGTACTTTTCCATGATAGGTGGCCATCATGTTGTGGGATTTGAACTGGTACTTTTCCATGATAGGTGACCATCATGTGGTGGGATTTGAACTGGTACTTTTCCATGTTAGGTGGCCATCATGTTGTGGGATTTGAACTGGTACTTTTCCATGATAGGTGGCCATCATGTTGTGGGAATTAAACTTGGTACTTTTCCATGATAGATGGCTATCTTGTTGTGGGATTTGAATTGGTACTTTTCCATGATAGGTGGCTATAATGTGAGATTTGAACTGGTACTTTTGCTTGACAGATGGTAAAATTCATCACTAAACAATTAAAGTGATAAAATGGCAGATTAAATTTCTTTGTCATAATGTTAATGATGTATTTTAACTGCAGTAACCAAATATTTATCATAATTCACTTAAGTGAATAATCAAAATTATTTTTGTTTAGTAAATCCACTAATTCATAGGCTGCCATGATATAAAGTCAGTGTTGCACATATGATCCAAGTGGCAGGGGAATAAAGGATTTCACTGGCATGCAGGCATATATCATTTGTAATTTGGTTGAAGATGCTGAGAGTCAGGACATAAAAAAGGTTTCATTATTGACTGAATTTTAAATTCTTGCTCATGATGTTCTGGTTTACAGTCTTTCTAGGATGCATGATTGCAATATTTACACTCCATTTCCAACAAAAATTTGCTGAAAAACCGAATGTATGAAAAAGTATATTGCAAGTATATTTTGCAAGCTGTAGAATTATTTCTTTGCTAAATTCGTTCTTTGTATAGAAAATTCCTCTTATTATTCCAAGCGTGTGTGTGTGTTTGTGTGTGTGTGTGTGTGTGTGTGTGTGTGTGTGTGTGTGTGTGTGTAAATTTCTCTTCTAAATTCTCTTTTCTAGAACACACCATGTATTTCTTACCTTTTGAAACTTTTTTAATCTGCTCATGTCTTCAAATTAAGTGTGATATAGTGATACCAATTTTAGTTTTATAGGTTTCTGATAAAATGATTTGGTGGCAATATGTTTGAATATGAAGTTATAATGAAGGATCTAACCTTTTTTATGGCCCTAAATAACCTCTTTGTGCTGGTGTGCCGTAAAAATTCAACCAACCAAGATATACAGTTTCATTATTTGAGAGCCGTGCCTGTATCATCTGAAAGTTTTAACAGTCACAAAAGTATATATTTATATATCTAGAAAAGATGCAATGCTACATTTTAATTCTTAAAATAGGCAGAAATAAAATTATGAAACGCCAGATATGATCATCTGTAGAATATGAAAAAACAAATACTGGTTGATTGAGTTACAGTTTTGAGTAACGCCATTTTTAAGTACATAATTGGATTTATGGTAGAAATGAGGACTAATGTTGTAAGTAATTAAATAAATGTTTAAGAGAGGCAAAAGGCAAATTACACCAAATTAGAATAAAATTTTGTCCTATGATATAAGAGACAAGTAAAACTGCAAACATTAAATCAGATTGTCTCATAGGAATAAAATGTTTATTTTTTTTACTTTTGCAGGAGGAGATGTACCGGTATGTACCAGTCATTTATTTGGACAAGTAGACCAGTCAGACCAGTCTCATGTGGCACAGATTGGAATTTCTGCTGAACCCCTGGATCAGTTACTTCAGCAGACACCTGAAATAGCAAACACTGTAACTGTTGATACATTCGTAGAATTTTCCTCCAAAATGCATGAGAACTTATTTAATTATTCCTCTTCATTTGCTGTTTCTCAGTCACAGATGATGCCAAACCCCACAGAAACATATGTGCCAATGAGCACACTGAGAAATTGGTTTCAGAATTTCCAAAGAAGGTTGCAACAGAATCCTTATTTCTGGAGATCATAGCATTTGTTTTTATTGACAATCACACACAAAAAATCACAAAGGATTGTCTGCTTCATTAAACAAAATATTTACAAGATATTTGATTATAACACTGTTCATGATTTTTTGCATGTAAGCAAAACAGTTCTGCGCAGAAAACAATGTAATTTTATGCCTCTATAGATGGGGCCATCTTGTGGCTTATTTTTCCATAACCCCTTTAATAATTCAGTTCTTGTCTGAAATATAACACTACCACATACACCACTGCTCTTAGTATCACATGTTTTTAATGTTTCTACTTGTACTTGTGATTTGTTGCTTAGTGTGTTGTCAATTGCCATGTAAATTTTTCTTCAGGCTTGGAAAGTCACATTTCCACATCTTATTGCCACATACTTAAAGTCAGGTCAGGATTGTGGGATCTTGTAGCATGGTTTAAAAGTTAGATGCTGGTGAAAAAAGGTATTTTATCAGTCTTGCAGCTGAAATATATCTTCTCAATAGTGAAAAATTGCATTTGCCCAGGTCTAAACTCTTGCTGTGAGGCACTTTTCTGATATAAAAATCTACTAATTTCAGGTGACCAGCTATCTAGTCAATAACCTTGTAATATTATCACATTACTTTTCAAATAAACATTTGTTTCTTTCCATATATTTTCCAAACATAATACCTTATGAGAACTACTAATAGCTTGCAAATCCAACCTTCCCAGATAACTCAAAATGAAGTGCTAAAAGTTATCTGCCCACCGATCCACACATCAAGGGGAGATCACAAGCAGTGATCTCCCCTTGCTGTGTGGATTGGTGGCAAAACCCATGAATATATCAGTTACAACTTCCACTCATGCTGAGAAGCATGCTGTCACCTTGAGAGACCTTACAAAATCCAGAAAAAAGATGCAAGTTGGAGAAGTTCTAACTGGAAAAGGAGAGTATACTCCAGTTTTTATTTCCAGCTTTTCTTTCTTTCTGTGTTGACAAAGTTCTGCCAGTACAATTTTACCAGACTTTGTCATCTTTATACTTTTAGGTACTTGCACAGCTAGCCTATGCAACTTCACAATAAGTTCAAGATATACTTTTTATTCATGTTCATGTAGAGACCTGTAGGAAACTCTTAATATAATTCCACTACAACTTACTAAATGCAGGCAAGTTTTCTCTGCTAATACATACATTTACATGTATGGGTTGTCCTTGAACCTCTTGCAGGTAGTATGGTGAATTATTTTGTTTTCACCTGGACACTTCATAGCTTTATTAAATTTGTCTGCAATGCTGCAGTTTCTAAGTAATACTATAAGGCATAGTTCTGCACTGACTTTGTGCACAGTAATAAGACACAGAGTTATAACTGGTTTATATGTTATGCTCTATTTGTCTTACAGATTAGACATTGGACAAAGCACAGAAATGCATGACTAAAGATGAAGATACCATAAGCCAACATGCTGACATCCTCAGTGGGAGAAGATTTTGGCAGATAACAGAAATAAATCAACAAAGGGCTCTTTAGTTACAAAACACTGGTAATTTACATGACAACTACTGCACCCATGTCATCACCACAGTACATTGATGGTGATACCTTTAGGTCTTGCATCTTAAGGGTTTCATGCTACAGCTCTTGATGATCAGCAGTGTGATCATGAACCAAACAGGGAATCCTCTTGCTCCACCAATACATGGGACAGTCACATGAATCAAACAGCTTGTAACTCATCCCAGCATTACGATTCAGACAATGGGTAATTCAGTTTTAACTGGCCTAGGTCTACTACAAGGATCTTCAGGGACAAAGTCTTTAACACAATAAGCTCCCAGAAATCAATGTCATCCAGTCTGTTGAACCTGGTGTATACAGACAATATGGGAGACCAGTGTAACACACATATGGCCTTACTGCTTTCTCCATTACTCTGCCACCTCTCAATTATCTCAACCATTGGTGCAATGAAATGGATTGACAGTTAATGATTGATTGACATTGCCATTTCTGCTTCAAGGCACTCCACAAGTTTTTCAGTGCCAGACCTCAGCACTCTTTGCCACCTCCTTCAGTCAGGCAACTCAATAGACGCCAGCCTCACCTCACACAAGCAAAGATGACAATGATTGTTCTCAGGCTCCATCCCTTCTTGATTTGACTATGTCATGGGAAGACTCAGCCTTCAGAGCTTCCATTGAAGAAGTTTTCCACCTTTTGCAACAAGAGTTCTACCTGCCACCTACTGCTTTATCAACCACATGAACCAGAACGCTAGTGTCTGTTAATATTATCAAGATAGAAGAAGAATCCTACTTTGCTTCCACAGTCTGGCAGATTTAGACATTTGAACTGTTCATATGAATAATTAATTACAAAAATGCCTTCCATCAAGTTTCATTGGCACTTCTGTAGTCATACAGAGAGCTTGTTGTATGGACACTCCAACAGTTGACCAAGACATCATAACTTTTGGGATATCAAAATCATGCTACATTTATATGGATCAAAAATGTTACACTGATATTCAATAGTTGGTCCATAATTGCAGTAGTTGTGGGCTCTATGCTGGACATGGTATAGATGGCTATCTTCCAACAGGGCTCATCATCTCTAATCTGAATTCTATGGTACATGAAATTGGTGTCTGAATTGGCCCAGGTCTTGAACAGAGCTTCTGAACCTACTTTAGCTAGTGCTGTTACAGCAGTTGCAAATTTACAATTGGTGAAACGAGATGCACCATTCACAACCTCCACCTTCCTTAAGAATCATCCTAAGGTATGATTACAACCTTCCTTAAGAATCATCCTAAGGCCAAGCTGTGATTACAACCTTCCTTAAGAATCATCCTAAAGACAAACTATGATTACAACCTTCCTTAGGAATCATCCTATGGCCAAGCTATGATTACAACCTTCCTTAAGAATGATCCTAAGGCCAAGCTATGATCAACCTTCCTTAAGAATCATCCTAAGGCCAAGCTATGATTACAACCTTCCTTAAGAATCATCCTAAGGCCAAGCTATGATTACAACCTTCCTTAAGAATCATGCTAAGGCCAAGCTATGATTACAACCTTCCTTAAGAATCATGCTAAGGCCAAGCAATGATTACAACCTTCCTTAAGAATCATCCTAAGGCCAAGCTATGATTACAACCTTCCTTAAGAATCATCCTAAGGCCAAGCTATGATCAACCTTCCTTAAGAATCATCCTAAGGCCAAGCTATGATCAACCTTCCTTAAGAATCATCCTAAGGCCAAGCTATGATTACAACCTTCCTTAAGATAAGAATCATCCTAAGGACAAGCTATGATTACAACCTTCCTTAAGAATCATCCTAAGGCCAAGCTATGATTACAACCTTCCTCAAGAATCAACCTAAGGCCAAGCTATGATTACAACTTTCCTCAAGAATCAACCTAAGGCCAAGCTATGATTACAACCTTCCTTAAGAATCATCCTAAGGCCAAGCTATGATCAACCTTCCTTAAGAATCATCCTAAGGCCAAGCTATGATTACAACCTTCCTTAAGATAAGAATCATCCTAAGGCCAAGCTATGATTACAACCTTCCTTAAGAATCATCCTAAGGCCAAGCTATGATTACAACCTTCCTCAAGAATCAACCTAAGGCCAAGCTATGATTACAACCTTCCTCAAGAATCAACCTAAGGCCAAGCTATGATTACAACCTTCCTTAAGAATCATCCTAAGGCCAAGCTATGATCAACCTTCCTTAAGAATCATCCTAAGGCCAAGCTATGATTACAACCTTCCTTAAGATAAGAATCATCCTAAGGCCAAGCTATGACTACAACCTTCTTTAAGAATAATCCTAAGGCCAAGCTATGATTACAACCTTCCTTAAGAATCATCCTAAGGCCAAGCTATGATTACAACCTTCCTTAATAATCATCCTAAGGCCAAGCTATTATTACAACCTTCCTTAAGCATCATCCTAAGGCCAAGCTATGATTACAACCTTCCTTAAGAATCATCCTAAGGCCATGCCATGATTACAACCTTTCTTAAGAATCATCCTAAGGCCAAGCTATGTTTACAACCTTCCTTAAGAATCATCCTAAGGCCAAGCTATGATTACAACCTTCCTTAAGAATCATCCTAAGGCCAAGCTATGATCAACCTTCCTTAAGAATCATCCTAAGGCCAAGCTATGATTACAACCTTCCTTAAGATAAGAATCATCCTAAAACCAAGCTATGATCAACCTTCCTTAAGAATCATCCTAAGGCAAAGCTATGATTACAACCTTCCTTAAGAATCATCCTAAGGCCAAGCTATGATTACAACCTTCCTCAAGAATCAACCTAAGGCCAAGCTATGATTACAACCTTCCTCAAGAATCATCCTAAGGCCAAGCTATGATTACAACCTTCCTTAAGAATCATCCTAAGGCCAAGCTATGATTACAACCTTCCTTAAGAATCATCCTAAGGCCAAGCTATGATTACAACCTTTCTTAAGAATCATGCTAAGGCCAAGCTATGATTACAACCTTCCTTAAGAAGAATCCTAAGGCCAAGCTATGATTACAACCTTCCTTAAGAATCATCCTAAGGCCATGCTATGATTACAACCTTCCTTAAGAATCATCCTAAGGCCAAGCTATGTTTACAACCTTCCTTAAGAATCATCCTAAGGCCAAGCTATGATTACAACCTTCCTTAAGAATCATCCTAAGGCCAAGCTATGATTACAACCTTCCTTAAGAATCATCCTAAAGCCAAGCTATGATCAACCTTCCTTAAGAATCATCCTAAGGCCAAGCTATAATTACAACCTTCCTTAAGATAAGAATCATCCTAAGGCCAAGCTATGATTACAACCTTCCTTAAGAATCATCCTAAGGCCAAGCTATGATTACAACCTTCCTTAAGAATCATCCTAAGGCCAAGCTATGATCAACCTTCGTTAAGAATCATCCTAAGGCCAAGCTATGATTACAACTTTCCTTAAGAATCATCCTAAGGCCAAGCTATGATTACAACCTTCCTTAAGAATCATCCTAAAGCCAAGCTATGATCAACCTTCCTTAAGAATCATCCTAAGGCCAAGCTATAATTACAACCTTCCTTAAGATAAGAATCATCCTAAGGCCAAGCTATGATTACAACCTTCCTTAAGAATCATCCTAAGGCCAAGCTATGATTACAACCTTCCTTAAGAATCATCCTAAGGCCAAGCTATGATCAACCTTCATTAAGAATCATCCTAAGGCCAAGCTATGATTACAACTTTCCTTAAGAATCATCCTAAGGCCAAGCTATGACTACAACCTTCTTTAAGAATAATCCTAAGGCCAAGCTATGATTACAACCTTTCTTAAGAATCATCCTAAGGCCAAGCTATGATTACAACCTTCCTTAAGAATCATCCTAAGGCCATGCTATGATTACAACCTTCCTTAAGAATCATCCTAAGGCCAAGCTATGTTTACAACCTTCCTTAAGAATCATCCTAAGGCCAAGCTATGATTACAACCTTCCTTAAGAATCATCCTAAGGCCAAGCTATGATTACAACTTTCCTTAAGAATCATCCTATGGCCAAGCTACGATCAACCTTCCTTAAGAATCATCCTAAGGCCAATCTATGATTACAACCTTCCTTAAGATAAGAATCATCCTAAAACCAAGCTATGATCAACCTTCCTTAAGAATCATCATAAGGCCAAGCTCTGATTACAACCTTCCTTAAGAATCATCCTAAGGCCAAGCTATGATTACAACCTTCCTCAAGAATCAACCTAAGGCCAAGCTATGATTACAACCTTCCTTAAGAATCATCCTAAGGCCAAGCTATGATTACAACCTTCCTTAAGAATCATCCTAAGGCCATGCTATGATTACAACCTTCCTTAAGAATCATGCTAAGGCCAAGCTATGATTACAACCTTCCTTAAGATAAGAATCATTCTAAGGCCAAGCTATGATTGCAACCTTCCTTAAGAATCATCCTAAGGCCAAGCTATGATTACAACCTTCCTTAAGATAAGAATCATCCTAAAACCAAGCTATGATCAACCTTCCTTAAGAATCATCCTAAGGCCATGCTATGATTACAACCTTCCTTAAGAATCATCCTAAGGCCAAGCTATGATTACAACCTTCCTTAAGAATCATCCTAAGGCCAAGCTATGATTACAACCTTCCTTAAGAATCATCCTAAGGCCAAGCTATGATTACAACCTTCCTTAAGAATCATCCTAAGGCCAAGCTATGATCAACCTTCCTTAAGAATCATCCTAAGGCCAAGCTATGATTACAACCTTCCTTAAGAATCATCCTAAGGCCATGCTATGATTACAACCTTCCTTAAGAATCATGCTAAGGCCAAGCTATGATTGCAACCTTCCTTAAGAATCATCCTAAGGCCAAGCTATGATTACAACCTTCCTTAAGAATCATCCTAAGGCCAAGCTATGATTACAACCTTCCTTAAGAATCATCCTAAGGCCAAGCTATGATCAACCTTCCTTAGGAATCATCCTAAGGCCAAGCTATGATTACAACATTCCTTAAGATAAGAATCATCCTAAGGCCAAGCTATGATTACAACCCTACTTATGAATCATCCTAAGGCCAAGCTATGATTACAACCTTTCTTAAGAATCATCCTAAGGCCAAGCTATGATCAACCTTCGTTAAGAATCATCCTAAGGCCAAGCTATGACTACAACCTTCTTTAAGAATAATCCTATGGCCAAGCTATGATTACAACCTTCCTTAAGAATCATCCTAAGGCCAAGCTATGATTACAACCTTCCTTAAGAATCATCCTAAGGCCAAGCTATGATTACAACCTTCCTTAAGCATCATCCTAAGGCCAAGCTATGATTACAACCTTCGTTAAGAATCATCCTAAGGCCAAGCTATGATTACAACCTTCCTTAAGAATCATCCTAAGGCCAAGCTATGTTTACAACCTTCCTTAAGATAAGAATCATCCTAAGGCCAAGCTATGACTACAACCTTCTTTAAGAATAATCCTAAGGCCAAGCTATGATTACAACCTTCCTTAAGAATCATGCTAAGGCCAAGCTATGATTACAACCTTCCTTAAGAATCATGCTAAGGCCAAGCAATGATTACAACCTTCCTTAAGAATCATCCTAAGGCCAAGCTATGATTACAACTTTCCTTAAGAATCATCCTAAGGCCAAGCTATGATTACAACCTTCCTTAAGATAAGAATCATCCTAAGGCCAAGCTATGACTACAACCTTCTTTAAGAATAATCCTAAGGCCAAGCTATGATTACAACCTTCCTTAAGAATCATGCTAAGGCCAAGCTATGATTACAACCTTCCTTAAGAATCATGCTAAGGCCAAGCAATGATTACAACCTTCCTTAAGAATCATCCTAAGGCCAAGCTATGATTACAACCTTCCTTAAGAATCATCCTAAGGCCAAGCTATGATCAACCTTCCTTAAGAATCATCCTAAGGCCAAGCTATGATCAACCTTCCTTAAGAATCATCCTAAGGCCAAGCTATGATTACAACCTTCCTTAAGATAAGAATCATCCTAAGGCCAAGCTATGATTACAACCTTCCTTAAGAATCATCCTAAGGCCAAGCTATGATTACAACCTTCCTCAAGAATCAACCTAAGGCCAAGCTATGATTACAACTTTCCTCAAGAATCAACCTAAGGCCAAGCTATGATTACAACCTTCCTTAAGAATCATCCTAAGGCCAAGCTATGATCAACCTTCCTTAAGAATCATCCTAAGGCCAAGCTATGATTACAACCTTCCTTAAGATAAGAATCATCCTAAGGCCAAGCTATGATTACAACCTTCCTTAAGAATCATCCTAAGGCCAAGCTATGATTACAACCTTCCTCAAGAATCAACCTAAGGCCAAGCTATGATTACAACCTTCCTCAAGAATCAACCTAAGGCCAAGCTATGATTACAACCTTCCTTAAGAATCATCCTAAGGCCAAGCTATGATCAACCTTCCTTAAGAATCATCCTAAGGCCAAGCTATGATTACAACCTTCCTTAAGATAAGAATCATCCTAAGGCCAAGCTATGACTACAACCTTCTTTAAGAATAATCCTAAGGCCAAGCTATGATTACAACCTTCCTTAAGAATCATCCTAAGGCCAAGCTATGATTACAACCTTCCTTAATAATCATCCTAAGGCCAAGCTATTATTACAACCTTCCTTAAGCATCATCCTAAGGCCAAGCTATGATTACAACCTTCCTTAAGAATCATCCTAAGGCCATGCCATGATTACAACCTTTCTTAAGAATCATCCTAAGGCCAAGCTATGTTTACAACCTTCCTTAAGAATCATCCTAAGGCCAAGCTATGATTACAACCTTCCTTAAGAATCATCCTAAGGCCAAGCTATGATCAACCTTCCTTAAGAATCATCCTAAGGCCAAGCTATGATTACAACCTTCCTTAAGATAAGAATCATCCTAAAACCAAGCTATGATCAACCTTCCTTAAGAATCATCCTAAGGCAAAGCTATGATTACAACCTTCCTTAAGAATCATCCTAAGGCCAAGCTATGATTACAACCTTCCTCAAGAATCAACCTAAGGCCAAGCTATGATTACAACCTTCCTCAAGAATCATCCTAAGGCCAAGCTATGATTACAACCTTCCTTAAGAATCATCCTAAGGCCAAGCTATGATTACAACCTTCCTTAAGAATCATCCTAAGGCCAAGCTATGATTACAACCTTCCTTAAGAATCATGCTAAGGCCAAGCTATGATTACAACCTTCCTTAAGAAGAATCCTAAGGCCAAGCTATGATTACAACCTTCCTTAAGAATCATCCTAAGGCCATGCTATGATCACAACCTTCCTTAAGAATCATCCTAAGGCCAAGCTATGATTACAACCTTCCTTAAGAATCATCCTAAGGCCAAGCTATGATTACAACCTTCCTTAAGAATCATCCTAAAGCCAAGCTATGATCAACCTTCCTTAAGAATCATCCTAAGGCCAAGCTATAATTACAACCTTCCTTAAGATAAGAATCATCCTAAGGCCAAGCTATGATTACAACCTTCCTTAAGAATCATCCTAAGGCCAAGCTATGATTACAACCTTCCTTAAGAATCATCCTAAGGCCAAGCTATGATCAACCTTCATTAAGAATCATCCTAAGGCCAAGCTATGATTACAACTTTCCTTAAGAATCATCCTAAGGCCAAGCTATGACTACAACCTTCTTTAAGAATAATCCTAAGGCCAAGCTATGATTACAACCTTTCTTAAGAATCATCCTAAGGCCAAGCTATGATTACAACCTTCCTTAAGAATCATCCTAAGGCCATGCTATGATTACAACCTTCCTTAAGAATCATCCTAAGGCCAAGCTATGTTTACAACCTTCCTTAAGAATCATCCTAAGGCCAAGCTATGATTACAACCTTCCTTAAGAATCATCCTAAGGCCAAGCTATGATTACAACTTTCCTTAAGAATCATCCTATGGCCAAGCTACGATCAACCTTCCTTAAGAATCATCCTAAGGCCAATCTATGATTACAACCTTCCTTAAGATAAGAATCATCCTAAAACCAAGCTATGATCAACCTTCCTTAAGAATCATCATAAGGCCAAGCTCTGATTACAACCTTCCTTAAGAATCATCCTAAGGCCAAGCTATGATTACAACCTTCCTCAAGAATCAACCTAAGGCCAAGCTATGATTACAACCTTCCTTAAGAATCATCCTAAGGCCAAGCTATGATTACAACCTTCCTTAAGAATCATCCTAAGGCCATGCTATGATTACAACCTTCCTTAAGAATCATGCTAAGGCCAAGCTATGATTACAACCTTCCTTAAGATAAGAATCATTCTAAGGCCAAGCTATGATTGCAACCTTCCTTAAGAATCATCCTAAGGCCAAGCTATGATTACAACCTTCCTTAAGATAAGAATCATCCTAAAACCAAGCTATGATCAACCTTCCTTAAGAATCATCCTAAGGCCATGCTATGATTACAACCTTCCTTAAGAATCATCCTAAGGCCAAGCTATGATTACAACCTTCCTTAAGAATCATCCTAAGGCCAAGCTATGATTACAACCTTCCTTAAGAATCATCCTAAGGCCAAGCTATGATTACAACCTTCCTTAAGAATCATCCTAAGGCCAAGCTATGATCAACCTTCCTTAAGAATCATCCTAAGGCCAAGCTATGATTACAACCTTCCTTAAGAATCATCCTAAGGCCATGCTATGATTACAACCTTCCTTAAGAATCAGGCTAAGGCCAAGCTATGATTGCAACCTTCCTTAAGAATCATCCTAAGGCCAAGCTATGATTACAACCTTCCTTAAGAATCATCCTAAGGCCAAGCTATGATTACAACCTTCCTTAAGAATCATCCTAAGGCCAAGCTATGATCAACCTTCCTTAGGAATCATCCTAAGGCCAAGCTATGATTACAACATTCCTTAAGATAAGAATCATCCTAAGGCCAAGCTATGATTACAACCCTACTTATGAATCATCCTAAGGCCAAGCTATGATTACAACCTTTCTTAAGAATCATCCTAAGGCCAAGCTATGATCAACCTTCGTTAAGAATCATCCTAAGGCCAAGCTATGACTACAACCTTCTTTAAGAATAATCCTATGGCCAAGCTATGATTACAACCTTCCTTAAGAATCATCCTAAGGCCAAGCTATGATTACAACCTTCCTTAAGAATCATCCTAAGGCCAAGCTATGATTACAACCTTCCTTAAGCATCATCCTAAGGCCAAGCTATGATTACAACCTTCGTTAAGAATCATCCTAAGGCCAAGCTATGATTACAACCTTCCTTAAGAATCATCCTAAGGCCAAGCTATGTTTACAACCTTCCTTAAGAATCATCCTAAGGCCAAGCTATGATTGCAACCTTCCTTAAGAATCATCCTAAGGCCAAGCTATGATTACAACCTTCCTTAAGAATCATCCTAAGGCCAAGCTATGATTACAACCTTCCTTAAGAATCATCCTAAGGCCAAGCTATGATTAAAACCATTATCCTCTAAGCTACCTTTTAATAGACAGATCGATGAAGTATGCAAACAAGCCTCCTGCCCCCAACTGCAACACAGGGATGTATTGGGAAACCAATAAAGGAACCAAGGCACATGACTCGAACAACAAACCACTGACAAGTTGTCCTATAATAGTTCTCACCACAGTTCCTGTGAACCAAATTGGACAAAAGACAAAGAAGTAATGATCACTTGCACAAAAGTTTCTCAACACATCCACCTAAATCTCAAAAAAAAAATAAATAAAAAATTACCATCATTTCATAGATCTTGGTAGGACAATGGCTTCAGTTCTTTGCTGCCGAATGGGACAAAATTTGTCAGGATGATAGTAGACCATACAAGGGACTCTGCATAAATTTTGTTAACAAGTCCTCAGCAGTCCAGAATCCAAGCATTCCAACAGAACTATTCAAAGTCACCACCTTTCAGCAAGAAGTAAACAACCTTCTTCAGGGTGGTAGAAATCATTTTAAATAAAATTTCGGTGGATTTTATTCCAGACTTTTCTTGGTCCCAAAAGGGAGTTGGCTCTGTCCCCGGTTGTCAACTAAAGTGCTCTAAATCAATTCATTCATGGACCTTGGTTCTCGATGGAATAACCACAGCATATTTGGAATGCCATCCAAGAAAGGGACTTTGCAACCACCATGGATGTAAATGCTGCATATCTTCATGTTCCAACTCGTAAGGCTTCTGCCATTTGCAAACAATGACAATTTTGAGATCTCCCAATTGGACTCAAATTAGTCCGAGGTCCTCACTTGTCTGATGAACCATGTTATGCCTTATGTCTGGACCATCTCCAAGATGTTGACATCAAGTTACCTGGAAAAAATTCTGCAAAGACATCAAGAGAGTTATATATTAGAAAGCGATGTGATAACCCTTGTTACACTGCTTATAAATCTTGGTTTTTTCATCAACAAAGACACATTTCACCTAGTACCATCTCAACAATTTGTTCATCTAGGTATGGAATTCAGCAGTGATAAACAGTACATCTCCCTAAAGAATAGACATTGAAAATAAGGATCATGGTGGCTTCATTACTCTTGATGGAATATCTCTCTGCACTGGAATTCCTTCACTTTCTAGGCTTGCTGAGCATAGCAGTGGACTTCATAATAACTTGCCTTTATATGTGCCTGTTACTGATGGCTACTTTATCCCAATGAAGGCCAAAAGTTTGTCCACTGGACCAACCTCTCCCCATTTGCACAAATATGAGGTATCGTCTGCATACTTGGAGCAACCTAAGCTCACAGCTAGTATACCTCTGCAAATACAACTGCTAGAGATCAGTCAGTATGGATCTATTGCTCTGGCACAACAGGTCACCGTTCCAGGTCATTCAACAGCTTCATAAGACGTGGCTTCATGACTTCTGGATTTGTGGCAGGGAACATTTTCCCTTTTTAAAGTTGCTCCCCAATAGATCGACTCTTCTCCAGTTGTCTCAAATTCCTTTGGAGATAACATCTCCAGGGTAAGAGTATGTACCTCCCTACATCTTTCACCTATTCTCTTAAGGTATTATAATTAGGTAACATTTAAAGAAAATAATTTTTTCCTAGTAAAATGTTTCTTTGCGAATACATATCCAATCATAATATACATACACCCTCCTAGCCTTCCTGCAGTTAAGTCCATATAGAGATATTCATGAATTGTGCTGCCAAGGGGAGATCACTCTGCCTAACTTCCATCTAGATAGGTAGATAACTAAGCTTTCTTTTATAGCTAAATGTATGATCTGGGAGAGCTGGATTTGTGAGGTAGTAATAGTTCTCCTAAAGTATTATGATTGGGTATTTATATGCAAAGAAACATTTTGCTTGAAAAAATTAGTCTTAATTGATTCACTTCATACTTAAAAATATCACTTTATACCCCTCTTCTCTTAATACCACTTCTGTCCCAGGATAAAATCATGAGATCAAGAAATATCATGGAGATCAGCATTTGTTAAAGTGGTAAGGGGAGAGTAAATGATGTATTTCTATAAATTTATACCATTCATGATATGCAATACAAAGCCATCATCTACAATGATTCTATTAATACTACAACTGCCCCTAGAGAAATATTTGGTTGATAATTTCAAATAAAGATTGAGAATGGAGTTTTCACTCATGTATAGCCATGGGGTAAATATGTAGGACATCTTTTGATTAAAGATTTAATTCAGCTTCATATTTTATAATTAGCTTTTATCAAAATTACTACAAATTTGGAACTAAGTAAACTCAAAATCGGTGTTTTTCCTTGGTTTCCTTTCCCATGGTATGGTTATGAGGTCATGAACCAGGACCGATTTTGGTTTTGATTTTTCCTCTTTTAATACTTAAATAACTCCTTGCTCAGTTTAGTTCATAGTTGAAATATTATATGCTCCAAGACAATAATACTGTTGCCTAGATTCATGTCTCTGACTGACATATTTAACATAATGTGTAATTGACTGATTCAGAAGGAAAACAGCTGTTTTATTGATTTACAGTAGTCCCCCTCTTGAACGGCCCCCCCTCACCAGCGGCCACCCGCTCCTTATGGCCAGAATCTAAAGGCACCGACGAATTTGTGTTCAAAATTACCCCTCACGAAAGGCCACCCGGCTAGTGCGACCAGCGGCCAGCATATTTTTGCAAAAACACAAAATTTACCTCTCACAAGCGGCCGCATTTTATTTTGTAATAGGTATCTAGAACAATTTTTTTTTTCTAATTGTGTTAAGTAATCCGATTTCTGTTTCCCGATATCAGGTTTTCGTTCTTCAAAAAAGTGTTCTACATGTATCACTAAGGTTAATATTACATGTATATCCTTTACACCTCACAAGAAGTCACATTTATTTCATAAAGCTGAGAAAGACTCAAATTTTAATCTGTACATAAAGGTAATCCATATATCCTTACTGCCTGTTATCGTAGATTTCTGGTTTATCCACTGATAATTGTTAAGATTACACTTATTAATAGTAGTAACATCGGAGAAGTGGCAATATTGATGTACAATACAAAAGTCTTCGCGGAAAATGGTTTGATAGCCTTTGTTGCTTCCCTTTGCAAGATGTTGAGCTTGTTAACTTACATAATTAGTGGCTATTACGCAACAATTGTAAAATTTATAAATCCTAACAGCAGTGTTGTGCTATTGTTCAGATCAAATCTGTGTACATATATTCGAGCGTTTTTCACACTTAGATTAATATAAAAAAAAATATATAAAAACAATAGGGTACCAGACTGCGACTAAAGACAAATCACCGAAAAATAACGTGACAACACAACTTGTCGCTTCTTTACGAAGAAAGCATTTCGTCCGCTCAACAAATGTGTCGTTTGCATAATTAAATTGCATACAGTTAGCAACATCGGAATAACTCATTACCAAACATTAACATGTCATCACGTAAACGAAGATGATTATTTCAGAAAACGTCGGTTATTATATATAGTCTATGATATTGGGTGAGGTGGGGAGGGGGACTGGTCAAACAAATTTAGGTAGAAAAGACTCGAATAAAACAATTTTATGTTGAAAAGACTTGAATAAATAACATTGTAACCGATAAGTTATTAGCAGTGGGAAAATGGAGCAAATGGAAAGATAATTGTGTATGTACCAAGATTCAAATCATGACATTTTTTAATGGGTCTGCAATGTGCATGACAACACCCACTCGCTTATCATGCTTACGCCAAGAATAAGAACTATTAATGCATATTCAGTTGAAATAAGTCAACTATTATAGCACAAGAACCGTTCAATAGTTAATGTTGCTTTTAAACAAAGATATTTATTGCTTTGAAAAATGAAGCATTTTTACTACTACTACGTACATATACTTCTCACAATAAATTTAGTCCCCCTCTGGAAAGGCCACCCGCCTTATAAGGCCACTTCCCCAGTGCAGAAGGGGTGGCCGTATAAGAGGGGGACTACTGTATTCATCATCATTATTAGTTTATTTTAATAAGCTGTATCCAGTTCAGAGCATACTTTGATATTGTCATACACTTACCTATCACCTTTACAGTTCATATTCTTGGAATGTCCTCAGTTTGGGTCATTGGGTTAAAAGAGTGAAATGTTTTTTTTGGGGGGGGAGTATAGTAGTTTTGCTTTTTGTTTTGCATCTAATTAAAACTCTCTTTTTGGCACATATAGCAATATATTACTTCCCTTGCTCCAAGTACTGATCCTGCCTTTGATGAGTTCAGTTATGAACAACAGCCATCTATATTAATTACGTTATCTTGCATGTGATTAACTGAGCTTATAAGCATTCTTATAGGTCATATTTGTGATCAGATTTCGATTAGACCTGATGTGTAAACCTCTATCATCAAGATCTCAAATGAACAATATTAGTGCTTAGTAATGAGTGGTCTTGTGTCTAATTTGACTCAGATTGTGAACTCTATAGAAACCATAATT
This sequence comes from Potamilus streckersoni, assembly GCA_016746295.1. Classification (NCBI taxonomy): domain Eukaryota; kingdom Metazoa; phylum Mollusca; class Bivalvia; order Unionida; family Unionidae; genus Potamilus; species Potamilus streckersoni. The sequence goes on along the minus strand of JAEAOA010000596.1, from coordinate 391,796 downwards.
TAATAACACAGTTACTTATCCTGCCGCTTTTTTGTGTAGCTCACCAGCTTTTGTGCTGAAAACAAACCATCTGTTCAATGTGAGCACATTTTTCCAAAGATTGGAGATAAAGTCAGAATGACCTTTTGTACTCCACTCTTATTTTGCACACTAATCTATGTCAAGTAGTTAAATGCAGAAGGTAGATATTATGTACCATCTTTTTCATAGATGCCATACTGTGTAGATGTTTTCCAAATCTGTCATCAGAGAAATTACATCTGTGGCAACTTACTGCAAACAGCAGTCTTCTTCTGCAGTTTTTAATTAGTCTTGGTCTTACAACTGTTTGTTCCATTTTTTAAATCACTGTAGTATGGCTACGTCCTTGTGTTTTAAGAAAAAAAAAACAAAGGCTCTAACTCTAGTTAATGACATATGTAAAACACTGTGGTATGGGTAAGTCCTTGAGTTATACAGAAAATAACAGAAGGTCTGCTTAACATTGTAAACATTTCCTCTGTCTTCAAATTCACATATTCTTTTTGTTTGCTCATGCTATGCATTGACATTGCATATATATTTTTTGCTTTTGAATGCTGCTGTAATAAACAAGTTCACAGTAGAATTATCTTGTGTTCAAATCAGGGAAAACATCAGTAATTTTTCACAGGGTCAACTTTATTATTTGCTTCATGTATACTGTAATTTTCCTGCCAGGATGGGTGTGCACACAGTACAAAACAGCATATAATAAGGGGAAGTTCACATCAATATCATATAGTGTTCTTAATGTATACACATTTGCATGCAACACAACTCTGCATACATTTGGGTGAATTTTGTATAGTAGTGCCCAGCTGTTCTCCAACTCAGAACATCCTTGATGATGATAATGATGATGATGCACTCCTTGTTACCTCTAGTGAATTCTAGACAGAAGCTGTGGTAATGACAACTTATCTCAGGCCCATCCCTATAGATCAGATGGATGAGGAAGAGGAGCTCTGGTCCTTTGATAACATGATAAATGAGGTTTATTATCTAATATCCATAGACTTGTGTCCCCTACCACCTGGCACACAGACCATAAGGATCTTTACATTTTAGGAAAGATCTCTGGAGTACCAGATCAAACAGATCTCTTATTCCTTCCATATTCCTCCACAATTGAGGAAATATCAAAGAGGTATTCACAAGGCTAATGTAGATCAACAACATAGAGGATGGTCTGTCCCTCCCTCAGTATTGAGACCCCCTATTTCTTCCAGCAGCCTAATTCCCTGAAGTAGACTATCAAACTTCTGTACACAAATGCAAACTGGGTATTTCTATGCAAGTTAGGCAAGCCTTCCCATCAAAACGATTGATGCCATGGAGCAGGAACCCAGTTCCTTGTAACCGGAGTTATGCATGCCACCCTATTCTTAAATACTTCCTTTAAAATGATGAGAGAGTGAGAGAGGCCTATTTGAATCCAACCACAGTACTAGATGTGCAGTATGCTGTGGCCAGGCATCTCATCATGTTTTCTATTGCCATGGCATTATTGACAGATTTTATGCACATCCATCATGACATGGTATTGGACTCCTCAGAAGTCAGGCTGTTCCACAGTAAAGACAGTCTAAGGACTGCTTCTCTAGAAGATGACACCCTTTTGGGAGCATCATTCCTACCCTGGCTTCTCCAGCCTTATTGGATCACCAACATTGATCTTTCTCTTCACTCCCAGTCCATCGCAATTAACCAGTAAATGAGATCAGGCAAATGGCCTTCTGGGGCCATCAGCAAATTTTTTAAGCAGACACAAGTCCGGTCCAAACCCTAGGTCACTGCAGTTCTCAGACCCTCCTTTGTTTCCTACTGGCAGGAAAGGAGGGGGGGCACAGCTCTTGCAAATTAACCCCTTTCCTGCCATGTATCACCTCCATGCATCCTGGTAGGTTCGTGCCCACACCTCTTAATGGCTTGGTCAGGCATAATGAGATGGTGGGTAGGTCCACTCCATTGTAAATGAGGGTTATTGTCTCCAGTTTTGGGAGCAACCCCCACTATCAAGGACCCACATATTCTTTTCCAGTCATTTTCTCAACTCATATACCTTGAATGCCACATACATTCTCTACATTTCATCTTTCTCACAAGTTCAAAGCCTCACAGAGATTCTTTATCAACTTTAATTCACCTAGGACATTAAGACAGATTCCTGATTGGTTTCCATGCATGTACACTATCCCTGCTCCTATATATTCACTGTTGCATCAGATTCCAATAGGGTGGGGCTCATTTAGAGCTGGGGGGCATAATTCTGTTTCTTGAACTCAGGCAGGATTGTCCTTCAACATCAACAAGCTAAGAATGATAGCAGTATTTCTAGCACTGCAAGTGTGCATCAACATAATAAGGATCTTATGTGTCATGTTCTCCTCTGACAAATCTTAGTTATCTAAAACACCACATGCCCCATTCCTTTGTATGGAGGTCTGAAAACTCATCATCTGGGGAGCTGCAAAGAATGTCTCAATCCAAATTCTGCACATTCCAGGCAAGATTGCATATCAGTGGACAGTCTATCCAACATAACTAGCCTTCCTCAACAGAATGATCTCTTTACCATTGTGTAACAGTCTCTGTTTTCCCTCAGGGAAAGACCTTTAGTGGACCTTTTTGTGCCCAAGCTCAACAAACTTCCCTTTTACATGTCTGTCCTAGATTAGAGAGCACTCTAAGGAGTCAATACATTCAGCTTCCAGTGAGATTCCCTATTTGCAGTATGCCTTTGATCAACCTGTTGATCAATCAAAATAGGTCTCTACCTTACATGAGGGATATCTTGCTATACCGGGTATCCCTTCTCCACAACAGACCACACATTCTCCACCTTCTTGCCTGGCTCATACTTAGTGTTCTCTCTGCCAGAAGAAGGCTTTTGGGCTAAATTGCTGGTTGTGTCATTAAGGGTATTTCTAATCTTCACTGGAATACTATTCCAGAGCAAAGTTCCAGAGTATCGGAAACATTTTAAAAATCATTCCTTATTTGGTTTGGGAACTTTATACTGTTTGGTTGACATGGATCACAGGTGGGGTGTATTACCAGGTAGCCTATACTGTAATAGTGATTGTAAATATTCAAGAGCACCATTATTGGATATCTATCCTGTACATTAATTTGGCTTTTCTCAAACAGATTTGGTCTTTAATAGGTAATACTTTTAAACTTACCAGCTAAATTTTCCTTGCTTTGTTTCTGGATTTATATTAGCCCAAATTCTCTATTTTGAAGATGTGCCAGCTTTGCTAAGTTTTGATCATTTGAATTATCCCATACTGTATTACAGTAGTTTAAAGTGTTGTATGTAACTGTTTTAAAATAGTTTTCAGTGCCTTTCAGGGAGAAAGTGTCTTATTCTACTGAGAAGCCATAGACTTGAATGGACTTTTTTACTGATATTTTTGATTACCTTTTGTTTCTTTTTTAAAACCAAAAGATGTTCAGTATCCACTCTTAAGAGCTATCAAGCTTCCATCACCTTGAGGCTCGAACTAGTGTTTTAGGTTCCTGAGACCTGTCTCCCATTTTCTTACACCAAAATGGAATCGTGTTTCTTATAGTCTAAAACCTAGTCCAATGTAAATCATTGAGTGATGGTTCCTTCTGCAGACAAAGAAGTGAAATTCATGATTTGTCTATTAACGCTGACTGTCTCTGGTTTCTATCGGGCTACACCCTCCCATTAGATGGGCTGCACACAACAACAGTGGGTAGTACCCTTCTCTTTGGAAGGTAGAACATCAAGATAATGTGTTGTGCTCTCCCTTTAGGGAAGTGGATCACTGCAACCATTGGTTGTGCCCAACCATTAGGGGGGTAAAGAACTTCAACACATGTGATAATTATGTTTCTCGTTCTTGCCCATTATTACAACACAATCTGGGGTTCGAAGAGATAAAATCTTCTATAGATGGACCAGAGTGCAACTCAATTTCTTTGTTTTGATCAGTTTGACTAGAACATCAGTCTACCCACCTAACTGACAAATTTAGCTCAATATAACAGCAGCATAACTAATCACTGTTTTTTAAATGTAGTTTTTTGGGGGGTAAAACTAATTTTAGTTTTGCAATACTTAGCTGCCACTATTGCCAAATGTATTCCTTGTACCCTGCTGTCATGTCATGCATAATTGTCATCTGTGAAAAGATGACACATAATGTCTACTCTCTGCATATAACTTTGTGACATATAAAGCAATATGCAAATAAGAGAGGAGTGCAAAATGTCCTTCTGACTTTTCTCCTTTCTGTGGGAGGATGTATTAACATCAAATGGATTGTTAGTGTTTGGCACAAAAATAGGTTAGCTACAAAATAGCAGCAGCTAAGTATTGCATAATTTACACACAAAAAAACATTTCTGAAAGATATCAGATAAGTTAAAAGCAAGCATAGTAATAAGGATCAAGTCAGATATTGGGAATTGAGAATCTGGTCATGAGTGCAACACCTTAACCACTGAGCCACTCCTGCTTCCTTGGGTGTGATCTCAATAGTTACCAAGTTATGACTAGTGTCTCAGTCAAATGGAGGTTAAGAACATACCCAGGAATGCATGCTAACTGCACAAATTAACTCCCCTTAAAATGTCAAGTTCATGTGTTATTTACTCTAATTGTTGGGCTAAGAACAGTTGCAAAGTTATAAATCGGGGTTTAGTCCCCAGAGGCAGGGGGAGATTTAACCAACAAAATTGGTTGCATCACTAACTTCCAATTTCTATGCTTAAAGAGCAATTCTGTATATAATGTATAGAAAAGAGGGAAAATAACATTAACATTAATAATATAGTAGCATTGTGCTTCATGCTTTTGTTTATTATCAACAGTTTCAGTATGTGTCTGAATTTGCACATTTGTGTTTGTGTGTGTGTGTGTGTGTGTGTGTGTGTGTGTGTGTGTGTGTGTGTTGGTGGAGGGGTGTATCAGGGGTTTGGGGGTGGAGGAAAAGATAGATCAAAAATAATATTGAAAACTGTTTTACCTTTCTATATGGTACATAAATTAAAACAGATTATCACTTTCTGTGTTTTACTTTTGCTTTCCGCAAAAGAGTAATTAGAGAGCAAATACCAAGAGGAATGTAGCACATGTTGGAAACCTGTGGTCTGGTGATATAGGTGACATTTGGGGGTTTAGTTCATATAATTACAGCATATTTTCAAAAAGTATTTTTTTAAAAAAAAGTTTGACAAAAAAATTGGACCTTTTTTCTCTGTGAGTTATGTGATTTAATTATTAGAATATACTTCCTTAAAATGTGAAGATTTTGCAGATTTGCAATTATGCCATTAACAAATGTAAGTGAAACCCTACTTTAGTGAGTAGTTCCTTGTTTCCTTGTATCAGTGGTATGTAATTTTTTTGAGTGTAGCTATTATTTTTTAAATGCCAAATGAAGTAACCCATGCAAAAAACTTCTATAAGAACAATTAATATGGAATTTTCAAGTGTGGAGAAAACTAAATTTAAAAAGAAACAAACACATTTCATCTTTATGTGTATCTTTGTGATAATTTAGCATTTTTTAATGAGTCTCAAATCACTATATGTATAGCCTACTTGAAATGACCAGAGATTTTGACAATGAATTAAAAGTTGACATGGTCTGGGTCAACAAAAGAAGATATAATAATAAGAGTTATATTGTGTGTACTCACCTATAAGTCAAGACCAACTGTAAACATCATAGACTATATCTGCCATCTGGCAGATCAGGGTCTATTTGCTCTACTGTTTAATCCTAACAAACTTCATAGACAAAGATCTGCCAGTACATTATGCAACTGCAGATATAGATCTGTGCCAAATTGCATTTGGATTTGACTTGTAAGCAAGTGCATACAGTAATTGAATACAAAAACATTGTGCATGCTTGATAGCAAGAGATGTGATGTATACACAGCAGTACAAGTTTTTTTTATATGCATGCAATAAGCATAATATATCTGACTGCCCACCCATCTGTCTGCAACAGCAGCAGGGAGGGTGAACCCTACAAAATTTTGCGACAAAATCGATTAAAGCCTCAGAATGCCCAATAGAGCCTTCCTACGAAATCTCATATTTTAACCAAAAAAAAAAATAAAGACCCCATTTTACAAATGGAGCCTTAGCGATTTTGTCGTGAATATATTGTCATAACCACCCTCAAATTGCTGCCAATAATTGCTATCATCTACGTCGCAAATATGTTGTCATAACCCTCCCTGCTGCTAAAAGGATTTCAGGGTTAATACAAATGATTTAACCAAATATTTGATCAAGTCCAATACGATATCGTGACCGAGGGTCGTGTAAATTTATTGTTATAAATCCATGTGCGACTGACTGAGCATGACTAAAGTAATTTTTGAATCCATTGAAGTCCATATCGGAACACCATGTCTGCCAAATATTTCGTAGTGTATGTGTATCAACGCCGTTGAATACAGCAAGAATATTGCAGTTATCGCGAATCACATTTGGAATTTGAGTGTAGCGTTGAGTGACATATATCACGTCAGTGTTTTTATGCCTACCTCGTGAAAATATTCTAGCAGGGTTCTTTTGATTATCTAACATCACATCATCGTACACTACAAGATTGTTTATGTCTCTATCGAGATCTTCTACTGATGGTGCATCATTAATATCAGTAATAAAGTCAATTACACTTTCACCTTTAATTTCTGATGCATTTTCATTATAATCTTTTAGCACTTCATAGCACCGTTGATCATCTACGGATGGGGCAACTAAATATAATTTATCCCACTTCATAAATCGCATTATCAAATTAAGCAGCAATTGTGTTTTACCCGATCCAGATGGTGCGATTATAATGGCACGGACAGAATTCGGAAGCGCTGCGTGGTGTTTCACCGGTTCTCTTCTTTTAGTCGCTGAAAAATCAATTATATTCATAACGCTATATATAAATTATGGATCTATATTGTGTTAAATGTAAACAGCGTACTGATACAACCGATCAGACAACCATTACAACTAAAAATAATAGACTAGCGCTTACTGGTAAGTGTGTAACATGTGGTACAAAAAATTTAGATTTTTAAAAAAAAGCAACTCGGAGGTGATATTGCCGCAAAACTTGGAAAACTCCCCGGAACCCCATGGGCAAAATACCCCAGAGAAAAAAACCTTCCAGGATATAGTTACTGTGGTCCCGGAACGAGATTAGATCTCAGACTTGATGATCAAAATCAGCCCCGGCCTGGTGAATATCCGATAAATGCTATTGATAAGGCATGTCATGCTCATGATGTTGCATATAAAAGCAATAATTTGCAACAAAGACATCTCGCAGATGTAAAATTAATTCATGCGTTAAATGCTATTCCCGATAAATCCTTCAAAGAAAAATTGGCTTCATGGTTGGTCAAATCAGCTATGAAAGGCAAATTGGTGTTAGGTGCTGGTAATTAAAAACACCAGTGTTTTTATAGTATGGAATCTATTTATTATTCTCCGAAAGGATACTGGAGGGGTAAAGCAGCAATCAGTAAACTCACTAACGCTGCAAAAGTGAAAAAGTCCACTGCGGAAGATTGGTTATCCAAACAAGCTATATGGCAAATTTATCTACCACCGCCTAAACAAATTAATTATTCTCATTTTGATGTTACCGTACCCAATGAAGTTCATCAGGCTGATTTATTGTTTTTACCACATGACCATGGTTACAAATACGCGCTAACTGTAGTTGATATTGCGAGTCGATTTAAACAAGCAGAACCATTAAAAACAAAGTCAGCTTCTGAAGTCGCTTCTGCATTTGAAAGGATTTATAGACGCGGTCCTCTAAGATGGCCAAATCTATTACAAGTTGATCCTGGCAAAGAGTTTCAAGGTGCTGTTCTGTCAACAATGAAAACTCATAATGTTACAATACGACGGGTACATACTGCGTTACATCGTGATCAGGCAATTGTAGAACGATTTAATCGAACTCTTGCAGAACGGTTATTTGGATATCAATATGCAAAAGAATTCATCCAAGAAAAACGATCTCGTGAATGGGTCCAAAGGTTACCGAGTGTAGTTGCAGCGTTAAATAACGAGATTACTCGAACTAATAATATGAAACCCAATATTGCAATAAAAAATATATATACCCGAACAACCACAGCGGGTTAGCACTCGGCCACTTCTCGGTGATGTTACTGTGAGATATTTATACGAACCAGGAGAACTTGAAGGTGGTAAAAGAAGAGCTACTGATCATATATGGAGTGTTACTACGCATAAAATTTCAACCATAACGCGATCAACTGGTAGACCTCCAATCTACAGATTGGATTCAACTGCACCTCAGCGTGGTTTTACACGCGAACAACTACAAGTAATTCCGGACGATACTCAATTACCGCCACATGGTCTTAACTAGCTCCGTTACGTCTATTACACTCAAGACAGGTCAACATCACATTGTTTCTGACATGACCAAGATTGTTATTTTTTCTGTCTACGGTGAATTGTCGAGGGTCTTTATCCGAATACTGCCAGTGTATTATACAATTGCAACTGGCGCAGTGATTATTCTGTTGTTCTTTTAATGTGATTATTACTTCAGCATCAATATCAAATTCTCGTTGTTTTTTTTTTGTCCTGCTGTTTGTAACCAGAGAGTTTTTTTTATTAATGATGCTAATATCAGTGTTATCATCGTTTGCATTAAAATCATCATCGAAAACAATCCTTCGTAGTTGATTTATTCGTCGTACTCTGGACACTGCGAGATAGATTAAATTTGACCATTCAATGCGATTATCAACTATCCAAACAATTGTATCCGTGATGGTCAATCCTTGTGACGAGTGTATTGTTGTTACATAACCAAGCGTCCATGGTGATTTATCAGCGCATAATGCATCTTCTACAGTATTGATATCAACTAGCACAATATCATTTAACACTAGAATCTGTTTCTCCGTCTAGCCTGGAATTTCAACTTCAATATTCTGCTTTCGTGTATCCAATGGTCTATAACACAACGGTACTGGAAACGTTGGGAATTTTTTCTTGTGTAGCTCAAACAACTTTTTCTGAAGTGCGTCTCTGACTATCTTTCTACTTGCTACTACAAAATCATTTGGTCTCCATGTTTCCAAAAAATCATTCATAGGCGTTTCAGAAATTATTTCACGCGCTACTTCACATTGAATTCTATCGGGTTGTAATCTAATTAGTTTTTTAAACTCACGTAACTGCTCATCGAGTACTGTATAGTCAGTATCAATTTCTTCGTAATAATCAACAAATCCTTTTAACCAATTATGTGGACTTCTACCAACAAATGGTGGCGGTTGACCATGATCGCCGCACAATATAACTTTTGTATTATTTTGCAATAACAAATCAAGAAACATTTTTAATACATCTTCTGAAACAGTACATGCTTCATCCCAAATAATAACAGAAGGAATACATTTCTCACCCATTCGCTCAGGAGTCCAAGCATCGCCCTTGTATTGAAAAAAAACTATGATACGTGCAAGCTTCAACGGAAAATCCTTTGGATTTTTGGCGTTGTTTTATCTCTCTCGCTAGTCTATGGGTTGGTGTGAGTACAATCATGGACGTTCTCTCTCGATATAATTCTATCACACGTGTTGTCTTTCCAGATCCACCACAACCGTTTAAATAAACTGTTTTATATCTACAAATTGGATCTGATATCGGTGGTGCTTTAGACATAGAAAATCCTTCGGATTTTTCACTGATAGAATTATCGTTTTTCAGGTAACTGCTTTTAATCTCAACGTCTGCTGATTCAGAATAATCGCATTGTATTTCACGTTTAATTCGCCATGTTCCCCAAGTCTCTTCGCTATTAGTAAATTTAGTTACCTCTTTGATATATTTTTTATCGACATACATTGAATCAATTGCAACTCTAACTGCTATACTAGGAAATCTATTTATCATTGCAAATAAATTGATAGATGCATAACCCAGCATAGAAGCTCTCAAATGTAGATATGCAGAGCTTTCTCCATCACTGTAAGTAACAACTCTATCTAACTTTGTTTTATTGGACAAGAATGCTGTTTTACAATTTGCGTATCTATTTTTCTCTACTGCATCTTTAATAACGAAGTCGTATTCGGCATCATCTATAATCAATCGTGAGGATTGTCTTTTAAAGTTGAATTTTTTTTTCCACCTTGTGTAAATTTACCGATTATTCTTCGGCCGAGATCCTTTGCTTCACTATTTCGTTGATTAAATATCTTTTTTGATCATTCAATGATGTACTCCTCGTCAGCATCAATATGTTTTCTAGACTTATCGATTATACTATCAAGACATTCTGGTTCTGGTAACCAGACATTGGTTTGTTTCCGATATGAGATAATCGCTTCGCTGACAATCAACGAAACTAACATTTTACAATCAATCATATATCGCAATAACACTATTGGTAACCACATCCTTTCAGCCATGTGTCTACCAATCCAAACATAACAACACGGATGAAGTCCTTCAGCGAATTCAAATGATACTACGCGAGCAAAACCGGTCAAATCAAAATCAGGCAGTGGTCCATTAATAGCAACGCGAGTCATTTCATGTGTGGGATGTCCAAACCGTTTAAAATACTCACCAGCGAATCCATATCCTAGAAAACTTCCTGGATAACAGGCAACGATATCAACTGATATCATACTTTAACGATTGTACTTAACGTTCCATAGACCGCCATGATAATATTCCAAACAGCTGGATTGAACATCCTGTAAAAAGTCTTTTCGTGTTGGTTTCCAATTATTTTTCTTTCTTGCAAAATGAGCTGCAACCTATGGAATTGTAAAACAATTTGTAAGTAACTGTTCGTAATCGTCGGATTTTCCATTAAAAACGCTAGCGTTTTCACTGAGACTTATTGCTAGATTTTTCATCCTATTATGTAGACTTTCAGTACGATATAATTCACCGTTAGGTTTCACAAATTGATTGAAATGACATTCTTCATCTTCAAAACTATGAAGTAGCCATACTGATACAGGGTCGTTTTTGCACAAACTAGCAATAGCATCGAATAATCTTTCTTCAGTGAGAATGCCATCCTTGGTGAATTCTTCTGGGATATACTTCACTGTTCTGTCTCGCGGGAATATTGTAACCGCGGATGTCCATGCGTGTTTGTTATGATCAATAATTTTGATTGGAGCTCCGTTTTTATTGTATTTCGATTCGTATAATACTTCGCCAGTTATCGTTGAAACGGTTATCGGAAATCTCAACGACCTTTCAAATCTAGCTATATCAGAAATAGTTGCTCCGTTCTCTTTCACTGTTAGCTCCCATTGATCTATTTTTTTACGTCTTAGATCGGTTCATTTATTCCCACGGAGTGCATTTGTAAAGTGTTCTATGACACGTTCTGCCACACCATTTAGTGGTTTTTCCACTGACGTTGACTGTTTCATTGGTGCTAGTTTTCCAATGTCAGGTTTCTTATTTAACGGATACATCCCATAAACAATTGCTGTTTCAGAATACGCTTTTTCATAGTATGGTTTATCAATTCCAGTTAACAGCCCTGGTCTGGAATCACGGCTAACAATGACTGTTGTCTTATCTTTGAGAATAGGCTCAAACTTGTCTCTTATAACCCAATCGCCCGATTCTAAATTGATAATGAATTTCACTCTGAGAAAATACCTTTTATTGCCAAGTTGTGATAGTATCATAGCTGCTGTTTCATCATTCATTCTAGCATCAACAACACCATCAATTTGAAATGTTGACCAGGTGTGTGATGCACCGTCCTGTTTAAACTCATTAACACAATCTCGTATTTTTCTAATCAGACTTCTATTATTTATTCTCTCTTTTGGTACGTCTTCGAGGGTTCTATCAAGATTGAATTTAATATTTTTATAAGGCTTGATTGTCGATAATCTCTTGAATTCTTCATTCATATAAATAAAGCAAACATTTAAATAGAAAATTTTGTTTATATATAATGAATCACTGCAAATGGCTTATGATTGGATCAGTAACCCCATGCAATAAATCGTGTAGAGGTGAATTCTGTGGACATTACTTACAGAGTGTCAGAAATAATTCGACAGGCCCGTCCCCATGCATAAATTGTGGGGTGGGTGTGAGAGGAAAATCACAATTATGTATCAATTGTGGGGTAAGCGGTTTAGAGAATTGAAACGTTATTATGATAAACGAATAAAAAACGCTATCATTAACCCTAACCATGACTCTGTCAAAGACAAAATCATAAAACCCCTCAAGACTATATTAATAGATTTAAAAATAAATCAAATGATGAATTAGACAAATAGTATTATTATATATAAATGGAGCAAGAATTCATACCACATCCAATACTCGTTAATTATGAAATATCTGCTGATGGTGATGTTAGAAACCGCAGACTGAAAAAGCCAATTGGTTTTGTTAATAATCAAGGATACTTGCAATTTACTGCTGGAAGAAAGCACTATTACGTTCACAGAATTGTCTATGAAGCATTTAATGGATTGATTAAAGATGGTAATGTTATTGATCATATTGACTCTAATCCTTTAAACAACGCGATTTCCAATTTACAATGCATTTCTCAAAGAGAGAATACAAAAGAGGAAAGACAGGGACTTGTAAGTCAGTTGGAAAGAAACCAGTACAGTCATTTGATACAGCGACGAATGAAAAAAGAATTTTTCAATCAATGAATGCTGCGGGAAAATATTTTGGAATATGTATTCCTTAAGTACAAAAAGTTGCTGAAGGGATTTATCAAACAGCTATCTCAAAGAAAAATGGACATAGAATAAAGTTTTCATACGCATGGAATGACTCAATAATTACTATTAATGAAATATATTTTTTTATTCTGCTAAAGCAGAATAATTTTTTTATTAAAGAATAATTTTTTTATTTTGTTCCGTATTTCCCCTCATTACTACTGATCGTCACGTGACTATCCTACTTTCGATATTGATAGAACAGTATTCCCTGATATGTAATTCGTGCGAGATAAACGTAGAAAACACATGTAAAATTAGATTGAATTAATGAAATGTGATCTCATGTACGTATTTAATGGTTAACTCGGTATATCCTTGTTTCTAAAGACTGTATTGAGAACAGCAGTTAGGGTTTTGTTGGAAAAACCTGTACAGGGTAGACAATTTAACAGAGTTATGTATGACCGTGAATCCAAATTATTATTACGGTTATTATAAAAATTAATGAAAAAACATAAAAATATTTATTATTATATAACAGCTGTATTCTTTAAAAAAATGTTTTATTCAAGTATTTAGTTTCATTTAACACCATGAAATGTTATTTATTAAGTATTTAGTGGTAAAAATAACACACCTACACATTGACACTGCATTATTAGTCACCTTATATATAATATGAGCCGTAAAAGTTTGGGGCTTTAAACGAAGCCCAATATTGCCAATCAAAACTCCCACGCCATTGACATGGTGTGTGGTTGATTTTTTTCAACTGCAACCATGGGTTAATTTCTTGGGTTGCTTTTGATTGGTAGATTAGTTTCATTTAACACCATGAAATGTTATTTATTAAGTATTGAGTGGTAAAAATAACACACCTACACATTGACACTGCATTATTAGTCCGCCCCGTCGTTTCATGTTTGTATGGTCCTGTACTGTCCCTATCATTCATTCATTGTAAATATTACAATACATTCATTGTATTCATTCATTGTAAATATTCATTCATTGTAAATATTACAATACCTTCATTCATTCATTGTAAATATTCATTCATTGTAAATACCTTCATTCATTCATTCATTCATTCATTCATTCATTCATTCATTCATTCATTCATTCATTCATTCATTCATTCATTCATTGTAAATATTCATTCATTGTAAATACCCCATTTATTAAGTTAATTAAGTACATGTAACGTATTGTCCCCCCCACAACATATCTTCCGGAAGACCTAATATAGCATTTGTTACGTTAGAGCTTCCAATTGGGAGATCTATGTTTGTGGCCCTTGGGCTTATTTAATGCGAAGGCACTCAATGAGTTCCAAGAATGTGCTGTCCCCCCTCTGGGCCTCTTTGACGTCGTTTGGCGCGAAAGAGGTTTCCAAATGAGGCTTCATGTTATATGTTCAATGTTTGTAAAGAAATCACTTGGATTTCACGTCTAATGCCCATATAACTCGCCCTTGAACTCGATTGGGGGGTTAGGGTATTGTATAAGTCTTTAATGTATGCCTTCCTTGCCTCGGAACTCGAATGAGGAAGGGACAGGCATTGTATATGTTTTTTTTTGTATGTTGGGAATCGATAAAAATATTTTAAAGATAAGAAAAATACATTAGTAATAATATTCAATAAATGGAATTTCAAGATATTACATCTATCATCACAGAAATATCAAATTTAAGAAATCAAGGAATCGTACTTTCTGAATTTTTAAATGAAGACAGACTTTTGAATGAATTTGAACAAATTAATATACAATTGAAACATGGAAGATATGTCCTACCTAAAATGTATTCACTGATAAAAAGAATCCAAAAAGCGGTTAATGTTTCTTTGTATAACAATGATATTAATTTATTCATTCGGCTATTTAGTATAGTTGAAGCAATTAGAAAGAAACTAGGGGAACAGTACCAAGTTCGGTCAGAGATTGCTTTGAAAGTGAAATCTATAAGACGTTTGATTGATGAGTTTGGAAATGCAAGTATTGAAACCCACAATTGAAAAAACGTTAGCATTTCCAATAATGACATCAGAAGCATTGACTACCAGACTAACCCGTGAGAGGTTAGCATTACTGAAAAAGTTTATACCAATTCGAGATGACGTGCGAGATAAACTACAACTTAGACAGCAAGCGCAGACTGACTTTTCTATTGGGAGTGAACAGCTTTTTGCCCCTGTAACTAAAGCCACTAAAGATATGAATCTTGCAACAGAACGTGCTATATACGGCGACATCCCTAAACAAGGAACACGAAAAGAAGTACCTATTATTGATGTGCTGGGAAAGATTGCTACAGAGACTGAAAAAACCAAGAAGGAAATAAAACAGCTTTCAGGTGAGTTACAAACTCAGCGAGAAATACAACAAATGGGTAATATTGATACTGATGATAACCCCGTTGAAGATGCTAGTGATTTTATTGAAAAAGTTTCCACTAAAAAAAGTGTTCCTTTTAACGAGAAATTCACTGATGAAGCTATAGAAGAAATCAAACAATTTCCATTGCTGAAACTTGAAGACTATGTGTCATTTGGTGACTTCGCTGTCAAACGTTATTATACAAGGGGGGGGGGATTTTTAAAAGACGAGTATAAAAAAAAAAAAAAACATAATAAAACGAGAGGATTGGGTGGATTTGATATATAAAATTAATAAACAAGACCCCGGCAATTTAAAAAGGGATACATTGGAGTACAATGCTTTTAAAATGGGAGTTAATAAGTATGGTATACAACAACAACTAAAAGAACAACGAAAAGAACAACAACAAGGTCGAGGACGAGGTCGAGGTCGAGGTCAACAATCTCCAGAAAGTCAAAACGTTTCCGAACCAGCTCCAGAAACTCAAAACGTTTCCGAACCAGCTCCAGAAACTCAAAACGTTTCCGAACTAGCAAGTACTTCAGGAGAGGGTTATGGAAGTTCTCATAATGATTCTCATATGTGTCCTAGTAATATCATTAATGATATATCACGACTTGAGGTTCTTATGGGAGGTAAGCGAGCTGGGAATAACTCAGTCGAAATGACTAATGAAGCATTTGATATTTGCAGACGATTATTCCAAGGTGGGATAATTGATATTCATACGTATCGAGAACTCTTGGATGAGTTAATGGACGGAATTCCAGGGGAATTTAGTGGTTATTATAGCGATTGAAATTTCTAAATGCTTGCATTTAGAAATTACAAAGTCATTTCAAATAAGATGATAGTACACTATAATCACGATAAACCAACAAACGTGTATGTGGTAAACTCAAGATTGCCCGTTTATAAGGCATACTATGGAGACGGCCTTGGAAATACCATATCGGGTTTATTAACAAAAATAGCACCAAAAGTAGCACCAATTGCTAAACAATTAGCGATGAAAGCCATTGATGTTATTCGTAATAAAGGAATTAACGCTGTTGGAGATCTTACAGGAACGGCCTTTTCTACCGCAAAGAATAGAATAACGTCATTGGTGAAATCTAGATTCGGACGAAAACCACCACAAATGGTTTCAACACCGCTACCTTCAACAACAATGATGCCTGCAAATGTCAGTAAAGTGATAACGCAGTGGAACAAAAACTCGCATCATTAGCAATGACTTCACCAGATAGTAGTAATATTGCAAGTATGATAGCGGGAGGCGGTCTTGGAGGAAATCGTAAAAATGTCAGACGAAAAAGAAAATGATAGCACTATTACATTTAGAAAAACGATAGTGTTTTAGTATAAATGGCATTTAAAAAAATCGCTGATCCAGCGTTTGATATGGCAGCACCGGTGAATAAAGATGATTCTAAAATTAACTATCAGTATTATGCCTATCCTGCAAGAGAGCCTAATCAACGGGGGAGAGTTGAACTTCAAGTTCAAGATACAAGTAGATACTTTTTGCCGTGTGAGGCGTTATTGAAGTAGAAGGAGAGCTTGTAACAGATGTTGCAGCTGATACACCATATGAGAATGACCCAAATATCCGAGTTGGTTTCGTAAATAATGGCATTATGGCGCTATTTAACAGTGCAAGATATATCATTGATGGAAAGGAAATTGAATCAATAGAACAAGATGTTGATATTGCAACAACAATAATCGGACTTGCGAGAAATTCTGATGATTATACAAGGTCGGCTGGTCCGTCTATGATGTTTGCTAAGGATACTTCTGATCATGCTGACCATATTCAGTTTATAAAAGTACGAACTGCGAGAGCTACTGCAGAAGCTGATCAACAACTCGCAGCTAATCTAGACCGTGAAGATAGACCAGCCGCTGAATTCGACATTTTAAAAAAGGTCAATGGTAATTTCAATCTAGGATTTGCAACACGAAATGGAACATTGAAAGGACAGCATCGACGGTTTTCATGTGCAATTCCGTTACATCACATATTCGGATTTTGTAGAAATGTCAGAAAAGTCATCTATGGAGCAAAGCATATAGTCGTGTTATCGCGAAAGGAGAATGAAAATGATGAAATATGGCGTGCTAATGGTGTTGATGATGGTAAAGTCAAATTAAATAAATTGGTTCTGTGGATGTCCGTTTTGACTCCAGCAGTCACAATAGAGCAACAATTACTATCGTTTATGGACACAGGTGGAAAATCATTGCTAAGTTGGCTAACAGCAACGACTGATACGAAGCAGGATAATGTAAATGGCACATTTACATGGCACTTAGCATCAAAACAAGGTGTTTCAGCTCCACGTCATATCTTTATAGCTTTACAGGATGCAAATCGAGTGGGTCGTCAATTATCTAGTCATATGATATTTGATAAATTAGGAGTAAGTGAAGTTTCGTTGAGAATAAACGGACAACAAGAACCAACAGAGATTGTACAGCTTAATTATGAAAACAACAACGTAGCACGTGTATATCATAGAATATTGTCGTTTATGGGTCGTGATCAAAATGTTGATACTGGTTTGCAAATATCGCAAATTGATTTTGAAAAACACTATCCGATTTATTACTTTTCATTGGAACATCTTGACATGATGAGACAATCTGTTGTTGATATATACTTCCAAGCTCGGTTACAACGCCCTGCTGGTATAGCTGATTATAGAGCAGTTGCTGTCAGTCTCAGTGATAAATCAATGTTGTTAAATGGAGTTGGCGGACGAATGAGACTTATTGATGCACCAGTGGAAAACATGTAGTTAGGATTTTCACAATAAGATCAATTAAAAGTGTAAATTACGTTTTAGAATAGAATGACATATAGTATTGTTAATGTCTAGTTGACTGATGGTCAGGTCAAGAAATTGAAATCAAAGTCGGCTAAAGAATGTGGAACCACAATAACGCTGAAATCCACTCAAATGTCCGGCGTTGCGTATAAATTATCATTGACAGATCGTCAAATAAAACATTTCAATGATGCGCTAAAGAACAAACGAGGAGTTCAAATTGATTTTTCGAAAGCAGCAATTGCAAGTATGATAAAATCAGGTGGTATATTTCCGCTGTTAGCTGCTATTCCAGCATTGATTGCAGCGGTTGCGAAGTCGGCAGCGTTAGGAGCCGTTGGTACTGCTGCAGGAATGGCCCTGAAAAAAGCTACTGGGAATGGCTATAAAAAAAAGGGAAAGGGTCTAAGACTACCAGGAACCCCATACAATTGGTACAAGGGCACGGGCCTAAGAATACCAGGAACGGCTTATTAGTGGAAAAATCCCTTGGATTTTCACCAATGTCCAATTTTGATTTAATTGATGCTGTAAAATCGTTATCAATAAAAAAACTTTAGAGGAGTTTTCATGAGAGATCAATTACCGTCAAAACCAATGAAAAATGAAACGGGTATTATCAATCTTGATAACAGCAGCGGAGAAGGAACTCATTGGGTCGCATATGCAATTGATCCACGCGGAATTGTCTATTTTGATTCATATGGATTAGCTCCACCAAAAGAATTTATGCGATATGTATCTACAATAACAAAATCATCGTTGGCTCCAATTTTTTATTCCACGCTACCAACACAACGGTTAAATGATCCACCGATATGCGGTCGTGAAGTATTAAACGTCCTTGCAGAGATATCTAGATTTCCAAGGAAACCACCACAAGTTGTTGTTAATGAATATACCAGCGGGCAATGGCAAACACAATAGCGTTTTCACCAATTAGAAATGATTTAGAAAAACGTTAGCGTTTTCGTATAATGATTGATATTTGGGGACGACCTTTATCAGAGTAAAAAAAAAAACAGAAACCGATAGTAAATTCGCTGTCGAAGATGTAAAAAAAATAATCGAAGATGAAATCGCCGGGACATTAAACTTGTCAAGTGTAGATCCTGAGGAAATAGTTGTATTTCAAGATCGCCAGGGCAAATTGAAATCTAGTAATGTGTCATTGGATGATATCTTAATACGAAGACGTGACGTCGTTGAAAATACAATAGCGTTTTATTCAAACGATGGAAAACTCAAACCCGGGATATTTGTTTCGACGATCACGGATAAACTAACAACAGTAGATAGCACAGCAAACGCGTTAAAATCACTCAATGATGAATATAACAATCATAAAACTGATTTTAATAAATTGTATGAATTACAAAAGTCAATCGTAGACAAAATCGACTAACAGCTGATAGAATTCCTTGGAAATCCACCAGTAATCACACCGAATATTGCAGAGATAAAAGCATCTATGTTGGAAATTGCAACATTTCAACTAAGATATGAAGAACACGTAAAACAGTTTTCAACATTTCGTAAAAACATTGTTGATAAATTTTTGGGAGGTCCACTTGATAAACTATATATCAAACTTCCGGATATTAAAAAATCCATCGAAGAAATACCAGCGATGAATCGGCAATTGGAAGCAATCAACACGGATATTACAACGTTCAAAAACAATCTTCCGCTACTTGAAAAAATAAAGATTCCTCATGAGAAGAATATCATAAATATGGTATACACAGTTTTCTCTGGATCATTAGATTGGGAACCTAATAAGAATATACTAACTCTCACTGTGTGAAACCCGGGTATTTATCGACCGGGTATTTATCGATTAACAATAGTGTCACTGAACCAGTTTAATATATCATCATCGACTTCATATGGATACAACAACGTGATTTCAACGACTATTGACGTGGGTGAATACAAACGGTTTACAATAACAAGCACTGATCCTAATTTAAAAAAGACATCATTTTTATGGTACATGGAGTTTGTAGCTGATCTGAATTAGAATTTTTAACAATTAGAAACCACTTGAGATTTTAAAATAATATGATTCTGTCATCGCAATATCGCTATGATACCGTCAAAGAGTTTTTAACGGAATTCAAAACACTCATTGATGAGTATGAAATAAAAATTAAAAAAGATCGTAGGAGAATTACCGCGATTGATGTTACAGTATACTCAGTATCTGGTATAATGGCCGGTGCTGGTATTATACTATCTTCAGTAACAATGGTAGCTCCGATTGCTGTCCCAATTGCTATTTCCGCGGTGACAACATTTGCTGGAATTGCAAATGCTATTACTAAAAGAATATCATCGTGTTCTCAAGAAAAACTTAACGACTTTATAGTAAAACACAAACAGTATCTAACGGTTACTCACAATTATCCTCGTTGATGTCATCATCGATTGATGATACGATAATTACCGAAGACGAATTCTCCGCGATGATACGTATTTATGATACTGCGATTAAAAACGCTAGCGTTTTTTCATCTTTTGCGAAATTAGACATTGTAAATAATAATAATAATGTCGCAAGAGATTCAACTACTTCAGCGGATAGCAGAAAATACCACTCCGCGGAAAACAAGCATGATATCAATATCGTCAACAAACCCTAAATTCATTGTGAATTTTCCTTCCCCTGTTTCAGTAAAGGAAATCGCGTTGGCAAAATTACGAGTGTATCCTAGTTGGCCTAATATCAGATCGGTTCCATTTGGTGGTCAGAGACCTAATAATTCTTTGGTGTTTGCGTATAGAAATAAAAAAGATGACACTCCAGATTGGAACGTTGTTTCAATACCAACTAAATCCTATCAAATTGAGCAAATTAATCATGAATTACAACGTAGAATAAAATCCATTACTAGAAGGGAATCAAAAATTGCGATAACAGTTCATGAACCAACACTATCATCTACAATTGAAATAAGCTCTCCTGGGTATGTTGTAAATATTTATAACAGTTCAATAAGAACAGTAATAGGATGGCCCGAAGATCCACCTAGAAGTGCTAGCATTTCCACGTCCGAGCCTGTAAAGTCTAATTACGTCACTGATGAAATAGGACCTGAAAATCCATCAAAAACATAAAAAATTCGAGGATATAAACTTCACAAAGAGATATCGATATAAGGATCAATATGATGAGGATGCGTGGATAATTCCACTTTTTAATGATTATATCCCACAGGAAGGTGAAATTTTGGAAACGCATGAAACAAGCCCAACACTCGAAGATATTGAAAATCACATCCTTGATAGAATGAATCATGATTTTTCGTTGCCATTACCCTCGTTAAGATCTGGCCTTTTCACACAAGCTGAATTTACTAGTGTAGTCGCTGCAGGTAATAAAATCATCGATGATATGGAAATATTTAATTCGAGGATTATTAGTGTTTTTACCAATGAAAATTCACCCATTTCAAAAACCTTTTCCGCCAAAGAATATAAGAAAAAAATAAAGGAAAATCCAAATTATAAACTACCGGGATATAACTTACCTGAGTTAAAGAAAAAACTCAGAACTGCCATCGACGAAGGATTTAATAAAATTTATCAATCATGGAAAGATAGCCAGCCGAAGCCTATTATCCTCACTCAATAATTCTCCCGACGGCGACGGTAGACATATCGCACCGAACAATGTGGACATTTCATCGGTGATCGCGCTTAATTTAACGTGTGATGTAATCGAAGGAAGCTATCAAATTAATCTCGAGCAATCAAATCAAGCCCGACAAGGTTACATTCTTAATTCATTTGCACCAACAGCTCCTCCAGGATTTTTAATTGTTGAGAATCCGACTAATCCAGTATATATGCAATGTCAAAATGATTTGCTAACTAGAATTAATTTTACACTCACCGATCAGTCAAATAATTTAATTGATCTACGTGGTGAAGTACTATCGATTAGTCTGTTTGTGAAAAGCTAACAATTATTTGGTTAAATCATTTGTATTAACCCTGAAATCCTTTCAGCGGGGGGAGGGTTATGACAACAATGATAGCAATTATTGGCAGCAATTTGAGGGTGGTTATGACAACATATTTACGACAAAATCGCTAAGGCTCCATTTGTAAAATGGGGTCTTTTTTTGGTTAAAATATGAGATTTCGTAGGAAGGCTCTATTGGGCATTCTGAGGCTTTAATCGATTTCGTCGCAAAAAATTGTAGGGTTCGCCCTCCCTGCTGCTTATACAAACTGAAAAAAAGGAAAAGATTTGAATGAAAATCTATATTGGGCAAAATATGATATGTATGAATTGATGGTGTATAGAATATAGAAGCCTTGCATTAATAAAGATAATATGGTATGCATAAATACAGACAAGGTACTCACAAAATTGTACAGCACTTTACATATACAGACTTGGCTCATGAGGTCAGGGATCATGATCTTAAGTTGAATATCAGATCTTGATATTTATGAAAACATTGATCTTGACTGCTTCAGATATTATTTGCATGCAATCACAGTAACTCTAATGTAGTGGAAAAAGTTGATTATTTATTCAGCTGTTTTGTTTGTTACATGACATATGAAGATGTAAGTTAAATGACTGTAATTGCCAATGAAAAGGAGAAATATATTCATTTGTATCATTTGTTTGTTAAATAACATATAAAGATGTAAGTGCAGTGTTCCCTTTAAATAAAGTGAGGAAAAAGTAAGTAAATCTCTTTCAGTGATGTGAAGATTGTTATGTAAAAAGGGCTCATACTCAGTCACAAAGAAAAGAGTGAAAGCCAACACGCTTTGTATATTTTAACAAAACCATTTATTTCCCTAGACAACAATGTAAAAATTGGTAAATAGGACTTTAAGTTCTTAAGAAAGTTAATAACAGTTACAAAATATTAATTGCAACAAAATACAATGAAACAGAAATGAAATAAAAAGAACTTTAAAACTTAAAAACAATTTAATCACATTTACGTAACACCTCCCCCATAAAGAAAAAAGAAAGATTTATATAATAAAGCTTTCTTTTTACCATATGTAAATTATGCATGCGATAAAGAATATCACATAAAAATATTCTTATGATTTCTATAAAGTGTATATGAAATAATATTTCTATACACGAGAAAGTGCATCTGCAATCAAATTATCTTTTCCTTTGATGCGCCTGATGTTCAGATTATACTCTTGCAAAAACAAACTCCAGCTTAATAATCTTTGATTTTTATTTTTCATATTGTCGATGAAAGTAAGAGAGTTATGATCACTATACACAACAACTGGAGAAGGAGCTGAGCTAATGTAGACTTTAAAATGTTGCAATGCCAATAAGCTAAACATTTCTTCTCAATTGTTGAGTAATTTCTTTGGTGCTTATTTAATTTCTTGGAGAAATAGTACACTGGGTGATAATCACCATTACTGTCTTGAATTAATACTGCTCCAACCCAAACATCACTTGCATCCACAGACAGTTTAAAAGACTGAATGAAATTTAGAGCTGTAAGAACAGGCGCATTTTTGAGTATTGCTTTTAACCTATCGAAAGATTCCCAATATTTTTCGGTCCAGAGAAACTTGTTTCTCTTAACATATTTGTCAGAGGTTCAGCAATATTTTAAAAATTTGAACATAACTTTTAATAGTATCCAGCCATACCCAAATATCACATTATTTGCTTTTTACTGACAGGCACAGGAAAATCAGAGTTAGCATTCACCTTTGCATCAGTAGGTTTGACTTGACCATGTCCCACAATATGTCCTAGGAAAGTTACACAAGCACGGCAGAACTCACTTTTAGATAAATTGATTGTCAAAATAGCATCAGTGAGTCTTTCAAAGAATTTCTGAATCATGGCTAGTTGTCCTTTCCAGTTGTCGTTGTAGATAATGACATCATCAATAATAGCATCACAATTATCTAGACCGGAAGTAATCATATTCATCATTGAAACGTACTTGGAGATCCCTTTATCCCAAACGGCATTACTTTATACTGGTATATTCCATTTGGAGTCACAAACGCTGAAATTTCTTTAGCTCTTTCCGTAAGCGGAATTTGCCAAAATCCTTTAATAAAATCAAATTTGGTGACGTACTTGGCATTTCCTATTTTATCAATGCAAACATCGTTGCTTGGTAACGGAAAGGAATCTGTTTTTGTCACACTGTTCACCTTCCTATAATCAGTGCACATACGGAAAGTTTTATCCGGTTTCAGAACAAGTACGCATGGTGAACTGCAATCACTTTTACTGGGCTCTGTGAAATCATTCTCCAGCAATTACTGAATTTCCTTTTCCAAGTATTCCTGTTTGAGAGAGTTCATCCATCCTGTACGGGTGTTTTTTTTTTTTTTTATGAAAGCATGTTGTTTTCACCTAATGATTTCAAATAAAAATGTAAAATAGTACTTTGGATATAGAATCTAAAGGGAATTTAAATTTCAAAAAGATTTCTGAAATATTTAACCAAAATTCATAAATCCCAGACGAGGCTCGAATTTTCTTTGTTACTTGACAAAGGCTCGTACTTGGTAATAAAGAGTGAAAGCCAACAAGCTTTGTATATTTTAACAAAACAATTTATTTCCCTAGACAATGTAAAAATTGGTAAATAGGACTTACAGTTCGTGAATATAATCCAAAATTTGATCATAAGAATGAAAACGTGAAACATATCACTAAATAAGTCCCATTAGAATCCAGGTTCGAGTCACGACGACGTACAAATATGGAAGGCGATGACTCTGATGTGTTCCAATGTATGAATATCCTCACTTGAATAAGTCTTTTTTTCCGAATAATTATACAATAAACTTCCTTGAATATCTTTCAGAATTTTTATTTAAAAAAGTCAACTTGTTGAGTTTCCAGGAAAATAAATTATTAAATCCAAAAATCAAACAAAGAACAAACAATCCTGGCAACAAATTAAAAAATACACCCTGTTCCTTTAAGGTGTTGAATGACTCTGCCTGAAAAAATATCAGGATCGCGTATTTAAAACCCCAATGCCTCATTTCAAGTCTCGCGAAATTTGTTATGGTCTCTTGCTATACTATTTTGATCACATAGGTGGCGCTCTACAGTTTCGTATTTAGCATAGGGTTAGAAATTTAAAGAAAAAAAGTTTCCCCGGGTTTCCTCACTAGTTATATTGGCTATTTAAAAGAGACTTTGTATATCTTAGGTATTGTTCAAAGAACCTTTAATTCCCTTTATTTTGATGTATGATTGATAGGTGTAATATGGGTTAGAGAGTATACAGCTTGGCCTTACTCCAGTTGTGCATCTTTCAAAAAAGTGCTAGCTCTACTTGCTCATTTTCACTTCTCGAACTTCAGAGGCAAATTGTAAAAAATAGAGCCGATAACTTTTTTTTTTACATTTTATGTATTTGGTAATTCAGTCATTGCACTTTTAGAAGCTGGTATTATCTAGTTTGGCAAAATTCGTTTTCCATATTTTAATAGCTGCCAAGAATAGTGTACTTTAGACAAATTCAGGTTGATTTTTGGAGCACAAGGGAGCAGTCATTTTAGTTAGCAGTGTCCTAAGACCATTTAAAATTTCCAAAAGTATAATATCCAAAGAAATTTCAGCCACATTACATGAAAGTAGTATATAGGTATTCCAACATTCTCTCTACTGTGCATGTTTAAAATGCAAACAACTTCACCTTACATACATCACTCTCTCAAAAGTACATAACTGGTGAGCGCCACCATATAACAATTTGTCTCCAATTAAGAACCAATCATAAAAAGGATGTTTACACAGTGCACGCAACGAAAGTATGCCTCTTATACTGACCGATCATTTTAACTTCCTATTAACACTGTTTTTAGGAAATGACGGACTAAATAATAATTTTCATGTAATACATCTTCATCTTAAGTAAACAACATTTATCTCATTACTAAAAAAGAATCTCTAATCCGACAAAATAATAATTGCAATGAAACAAATGAAGTAAAAAGAATTTTAAAACTTACAATTTAATTACATATACGTAACAAGATACAGTGATGTGAAGATTTAAGAAGGGTGATCCCTTTTAGTGACGCTGTTCATGGATGTCATGCATGTTAAAAGTGAGTATCCCTTGTACTAAGACATGATCCTTTAAACATTTGTCATCATGATGCTAACGCCACTAAAGTAAAGTACTGTACAACCTGGACTTCGATCTGCAGTCCCATAATGCACCAGCAGACCAGGGCCTTTGTTGTTTGTTTTACTGATTTCTCTTTACAAACTTCATAGGCCTGAGCTACTGGTACATTATATGATGGCAGATCTGGGTCTGCAGTTTACGGTTGAACTCAACTTACAAGCAAGTACTGTACATACAATTTGTTATTTGATGATGGGAAACCATACTCTAGTCAGTTTTCAAAATCCAAAAACAATATCACATGAAATTAACAAGCAAAACCTAAAACAAATTGTAACTACTTGTCTGACATCTGGCAGAATATTAAAAGGTTTATGGCTTGCAAGAAGAACATTATTGAAAGTACTGTACTTGCATATGCATAATATTGAATGGGATTATTTTACTTACATATTTTGACATTGGTGTGGATGTTGTAACGAGATGCAAAAAAAAAAAACAGTATGAAACATTCACTTGTCTACAACTGATTTAATAAATGGCTGTTATGAAAAATTACCTTTGTATTAAATAATGCATACAGTATAATGTTCAGGAGTGTTGAATCAAGTTCATATGCTGTTTAGGTTTGAGGATGTCCATTAGCATGCATCCTTTCATGTTTTGGTGTATTTATCTGATATTTACCTATATGTAAATCCTTTGAGCTTAACATTAGGTACTTAGTTTGAGCACTGTAATGAATATTGGCATTATTACAAGAGTTTCTCAAGTAGTCTTTCAAGGAGGGTCATTACGATACATATCAGAGACAATATTAAAGACATAATTATGCATATAATTATTACAAACTTATAATTACTGTGATATATTAATAATAATAATTTTAAATGCATCTTCATTGTTAGTAGAAGTAATTGTTTTTATGACAACTTATCAGTCATGTATGCATATATATATATATATATATATATATATATATATATATATATATATATATATATATATATATATAGTCTTTTGATGGAGTTGACACTAGATTTTATTTAACAGACCAAAGTAATACTCAAGATGAATCAAGATAAAATCAAAAGTCAAGACGACTATTTGTTTGGTAAGTTGAATAAAATTGGTGTCTACTAAAAGTGCTTAGTTTTAGATATGAAAATATAATTACTTTAGGTTAATTAAAATTAACTTTTGGATGGAATGTTCAAGGTTTTACTTTCAGGTACAGAGACATTTTTATAAGGAATCTCTAAGTGTAATTATGAGAGAAATAGTCATGAATTTATATTGTAAACATTATGAGTAGCAACATTTCCTCAGTTTTATTGGGCACACAAATTGTTTGACATTTTAAAGTTGTGAATGTTAATAGCTGTGAATTAATATTAATTAGATTAATAATTATGCGAAGTTCTCTTTTATGGATTATTTTTCATGACCCCAAGAAATAAAGTTGTTGAAGCAACATGCTTGTGTCGGAATCATCTCACTGGAGATAGTTCGTTACAAGAAACACAATAGACGTGTATATAACTGTCTAGGAAATAGACGGTTCTCTGGATGATTCAAACTCAGATTTTAAATAGCGATATATTTCGCTGTGAACATAACCGCGCTATTCTCAAAGTCCTCTTTGACGAATGAAGTGAAGAAGTAAACCTGAAAATAGTCAGGAAAAAGCAGACATAGAGAAATATATGTGAGAATTTTCACACCTTCTACTACTGTCCAATTTGTTAATTTTTTTTCTTCAGTTTTGTCCCCGCCGTGTAGATTGAAGGTTACTTTTCCTTTTCTTTTCCTTTTTGTATTTTGCATTTTCATAACCTGACTTTTTTACTTGTAATTTTGTATTTTCACACGAATTTTTCTTACATAGTTTAGAAAAAAATGCTAGAAGTTACCAAGGTATTTTGAGTATTGTCCATGTATTTTCATGTATAAACCTTAGTGACTTTATAGCAAGTCAAGATATTAGTAGCGTGCAACCCACTTTTTCAGGATTAGCTTTCAAATCAAACGTGAATCGTGCTCACAACCAACATACATATTTTACAATGGCTCAATCATAATTGGATACAGTAACAAATAACAAACAAATAGGTTAAAAACATACTTTAAAACTGAAATAGACAGTAACTGTTTGAAAGCTTTCGTAAAGGCCCACCACCCAGAAGGATGTCAGACTGAATTTTTGGGCCATAGAGAATGGTCCAAGACAAGCTGACATCCTCACTGCACTAAAAATGCAAGGAGTAGATATTGCCAAAATAGATGGCGTTCAAAAGGCTGGGTTTAATAAATTTGTTACCCCAAAGATTACAATATGCCTCGATTAGACGGACACTATTTGGATGTTAGAGCGGAAAGAGCAAGGGTGTACAAAACTCATCAAATCGTACGTGGATTAGAGGCAAGGTCCAGTGATGTATTCATTACATGACTGCCTCTAGAAATCAAGGAAAGGGACCAGGTAGAGATGGACTCATGGGGAAATTTTAGAGAAAATTTCAACGTTAGTTAGTGACGAACTTGGAATATTTGAATAATAATAATATTCTACTTAAAAAAGACAAAATGACGGACACGGGCAGAGAGGGACTAATCTCTTTGATAGATAAAAGGGAAAAAAGAAAAGAAGTGTAGAGGCAAGGTCCAGTGATGTATTCATTACATGACTGCCTCTAGAAATCAAGGAAAGGGACCAGGTAGAGATGGACTCATGAGGAAATTTTAGAGAAAATTTCAACGTTAGTTAGTGCCGATCTTGGAATAGTTGAATAATAATAATATTCTACTTAAAAAAGACAAATTGACGGACACGGGCAGAGAGGGATTAATCTCTTTGATAGATAAAAGGGAAAGGAGAAAAGAAGTGGGCGATTAAGTCGCCTAGAATATATAAACTTCGCCTTACATTGTTAGGAAAGCGAAAACGACTTCGGCTGTGATTTTTCTTAGAGGTACATTGACAATTTTTTTTGAGATGCTCCCCCTCCTTGCCATAGGCTACCATTGTGTTATTCTAGTATTGAGTTGTAACTAAAGTTATTTTTCAAGCCACCAGTAGCTAGGCTAGGTTTTGATATCATTTAAGCTGCGCTGACAAATAAACCCATGCACATTCACAGGCAAGAGTTTTGACAATAAACCATTTCTCAAGTTGGCAACTAGGTCCCTATCACGACGTGATTTGCGCATGTTATCCTTCGATGATAAAAGCATACATACTTGTGTTTAGACACTTTAACAATAGTATGTATATAGCAGTTTGTGTTTTAAGAATAAAATCAGTAATCTGGATAATTTTAACTGCCTCGTCATAAAATTAGTTTGATACTCTAAGAGTACATTTATTAATTATTAATTTATAATACCGGTAAGATGATTTTATGTTGTCAGAAATTTTATCGTGCTTTATTGATAAAACTGCAGACTCATGTGGTACATATAGCGGGGAAAATATGGCCGACATCTCCATGTATGGGAAGTACCAGTTTATCCTATTATACTGTCTGGATTCGTACATCATCGAGCAAATATATGCAGACAAACAATTTTAACAAAGAAACAGCCTAACTATTATGTTATTTAAGATTTGACTTTAAAATGCAATTATATAAGTCATAAACGTATGAGACAATGCTATGTTGTAGAATTCGCCAGAATCGTTGTAAGGTCACACTTGTTGTCTAACTGGACTAGTGTTTGAGTAAATGGTGAAAAAGCTGCGAAGCAGATAATATTTAATCAACGCCTAAAATTAATACAAGTACGTAGCCAAAAAAAAATAAATCATAAATTATTTCTGAGAAAATAAATCAATTACTATCGGTGTCATGCAGGTATATCTCGATGAAAGGCCATTAAAGCTTGCTAAGCCTGCTAGTAGATGGCTATCCTATACAGACACCAAATGGTGACGGCGAATTCCAACTTTTCGATAGGGAATGGACTCTGACCCCACACCCCCCAAAAATTCAGCATATATATATATATATATATATATATATATATATATATATATATATATATATATATATCAAAGTCACGCTTATTTTTTGCCATACTGCTTATAGCGAGCGAATTTTTTAATTGATATCGACTTTGTTAGTGATTTCGTCGATTATTACGCAATCCATGATAACCCTACGCAGTTGAGATATTCTTCTCACTGCGAGATAAACTAAATTTTACCACTCAATAATATCATCGACAATCCAGATACTAGTATCAGTGATAGTTAATATCTACGACGAATGAATCGTTATAGCGTATGATAACGTCCACGGCGATTTATCCATGCTTAACGCGCTCTCAACAACATCAACAACAACCAAAACAATATCATTTAGCACAAGAATTTGTACTCCACAGCCAGGAATCTCAACATCAACATTCTGTCGTCGAATATCTGCTGGTCGATAACACAAAGGTACAGGTAGATTAGAAAATTTCTCTTTATGTAACGTAAATAATTGTTGTATCGCGAACTATTTTTTCTATTTGCAACTAACATATCAGCAGGTCTCTATCAAGTCCAGAATTCATTCATGGAAGTTTCTGGAATTACCTTACTCATAATCTCAACTGTGTTTTATCTGGAAGCAGTCTAATTAGCTTTTAAATTCTTTCTACGATTCATATATTGCTCTATGATCATCATTTATTTCTTAGCAATAATCTACAAATGTTTTTAGCCACTCATGTGGAGACGATCCAGTAAAGGGTGTCGGATGACCATGATCGGCCCACATTACCACAGCAATAACAACCAATCAAGAAATATTTTGAGATTTATAGCAAGGCAAACTTTTGTACGAAGGATACCAAATTGATCTCTTTTAACTTTAGATTTATCCACAGAATAATCGCTACTAATGATTTTTTGAAAAGAATTAACATATTGGACGACAACAAATGTACGTTTCACAAGAAAGAGAATGAAAGTATTGAACATCTCTTCTATAATTGCAATATTACTTCACAGTTCTGGTACAGTTTTATTGAACATTTTACACCATCTTACCCAAATATTGTACATTTGTCAAGAAAAGAAACATTTTTAGAAAGTGAACAACTGGATAGTTTGTGTAATTTCTTGCTTATTTTGACAAACTATTACATTTATACTTGCAGATTCAATATGCAAAATCCTTCCATCTATGCTTTTAAGCAGAGAGTTGTAATGTATAAGAACGTTGAAAAATATGCTGCTAAGGTAAACAAAAAAAGGACCAATTTCTTAAGAAATGGACTTCAACAGATGAATAGATAACTTGTATCTGATAAGATGGTAAACAGGAACAAAACACTATTTTCACAAGCTTATTTCACCTACATTGTGCCATATGCACCTGTGCATGAGTGTGTGCATGTGTGTGTGTGTGTGTTAGTCTTTTTTCTTTCTTTAATATAGATTATATTTTTATCCCTATTTTATCTGGAAACAAGAAATTTTGATAATAAGGTGACCTTGGGATGGTTCCCCGACACAATGGTCAACCTATTACGGGGATAATAAAGTTATTTTTAATTTGAAAAAAAAAATGAAAAAAGGCATAACAAACAAAAGATTTTTTAAAAAATAATTCTAGCGATACCGTTTACATCTAGTCCCAGATAATAATTTTAAGAATGTATTTTTCATCCAATCGCGATGGAAACTATGTTATGTACATGATTTTACGCCTTGTTCTTTGATTTCCCTGGCGAGTTTATGCGTCAGATTCAAACAATCATATCAGAATATTTAATGAATAATTTAATCGCGCGTGTTGTCTTACCCGAACCTCCACACCCACTAGGATAAACGGTTTTATGTCATGTCACATGATCATATACAGATGGCGCCGATGACAATCTTGATAGTTGATAATTCTTGTAATACGTCTCTAAAATTGCAAAGTCGGCAGATTCAGAAAAGCTCAGGATAGCTTCATGTTATTTTCTCCATTCGCCCCATGATGCGTGATTGTTAATATACAATTCTTTTAACGATTCCGCATATTTTTATTTATAAAAAGTGAATCTGTCGCGACTCTGCGTAATAAGGAAACCTGTTTATCATAGATTATAAATTTATCGAAACATACGCGAGCATCGAAGATCTTAAATGAGTAAACCGCGGTAACTCGCTCAGAATTGTACTTAATTTTGTTCCATCTGATAAATAGTCATTACTGTGACTTACAAATGTGTTTTTCTCAGTTGTATCAGTAACTATAAAATCGAGTTCAGCATCGTCATTAATTAACTTTGTGCGCGCCTGTTTATGATCATATGATCCTCCTTGCCAAATTTCTAATTTCGACCGGGTCAAAACCCCAGCGTTTCTCTAATTGATTTTTGTGATTTTTATTTTGTATAAAATTGGGTAAAAGTGTTCATATTTTTACTGAATATTTGTAAGTTTATGATCAAAATATCTTGTTTTCTGGTAAGTAAATGTTAAAAATCACGAAAACTAACTAGAGAAACGCTGAAGGGTTTGACCCTCTAATAATTGAAAATTTTCAATAATTTTGTTATCAATGTATACTATTCTATGAGTCTCTCTTCGAAGGATTAAGTTTCGCAAACGTTCATTATATAAAATAATACTGTAAAATGATGATTCTATGAGTCTCTCTTCGAGTGATTAAGTTTCGCAAACGTTCATTATATAAAATAATACTGTAAAATGATGATGGAGGGGGGCTGTATAACAGTTTGGTATTTTCAGACACTTAATTTTGCAGGATGAACATCCCGTTTGTATGCAATCTGGTCCATTGGCAATACATTTATTTTTTAACAATGCAAGGAATCAAAATACACTTAATAATGCGTGAGAAAATATCTCAATTTTTTGTTGTCTCACCTCAAAAACAAACATAACCCATATTCCAGTATTGTACATGCCAATGCGGCAGTAGACTGATAATAATCATGTAAAAATTACATGTTGTTTCTAAATACTGTTCGTATATTAATGTGATCAAGATAATGTTCTGTAAGCTGATAGTTATGTGCCAGCAGTTCATATAATTATCCATTAAAGGTCACAAGTACGGCATATGAATTCATAAACTTTTCGATTTTTAATAACTCATGATAACAGATGTATGTATAACTCTGCAAAAATGTGGTCTTATATAGTTCCATAATTGGAAACTGAAAATAAATTCACATTTTATACAATAATTGTGATTCTGTGATACTAAGATTTAATTCTGTATAATTAACTATGTAATAAATAATTTATCATATACATCTAGTGAGGTCTGATAGCTCATTGCTAACGCGTTGAAACTCTGGTGCCTAATGTCTGTAGTACGAATCTCATGAAAGAAATTGTATACAAAGGCGATTTTAATGCCAAGAAAAGTATTTAATTAGGACCTCCAGCCGGTCCCCGTCTACGTCAATAAAATTTACACACCTTCCCACCATGTCAACTGAGTAAAAGATTATATCAATAACATCCATATGTCTGCGATATTTTTTTTTTACTTTCACTGTGTAATCATCAATTATACTTTTTGGTTCAGTCTGACTCTTGCACACCTGATCGCATCTGTGACGATGAACGTCCATAAATGACGGAGTCACTTGATTCATTATACTATCATCTAGGTAACTAATTGAGGAGTTTCAGCTACAAATTCAATACACCACCAATAAGTTGCTGCAATTAATTTTTCATCATCTGATATTAGCATAAACATTTTTTCGGTATCTTCATTTAACACTATAGACAGAGATCCAGAATAATCATTAATCTAATAAGGTTACGGAAATGTGGTAAATATACTAAACTTTGCACTGCCAAACACGGACACTCTATATACACCAGTGACCTCCGCGGTTTATTTGAGAATGCTAGTTTGCTGTGACCATGTTGCTGAACCTTATGCCACTGTGTATATGATATTGTTAGCTCGTCCATGAAAATTTTTAACAAGATTAGATTTTTAACGCTATTAGGAATACCACTGACAATATTGTTAAGTCTTGCGTTAATATCAGCAAGTTTAATATCAACACTTGCTGGATTTCCAAAAAATGCATTAATAGATCTGTTTAAATTTCTTGAAAATTTAGAAACATTTGTATGTGATTATTATAATCAGTTCTAAATGCGGCATATCCGTCATTGATTGCTGTTAACGAAGTTAATCGAATTTCCTTATCGTTGACGTATCTTTTAGTTGCAGCGTCGAAATCTGTTTCTGGTGTTATGAAATCATTAGTGTTCATACTGAGAAATGAACGCATGATACCACCGTGCATTAATACGTACTTAGATTCTTGATCATCGAAGAATTATTTTGTCGCTGCGTCTGATTCTGTGATTGGGTTTCCACGGTATGCATTTTTTCTGACATAATAATATCACCATTAAAACAATACATCGCCAGGTTTCTTAACATAATCGTTAACTGACTTACCTTGATCAGCAAAACAAACGATATTATTAATATCCGTGTTGGGAATTCGTATAAATACATCTGGCAGTTGTATGCTGCTCGATTTTAATCGTTCTGGTTGATCCTGAAAAATGACTTCATTTTTATCAATACTTGTGATATTTAATAAACTCTCGAATTCATTTCAATATTATTTAGATAAATCGACTTTTTGATCTTCCATAAATATCTACTATTATGTTTACTAATGTTAGTTTAATTGTGACAACGCATTATATTCATGCACGGTTTTATGAAGTGGCGCTGTTGATTTTGATACTGCATCAAATACAGCGAGGGTTTCACGACCACATACTGCAGGATCCGTTATTGTTTTTTTTTTGTTGTTGTTAATGTTGAATACCAGATCTTGGAGCGCATCGAATTCTTTCTTCGATTTATGCTAACAAATTTCAAAACTTCTTTTGATGGCGCCAGTCAATACAAATCTGAACAAAAAACTCATATGCATATGCGACCCTATGGGTGCCTGGACCAGAGTTTTTATCGAGATTAATAATACCAGTTTCATACTAAATCGCAACAGTAGGTAATTGATCACGCATAAAAACTCCGTTGAAGACATTTATATTTAGTTGCTTAGCTTCATTAAATAAATCAAAATTAGACATGAGGAAAATCATAAAATTGTCCGGGACAGTCTTAGACCTTTGCCTTACAACGAATATGGGGTCCCTGGAAGTTTTAGACCCCGACCGTATGTTGGGCTGGTAACCTTAGACGGCCCGGCTGTGGCACCCTTAATGCTCTTATACGTCCTCTGCGTTGCTTTGCCCGTGATATTTTTTAAAGTTTTCTGCGTGCATAATTTCTTGACTGGTTGCTTTCATTAACGCCTTTCCAGCAGCGGCTCCAACAGCACCTATTGCAACTGCTTTTGCAACAACTGGAGCTGCAGCGACTATTATTGCTGGTATTACTGCGAGAAGTGAAAATTACCACCAGTATTAGCAATTTCTTTGATGGTTGTTTGCAGAAAGATTAAGTTTAACACCCTTATTGGATTATTGGCTTTATTGAAGGTTTAGAACTGACGCTTGGTCAACGATAATTTATTTAAACCGCTCATTTGTTCTTTTTTTTAGCGATATTTTTATTCCGCAGTTATTTTTTTATGCTGATTGGAATCTGTTGATCTGACCAGGATTCAGGCTAACACTAATGTGATTATATGACATTATAGTATTATGAACAATCTAATTACATGTTTTTAACTGGAGCATCAACAACTCTCGTTTGTCCACCAACACATTCAAGTAATATTGAATTATTGCGGAGTATAAAGGCTATTGCTCTATAATCAGCAATAGCTCCTCTGTTTACTCGAGTTCTAAATCTAAATGTTCCAGCGAAAAGAAATAAATCGGATACAGCGTGGTAAAATCTGAGATATTTGTAAACCAGAACAAATATTCTGATCACGCCCCATGAATGTCATTAATCGATGATATGCATGTGCATTAATTAATAAAACATCCCCAGATGGTTATTGATGGCCATTTTTTAAAAATGAAACTTCACTAACTCCTAATTTATCAAATATCATATGACAATTATTTTGATCAATTCATCATGTAGCGTCTTGAAGTACAATTAGTATATGTCTTGTTGCAGAATCTCCTCTCTGTGATGCTATTTGCCATGTAAATAAACCATTACTATTTGCTGCATCTGCAGTTGTTGTTAACCATGACAGCATTGATTTACCACCTTGACTCATAAAACCAAGTAAATGTTCTTCTTCAGGTATTGTTGGAATCATTACTGGCATCTACGGAGAAAATTTTGTTAGTATTACTTGACCAGCATCACCATTTGATCGCCATATCGCATCATTGTCGGTACCTTTTCTAAAAAGTACAACTGCATGCTTAGCTCCATAAATAACTTTTCTAACATTTCTGCAAAATCCAAAAAATATGTAATAATGGAATCGCACATGAAAATACATGAAGTGATCGAAATCCTAAGTTGAAATCTATATCTACATTAAATAATCATTCGTTGTAAATCCGCATCGGCGTTGTTGACGAAGTTTCTAGGTCATCATATTTCATATTGTTGGTACTCAGGAGAATTAAAAGTATCTTTTACAAACAATATTAATGGACCAGCTGATCTTGAATAATCATCGCTGTATCTTGCAAGACAAAGTATTATTGTAGCTATGTCAACATCTTTATTAAATGTTTTAATTTCACTTCCATCAATCATTTACGTAGCGCTGTCAAACAAGGCAATAATACCATTATTAACAAAATTAAGACTAATATTATCGGCGTATTCAGTATCAACTATTTTTATAATTTCACTCTCTTCTTCAATGAATGCTTCAGCGTGTAAGAAATATATATGTATCTCGAACCTTTAGCCCAATTCGACTGCGCTGATCTGAAATTCGTGCGTCATAAGAATAATAGTGATAACCCCGCACAGATTCATCTTTTAAAACTGTTGCATCCATGTCAAAAATGGGATCAAATATGCGTTTGAACACCTTTATTATTATCATCTTCGTTTAACACGAAGATCGCTTTTTGCTATCAAACTAGTAGTTATATTTTTTCCTGTTCCGATAATAGTACCTGTTCTAATTTTACTAGTTTTTGATCAGCATCTTGATTTATTATTTTATTGACATTTGCTAGCATCATTTCAGTGCTGGGTAATTTTACAGGTTGAAATTTTCGTCGTATTTAATCGCGCTAGTCTATCTTTGATTGCTGAGAATTATTTGCTAGCAACATACCTAGAACACTGGGATCTTTTTCACAAACACAATCAATAGCTTTCATTCTTAGTCGCTTTGAAATCGGCATTGCTTTTGGGGTTATCCTTCTATATCGACCGAGAACAACATCACCTAGTCCATCTCCACAGATCGTTTTGTATACTGGTAATCGTGAATTTATTTCCCTGACCATGGTTGGTTTACGAGTATTATGTATGATCACCTTATTATTAAGTGAATTTATCACTAATTACATACTAAGTCACTATGATAATCATTGGCGATTTCATTAATGAGGGACCGATATACATTAATATCCAGAACAGCGCCTGTAAATAAGCGTTGACATATATCAGCTGCTTCATTAATGATTTATGGGGAAATTATTACCAGCTCGTTTTCCTCCAATGAGGATTTCTAGTCGATTAACATCAGCAAGAACTTTATTAGGACAAGTAATAGAACCACTTCCTAAACCACTTCGAATTGCTCAAGTAGAATCTCCAAAGAACGTGCTGCGTTCCATTTCAGGATCTTGATATTCTTTCTCTTTTGTTCTCACTGGCTGTTGTGGTGATTTCTATAGTTCCATTATTTATTGTCGTTCTTGTTCTCGTTGTTGTAGCTCTTGTTTTAGTTGTTGTGATCGTTGTGGTGTTAGTTGTTCTTGTTGAGGTGATGGCAATTCAAATTGTTGTGGTAGTGATGGCAGTAGATGATGGTAATATTCGTGTACCTCGTTTAGCTTCTTCTATATATCTATTTACAGCCTCATTAAATCTGTTAAAACTTCTAATATCTTCATTATATCTGATTCTGGAATACCAGTAGCTATGCGATATACATCCTTAAGCCAATTAGCAGAGCTTATAGATTTAACATGTTCTGGTTTTACATATTTTTGTCATTCATAATATCCATACGCGGCAATATCAAATAATTGGTTTGGTTCATAGATAGCAGCAACACCTTCAGGCAAAAGTTTATCTATTATCATAGTTCTTGGTATTTTAGGTGCTGGTTGTGGTGCTTGTGGTGGTGGTTGAGCTGCTTGAATACCTCCAGCAATATCAACAGGCTATGTTTCAAGAGCTTTCTGCGTTGTCTCAGTTGCTGTAACAATTTTCTTTGTTGGTTCAAAAATCGGTTTCAATAATTGTTCTGCACCTTCTGCAACTCCCTCTTGAGACTCATGACGAGTTTGTAGTTGTTTAACTAAATTACGGATATGAAGATATTTTCTAATTGCCTCTAGTTGTTCTTGAGCTAATCTAGTTGTGTGAGATTCTCCTGTCATTATTGATATAACGATAATGATTTAATTATAGCAGCAGAGAAAGTGAACGACCAATTCCGAGTCGGAGCTACAAGCTAAACCCAATTAGATAAATCTCAAGGTTTTGGTCAAGCTTTATCGACCTTTCGTAGGAAGGTTTATTTTTTTTATAAAAGATCTCCAGGCAAAAAGGTCTGTTCACCCTCTGCTTGCTTAAATTTGTTAAGTATTTAGCAACAAGATAAGCATCAGAGAGGGTGTGACCTCAAGATTGTTCTCATCGTTTGTGTCTGTTGATGAGAACAAATATAAAGAATAAGTTTTTTTTTTTCTTCCCATAGTTGAGATAAAAAGTTCGCCTGGCGCAAATTAGTCTGTTCACCCTCTCTGCTGTTCCTATATACGTCTTAAGTTACAACAAAATAGGGAATCATTTATTTGGCAGTTAATTGCTGGTGCTTACATACACACGCTGTCGAACAGGGTCCAAACGGCAGTCCTTTTCACAAGATAAATACAAGGATAAAAATTGCTGTTGTTTTGGTTTTGATTTTAACGTAGCTTTAACAATTTTTCAGTCATATCGCTACGATGTCTGCAGTCTGGCAGTTTATAGTGATGTCTAGCACTGGAGCACCATGCCGCAGACATGTAGCATGATGTCCCACCCAGTCACATTATCCTGACACCAGGCCGACCAGTCCTAACACTAACCTCTTAATGTTGAGTGTCAAGCGAGGAAGCTGGTAGTACCATTTTTGTAAGTCTTTTGGAATGACTGGGCTGGGGATTGAACCCACGATATTCCGCATCCGAGGCGGACGCTCTAACCACTAAGCCTCCAGAGCGGTTTGATAAAAATTAACTTTTAATTATACACACTGATATTATTGCTTGTGTACTTAAGTCAAAACTTAAGCTATTTTGCAGTTTAGCCACAGATGACCAGGATATGAAAGAAGGGGCTTGTCCTGAGGGATTATAAGGTGTATCACAGGGAGAAATAGCGCGTCCCTTGAGCGCTCGCACATTGGGACAAGGAGGGGGGTCAACAGTCGTCTCTACCCTCCCGATTTCTTTTTTCAGCCTGTTAATATGAAACTTTGATTTTATCCCTGACCTATATTCTTTTAATCGCTGATATTTAAACTGCTTAATGGATAGTTTATATCATTTCCAGCCACTACAGATTACTGTTTATACATGCTACATGTAACCGGCATAATCGGAAAGGTTATTTCTTTAAATTAAAAATTTTTGAAATTGGGTCAGGGGTTTTGAATTGTATTTTTTTTTAGCAAAGCTTCCATTTCAATAAAATCAGATATAAGTTTCACCTAGGACTGCGGTGATTTGATTTAGACTTTGCCGCGTTACTAAACGCATTGGTTACTACAAAATAACCTATCAACGAATTACAATATTAATTCTGTTGAGCTAACAATCTACATAATTCTCTATATAACTCAAATCCATCTCAAATACACATATAAATGAAACACTAGAAGGTAATTATACATACTAAGCAATCCCATTAAATAAGTATACATGCTGCAAATACAATTAGGAAACCGTAATGTTTTGAAAAAAATCGAGTAAATAACTTACTGACCAATTCAAAGCTTTTCATTCTCTTACA
Source organism: Potamilus streckersoni (assembly GCA_016746295.1). Classification (NCBI taxonomy): domain Eukaryota; kingdom Metazoa; phylum Mollusca; class Bivalvia; order Unionida; family Unionidae; genus Potamilus; species Potamilus streckersoni. Next base: position 351,587 of record JAEAOA010000596.1, on the reverse strand, counting down.
ATTCTGGTCCTAAGATTCCCGGCAAATTACAAGTGGCTTCCGCTCGGAGTAACAATATACTGCTTATGAATCTTCCTAGGTGTCTACTGATAATTTTACAGTGAGTTTAGCCCTAATTCTGATCTATGGTTTAATCACACTCTGTATCTTAATTCCGATTGGATGTCGCTGTCGAATGACCCAATCAAAACGTAGCTGACAATGTCTTCACGCTGCCTGTCTATCCGGCTGGTGAGAACATGTCCCGGTCACCCTGCAGGCATCCTTTTGATCTCTGAACCAATGTTTAAAGCCTGGGTGTGAAAAGTACAAGCCTTTGACTAGCGGCTATTCTATAGTCTGGGTGGATGGCACTTGCATAAAAGATTAACACTGCCTGCGGAGTTGTTTGCACATCAAATACAGTAATAATATCCAAGTTTATAATTTCCCGATGTAAAGGACCATGTTTTTAGGTAGATTTTTGTTTTTTATTGTTAATGGCGGTATAATACATTAATTAGACACATGTACGATTAACGAGATTTATGGGGAATAACTGCATTTACAGAGTCATAATGTACGGATTGGTTCAACCAAAGTCAGGAGTTATCGATATATAATTAAGGAATTAGTTTTGTTTAAACTGACCAGAAATGGGTCAAATTCTGATCGGTATGCGAAAAGTCATGTCTGAAAGTTAAGAGGAATTAGATAATCAACGGTGGCCATACGAACTACATTGTTTCAACATTGTTCGGGGAGAAGTGTATTTCATTTCGATTGGTTACGATGTAAGGGGGCTTGGTTTCATGTGGAAAACTCTTCAGTTTGAATGCGCAAATAGAAAATTTAAAAATGAATCTACGCTTTATCCTACTATACAGGAACGTAAAAAGAAAGACTCTGAGCTGAATTTAGAAGAAATTCGCTCGTAGAAATCATCCAGGGAAAGAAATTGTCTGGGCAAATTTACAGACACGTTCTGGAAGTAAGAGCTTGGAAAAACAAGGGCCGGGATAGCTCGAAGTCTACGCTCTTCGATCTACACTATGTATTTCGTCTTACGAACCCAGAGTGGACACAAAATTGAAAGGAGCGAAAAGGACGGGACACATGTAAATTTGGTAAAGAAAGTCAAAGTGAAGGAGACCTGTACTTACCAGTACACGGAAGTCAAAGGGATGAGAAGCTGTTGAATTTGGACTGAAACAAGACTATAAGACTACGAAAATTGTATAAGGCAATGACTTCGATATATTCCACTTGATTTAAATGATGATTTAAATTCTATCACGTAACAGATCAGCCATTGGTATCGTTATTTCTTGTATTCGAAAATTCGTGCAAGAAGTTAAGGCAAATTAAGATGTGTATCTTTCGATCGTATTGTGCTAATATTACTTTTGTTATGAACGGTATTGTTAGAATAAATTTTGTCCTTATTTGTAATGGGGGCTCGTTTTATTCTGTTCTAATGTTTCTAAATAAAATGTTTCTAAATAAATGAATCATCTAATGTTATGGATGAAAAGAAATAAAGAGTTCGAATTCACTCCATTGTCCCCTCCTTAGTCAGCTGATAAGAAGCATACTTATCCCTGGTGCAGTACTCCCGTGTAGTAATATCTGGACCTAGCTCGTCCGTTACGTAGACAAGTTTACCACTTTATGGATTGCACTCGAAAGAGATATAATCACAGGCTGGACCATCTCTGTTATACTCATAATCAAAGCAGCAGAACGAGGAACATGAGGGCCTAAAATAATGCAATGCACGTACCATGCAAGAGGGGATTAATTGACAGTCACCACTGACACACATGTCCAAGCACGACGAGAGTTGACAGTACTGTATGAGACTGTATCATGGATTTGTATGAAGTTAATCCAGAGAAGTTCAGGAGCTTGTTGATTAGAAACTCTTGTGTCACCTCCCAGTTTGTGATGAAGATCCATGACGAGGAAATCCCACGCATCCATGATAATCTGGCAATTTGTTTTTGATGCAACGCAGAAAAACAACCCAGACCACATCAAACAGAACAAAGAACCAGGAAACAGAAGGGATGCAGAGTATTGACAAATCATGACTTCCAGTGAAATTCAAAACATGGGTGTACCAGTATAGACTGCTGTGTCGGGCAATTGATGCTAAACGAGAAAACAGAGTCTCACATTGATTTACATCAGACCTGTAGTGCTCCATGGGGGTCAAAACAAGGATCTTTATGATGCTGAAGCACTTAAATGAAAAGAAAATGGCTGCTCCAGACATTGAAGTTGGGAATGTTGAAAACTGGTTAGTGTCCAGTGCATTTCAATAAGCAGAGAGTAGACTACAGCACAAGGACATAGTTTGAGCAACTGACTTGGAAGGCAAGACTTGGGATCTGGTCACACCAAGATCTGGAAGGAAGCTACTCGGCTAAGACAAGAGTAGTGCTCCAGGATGAGCTTTTAAACGTGGAAGAAGTGAGTCGACAATCAAAAGTTTTCAACGGGGAAGTCATGGGACATGGACTAGGTGGTCTTTGCCAGAGAGGAATATACAATGGTTTGACATTCGGAATAATTAGTTCTCTGGATCCAATTTACTCTTAGATCAGCGTATAATCTTTTGGAAAAAAATGCTCAATTAGCGCCTTATTAAAAATCATAGTATTCTTTCTGTGGTAAGAGAGTTTGTCCATAGCACATCCCGTCAACTTGCAAGCCTACATTAATATAAGGCAAATAGAGATGGGGGCATGGCCGAGTCCTCCAAGACCTTGCAGACATTTTGGAAAGGGAGAGAAAGAAGAAAGAATAGCACCAATCACCATGTCAAGATTTATTACCTTTGTCAAAGAGGAGGAAACCAGTAACACCTCATTACGGAGAAGGGGACTCTTTGGTGAATTAAAGAGTTAGGAATTCATGTAGATCTTGGAAAGAATTGGTTTTCCCCGGAAATAGTCCAGGCGTCCTTTTGTTTATATGTTGTGATTTAGTTAGCGATGCGACTCTATGGTCTTAAACTAAGTAGCAAAGAAAGAGCAAAAGTCAACAAGTTTAGTAAAATTCATCAAATAATTCTCTAGAATAAAAAGTGAAAAGTTTAGAAGAATTTACAGTATTGTGAATGAAATCCCAATGGTCCTAAAATTTCAATTAAACATCCAAAAAGTTCAGAATATTCTGAATGAATTCCAGTAGTGTTCCAAATAAATTCCATCTTGAGAGTACTGATGTACCAGTAGCATGGAATAGTGTATATGTGCTAACAGTCTTAATATCTCACAATGTTATAATCCACAAGAAGCTTGTGATCATATAGTCGAATGAACTTGAGGAGAAGAGATGTGATGAGACTCATGCAAGAAATTTAACCATATATGCATGCTCAAGTGATAACAAGGAACAACTTCAACGCGGTGGTTCAATCACAGATAAAAAAATTCCTCCACCATTAATACTGGCTGCCACGAATAGCCTATATTGTGCTGAAAAATGGCGTTAAGCCCAACAACAACAACAACAACAACAACAGATCAAAAATGCCGAAAAGCGCCTACAGCTAGGATGAAGCACGATGACGAGTTGGCGGCCTATCACCAACAGGTAGTGGTTAATCAACACTGTCACTCCATCATCAGATGTTCATACAACTGGTAACATTATGACCCGGCTGATGATGATTTTGGTGCAGTTGTGAATACACTGTAGTACCAGTTATGTAATAAATTAGATCTGCACGTATTGATGACACACATTGTATTTGACTGGCTAAATTTGTCTCCTCATTTGATATAGAGACATTTGTACTCATCTTGTGTCAGTAAAAGCTGCTAAATGGATTTACTTCAAGAGCATTGATTTCGAATTGTGATCAAGAAACTTCATGCTAATTGTGACATTACCTTAAAAAAATTTCTTGTCAGGCTATAGTAAAAACACATGATATAAAAGAATTTATATAGGTTGTGTTTAGTTACGATACTTCGTGGTCCTGCGTAGTGAAATGGTCAGCTATTAAGTTATATAAATTAGGTGAACAATATCATGGTTACATGGGGTCTTTTCTTTTTGCTTTTTGTTTTTACAAAAGTCACCTGACTGTGATAGGAAGTTGTTCAGTTTTTAGCATAAGAATAATTAGATGCCACAGGAGAAGATACTGGTCAGCTTTACAAAGTAAATTTGCGCAATTATTTTCTTTGTACTCTCCAGAGACTTTCTTGAGTTGTGGTTTAGTTACTTTATGATTATAACAGTTTTAAATAACTGAAACTAGTATTTTTGTTTTTAAAAATCCTTTTTATAGTACAAAAACAATTTTTTTAAATATAAAATACCCCGAAAAAAACATTTATACCACTGAATTGTGATATATGATAATGCTTGTGCAGCAGTTTTGGTAATTACATATTTTAAGTTGAAAGTCATAATATTAGATGCAAGATTAGTTCTATAAAAAAAAGGTTTGCAGTGTTATTTGTAACATGCTTATCAGCATAATTAGCAGTCTTATTTATAGTGATATAATAACAAGATCACATCAAAATACCTAGATGATAAATGTGTGGAGTATATGTCTGATCAAAACGAAAATAAAAATACACACTCGTGCGATGCTAAAAATCATTATATATGCATACAATTTCAAATTTATTTTTTATTTTTTGGGTACTGTGCTTTTGTTTTGTTTTGGGTTTTTTTTAAAGTTTTTTTTTTTCTTTTTTCCTGGCGCTGGTTTCACTTTAACCCCCCCCGACAAACAAACAACATCAAAAAAAAAAAAAAAAAAAAAAAAAAAAAAAAAACAAAAAAAATCGAACAACACAAAACAAAACCTAACTTCGTTGCTTCTATACAACGTACGGCTTAACCTTAAGTGCATTGTGGGAAACATACCAACGGCATAATGGCGGATGTAAACAACAACCGGTACCCGTATTAACAGATACGTCCATTTCGTCAACGACTTGCAGAAACAAGAGGAGGTTTTCTGTATGAATTATTACAGATACTATATTGTTGGCACGTCTTGTTACTCAAATACATTCAAATATACTCAAACACATCCAAGACAACCCATGAAATATACACTGCTGTCAGGCTTTCCGTCACCAATAATGCAACAAAACGCGTACCGAATTCGACCGATTGACGAAAATAAAATACTGCAATGCTTACCATTCGAAAAGATGCAATTGTCACCAGAACATACAGTTCAAAACAATACTAAAATTGAAAATACGGGATAATACCACTATGTTTTTATGACTCGAGGGATGTTATCCTATTCTGCCTATAGCTTTGAAAAGATTTAATGTTAATGCATCGGGCTATGGAAATGAAACACGTTAAGCTGGATTCTTTCTGTCAGCATTTCACCCAAGAAACTAGGTCAGGTTTATAACTGGTTGTATGCAATTCAACGTAATAATGTGACTAAATGGCACGAGATATTAAGCAAACTAAACTGGTTTTGTAAAACAATTGGTAAAAAAGTTAAACATTGTATAAATAAGCTATTAAGTTGAAGGAAAACAGCAATGAATAGGATGCAAAGTGTTTACAACGCCTCATTTTTGGAAAAAATACTAAAGATTTTAGACAGAAACTAGAAAATTATGTAATTTCTTGAGATAGAAATTTGGATTAAGATGTAGTATTGTTGTATGGTTAACATTTCTATATTTCCAATTGTGTATTTGATTGTATGATTCTACAATAGAAATTTTAGATAGGTTTTGAGGGTTACAAGTTCAAGAAGTTCATGTTAGTGGGTCTTCATGTTGACATTTTGAAATCACGTTTTCATTTGCATTTAGAATGGAAATGTGGGATATTCTTGAACACTTTATGAATATCACTTTCATTTATTAAAGGTCGATTTTTCTTTCTTGACACAAATTTTATTTTCATCCATAAAAAAAATCCAGAGTTTCTATACATGACATATCCTTGTGCAGAATTACCTGATATGCAGAATAGACAGACATGTTTTTTTGAACAAAATATTCTGGTGACAACTGGTGCTTTTCAAATGGCACAAAAGCATTGTTTTGCATTTGTTGTCATGAACTATCTCAAATGAGATGTAGATATATACATGTGTATATTTATATACATGTATATTGGAACAGACACACACATATTGCTTCCAAGACTTCTTAGATTGACTTGTATAAGCAATCCACAAATGCTGGTGACTATGAACATCAAAATACTCTGAAAAACTGAAATACACACCAAAATACACTTATAATTACATGTTCTCATTGAATACATTGGTGTATAAACAGGAATTATTGTTTTTGTTTGATTAGTATTACAGAGCAAAAATAAAATATGATTGGAGCGATTTTGACTCAAAGTATTTACTTGTTTGCTTGTTATAGCACTCATCAAACGGTCGTACTTGATTAACAGTTGATTATTCTGGTATGATAAAGTCTGGTTGTTCCAGAACGTAATCTCGCACTCGAGCTTAAACAATATCTTACACACATTAAAGAAATGCCACCCTTTTCTCAATGTTATTTTTCTCTAATTGTGCTCTTAAGAAAATCATAACCGACTTTGATTATGCACACATTTCATAACTGAGCAGTAAATTTTTGATATAGAAGCTCTATACAATACCGATATTGTCACATACACAGACATACGAAGCAAGGATGGATCCATATCCATGTATTATTTGTTCCAGTTAATGTAAAACTGACACTCTGCAATGCACAAATTGTAGACAATGGGTCAACACAGAATGTATTTCCATAAGTGCAAAAGACTTGAGATCATGGTCTTTTGATTATTTGGAGCAACACATGTTTTTGTACACACACCACCTACAAGAGAATGTTAAGCATATTTTGACAGACAACATAGTTACTGTGATTGACCGCAACACTATCTTGAAAGAAATTGTTTTCGGTTATGTTTATTTTACCGTGTGTAACATGACTTGAAGGTTGAGTTTCAAGAGAAAGAAAATCTTGATTACTAATAGATTGATTAAATCATCTGTGTACTAAAATTCATTAATTGAAATCTGATACCTTATGTAGGAAATTAAAGGTACTTATTTTATTTTGCTAATACTCGCTTTGATAATTTTGTTACTTTGCTACTTTTCACTTTCATTCCACATAGGTAGTTTGATTCAACATTTGAAATACCATATATCAAATCATGTAAAGAGAAAAAATAATTTATATATATTTGAATTAAATTTTATTTTGCTTTTTATTATTATTCAAACAAATATATGTACAAACAAAAAGAAAGATTAAAGTAAAAGCTGTGATAAAGACTGCTAAAAGATCCAAACCTGATCATTGAAAATACTTGTGTAGATATTTTATCATACATGCTTTGGTGTTTTTAATGTGAATCCAGCAGATGATTGTTATTGGTTGGATTTATTGGAATATATCAATGAAAACAAACATGCTACAGACTTTCGACTTTATCATTCAAACACTTATTATTTGCAAATAAGTCAACACTTTTCCCCCAAAAGCCCTTTTTTTCATTAAAATGCATCATAGTCTAATCTAATATTATCTAATATTCGGTCTAATGTATCCAACATTCAACTATGAAACCAGTTTATTTATTTTCGTGTCTTAGGGTATTGAATGAACTCATCAATTTTGGATCCTTCTTTTGATTCTATTCACTTTAATTCTGTGTATGTAATACTACAATTCTCAGTTGATTGTTTCTATCGAATCTATTGAATCAAGTACGATCCAGTGATGGCATTGCATGGTGTTAGCAATAAGGAAAAAAAAGCAAATAATCTGTATCAAAATCGCTCAAATCATATTTTATTTTGCTCTGTAATACAAACAAAAACAAATCATAATTCCTGTTTGTACGCCGATATATTCACAGAGAACATGTAATTATAAGTGTATTTCGGTTGGAGAAAGTTGTACACATGATGTTGATTATATAGTCCATTTCAATAATACATTTCCCTAGCTAATATTTTTGACAAAATAAAATAAAGTTGTTTTATTTGAAGGTAACATATAAAACAAGGCATTGAAATCTGAATAATTCTGTAGAAAAAGTTATTTTTTATGGTATAGATTTGACATGAAACAGAATATTACAAATTGATGGTACATATACAAGTAATGTCCAAAACATATATAATGCAATAATAATCATTCATATGCATTTTGGATAACAATTTACATTTTTTTTCTATACCCTAAACAATCATCCAGCTTGTCATGTACTTTTCAGTTGTTAACAGTCTCAGTTGTTCCACATAAACACCACTTTTGGGCATGTAAATATTTACACTCAAGTTTCAGTTCAGTTCTCTATCTATAACCATCAGTAATACTTAGTAAATTCACCATCTATATAGAGCTTGTTATGTTTCACCTCTCTTCTAGACTGTGTTATATATGGGGCATCTGACCTCAAAGTCTTTGTTCCTGATTCTGGAGTTACTGTAGTGTTTTTGAAATGGGGGTTTTCTAGGGAAATTTTTTGAAGTGGAGTATTTTCATATTGCTGCTTGGGGTCAGCCAATACCTGAGCAGCAAATGGTGTCACATCTGACAGATTCTCCATGGTTTTATTAATAAGAAACCTCCAATTTTGGTGGTGAACATCACCATCCCTAGTTTGTACAGAATATGACCTGCCATTGTGAACTCATTACTTTGGCATATTTCCATATTTTGCCAAATTAAACTCTCACAGAATCATTTTTAGAAAGGGAGTTTATGTAATTTTGCTGATCTGTCAAAATGTAGTTTGTTTTGATTTTGACTGCTGCATTTTCTTTTGAACAATAGTTGGAACAATGGTCTGTGGAATGAGAAGTTTTTTGGTTATGGGCATTATGGATTTTGTACTTCTACCAAGTAAGATTTGAGCTGTTGTATGGCCACAATCCAAGGGCATATTTCTATGTTCTAACAAGTCTAAATAAGGGTCATGCTTACTGGCCCATGTTCTGGTGAGCAATTTCTTGGCAATTGAGACTGCCTTTTCTGCCAACCATTAGACATTGCATGTAATTGACTTGATGTCCTATGTTCTAAACCCTTTTGTTTGCAAAGTTTGCAAATTCTTGGGATGAAAATTGCGGTCCATTGTTGCTGACACAGACATCACAAATGCCATTTCATACATGTACTTTCAGTTTTCTGATAATTGTGATACTTTGTGTGACAGGCATTAAGTCTATCTCAATGCAGTACAAGATTACTGTCAGGGGGTATTAAGGGGTCTTTAATATTGAGTGTTTGGTACAATGGTATGTTTACTTGTGACCTGGTATCTGGTTTAAATTTATATGTGGTTTGGTAAGGGCCAATATGTAATTGGACAAATGCACTGTCTGGAGATGATAGAGATGAATGCCTTACCATATTAATATAAAATTCCTTGCCATTATGTGTTTTCCTTGCACTGTTATCACTACTATTATGTTCAAATCCCTGGTCACTGTTCTATATATTATCCACAGTTTTGGATCTGCACATTTTTGCAAAATGATTAAGTTTGCCACATTCTTGGTAAGTCACACCTTTAGCTGGACAGTCTGAGTTGTTTGACTGGTGATTCCTGTTTCCACAATTCCCACATGGCTTATGTGTTGTGAAATGCTTGGGCCTTGCACCATTATGATGTTGGGTCTGATATGTCTGTGTTGACTTCAGGGATTGTTGCCAGTGATATCCTCTGGGCTTGTTTACATTGTGTGTCTGCACTGCTTTTTCTTTTCTTGACAGCATTTACAACCTTGTCTGGCATGCAGTTTAAAATTAACATTGACTTCAATTGCTGCTGACAATTTTCAAAGTTTGGAATGATCTGGATAGCTTTGTCTAATGTAAACTTGTCTCCTTCATTAATCAGTTCCTCTTGGACTTTCTGACTCTTCGTCCCAAATACAATTCTATCCCATATCATATCATCAGCATCATGAAAGTTGCAGTCTCTGTCTTTGAGTCTTAGCTGTGTGGTGTAGGAATCAATTGATTCTTCCCCCTGTTCTTTGGTTAGAAATTACATTGTGCAAATATGGGATTTAACTTTGGTTGTACATGCACCTTGAAATATTCATTGAATTTTTGGAGCATCTTTGAGTCTTAATTTGAAATACCAGTTCATATTTGGTAGACATCTCTTCATTTTCCCCAACCCACAACAAAAGGTATGATACCTTTTCAGTTTTTGTTTTTACTTTAAGCGGTCCATTAAAAATCAGCAGATATGTAGTTTAAACTTTTCATACAGTTATGGTAAGTTCATAGCCTCCCAGTCCATGACTGGTGGCAGAATACCATTTAAATTCATGGTTGATTTTTTTCACAATCAAATCTTAACTAAAGCACCCACTTCTACTTTATGTGCAACTCCAAGTTAAGGCATGAATCCAACTTAATGCATGAATCCCGCTTCTGATATCCTGATATCATGTTTGTTTCTTTTCATGAACTGTCTCAAGTGAGATGTGTTTGTATGTGTGTATATATATATATATATATATATATATATATATATATATATATATATATATATATATATATATATATATATATATATATATATATTGGAACAGACACAATCATGTTGCTTCCAAGACTTTATCCCTTAAATTGCCTCCTTTAAGCAATCTACAATATAGGTACTAAAACAGCGCATGCCTATATACATTTGAAAAAGATGTAGACATGATGTAGATTGTATAGTCCATTTCAATAATATAACACATTGCAGTATTTAATTTTCATAAATTGGTTGAATTCAGTATGCATTTGGGATAATATTTGGTGATAGAAAGCTATGTGTGCAGAAAAGCCTAACAGCGGTATAATATGGTACAGTGTAATGCCAAATGCTTATGTGTGTTAATTTCTTTGTTGGTAAAGGAGATGCAATTTGGAGAAAGCTGTTGTAATTCATAATTCTTGGAATGCATACCAAATGTTAAAACTTTTATTGTTGTGGTTATTTTTTTTGTCTTAGTGTTAAGAATTATAAACTTTCATGAATAATGTTTGAACTTTACATTCTGTTTGCTTAAAAATATTTTCTTTCTAGTGTCATATTATAAATGACTAAGAATTCAGTGTTGAGATCATTAAAATAATGAATGCTTTTTCCTCTTCCTTTGTATCCCTTTACAAGTTTATGCCAGTGACTCTCAGAAATATGCTGAGGACTCTTGAATACCATTAGTCCATGACACATCATCCTGACACTGTTGAGAGTCATATATATACACTTTATATATGTGTGTGTGTAATTATGATTTTAAACAAAGCTTTAAAATTTTTTCAGTCATATCGCTACAATGTCTGCAGTGTGGCAGTTTACAGTGATGTCTAGCACTGGGGCATCATGCCGCAGACATGTAACATGATAACCCACCCAGTCACATTATCCTGACACAAAGCCGACCAGTCCTAACACTAACCTCTTAATGCTGAGCACCAAGCGAGGAAGCTGTTAGTACCATTTTTGTAAGTCTTTGGTATGACTCAACCAGGGAACGACCCCACGATCTCACACATCCGAGGAAGATGCTCTAATCACTAGGCCAGCGGAGCGTTTATATATATATATATATATATATATATATATATATATATATATATATATATATATATATATATATATAATACACACACATGTACATACATATACATACACATACATACATACATACATACATACATACATACATACATACATACATACATACATACATACATACATACATACATACATACATACATACATACATACATACATACATACATACATACATACATACATACATACATACATACATACATACATACATACATACATACATACATACATACATACATACATACATACATACATACATACATACATACATACATACATACATACATACATACATACATACATACATACATACATACATACATACATACATACATACATACATACATACATACATACATACATACATACATACATACATACATACATACATACATACATACATACATACATACATACATACATACATACATACATACATACATACATACATACATACATACATACATACATACATACATACATACATACATACATACATACATACATACATACATACATACATACATACATACATACATACATACATACATACATACATACATACATACATACATACATACATACATACATACATACATACATACATACATACATACATACATACATACATACATACATACATACATACATACATACATACATACATACATACATACATAGAACACATTTCATATGGCGAATAACAGCCCATTTTAGCCCACTGGATCCAGCAAGGGATCAAGTGTGTCAGGGATTGATTGAGAAAGATGCAATAAACTGACCTTGAACAATGCAAAACTAGTATCTAACAAAATCTTTGTAGTGTTTTTTAATTACTAATATAAGAATAAAATATCAGGAATTGAATCAAATATCCAGAATATAATTTGTGTTACATAAATGTACACAAAGTAATAAATGTCGCTATGACTCAGATTTCTAAGTAAATACAAATATTTCTCAGTATCTACAACAAACAAGTCTATATAGGCTGGTTGGGACATAATGCATCTATAGGTTTAATTCATGTAGAAATAGCCATGTAAAGTTTTAGATATATGCTTTTTATGTTTGATTTGTTTTGGGTTTTTTGTTTTGTATTTGCCTCTAAAAAACACTCATTATGAGTTGAAAGTGCTCAGGCTAGTTAAATACTAGTTTTGCAATGTTTTTGTCAGTGTTTTGCATATATGTATATATATATACATATATATATATATATATATATATATATATATATATATATATATATATATATATATATATATATATATATATATATATATAAGAGCTGCATATGATGAAAACTTTTGTACCACTCAGTACAGTGATATTTCTGAACAGATTGCAATACATACCGCAATATACTGTAGTTAAATTAGGGGCCAACAATGTCATGTTCAAGGACAGGAGCCTGACACGGTTTTAAAATTTTTGTCTGTTAATAGCCAGAATAAAAGTTTCTTGCTCTGATTTATAGCAAAATGACATCATGTTATATCATATTATCTTCATTGTATTAATTGTATTGTACAAATTGTATTGGAATAAAGAAAATAAATATCTTGGTAGCCCCAAAAATTAAATAGTCAGTACCTCGTCATAGATGAATTTGCTATGTTTATGTTATTTCTTGAATAAATTGTAATCTAAAATCAGTAACCAAAATGGGGTGATTCGTACCTGTCAACTCTCATGCCCAGAAAAACCACTCCAGAGTTTGAGTCATTCCATGCCTATTTCTCGATTTTATAATATTACTTGATTTTTGCAGAGAACTCCTGAGTATTTCATTATGTCTGTCGATTTTCATTTCTCCTATTTCATTTCTGCCTTTAAAACTGAGAACAAGTTAATAAGGTTGGATATAAAATGTGGGAAACATAGTTGCCATATGTACAATAGTTTGAGATTGTACTATTTATAACAAACTAGGGCATCATTAATTTGCTAAACATTTGATTGTGCTTATATAACACTATTGAACATGGTTTCTTTGAATTGTGTCATAAGGCCAGTCATTTTCATAAGATAATTGAAAAATTAGGGATTGACTGTTAGGTAGTTATACTGGTTTTCTTGCTTGTTTATTTAAGACTAACCTCTAGCTATTGAGCAGTTTGGCTACAGCAGATGCATCCTTTATGAATTTCACATGTATTGGGCCAAGAATATAGGTCAGTATTTAGTGAAAATGAAGCTTAAAATGCCTCTAAGAGCTGAGTGATTAGAAGTCTCAATCTCCCTATATTTTTTATTCAATCTCCCTACTTGTCATTTGAAAAAGATGACAGGTATGGGTCATTAAACTTCCATGTAGCTGACACCTTGTGAAAGACATTGAGCTTACACTAGAGAATATGTCTGCACTCCTAAAAGATTTAGGTTGATTCATAGTCTTACATATGTATACTGAACACATTAACATACACTAGTGAATAAGTTTTCTTCCAAAACTTGGATTTGCCTTGAATACCTTTAAAAACATCCCATTTGGCCACCACATTGACATATGTGAGACATGTTAAACATATAATAAACACAATTATTGTCATTATTTTGTCTTGAAAACATGATACTGTAGTAATATCATGAAATTTGTAATAAGCTTAATCAAGAACTTTCCAATTTTCATTCATTCCTTACTGACTCAAACTACCTAACTACAGGTATATTGATAAAGTATTGTGGTATGTACCACTGGGGAAAAAAGAAATGGTATACCAGTAATATCGTACACCTATATTATGTATCATAAATCATGAAAATTAAATTCTGTTTTGTTTCTCTAGAAAAAATAATTATAATTAGATGAAAAAATATCAACGGCAAATAGTTTGCTACTATCATCACTCTCAACCTTAATTCTAGTCACATTAAACTAGATACGCTCAAGAAACCATGTTTAAAAAGGCAGTTGATGAACATACATAAACACAAAAAACTCAAATGACAAAGTATAATGACATGAATATTGCTAAACGTGGGATAAATATTAATTATTAACATGTAGAAAAAATAAAGTGGAGATATTTTCTTTTCCTATGTTGATACCAAATATATTTCATTTAGGTGGTACAAAATGTGATATTTTAACGAGTGGTGAAGTAAATATAAGTTCATAATTTTTCACAAAATATAACATGTGACAATACAGTATTTCCCACATGTGAAATATTTACTTGTATATACTCAAAATACATAGATATTCTTTATTTATCATAACCATGGATATTAAGTATTAGACAATAAAATTTTATTGTCTGCTCAAGAATTATACTTAGTCGCATCAATGAACATATTAATTATAGAGAACATTATTGGATACACCAATAACATTATAAATATTTGTAGGGATAAAAAACATCAGTGTTTAAATGGGAGCAGTGTTTAAATGGGAGACTTAGGATATCATTTTATTTGTTGTTTGTTTTCTTTCCATGTGGTCATTTGTTGGAATTTCTAATTCTTGTGGAGAAAACATGCTTATCCCACAATTTAGCTTGCTTTGAAAGGCTGATTCTTTGTCATAATAGCAACAGTGTACCAGGAAGATTACACCACCCAATAGTCTATCATTGTGCTATCTAAGGAATATGCTATAAACATGGCCAATCATTAATTGGATCTACACTTGAATATTGTCCACCTTGGAATAAAAGTGTACTGGCACCAATTTGTAACAGGATGAAAGATTTAAATAAAATATATAGAGAAATTGTACCAAAATCTGTTTGATTCATACATAAATGATGACTAAGTATTTTTGTAAATAAACTTCTAGTTCAGGTCCTAGGTACACTAGATATTACTCTGGATGAACCCACCCATATTACAGATATGAGTGTAGAAAGTCCTGGTAGACAGTATGACTCTGGATGCATATTGGTTTTATGTAATTGTATTTCAACTCAACAATTTTTGCAGTCACTAACAGAATATAAATTGATAATCAGAGTTATAGTAACCATTTCTGTATAGTAACCCTCCAATATTTTTTGTTGTTGTCACTAATGACAGTAAAATCAAAACTGCATTAATTGATAATGTCATTCAGACTGACTGCAATGGCTGCAAACCATTGTCTTGTCATATCATTGCTTATTACCAACTGGACGTGCATGTGTCACATGGTCAAAAGGCGATATCAACTGCTACATAGTATATGATGAGACACAAATAATAGTTGAACCAATGCATTAGACAGAACATTTTGCTCTGAGTTACAAAAGTAACAAAACTGGTCAAGTTAGGAATCAGAGTGACTAGACCACCCCAAAAAATGGAAGAGAACACATACATTTTCCCTCAGACGGTTTTTGTTCTAGTATTAATAATTCAAGAACTCAAAATATGTCCAAAAACCATATGTGCAACCAGGTCAGTATGTAATACTCAGGGATTGGTAACTCCAGAGATATGCCAAATGTCATTTACAATTTTTTGATATGCAGATGTGGTTCCCAATAGTTGGTTGAGTTCTGGGATCAGTAACATCATGGGTGAATTTGCTATCAGGCTAGAAACCCAATTGTGTTTACCTAGTCAGAGAGTCAAGTTAGCTTTAATAGTGCTCAGCTGGGAGTCAATTTATATTTTTTTCCTTTCCTATTTGAAAATTGTATAACTATCAGTGCCAAATGAGACATCAACTGTCCTCCTCCATTCTGATATACATGTATTGTTTTAGTCATTTTATGATAGTGATAAGGATAATGGTTTTGAAAAGATCTTCTTTTCTTCTTTTTACTAATAAATTAACCATGATTTTGAATTTGTAGCAATTTATTTTTTAATGTTCTGGGAGATTTTATATATATATATATATATATATATATATATATATATATATATATATATGTTGTTGTTGTTGTTAGAATTAACGCCATTTTTCAGCACACGATAGGCTATTCATGGCGGCCAGTATTATTGGTGGAGGAAGAAACCGGGAAATCCGCGGAAAGAACCACCGACCCATGAGAAGCTACTGGCAAGCTTTCTCACATATCCACATTCGCTGAATCTTAGACTCGAACCCACGCAGACAGAGGTGAGATGGCAGTGATCCGTAACGACAGCGCTTTAGACCACTAGACCACTTGGGGGCCCCCTTATATATATATATATATATATATATATATATATATATATATATATATATATATATATATATATATATATATATATATATATATTAATGTGTCAAATATACTCATTTTATAAAGTGGTTCACAAACAGTAATATGGTGTATGTCATGTAAATTAAAAATTCAGTTTTTAATATGTTTCTAATATTTTTTAAATGTCCAAATGAATGATACCAATCCACTCTCATATCTTTAGCTAAGGAATACAATATTTCGTATGTTAGTGCTAAAATATTGGAGCAGTGTGGATTACAAAATATTACCGTGAATGAGTTTCTTTGGCCAGCTCATCAAATCCACATTATAGTATCACATTGTACCTAGAACCTCATAGTAATAACATACAATAACTAGTCAGCCAGGTAGATAGTTTGGTTTAGTTTTAGATGCAATTAATAGTTCCACATTGTGACTGAACCTTATCTGGGACCTTCTTATCTCTTTACCAATTTGCAGGTATGGCTGATGTGGGTACACAAGAAAACCTGTGTAGCTTCTTGTGGGTTGGTGGTTCTTCCCAGGGTTTTCCTGGGTTCTTCCTCCACCAGTTATACTGGCTGCCATGTATAGCCTATCTTGTGCTAAATAATTGCATTAAACCCTACAACAGCAACAACACCAACCAATTTGCAGGCAGCTGGACATGAATATTTGTAGAGTATTCCATTATACAAAAGGGAAGATAAACAGGAAATGTCTCACAAAGAAATCATGAAGAATATATGTTGCCTCTGAGATTTGTTAATTTAAAAAGTTGTGCCAAATAGAATTGGGAAATTAGCATATTTGTAAAATTGGGAAATTAGCATATTTGTAAACATACATAGATTCACATGGCAGCAGACAGTCATATCAGGCCTCCTCTTCTCTAAGTGCAGTTAGATTATGGAAATTCCTTGTGTATATTGACTCCATAAAAATGTTAATCCAAAGCATAATCAGCTGACCCTAGATTAAGGTTCCTTTATGCCATTTTTTAAAATCCACTTTTAAACTGTATAAAATCAACTTTTTTTATTGTGTAAAATGAACAGCCAATGTGTTACTATGTTGCAACTTTTACAGCAGTGTGATTATACTCATTTATGAGGGATGCATTCATTAAAGATTATGATGGTGATAATAAACAATTTTCCATTTTTATGAAACTAATAAAGATTAAGTGTAAATGAGTGTTAGCAAAACTGAGCAAATAAATATATTTTTTCAGTGTTTCATTGGACACCTTATAATGAGCATGCCTCCGGCTGGTATTCTTGGTGTGATGGATGAAGAAACACTGATTGAAGCAGAGATTGCTCAGCAGCTTGAGTATATTAATCTAGATGATGATGAAGACCTCAGAGACATAGAAGCTGAAAACAACGACAAAGCTGGTGGAAATGATGCAGAGGTTTAATAGCTGCAATATTTTTTTTTTCTTCAACATTTAGTATCCTTCTCAGTATGTTAAATTTTATGATGGTAAATGAATTATGTCCAAATGTTCGTTCAATGGTCATGCTATACTTGAATTTTAAGAAGTGACTCCTCCTTTTGAACAGAATATGGAGAAGTGAGAGCTCAACAGAGAGACGTGGACATGAAGCAAGAAACACAATATATATATATATATATATATATATATATATATATATATATATATATATATATATATATATATATATATATATATATATATATATAATTTTTTGAGTTATTTTGGCCATATGACTATAAAAAGAGAATAATAGAAACTACTCTGTAACAAATTTTAACAGAATAACTAGATTACATTATTGTAATTGCAGTTAGTAAAATTGCTTAATTAACTACCCTTAATAATTTTAAAAAAAATACTTTCTAAATGTTCACAATAATGGCACTTTGAAAGATTTTTAAATGCATTGAGATAATTCCTAGACATAAGCGTAAATCTACACTTGCCTTCATATCATACTGTTTGTCCTAATTTCTTTTTTGGGAATAAAACATCACCAATTTACCATAACTATTCATACATAAAACAATAAAATGTATAAAATTAATGACATGGATCCTTTATAGTCAGTATATAAACTAGATCCTTCTTTCCAATCGAATCAACATATTTGTAGAACATCTATTTTTAGAAAGAGGGGATTTTGTAATGTAACCGCTCACTTTATATATAGCTTTGTTATAACAATCCATTGATAGGATTATTGCATATTTATGGTTTATTTATTTGTCTACATATTTGAAGTAATTTTAGGCATTGGTTAAATAGTATATGCATTGCTGCCTTTTTTCATATTTTCACAAATACGAGTCAAGTCAGAAAACAACTTTGACCTTTCAATGCTTCTTGTGAATTCCACAATATAACATTGTCCCATAATTTCTGACCTACATAATATCATTTTAAATTTAAATTTAAAATGACATAAAACCTAGGCTTTGCTTTCTCTGAATTATTTTCTTTTTGAACATATTTGCCTGATGATTTATGAAAACAACAGACAATCTAATAAACTGGTACTTCAAGACACAATGACGTCTGCCATTATTTCCCTGTTATTGGTTCACTTGCAGTTTTAGACTATTTTGTGATGAAATAGTGTATAAGAAACAGTTAAAATATCCAGATCACTGATTCTGTTCTTAAAACACAAATTGCTATTTACATACTATTGTTAAAGTTTCTAAACAAATGATTGTACATTTTTTTTATCATCAACAGAAAATATCAGCTATCAAAACACTTACCTGTGAATGTGCTAAAGTTTTTTTGTCTGCTTAATTGATATCAAAACTAGGCCTAGCTATTGATAGATTGATGAGTACATTTTGGTAAAATACAACACTAGAACTAACCTGGCTAAGATGAGGGGCCATCTCAAAAAGTATGGTCAGTCAGTGTATCTTTAAATAAATTGCAGGGCATTCATTTTCGCTTTTCTCATCACTGAAGACGATGAAGTTTACATTTTTTAGGCAACTTAGTCGCCCACTTTACCTTGTAGCGTGACCCCATGATGTTCTAGCTATTAAATGGTAAATTTATTTCCACCACATACCTAGTGAAAAGGATTCAGTTTCCTTTATATATTCCTTGGATAAATAGAATTTCTGTAAAATGTACTGGGGGGGGGGCAAGTAGGGGAGCTCTTTGTGTGATTTCCTCAGTTGGTGACTAATGGATGCAGCATTTGTGCCTGGGATGCATCCTGTGATAATGTTGCAACCACGAAGGTATTGGAGTTTTAAAAAGAGTGTAGCTTAAAAAAAATTTGACATCGTATTTTAAGGATTTTCCTCCATTTTATGATTTGATCTTTGTTTTGTGTGTACTTCTTTTTGGATATATATATATATATATATATATATATATATATATATATATATATATATATATATATATATATATATATATATATATATATATATATAAGCATAACACCTGCTCACCTTTTATAGGATGTGGAATTAAAATAAAGTCAAGTGAAATAGCTAGATAATGATTCCTTGGTATTAAAGAGACTAAAATGCATTTAAGAGCAGGTGCTTGTTTGCAGAGAATTAACCAATTTACCACTTTACTAGAAAGATGTATGGATAATTTTCCTGTTAATTGTATAACAGTATCAAAGTTCTGAGATATTGACTTTAATATTTTCAGCTGGTAACCATACTTTCAGGTTAATAAGCATTTGTCATATTATTACTAACTAGTTATAGTCTTTTTGAATCAAGTTAATCTAAAGAAAAGACCCTTTTTTACTAAATAATTTTAATAAGTAGCAGAACTTTTCAGTACAGTCTATATGATACTTTCATAAAAAGAGATCACTGTTTCAAGACATTACTTTTGTCATCGTTAACTGTTAAACATTTTTTTTTAATTTGCAGTTTCAGCATATTCCACAAGAAGTTCATGATTACATACATCGGCTTCAAGAGCAAACTTCCAGGTTTGAAAAAGATCTGCAGGAATGTGATGAGCTCCTGCAAAAGACAGTAACTAAAAATGGTAAGATATGTGCATGAAAGCTTAAAATGAGAAATATATTCTAATATAAGTCATGATATAGACTATACCTAGAAAATGTCAGTAAACTGGAATTGGCACCTTGTGGGGATATAGAGATGTATTTTAAAAGGTCATACAACTTGAGCAGTTTTGTTTTTTTTTCTATTTTGAAAACTTGTATGCATACTGCTGCTAGAAAACTACTTTGATTTTAGTTGCTCTTAAACCTTTGTTCTTTTGATGATTTCTTTCCTTATCAGACAAATGTTAAAAATCTTCTCACTGGAATATATGCTGTAAAGAAAAATAATTATTATACATGAACTTGACTTTCACACCATATATCTTAATCTAGGATCTGGTCTATTCTAAGACAAGATTGTAGGATTCTCAAATATTTCTGAAATTTTACATAGGAAATTAACCAAATGCACAAATTTGTTTATTATATCTTTAAGTCATAACTTTAAATCAAACCTTTATTCAGAAAATTGCTTAATTATTTTTTCAAATAGAAGAGGGAAGATCTCTCCCCCCCAATACTTTTCAGTTCTAGAGGTGTCAGCATAGCCACATTTTTCTAGAGGCAATGAAATTTGCTCACAAACTCCATTATCCTTGCTAGACCTAACAATGACATGAAAAGAATCTGACTTTTGGCCACAGTTATTACTCCTTTGTCAAGAGCTTGGTTCAGAGTTTAAGCATATGTTGACATGCTAATCAAGATAGACCAACTGGCATTCAACTGTTCACATGGTCTGGTTGAGTGACTAATGTTATTCTAGTCACAGACAGAGACATATCAAGCATGGGAAAGGTAAAACCTCATTAAACACCTCATATACTCTCTTGCTTGGTGCAATTAGTGAGAAGTTTTGCATATTACATATTCCATAATTCCCTCCAGCACAAGGAACTTGACAAGATTATAAAGGATAAAATGGCTCTCTTCAATCACAGAATCTGCCACCTGAATCTGATCTCATGAGATCAGTAACAGAGACAATCTTGCCTATTAGATCAAATTATGGACCCACTTACATTGATCAACATCAGAGTTCAGTTGACGATAGCAATCAGACTACCTATGATAGTGCCACAAATGATAAAGCTGTGGAGGATAAAATGGCCCCATTCCATCATGATTGGACTAAGGCTGATTGATAGACCTGCTTATGCTCTTCAGTATATCATATAGTTTTACAATGAACCCAGCTCATTTGATGGCCACTTTAGTGTCACAGTACCCAGTTGACAATGAAACAGTCCTGCAGATCCAATACATGTTAAAAGCCATGGTTCTTAAAAATAAATGTGGATAAAGGCAGAGAGAATGTGATTGTTTCTGCAACAATTTTTCCATATCATCAGCTATAGATCTCATGGTTAATACCAAATTTAATTCAGATATGCCTGAGGGAATGACTTATGATGATCTAACGTCAAATATAAATATACCACCTGAATCTGATCTTGTGAGGTCAGTAACAGAGACAATCATGCCATAGTTTGTTCTCAGATTTTGATCAATGTAAGTGGGTTAACATCCAGTTAGTGGAGACATACTGTATAATACCATGGCACTTTATGCCACTCCATTGACAGTTTAATGTCTTTGTTTCCCAGTTGTTATTATATATTACAGATCCCAGTAGGCCTAATAAATCAGACTTAGTTCAAGGCCATCACCAACAAAGCTAGCTTCAGTCTTTGCAAGAATTGCCTTTCAGACTGAGAGCTTCTCTTGAATAGAAAATTTCTTCTGATGAAATGTGCATTGAAATCATCTCAACAAGATGTCAATTCTTACAAAAAGCTGTCTCTCAGCTTGAGAATTCCTTTGCCTACAGGGTTTACTCAGTGCAGCAGTTTGCCTCATTGTCCTAGGTCACCCATTTATGATGCCATTACAAATGATACCATTGTCCCTATGGAGGCCAAAACTTTGATCCTTTGGAACAAACAAAACCAATCTCTATGATAATGAGATCATAGCTAAGCAAATGGGAGAACCTCACTTGCCTTACATCAGGTGGACAGATGTAGGTACAACCTTTGAAGTTGACAGTTTGTATACACAAGAGCACATTGAGCTTTGGTGCACCTCTCCTTCCATCATTCCAGAAGGCCAGTGGACAGTGGCTCGCTTAGGACCATCTATTGCATATCCGTATCCTAGCAGTGAAAGTAATTTTGAAAGCATTTTGTTGGTGGCAGGAAACTGACATGGAAAGGGCATTCACATACTAATTGACAACTTCACTGTAGTGAATTATATCACAAGGGAAGGTGGAATCCCAAGATATTTTCGTTTTTGTTTTTTGCAATTTTCTTAGACAGTGTCATCAACAACAATTCCATGTACAAGTTCATCATGTTCCAAGGAGACTAAACATGTTCATCATCATCATCATCATTCCCTTAACTTAAGAGGTCTTTGGGGCACCACAGTTGACTTTACAACCAATTCTCTCCAGCTTTCCCTGTTCTCTACTTTCCTTTGGGAATCTCCAAATCCCAAGCCTGTCCACTCCTTAACATTGTCTTTCCACCCCTTTTTCTGTCTGCATTTTTTTCTGCACCCTTGCATTGTGCCTTACAAGATGGTTTTGGCCAGTTCAGATGATCTTGAGACATGACCATACCACTTCAGTTTGCACTTCTTTACAGTGGTCAGGAGGTCTTCATAAGATCTGATGACTTGTTGGATCCTGTGCTTCATTGGTTACATGGTCATTGCATGAGATGCCCAAGATCTTATAGCATCTCATTTTGAAGGTTTGAATCCTTCTTTGTAGATCTGATGTGAGCCATCCATGTATCATAAGAATACAGAAAGATGGATATGACAATCAAGTTCATCAGCCTTATTTTGGAACCCAAAGCAATGTTGGTATCTTTCCATAGTGATCTCAGCCTTGTTATTGCTGCTGTTATCTGGGCAATCCTGCAAAGTAGTTCTGATTGGAGCCCTCATCTATGATAATTGACCCCAAGCAATTGAAGCTTATGACTCTTTCCTGCTTTTGTCCATTGACCTTTATTTTTGCACTGATGCGATTGGTGGTGTTTGTCATCAATTTTTTTGTTTGGTGCTAATCTTTATATAATATGCTGTGAAGGTTGTGTTGAGGTACTCAACCAAGTCAGCCAGCTCTTTTTTATCTTATGCTAATCCATCAATATCATCTGTGAAGTGAAGTTTGGTGATTGTTCTTCCTCCTATGCTGACAGTGCCATTGTGGTCATGCAAGACATCCTCCATGATCCTTTCCAGGAAAATATTGAAGAGTGTAGGTGACAGTATACATCCCTGCCTGACTCCAACTGTTGTGCAAAACTATGGCTTTGTCATAGAGGTTCTCAACAGCCTGCACCAGGTCTGAGCTGATGTTGTACTTCCTCTTAGTTGCCCATAAGGCTGCATGCCATACCCTGGTCAAAGGCCATTTTGAAATCTATAGAGATGTGGTATAAATTCTGCTGATGCTGAATATATTTCTCACAAAGGAGTCTGAGATTGAAGATTTGTTCTGTGATGCTCCTTCCTGCTTAGAAACCTGCCTGCTCATCAGCAATAATTTTCTTTGCTTGAGGATTTAGTCTTTTGAGAATTATCTTGAGCATGACTTTGCTCAGGTGATTGATCAAACATATTAGTGGACTCATTATCTTTAAAGAATTAAATCACACAATTAAATTGGTCTCTTCAGTGCCTGGTTTTCAGTTGCAAAAGTAGCAATTGAGAATGACCAGTAGTGGATCTGTTTGCAACAAGATGAAATGTGAAACTCCTGAACTTTGTTTCATAGTCCCAGATAAGAAAGCCATTGGCAGCTGATACTCTTTCCATAGATTGGAACAGCTTGGACATGTATACTGAACCACCAACACCTATAATTCCAAATAGTGTTGCAAAAGCAAGAGAATTGGAGTGTCACATAATCCTGATTGAACCCTACAAGTAGAAAATTCATGGATAAACAACTAGAGAAATCAGGCGGCAGAAATCACAAAAATGGAGGTATTTCCTTATTTAATCAAGCAACCACAACTGCAGGCATTTCACCTGAATCCAGAGCTGTTGAAGCCATGTATCAAACCTTTGAAAACAAACATTCTTCACAAGATGTCATGGAGAGAATAACTCAAGCATGAAGACATCAGTAACTCTGATAGCTACCTTCTTTCTTTAGCTCTTTGAAGAGAAACATATCCAAGCATGGTAAAAAATTACTTTAAAAATCTCTGTGGGTCTATTGAGGTCAAATCTCTTTCTAGCCTGGACCCTCTAGTTTGATTTTATCCATATGACTCAGTGAGAGCTCTATTGTGGTATCAGAAAAGAACTGAGCCATTGCAAAGAGAGAGATCCCATCTGTTCTTACCTCTGTGAGAGGGAAATGATGCTATCTCAGCACAGGCTCTGTCATCTTGAACAAGATGGGTTATCCATTTTATATGTAGAGAAATAATCAGATAAACTTGCTATGTGTTTTGGCTCATGAAGTTAGGGCATTTAAGCTAGCTGACATTATACTATACATGGGATAGAGGTTGGAGTAAACCTTCTCAAGCTTTTACCACATAGATATTTCATCTCACAAGAGGGAAAATGTTCCTATTTCCAAAAGCTGCATATTGGCTTACAGCCAGGTTATTAGCTGCCTTATATAAATAAAGGGACAAGAGATGGCCTCTCCTAGGTTAGATTTAACTCCCTCATCCTCTTATCTATTCTCTAAATTAAGGTATTATAATCAGGTAATGTATGTGAAGAAAAAAAAACAGTTTTGTTAGTAAAATATGTTTCTTCAGTAATACTTATTTAATCACAATATGCATACCCTCTCTTAGCCTAGCTACAGTTGCATCCTAATAGGAGTGTAAGCATTCCACTCCAGTAACTGAAATAAGCACAGGATTTGGTAGCAATCCCTATATCAAGGAGAGATTGCTCTGTCTTACTGCCACATATGGGACCAGACAGTATTTAGCTGCTACAGGTATTAATTGTAAATGGATTTGTCTGGTAGTGGTAATATTCTTAAGCAATTATGATCTGGTATGTATTATTGAAGAAACATATTTTGCTACACAAATTATCTTAAGTTTAAGTTGTGAATGATAAAGAATAGAACAGTCGTGACAATTTTGTAGGTTATGATAAATTATTGGAAAATAAATATTTCAATGACCATTTCAGCAAAAAACTTATTTGTAATGAAGTGTGGATGAGAGGATAACAAGAAATCTTATTATATGCTCATCTTTTTTCTCCATTAACTTTACATTGTCAGAATCGTGCAGTATTCACCGATATTGAACACCTTCATACTTTATCCCATGTGCAAAGGAACTATTTTCTAACTTAAACAATTTTTTATGAATGAACTAAAGCATATATTTCATAGACGGCCACATACCAGCAAATGTTTCATAGACTGACACATACAAACTGCTTTGGCACATTCCGCGTTTACTTTTTTGATACAATGTTTCAAATTTAACTATATATTGACGCTATACAGGTTCCTCACAATAAATGCAAGTTATACACATAAACTGTGTTCTTTAGCTGTTAATAAAAATGTCCAAAAATATACTTACAATTTTACATCCTGAATTTCCTCAAAAAAATATTTTTTCATAGGTCTGTAAATCTGAATTAGATGAGCCATGTCATGGGTTCTCAAGATTGATTACACATTTTGAAATTGTACTGTAATTTTGAGTATATTCCAAGTGTAGCTACATCCTCCTTACTGCACTCAAAATGAAAAAAAATTAAATTCCACAGTGTGTTTTCGATAATTGCAATGGAAAGGCTTCATAATTTTCCCACATTGTGATCTGAATCATTCAATGACAGAAAAGAAACACGCATGCAGATGTCAACACAATTCAAAACATTAAATTGGCAGATGCTGCTGGAAACTGATGCAAGTCACTTCATGTAGATAAATCCAGACCATAATCAAAAGATTGTGTTGAATCGACAAAAATACCAAAAGGTATTCATTCCAGATCAAATGGAAAAGTTGTTGCAATGCATATTCATCAACAATATTACTCCAAATTTCAATTTTAAGTAGAGCAAGCGTCATTTTCTTTTGAAACTTATGTCTAGCGCACGACCAACTTCATATTTATCTGGGCGGAGTTATGCGCTCATTAATAATGTTGTGTAATGATCCATCAACGCTTATATATTTAGTTCGGAATACGGCGTACATTTAGTTACTTTGTTTCTTTCAGTGTATTTTTGTTTATATATTTAAGCCCTGGGAAGAATAAGAAATGAGCATATAATTAAAAGGTTACTGTATTTGTATAGGAAAATATGAACTCGTTTTGTTGGAAGGATACACTGCACTCCCAAAGTCGTGCAGTATAGCCATCCGAAAAACTCGTTCATATTTTCCCATACAAATACAGTAACCTAAAACTTATTTTTAATGAAGTGTGGATGAGAGGATAACAAGAAATCTTAGTACACTATATGTGAACAGTTAAATTTACCAAATTAAGAGCTTTTTAAAATTTTAAGTTCAAGACAGCAATGAGGAAAGTAAGAGTTAAAGCACAATGAATAACATTGGAAAAAGATTTGTTGAATACAGGTCACACAATTGACAATTGTGTTGAAAATAATATTATGTTCATATGATATAATATGCATAAAGTTTTTTTTTTACAATATTACTTTTTTACTATAGTATGTGGTAAACTACTTAGTTAAAACTCAGACCTGAATGTCAATTTTTAAACCATCAAACCAAAAAAACCAATCCATTTGTGAGATGAGACCACCATAATGTACATATAACATAAAGAACCATGACATTTTTAAATTATTTTTTAAATGTATGCAATTAACAAAGGATACAAAGAAATGTTACACTTAAATAATTTGTGCAGTACAGGTGTGAATACCTTCATCATACAATGTTACTGTTGGGAAATTAATATGCATCGCTAGTTACCCATAGCACCTGACCTGACTTCTGTTGAGCAAAGAGTAACTGAAAATATAATACCTTATGTTCAAATGATATAACATGCATAAAATTATTTACAATATAACTACAATATAGGAAGCTATACACAAAGGTGATTGGTGGGATGTTTGTGGGAAATGTAAAAGATATGATCAAAAATATACAACCTGTATCTCTAAGAATTCTTTTATAACTGATGCTAAAAATGATGACTCATATATTTGTACACCTTAAAACTATATTCCATTTGCTGAATGGGTCATGACCCCATTCCTGAGTCTGGTTGGCACCACAGGGTCTATATTACTTTGTTTACAGAGCCCAGCAATACCCATTCACCCCTCAACACAGTTATCCTTGTGCTAGCAAAAATAGATTTAGCATTTCATGAGTTAGGAAAAAAGATAATAGTCTTAAAGTAAAAGCATACAAATTTAAGTCTAGATAATGAAAAATCAGAAAAATTTAACATAATCAGGAAACTTTATTTATAAGCTTGCATTTCTTTTCCCCATTTCTTTGGAGTTGTTCCAGCTTAAATTAATAGACTTGATAAGATTGGGGGACACAATTGTTCAATGGGAACAAATATTACACTAACATAGTAAAAACATTTTCTTTCCTTTTCTCAAAGGTGATAATTTGGCTTTGCTGTCATATGAAGATCACAAATTTATGGAGAGATTGGCAGCAGAGAGTGGTATGGATATAGAACAATACAAGACAAAGGTAAAAAAGAATATGTACTACTGTCAATCAGAATATTTAACCATTATTAAAATTTTCATGAATTCAGTAAATTCACCATAACTCATATGTGATTCTACTGGTAATAGAAAAAGGTACCATTATAAAGTCCATTACCATACACACCATTTTAGAATTTAAATCTGTTACTTTAGAAAAATGTAAGATGTTTAAAAAATAATTATTTTAAAAAGATGGAATTGCTATGCATTTTATCCACATATTATCAAAACCAGTGTGAACCATAGACCTGCCAGCCCTTATAATTTTACCATAAGTCTTATGAAAATGACCCCTAAGATATGGATATTTGGATAAAAAGGAAAAATTACAGAAACATGAAAGTTGCAGTAAAATCAAGATAATTTGTTCAACATCAGTGTTTTATTTGGATCTGGATTTCATATTAGCTTTTTACTGGAATTATTCAGAAAACCAGACTTTACAGAAGTACCTCAGACACTTTGAACTGCACATATTTTTCTATGCAGAGCATCTACATGATTAAACTGTTGATTATAGATTTTTTTTAAACAAAACTGGTATCCAGCTAATAATACATTTAGATATTATGAATTTCTATGAGAGTGGAGGGTGTAAGGTGAAATTGTTTACATTTGCAACATGCACAATAGAGAGAATATTGGTATAGATCATTTTCCGATGATCATTTTAGATAGCCAGACCTATCCCATAGCCACATCTGCTACTGTCATGCACATTTAATGTAGGGCAACTCGAGTGCAGTATAGATAGCTGTAGATAGTAATAAACAGTAATATGTCAGTCCATGAGTATCGGAGTTGAATAATATGTTTACCTCAAGTATTTTTAACAACAGGTATCTATTGCTTGATATTACTGCATAGTGACTTACATTAACTCAGCCCTCTCCCCTACCCAACTGCCTGGTAATAAATAATCCAATAATAAACAAGTTAACTTGTCAGACTAGCAGCTGCAAACAATGAACACCATATCACATATCAAATAGCCATATTCCTCAAAGACTTGCCTATGATTTTGAAAAAATTAAATGGGAGTGAATGTGAACCACAAAAACTTTACATAATACACTGGATTGACTATTAGCAGTCCGTCTGTCTGTCTGTCTGTCTGTCTATCTCTCTCTCTCTCTCTCTCTCTCTCTCTCTCTCTCTCTCTCTCTCTCTCTCTCTCTCATTTTGCTAACTCTTTGAATACACATGGATAATAATGATGAGTTTACTCATCCTGCTATACAGGCTTAATGGCCAGTTCTTACAGTACCATCAGCTCCATGTAAGTCATGTAGCTTATAAGATAGGGCTTGGGATTTGATTACTTGATTCTGGGTTCATCTGTGTTTTTGACATAACTAATATTCATCAATCCACTCTGTAACTAATTATATACTTTAAAGATATTTGTAAACCTTCAAGTTTTCCTGATGAGTCAACTAAATTACATGTAGATTTGTCCAGATTGGGATTTGATTACTTGATTCTGGGTTCATCTGTGTTTTTGACATAACTAGTATTCATCAATCCACTCTGTAACTAATTATATACTTTAAAGATATTTGTAAACCTTCAAGTTTTCCTGATGAGTCAACTAAATTACATGTAGATTTGTCCAGATTGTAATATTGGCCACACAGTAAAGTTGTCCACTCACCCCTTTTCTTTCAGAAATGGATCATCCAACTTTGTAAGTCATATCCAAGTCCGAAGACAGGGAGGACAAATTCCAGGGGCCCACAATGGTCTGGGGGTTTTTCCACTGTTTCAGTTTGTAATTCATAGGGGCCTACTGGAGAATTTTTCCTTGGGCGCATAAATCCTTTCACAATACTTATCCTATCTCATGCAGTTTGTGCTCATATCTACTTTTCTGTTCTAGTCATGTTATTGAAATATTCTCTCATGACTTGCAAACATTCTATATCTGTAAATGGTGTACTGACATGAAACCTTTACAAATTTCTCTGAATTTTTCTTCATGAACATACACTAGGTTTATGATGATTACTTAAAATGTGCCTTACATTGATTGTGCATGAATTAAATATTGGCAGGGAAAAATCTTGATTCAACTTTGGTGGAAGTAAGATAAAAAGGATAGACCAACCAAAAATGATTTCAGCAGAATACTTGAGTTTGTATTTTGCATTTTTGTATTGTTTCATTATTATTATGTTATTTAGAATATTCCTCAAAAAACATCATAAACATCATACAAAAACTCAAAATACAAACTTAAGTGTTATAGTTTTGTTCAGTTTCTTTCAAAATGCAGAAATATGTGTTTTCTACCAATGCTAAAAAACTCCACTGATTAGAAGTATAAAAGTCATAAATACATCTGATGTCCAACTGAGATGAAATTTTTTTTGGATATGTATTGGAAATCAATCAGTTGCATTAAAAACTCAGCAGAGGAAAACTGAAGTTTTAACTTCTTTGCAGGCTGGGCATGGTTGTTTAGTTATTGCCACTATTAACACAGATATAAGAAGTACATTCTTCATTCTTTGTAAAACCAGAATACTACATAGAACATGTTTACTATGGATCTTAATAATCACAGTGAATTTCAAAATGGTCACCAGTCATTATCTTGGGAAGGAAACTAAAAATGCATGTGGATTTTAATTTTTAAAAAATATTTGCATTGCACTATTTGTAGTGCAGTGCAACTCTTCTACTTTTATTTTAGTAACAGTACACTGACAGGTATTCATTATTATTGTAAATTTTCCATTAGAATATGATTTTTCTTCAAAAGTTGCTTGTTTAATATAAAATGAAGAGAATACATATTATATAAAACAACACATAAAATTTATTTCAGTGAAAAAAGTGCAGATTTTAGAAGCCAATCCACTGATTAAAATTTTTAAATCTACTGGTTTGATATCCTGGTTCTGTCACTTGTATGATAACTTCTAGTGTATATAATCATTTATAAATTTACTTATCTATAATTGGTCTCCCTCCCCCATTTTTTAATGCTACAAGAAGCTAATTTCTGTTTGACTCACCTTTAAATTGTTGTGAATTTTGTAATTTAGATCTGTCTGAAAGGGTGACTTGACATCCATGGGTCAGAATTACACATTGGAAAAATAAAAAAGCCAAGTTGGATGGATTAATAGGAAAATAACAAAAAATCTAAAAATAGATTAGAATTATCTGATTCACAATATTCCATAATATATGAACTCCACATGTCTTATAGATAAAAAATGAAAGTCAAAGTTTATGTTTTTATGATTCCCAGGATCCAGTAAATGTCACTGTCTAAAGCCATCTGGTATAAGACAAAGAATTAACCCTCATTGTCTGTTAAAGCTCTGAAATTTGTTTTCTAGTGATAATTAATATCATCCAACTCCATTTTCTCTGCTTCACTGTCATATGTGGGTGCATGTGTAGAGACTTGGCTTTGGTTCTGTTTGTGACACTTTGATCATACAGTCTGCAAAATATGTTACAGGTTGCAACTGAACATGTGTCATTTGTGCAGCATGGTCACAATTTAGTTCAAATTACCACCCTGTTACTTATCACTGAGCAAGTATCAAACATGTGGCTCAATCAAAGGGTTGTCACAGGGAAAACAGGTTGCTGTTTTAGAAGTAGAGGGATTAAGACCAAACTTTCACTGGAAAATGTAGAGTTTTACTTAACACTGATCAAGTGCATCTATTAAATTTTTAGCTTGATCAAAAGGATTGTCAACTTGTAGGTCTATGTGCACTGGCAGAAAATTTAGGGAAATATCAATTGAGAATTAAATCTAACTTAAGGAAAAAGACAATACTGATTCAGTCAAAACTTGTTCTGCATTAAACACAGTGTTTATACTGCAAAGTACAGATATTAATAAAAGTTAGGCTGTTAAGACTTGCACAAAAATGGAAGCAGTATACTTGCTAGTAAACATTCAAACAAAACAGCATTAATGAAAACTTCACTATGCAGTTGGCAGAGGTTAGTACTTAATTTACCCATAATATTTGCAATTTGTTAAAATTCAAATAACTGTAGATACAAGTATTGTGCAATGAATACAGTGGTGAAATAAACACAGTACATTTTGAATGGGAATAGTGGAATGAAAACATACCAATACTTTGAATTGACTGTATTTTGTGTGCTGCAAACATCTTCAGTTTCTTACATTACCCCTAGATTTATGATTATTTTTTAGAAAGGTTGCACTTATAATAAATCCCTAACACTACATAAATTAAATTTTCATTAAAACATGTCAACTTTAAAGTGAGTATATAAGTACATACAATTTTCATGATTGTTTTTTGGGTAACACATATTATATGATGTTCTTTGTGCAATAATGGCTAGGTATAACACTGCTATCAGAAGCTAATAGACCATTCTCTGAGCTTGCAAGACCTCAAAACTGTATTATTCAATAATTAAATCTGTTAACTCAATTTTTGAATATTTGGCTGTGTTTTGGCACCCCATTCCCATTTACCAAAGAAGTGGTAATTTTTTTATACATAATCATACAATAGATAGAATAAGAATAATAATTATGACTTTATTTGAAAAAGAAACTCATTTGTTCAACAGACCAATGAGGCCTTCTATAATGACATTGTACAAATATGTATATAATGCACATTTTTATAAGATGAGGTGTCTTTAGACAACAGATGCTGTTAAAAACTCAACAATTGTTCTGCTGTTAAAATAAAATATATAGAAGGCTTCAAGGATGAGTACACACAGGATTCATACAAATTGTAGTAGCAAACATGTTAAACACTATAGGTGAGTACATAATAACAGTTGTAAAATTAGGATTGATTATGACAAAATACTGATGTTTTGGACTATAAATAAGTTCCATTTATTTTTACATAAATGCATAAGTTTTATCAAAACTTATAGAAAGTGGATTATTCTTTATGGCTTCTTTTGTTTTGAAAGCCATATTACAAGGTACAAAAATGTTCATCCATGTAAAAGGCTCAGATTGTGTTTATTTGAAAATGAAGTTTCCCTATTATTTGTTTTGTTGGCCAGGGACATAAATTGTACTAATAGTTCAAACATATAACTCTAGAGTTACACTAATTGTGATTTACACTGCATCCAGATGGCATTTATGCATCCTGGATCTTGCATCAAGTGTCAATACCTGTGTCAGAATGGCAATTAATGAGGAAGCAATTGTAAATTGTCGGATTAGAATTGAAGACAAAACTTCTTTATTCAATTTTGTTGACTGCATATGTTGGTTCTTACTGACAAATAACCAGCTGGTGTCATTTGCTTCATCACAGTTCAGTACTATGTCATACTGTGTGAAATCATTTAGTAGAACAATTAATCAACTGAGAGACCAAGTTAAACCAAGTATGCCATCAGTAGCCTTTGTCTTGGATACTGATGCTGTTCATATACAGTAAAATGATAGTTATTTTAACAGAAGGATTTAAATTGCTGTTCATATACAGTTTAAAGATAGTTCAGTCAACTGAAGGATTTAAATTGCTGTTCATATACAGTAGGCTGCACCAGTGGCATAGTGGTTATAGTGGATGCAGGAGGTTATGGGTTCGATTCCTGGCCAAGTCATACAAAAGACTTACAGAAATATTACAGCTGCCTTATTTGGTGCTCAGCAATAAGAGGTTAGTGTTAGAACAGGTCAGCCTAGTGTCAGGATAATGTGACTTGGTGGGACATAATGCTACATGTCTGCAGCATGATGCCCCAGTGCTAGACATCACTATAAACTGCCACACTGCAGACATCATAAAGATATGACTGAAAATTTTTTAAATCTACATTAAAAATCCAAATCCAGACCAAATCATATACAGTAAAAAAGATTGCTGAGTCAGCTAAAGGCTTTGAGTTGCTGTTCATATACAGTAAATGAGTAGTTCACACAGATGTGTTGTGGCCTCAGCTCTAAATCATTCCTGAAAATATTTTGACCAATCTGAAGGCAGCATTTGTTATTTTTAAGTAAGATTTCTAAATCTGGAGTTACATCTGTTACTCAAAGTATTAAGTAAAATTTCGTGATGGAGATGCTTCAGATTATAGGATAGTAAATACCTGTTTGTTTAATGGAACATATAGGAAAATTTACTGTTTACTTAAAAGTAATAGCTATTTTACTCACAAAGTAGTATTAAAAAATAGGGTGCCATGTATTTTCGATGTTAAATATTTTAAATACTGTTCAGAAAACTGCCAAATAAATAGTTGTATGTGGATGAAAATTTTTGGAATCTGTATAAATTCAGTTATCCTGTCCCAAAAGTTTTCAAACTTTGATTAGCAATAGTGGGTAAAGAAAAGTAATCTATTTATAAATAAAAAGCCAAAAATTTA
This sequence comes from Potamilus streckersoni, assembly GCA_016746295.1. Lineage (NCBI taxonomy): Eukaryota > Metazoa > Mollusca > Bivalvia > Unionida > Unionidae > Potamilus > Potamilus streckersoni. The sequence goes on along the minus strand of JAEAOA010000596.1, from coordinate 316,732 downwards.
GTCACATTAGAGGTTTCTTTTGTCCAGCAGTTGAATGTTTTTATAACCCATGTAGATAATATTCTGAATTGTGTATTATCCCAGCTTCTGGAAGATATGGAGAAGGAGGTACACTTACCAATTAATGAAGATGAAGACAAAGACCTAATTACTGAGGAGCTAAGTGGGATGGAAGCAGAGAATGAGACTTCCCATGGAGAAATCATATCTACTAATTCTAGCACAGTATTGATGCCACTAATACAGGCTGAGGGTTAGTTTTGTGCTTTGTGCATTTATCTGCATATCAGAGTTCAGGTATACCAAGAATCCATATATTTTCAAAAGACCAGATTTTGTGACTTTGAGAAAAATGACTTGTTCATTGGAAAGTAGTTTGATTCTTGTTTGTTTGGTCCTTAAATACAAGGTTTGTAGACATTTTGAAATTATTGAAATTGATACTCATTGAAAAAAAATGAATTCGCTATATATATTATGACTATATGTTTGTTCACAAAGGTACCTAGTTTGAAAAACAAAAAGAAATTGTTGCCAATACAATTATTAAAAAGCAGCAACGTTTGATTGCATTTTATGCAGAAAATACAGAAATTGTCCACAAATCTGTCTGAATCAGTAAAATTGGGGTGGGGGCTAAATATTTAATCAAGGATAGATTCAAAGGAAAATGTTTTATAAAAGAAGAGTCTGAATGTAAAATTGTGCCTTCAGTTAATTCCTACATAAAAACAGATCTACATTGTACCAATTTTACACTTTACCTTCATCGTAGAAATATATTTGTGCAGAAAACATTCACACTCGTAAAATGATTTAAAATGGAATATTTGCTTGCAAGTTGGTACTTTTTACAGAAACAGGTAAATTTTGTATTCGACATGGACATAACAGAGGATTATGGCATTCAGTGAATATGTTTTACAAACATTATTATATAATATATATGGTATGTAAATTATATGAAGTAAGATTCAGTGGTTTATGATTATTGGATCCAATTGTTTATTTTTTTTCTTCCATTTTTTTTAGATAGTTTCTTCTGTTGTCTGAAAGTAATTTTGTATCTTTACAATATCAAAATTCTTAAGGACCTATGTTTCAAGTATTACAACTGAGTATAGCAAAGAGCATATAGCCACAATGCTGGTGTTACATGCAAAAGGTCATAATTACCAAATCATCTGAATAAGACTGAATCTTGAAAGATATTGGTCTTAAACATCATTGGGTTCCATTAAAACCAGATACTGTAATATAAGCATTTCATCACATTATGAGCCTTATAATTTTTCCCTTGAACTTAGATACCCTGCCATTTTCCAAATGTCTATGAATTAATCATATGTTGATTCAAGACATCTGTGGGTTAACCAATTTTATTGGAAAGCTGGCACACAAGATTTGAAGATGTCACTGTTGTAAACATAAGACGCTAACACCATTATACATCAGATTGTCTTCAGCCCAAGTTTGCTCTTCATTGTATATTCAAGTGCTCTGGCTGATCACCAATATTCACACAAGTCTTATTTTTTTCTCAGGCATGCTCTTCTCAAATCTGCTTATGAAACTCTGGCCTGCTTCTCTCCATTTTCTCATTCACATGCAAATGTTTTGTTATTAGATTAGTCACTGATGGAAATTGTTGAATGTATAACATCACTAATTTTGTATCACTCTAGAAATTTACGAGCAACTTCATTGACTGAATTAAGGAGTGGCACTTCTTAATTCTAAAGTGAATATTTGAATTTTGTTTAAACCTATCATATTGGTTATTTCAAAGAATAGTAATGTCAGGTAGCTATTTTAAGAAATCATTTCCCTCCTTCTAAACTTTAGTTGGATTTGATAAATGGTGAAATTTATTATAATTGGCAGCATTATGAAAACTTGAGTCTGTAGCAAAAAGATCATGAATTACCATCTCAGAAAAAGACATTTCTTTATATCTGAAAAATTTTCCTGGTCTAGAATGAAAAAGAGTAAGTTAAAAAAAAGAGGTAAATGAAAGCTGCATCTTCTAAGGCCACATAAGATTTGAGGAGACTATCTATCATGGAAGGCTATTTCAGGCAGTGGGGACATCTTGATTTGGCCCAGACTGCTCATCTATCTGCATGGAAAAGCTTGTTAGCATGATTAAGCAATACTTGTTTGACATATACAATTCAAATTTTGTTGGCATATTTGTATCCATACATAAAGGCCTGATTAGATTTTTAGACACATTTTAACACATTTTGGGGTAAGCATTTTTCAACTCTTTGGGCTTTTTGTCAAAAGACTTTGTTAATATGATTGATCAAAAACCATATGAGGTAGGCAAGTGAAATTTGATAGATATATTTGTATTCATATGTAGATGACCTGATTACATTTTTATGCCAATATGGCATGAAAACACAAACTCAAATCTATGTCTTATCAGCAATGTATGAACCTTGTCTATTAATATACCATTTTACATATGAACTAGTTTTCCTGCTGTCCTTATAGCAATAAGAATAATTTGTGTGTGCACATATTTGATTCAGGTGCTAATGCAACAGAGAATAAGGCACTTTTACCCTTGGGAACAAGTCATGCACAATTCAGAAAGGATTTCAAGAAAACCCTCAAAGATAGGATGGAAGAAATTGATAGGAAGCACAGAGAATGTGAAGAAAGGCTCCAGAGAGTAATTATATTCACTCTTATTTTGGACATATTAGTATGGGTCATGACTTTATGTATTTCATTGTGTCCTTTTATCAGTTTTCTTTGCAGCCTGAACACAGTCAACATTTATTAATAAAGGGCAATGATTCTTTATGAGTTTGGAACCTCAGATGCAGCCTTACTAGAGTTCCAGTGTAACAGAATGATTGTGTCAAAATTAAATTGCTTCATTTCAGTAAGGGGATGATTGTATTAAAAATAAATTACTACAGTCCCAGTGGAAGAGGATGATTATGTCAAAATAATATTGCTAAATTTCTATTGGAAGGGGATGATTGTTTGAACAAGAAATTGATACAGTCACAGTGGAAGGGAATAATGGTGTCAATTATTGAAGTCCCATTGGAAGGGGATAATTGTGTCAATTATTGCAGTCCCGGTGGAAGGGGATAATTATGTCAAAAATGAGTTAAAATGTTTGGATGCAAGTATTGATGGTGGCTTCCAACACTGGGACAGATTTTATTTGCTTGATTTCATGTTCTAATGTATGATATAACTTTAGCTCGGACTCAGAATGGAATAGAGAAATTAAGAATTTTTCTTGTGGCTTTGCCAGGCTTTATTACTGATATATGTGCACACAATGGAGTTAATTGTCAGTCTCACATTAGTTGAAAAGCGAGACATCACAATAACTTTTCCAGCAGTGGTACCAGAAATGGTGACAGGGACAACAGTTATGGTTTTGGTTAAATTTTTTATTTGTACATATTTCCTACCCACCCACCCCAATCATATTTGGCATAAGCCATTATGAGTCTAAGAAAATTTATTCTGTGACATGTGCACTTGGGGGTGAAGGTCCTTGTCATAGAAAATTTGTGTCAAATTTTGGTTAAAGTTTTTTCATTTGCTAATATATCCTAAACCAATGATTAATTCTCATCATAATTGGTGTCAAGAAATACGAAGCTAATAAAGTTCATTCAATGACATATTTTTCTAACTTCTGTGGCTTTGGGATCAAGGTCACACTCATAAAAAAATTGCATTAAAATTTTGATTAAAGTTCTTTTTACTTTCATATATTTCTTAAAGCCCGTAATGAATTTTTTTGTTCATATTTCAGATGTGTAATTAAGAGGCTAAGACAGTTAATTCAGTAAAATGCATGCTTGATGCTTTGACCTTGGTGTTAAGTATATAGCCATACAAAATTTTTCTTAAAATTTTGGTTAAAGCTTCTTTTTTTTTCCCACACACCTTGTTGGATTTTCTTCAAACTTGGAATGAACCATGATGAAGCTTACACAACTCATTCTGCAACACATGCTTTCATCATTTGATCTCAGAGTCATAGAAATTTTGTGCAAAGGTTATGCCCATTGTTTTCATGTCATTATATTTCCTAAACTTTAAAATTAATTTTGCTCATACATTTGATGAATCATACAACAAACTTTAATATTTATACATTCATCCTACAGTTTATTATCAATACCACTTTAATAGGAAGCAAGACAATGAAATCACTTTTCTGATAGTTGTGGTGAAAGTGGCAACAGTGAAAAGAGTTATGGATTTTGTTAAAATTTTTTTTGCATATATTTCCTTTTCTCTTAAACCACTTAATAGATTATTATCATACATTACACAAATCATTATGAAGCTTAGAAAATTATTCTGTAACATGCTGACTTGTGTTAAGGTTTTAGGTTAATTATTTTGTTCTAATATTTCCTATTTGATTCTCATCATATTTGACTTTAATCTTTAAGAATCTAAGACAATGCATTCTATAACTTGCTCATTTGCCTCTTTGATGATGTGATCAAGGTCTTTGTCATAGAAATTTGCATTAAGGTTTTGCTTAACATGTTTTCATTTGCTTATCTTTCCTAAACTCCTAGATGGATTTTCTTGTTTACTTGGGATTAATCTTTGTGAAGCTAAGATGCTTGAATTTTTTAAATGTAATTTATCCCTTTGATCTTGGGGTCAAGGTCACAGTCATATAAAATTTGTATTTGGTTTTTGATAGTTTCTTCATATTTGAGATCAGTCATCATGAAGCTTAGACATAAACTGTCACCCCTTTAATCTTGGAGTCCAGCTTAGAGTCATTCAACATTTGCATCAAGGTTTGGGTTAAAATTGTTTTCAGGTCTTTATATATTCTAAACCCTTTGATGAATTTTGTTGATATGTTAAATGAATCCTTAAAAAGCTAAGAATTTATTCTGTGACATGATTGCTCAATCTTTTGACTTTTCAGTTAAGGTCATATATTTATGGCAATTGTTTCATCTTGGACTCAACATGCTTGCCAATTCCTTTTCATGGTAAACATCTTTAGCATGCAGATTTAAATGGCATGAAACTACTGTTAGAATCATTATTTGCCATTATTTCTAGGGAACAATAAAGTTTTAAAAATAATTTCATTTTAAGGTAAAAAGTGTGCCAGATTTTTGAGGCATTTTTATAATTTAAGCTTTATAACTTCTCTCTTTCATGTAATAATATGCATACTAATGTAAACATTTTATGAAATGACAAATATAATGAATTATAATTCAAAACATTTTCTCAGGAGTATTATTTAAAATCTGCATTTAAAACATGTTAAAAATTTTGTTTTCATTATTTTTTGTGAACAAAGATTTCTCATCCATCTAAAAATAAATGTATGCTAAATTTTGTGACACTATAACTAGGTATATGTTCCAATAACTGTTTCATGGATAAGACATTCTGTTTTTATGTTATAGGTATTTGAAGTATAAATATATATGACAGTAGAATTGTCTTCAGTACTAGCCAGTATGTTCCACACACCTTTTCTTTTATATCTAAGTCATGTACATAAAGTCTCTAACTTGGTTTTCTAATTCCTATGTAAATATATAATATCACAAATGTTGAAGAACTTAATTTATTTGTATTGGAGATATGAATGTTGAAAAAGAGTATAATATTTTTCATTAAATTGTAGCTGACATATAATCAATGGTTGAAGTTAATTGTCATTTTTTCAATTTAGAAAATGTTGTTTTTTTTTAATTAACACCCCTCCTGAGTGTCAGGCAATTACATGTCCCATAAATCATGACCATTACATATATGGCTTAAACCATAATGATTTATCCATGTGTACATCAAAAACAATTAGAAACTTGGAAACCCAAATTGAAGACTTAAAACTACAGTTACATGCTAAGTCAGCACAGAGAAGGATTAATGAGCAAGTAACCTCATGTGAAACAGCAATTCAGACAGATTCCCAAATAGCAACAATGTCAGATGCTCAGACATGGACAGTGTCAATACCAGCCAAATGAAAATGTAAAATCACCATGCAAGTGACAACTGATACCCAAAGTAAAGTACTCCACCTCCAAGTCATGTGTCACACCTGCAACAGCAGTAAGTGTACATACATGGCCCCCAGCTAAGACAAGTCTGTTCCCTGCACCAACTGCATTTCCCAGTGCTCAGACAAATGTGTCAACATCAGCTCAATTAGCTCATACAATTGAGACACCAATTTCAGCACCCTTTCCCCAAGAGATTTGTCTGAAATACAAACCAGAGTCCAACACATCAAATCACAAGCCAGAAAACATAAGATTTTAATAATTGGCTCCTCAATATTGAAAAGTATAATACCAAGGAGACTTAAAACAGATGTACAGACTCTGGTGTAAAATCAACAATATCATGGACAGAGTAATGAATACTGACCTAACCAAATACAACCAAATTATTATTTAAGTAGGTGGAAAGGATGCAAGTGATAGAAGGTCACTAAATCAAATCATAACAGATTTTGAAAGTTTACTGTATGCTGCTAGGAATTGCATTCCAGAAACATGTAAAATAATGATATCAGGACTACCTCCTGGTGTGGACACCAGGATGAAAGAAATCAATGATCTGATAATTGACCTATGTGAAGACTTCAACTTACATTTCATTCCATAGTACACATCTTTCTTTCTTCAGAACCAGGATGTCAACCTAAGTCTCAACCACAGAGACAAAATTCATTTAAGCAGAAAAGGAACCTCTCATCTACTGAGAAAAATTAACATTTTCAGGTACTATTATGAAGAGTACTGTCTCAGCTGTGTAGAAACTGGGTGAACAATTAGGTATGGAGTGCTACAAGGCTCAATTCTAGGTCCATTACTATTTACTATTTATTTTATTTATTATTGACCTACCACTCTTACTAAGGGACTCAATATTATCTTCAGATTTCTATGCAGATAACACAGCATTGTCAGACATCCAAAACACAAAGCATGAGCTCAAAATTTCTTTACAGAATGCCCTAAACAAACTGGACAACTGGTACACATAAATACTGGTAAAACTAAACTACTACTTACTTCAACATGGCAAAAAAGGATAAATCTTGATAGTGAGGAACAATGTCAGTCATAGAAGGATAGAATTTGCAAATGGTCTGTTATGATAGAGTACTTGGTGTTTTGGTAGATAATATCCTATCATGGACTGAACATATCAAACATATTCATTACAAAGTTAATTCAGGTTTATAGCTTCTCAGTAAGATAAGACATTTTCTCCATGAAAGGCACAAAAAGTATTTTATAACAGTTACATACAACTCTATTTAGACTACTGTCTAATTGTATGGGGGTAATTTAAATGATAAAAACTTAGCAAAGCTGGCAAATCTTCAAAAAAAATGTTTGGGCTAATGTCAATCCAGAAACAAAGCAAGAAAAAGTTAGCTAATAATATTACCTATTAGGACTGAATCCATTTGAGTAAAGCCAAATTCATGTATCCAATAATATTGCTTCTGAATATTTACAATCACTATTCCAGTATAGGCAATCTGGTTATACTCTCCAACTGATCCATGTCAACCAAACAGTATAAAAATCCCCCCAAAAGGAATTATTTAAAAAAGATTTCCAATACTCTGGAACTTTGAGATTAGAAATGCTCTATTTTCTTCTTCCAAACCCAATATATCAAGTGGTTTCAGAGATGCAGCTAAAAAAAAAATATTCCTTTGTATGAGGGCCCAAGATAGATTAGTTCTTAGCTAATTGTGTTATCCTCTTTAAATAAAGTCAATATTATTATTATTATTATTATTATTATTATTATTATTATTATTATTATTATTATTATTATTATTATTATTATTATTATTATTATTATTATTATTATTATAATAAGACCTACATAAATATGTGTATCTTTATACTGTTTGTTAAGGAGAAGTTTCAAACTAAAGATATGTGCTTAGATGTTCAAAATTAGCCAGTTTTATTATGGTAACCATGATCTATATTATCCAGTAAAATTCATTTATAACATATGCAACCTTATATTCATTTAAAAATAAATGTTATCCATGCCTGATCTGCATCACATACATGGACCATTTTTCCCAGTGTAGGATACAGTAATCTTTCTAAGGTTTGATGTTTGTTTTTCTCAAACCTCTTTTCAAGTCAAGGACTGATTACCTGTATTGATTTTTTGAACTATTTTTGTATAATGTTGTTGATGATGGCAATGATGATGATCACGATAAACATCAATATCCTTATTGTTGTTATCATTATGTTTGTCTGTTTTGTCATTATCATCATCATCATCATCATCATCATCATCATCATCATCATCATCATTACTTTTTGGTTTGGTGCATCATAGGAAATTAGCTCCAGGAAGAAGGAGGAGGAGGTTCAAGAAATGAGGATACAGGAGGAGCGTAATTTGAGACAACGACAGAGAGAGAAAGAGGAAATGATGCATACAGCACAGAGAATGGTAAATAAATGGATATATGTAAAGAATATCAAGATCTAGCATTATTCCTTTGTGCAATAAATGTACCAACTTAGAATTTAACTTAGATGCAAAACTTTAAAGATAAAACAAGTTTTGAGTATCTTAACAAGAGGCATTAATAATGTCAGAACAATGAAGTTGAGATCATACTGGTAGTTATTGCATTGTACAACAATAGGGGTCCATGCTACCAGGCAAAGTGGGTAACTAAGTCACCTAAATAATCAAAACCTCTCCTTTTCTGTAAGGAGAGCAAAATGACTTTGCCTTATGATTCTTTTAAATGTACATTGAGTGATCATAGGTTTTGAGATGCTCCCTTCACCTTAGCTATCTTGTAGCACAAGTCAAAATGTAGGGATCAAGCCATTAGATAACTGGTGTTGTTTCAATTGTGCCAACAAACAAGCTCTTGCACATTCTTAGGTATATGTTTTGATAGCTGATTGACCAATAACCCCTTTGGGAGTAAGTTATAGCAGAGATGTGTTATATTTGGCTCTGGTTATAGCAACTATCACTGGCCAATTTCCACAAGTTATCTTACTTATTTAGACTTAGTTCCTCTTGCACCATTCCATCTGTGGCAATGGTTTCAGCATCATCCAATCCCAGTGCTATCAGATCTTGAATGAAGGTGCTTCGCCATGTAGCTTGGGGGTGGCTTTGTCTCCATCTTCCCCATGTCATCCAGGAGATGGCATTTCTTGGATGCCATGAGATTGGTTGTTGGAGTACTTGGCCTGCAAAACGTAGCCAGCACTCTGTCACAATGTTGTTGAGAGGGTTGGTGGATCTTTTTATTTGTGATGCGATCCTTGTATGAGCCTTGCAGGATTTGATGCATTCATTGCTGTTCAGTAATGTTAATCCTCCTTGCAATCCAGGCGGACGTCTTCCGCATTTCACATGCATAGGTTGCATTCAGGATGACAATAGTATTGAATAGCCAGATTTTCATTACTACCCTGATTCGTGCATTGATTGGCCCAGATTAATTGAAGCCACTGAAAGACTGCTCCTGCCTTCCCTATTCTATAAATAACATCATGGTTGGCATTGCTATCGTTTGCTAGGGTAATTTGCCTAGGAAATTGCCTAGGTAATTGAAATACTCTACCTCTTCAAGTTATTGCTGACTACTCTTCATGGCATCGCTTGCTGTGGTATATCCGATTTTCATGATCTTTATCTTATTCCTGCTTATCCTAAGTCCAACTTGGACTGCTTTGCATTCCATGCTCATTGTCATTTCTCATGCTTTTTTATTCACGGCGCCAAGGAGTTCTGTCTTCCGCAAAGTAAAGGTCAGTTAGCCAGTTTGGTTTCAGCCATGGAATTCCAAAGTTATCATGGTCCATGGCCTTCTGCATAATGAAGTCAATCAACATAAGGAAGAGGAGACAGGATACATCTTTGTCTAATGCCAGTTTTGATGGCAAAGAAGTCTATAGTGCCATCTTCCATCCTGACACAGCTGCTTGAGTCAAGGTAGAGGTTTTTGAAGACCTCAACAAATCACTCTAAGATACCATACAACCTCGCTATGCTCCAAAGTGACTCCTGATGTATGCTGTCAAAAGCCTTTATAAAATCGACAAAGTTGATAATCATCTGCTGTTGGTGTTCCAGGCTCTGCTCGATGATGTTTCTCAGGACGAATATTTGTCAATTGCATGTTTGGTCGCAATGAAACCTATAATGTTCTTGGAAATTTGTGTCCACATCTTCCTTTAGTCGCCATAACGGGACAAAGCTAAACACTTTGCCAGGGACCAAGAGGAGTATGATTTCTCGCCAGTTGGTACAGTCCACTAGGTTTCCTTTCTTTGGAAGTTTGATGATGATTCCCTTGTGCCACTCTTTGGGTACTCATATCCAGGTCAGGTGCTTTGTTATTCTTTAGGAACTGTACCACTATCTCAGTCTCTGCTGTTGATATTTCTTCCTGTTGCATGGCCAGGTTGTTTGCTGGGTCGGGTGGATCAAAAGTGAAGTTAGTTTCTGGAATAGGCTGATTTAGCATTTCCTTGAAGTGCTCAACCCATTTTCTTTGGTTAGACACAGCTTTCCATTTTTGTCCTTGATAGGGTCTCCATGTCCTCTCTTCACTTCAGTGATGTCGCGAATGATGTGGTAGAGAGCTTTTGTGTCATTGTTTTTCAGCCACTTCCTGTGCTTCTTGGTTATTCTGGTCTAGCCACTCTCACTTGTCTTGCTTACAGATTCTCTTCATTTTCCAATCTGATTCTCAATAGGCTTCTGATGCCTCCAATTACTCTTGCTCTGTCCTTGCCTGGTCAGGTTTCTGCCACATCTTCCTCCTTTTGTTGATAAATTCCCAAAACCGTTTCTGAATCCATTGCTCTTTGTATGTTCCTCATCTCCTCCCAACACTCACCTCAGTGCTATCAATTACCGTGTCTTTGAATCTTAACCAGCTCCCTTCAACATCCAGCTCCATGGCCAGTGGGCTAAACCGATTTCGCGACTTGATTTGAAATGGTTCTGAGGTTGCACAGTCTTTTGCTGCACCTGTTGGCGCTTCAGATGGAGTTGACACATGGCGGAGAGTAGATAGTGATCAGAACCAACATCAGCTCCTCTGAGCACTCACATGTCCAGCAGTGATGATCTCCACCACTTGCTAATGCAGACATAATTGATCTCATTGAGTATACATCCATTGGGAGAATGCCATATTTTCTTGTGGAGCTGCTTATGAATGAATAAGGTGTTCCCAATTGACTAGCCGTTTGGTGAGCAAAAAAAGATAAGTAGGCCTCCATTTTCATTTGTCATATCTGCACAGATGACATTGGATACCAATCTTAGCGTTAAAGTTGCTGCAAACAAGTATGAGGTTGTGTCATGGGGAATCGTCCAATGTTTATTGGAGCTGCTCATAAAAACCATCTTTGGAAGTGTCCTCAGCATCCTTGATTGAGGCATATGCTTGCACCATGGTGATCTTCATGAGGTTTGTTGGAATCGGGTTGTGTTGATTCAGTCACTTTGTGATTGCTGCCACAGCTACTTTGTGATTGCTGCCACAGCTACTTTGGACATAATGATGCCCACTCTTCACAAATACTCAGTCATGTGTCCTGAACAGATTATGGTTGTGCCATCATTATTTATCCATCCAGTGCCCATCCAATGTACTTCGCTAACTCCCAAGATGTCTATCCGGTACTTGTCAAATTTCTTAAGGAGCTTTGCCAGTCTGCTACAGTGGAATAATGTCCTTACATTCCAGGTTCTGGTTCTAGTTAATACCTTGGGATTGAAAATTGGGCCACGCAGCGGGCAACAGACCTCCATTAGGCTTTGTTCTACCATTATCATAAGAGAGTGACCTCTGTGAATAAATTGATCTCATTGAATTTTCTTTGCTGTTTGCATAGCACTAGAGTTTTTAAAGGGTAGGGTCACTGGCCCTATGTCTAACCCTCCTTTTGCAGCTGGGCTTGGGACCGTCTATGACAGAGTTTCCACAAGTTATCATTTGATGATGAAAACATACAAAATTGTGCTCCAAAACTTAAACAATAGTATTAAATAGCAGATTGTGTTTTAAGAACAGAATTGTTAACCTGAAGAATTTAATTTCCACATGTACATTATTTTCTTCATAAAGTCAGATTAAAACCCTATGTGATCCTGTCAGGGGAAATAATAGTGGACATCACTATGTCTGGGAAGCAGCACTTTGTTAGATTGTCCGTTTTTGTACACAATTGGGCAAATACATTAAGGAAAATATTTATCTCAGAAATCAGAGTCTACATATCATGATATTCAAATCTTTGCATAAAAATGCAATTATATAAGTCCCAATATATGGATAATGCTATGTTGTGGAATTCAAGAACACCTGTATGGTCCAACTGGTTTTCACTCATTTTTATAAAAATACTGGGAAAATGCAGTGAAGCACATACTATTTAACCAATACTTAATTCTACTACACATATGTAGACAAGTAATAAACCATAAATTGCAATCCTATCAATGGCCTGTTGTAACAAAACAATGGGAGCAGTTACATTAAGAAAGCCTCTCTTTTGAAAAATAGATGCACATCAATTTTAGCTGTTTCAGTTTGGTTTTAGTTCATTTATAGACTGACATTGCTTCATTTTGTTATCTGTGAATAATTAGGGTAATGTTTTATCAGCAACAAAGAAACTGAGATGAACAAAATGGATAAAAACTCAAATGCATTTGCTCAAGTACACGTTACAGGGGTTTTTTCATCAAGTTTTCAGATTTTTTTCAACAGCCATTTATGGTGAACTTTCATCAAGTAACAGAGAATCTTGTTTAAGGGTGGTTGATTAAGCATGTTTACTAACTTAATCTAGTTTCTCCAATCAGTTAAAATTCATTACAACGCATAACATATATGGTGCTCTTATCTCATATGTTCAAAATACTGCATATAAATATGATAATTTTATAGGTGCACAGAATGTGTTTATAATATGCATAATATTATTGCTCTGTACTATGGTACCTTGTGTTATGCTGGTAAATGATACACTATACTACAGTACTCCATGTTTTGCTGGCAATTGAAGTGCTGTACTTAAGTATTTTATGTTATACCGTCTAGCAGTTGTTGCACTGTGCTACAGTACTCTGTTTTATATTAGTAATTTCTGCATTCAGTGTAGTATTATAATTTCTATAATTTGCATTTGTAGACAATTAAAAATGCAACATCAATAACTTTTCATTCATTTGCAGGGCAACAGTGCTTAAAAAGGTATAAACAAAAAAAACATTCAGATATAAATGTGTAGCTTCAAATTTTAATTTTAAATATATAAACATGATTTTTAATAATTTTTATTTTAATCCAAGATATCATTCTTTTCAGCTTTTACAAAGAAAGTTAGAAGAGGAAGAAAAAGAAAGGAATGAAGAATTAAAACTAGCTTTAAAACAAATTGAGGTACTGTTGCTATTGGATATTTGAAGATAATCTTAGTATATTCCTGGCAAGAAAAAGCAGCACCCAATAACAACCTATATTAGTACATAGCCTTTAGTTCCTTAACTTATTTATATGCATTTATACCATCACTTTTTTATGTACACACTTAAAAGTTGAGCCCAACTGAAAACTACATAATACACAAGCTGATTTAGGTCGATTCAATTTGGTAATAGTAACCTGTAGAACAAACAACAAAGACTCTGACCTGCTGGTACATTATGCAGTTGGATTTAAATAAAAAAATATACTTAAGCATGTCTTAACATGACCATTTTTGATGGTCTGTATTTACAGCTGCTTCACTTGCATAATTTAAAATTCATTGTTGAAAATTGAAATGTGAATTCTGCTTAGAAAGTTGTACCGTTACTCTTTTAATGCTTATAACTATATATATTGACTTACTTGATTTGGGGGCCCCGAGTGGCCGAGTGGTCTAAAGCGCTGTCCGTTACGGATCACTGCCATCTCACCTCTGTCTGCGTGTGTTCGAGTCTAGGATTCGGCTAATGTAGATATGTGAGAAAGCTTGCCAGTAGCTTCTCGTGGGTCGGTGGTTCTTTCCGGTGATTTCCCGGTTTCTTCCTCCACCAATAATACTGGCCGCCATGAATAGCCTATCGTGTGCTGAAAAATGGCGTTAAGCCCAACAACAACAACAACAACTTACTTGATTTAACTGTAATTATGGTTTACCTGTCACCTAGTCATTTAGTCATTTATCTTCCTTGCAGTTTGTCTTCCATCAAAAAGTAAAATGTTATTAATTAAAAAAAGGGCCAGTTTTTCCACTTTGTAGTTCAAATCAGAGCTTTGCTTTTTTTCTGAGATGCAATTTATTTAAGTTCAGTGAATCTGCTTTACAGTTATACAGCTAATAAAACGACTCATAAATTGTTAGCAAAGTTCAAACATTTGCCAAATTTAATACAAAATTTTGAACAATACATAAATCATTTGAATGCACTGTCCGATTTTTTAAAACACTTTTCAGAATTATTTTTTTGGTATAAGAATAATTATATTTAAAAATATTTATTGTAATTTGTAAATAAAAATTTGTTGATAGCTTCCAGCTGTTTCTCAAATACATCAGTTTGCATGTAACTTTTAAGCAGATGAATTTCTCCTGATGATTATTTACATACAAATTAATAATTAGTTTGATTCTGGTCATTTAAAAGTATACACAATTTAGAGGTTACAAAAAATACAGTAATACTAACAGTACAATAATCTGAGCAGATAACCTCTCAGAAAGTGAGTTTTCACAGTATTGATTTCAAAAGTAGAACAAAATTTTAAATTTCTCTAAATATATGATGTTGGAGGCTATCTGTATAAATACACACACAGGACTGGACCTGGTTTTGGAACTATCGTTACCTCAAGTTTACCTGAGAAAGTTTTTATGACATGATTTTCAACAAGTATACTTTTTCAACAGCATGTGTTGTTTCAGTATTTGAGTGCAGCTTATGGCAGAAAATTGTATCCTTGATTTATTAGGAATTGTAATGGACTATGTGTATTTAATATTAAAAATCAATTTAAATTTAGAGATTAATGATTGGTTCATTATTACTTTTCATCTGTCAGTTTGAATTGGAGATTATTTTATGTATTGTTTTAAAGAAAAATGCAATTGTAAGACTTTGCAATAGTTTAGTTGTTTTTATCCTATAAAGTTAAATGGTGTATTCGCACATTTCACATTGTTGGCATTTTGGTTGTATTAAGCAGTGTGGATAACAGTCATGGATTATTTTGATCTTTAGTTTGAATAATTATTAAACTATTTATTGTGAACATCATTCTATCCAGAAAAATACAAGAGAGATAGAGATTCAGACTCAGAGAGAAAAAGCTGAATTATTACAGATCCGGGAAGAGTTGGCAAGAAAAGAAGAGGAGAAAAGGAACTCATCAGCTCTTTTAATACAGAGAATGTTCAAGGGATATAGGTATTTTGGATATGCACCTTGGGCTGTTTTTCTCTTAATGTCTTGCATTTACAATTAGGCAGGTAGGTACTATACACCATTGTTTAAGATATATCATATTTGTAGGTTTATCTGTAGGAATAAAATGTGCAAATCATTAGCTGTATCATTCTGTCAACTCAAATTATTTGAAGCATATTTTAAAATTACTTTGTCAGCCTTGTTGAATTCACTTAAATTTATGTATGTAATAAAAACCCTTTTCATTTTGGAGACATATCAGAGTTGATGGTGATGAAACCTGATATTTGATACAAAGTTTTGCTCTACTTCTATGCATGACCAAGGCAGTGATTTCTCTGATGCAGATGTCATGTGGCTTTCATGCATAAAATTGGCCAATCACCACTAAATTAAAGTCTGTTGTGTCATTTTATTTAATATTTTCCTGGTCTTGATGCTCTTTAAATATCCAATTCATAGAAGACAATTCTCTTTGGTAACTAAATGCATCATGTCTGCTACAGGATTATATCATTCAAAAATCAGCACACACTTTTGATGAGTTTTTTCAAGTTATTAAATACTAGCCAAGGTTGTCATAACAGATGCAATGGTTTGAATCAAGCTAGCAAGGTATTTCTTGTTCACTAAATCATTCGCAGAGCCTCAGTTACAGCAACAGGCACCCCTTGAGACTGTGCAGAATTGAATTGGATGTGCACCAAAGCAAACATTGTAGGACTCAATTAGTACTAGTTTGATGACATGATGTTTACATAAGGACTTTTCAGTCCAACCCATTTATATTTGGATCCATGAGCTTTAGAAATCAAGATTAGCCTGTGATAGTTATTCAAAATCACATAGTGAGAGTCGGAATAAGCTTTATTTGTAGTCACACTAATAAAGAAATCTGTCAAAACATCAACATTGGTGGAGAAATGCAAGCTTCTGGACATACAAACTTCTTGACATATTGCATATTTGTCAGTAGTATATGTTGTTTTAAAAAAATGGTATTACAGTAGTCATTTTACCAGATTTGATAGAATTGCAAAAAGAAATGTGTTCAGTTCTGCTGATGACTGTAATGCACCCCCCCAACCTCTCCCCCCCAAAAAAAACAAAACCCAACAAGTATTAAAGAGTTTCCATATTTTTCTTTCAAATTTCACATATACTTTTCACATGTTATTTTCTCCCTTTGACTCCCAAAACTGCTTGTTATCCTGAATTTAACAAAAATGAGGGTCCATATTACCCCCAGTTATAAAATTGTAGGGAATGCTAAAGTAATAAACTGTTAAGATTCTTTTATTTTGAGATAGAGATTTGGAGATTTGTTGGAGATTTTAATTTTTAGAGTAATCCATGAAACAAGGATTATATATTTGTGCTTGGCACCTTGAAAAATGTGCAAATCTGAGTCAACCTTGCATTGTCATCATCAAAAATGATATTTTCATACTGACTTATCATTGGAAGGTCTATTGAAAGAATGAATAAGCTACATATCAGGTAATCTTAGCATATATAATTAATAAAATTTTCAGAGTGAGAAGGACCCATGCCTCAGTCCTGATAGAGAAACAGAAAGAACGGAGAAGAGAACGTGAGCAGAACAAACAGAGAGAAATAGAGGAACTGGAGAAAAAAGTACAGGAGGAGGTCAAGATACAAGAAGAATTAAAAAGGTAGTTACAATTGTGTTTACTTCATATGTTTGTCATCTGGCAAAGAGTATCTTTGGTTATACAGTTTTGAATGTACATTACTTAAGGCACATTGTCTAAAAATTATTTTCAGTTGATATAATTCTGAATGAGGGATCAGTTAATAAAGTCTTCTTAGAGGAATATTCAAACAGACAAACACAGGCCAGGTAAGATGATATATTTCCCAATGAAAGATCAACTAATAAAGTCTTCTTGTGGTGGACTTCTCAAACAAACAACCACAGGCCAGGTAAGATGGGTATTACATGTATGTCTTAACTGTTGTTTGGGGTATTCTGACAGTAGTATTTGCCTTATTCACTACAATATAGATCAACCAATACCTGTCCTTATCTCTAACTCCATGACAATGTTGCTCATAGATGTTTGATCACCTTGTTTTTGAGGGGCCAGCAGAGGTGTAAACACACATATGACATGAGAGAGCCAGTCATGGGGACTAGAGTCTTGTACAGTTGTCAGTGTCCCCATAGGGTAACAAATGAAGTCAAACAGCCTCATTTTCTTACTACACACATTTTTCTACTCCTTTAGTCCACAGTGATTGTATAAATCAATGCAGAGAAAGTGAATGGTATACTCAGGCAAGTCAAAGAAATGTTTTTCCAGAATATCCTGATAAACTGGTTAACTTAGGAGTGGTTCTAGAAATGGAATGGAATACATTGGGGCAGATTTTCAAGCAAAGAAAAATAAAGAATTTGCAGAAAATAGTGCATGAAAAAGTGTTCACAAAAGAGGGATATTAATAATTCACCCACTGAGTATGAAAAGTTTGATAATTCTAGTGATACCTGCTCCAGCTGTAATGACAAAGATGTTTCAGATCAGGCCAGTTAAACAGACACTACAGGGTCATAAGTATAAGAATGGCATCCCAACTCAGTCTATTTTACAAAGCATATTACTGCACTACAAGCAAGAAACAGTGCAAGTATATGATACAATTTCTAGATGCTCTCCTCAGGCACAAGGTAGATGAAATTTATGATGGGAGGTTCAACATTATTGGATACATTTGGCAGTTGCCTGACAAAATTTGTGTTGTCATAGTCAGCGATGACTCATTTGCACTTGTTGATGCAGACCTGTTTTGAAAATTGTTTTACTCAACACCACAGAAGGATTTTGCTATGGTTACTCTGAGATAGACATGGTCATTATTTGGCTAGGATTGACTTACAGCTTATGAGTGTAAGTGCTGCTAACAGAAAATGTAGCAGTGTTTTTGTCAATTAGATAAAATGCTTGCATACATATAAAAAGGAAGCTCTGTGGCATTACAATGCAGAAGCTCTAAGGAATTGGGATGCAGGTAATCTGCTTTGGAAAATACATTCCCTGTGGCGGACCATGACATTTTGAGTACTGAAGAATACACATGCAAATTATTATATGAAGATCTAGGGTCATGACCTTGTCTGAAATGTAACCAACTTTGCCAGTCTTGTTGATCTGTTCAGGAGTACTATAAAATGTGCAGATAGAAATCAAAACTACAAACCCTTGTGGCTGCTGAAGCACAAGCACAAACAGATATCACAACAAAAGAAATAGATGAAATAATCACCAGGATTAAAACAATTGCAATTTCTGATCCTGACAAAATACCAGAAAAAAATCCATTAACAAAATTTCCCAATTAGAAAGATGCTTTTCTTTCCTTGTATTATAAGCATGCCTACAGTTCCTCAGGTAAGACAGCTTGCATGGCAACATGGTATAGACATGCTAGGTCCTATGAGAAAAGCTGACAAACTTGAATTATTGATAGCCATCATTGTGTTGAATCCAAAACTATTACCACCACCACCATCACTGCCACTGGTTGTCACTGCAGTAGTAACTAATACAAATATGATTAAACAACCAGGACAGTTTGTCCATGAGCCCAATGTCAATATCCAGATGTGCAAGAAAAGTTGACATCCTTGTGATAGTAGACTTGTATGAACAAAGCCATCTTCATGCTGAGGAATAACAAAAATGTTGTCTCACCTCTGCTATTGTTAATGAAGTGGCAAAGCACAAGATTTGCATGTGTCCGAATTCATATTTCAGAAACATAGCAGTGAGTATGAACATTATCACACTCATCATGCAAAGATGCTCATCAACTACTGACAAATTTGATTTTTCCAATCATATTGGTGTTACAAAAATTGGGTCATGCTGGGATCAAAGCAGACATTGTCTTCAACACTCATCTGGTTATGCCTATTAATCATGACAGGGTTAGGTTTAAAATTACTACTCAATTGATTCATAGTGGTGCCTGCATGATCCTGAACTGCAAAGACAGCAGTGCCATCAATGATGAAATTGGCAGAGGCATTGAAAAGATTATCCAAATGCTGGAGTAATACACTAATGTGTGATTGGGATGAACACTCTAAAGATGTGGCCAGGTTGAGGTCCATCTCTTGATGTATCAACCATTTCATGGATACAACTACATATCAACACCAAACTGGAGCCCACAGAGGTCAGTCATTAACATAAAAGCTTTGATAACCATTGTTTTGAGCAGGCAATCTTGGTGGTACTGTACGAAGTCTCTAACAGACTAGAGATGCCTTGAAAATACTGGCAACAACTTGGTAAATTTACATTTGGTAATATCATATTTCCCATGCAATTGACCAAAGCCACCCTGAAGAAGATTGAAACACTGAACCCAGGTATCACTGTTAATGTGTTTGCTTATGACAAAGGCTTAAGGTGGGCGGTAGTTGGCCAGTAGAACTCGATGATCTCTCTCACCATTGAAGCTGACCCCTGGCACCCCTTTCCTACGCCAGTCGGGTAGGACTTATAACCTGTAAACTGCCAGCTTCCGTGTTGTTTCCCTGCTCAAAGGACAGGCTGGAGTGGCCACTCCAGTGTGCAAGCCTGGGCATGTAGTATGGAGATCCTGAGCTCCCCTTCTCATCCTCACTTATTATGGTCCAAAAGAATGCTGAGCATGACATTTGGTACCAATTTGGATGCAGGAGCTGCCAGAAGGAAGTTATGCTTGCAACCAATTGCCTTTGTGGCTCCACTCCAGATTTTCTGTTAGGGTTTACTCCCATAGCCTTTCCTTTTCCTGAAGATATCCATAAGGCAGTGGAGCCATCATCCAATGGCACTTTGTTGGTTTCGAATTGGAGTTTCCATCTCCAAGACGAACTGCCTGACAAGGCTAACGAGCTCTGTCTGCCCGGGTTTGGAGTCAGAGTTTTCCTTTTCTTAGACTGGCTGCCTGCCAAGGCTAACAAGCCCAGTCTACCTTCCCAGTTATAACACTGGGCACTCAGTCATGCCACACAGCAGTCTATGTAAAAACATAGGGTCCCATATAAAGGTGCTGCTGTGGACACAATAATATAGGCCATATGCAAGTACTTCCTGCCCAGCAAAGCCAGACAGTGGTCACACAGCGATCACCACACCTGGAAAGGAGCGGATATGAGAGGCGCTTCACTTTCCTTTAGCAAATGGGACATCAGGCCTAGACCTTGCACACACCCCTAATATAATAATAATAATAATAATAATAATAATAATAATAATAATAATAATAATAATAATAATAATAATAATAATAATAATAATAATAATAAATCTATTTAGAAAATAAGCTCATTTTGTTGGTCAAATGACCAAACTTGCATGAGGCTTTCTTCAATGACATTTTTACATATATATAATGTATACTTTTTACAAGATGGGGTATCTTTAGACAACAAATGCTATTAAAAACTAGACAGTTGATCTACATTTAAACATGCACAAGACTTGAAGGATGAGTACATACAGGATTCTTACAAATAGTAGTAGCAAACATGTGTAAAACATAATCACTGTGTACACGATAACAATGTTGTGAAAAATAGTAGTACCAAGTTAAATAAAATCAAAGAAATAATTGTTTCTGTACGTGTTGACTAAGAAACTTTTTAACAGCTTGGCATGAGTCAGCTGACTTTATATAAGGTGTTTTTGAATTCATAGTGTGGCTCAAGATAAAGCAAAACTCTTCTTATAAAACTCTGAATTTAGTTTAGATAAATATAACTTGTTGTTTGAGATGTATCTTTGTTCATATGTTTGCACATTTTTAACAAAATGTAAAATTACATTTAAGATAACCAGGAGCCAAACCATGTAAAGATTTATAGACTAGTAAGCCCTCCTGAAACTGAGTTCTGAGCTAAATGGAAGCAACTAAAAGGTTTTAAAAAGATTCATTGATGATGTATCTAAATCAGCATCAAGAAAAACTCTAGCTGCTCTTTTTTTGTTGAAATTTCTTTAATCTTTCCTTTTTTACGGTACCAATATTATCTCAAATAGAGCAACAATATTCTAGGTGTGGCATAATACTGTATATTTATTATTGAATATCTGTTTCTGTTGTTGAGGAAGATAAGATTTTATCTTGTTCAAGAGATAAAGCAGTGAGTGAACTTTTTAATGACCTTATCAACTTGCATTTTCCAGAACCAGATATTGTCCATCATGATGCAGAGTAAATTTGTAGATCTATATCATTACTATGAAATCCTTTTTCTCAGCTTTTACTCTAGTGTGGCTAACTCGGTTCATGGCTTTTGCTTTTTATCTTCATACCATTGTGCTCACACCTTTTATTTATTTTTACCAAATGATCATTTAATTTAGGGCTAATCTCATAGCCATTTCATGCAGTGTTATATAATGTTGTGTCATCTGCAAACATGTTTGTGGTGGAGAGCTCAATGTGATATGGTAAACCAATGATGTACTGAAGAAAGAGTAATGGCTCAAGAACTGATCCTCAAGGATCATCTGACTTTATCAGTTGCTTATCTGAAAGTTTATTTAAAATAGCAATTTGTTGTTGTCTGCCTTCTGGATAGGTTTGAAGCCAAATTAAGCTTCCATGGTTATGAGACTTTGTATGCTTGTACAAGATCATAGGAATGAGACTTAGTTCACTTGTACAAGATCATTACAAGGTGTAGGAATGAGACTTAGTACACTTGTACAAGATAATTACAAGGTGTAGGAATGAGACTTAGTACACTTGTACAAAATCATTACAAGGTGTAGGAATGAGACTTAGTACATTTGTACAAGATCATTACAAGGTATAGGAATGAGACTTAATACACTTGTACAAAATCATTACAAGGTGTAGGAATGAGACTTAGTACACTTGTACAAGATAATTACAAGGTGTAGGAATGAGACTTAGTACACTTGTACAAAATCATTACAAGGTGTAGGAATGAGACTTAGTACATTTGTACAAGATCATTACAAGGTGTAGGAATGAGACTTAATACACTTGTTCAAGATCCTTACAAGGTGTAGGAATGAGACTTAGTACATTTGTACAAGATCATTACAATGTACAGGAATGAGACAGTACACTTGTTCAAGATCGTTACAAGTGAAGAAATGAAACTTGGTACACTTGTACAAGATCATTGCAAGGTGTAGGAATGAGACTTGGCACACATGTACAGGACCAATTATAGGATGCAGGAATGAGACTTGGTACACTTGTGCAAGATGATCACAAGGTGTAGGAATGAGACTTGGGGTACTAATACAGGATGTGTCAAATACAAGAGGGCAGGTCATATCCCCCAATTCAAATTAATGACAAAGTATTATAGGTTTTCCATTTGTATACATGTGTCTTTTGCTGTTTATTTCTTCATTTTCAGTATTGGGTTGTTTTTTTTCCCTTTCTTATTCATTTATCCATCATTCACACTTTCATTTTTGAAGCATAAACCAAGAGCAGCTCAAGATATCTTATTGATACTTGGTACACATGAGACTTGTGGTTCGTGTTTGCCTTTTGTTATTCATATCTTGGGTTTCAGTATTTTTCAGGTTTGTTGTCCAAAAATGTCTGTCCATCCATCCATCAATTCATACTTTCATCTCCACAGCAAAACCCTAATACACTATATAGTGTAGATATGACTTCTGAAGTTTATTATTTTTATTTTTAATATTTTGTCTATTTGTTCTCCCATCCATCATTCACTTTCATCATTTAAGTATTCCATCACATGTTCCTGCTCTTAGCCTTAGAACAATTTGAAATTAAAAGATGATGGTTCCCTATGTTTTGTCACATTTGTGCTTTGTCCACCTGTCTGTTGGCCTTATTGGTTAGTACACCTGCCTTGGATGAAGAAGGTCACATATTCAAACCCCAGTTGAGTCTTACCAAAGACTTATAAAAATGGATCTAACAACATCCTTGCATGGTGCTCAGCATTTAGAGGCTAATGTTAGGACTGGTTGGCCTAGTGTCAGGATAATGTGACAGATTTGGACAAGATGCAACATATCTGCAGCATGCTGTCACAGTGTTGAACATCACCATAAACTGCCTCACTGCAGATGTCTTTGTAATATGATTCAGACTTAATGCTACATTTTTAAAAAATCCATTTAAAATACACAATTTAGTGACCTGTATTCAAGGTCAAAGTCACAGCTTAATATTTTAGGTTTGAGTAGCATTTTCCATTCCTTTTTATAATTTATAAGCAGGTTAGATAAATGGAAGTAATTTTATATACTTGTATACGTCGCTGAAAGATGTGTTCCACATTTTGAGTCCTATCTGCAAGGTCAATGTCACAGTCAGTATTTTATGGTTTCTTTTTATACTTTATATCTTAAAAGCTATTTGTGAGTCATGGATGAACCATGTGCACTTATGTTTCTCTATTTGATGGCATCTAATGTATTGCAGTCAAGGTTTAGTGGCTGAGTGGTGAAAAGCAATCACCATTAAGGATCATTGCCATTTCACCTCCGTCTTTGTGGGTTTGAGTCTTGGATTCAGCCTTTGTGGGTATGTGAGAAAGCTTACCAGTAGCTTCTTGTGGGATGGTGGTTCTTTCTAGTGTTTTTCTGGGTTGTTCTTCCACCTTTTTTACTGGTTGCCATGTATTGCCTATCTTGTGCTGAAAAATGGCATTAAAATTTATAACAATAATAACTATGACAACAACAGCAATCAAGGTTTAACATTAAGAGCATCATTCATCAATTTCTTCTCCTTTTTTGCTCTTTTACTCTTATGCACAGTGAGCTATAAAATTTGTTTACTTTCCATGTGTTCCTGGTACATATACAGCTCTGTCACAGTCAGATTTCATTGCTGTTTACATTTGATGACCTCACCAACATTGTCAGAGGGCACAGATTTACTGAATTTGCTTGTCGGTTACAATTTGCAAAGACATTTGGGTTAAATAATGTGAAATAAAATACCAAATGTTAATCATATCTGTCAATGGCTCTGAAAGGTGTAGAGTTGATATGATATCACTTAAGCACAATGGAGATACTTTATAATATACAGGCATTCTGTTTTTTTTTGAAAATAACTAATGTCCAGAATTGTTTCAGATCTCTGTGTTGCAAAATAAACTTAAAACAAAATGACTAAAACTATTCTGGTTTCATGAGCATCTTGTAATCATATATTTCTTTTTTAGACAGAAACTAAAAGAAGAAAGAGAGGAGGAAGAAGAAAGTAAGAGAAAAGAAGCAGAAGATAAACAAAGACTGGAAGAAGACAAGAAAAGACAGAAGCAACTGGAAAAAAAGCAGAAAGAGGAAGAGAAACAGAGACAGAAGGAGAAAGAACACATGAGAAAACAAGAAGAAAAGAGGCATAAAGAAGAAGAAAACAGAAGGTTGGAAGAGGAGAAAAGAAAGAAGAAAGAAGAGGAGAAAAGACAGAAAGAGGAAGAAGTTAGAAAGAAAGAGGAAAAAAGACTAAAAGAAGAGGAAGAAAGAAGAACAAAAGAGAAGTTGAGAAAAGACAGAGAAAAGCAACAAGAAGAAAGAAAGATAAAGAAGGAAGAGGAAAGAAAAAAGAAAGAAGAAGAGACTAAGAAGCAGGAAGACAAAAAGAAACAGGAGGAAGAAAGAAAGAAAATGGATGAGGAAAGAAAGCAGAATGAAGAGGAAGAGAAAAGACAAAGGGAGAAAGCTCATGAGAAATCAGATCTTCCATTAACTGCACCAGAACATTCCTTTTCACAACAGAACATCTTGCAGTCCTCACCATTAAACGTGTATGATTCCCCACAACAGAACGTTTCTGAGTCTCAGCAGCAAAAGTCATTGGAATCATCACCACAGAAATACCTTGAGTCAAGTAAATGCCTGGAGTCCACACTTCAGATGTCCTTAGAGTCTCCTCCACATAATTCTCAGGAGTATTCATCTCAAATGGCACATGAGTCCTTACCTCAGAAAACTATAGAGACTAAGGCAAGGTAAGCCATTTAAAGTTGACTGATCAAAAACTATTTAATCAAGAGATATGAGGAAATTTCAGAGAAAGAAATATGGTCTGTGATAAAATATGAAAGAATTATCTCCTGTTATCTTGTTATATGACAAGGAAAAGTTACAGAATGGATATAAATGATTTTTTAAAATATGATTTTAAGATCAGATATCCCATTTTTTTTTCTCAGACTCAACCAAGTGTTGATATCTAACTTTGAACAGAATGCTAGTTTAGCTTAATGCTTGTTTAGAGCTGGATTTGCTATGGCATTGGAGTTTAAAGCCAGTGCTTTAGAGTACAACTACCAGTAACTTTGATCACTGACTTACATAAGCCACAGCCATCCAATCTAAAGTCATTGAGTTAACTGCTTGGATGTTGTCATAATCAGTGATCTTTGTGAATAAAAGAGCACTCATATTTCAGTTATTTTTCACCTGTTGTATGAAAGGTTCGATTCACTTATTTTTGTGTGACTTGGATGACCACTTACTCTCACATGTACCAGAACTAGAATCATTACCTGGTACATAATGATGCAGAGCCAGAGAATCAAAACTGGGTCCATAGAGATGAAAAAGCGAAATCTTTATATTTTCTCTGTCACATTTCTCATTTAATATATGAAACATTTTCTGATCATGTATTTTTTCTTGAATTAATATATTAATGTCTTCGATGTTAAATTTCAGTGATCTAAGTTCTTTAAAGGAGAGAAAAACAAGTCCTCTTTCTGTGGATATTTTACCAGAACCTCTTGAGACCCAGAGACTAAACTGGATGAAGAATTGCATATCATGGAGGTAAATCAGGGAACATTCTTCATTTTTAGGGTCTTAAGTTTAATTTTTAAATTTTAGATTGAAGTACTGTGTTTCCTGGCAAACAAAACTGGAGTCTTGACTATACCATATTAGGTTAACAATGATGCATTGAAAAAAATGCTGAATGAAGGATATGGAACATTTTATTTGGATTTTGGAAACAAACAATTTTCATTGTTTTATCTGGATGCTATATTTGATCTAGTGAAAGAGATATCTTGAAAGTTGTTTATAACAACAACAACATCCCCTTAATTTATAGGCCACAGCTCCAGAAGTTAACTTGTCTTGTGTATGTTTGTGTGAAGTTTTCATGAGTTTATATTTAAATTTATGATATACTTGTCTATACTGCATTGATCATAAACATGATAACATTGTTATCATTTTATAATTTCCTTTTTCAGCAGAGTTAGTAATGAGCCCTGGAAGCTGAAGCCAGCAACATCCAAAAAACCCCATAGACGTCCATCTTCATCAAAAACACTTCCTTTACTGTCTGAAAATGTCATTACTGCTGCAGCAAGGGCTGAATCTCTTAGACAGGTATTAAAGTTTGATAGATTGATATATTCATTACATAGATCACTTAGATTCATTAATAAGTAGATCTTTTAGATAGATGTATTGATTAGATAAACTGTACAAAAGATATGTAGATTGATATATTGATTAGATAGATCAATATTATCAATTAGTTCATAAATAAATAATGAGAAATAAGTTATTTTTATTGGCATCAGTTTTTTTGGTTTGCAAAAATATATTTTACAGAATGTTCACTGGATTCTTGAAATATAAAGCTCATGAAATTTCTTTTTTGGTTTGCAAAAATATATTTTACAGAATGTTCTCTGGATTCTTGAAATATAAAACTAATGAAATTTCTTCCCTTTGAAAAAGATTGAATTAATAGTAAATAAATAAATCAGTCAATAAAGAAATAATTATTGTGGGCATTGTTAACTTACTTTTGCAGATTTTTAATACATATACTTTTGTTTTTAAAAATATTCAAAATTTACTCAGGGAAAAGAAGAAAGCATGTCTGTGGGTACACTCAACATTAATTATTATTGACAAAACTCACATCAGCCTTTACATGTAAAGATAGAAATACAGTGGTCCCCCTCATTAATAGCCCACTGACCAGCTGGCACTGACTTTTTATGGCCAGAATTCCTTTGTACTGATGAGTTTGTGTTCAAAAGTAAGCTGACCAGCAGCCAGCATATTGGTGCAAAAATGTAATATTTAATCCTCAAAAGTGTTTATGTTTTATTTTAATATATGTCCAGAACAATGATTTAATTCATAAGGTGTGGTAAGTAATCTGATTATCTTTTCCAATGCCTGTTTCCTAATGACAGGTTTGGTTACTGAAAGAAGTGTTGGCTAAAGTACATGTACCACTAAGGTTAATACGATATCATTATTGCTGATGTTTATCATGAAAAGGGGTTAGCAGTGTTGTGGCAGACTTTTGGACTTGACATAGCAGTTGATATTTTCTTTGATGAATTTTTTTTAAATTTCTGTGTTTTGCATAATATATAGCAGCATCAATCAATAGACATGATAAAAAAGAGAGGTTCATACCAGTTGCAATAAGAAGTTCTGTTTTGAAATCAATTGTTTTCTTAAAGAAAAGTTAACATTTGCTAATAAGAAAATATAAATTAATACTATTAAAATAAATTGGAAAGTCAATCAAATCTATCCTATGTCAAGACCCATTAAGATGCCTTAATAAATGGCAATCTTAATTGTAAAATGTTCTGTGGAAGAAATACATTTGATTTATTTACCAATTTATTTAATATATATTGTGTATCAATCATAGAGAATAACTTGGTTTTGGAAGATCATGAAATTTGCATAACATTTACAGACCTGCCAATCCTTATGATTTTAGTGTTTAGGAAATTAGCTATAAACTATGGACTTACAGAAGAGCATCCAAACATACCATTATGAAAATGCTAGCATTGCAGCCATATCTGAATATTGTATTCTTTGGGTTTGATTGAAATGTCAAAGTACTGCCAAAGTAGAATTGCTCAGTGAACTAGACTGACTTGACAAAATGCACCTCAGAGACTTTTATCTACTCATGCTGATCATGCAAAACACCTGCATGATGAAGCTTTTGCTTTTATATTATAGCATCATTTGGAAATGTCATTCAATACAAGCAAAACACTTTTGAAGGCAAAGTGGAAACTGATCCTCTTATAAGCCAAACAATTAACAATGAATAATCTGATGTTTGTTCATGTCTGAAATAAACACAGATGTAACAATTACATTTATATGACATCATTTCAAGTCAAGTATTGTCCATAATGGTAGAGATAATTGCCAATCAAATAAAACAATAAAGAATATCTTCAGATAAGAGATCTAGCAAGATTGATTGGCTTCCATAAAGTTTGGAAGTGCAGTTTCTGCAACTGAACTTTAGGTCAATAAGACCCAAAAATACTTTATAAATTTTTTTGTTGAGCATCATACCTTCTATATTCTCAGACAGTTTGGGGAATTTTGGAGGCTCAGAATGTGTTTTGAGGTCCCAAGAGGGTGGGGAGTAAGTGCACATGACCAAAAATGGTGATGTCCTCAGTTGAGAATAGTTATCGTTTAGAAAATTACTGGAAATTAAAATCTGATCTAAATAAAGAAAAACATTACATATGTTTTGTTTCAAGCAATTAATACAGTTAAAAAGAAAACAAATAGTTGGTAAATTTAATGATGTCCAATACCATCTCCACACATATGCCAACACTCACATATTCACAACCAGCCAGACATTAAATTCATACAAAATATATCAAGTTGATGCCTTCAAAATCCATTGGACATTGGAACATATTTGATTAGATGCAATCATTGCTGCTTAATAGTTTAGTTTGGGGTGTGTTTGAAGGTAATGCAAGTGTATTTTGTGTTCATCTTTGCAGTCATTGAAGACTCAATGGTGCTGTTGTTCAAACTGCCAGAAGACCTTGTTTCAATTTTCTTACCATAGAAAATAATCTCTCTACATATGCATTGATTTGGGGAGTGTCAAATATGCTAGGTGTCATTGTTTGTTCAGTTGGATGTCATACACTCCAGAATGAATGATGTCTAATCCTATTTACAGTGTGTGCAAAATAAATGGTTCATGTTGCACTTTATAAAGACAGACTCCATCCAGGAGTTCTGAAATTTAGTTTGGATGGGTTCTGCTTTCTTTGCAGATGGCTCTTATTTCCTAAATCACAACTGTATTTCAACATTTTGCCTTAAAAAATGAATCACACTTATGCACTATTCTGACTACTGAAATAATCATCTTATATAGTTTTTATATAGAATGAAATTCAAGTTAATAGAAATAGTGCCACTTCTCATGAAGCTCCCATTAAACTTTAGTAAACATTCTCATTTAAAGCATTGATGTATAATAATTGATCATCAACACGCATCTCTTCAGTTTACCTATAACTTCAAACATATTGGGTTGTTCCACTCTACCTATGCAAATTAGCCTAATGAGTTCTTCCACAACAGTCTTTAAAGACTTTCCACACAGCTTCACACTAACTATTCTCAGTCAGTTAATTAATCTGTGAACAGATGACATGGCTCAGCTGATTAGAGTACCTGAAAGGTGCTTGTCATCACAGAAACCCTTTCAAAAGGGCCAGCCTAATATCTTGTTAATAGCACACACAACTTGTCCTGAATTTTTGCTTTTGGCTGATCTGTGCATCATAATTTGCAGTGACAACTTCCAAGTTTTAATGAAATGCAAAAATTGTCTGTTCTCTTACATTCTGATCATTTGTATAAAAGACCAGATGTAGTGTTCCAGGACTATGCAGCTGCCATGTGATTTTTTTTGTTGGTACAAATAATAAACAGAGTTGTACTCAGCACTGCCAGTGACATTTAAAAATTATATGTTGAGGAATTCTCAACTGGTTTTGACTCCATGAGTTCATGATTGTAGATATGATGTTTTAGTTTGCTAGTATTTGCTTACATATTCTGACCTTGAGTGGGATCCAATTCCATCTTTAATGATAACAAATTTAGAAGTATTGCATGTCAAATTGATCTATATTCAAAGTCTTACATCACTGTATTGCTTTTAACTGACTTATTCAGATCTACTATCCAAAATCTTGATATAAATAAAATAAGGTACATTTAAGTTATTAAAATGGTGTTCTAGTCACACCTGATAAAAATTACCTCAGATTATATCGCTAGAAATTTAGATCAATTCACATGGAAAAGTTTCCCCTCCCCACAATCTCACAAAAGTGCTGAAATTTCATAAAATGTTTTACCAGAATTTACACTATATATAGTACCTGGAAAATATTACAGGAATGTAGCTATATACTAGATATAGATGAGTGATGTAACCTGATGCATGTATGCATGCATGGATATTATCATTATCAAGGGAAACATTTATGGCTAGAGCAGAATTCAAACCCAAAAACCTACCAATCTCCTGAAGGGTGCATTACCAATGGAATACATCCAGGTTGATGCACATGACCCACTCCTTTGATTCATGTCCACAGCATTTTAATTTTTGAAATCAGGTATATTATTCACTGATCCACACCATAGTTTGTACACCCCAGCCAGATTTAAAAACAAAATGCATTAAGGATATAAAAAATGCACAAAACTCATTATTTCATTCATCAATGTATTATTCTCATCTGATCATCAGCATGGTTCTTTTACAGTCATGTTGTTTACATTTCAAACCAAAAGGCAGTTTTCTATTTAAGTGTTCAAGTCTTGTTTTTTCTTCAGACAGCAGAAATGATGCTGTAGTCATTTCTATAAGCTCCCATAAATTTTTATAACTTTCAGAGTTACATCCTTTGAAAACATTTTTATAAATGTTACACCTTTTTTTTGTTAAAGTTTTTAAAATAGAAATATTAAAACTAGATGTTGCAAAAATTAGATGAAGATGACACAGTTTATACTGAAAATGGACAGTTCTAGGAACTGGAAAAGGACAGTTAACAGTCTGGTTGTTTTCAATATGATAATGTCAGGCCCTACCCATCCACCCCTGGCAACAGTAAGGTTAGTAATTTGAAATTGATGAATGAAATTATGAATTTTTATGTAATTATTATGTGTACTTTTTATATCCTTATTCATTTTTATTTTTAAAATAACTGAGAGGTAGAAACTGTCATGAGTGTGGGCAAATACTATTAGTTATGTTTCTGTTATCTATTCACACAGAAAACCTTACAGAGGCTTAAAGTAAAAATAAAAAAAGTCTTTTAGATCTTTATTGCTATCCCACTGATGCCATGACATGTTACTAGGGATAAAAGTTTAAGACTGGACTGGGGCTCAAACCAGGGATCTCCCTAACTCTGGATTGTTGATGCTCCAGACCAATTAATGGATTCCTGCAACTATCCTCATATCTGGATGTCTACATTTTCCTCCTCACAGAAACCTACTGCTGAACTGCTGAGGCTAAATATCAAATTCAGAATGAGTATGACAAGTCTTTATGTGTGTCATCTTCACCATAGCCATCAAATGTTAACAAGAAAAAATTCATGGCAGCTAAAAGATCGTAAATCTACATGGGTTATTGACCTTCTGATTCATCCAGGCTGGTTCATTCAGCCCACTTCTGCAACATCATGTCATAACATCTTCATCATAATAAAGACCAAATAATATCACTGACCAGATGTAACTGTTCTGTTTATTTGTAGGTGACCACTGTTCAGCTGCAGGACCTTCCTGGCCACAACATATCCCCTCTGGGTCAGTGCTGGGGCCTTAAGTATCTGGCAGTGACTAATAGTGCACTTGTAGCTATTGAAGGATTACAGCAGTGTAAACAACTCCAATACATAAACTTTACTGTAAGTTTGTCATTGTTAGCTTCTATAGGACTATAAATAAATGAAGAATTTAAAGTCTTGTCAAGCCTACATTAATAGACAAAAAAAATGATGCAGTCACTTTTCTGGTGGCTCTGTCTAATGTTATTTTATACTTTGGTCAAGAGCTTACATTTTTTTAATATAATTCTTTAACTCTTAAATAAATTATATTCATACTTGGGAGGAATCTTTATAGAATAAATGCAAAACAACCCACTTGTTGAAGTCAAGGTCACAGTCACAGAATATTTTACTTGAAGTTTTGATCAAAGTGTTTCCATTTGCTTAGTTTTTACACATTCCTTGTTGGATTCTGTTAAAACATAGGTTGAATCATTATGCAGCAAAGGCAATTTATTATGAAACACACTTATTTGACTATTTGACCTTGGTGTCAGGGAAATAAAGTTTACATCAATGTTTTGAGCATGGACTTGACATGCAGTCCCCGGCCTTGTTTATTTGTAATGAGAAGATTTTGAATTCATTCTGTAGCCTGTCAATATAAGCTGTATTACTAACTAGATGGAGTGGATTGGTCTTTAAACACTTTCTTTATAAGTAAAAGGGTTATTGTTGATCTTTTCTTCTGTGTATACTTGAAATGATACTCATTCTGTAAATGTTGGTGATACTTTTTGTTTATGTGAGTATTTCACTTTTGATAGTTGATTCAATTTGGTATTTCTGAAATGGAGAATTGAACTCAAGTGAAAGGAGATTAATTGATAGGTTTTTAATAAAGGCATTTTGAATAAAGTGCCTTACCCAGAGAAACCTACTGATTGATAGTCCAGCAATCTAACCACTAATTTATTCTAGTTGCCAAAGACAAAGGATAAAATTGTAATCTTAATAACTTAGATAAAGAATTGGACTGTGAACTGAAAAATTAAGATGGTGTTTTCCTAGATATGTTTGCTATCCTTACATATTGTCCCAAGAGTTATTTTTGTTTTCTCAGAACAACAAGATAGAGTACCTAGACCTGAAAGATTTGGGTAACCTCCAATACTTGGATGTGTCATGGAATCAGCTAACGGCCTTACATGGACTGGACAACTGCACTAATCTACGCTTGTTAGATGCAAGCCATAACAGAATATCTAGGATAGGTAAACTTTCTGGACACTATGTATATGTATTGAACTTCAGCAAAGGAAACTTAAGCTATGACAAATCATGGAAATAACAGTACAAAATGTATACAGAAGACCACTTTAGGAATGCATATTTTTTTATAAATATTTGTGTGCAACTCATAGTGAATATGTATGTAGCTTTCAGTTTAGGCCAGCTTTTGAAACAGTTACTTTTGTATTCAGTAAATAAAGTTATGGTAATATGTGCATGTAGCAAAATTTTGAGTTACTTGTATGTGTTGGCATCTGTAATTTCATAGTGGTACAGTCTTACTTTTAAATTTGGTATTTGAGACAGACTGCAAACAGCATTGAGCCAGATCTACTTTTGCATAATGTACAAGAATATCAGGACCTACCTGTTGTTTGTTTTACTGATTATTCCAGACAAACAAAGAATATCAGGACCTACCTGTTGTTTGTTTTACTGATTATTCCTGACAAACAGCCTAGACTTGAATCTGTGGCTGCATTTTATGATAGCAATTCTGGGTCTGTGCATGATCCAGTTAAAATGACATGCAAGCAATTATGTACAGTTATAAAATCAGTTTACCATATGAAATATGTTAGAGAATGGATATTTTGGAGGTTTCCACTCAAAGTAGGCATGATTAGGTACATATAGTTTGATGTACAAGGTTACATCTCATTCATCAACTTAATGCATCTTTTTCTATTTTGGAACTCTAAAAGTTTGTACACAGCATCCAAAACAGCATACATTAACTTTGCAGATATGTGTTAATTATAATGAGACATGAAATAAAGTGAAACAACAAGGGTGAAGTAATGAGCTAGTTGTAAGAAAAAGTAGACGTACATGTCATGTAATTTCAGGTGGTCTTGAGAGTTTACGCCGATTGCACACCTTATTATTGTCAAACAATCAGCTAATCAGTACAAAGGGTCTTGAAGACATCCCTACTGTTCAGGTTCTGGATTTCTCAGACAACCACCTTCAAAATGTGGATGCCCTGGATAAACTATGCCTTCTGCTGAAAATAGATGTCTCTAGAAACAGTCTTGTGCAGGTAAATTGTGGTCCATTGTTTCAGTAGTATTAACATAAGAATTTCAATAATTTATTTTAAAAAACTTTCATTGCAGTTCTTTTCTTTATCTATTCATACATTTTGGACTTTTTCTACATAAAATTATTTTGTGTGATAGCCTGTTTTTATGACTTGATTTAGTGTTTTTTCTTGCTACTTTTGGAAATTTAATATCTGAAAAGCATTTTGAAAAAATAAGTTTATCATTATCTTA
Source organism: Potamilus streckersoni (assembly GCA_016746295.1). Taxonomy (NCBI): domain Eukaryota; kingdom Metazoa; phylum Mollusca; class Bivalvia; order Unionida; family Unionidae; genus Potamilus; species Potamilus streckersoni. The sequence continues at coordinate 282,058 of JAEAOA010000596.1, read as the reverse complement.
AATTATGATTGTTGATATTTTAAGAAAATAACTAAATGCGCATTAAAATTGAAATATTCTGAATCAATTAACTTATCACAAATTATTGTTTCAGGTACCATTATTACAGAACCAAGTACTTCTACAGGAGCTCCTGCTTGAGGACAACAGTATTGCCTCCCTTGAAACACTCTCTAATATGTGGATACCACTGCTGCATACCTTTCACCTTGGACAAAATGGGTATGGTTTGTTTGTATCATTTTTGATTTAAATACAGTTAGACGGTGTATTTCCTGCATACTTTTAATTAACAAGTGAAAACAGGATACGTTTTTAAAGTCATTAAAGGGTACAAAAGATGGCACTAAGATGACATTATTAACAATTGGAAATCTTTGCTTCTTTTCTGCCTGCAATAAATGAACTATTGATTATTTTGGGTTTGTTAGTCCAGTAGATATTATTCTGTAAAAATGCAGTTATGTTGTCTCTCAAGAGATTTTATTTTTGATTAAATGGTTTTATACATGTTCTAACTGTATATTTAATTGTAATTGAGTGCCTAATACAACAAAAACACTCAAACAATGATCACCCCAGTTTTTGTCAGTAAATTTGTGGTTTCTAGCAGCCATAAAAATTGGTTCTCAGGAATAATGACCAATTCAGAATTATTGTCTCCTGTTATTTTGATTTGAAAACTTTTTTACATGTATGAGTAAGAATAATCAGAGTAACATTCCATTCAATTTTTCATGTAAACATTATTTGCTACAACTTTTCAGAATAAGTGAAATTCACCAAATAAGACACTGTCTGATGTTGAAAGATCTCAGTCTTAGGAATAATCAGTTATTAGGTGAGTATTGATGGTGAAAGAACTACAAGACAATAATTTACACAGTATACCCAGTTTAAAGTAGTCTGCTATTGTAAAGTCATTGTTTACTACACAGTTCCACATGACTTGATGATTATATTATGATATCATTCAGTATAACATGACAGAAAGAGAGAATGGATGTAATGCATGTGGTTGTGACTTAAATATCTAATTAAATCAGGAGAGAAATCTTATTAAAGAATGAGAAAAAATTCTTTTATAGCTTTAATAAATGCAATAATAGCCAAGTAAAATAAAATTATCAAATCAACAAACCACATGGACACCTGGAGCCCCCTACAACCTGCTGTAAATCAGATACGCAGGCTTTCTGTTTCAGAAACCAATGCCATCTCAATTACTGTGTCATACTGAAAACACTCACTCATCAAGATATCAATTTCCATGTGTACTTGACAGGAGATATAAGCTCAATTTGATTACATTTCAAATACTAATTCAGCTAATATTTTAGGGCCAGATGGTGCAAGGTACTTTCTCCTATACTTTTCTATGCAATGACTTTACTTGGGGATGGATATTCAGCCAAGAGAAGTGGAAAAATGCAGATCAATACACACATTTTTTTTGTTGATTTGGATTACAGTGACCCTTATGAGTGCACAAGTATAAATTTCTTAAAACTTATGTACTGCAATATTTTGCAAGCAATAATTATTATCTATGTCAGTGATAAGCAACATATGAACCATACTTTCTGCAAACCTGTCCTAATGATCATCTTACTAATCAGACACCTGTTCACAATGGCCTTTCTAATTGCCCTTTGGCAAATTTTCTGTTCACCAGTCTTCCATGGTAAGAAGCTAGGTGTTTCTAACCAAATAATAGTTTTACCTTGCCTTAAGAAGTCATTGGCATGTATCTACAGTAATTGCTCAGTCAATACAGCTGAATTTTATCTTCATGTTTATATATAGGAATAGCATGTATTGATCTGCAGACAATTCTTATCTCACTTGTACTCAGACTTCAGTCATGTTGACAGTGTGTCTCAGTGATATTAATAGATAGGATTGAATGATGGGCAGTTTATGTCACTATGGTACAAATTTGTTTGCTGGATGGTGTAAAAAGTAGTTGTGTTATCACAGTGCAAATGTGCCTGTCTGACGGGTATAGATTAATTATGTCATCTATTTGCCTATAAATTAAAGTTACCTTGGAAGAAGTTTATCTTTGAAAAGAGATATGAATTATATTCCTTTATATTAGGGTTATAAGTCATTCAGTATTTGAAACTTGTTTGTAAAGGTGAAGTTTTAGATCATTGGTCACAAAGAATAACCATATAAAGTTTCTTTTAATTTCCTATTCATCACAGACTTCTCACATGACTCTCTTTTGATCTCAATAAGTTAAGAAAATAGCTAAACCAGATATCATTTTTAAAGCCTGAACAGTTGTTTTCAAGTGAAACTTTTACAAGTTGGTTGAAAAGGGAGTCATATGTAAGTTGAAAGTAAGTAGTCAAATTATTGTTTTGTTATGACAAGATTGGCGATTATTTTAAATCAGTGATGATTTTATCTAATGATAATATTCAGTGTATGGTATTTGCTCAAAACAAATTTTTAAAGGTGAACATGTGCACATGGATCAACTGTGTAAAATGGCCAGGTTTGTCATTTCCTATGGGTGGCCACTGTTGACAGTGTTGACTATATATACATACAATTATACTATAATTTCTAGGAAACAAAACAAGAATTATTTGTATTATTTTGTATAATACATTGGACTCCCTCTTATAAGGGCACCTCTTCTGTAGCAGAAATTTGACCTAATAAGACAAGTGGACTTTCTAGATGGACTTTTCTATAATGCAATCACACAAATATGAGTAATAACTACTTATAAAGTATGAAAGATGAAACCAATTAAAAATATTTAATATTTTCATTTAAAAATCACAGGACTGTTATCAGGTTATGGATTTAATGTTATAAAACTAATATCCATTGTTTTTAATAAAATTATGAAAAATTATCAGTCATGATGCAAGTCCAACAAGTCCAATGACTCTGTTCTCCCACTCACTGCAGTTGAATGTATATTGCTCAGTAGCAATCAGGGGACTGTCCCTTTGTTCATTTAGTTGTTGTTGTTGTTGTTGGGCTTAACACCATTTTTCAGCACATGATAGGCTATTAATGGCAGCCAGTATTAATGGTGGAAGAAGAAACTGGGAAATCATCGGAAAGATTCACCAACCCACGAGAAGCTACTGGCAAGCTTTCTCACATATCCACATTCGCCGAATCCTAGACTTGAACTCATGCAGACAGAGGTGAGATGGCAGTGATCCGTAACGGACAGCGCTTTACACCATTCGGCCACTTTTTGTTCTAAACTTGAAATGTCTGATGCCACTTTGCACTTTTTGCATCAACTTCTTCCATCATTGGCAGTTTGTAGTTATCACATGAGATGCTCAGTGTTTAGAAAGGAATTGAGCATGTCACAAGATGAACTGGGTACTTTTTTCAGTCTGGGAACAGGTTATGTACATTCTAACAAAGCTTAACATACCTTTTGCTATCTGGTGACCAGATGTCACTGACTTGAGCTGAATAAGTCTGCGCTTCTCAGCAGTTAGCATTTGTCATCTTGTTAATCATTGGTGGTGATATTAGCCAGCAATTATCAAAGTGACAAAATATAACATCTAAGGAACACACACTAGTCTAGAAATTCAGATTACTTCTTATGGAATAAAGTTAGTTTATCAGCATGTTGGAACAAGTGTCATCGCAAAATCAATAAAATATTATAAATAACTATTATTTGGCAGCTTATGAGGGATGAATTTGACAGTTGTTGCACAAATATTCTGGCTGCTGGCCACATGAGAGTCGTGGCCATCCTTGAAGGGTATTTTTTAACACAAACTTGTTTATGCATGGGATTCTGGCAAAATAAAGTGGGTGGCCACTGGTTAAGGTGCTATTCAAGAGTGGGACCACCAGATGATCACGTGTTTTGTAGTTGCATTTTTAATCTCATCATTCACAAATTTAAAAAATGCTCAGAAACAAACATGGTGGCTGGCATCAAATTAGACAGAGCATATTTCTTGTCTTTACAGTCAAATTCAAGTTGGAAATATAATAAAATTATTCAAAACACTTAGCCTCACTTTGATACTTCTTGTTTCTTGATCCTAAGAACCAACTGGAAAGTAAAATACACAAGTAGACGCATTGATACCACTTGCTCCCTTCTTACTGGATTCTCAGAACCAACTGGAAAGTAAAATACACAAGTAGACGCATTGATACCACTTGCTCCCTTCTTACTGGATTCTCAGAACCAACTGGAAAGTAAAATACACAAGTAGACGCATTGATAACACTTGCTCCCTTCTTACTGGATTCTCAGAACCAACTGGAAAGTAAAATACACAAGTAGACGCATTGATACCACTTGCTCCCTTCTTACTGGATCCTCAGAACTGACTAGCAAGTAAAATATATAAAGACATTACTACTACTTACTTCCTGCATACTGAACCCTCAGAAAAGATTGGGAAGTAAAATATGCAAATATGAGCATGAATTAACAAATTGAATAATAAGTAAAAAATCTTTACACTAGAGAAATGGTTCTTGACAGTTGCTTAAGATATATATGTAATTAATTGACATCCAACAGTGCAAAACTATCCATAGTGCTTTTGACTTGAAATAAGTCTTTTTCAAAGTGAAATACAAAGCAGAGACAAGACATCAAAAAACAAAACAAAGAAAAAGAAACAACAGAAAAAGCATTGAACATTGAAGTTACAAATATAAAAATGACTATTTCTATCGGAATGAAAGCTTATCAGTTTATTGCATTTATCTTAATCAATCTTTGACACACGAGATCCCTTGTGGTTCCAGTACACTCAAAAGGACTGTTATTCACCATATATTTTTACTAATAATTTACTTAAGTTATTGTTATGATTATATATATATACACATTTTTTTTTTTTAAATTTCAAGACCACAAAGGAATACTGGAAGGTATAATACATTGCATTTACCTTGAAAAGATCAACTTGGAGGAGAATCCAGTATTAGAGGATATTTCTAAAAGGTTAGTAACAAGTTGTTTTAATAAATTGCAAAGTCTCTTCCAATGCACTTTGTTTTGCAATTGCAATATTTTTTTAAAATGCACAGTCCATTTAACATCATACATATATACCATATTTATCCAGTAATAAGCCCCCTCCTTTTCAGTTTCTTTTTTATTTACTTTTATCATTTATTTTATATATTTGTTCAGGTGTTTGCTATTCTTATAATTTTGGCATTGTGCTGATGTGCCATTAACTGTTGGAGCTTCTTAAAGTTTGGATTATCCAGATTTTACTGTACTTTTCTGTCTTTTTCATAATCCTATATTGAATTGGGCAAATTAAGTTCTTCATTCTCACCAAAAGAGAGGTTCATAATTATTTTATTACATGATTTAGTATAAAATTCAGAAACTTAACATGTTTTAGAATAGAGAAAATGTGATTTTAGTTGAATGATGCCAACAAAAGATCATGACATCACATAGAAGTCACTGATGTCACAATATTGCAGTTACATGTAGTTGAATTATTGAAAATCTCCTGATATTGTATTATCCCATGAAATAAATACCTCTCACACAGATTATGTTATACCATTTTAAATTTCTGCTTTTTAATACCATTTTAAAATTGTTCTTTACTTAAAAATATGATTAAACACAGTTAAGGATTCAATAATTATAGTTAGTGATGGATGACTGTTCTGTTTTCTCATATTCAGTCCCTATCAAGTTGCTTACCTACTTTTATTGTCTATAATTTATTAAAACAAGGATTGTGTTTTTGATCTAATTATGCTGAGTGTTCCGTTGTCAGTATTTTATTGGAAACATATCAGTAGCATTATGACACTCAGTCTAACTCAACACTCAATCTCCACAAGAAGTATAACAGTACTTTTAATAGATGGTCAGTTAAACCTTTCAAGTAGATTCTTTTGATAGGATTATGGGCAGATGTCTTTATGTAGCCATGTTTTGGAATATTTGTTTTAAAGTCTTAGTATTGTATCTAATTTCAGTGATTTGATGGACCAGCTAGAAAAGTTATTACCTAGACTTCAGTCACTAAATGGTGCCAACCTGCAGTCTGAAGGAAAATCCCCCTTGAAACCTCGGAATAGTTTTGAAGCTATGTGCCTTACACAGATCAGGATATATAGAGATTTATTTCATCATTTACAGACCGAATTAAGGTAGTATTGCTAATAATTAATCTTTTTTTTCTCCCTAATCATTACCTGTTCATAATATTTTTTGAATTACTACAACTGTCTCATAAATCCAGCCCTCCCAGCTAAAACTTTTAGCTATGGGTGATATATGTTGTCTTGCCGATATGTGTCATCCCACATAGTGATCTATTCAGTCTGTAGGAATTGGTACCAAAATTCCATGTGTTCCTGAGGTATTAATTCTGTTCATGCTGAGCAGCATGCTCTCTCCTGTTCAGAGATCACACAGACTATTTTCAAGAATTTTGATGATATTCAACATAAGAGCTAGTTGCAGGCATTTCTCTTCACAGGGAAGTATACTTTATCAATATTTCTAACTTTGTCTTGCTCCTCTTGCTCCTTTCTTTGACAAACGAGTCTTTCAGTCTATTTCAGAATTACAACTTTGTTGTAAATATAGATGCCTTTCTCTACTTACCAGCATGGACTTTTATTGTACCTTCTAGGGTTGGGTAGTCATAAAATTAATATTTTGTTATTATGTTGTGTAGGTAAGGTTTGTGCTATAGTAAACTTGCAGTTGTAGCAGTTATTTAAGTTGCATCAGCATGTTGTTCAGTGTATAATTTAAGCTTTGGAAGGATACATAAAGTAAGAATTCTATAGATAATTTTTTGTATGTAGCATCCATGTCAATTATTAAATGCAAATACTTCAATAACTTTGCTTGTTTAGGCAGTCTATCAGAGTCATTCATACAGGTAAGTTTAAAGCATATATGCACAGTGACCACTTCATGGTTATTGAAAGCAACACTTATCTATTGCTGCCTGTATAGGCTGCCTGTTTGGCCTATATTCATAGGTAACTTAACATAATATTGTGTGGTAGCCTAGTAACATCTACTACTTGGGTGCATATTGCAGGAAGTGTGACTCAATACACCTGTATATTATTGTCTAGTCTAATTATTATTACATACTTTGATGATGGGCTGGATTAAGTGCAAGCATGGTGTACAATGGAAAGTTTTGGATGACTACCATTGTACATGTTTAGCATGTTTGGGATTCGACTCTGAGAACACATAAAATATATGCATGGGCTGGACTGAAAGTCACTGGGCTATAGTACAATCAAATAAGGAAGAAATGCAGAAGCACACTCAGAGAGATGAGGATGCTATTAATACTCATTTTAATGTCTTTTTGATTAATGGTTTCCTTTTGGGTGTGTATCACCTTGTAAAGGGCCCACAGGCCTAGAAATGATCTAAGATACAGTGAGTCTCAGCTCCACCTTTGCAGCTTCAGCCTGACAAACTGGGGTTGTGCAGACAGTCATTAGTACTGTAAGAAAGATCAAGATTAAATCAAACTAACTCAGATATTGTCTTGTGCCATGCAATTATGGACCAGTTATATGGATCAAATATCCCCTAACCTGTCCCATCTTAAAGAACTAGAAACATCATGGAAGATAAAATGGCAACTGTTCCATACTTGCCAACCATTATGCTTTTGGCATAATCATTATGCTGTTTTTTCCCACTAAATTACATCTTATGCTTGCATGTATTTGGATTACACTTTCTTGGTATGTTAAAATATAAACCAATAAAAAAGTTATTTTTGTTGTTTTTATTGTCATCTCTTTAACATTTGAGAATATTCTTAAAAACATAACTGTTGCTTAATAATAGTGCAAGATTATTTGCTATTTATAGCAACTGTATATGACACATTTCAAAAGAGATAAATGTTTTTCTTCAAATATGAACTTTGCCTCACATACTCATTACATTGATAAGCTAGTTAGGTAGTGGACAAGTCTATACTATTAAAAAAAGTGGCACCAGTTGTTAAATAAAATGCTCAATGGTGTGAGTTGTGGATGTTATATAATGAAAAATGTTAGAACAGATGGATCTTTTCAGAACATATCAGATCAGAAAAATGACAAATCAATGCTGCTTACAAGCTTAAATAGAATATGAAATTAATGTTATTCAGCACTCTGAATACATGATCATGTTCATTGAAGAATTCCAGCTTACAATCATTCAGCAAAAATTACACATGTAGGCTAGTAGAAGTAAGTGCTTAACATGAATAATATTTCAGTTTATTTTGTGTCCATATTCTGGTTAATCCAAATAGATTTTGCCCTTTGTGATAAGAATTTTGACCAGCTGCAGAAACAGGTTAGTAGCAAAAAAATGTATCTTTTTCAAACATGCTGTAATTCTGCTATATAGTATATAGATTACACTTTTGATGCCAAAATCACACTTATTTGCCACTTATAATAGAAATAATTATGCTTATACATCTTGGGGTGGGTACTGTTCTTCCCTGACCTAATTATGTCATACCTATCAGATTGCAACAGGTATATACTATAGTTGATCTTTCCTTCAATGTCAAAGGAGGGAATTGTCTTTGCTTAGTATGTCTAACTGACATTAGGACCCCAGTAGTCTCTTGATTCACAGCATTCCCATTATAGTGCCATGAGACACTCATGGCACCTTGTGCCACATTGTAGTGCCCCAATACCCACCTGAGAACAGACATGCCAGATTAATGCAGGATGTGTTTGGTGATTGCCTGGAACCATATCTATGTTAGAATGATCTGCTAATATGTTTGGCAACCACTTTATACCATCTTTACCAGTTCCATCTCAGATTGTACAACAGGCATCAGTGTAGCCACATTCTTCTAGAGATGATGAATTATGCTCACAAGCTGCATCATCTTTACTAGACCTAATGATGCCAAGATAAAACTCTGCCCATTAAACACCAATCAGTGAAATCTTTTCCTGTTATCACCATAGTTTTGTCTTCCTCCTCCTCCTTGGTTAATAGCTTGATTCAGAGCTCCAGCATCAGTTGTCTTGCAAAATCATGAAAGATAAACTGGGCATTCATATTTCTACCACTGTCTGGATGAGTAGCTGACATATTAGGTATCTTACAATGCTGGACCCTAGGAAAATATTTCCCTTTTTCAAAACCCTCAACTTGGGAATATCACTCTGTTGGACTGCTACATTAATGGCCATATAACACTAGCTCTTATGGCCAAAATTGTAAGCTTGGAGGACTCGATTTTCAAGGTAGTGGTGCTAAGGTAATATGATCAGGAAAGTATTTTTGAAAAAAAAATAATTTTAAATTTTTTTTTATTTATTTAATTTTCTTTTTAATTTGAATGAAGATATAACTTTATTCTGAAGAGTTGGGCATTTGTTTTTGTCTTACTGAGCTATGAAACAATTTAATGGATTTTTTTTTCAACTTTTAAGCATCTTGTTTTATTTGAGCTGTTAACTCTAGATTGACTAGAGATATGTTGAGCCCAAATTTATATCATTCAGTACTTACATTTAGTTTGAAATCAAATTAATAAATAATCTAGTATGAGAAACCTCTATATAAAACACAGACACACACATACACACACACATACACACACACAGAGCTTTTTTTTAAAAAAATGTTTAACTCTCCCCATAGAGAAAAATTTAAGATAGTGGCTTTGAGAAACTTGGTCATCATAAATCTAACTGATGAATTTAATTATATTATTTTTTTCCTTCAGAATGGCACAGGAGAAAAAGAAGGATTTGTCAGTTTTCTGTGATCTATATTTCAAGTACTGTGATAAAACATTTCATCTTGCAGTAGAACATAGATATGCACATGAATATGGAGAAATTCCAATTACAATGCCAACAGCACCTGCAGGGCCTAAATCAAAGCACCCAAAATCAGCTAGAACTAAAATTCCTCCCAAAGAGGATACATATATGACTCCAAAAGAAATGTTTGAGAAAGCTCTGCAAAGTTCAACAAAACCCAGTGAAACCAAACTAATAGTGAATGCTACACAAGGAGAATATGAGAACTCAGATGTTCATAATGGAATGATAAATGGAGACAGTGAGACAATTGTTTATGTACAAGTACCTGTTAGATCTGAGATAAGTCTTGACAATAATGTAAGACTTCCAGCTAATGTTGTGAAGAAGCAGTTGCTAAATCATTCTGAAAGGTAATATCGAAAGGTCTATTAATAACTACTGATGTGTTTAAAATGACTTGGCAATGACTTCAACAAAGATTGATAGTCACTTTATTTTGAGAGCACAAGTCCTTTTTGGATTCAAGTTCACATTGTAAATGGTATCATTTGTCCTATACTGTGTTTCATAATTCCTAAACTATGTTTAATATATAATAGCTTATTGACCAAGTTCTTGTTATGGAACTTCTCTTTTTTTCATAGTTTTTGATCTTCTTCTGTTCAAAGAGACTGTGTAAAGAGAATCAATATTTATTAATGTACAAAATTTTAAATTCAGCAATATGCTGAAAATCAGTGAAATCTGATTGTACCCTGTATTTTAAAATATTTTATATTTCCTATTTTACATTGTTTTATTATTACAACTATATACTTTATGTAAAAAAAGTATTTGGCAAACATGTTTGGTTCTTTTTTAAATTCATTGATTCTAGTACTTTAAAACCATAGGAATAATACAATTATTTTATCTATTGATTTTCTGTAAAATAATAGTCCTGTTTAGTGAATTATGAAATTTATCTTTTATACATTTTTAAACACAGGAAATGTAGAATATCATAAATATGACTATGCTAATCACCAACAGTAAGTACTTCAAAGAAAAGTTCTTGCAGCTACTAATTTTGTGGTTTACTAGGTTTCAGGAATTTGTGGGTATTTAGTTTTTGCAATTTAAGTTCTCTTGGGAAATATGCAGACATGAATAGCAAAAGGAAAGTCTGATGTGCAGTTAATGATAAATATATGTTATCTCTCACTACCCTAGTGGCCAAGCTCAAGCAGCCATCAAAATCCAGTCAATGTGGAAAGGATACATGACCAGGAAGGAGATGGATATACATAACAGATTGTGGCTGGCTGCCATCAAAATACAGGCCTACTGGAGGGGGTACTGTGAAAGAAAGAGGTACAAAAGATTGAAGAAAGACAGAGATATATATCCCAGAATGGACCCCAGTGTTTTGAAAAGGCTTAATGAGGCAGCCACAAAAATACAGGTCTGTTGTAATTGTCAGTAAGCTTTAACAAGAATATCTTTTTCCCTCTCTGTCCTGGACATACAGAATGGAGGGTCCTGTTTTGTAATCCACAATGATTTTACATCCATACATTTTTGTATTTTTTTGTAAATCTTTGTATATCAGATGAAGGATATAATTTTATGTTTTGCATATTATGTGAAAATGTTGTTCCAAATATGAATACTTGTTTTTTTAATTAGCTATTTTATTATGCAAAAATTATAAGCTCATTTAACTGTGTGTTATGTCAGTTTTATTCTTATATATATATATATATATATATATATATATATATATATATATATATATATATATATATATATATATATATATATATATATATATATATATATATATATATAACTATGCACTAGTAGAATTATTCTTTGTAGCTGACACATTTTCTTTTAAAACTTTACTAAATCTTCTTAATATCCTTTAATCATTACTATTAGAATAAAATATCCAGTACAGAATCAAATATCCAGGATGTAATCTGCATTATATAAGTGTACACAAAGTAATGGATGTCACTTTGACTCATAGACATTTAGGGAATTATCAACATTGTTCAGTATTCATAATAAGTCTATACAGGCTGGTTGAGACAATGTATCTTTAGGTTTAACTCATGTAGAGTTTTACAAATACAATGTTTTTGTGTTTATTTGTTTGTATTGTATATGCTTTGTATTTGCCTTTTGAAAGCACTCAGACTAGTTAGTTACTAGTTTGACACTGTTTGTTGTCAGTTTATTGCATCTATCTAAATCAATCCCTGACACACGTGATCCCTTACTGGATCCAGTGTGCTTGAAAGAGTTGTTATTCACTATATGATTTGTATTCTTTATTTATATATGTATGTATGTGATATTTAGGTACAGTTTGATTGTAATTATCTGATAATGGCATTGTCCTTTATTAACACAGATATTTGTATTGCAGTACCCAATTTCTGTATCCAACTTAATAACAACAGAATTACTATTTTGAGATGAACTCAATACACACCTTCATTAGGTCTCCTCAATAAAGTTGATGGTGCACTATACTAATCACCTTATCTGTCCATCTGCTCATCCACAATTTCATTTCTGCAAGAATTATTTATGAAGAATTGCTGGATTTAAGCCAGATTTGGTTTACAGCTTTATATTTATGAGATCTTTATATATTTCAATGTTAGCTCCTACTTTTCCATATAGGTTGTAGGAGTTATAGTTTCCTTGTAGTACATCAAATCTTCATTTCCACAGCATAACTTTACCAAGGATTGATCGTTGGACTTGTTTGTATTTGATGTGAAGCTCTATACTGATGAGACTTTGAGTTCAGTTTCTAGCCATATGTGACATCATTTGCAGGAATTGCATATTTGATTGCATGTCCTCTATAGTTTGGTTTTAGCACAATAACTTTAGCAAATATTGTTGGATTTTCAACTAAATTTGGTTAGTGAATTTATATTGATAAGACTTTCTTGGAGTCAGATTGACAGTTTTCCACCTCCTCATTTACCAGAGTTATGGCCCCTGATTGGTGGTTGACCTATGCTGGATTTTTTGTATCCTTGGTTTCTACAGCATTTGTTGGAATTTGGTCAGATGTATCACAGTTTTTTTTTATTGATGAGACTGTCAATGAGTTTGATTTTACAGAATTCCACAGCATAATTCATGCTTGCCAAAACATTCTTTTGTTCAAGGCCCTGCCAAGCAAATTGCAGTGTGCAGCACACTTTGCAATGCAAATACAATAAAGTAGTTCTACTTTTTACAATACTTTGATCAATTTCAAACACTAATATTTTCAAGCAGTATTAAAAAGTTTTTACTGAGAAACCTGTTTGTGCAGAGTTATTCATTACCTTTGAGTCATTATCTAGTGTTCATATACACCTTTCCTTTGGTAACTGACTCCTCATTGGGGTCCAAAAACATAGACTGTACTATAAATGAGGGGACAAATTACTAAGGGACATTATCAAAATAATCTGGTAGACATCCAGAAAACAGCAGCAGTTGGGGGGTGGGTGGGAACTGGGCTGTTTAATTATTGATTCCTCATTTTGTAATCATGTCGGGAATAATTGCTTTTCCTAATGAAGTTGTTTTTTTATTATGTATAAATTACATTTATTTTAAAAATGTCCAACATCTGAAAGACTCTTACATTATTCCAGCTGGTTTCAACAACCTGCATGTGTACACAAAACATTTGAGAATTATGTCACTGCTTTTTGTTTGTTGATTAGTCTTGTTCCTTAAATGATATAAGATAGTATTGTGTGCAACAGGGAGTCTGTGAAGCAGGGAACTAGACTAACTATTGATACACTACCAAACAAAATTCCTTTTCTTACAAAAACAAGCGACACTTATTTCATGGTACATTTGTTTACATCAACAATCTATTTTGCATTGTTCAGGAGGTAAAATATTGATGCCTTGAAGTACTTTTGTAGTTACTTATCATTGGGGATATCTCTAAGTGCCAATTCAGGAATTCTCTGAAACTCGTTTTCTCAACAATGGTCCTTATCTGTGAAACAAAGCTCTATTTTTTTTTTTACAAAGTATTCATTTCACTTAGTTGCCTTTCTATGTTTGATGACAGCTATGATTGAGTAGGTTATTTTTGGTAGTTTAATTAGATAACATACACAATAAAATTTATAACTAGTGTTCAGTTGATCAATTGAAGTGAGTTATCCCAACATATGACTGAGGCCTCTGGATCTTAAGTATGTAGAATTTGCATGATTTTTAACTTAAATTTCACTTCCTCCAATCGGAGTATATGTTTATACCAGAGCTGAATCTGAGTGTATGTTTGTATTGGAGTAAGCATCTTGCAGGCGTATACACATGGGTGATGTCAGATAGGTATGTTGGACTGTGTTTAATTCTGGATCATATGGATAGCCAGTGTAGGATATAGAGCAGCAGAGAGGCAGGCTCTGAAGTTTATGAAGTAGATATTGAGATGAACCAGACAGAATTGAATTACAATAGTCCAGTCTTGAAAGTACTAAGGAACACACAAGTGTTTTTGTGGCATCAACGGACAGATATTTGCGAATGCAGCTAATAGGTCAGCTCAAGATATACAGCCTAGCATATGTTCATGATATGTTGATGCAATGAGTGCTGTCAAGAGTGACACCGAGGTTTTGTACTGACTGCTTGAATTTATTGCTGGTGTTGCTAATATTTATTGTCTGAGGTAAACGATGTGAATCAGAAAGTCTTTGTGAATGAGAAAGTCTGTTATAATTATCTAAATTTTAGAATATTCTCACTGCGCCTGAAATTATGTATATTAAAAATATTTAAGTGTCAACAAATTCTGCTGATTTATTACACCTTGCTTATTTACATCAGGAAAATGTCCCAAATATTGATCCAGTCAAAGTATCCTATCTACTTTATGTGTCTAATCCATTAAAAATATTTTTGTGAATTTATGTTCATCGCTTAGTAACACAAAAAGTTTTCATCTGTTCAAAGTACCATATTTTAATTGAGGGATTTTTACATCTATTTGTTCTGACTTTGTCTTTAATTTTCATTCTGTTTAAACTGAAGGCTGTATGGCGAGGCTACAACTTGCGGAGCAGACTTCATGCTGCCTTGGAATATGCCCATTTTGATGATGATGATGATGATCTGGACTTTCAGGAGGTTAACCTTGATGAATTTGTAGATTTAAACAAGGTATATTATGTTTGTACATCATTTCATCAGAAGTATTGCATTAAAAATTATAGCATTCATGCTCCCTAAATTGCTCCTGAAGATTGTAATATTAAGATACACAGAACATGTAGTTTCTTTGCACCCACTCATCCTTACTTTGTCACTGTTATACTTTGTTAAAGCATATATTTAAAAGTTATTAAAAGTTTTAGGTCAACAATGCTATGTAGAATACAATGAGTGTAATTTCTGTAAGCTCTAGATTATATTATAAATCAGATTATGTTTGTAGGAGATTAAAATTTCTGTAAATAGAATTTCAACCTTAACATGATGATGATGATGATGATGATGATGATGATGATGAAGATGATGATGATGAAGATGATGATGATGATGATCATCGTCATCATCAACAACATCAACATCATCATCACATCTATGCAGGCCTTGTATATTACCATAGGTAGGGTGAAAACTTTATAATAGAATATTTATCCAATGTTGAATATTGTTTAGAATTTTCACCCTTTTTTGAAAAATTTGATTCTGTAAAAATTTTATAAGATACTAGGTATATATATATATATAACACATGTCTTCCATGATAAGTCTAAGGTGGCAGCCTGATAGGTTTGTCAGAAAGTAGGGAGTACATTTAATATCAGATGTAGAAAAAATAATTGCCAAAGTATTTTGTAAAAACAGTGTAAGCTAATCATTGAGTATGGGCCTATTGTCAGATAAATATGGTAATTCTTTTTTTTAGGATCTTCTTGCAGATGACTGGAAACCTCCTGACACCCCTCAGCTTCCAGCCAAGTAAGACATATATAGAAACATGTACTTATTTCAATTAAATCATGAGGCCAATTGAGTAATTTCTGTCTTCCTTAAGCCTTGGCAAGAAAATGACTCCAATTACTAAACCAGTTTAGAAATTTCATTTAAAATGAGCTCACTTGTAATATTATATGTATCACATGACAAAAATACTGATTTTATTCTCTAAAACTAAAAACTAAAGTAGTGCAATAACTTTCAAGCATATATATATTTGAATGCCTTGGACTTTATGCATTGGTATTTACAGTACCATGACATCATTGGTCCCAGATGTAAGATAGAAAAATATATGAATTTGTAAACCTAAACAATACATTGATCAAATGAGCAATATATATATATATATATATATATATATATATATATATATATATATATATATATATATATATATATATATATATATATATATATATATATATATACAGTTATAGTTATAGTTCATCCCATGACATCCATAATATGATATTTCATAAATCTTGTACATATTTTCAGTAGTGTACAGGTTTAATATATCATTATGCAACATAGTGTATATATAAAATTCATATGTGTTCATAATGATACCACTTATCATTTATCTCAGTTTCATAAAAGGAAATGTGGATTTGGTCCTTTGTTCAGGTGTCTACTGATCCAGTAGCCTAGTGGTTAGAGTATGGCCGAGTTCATACCAAAGATTTATAAAAATAGTACAAACAGCTGCCTTGCTTGGTGCTCAGTCAAAAGAGGTTAGAGTTAGGACTGGTCAGCCTGGTGTCACAATACTGTGACTGGTTGGGATATCATGATACATGTCTGTGGCATGATGCCCCAGTGCTAGACATCAGTAAAAGCTGCTACACTGCAGATATCATAGTGATATGACTAAAAAGTTGTTAAAGCTACATTAAAAATCCAAATCACACACAGTTGCGGTTCTTTTCATCTCATAGGAAATTTTAGAATCTTGTTGAGTAATTTTATGGTTTTGCATATCAAGGCAAGCCAAAATAAAATGTTTTCACATTTTGTCATCAGCTGGATAGGAATAATGTATGCATTTAAGATTCTGTTTGTGTCTTTGTTAGAGTAGACAGAGATGTGTGAATAAGAGTAAATAAAAATATTTGGCTGTCAGATGTATGTGTGAGACATTCATATTATTAGTATAGATAAAAAAAAGGATTATACCATGTAAATTGGTGATGTATCTAATTGTGTACTTAATTGTACTTTATAATTACAGGTATTAGTTGAATATAAAGGCTTTGATATTCCTACTATATCTTGTCAGAAATGTTGACTTTACTAATGCTGTGATGCTTTGATAAAAACTTCTGTATCTTGTCAGTATTTGGTATACTTGTACATTGTCAATAGATGGTGTGTCAGACACCTCAGTGATCTAAATTTAATATGGTATCCTTCCATCACCCTTTCCCTTCATCATTTTGACTTTAAAGCTGCTTGAGATTAAAAGATAAAACTCAGCATACTTATAGTAGAAGGTGCGTTGTGTACCAAATTGGAGGTACTATCTTCAAGGTCAAGGCCACTGCTCAGTAGTTTTGCTTATGATAACACTTTACTTTGTTCCCCATTCTGCAACTTTAGCACTGTTCAAGATTAAAGAATGTGACTTTGTATGTATAATTGTCAATATTAGCAGGTGTGTTATGCATTACATTGTGGGTATTTCTTCTAAGTCTTACAAGTTGATTTTTCCATTACACTTTTCATATTGTATAATTTTAAAGCAAGTTGTGGTGAAGGGATGAATATTGGTATATGTCATCAAAAAATGGCAAAATTTGTACGACATTAAGGGTCTATCATGTTCAAGGTCAAGGTCAATATTTTGTTTTTCTTTGTGTTTTATAGCATTAATGCTGTTGAAGTACATGGATACATCATGGTAAGCTTCTTACATCAAGTTGTGTATCAGTCAGGGTTTTCTCTTCAAGGACACTGGTTACTTTTTTTATACCTTTTCTTCACTTTTACTCTAATGAGATACGGTAATGAAAGTTGGTTACTTTCCATGTTTGCTGAGTAAATTTACAGTTTTGTCTTAAAAGTTATATCAATGTGAACTTTGAATCCTATCCAGGAAATAATAATTCATACTTGCTGCTTCTTTGACTTCAATCTGGTATCATATGAACTCTGTACATGACTTGCTTCTTCTTAGCATGATCAGAAGGCAGTTGTGCTCATTGATGTTTTCAAAGCACATGGGAAGATGTTGCTGTTTCATTTAATTGAAAATGGCATATCACAGTTTCTGCTAGTAGTATGCACAGATAAATTGTAGCCGTTGTATTCATCTTTCAACAAATTCTGAAAGGAGGAACTCAAAACATCCTTTCATGAGTGGTATTCAGCTTGAGTGATCTCAATTAAATGAGCAAGAACACACTGCTACCCTTAAGATGATCCATGCTATCTAAATTATCTTCACACTTGGTAAAGCTTACTCTCTATGGACATGAATTATATGGGCTTTGAGAAAGTGGGACTTATCTGCTGATTGATTATTCAGCAGTTTTTTATATTAATGAAACATATTTAGTACAGACAGTGTGCTATTGTGCTTAATTTGTTCATTGGATTAATGAATATTACTTGGGATAAGCAAAATTAAAATGTATCAAGCATTTTGTTTTTGTTCATAAAACATTTAATGTTTCCATCGGACATGGTTATTACTTTCATGCTGTTACATGTAGGCTCATGCAAAAGTAACAAAAGAAAAGCGAAGCCAACAAGCTTTGTAAATTTTAATAAAATAATTTATTTTCCTGAAAAAAATGTAAAAATATGAAACAGGTCTTATGGTTTGTAAATATAATCCAAAAATTGATCCTAGAATTGAAAAATATGTCCCATCACTTAACAGTTATAATTGAATCAGGTTCAAATCTCGAATAAGTTCCAATATGGAAGGTGATTAGGTCATTGTTCTAATGGGAAAAGTTTTTCACTGAATCACAATTTGTAATGTTCTGTTTAGAATTCCAGAATAAATTTCCACAAAATGTCTTTGTCCCAGAATTTGATAAAGAAAAGCATTTGTTTTGTTTTCCAGAGAATATAAATTATTAAATCCCCCAAAAAGATGAACTTCAAAACAAACTGGCATCAGCAATAAAAAAAAAAAACACTTTGAGTTCTACTAGTGTAAAAATATGAAAAATATACTAGAAAATATCCATTTTAACCCATGATTTAAATCACATGGTGACTCAGCACATAATACCATAAGAAGTGTTTTTTTTGATCAATACTTTATGTTGAAGATTAGAATGGATGAACAGTAACTAACATTTTTCAAGGATACATGTGCTTTATAAAGGCTTAATCTGTGATTAACATATTTTTTCTTGAACTTTTATGTTATTGAGTTTCACAGTTGTTTCCAAATTTAATTGGATTGTTAAAGTTTTAATGAGTATTAATTACAGTGGTCCTCCTCATAAAAAGCCCCTTGACCAGCGGCCACTCATTTTTACAGCCAGAATCCCTTGGCACCAATGAGTTTGTGTTCAAAAGTACCCCTCAAGAAAGGCCACCCCTCTAATATGACCAGCAGCCAGCATATTAAGGCAAAACTGTAAAATTTACTCCTCACAAGTGGTCACATTTCTTTTTAATATGTATCCAGAACCAGTATTTAAATCATACATTATTGTAAGTAATCTGATTATCTTTAGCAATGTCTGCTTCCCAATGTCAAGTTTTCATTACTGAAAGAAGTGTTGGGTAAAGTACATTTACCACTAAGGTTAATCCAAATGGGATAATGATGCTCACATGAAATGGGGTCAACCATCGTAAGTTAGAGTATTGGGCTTCACAGAACAGTCAAGATTTTTCATTGATGATAATGACTGGACATAATTGTCAAGATTATAACATGGTCAGCATAGGTTGTATATGGATTTTGTGGATTAGCACCCAGTTAAAAATAAACTTTGAACAAAACAGGGTTCCAGACAAAGATCTATCTCATGACAGTGTGTATATCAATTCCTTTATAAACAAGGCATTTCATTGACTACAAAAAATTGTTTCTGCATAATTAACTTGCAGTACTGAACAATTAGCAACACAGGAATAAGTCATTACAAAACTTTTAGCTTGTCATCACATAAATGGAGAACTAATCCTTTAGAAGTAAAGTAAAAGTTATTTGACTTGACGACAATGGGTCTGAGTTCTCACATTCTTGCTGAAAAATGTTATGTTGAGGAGACTCAAATATACAGGATCTTAACAGATAAAGTAATTATTCTGTGTCAGTGAGAAAATGGATTAAATGGAAAGAGAATTATTTTAAATGCTGATCAGTGTATAAACCAAAATTTAAAAGATGTTTATGAACGGTTTCATCATGCACATGTCAACAATATCCTACTTGCATCTGACACTTAAGAATATGAGCTATTAATGTAGGTTAACTTGTAATAATTCAGTTGTTAAGACAAGTATACTCCATGAATAAAAATGAATTCACAGTATTTAGGGAACATGTTTCACTTTAAATAAAATCATAAATTTGACTCCTCTTTCCAGCTACCCTATTTTAAAGAAGCCTCCAACTGGTAGACTCAATTCTAATCACAGAGTGCCCCCATTAAACATTGGAGAAAACTCCTCCCAGCCTAGTCAACCTCGTAGAGCATGGAGAAATGCAGATTCCCCTGTGTCTGATTTATTAAGTCTTCAAGAAAGATTGCCACATCCCCCATCTAGTACTTTGAGCATAGTGGAAACTAACAGGACAGGCATGTCTAGGAAGGAGAAAAAACTCTCGGAAGAATGGTAAAACATGAAGACATTACTGGTTCTATGGTCGTGAATAAAATTGGAAGTCATGAATACATCAATAGTCCTGAGCTCATGAATATATAGTCCTGTAGTCATTAATAGAATTGTTATTATAAAGTGAAATATTTACAACAAACTCCAAGAAATCAGTTAAAATTGCTTATAAAAACAAAATTTTCTCAATGTCATAAAAGATACATAGATCATTGTCCTAGCACTTAATTGAAATGCAGGGATTTTGTCAGTATTACTATGCATCAGCTAATTCATCTGTCTGACTTTTCCTAGCTTTAATGTTGTAGCCATCCATATACCATGTCTAGTTTAAACATTCATTGCAGTACAAATAATATTTTCTTGAACATTAAGTCACAGCAGTATTGTTACTTAAGGTTACTGCAAGATATTAGTAAGTTTATTGTTAATTGTGCTTATGTTTTCTTCAGTTTATGGACTTTGACTTTGTAGCTACATATGGTATCATTCATTGATACATGCTGTTCATTTTATACCATGCTTGTTTTATTGACTAGTGTATTTTTTATATAGTTGGCCCTATATTTTTTTATGTTCTACTTTTTAATCATTTTCAATGTAGTTTTAAAAATACGGTTATAACCAAATGTTCCAAATGTAAAAGTTAGGTCAGTGAGGACTCATTGGCATGCCTTTTCAGTACCATGGGTAAGTCAACTTCACATTGTAGTGTTTTCTCAGTGTGGTCAATGAGAATTTGATCCACAATGTTGCTGAAAAATTGAAATGGCAGAGAAACTGGCAAAGTTTAAGTCTTTGGATAGTGACATCATAATTCTCCAACCTAAAACTTCATCTATGGCCATTCCCCACTCTAAGATTCCTAGAATCATGCCTTCATGTAACATTCAACTAGTTAGAATCAGAAGACCAGTGTGCTTTAGAGATATCCATGCTATGCCCACCTTAGATGCTATTCAAGTCACAGATGAGATATTTTAATGAAATTTTGCCCAAATGTATGTCATAGCTAGACAGTGTGTCATGTGCCATCAAGGTAAAAGAAAAAAACAAATGTAATTCTATGACTTGTAACATTGTCCAAAGTATAAGCTTCAAGCTACTGAAGATAGTTTAATATAAGTATAGACAAATACATATCTTGTATAGGCAGTATGACACATAGCATGGTCACAGCAAGGAACATTGTAACTCTGATTCATATCCTTGTCCAGGGTATAAACCACTGTTGGTATTTTAATGAAACTTGGACCAATTATATATCCTATCCAGATAGTAAGTATATACCCCAGCTATGCCTCCCATTCAACATCAAGGTCACATTAAATTAAAATATAAATTAGTGACTTCTTTCCAGTATAGATATATATATTTTGAATTAATTAAGATGTATTTTAATGAAACTTTGTCCTGTTTAATATCATGACTTGAGAGTGTCTTGTGCATTCATTATACTCAATGCCTTAAACTGAAGGTCACAGTAAGAGATACTGTCATTCTATGACTAGTTTCCTTTTTGAGACTGTTTCATTCTAACTCCAACAAATATTTTGATGAAACTTTATCATGGTTCATATTTAATCATGCAATAATCAAGCATCTACATGAAAGGTCTATGTCATTAGCAAGGAAAATGTCATACGATTCATGGCCATGTGTCATTTGCAGTATTTTTGTTTCTAGGGGTTTCCAGGACACTCACACAGCCCAACTGATGTTACAAAGAGCCAGAAAAATGAAGTATAATGCTGAGCGACGGAAAAAACTTGGCAAACTTGGTAAGGTTTCATTATTAATTTATTATGTAGTTAGGTAATTTTATTATGTTTTATTATATTTCATCAGAAATACATTACATATTCGTCTCCAATAGAGCTGCAGAAAGATGATCTGACATGGTTAGAGTTCCTAGAAATACTATTCAATTATCCCATGTTATGGAGTCATTTAGGCCCTTTTCAATAAACTCTGTTCTGAACCCAATCATTATCACATTGTCTATTCATCCATCCATTGGGCTATTTGTCTGCCCATCTGTCCTCAGTCTGTTCATCACCAGTTTGGTTTTGCAAAAATAACTTTGGTGGGAATTGTTAGATTTCACCCAGATTTAGCATGCAGCTTTATTCTGATGAGACCGCATGAAAAATTCGATTTCTAGCCTTTATTATTTTGAGGAGTTATGGTCCCTGATGGTCTTTCATCCCAACTTTCATTTTTACAGCTTAACCTCACCAATGTTTGTATGATTGAAATCAAATTTAGCTTGCAGCTTTATATTGATATGACTTTGAATAAGTTTGATTTCCATTATTTCACAGCATCATTTGCAGGCAGTCTGCCCTCTGATTGACCCTCCTCATTACTTAGGGTTTTGCATTGCAACTTTACTAAGGTTTGCAGGATTTCAATCTTATTTGGTATGCAGTTTTATATTGATGAAAATTTGAATGAATTTTATTCCTTGATGTCATTCTCTGAAGTTATATCCCCTTATTGTTCATTCTCTTTACTTTCGTTTCTGCAGCATAACAGCACTCCCTCATTGTGACACTAAGAGCTAAGAGCTATAGAGCAAAGCTCCTTTAAGTGAAATAGTTTTATAGTGAAATACATAATGCATATAATTTTACTATCACTGGGTTGGACATCATGCTACATTTATATGACCTTGAAATTGATAGATTTTTTTTCCTTAATGTCAATTACAGGAATTAAGGCCCCTGATTGTCATTTCTCTTGACTCTTTTTCTGCAGCATTACTTTACAAATTTTAACTAGATTTTAGCATGCAGCTTCATATTACAAAGACTTTGAATATCCTTTATATCACATTACCATGTAGAAGTGTTATGATTCCTGATAGCCTGTCCACCTTATTTTAGTTTCCACAGCATGCATTCACTAAAGATTGTTGGATTTATATTAATAGACTTTAAATGAGTTTAAATTTCCACCATTCCAAGTCATCATTTAGAGTTATTGGTCCTGAATGCTCATTCTCCTAACTTTGTTTCCTAACTCTAGTGTCCCTATTTAAGGCCTTGCTGAGCAACTGCATGCATTGTGTCCCATTGTGTTGCACCCATTGTGTCCGATTGTGTTGCACCCATAGCTGTAATTATTTATATCTATACAAATATTGTTTAGCTTATAAATTCTTTGGTTAGCAAGTCAGCATGTGAATTTAAAAAATGAAAACTAATATCTTTATAATATTAGAGAGTTTGAAGGAAATATCTGCATTACATTTTTAGATTGTTGTATTACAAAACATACCATTTATTCCTCTATTTTTGAAGGTATCAATCAATCCAATCTTCCATAGAATAACTAAAGTAAGGCATGAAAAACAAATATGTGTGAAGATAAAGAGGGATTAGTATTGTGTGAAAATAGCTCAAAAATAGATGAGAGAAATTAGCTGTTATAAAAATAACTTAGATACAGAAAGATTAACAGTTGCCTAAAAATTAACTTTAAAGAGAGAAAGATTAACAATTGAATAAAAATAACTCAGAAATAAAGGTTTGAAAATAAATTGTTCCTCAAAATACTTGTACATATGTTCAGAATCAAAAGTTAACTATTAATTCACAACTATTTTTTGATAATCCTGTAATTTAGATCTTTTCTTTAATTGTGAACATTTTAAAAGAAATATTCTTGACAAATCTACTATACTGTTTGTGCACCCTCTGCATCTTCATTTCAATGTTTCATTGAGATATTTAATATGTTAGTGATCAAGTGTGGAATAATAACACATCGATAGGAAACTTAACAAGATGCACCAAGCCAAGTTAAGTCTGCTAAATCAGTATCATATTATAGCAGTTAGAAACAAGCCATGTAAGAAATTTATACCAGCAATAACTCTAAATAAACCTTTTCACAATATTTTAATATTTTCAAATCCTTTTCATGTTGAAGTATGGTTTAAAAATGGTAAGCAGCTTTTTGAAAGAATGACATTATTGATGTCATGTCAGAAAGATATGGTATTTTTTCCCACAGTACTGGTTTGCTTTCATATCAGGCCTTCACATGACTTACTGTGACAAATAAAAATGCAGGAAACTATTCAGATGTGCGGTAAAAATATGAATACAGAGGCATTATCTGGTTTAAAGATAGCATTTTCCCACTTTTTCTGTTAGATCCTGTGCAAAAACTGGCACTATTTAGAAAAATGGAGGAGTTTGGTTCTCATCTCCAGCCAGTACAGCAACCACATAGAACAATTCTTCCAAGGAAGGAGTACTTTCAAGGTAAATATTGTTGCTGTGTATGTGATCATATTTTTAGTCAAGCCATTCACAGTTCCAACCTCATACCATACTGTAAATATTTTGAAAAGTGAACAAATTAAATTCCGCAATTTAGTTTGTTACTAAAATTGAATAAGCACAACTTTCAGTTGGTAGATACAGTAAAACTCGATTTAAACAACCTCTTTTATGAGCTGTCACATGTAATTTATGACCAAAATCAACATGTGTAGATTGTATTTGCTATATATTAAGGACTATTTTATGAGCTTTCACATATAATTTATGACCAAAATCATCATGTTTAGATTGCATTTGCTATATATTAAGGACTATTTTATGAGCTTTCACATATAATTTATGACCAAAATCATCATGTTTAGATTGCATTTGCTATATATTAAGAACTGCTTGCTAAACATCATTATCAACAACAAATTTTGGGCAAAATGTTTTTCAAAGCTGCTATGAATGACTGTATTGAAAAGCCAGAGAAAACCCAGGGAAAAGTTGAAACTGTTGACAAGTTTCTTTAAATGTATAAGGTGTAGTTCTATACAAGGAATATTTGAAAAATTCAGAATATTTGGTTATAACCTTGTTTTGCTTCTTTGAACCTCTCAATAAATTTAGTGCTAATTGATAGACAAAAAAAACATTCTGTAAAAATATTTGCATCTTCATGTGCAGCACACTTTTGCAGAGATATGCATATAATGTAATATAGGTATATGACAGTGACAAAATAATGTCAGAGAAAGAGAACAGTTCTTCTACCATGCAAAGAGCATGCTGATATATTGGGGTTCTTTTAGGAAATGAGATGTCAAAAGTTTGGGAAATTTATACCACCTATCTGTCAGTCTTAACAATCGGTTACCTTGAGTTGGTACCTGATCAAAGAGAAATGGTATTTAATGTGAACCTGAACTGCTTTGTTGTAGGTTCATCCAACATCCAAACACACTTTCAGAGTCTCCAAAACACCCCAACACTGTCTTTTAATGCATCACATACAAATCTACACCACTAGTCTAATATGTGTAGCAAACATATATCTTAAACAGGTTTGGAGTCATACTCCAGAAATAAATGTATGAATGACAGATGGATTGATGTACAGACAGAAGGATACAAATATTAAACATATTGACAATGAAGAATTGTACATATCTAAAGCTTAAATCTAAATTTGTACAAAATTTCATTGAGACATCTTAAGCAGTTCTGGAATTTTAGCAAAGAAATTAAAGTATGGATAATGACTGGAAAGATGGATTGACAAATAAACAAAACACTATAAATACTGAAAGTGAAGAATTATAAAAAAGCATAAGGCACATCTGTATAATAGTCTAATATGGGTATCAAATATCTATAATACCATGAACAGTTTTAGAATTATACTCTAGAAATGAAAGTGTGAATAATGGACAGATGGATAAACAGACAAATAGATGAAAATGTTATAAATATTGAAACTGAAGAATTGTGAATAGCAAAGAGGCAAATCTGGACCACTAGTCTAATATATATGCTTTTGGCATTCTCAACTGGAAATAAAAGTCTGGATAATGAATTAAGAGAAAAACAGAAAGAAAAAACATTGAAACTGAAGAACACTGAACAGCTAAAGGCACATGTGGACTACTAGTCCAATAGGAGCCTTATGTTTCATAAAAATACCTTGAATGGTTATACTCTAGAAACTAAAATATTTATCTGTCTGATAGAAGGATTATAGGCAGGAAGACAGTCAAAGTTATTAACACATCCAAACTTTTAAATGAGAATTTTTTTGTAAATATTCAAATATCAAATAAAACATTGGTATGCACAATACCATACTATCCCTAATTGATACCCTCACTCAAATTAATGCCCCCTCCCCTTTTTTCAGAGAAGAAAATTTAAAAAGTTGCAGTGTAAAACCTGTGCTTTTTAACACCAGTGAACCTAAGACAAGTAATTTTATGACATTATGTCTCACCCTTATTGCCTTCAGGCCCAAGGTCACAGACAGACAATTTGTGTTAAGGTTTTCATTAAGGTATTTCCTAAACATCAAGGTAGATTTTCATCATAATTGGCAAGAATCATTATGAAGCTAAAATAATTCATTCCATGACATTCTTGCTTTCTTCTTTTTACATTGAGATGAAGGTCTCAGACATAGAAAATCTGCATTCAGGATTTGGTTCAACTTTTTCAGTTTATTTACATTTCCTAAACACCATTTTTAATTTTCTTCACATTTGAAATGACTCATTATGAAGATAAGACAACTGAATCTATGACATACTTCCTCTTCTCTTTGAATGTGGAGTCAAGATCACAGTTATGCAAAGTTTGCATTCAGGTTTCAGTTAAAGTTTTTTCATTTGTTTGCATTTCTTAATGGATTTTTTTAATACTTTGGATAAGTCAATATGAAGCAAAAAGGAGTCATTATTTAATATGTTTAACCCTTTCACATCATGGCCAAAATCACACATTTTGCAGCAATGCTTTAATTGTGGGTTCAGCCTGCAGGTCTTGGTTTTTTTATTGTTTTTCCTCCAGTATTGCTTACTGGGAGGGACAGCCATCCATATGTCCTTCAGTCTGTCTGAATTATAACATAAGTACCTTTCAGTTTTTATCATTTGGTACCTAATGTTTATTAGTTTTTTAAAGGCTTTATCTTACTAGAGTTTTATTTATTTTTTTATTTCCATTTTAGTGCTTTACTTTTAATTGATGTCATAAGCCCTTTATCTGGTAATATGTCTGCAAGATGCATAGAGGTATTTTTTGATACGTAAAATTTGGTCACATTGGACATTTTTTTGCACCATAGGTCTCCATTAAATTAGTAAATATGTGGAGAATGTTTGACCAGAAGGTACTAGAAAATTTAAATTTAGTAAATATATGGAGACTGTTTGGTGTCTTCAGAAACCTCACAAAGGCCTTCAGTATGGTAAACAGAGATGCACTATGGGTCATCCTAGCATGACTTGATAGTCCTAAGAAGTTCATCATAATGATCCAACGTTTCCATGATGGCATGACAGGATTCATTCTCAACAATGGGTATGTTTCTGAGCCATTCAGCATTTCTAATGGCCTGAAGCAGGGTTGCGTTCCCACTCCAGTATTATTCAACCTCTTCACATGTGTCCTGAACCATGCTACACGTGATCTCCAGAATGGAGTGTACATAAAGTACAGACTGAATGGCTCTCTCATTGACCTTCACTGACTGAATGCCAGGTCCAAAACAATGGAGAAACTCATTTTTGAAGCACTTGTTGCAGATGATGTTCTGTCATGGAACACATGGAACCAGATCTCCAGATCATCGATACTCACTTTGGGAAGCCTTGAGACTCTTTGGACTCACTATCAGCCTGAACAAAACAGAGGTGCTTCACCAACCTGTCTCAGGCACCATAGCTCACCTCCAATTGTGTCTACTGAAGACACCTAGCTAAAAGCTGTTGATCAAGCATCATATCTTCGGATGGATTGCTAGACAAAGAGATAATGGCACACTTCAGCAGCGCTAGTCAATCTATAGGATGTCTCCTTTTTCGTGTGTTGAGTCACAGGAATATCAAAATGTCTACCAAGATAAAAGTGTTTATAGATGTGAGACCTGGACAACATACAAGAAGCATATGAAGCAGCTGGATTATGGGCATCAGATGGCAAGACAGAGTGACAAACCTAGAAGTGCTGGACAGAGCAGGCTTAACCAGTATTGAAGGAATGGTCATGAGAGCTCAACTCCAGTGGGTGGGTCATGTCATCTGTATTGGAGGAGTTTCAAATGCCATGTCAGGTTTTTATGGAGGTCTGTCAGGTGGGCACAGAAAAATTGGTCGCTCAAAGAAGAGATTCAAAGACTGCATCAAGGATCTGGAGATGCTGTTCAGTATTTGTGAAAGACCTCGAGTCCTATGTGAAGGATATATCTAGCTGGTGTGCTGCTGTTCACAATGAGAGTAAAACCTTTGAAGATGCTCATATAATGCAAATCACCAATGTCAGAGAATGTAGGAAATAATTTGTTTGTCGTAACTATGTTTTGTATTTGCCTTTGAAAAAGACTCATTAAGAGTCGAAAGCGCTTAGGCTAGTTAGTTACTAGTTTCGTACTGTTCGTTGTCAGTTTATTGCATATATATATATATATATATATATATATATATATATATATATATATATATATATTGGTAGACCAGCAGAGGGTACTGGTAAATTAGTAAATAACCCAGTGGTAAATTTAGTAAATAACTTGAAAATGTTAGAGCAGAGGGTACTGGTAAATTTTGTAAATTTAATGAAAAATATGGAGGATGGCAGATGAGAGGGTATTGGTAATTTTAGTAAATTTAGTAAAAATATAGAGAATGGAAGAACAGAGTGTACTGGTAAATTTAGTAAAAATATGGAGAATGATAGACCAGAGGATACTGGTAAATTTAGTAAATTTAGTAAATGAATAGAGAATGTCAGACCAAAGGGTATTGGTAAATTTAATAAATAACTGGAGAATGTTAGACTTGATGGTACTGGTAATTATAAAAAATATATGGAGATTGTTAAACCTAAGGGTTCTGGTAGATTTGAAAAATATATGGAGAATGTTAGACCAGAGGGTACTAATGAAATTAGTAAATATATGGCGAATGATAGACCATTAGATACCAATAAAATTATTGTGTATAGAATGGTGGACTAATAAAATTAGTAAATATATGGATAATGATAGATCACAGGGTACTTGTAAAATTAGTGAACTCATGGAGAATGGTAAACCCGAGGAGTGCTTTTAGTAGGTTGTTGTTGTTATGGTGCTTAAAGTCTTTTTTCAGCACATGATAGGCTATAAATGGTGGCCAGTATTAATGGTGGAGGAAGAAACTGGTAAATCCGTGGAAAGAACCACAGACCCACGAGAAGCTACTGGCAAGCTTTCTCACATATCCACATTTGCCGAATCTTAGCCTCAAACTCATGCAGACAGAGGTGAGATTGTAGTGATCCATAACAGACAGTGCTTTAGACCACACGGCCACTCGGGGGCCACTGCTTTTAGTAGAAATTTATATATAATTAATGGACTGGGTGGGACGTCTGTCTTGATGAGACTTGTTTAATTCTTTATTTTGGCACTACAGTGTAACATATATACTCAATTAAGTAAAGGCCAACGACAAACAGCATCAACCCTGATCTACCATTGCATTGCTAATTGCTCTTAAAAGACTTAATGGATCCAAATCTGTCATGCATTATCTGGATTTGTGCAGTTACTGGAATTATAAATGAGTATATATGGTAATAATAATAATGCATTGTGGAGAATTTTTTAAGAGTTACAGTTTCTTCATAGCTCGTAAAGATGAAATTGAGAGACAAGACTACAAGAGGCAGGAAGAGATGAAGGCTATGGTCAACAGAACATATGAATGGCTTCATACACAAGTGGGTGACTACAACATTACAGACTCTGTCATCAATCAGGAGTAAGTAAAGAAAATTACTACTTCAGATAAGACTGATTGAATAATACATCTATGTAGAAAATTAAAACAAGTTAACCTAAATCATTTTCTTATTATTGTTACAAGTAAGATAAGCAACAGAAAAGAATGAGATTGAACAAGATTTGTAAAAGTTAAAAAAGAATTTATTTCCCTAGAATATAAAATGAAAATGAGAAAAGCAAACTTAAGGTATTGCAAATGAAATATCAAAATGATACAAAAATTACCAAGAGAGGACCTAGTAATTTAAAATCCTGATAAAAATTCAGTAAAAGTCTTGATTAAAACTCAAAACTGAAGGTAATGACTCGTCTGTTATAGCTCTTAGTGTGTTGATGTGCCAACAGTCTTTTGTTGAATCACAGAAATAAAATTCTAGGTTTGAATACACTATAAATTCCAGTGAATGTGTCTATCTAAGAATTTTATCAGGGCTCTTTTGTATTTCCAGAGAAAATAATCACTTGAATTCAGTAATTTGAACAAGAAAGATTTCAGCTCAGAACTACTGGTCACATCATATAATATACAATTTGAAAGTGCTAAATGTTAAAACACAAATGATAAAATCCTTTCAGTTACAGTATATATAATTGTTCTAGCGCCATAGCAGTTAGCTCATCTACTTCAGATGTGGGAGCTCTCGAGTTATCATACATAGCTGGGTCATACCAAAGTTTCATAAAATGATACTAACAGCTGCATCATTAGGTGCTCAGCATTAAGATGTTAGAGAGTGTTAGTGTCATCCAGGTGTCAGGATTATGTGACTGGGTGGGATGTCATACTATATGTCTGTGGCATGGTGCCCGAGTGTTTGACACAACTATAAACTGCTACACTGCAGACATTGTAATGATATGACTGAAAAATTGTTAAAGCTATGTTAAAAATCCAGATCACACACACACACACATGAATGATCCTAATTCATTTAGGAAAATCCAAAACTTTGATCCAAATAAACATATTTACTTCTGTTAGTAATAATACTGATTTTAAACCTGTACATATAGAGAATTATTTAACTAATTATTAGTTGTTTACAATGAATAAAATAAAAAGCCAATTTGGGTCAAGCAAAAATGAACTCAATTTTGGGCAAGGTGGAGTCCAACATACAGTGTTACATTACAATAGCATGTAATGAAATAAAAAAAATAAAATAACTAATAAACAAAGCAAATTAAATATGCAAAACACTTTCACTCATAAAGAAGAATGATTTATACAATAAAGTTTTCTTTTTACTATTAGTCAAATATACATGTGAAATTTGTTTTATATAAGATGAAACCTTATGAATGACACAATTTATACATGAAACAATTTATTTATATACACATGAAAGTGCATCTGCTATTAAATTGTCTTTTCCCTTGATATGCCTGATGTCAATATTATATTCCTGCAACATCAAACTCTACATTATTAATCTCTGATTTTGTTTTTTATCTTGCTGATGAAAGTAAGGGAGTTGTGATCAGTAAGCAAAATAATTGGAGAGGGAGCTTAACTAATGTAAACTTCAAAGTGTTGTAATGACAGTGTCAAAACCAAGCATTCCTTCCCAATTGTGAAATAATTTCTCTGGTGCTTATTTAGTTTCTTAGAAAAATATCACCATTTTTGTCTTCTTGAATTAATACTGCTCCAACCCCAATATCACTTGCATCAACAGGCAGTTTATATATTGACTGAAAATTTGAGTTATAAGAACTTATAAAAAAAAAGCCTCCTGACATTTTCAGACCAATTATGATTGGTTTGATTACTCAATAAAGATGTCAGAGGTTAAGCAAATTATTGAAAAATTGGGAAAAATTTCTGATAGTATCCAGAAATACTTAAAAAAAATTGCTTTGGTAATTATATTCATTAAACATTGAAAAGTATTAGTCTAACTTTTCATCCCAAACAGCATCACTTTATATTGATAAAATCCATCTGAAGTCACAAATGCTGAAATTTCCTTTGCCCTTTTCATCAGCGGAATTTGCCAAAATACTTTAAGAGGGTAAAATTTTTGTGACATACTTTGCATTTCCAATTTTGTCAATGCAGTCATTGATTCTTGGTAATTGAAATGAATCTGTCTAGCCACTGTTCACCTTTCTATAACCAGTGCACCTGTGGAAATTATCTGGTTTCAGAACAAGTATATACAGTGAATTTGAGTCACTTTTACTTGGCTCTATGAAATCATTCTCCAGCAAATACTGAATTTATTTTTTCAAGTATTATTGTTTGAGAGGGTTCATCCTGTTAGGGTGTTGTTTCACAGGTTAGAATTTACAATGTCACCATCATTGTAGATTTTATTTGTTCTTGTAGGAACATCTAGAAATATGTGCTCATATTCAAGTAATAATTGTTTTAGTTAATTCTTTTCTGCAAATGTGAAAGGTTCTTGTCCAGAATATTCATGATTTCTGAATTCTGAAGGTTTATTAATATAAAGTGAATACAGTCTGTTTGCAAAGGAAAGCTGGATATAAATCAGGGATTTCTTTTTTAATAGGATCTACTTTCTGTTTGAAACAAGGTTAGCCAGTTACAAGTGGATTAACCAAAATCTTATCTCCAGCTTCTCTAAGTCCAAGAATTGGCACAGAAGTATTAAAAGCAATTAGCCTCTTTAATATCCGAACAATTGGCATAGCTGTATTAAAAGCAGTATTTAAACACTTGAATCTACTTGAAGGGAAAAAGCAAGAAAGGCAACAATAACATTTATTGTACATATTGTCATTTGAGTTTGGGTATTGTGTATAACATGGTTGATAGATTTATTAAGAAATCATTGACCTCCAGGGGGTAGATAACCACAATTTCTGAAACTGAACTGGAGATCATTCAGGCTAAAATATACTTTTCAAATAGTTGAATATACTATTACCTTCAAATCACAGTTATAAAGCTTCTGAATGTGTTTTCCAAGTACTTGATATTTCGCTAAACCTTATTGAAAACAAGCCTAATTTAAGGAAACATTTTGACTGCATTATTGAGGTCTTTGTAGGGTTGACAGGTATGAATTTAAGGAATTTACTTGTCTTCTTAGTTAATTTTACTATTGTTTTTATATCAGATATAGATCCATGCATGATAATGTTCATGTATACATGTATGCCTGAGTTTTATAATTTCTATCTATACTGATTATAAGAAAGGAAATTCCTGTTTACAGCTATGGGAAGAGGACAGCATATGGGAGTGAGAGCAATCTACCCAAACTGGATCCAGAGATGGTGGCAGGAAGATCCAGAGTACAACTTGTTGTAAGAGACAAGAGCCTAAATCAAACTCAGCTTTTAAATTCAATTTGGCTGTTTCTAAATTTGTCTTTCTTCTTCTATCTGTGGAGTCTTCTTACATACTGATAAAGTTTCTTTATTAGATAAATGTTAGACATGGTCTGATATTATTCTCAGTTATGATTTCTCAATTGTTGTACACTCATTGTGAATCTGTGCAGTATTTTTACCCAAGTAAAATATAAACAACTCTACAAATATTTTGCTATTTAATATTCATGGTTGTTATGGAGACCCTTAGTAAGTTATTATTGACAGATACATTTCATGAAATACCAATGCACAAAACATTATTTTTTTGCCCAGAACAGAACAAAGCTTTATACAAGATATGTGGCCAAAAATACATAAAGAAAATCTTAATGCATTAAAATTATGAAAACAAATTTAAATTTTTAGTATTTAGGACAAATCCTGCTATAAGTTTAGTTCCATTTTGTATGATAGGGTATTCTTTCAATATAAACTTCACTTAGTTTATGAGGACAAGTTCCAGATGTTTCTTACACATTTACAATGATAGAACTTGATCAGAGTGGGAACACTCAATGAAACAAAGCCAAATAAGGAAACAATTGAAAATAGTCTTGCTCAATAAGCTATTTGATGGACTCTAACAGCTTGATCATTATTAATGCTCAGTCTAGTATTGTTGTGTAAAGTTTGTTTTGCTTTGTTCACAAAAATTCCCATCAAATTTATTATTAAAATTTGTAATTAATTCCAAATCATGGTGTAAAATACCCAATTTATTTCATTCTTGTCAAGCTGCACTGCTAGAAGAAAAAGAGTGCAAATTTTTTTTTAGCAGTAGACATAGCAGTATTTTTTTTTCCTAGGATTTTGTAACAAGAATTTGGGTTGGTTTGTATATTTGGCCAGATAATTACATAAAGGTTCATGTATATGTTGGTAAAAAAAGCCTCAAATATATGAGATCAGAAAATGTATGGAATAAATAAAGAAAACAGTTAATGATCATATCACACAAAGCTAAACACACAGTAAAGTTCATATAAACTTTCAGTTTCAAAATCTCCATTATGACATTAGAGTAAACATGTAATTATGTTTCTAGGTTTTTCCCCTCTGGTAATGTATTGAACTTGATTGCTTCAAATAAAAATCCATAAAACAAATCTCCTATTTAGGTATTTATTTACAGTATGCTCTATATACACTTTTCAACAAACTATCTCTTTGAACAGAGGTAGAAAATCCAATTTATCCTTTTCACCGAAAGCCAAAAACCCCACTCCCTCTCAAATATGTTAGTCTAATTAAAAACCAGTTTTTCAGTGTACAATTCAGTCTGGTTAAAACCTGGTGCTTGAGACATGAAAACACATCAGGCTCTCTAGTTATCTAATTGATTCACAATATTAATGCACCTTTTCTGTGTATTTGGACAATATTTGCATGCAATGCTTAAATAATAGTTGTTATTTATTTCTCAAGTTTTATTATTATATAATTATATGTAATTATAAGATCAAAGCTTAATGTTTTACAGGTTTCATGAAGTCAATGATCTTAAAAACTTCAGTATTCCATGCACAAGTAGCATTCTCTTCATTAATCTATTAGACCAGTATAATTGACTACTCTATGCACAAGTAGTACTTTTATCATTACGGCCATTTAACCAGCACAAATTAGCTATTCTTTGCACAAGTGGCTTCATTTAAGCGATATAAAATGAAAATTTTTAAAAAAATTTAAGTTTATGCACAACTTAATGATCTTGAGTTATTGAACATATTCATTGCTAATGTTGTAATGGGGTTTGTCAGATAAGTAAGATGATATGTTGAATTATAAGGCTTAGTCAGTGGGTTACACTTGGATAGGGGTGATGTACATGTACATTCAAACTGAGAGGCAGACTTGACCTGAGAATTAGGTCAGAGACTGTTAATAGCTTTAGCTGTCTCATGGGGCGGGGGGGGAAAGCATGAACAGAACTATTCTCATTGCTTTGTTGAATTATAAGGCTTAGTCAGTAGATAACACTTGTATAGCGGTGATGTACATGTACATTCAAACTGAGAGGCAGACCTGTCCTGAGAATTAGGCCAGAGACTGTTAGTAGTATCTGTCTGTTTCATGGGGTTTGGGGGGGGAGCATGAACAGAACTATTCCCATTGGTTGGCATTATCAGCAGAATTCAAAGAGCCAACCAAATTAGAGACTTTTATGGAACATTGCAGGGTCATATGGAGTACCATGTGATGAGTTACTTCTCAGGTTGTTTTCAAATGTACAGACAATGGTTTCAACTCTCTGGCTTTTCATAAAATACAAACAATGGATTTTGAGTCTCTGTTATCCAACTTTTCGATTTATGCTGGCCCACCACCACCCCAGTCTCTAACAATTAATGAATACATCATGGGTTGTACCCTTATATATTGTTCATTTGCATGGGACTACCATGTGATAGGATCATTTTTTCCCAATCGGATACTCATAAGCTATACTAATAACATAAAGGTCATGTCCATTAAATACATTCCTTTTACAGTTAATAGGAAAAATATAAGATATTTGCTTCATGCTGGGATCAGCCTAGCTATATTCAATGAATCTGGGATCAACCCAGAATACACTCTTATGCAGGAATCAGCCTAGCATAGACTTGGTTAAGATGGGATCAGCCCAGAATACATTAGCATGCTGAGATCAGACAAGCACAGATTTTTACATGACTGGGATCAACCTAGCACCAATTCTACTTAATCTGGGATCAGCCCAGAATACACTGTAATGCTGGGATCAGCCTAGTACCGATTGGAAATAAGTCTTTTACATTGAGCTGGGATTCTGCCTAGCACCAATTCTACTCGAGCTGGGATCAGCCCAGAATACACAGTAAGGCTGGGATCAGCCTAGCACAGATTGGAAATCATTCTATCACATTCAGATTCTCACCCATCAGTAGCCCCCAAAGAGAGAGCCAAATATTTTTTAAAAAAAAATATTTAAATTAAGTAATGATATTTTGGTTATGAGTTTGATATTGTAGAGTGTTAGCAATAATGAATAGTGGCATGTTTGAGAGAAAGGGAGAGAGATAAATTCATATACTCATGTATCCTTTATTGTCATAAAACATTTCTTGTACAATTATGTTGTTGTGCATAAATGGCTATTCTGTACAGATGTGGCCTTCACTTCCACTATGAACATTCAAGCAGTGTAATTGCCTATTCAGTGCACAAGTGATGTCACTTAAGTGTTTCCATTCAAGCAGTGTAGACCACTCCACTGGTGTAAGTGGTTAGAGCATCCACCTCCGATGCAGGAGGTCATGGGTTTGAACCTCAGCAGAGTCATAACAAAGACTTATAGAAATTATACTAACATCTGCCTTTCTGTGTGCTCAGCATTAAGAGGTTAGCATTAGGACTGGTCTGCCTGGTATGAGGATAATGTCATTGGGTGTGACATCATGCTACATGTCTGCGGCATGATGCTGCAGTGATAGACATCACTATAAACTGTCACACTGTAGACATCATAGCAATATATATATCCAAATCACACATCACCTTTCAAGCAGTGTGACTACTTTGTACAAAGTGGCCTTCACTTCACTATGGACATTCAAGCAGTGTGACTACTTTGTACAGAAGTTGCCTTCACTTCACATTGACCATACATACAATGCAATTATTAAGCTTGATGACATCAAGAAGTCTGTAAAACGTGCAGTTCAGTTTTTAATTATGATTCCCTTTTATTATTTTTTTTTTTAACTTCAGTATAAAAGATACCTCTCCATATGGTATAGTCCCTTGTGAGTTATTCGTTGAAGGTATTTTTTGTACTGTAGAGAGACAAACAGATTCAGTACTCCATCATTATAACACAATCCTTGGGAGCAATAGAGCCTTCTGTTTTATAATGAGACCACTATATAATGAAGTTATACATATAATTTCACTACTACATAACAATTGGGATCTATAAATCACCTTATATAATAAAGGATGTTTAGTGAGAAATAGCTTGGTAGATAGATAAAAAGATGAAAACATTTATCCATTCATTATTAATGTATTTCTTCCATCCTAATTTTTGTTTAAACCATATCTCGAAATAATTTTGTATCAGGCATAACTGTGTCATCTTACTGTTTTACAGAGCAGTCCAATGTCTTTAGAGCTGCAGTCAGTAGAGAGTGGCAGTGTTCAGGGGGACCACATGATTAGACGATTGTCTTCTGGGGGATCAGTTTACTCAGAAGGTAACACAGGAAACCTATCAGCTGTTAAAGATTGTTTAGCACTAGAAAGTTTTAATCATTTCAGTTCAGGTGGGATTTATATCATAATAAATTATGTAGATAAAGTATATGAGTAATACACTTAAGCATTTATGAGCACTTATTCTTACACAAGTGGAAAGCAAAACTATGACTGCAGAAGTTTAAAGCAAATGTTACAACAGCTCAGGCCATGCCCCAAATTAGCTGAAGGTTGAGATTTCAAACCAGTAGGTTGGGCTAGAAGGGGTATTTAGCATATGTTTTACATGAAGTGTAATTGATCAAGCAGGTTGACTTTTGTTATATAGTTTACTTGTTTGAAAGAAGGTATGACAAATCTAATGCTAATTGTTAATCTCTTGGTGCATGGAGTTGTAGGCTGATTATGCCCTTTCTACCATCATTAAAACTGACATGTAGTCAAATCAAATTTCCAGTTTCACTTATCAGTTGCAAGGTTGTGTAGTGTCATTGACTAAACAGCCAATCAGGTTCCAGTAATTAGCAACTTCTTTCCCAAATGATTGTTAAGGTATGACTGACTCTTGTTAACACTTCCCTACCATAACCATTATATGAGAATGGTATTTCTCAACACATTTATTTTCATTTCAGGCAGGAGCAGCATACTTCCTGCAATCAAGACTGGCTCAGCTCCAACACTTCACACTAAGGAAAAAATGTCATGGAGATCACCTGATATCAACCGGAGTGTGGGCTGGGGTGGTGGAAAGAAAAGACAAGCAAAAAAATAGAGTAATCAGTTTGCTAAAGACAGCTATGTTCTATAAAGTTTGTTATCTATTTTTCAAGAAATAATATTGTAGGAAAGGTTTGCATTGTGTGGGATTATTAAAATAAAACATCAGGAGAGATAATTAGTAATAACCCTATGGTTATAATTCCTTAATTTATCCTTTGCACCAATTTAAAGAATGATGGGCCACCCCCTCTTTCACTCATGCAAAAATGTCCTTCTTTTCCAATCTTGTGTTATTTGAAGTTTTAAACAGGGCTATTCTATAAGCAGGACCAAGGAAAACTTTATAATTAGTCAGTGACATGCATAGAAGTGGCCTGGAATTCTGCTCAATTTATAAATGCTCTTATAATTAAATTTTAGTAAATATGTATGTATATATTTTTATGTACAATTGCCTTTTCATATGCATGTTAAAATTAAGTTTTTTGTCTAAGTTACAATGAAATATATATTAATTTCTATGTCAATAGGTGTTTATTTTGTAATGAACTTACTTGGGTAGTTTTTTCTTTGGTGTTCTTTAGATGTTACAGTTTTTATTTCATATCTAGTATATGTGACTAATAGCGATCCAAGCTGCCAACAACATTTATGTCACAATAAGCCCTTTTTAATAAATGTGTTTTACATTATCATTACACTTTTCTTTCTAGTAATTTTGCTTTTATGCCCCATCCATGAAAATGGACAGAGTATATTATGTTACACATGTTTATCAGTCTACTCAGTCGAGTTTCTTCCACTGTAAATTTTGTTTCCTTTAAAGGAATTTATGGATCAAATTGTTATTTAGACTGATGCTTCCATGAGGAAGGCCTAGGTTTAGTTCACTTTTTACCATTTTCTGACAAAATTTAATGGGGTTGTGGTTCTTGTGTCTCTTAAATGTTTACACTTCAAATTGGTGGGGGCATCTGTGTCTTATCAGCATATTTCTCTTTGTTTTGTTTCAAAAATAATTGTCATTCTTGCCAATAATCAGATTCAAAGAGATCTTTAAAAATATTTATAATTATTTTTTATGTGACAGTATGTTGTCTTATATATATATATATATATATATATATATATATATAAAACTAACTTTATCATGCTGAGTTTGAATTTTAATCTCAATTCGAGTACACATCTACCTCAACAAGTCACATCTAGATACAGTAACTTTCAGTCCTGCTTATAATGTAGAGTCGGACTTGGATGACATATTTTTTCTTCTAGGAAATAACAAAAAATATGGCTCTTTATATGTTTAACTTGAAGAAGAAAATTGCAATCCAAATTGGTAAAATATATCACTTTTTTGTCATCAGAAAAAGTGGTTTGTGTCCTGAAATTTTATTAAAACTCATGAAATTTGTAACTTAGTAATATTTTTGCTTAAGTTTTCTTTAAATGAAAAGAATTCTCAGAACATTGTAATAATAATATATGAAATATTGATAAACTAAAAAAATGCCAAATAAATAAGTCCTGCCAAATGAAATTTATGTTTGAGTTTTATCTTTTAATTTGATTTCATTGTAGTCATCGTAAATGTGATGTGCAGTCTTGTATTCAAATGTGAAAAGTGTTGTTCAACAATCACAGCAATGACTACAAGCGTATCCATGAGGGACTATTGTATTTAGTTGCTTATAAGTCAATTCAATTATAAGTCAAAAAAACTTTTGGGGGTTACAAAATACAAATTTATCTTTGATTCTCCTATAAGTCGAGGTGTATTTTGCAAGTCAAATCCATCTGAATGGATTATTTGTCATCAGTCATTGTTTCCACTTTAGAAAAACAAACCCAAATTATTATTAATTATAATAATAATAATAATATTATAATTATTATTATTATTATTATTATTATTATTATTATTATTATTATTATTATTATTATTATTATTATTATTATTATTATTATTATATTATTATTATTATTATGTTCAATGCTTGCTCAGCCATTTAACAGCGTCATCAGCAGCATGGAGGAACAATGTGTGCCATGGTTTGTAGAACTCCATAGCAACAGTAAGAGTCAATGGCCTGGCCCCATTGGACAAGGTTGACACTGTCCAGTCTGAAAGCGGTTTAGCATGGAAGGTTGAAGCCAAGAGGGCAGACAGATGACTCAGCTATGAGAGATGTGATTTAACACATCTGTTGATGACCGCTTGACACTCTATTCTGAAATTGTTGTCATATCCTTCAGCAACAAGCCTAACCAGATTGGACATTTTGAAGTCAAGCACACTGCTGGATGTGAGGTGATGTCAATGTATAGTGGCTGTTTCTCACTGGCATAGACCTTAGCTAATACTTTTGTGGTTGCTTCCTAGTGATGTATATGTGATGTATGTAATGTTCCAGAGATTATGCACATTGTTGTGTTCAGCTGGACATCAGTTAACTTGGTGTGGGATGAATGAATAATAGAGGCCAGTGCTGATGTCTTGAGTGTCTGATCGCTAGCATCCCAAGTTGAGCCAGCCAGCCCAAATAAATAAGTAGATAAAAAATGTAAGAACCAATATAAAATACAGTTATATTATTCAGTGGAAAAGGTTGCAAAAAAATTGACAATTTGTCCTAATTGAATTCATTAAAATCCATAATACTTGACATTTCAAATCCAGTAATATGATATATCCTTGAATTCAATTATAGGCCACTGGCTGGTATAATAATAGTGCAAAATGATCTGATTCACAATGTCCACTAAATTATGTTAATTCCCTGCATGTTACAAATAAACAGTTAAAGTTAAATCCAAATTCTTTTAATTCACAATATTCTAAAAATGTCATGTAGTATATTGTTTTGATCTAGTCCTGGTAAATGTTTTCTGACTCTGTTTCCTTGGCGTTACTGTAATGTGCACATGATTATTTATAGATTTTGCTTATGATCTGGAAGTAACACTTTGTAAAATTTATTAAAGGTAACTGCAACTGAACATGTGTAAGTTTTGTGGCAAGACGACAGGGAATTCACATATCCATCCTGTTTATTGGAACTGAGCAAGCATCAATGCACAACTCAATCAAAGGCTTGTCATGTGGGAAATAAAAAGGATTCTTCCTTTACAAACTACAATGTGTTACGGTCAGTCACTGAAAGGTGTAGAACTCCACTTGACACTGAAAAAGTACATTTACTAAATTCAAGTCTCAACCAAAAGGATTGTTAACTTGAAAACCAGTGAGTGCTGCTTTACAAACCAATGGCTTATCAGTCACATGCACTGGCAGAAAAACGGGGGAAACATATTAAAAATCAGACTTATATGACTTAAAATTGTCATTGCATCAAACACAGTGTTTATATAACAAAATATAAAGAATAATACAAATACAAGTTGTTAGAATGGAGGTAATATACTTGCTAATAAATACTCATGGCAAATAACATTGCAGTGGGTAGTATTTAATTTGCTGATATTTTAAAGCCCAAATAACTGTAAGTAAAGTGTAACAAATACTATCATGAAATCAATAAAACAGTAAATACTATATAAGCATTTCTATGTCCAATACATTACCCAATCATAATACTGTACCTTAGGAGAACTGGTACTTCCTTGCAAAACCAGCCCTCACAGGTTGAAACTTTTTAGCTAACTTGCTAAAAATTATCTGTTGACATAGGTGGCAGTTAGATAGAGTGATCTCCCCAAGATATTGTATTGGTACCAAATCCTGTGAAGTCGTCAGTTACTACTTCTGCTCGTGCTAAGTAACACACTCTCTACAGAAAGAGAGGGCTCACAAAATCCATGCAAGCAGTTTGGAAGTTTTTTTTTCCTCAAAACAAGTTGAATGAGTTTCATCGTTAAAGAGAAGTATATTCAGTTTATAAATTTCCAGTTTTTCTGTTCTTCCTATTGCCAATGACACATTCAATCAACTCTTTTATGCTCTTGGGTTCATGTTTGGATGCAAGAATGATTTTCAGTACCTTCCATTTTAGAGAATATGCAATTAGTGTGGACTTGCAAAAGGCAAAGCCTCACATCACCACTCACATAGTTCCAAAAGTTTTGTGATTTACCAACAACAGGCAACACAATAGCAGGCTAGTTATATTCTCAAGCAAGACATGATTTTACACATTACCTTCCTTCTTTTCAATTTCCTTGTCACCAAGGGCATCTTTAACTTTGCACACTTTCAAGATTATTGTCAACTAGGAATCAATCTTCAAGTACAAAAATATGTTTCCCACAGAAATTAAATTGAATGAATGCAATGGTATATTTCTTCTATAAAGAACAATCAATCTGCTTAAGAATTCCTTCACAGTTTGCTCAATTTGAAAGCAGATGCTCTAATACTGTTATGTGTATTTAATTTGCAAAGTTTGTTAATTTTTGTTTATTTATTGTTTAATTTATTATAAGTGGGACTTAACATTATCCAAAATCAAGTTTATTTTCTACTTGACCTGAATTATTATTTTTTTTCATATTCTGTAAACAACTAATATATGGCTAAAATATTATCTATCTGTATAGGTTTAATATTTGGATCATTATTAACAGAATTAAACATGTTCATTTGGTTCAAGGTCTAGATTATTGGGATTCCTCTGGCATGTTAGTTGTAGTCCAGGTTCTATATTATAATTTTAGTAACAGACTTAATTTATCACTAACATTTTGTCTTGTAAAGATTTAGAACCTTCCATATTTAAATTTTCCATTAGGTATAAGTTTTTAATAAAAAATGCTAATTGAGACCAGAAGCTTGTTACTGAAAAAATTAATCATTTGTGCTTTAAGCTGTAGCAGAATTTATTGTTGTGTCAAATTGGGCTGAATTTATTTCTTCAAATTATTCAAT
This sequence comes from Potamilus streckersoni, assembly GCA_016746295.1. NCBI lineage: Eukaryota > Metazoa > Mollusca > Bivalvia > Unionida > Unionidae > Potamilus > Potamilus streckersoni. The sequence goes on along the minus strand of JAEAOA010000596.1, from coordinate 238,464 downwards.
TTCTTTGGGATGACAGAGGTCTCATTAAATAAAAGGATTCTTGGACAGAAACATTCACTAGGATTTATAGTTAATTCAAACCAGGAATCATATCACTGTGATTCAACAAAAGACTGTTGGAACAACATTGTGAACCAGGCCACCACAGGCACATCAACACTTTCATCATTGGATTTAGTTTGGATTTCCACTGAAGTTTATTCAGAACCTTTATTATTTAAACTTTTTCTGTAACTCTAGGATTATTTGGGATTTAATTCACAATACCAAAAGTTGTATTTTGTTACACTTTCACTTTGTGTTCTAGGGTAATAAGTTATTTGTTGAATTTTACAAAATTTGTTGCTTTTGACTTTTATGTTACTTATTTTAAGAGCATAAACTTATAATAGAAAATTGGGGGCTTGTCCTTGGGAGATGAATTTATTTAAATTATTTCAATAAACTTCTTTTTGAAATTCAAATTAATTTTGTTTTGGAATTTTCCAAGTCCAGTTATTATTTCACATTTTTGAAATGGGGGGAGTCCATGGAAGTTGTTGGGGGGAGTCCAGGGGGGAAATATCCTGATACCATCTTATACCTACTAAAATGGACACAGGAGCTTCTCAAGAGTATTTTATTATCAGGTATGTTGCCTTTTTCAGATAACTCTTCTAATGAGAGTGATTTTATTAAGGGAGTAGAGGACGGCATTGTTAATGTTCATCTCCATTGTCTAAATATGTCATCAGACTTAGTTTCAGGATATATGACAGTTGGAAGTGTCATCTCTTCCTATTATGGGTATTCATTTAATACTTAGCAATGACCTAGCTGGAGATGAGGTTGTGATTAATCCACTTGTAACTAACAAGCCTTGTTTGGATCAGAAAATCAATCCTATTGAAAAAGAAATCCCTGATTTATACCCAGCTTGTGCAGTTACTAAAGCTATGGTGAAGAAAGCCCCTGAGAATGACTTTGATCAGGAAATAATGCCTTTAACAGATACATGTACTGGTAAGGCTTTTGATGATGTCACATTTGTTCCTCATTTGGATCAATCAAATGGTATTGGTCACAGTGATCCTTTGTTAGCTATTCATTCTTTTTATTCTAATGAGGGTGAGAAGAAAACAATTGCTTAACACTGAAGAGGAAAAAGTTTCTGAGATCTTGTTTTTTTTATTCAGGGGGCTATTAGTGAAACTGAAGTCACAGAAGTACCTGTTTGTTATTTTGTTAAAAATGGGATCCTTTTGAGAAAATTTAGAACACCTGGGGTACCTGCTTGTGATGAATGGTCAGTGAACTATGAAATTTTATTTCCAAAATCATATGGGCAAGAAATTGTTTTTTGGCTCATGAAATTCCTTTGACTGGCCATTTAGGGATTGGTAATACTTATAACAAGTTCTTAGTCACTTTTATTGGCCAAAATATAAAAGTGATATTTGTAAATGCTGCAGACCTTATTACACTTGTCAATTGATAGATGAACCCATTCAGAAAATACTTAAAGCTCATATGAAACCTATTCTAGTATTTCACATACCATTTAGCAGAGTAATGTTAGACTAGTTTTTTTTTTACCTAAGACCAAGTCAGGCAGCCAATACTTCATGATCTTAATGTGTGCGCCAACAGAGGCAATTCCTCTGAGGAATATTAAAGCTAAATAAATCATTAGTAAAAACTTTGATAAAGTTTTGTTTGCACAATTTGACCTGTCTAAATTTGTCCATTCTGATCAGTGTATGTTTGGAATTTTCCAGCAAGTTATGCATTAAGCTTCCAACAATTAAAAGTTTTCTGAAAACCAAGGGTCTTTAGAATTTTTCATCAAACTTCATATTGTTTTGATACTGGATAAGATTGGGATGAACATGTTCAATTACTGCTCTTGTTAGGGAATCAGTTCAAGAATCTTTTGGATTCAGTCCCTTTGAATTAGTTTCATTGTCCATTGAAGTTGTTAAAAGAGAAATTAGGATACAGAAATTATTATTCTTGATTATGTTTCTAATTTTAAACACAAGTTGTTGAAAGCATGTGAGGTTGTGAGAACTAATCCACAATCTACTCAGTCAAAAATGAAATTATGGTTTGACAAAAATATAAAGGAAAGGAGTTTACAGCCGAGTGATAGAGTTTTGGCTCTCTCGCTCTTACCATAAAATTATCTTCAGGCTAAGTGATATGATATGGTCCTTACACTATTGAAGTGATATGGTCCTTACACTATTGAATTTAAATTATATCATCAATACTCCTGGGAGGTGAAAAACACAAACAACTTTTCCATATAAATATGTCAAAGGAGTATGTTGATAGAGATAGCCTGATTAATTATGCAGTCAATTTAGTTGTACCTGTCCCATACAATGAGGATTCATGAGATGGAATGCAATCAGACTGTAGTGACTTTGGAGTAACCAACCTTCAAAATTCAGAAATTATGATTAACCTGTTTCAGAAACTTTACATTTGCAGCAACAGAAAAGAATGAACTAAACAGATATAATTTGAATATGAACACTTGTTTCCAGATTGAACTACATGAACAAATAAAATCTACCATGACATTGGACATATAGATTCCACACCTGTGAAACAGCAGCAGTAAAGGATGAACCTCTCAAACAGGAATGCTTGAAAAAGAAATTACTATATGCTGGAGAATGATTTTATAGAACCAAGTAAAAGTGACTAAAGTTCATCATGTATACTGTACTGAAACCAGATAATACTTTCTGTATGTTCACAAATTATAGAAAGGTGAACAGTGTGACCAAAACAGATTAATTTCCATTGCCAAGAATCAATAACTGCATTGATAAAATTGGAATTGCAAAAATTGTCAACTCGTTTGACTGTCTCAAAGAATTCTGGCTAATTCCACTGACAGAAAGGGCAAAGGAAATTTTGGCATTTGTGACTCTGAATGGGCTTTATCATATGAAGTTATGCCATTTGGGACAAAAGGTTTGCCTTGTAAATTTTAAAGCTTATTGACCATGGTATGAATAATTGTAATGCTTATATTGATGATGTCATCATATATAATTCAGAAATTTTTTGACAGATTCACTGATGCAAATATGACAATTAATATATCCAAATATGAGTTCTGTTATGGTTGAGTTAATTTCTAGGACATATCATGGGCCATGGACAAGTTAAGCCTATAGATGCTAAGGTCAAAGCTATATCTGAATTCCATATACCTATCAGTAAAAAGCAACTGATGCAATTTTTATATATGGCTGGATACTATCAGGAATTTTGTTCCAATTTTTCCATAGCTGCTGAATCCATGACATTTGTTGAGCAAGAAAACCATGTTTTATTGGTCTGAAAAATGTCAGGAGGCTTTTTGATAAGTTGAAAGACCATACTTAAGAGTGCACCAGTTTTTACAGATCCAAATTTCAGTCAATGATTTAAAATATTTATTGATGCAAGTGATGTTGGGGTTGGAGCAGTATTGATTCAAGCAGATAAAAATGGTGCAGATCATTCAGTGTTCTATTTTTCTAAGAAATTAAATAAGCACCAGAGAAATTATTCACAGTCAAGAAGGAATGTTTGACTTTGATAATGGCATTGCAGCCTTTTCAAGAGTGTATATATATATATATATATATATATATATATATATATATATATATATATATATATATATATATATATATATATATATATATATGTGTGTGTGTGTGTGTTTAGCTCCTCCATTGATCACAACACACTTTCATTGGCAAGATGAAAACAAAAATTAGAGATTAAGGTGGAGAGTTTGATGTTGCAGGAATACAATATTGACATTAGGCATGTTATGGGAAGAGACTATTTAATTGCTGATGCACTTTTACCTGTATAGTAATATTGTATTGTTTTATGTATACTTTGTGTCAGTCATAAGATTTAATCTTATAATTGTTTTATTATATGCATATTTAACAAATAGTAAAAAGAACGCTTTACTGCATAAATCTTTCTTTTTCATTTTGATTGGAAGTGTTATGTATATTTAATTTTTTATTTCATTATATGTTCTTATAATATAACATTCTTTGTTGGAATTACCCATGTCCAAAGTCAAGTTTATTTTCTACCTGACCTAAATTATTGATTTTTAATAAAATTCTGTTAATGTCTGATACATAGCTAAAATATTCTCTATGTGTATGGGTTTTATATTAGGATCATTCATATAATTAAACATGTTTATTTGGGTCTGGGTCTGGGTCTGGGTAGGTGATTCAGATTTCCCGGCACACCTGATATAGTACAGGATCTATATTATAATTTTAGTAACAAACCTTTTAATTATAATGAACTTTTTATCTTTTAAACATTTTGAACCTTCAGGATTGAAATTTTCCATTAGGTAATAGTTTTTATTTTAAAAACATGCTAATTGTGACCATAGGTTTCAAAGAGTACTATATAATGTATGGAGTCTATATTCCAGTCGGGTTATGTTGAAGTTATCTCACATACCTTAGGGGACTGGACATGGTTTATCTAGGGTAATGGGATGTATCTGCCTCCATGTGTTACCTGTTCTCCTTATGTATTTTTGCCATTAAAATATATTTCTTTGATAATACATACCCAATCATAATATATATATATATATATATATATATATATATATATATATATATATATATATATATATATATATATATATATATATATATATATATACACACACACACACACACACCACTTCCTTGATAATTTTGATAATTTATTCACTGATAACTTGCAGACCTGCTTATAATGTGGGTCAGGCATGGACCCCATTTTTTAAAACTAGAAAGTACCCCAAAACTATTTGTTCTGTATTGTTGAACTTGAAAAAAACTGATCAAAATTGGTAAATGAAACATTGATGTATCACTTCTTTTATCAAAACAAATTGTAGACAGGATCTTGTTATTTTAATCAACAGTATGAAATTATCAATCTTTAATAAGCAGTCATTTATGTTATTATATGTTGTTTCTAAATGACCCTTATAGTACACATGAAATAATGATATTCAACGAAATTTTGGTGATTGAAAATGTTGCAAATCCTGGAGGCATTACTTTAATAAATAAATATCAGTTAAATAAAAAAAATCTTCAAGTGAAATTTGTGTTTTAGTTCTATCTTTTAGATTTGTTTAAGTAAAATCATCATAAATGTTATGTGTTCTCTTGTATTTAAACGTAAAATGCAGCAATCAGTTATGTCCATGAGCATTTTGCACAGAACTTAATTAAGTGCCACCAATGTTTTGATAACTGACATGCAGAAGTATTTGTTGTATGGTCGCACTGAATTAAAAGCCGACCTCCTTTGTATTATCACATTAATTGCATCTTCTCTATCAAATAAAGGATGTTGAATAGAAAAAAAGTTAGAAGGCATCCAAACTCTACATGTTTAAGATCTAACAACCCCACTTGTAAATTGGGTTGAACTTATTTGAGTTGATTAGTTGAACACACTTATAATTATTATGGTGTATAAATGGTGTATATAGTATAAATAAACTACCTTAAATTAACCTACTCAATCATTCATAAATGTGAGCAAAGATGGCAAGGCAACCAAGCAAATGGAACACTTTGTCAAATAGAGAGCTTTGCTTTAGAATTATTGTGGTGAAGCAAGTTTCAGATAATTCCTGAATGGATGAGAAGTATCATTTATATTTCCTATGAAATCATGGTATTAATATTTTACTAACTGAGCAAGAAAAAAATTTTGTTTTGATATAGATAGATAATTTAGTTCCAATGTAGACAATTGTTTCACGAAATAAATGCCACTAGTTTTTGGAAAAGGGAATCTTGTTTCATGGTGTATCAATAGTTAACCTGGTCACTGCTTCATACTTTGTAGCCATAGGTAGCATGGAACAGTTTCATAAATTGGTCCCTGGCAAATTTCTCAACTTAAGACTATGGTGTGACTTTTTGAGCTATTATTGTGTAATAATTAAAGATTGGAATATTTGTGCATTTGGTCTTTCTGGCTTATGTTGTTCTTTAAACTGATGTGAGGGATGTACACCTCATGCAGTCACTGCACAGTATATAGCCAGTGAAATACCAATAGTTTACTAGGAGGCAGAGCTAGCCACTTGTAGCAAGTAGACATGTTGGGTTCAAGGCAAGTAGAATATCTTAAAAGCTGACTGGATGACAGCTATTTTGTATTACATCAAGCTATTAGGTACACAGTGTTTTTTTCAAAATTATCACCCAGGGAAACGGCTTGTGTTGCTTTGTGAGCATCACTTGTTCTCAAATATGGCCTTCAGACATGAAAAATGCATATATAAATTTGGGAGTGGGTGCATCAACTTTTTATTCAATGAATCCACTGGTTTGTCAGGTCAATGTGAATGATATTCTTCTGTTTTTCTTTGTTATTCCTATCCAAAAATATGGATCTTTTTGGCCTTACTCATAATTTTTTTTTTTAATTTTTATATTAGGCAGGTGTTTGCAGCATGAAATTTGTGCATAATAAATGTCTCTTGCACCTGTACATGAAGCAGGAAACCAGAGTAATCAATAACAACAAAAAGAAGTTACATAATACACAAATATTCTTGCATACACATGAATGTTGTTTAAAATCCATTGGAGTAATGTTAATGATCTAGACTTTCAGATGTTGGGCATCTTAAAAAGTAATTTATACAGAGCAACTTCATTAGAAAAAAGCTTTATTGACAATAATTTTTGATGTGACAATATCAGACATTAAATAAAAAATTTAGCCGCCTTCCATCCCATGGTTTTCTCAATGTTCAGCAGGATGGGATCACTTATTTTTTGGCAGTTCCCTCAGTAACTTGCACCCTTGCTTATAGTGTGGTCTGTGGTTCTAGACTTATTTGTGTTGAGTTATTGAGAGAGAGGTATACATCCTCCCAGGCTCTCCACAATTACATTCATATAGTGAGTATGCCTTCTGTTCCAGTAGTAATTGATGAATTCATGGCATTTTATGTCAATCCTGGTATCAAAGAGAGATCACTCTATTTGCCACCTAGTTGGATAGATAACTTTTAGCAGTTTAGCTAAAAGATTTTTAATCTGTGACAGCTGGATTTGTGAGGTAGTAGTAGTTCTCATAAGTTATTATGATTGGGTAAATATTTTTGAAGAGACATTTTACCAGAAAATAATTGTTTTCTAAATAGGAATAGTGGCATAGAAACTTGAACATATTTGAATTCAGTATTTTTTGTACTGCAGACATCTTATATTTACAACATTACTCCTAGATGATCAGTTATTTTGTATGTTGCACTTATAAGATGACCCTACTCTGCAAGAATCAAATTTTCAGTTAAGAAGGTTAACTTTGAAGTGAGCATATACAGTAATTAATTTCAGACTTTGTTTTGACCTCCAGCAAGTGAAAGATTTGGTTCCATTGCTACAATCAGTTAAAAGTTGACATTAATTGCATTATTTCATTAATTAGTAATTTGTATCAAATCAAACAAAGGGGTAAAAAAAAACAGTTAAAAGGCATGCAGATCTTTCCTACATAAGAGCAAATAGTAACATCAGTGAGTTAACTGAACTTGTTTCAGTTGACTAGTCAAACACTGAGCACACTGTAATTAAATGTAGCATAATTGAAGTATCAAAAATTAATAATTGTTTTATTACAATCATTTGCAGATATGATCAACAGTATCATTGGAGCCAAACAAAAGTTATACTAGGTCAATCAAAAGTGTAGTTTTACAGATAGGTATCATTTAGAGAAGATCCAAAGTGCATAGTGAATTTAAAATTCATAATGTTGTTTGCTCAAGCATAAACATAAATTTTGCTATAATGGACAAAGAAATCACAGCATTAGTAATTTACTATTGTAACAATTTTTAAAAAAATAGTTTCAATGTTGTTGTTTCTCAAAATAAATGTCTTATTTTGAAATAAAAATGATGTTTTAATCTGATTTTACAGTGAAACTAGAATGTATCACTTACAAAAAGTGGTAATAAATTGCATAATGTTTTTGCTGGTATACATGTGATGCATGTTGAACAACTTGGAGTAAGTTTTGAACAATCTTTGAGAAATGGGATATATTGAACATATAGGTCATTTATCAGAAAAGAAAAGATCTTCATTAGAAAAGCTATTTTTTGACAGTTATTCAGAACACAATTATTAAATAATTTTTTAGCCACTTAACTCCCTCTTACCACTTGTCAATGTAAATGTCCACCCATTAATTTTTCAGATGTCCCTCTGTACCTGATACCCTTGATTACACCACATACTATATTTTTGAACCCCATTTTAAATGATTTGTCAAGGAAGAGGTATATATTATTGATAATGATTGCTCATTTTATTTGATGATGGGAATTCTTTTACAGTGTATTGAAATTTTCTTGTCATACAGTAAACAATAAACTAAAATCTTTCTAGATATTTAAATCTTGTTTCAATAACATGTATAAATTTAAAAATCAAGTGTTACTGAAATATATACGAAGATAACATTTAGTTTTTACATTCATTTGCAGGGAGTATTTGACTTTTATGAATGACAAATTCACCATTCCAATATCTAGTGTAATAATTTTACATTTTTATTCAATTTTGTTGTAGTCAGATTTTGTGTGCATAGACATGTGCAAGTACATTCTCATCCAGTTAATCCAATAAAACATTAGATGAAACACAACTTTCATTTTTTAGTAAATTTGATTTTAGTTAACTGGTTTAACATATAACAATTTTTTTATTAAATGACAGAGGTCAGGTAGACAAAATGAGACCAATGTATCAGTTTGATTGACAAAATAACAAAGGTTAGGTAGACAAAATGAGACCAATGTATCAATTTGATTGACAAAATAACAAAGGTCAGGGAGGCAAAATGAGATTGTACATCACTTGATTATTGTGTATTATTGAAGATTGCTTCAAAAATATTCAGTAATATTTATTTACTTGGGCCAATAAACTGCAAATATAATTTGCACATTTTCACAAGAGAAAAATAATGCATGTATCATTCTGTTTGAGAACATGGGGGGGGTGGCATAGGATGCACTTTATTAAATTAAATATGGGTGGAGGGCATTATATTATATATTGTTCAGTTCTATGTTGGCATGTCAATTTAAAATTCTATTGATAATGATGTCTTTGAAAAAGTGCTACCTGCCTCCCTTATTTCTGAAAAATTCTTTAATTTACTTTGATGAATTATAAGTTGGCATATTTAGACACACATATAGAAACTGATAAATTGATGAGTCCACTTAGAATTAGAGGTTCACAGTGGACATAATACACTTTTGTCTCTTATTACACTGTGTTATATAGTATAATAAAAACGTGTTTTCAAAACAAGTACACAATGTATAGATTGCTATTAATTTTATTTTACATTTAAATTTTCTTTTTTTTACCTCAACCAGTCTGCTTCCACTTATTGAATGAGTGAATAAAACTAATTAATGCTAATGTACACAATCATGGATTCTCCTTACATAATAAATAATTCCATATATCAAACTGTGGAATGCACTTTTTCATTAATACTTTATCGCTATGTAAAATATGAAACTGTGGATTATAAAAAAGTGCCCTTATGGGTTTTGTCTGCTGTAATAATTGGCCTTTCTGTTTTTACTAATTCTTATTTCTTTCTGTAATAAAAGATGTAAAATGTTCCATGTTTTGAGGATAATTCTTCTTCTTACAGCAGACAATTTTCAACCAACCAATTTTAACAACTTTACAAAATTTAGATAATTTTTCTAAGAATAACCTTCTGTGATATGCATGCCACCTAAGAGTAATGTGAATACTTGGGTTGGACATGATACGACATACTTGAATAGTACACTATTAATGTATTTTAAAATGTGCACAATTCAGTAAAAACATGCATTTTCAATGTATTTCTGACTTGTAACTGTGATTTTGCCATACACATTTACCTTAAATATGTTCTACCATAATTATGTTTGCTTGTCTCCAGTGACCATTTTTAAAATTTACTAAAAAGAAAGTGCATGCCCAATAATGACAAGCATGAAATTTCAAGTCAGAATTTATTGTACTCTGCTCTGGTATAAAATGTACCATTTACCTGTCTGAAGCATCTTTTACGAATATTAATACATGTGGTAATATGGTGTAGTGAGGTTGTGCACTGTTTTAATAAGTATTATTTCAATTACCACCATTTTCTACATTCACTTTTCTAAAATGTACACAGAATTATAAAAACTTGTGAGAAACAGAAGCCTATAGTAGTTAAAATGATATTTATTATATTTATTATATATTTGCTATTGGCTGTAGGTCTTAAAGGTTTCATTCCATAGTTTTCACAAAGTTTCAATTTTTGACATATCTGCTTCAGGTTCAATTTTTGTAATTAAAACTGCCAAATCCTGGGATATTTATATCCCATAGCACTTTTTTTTTTATCTTAGTTTGAACTGAAGACATAATCTACATTAATTTAAATTCAACTTGTGAAATGTGTTTCAGATTTGATATTTTTGCATTGTTCCTGATGTAGTAAAAAAACTACACCATATGATTCAATCTTAAGTTGCCTTGCTCTATACAAAATTTGGAGAAAATCAGACTGGCTAAACTTTTTAAATATAGTTAAAAATTATAAATATTTTTCTTTTTCTAAATTTATGTATTCCCAATGAATATTTAGTTTCCCATTTGACATTGTGGTTATCATAGTGGGCTAGATTTCAGCAGCATCAGGTACATATTGAATGATCAAATAAACCTGATTTATGCCAACATAAGCATTCTTGAATTTTTCTGTTCATGACATGATATATAGGTTAACTGTCAGGATTCACTTTTTCTTTGTAAATTGTACCTTGTCGAAGATATGAAACTATGGAAGGGAATGTTCAAGGTCTATAAGACTTCTCTTAGTTCAGATAATTGGGTATTTCCCACTGTTATTTCAAATACTTATATATTAAATTATTATTTTTTCAGTTTATTTTCTTCAGAATAAGCTATAAATATCATGAGCCTTTTAGCTATTATCCATTCTAGTCATTCCACTTTGAATTGCCTAATTATAGCCTTGTTGTAATATGCTAGCTAATACAGCTGTTGATATTATCAATTATTCACTATTATTTTCGGCTAATATATTTGTAGCAGCAGTACTTTAAAATAAAAAGTTGCTTGATTTATTTATGTTATGACTGGTTACTTCTATTTATATTGTATATCTTCTCAGACTTGAAGCTGCCATTAACCTTGTCAAGTAATAAAACCACTCCTTCTGCCAACAAAATGTAGTTTCTTAAGACACTCAGTTTTGTCACTCATAAAATTGTATATTACAGGTAATCTTTGCATGGAATATCTGGACACAAAATCTCAAAGCTTCTTGCTACAAATTGGTTTTAATCCTTAGGATGTAATCTATGTCATGGAATTTGACAGCTGTATAGAGAGACAAAAGTTAAGAAAAATGTTCAAGTTTTCTGACTCTAACTTTATTCAGAAATAAGTTATGGAATGTCAGATTTCTTTGGACTTAATGCTAGAACTTGAGTTTCTTGTTCAAAATGTTTTGGAAACATGAAACGTGGTCTTTCATGGCAGGCTTTCTTCCAAAATAGTTTTCTTTTAGGTCAAGGTTATTACTATATTATCAATATGAAGCAGAGCAACATAATTTACAACAAAAATTCATCATACCATAATTCTGTATAATGTTTGATATTGCCATCAGCGCAGCAGTTTAAAGCTAGCAATTTTCAAGCAGACCAGCAACTGTTAATGAATTTTGCTATTTGTTTTAATGGCTGCTGGACTGGATTGCAACAAGTTCAGAAAGATAGCTTCCAACATCGAACCAATGGAATTTAACAAAATCAAGATTTTGTTCCATATCAGAAAATATAGTGATGGCATCCAGGCACTTCCCAAGTCATGCCTGCCATAACATGACTTGTCCTGTGAAAAAAAAAAAAAAACCTTTTCACTCTAATTCCCCCAGCATGGTCAATTTTTAAAACACATGATTTTCATTAATCTTCAAGGGAAAATTGAGTCCATGTTAAACTAATCTTGGGGTTATTTATAAAGCTGACTATCATAGAGTCAAAAGGTACACAACCACTATTTAACAGATTACTTAACATGTTGAAAATAGCTAGGATGATGCCATATGCCAAATTCTTTAAATCCTTTGAAGCCCACTTTGGAAGAGTACATTAAGCTAAGTTGCATAGGTAAAGTACATTAAGTGGAACTGCCCAATTTGTTTGAGTTACATATAGTTTTAGAGATGCTTGTTGAAGAAAAAAGTTATTACACATCTTGTTTGTGATAAACAGTAAAGCTTCATTGAAGTTGGATTTTATTCCAGATATAAAAAGTACAGTAGTTTTAGTATGCTGTTTTTTTTTGTTGCACTTTGGACCTTCATATACATCACAGCCTCTATCCCTCATGACTTGGCAAAGCATACTGCATACTATGTGCAACCCATGGTTAATTAGTATTAATAATTCATGAAAGTGACCAGTTATGGGGGACAGTGGCTTACGATATATATCAGAGCCCAAAAGTGTAAAAAGAAACAAAAGCAGGCAGATTATCACTATTCATATTATCTACATTCCTTGGCTGTTTAGCATTTTTAAATACGAAATGAATATCTTTATACTCAACTTATAATGTTTGTAAATCCACAACTGCACGATTTCTCATCTGTGCTCAGAGTTTGTAATTTTGCATTTCTGCCAGCACTATCTCAAACTTGGCTATGCTAATTATTTTATCTTGAATAGCAACCGATTACAAATTTACTAATCATGTTTAGACTGCTTTGTGCCACTGCAAGCAGATCTGAGTAAATGCGTACTGATGAATACAATGGTATTAAAATTAATTTGCTAGCGCAACCAGCCACACCAAGACCAATAGTTACTGCTGTGGCACAACCATAGATAACATCTGCCAGCAAAAAGGTGTATTCTTTACAAAGTTATTTTCTTGATTTCACCTCGCATCTGCTTCGATGATTTTTTTTTCTTGTCGGTAACATTGAGGATCTTATAATTCATATTTCCTCTGTTAATAATAAAATCATATTGTACAGTTAGTTGCATGACTGGTAGACCCAGCCCGGACTCATCACATCCAGGTACAACACGCACATACATTTCTAACCAATCATTCTTTCTTTTTTAATTTACAGAGTTGTCATACAATTATAGAAAACCTCTTAAGAAATATTTAAATCTCCGACAATTGTGCGTTCTGGTGATCTGGTACCCCTTCCACATAAAAACACATCAATTACGCCTATTCCTTTTACAACTAATAACTCTCTTTATCAAATAGCTGTAACACGGATAAATGCTTCCTTCTTGAAAAACAGTCGAGATCTTTTTGGTCTCAGTTTTGTCAATGTTTGTGTGAACTATTCATTTGGTGAATTTAACCGAAGTGGATACATTGGTTAACACCACTTCATCACTGTAAAAATAGTCTCTAAATATTTTTTCTACCTAGTTTTGAAGTAAAAGATTGAGCATTTTTATGTGCTAATGTGATTACTCCAAGCTGACCTCAACATTAGGGTGATCAATTTCTATTTGATGCTTTACCTACTTTTATTTGAGTGTATATATAACCACTGATGTAGATATTTGTCGACAAGTGGTCAAAATTATAATCAATGTTTGAAGCCATGTCAATCGGTTTAACATTTCGTCGGTAAATTTCGCAACCTCATCACTGTTAATCACAAATATCATCACCATGGTCAACCTCCTAGATTACGCAATATTAAACACAAACATCAAAGACGGCTAGGTAGCTGCATGGATAGATGTGCATTGTCTCAAATTGAATTTGATCTTTAGCTATTTAATGATATTGCTTTCGAACTTCAACAGATTTTGAATTACTGGTGCCAGGTTCGTTATGTATTACTATTCATTGATCAGGCTGGGTTATTTTACGAATGGTGTTATTTGACTCAAGCCGCTATAAATAAATACGATCCAAACTCACGTGCTCTTATGATGTTAGATTTAGGTATATCAAAAACATTTCTCACAAATTTGTTTTTTACCTGAGACTCAGCTATATCAACATAATTCTTGATAAATACAACCAACACACCAGTGTCTCTGATCCACATATTTTCAGTGATATCAGCCAGTTTCCTTGCGACAGTGCCTTTCAACTTTACTATAATATCTTCAGTGTCTACATTTGACGTTTTAAGTTTACCTGTTTCATCATCAAAAAGCACGAGCTCTCCTGCATCAACACCACCAACAACATGACTAGCAAAATTCAGTCGAATCCGCTTTAACGGCAACACAAGGTTTAATTCAGTACCACGTTGGGCTTAATAACATCAGTAAATATTAATAGACATTTGTATACTTTTAAACGCAATATAATGTAAAATCGGTGCTGATGAATAACAAGATGGCTGCAAATAGGACCTTCCATCCAAGTTTGTACTGGTACGTTTGAATAAAGCAGTGGTTGTAGCCTGGTTAAATAATTAACAACTTCAACTGGTGGTGTAAGTTTATAATAGTCAAAATACAAATGATGTTCAGTTGTTGCCATATATTCCACCCGATGAGTGCCAGATTCCAGTTGTCAAATCCAGGTTGACTATAGCGGTTTCACGTGTGCGTGGTATAATTGATGCAAGTTCATTTTGCAAAAGACTTCACAAAAAATGTTTGATTACCCTTAAAATATGGACTTGCAGCGTAAAAGCAAAACTACGGAAAAACGATCATTGACGGGAAATCCGGAAAATTTGTTCATGCGTGTTTGATTTGGATGGAAGTAGATCATATCCATGACTTGAATACGATTGTAGGAGCAGGAGCTGGAGAACGAATTGCAAGACGAGTCGTTAAAGTGGTATGAAGGCCAATATTGCACTTGGTGGTACTCAGTACAAGTTAATAATATCGATATAAAAATGGGTACAAAAACCGGACATTATCAAAAATAGTCTAAGTCAGCGTGAGTACTGAACAGATGAAGACGACATGAAAAAGTTAACTAAAACAGCAAAGGCCATCTTGCAATTCGTTCTTAAGCACCTTCTCCTACAATCGTATTCAAGATGTTACTTGAACATAGTTGGCCAAACAAGCATTGTGGCAAATTTATTCACCAGTGTCAAGAAAAGATTTATGTGGGTGTTTCGTGTCCAAATACCAGATGAGGTTCACCAGGCCAATTTGTTGTTTCTTTTACACCATCCTGTACGTGATCGACAAGGTCAATTGCACACCTACAAATACGCATTAACCATAGTCGATGTTGCAAGCAGATACAAAGATACGAAGCCTATGAAGTCAAAACATTCTGCAAGTGTCATTCGTAGAGGCACTCTAAGGCATATTTGCGCACGAACCACTAGCATGCCCATGGCTGTTACAAGTGAATTCTGGAAAGAATTTATTGGATATTTTGCTGAGATGTTGACCAAACACAGTGTTCAAGTTCACGTTAGACATGTCAATGTTCTTCATAACCATGCTGGAGTGGAATGATTTAAATGCACTCTTACAGAACAGCTATTCGGTCATCAGTACGCACCGGAGATGTCGATGAGGTTTGATGGAGCAGAGCAATCGCAGACTCACGCGCGCGCGCGCGCGCGTGTGTGTGTGTGTGTGTGTGTGTGTGTGTGTTCCTTCAAGTGATAACACTTTTGAGCGGTCACAAGATTTGGTTGCATATCTTTCATTAGTTACAGAAGCAATAATAATTAAGTCAGAAGCACAGCTGGATTCAAACAGCCAATGCGATTCGAGAAAAGACTGTCACATTTACTCAGAAAATGATCTCCCAGCTGGCGCAGTTACACCCAATCAGAAACAGGTTTGTTCTGTATCTGTATGCACCTGAAGAGTTAGGAGGTGGCCAACATTGTGCAACTGACCCAGTTTGATCCGGCGATGCATTTACAATTTAGAAATAGATTGATGTTCCACAACAACCAACTCGCTTTCCTTTGGACCTGTCACCGTATGGACCAAGCTCCCAACCAAGCATTTGTACGAGAGGAATTGCAGATTGTTCCATATTGTACGGAACTGCCACCAATATCAATTTTAACATGTTAATGCACTAGTGGACGTGTCAACTGCAATTGAATGCTCAATCGATGGCAACTGAGTTGAGCAAATTTGTCCCAGTTACTCGTATGAGCACACAGTTTTTCGCTGCTAGATTGCCCGCTAGCTTGCCCAAGGATGGATTCATAGACTACAATTAATCGATGAACTGTAATTGTCCGACACTAAGCGTTATGCATTTTTACATATTGTTGGGGATTACACTTATTGATGATTTTGACGCCTTTACTACTGCTTGCATTAATAAGTAGTTATGATTATGAACCACTACAGGGATTTTTGTTTTGTTTGGGCAAATTTGCAACTGTAGATTAAAATCATTGTATGGCTCCTCTGTACTCGTCAAGTGGTGTGACAGTTATCACAGATTTGGGCATCGTTGGATAGCAAAGCATTATTATAGATCTAGGAATGCAGGATACAGAATAAGGCTATAAATAACTTGGTCTTGCCTTGAATCTATTTTCCACCTTTATTCGTTGTACAGGCGTATAACGTTATCTGGGGTGAATCACTTTGCTCCAGGTAAAGTGATATCGAAATTACATGCGAATCAAAGTCACGAAAGCATGACCATTTGACCATGAATTCACTCCTCTGAATTTAAGCTTGATACATGGTGAACTGAGACACAAGTCATTTGGATTTTATCAGTGGTGTGCGTACTATCCACTATCGTCTCAAGCCAGGGGTGTAATTGTCAAAGATTTGTTTTATTTGATTTGTGAGGGCTTTACTCGGTTTTATGTTATGTCGGGTGATGAAGCTTTTTTACACTCTGTGCTTTGTTATAACCATTTTAGTAATAAATAGTTTTGTTTTGTTTTAGCCTATTGTAGCCTATTGGATACTATTCGATACTATTGGGAGCTTTATGGAAAGTATGGGAGCTTAGTGGACACTATGGGAGCTTAGTGGTCACTATGGGAATCTAATGGAAACCATGGGAGCCTAATGGACATTATTGGACATTCTTGGAGCTTATTGGATATTATTGGAGATGACAAGGTTTTATTTGGCTGACGGTGTCTTATTGGAGCTGACGATGTCTTAAGGGAGATTCAGTGTCCGATAAGAGCTGACAATAGCTACCTATGGTCGGATGTAGCTATCTGTATTGCGGCAGGCCGTCTATGTGTATGAATATGTATGTATGTATGTATGTATGTATGTAGGTATGTATGTATGTATGTATGTATGTATGTATGTATGTATGTATGTATGTATGTATGTATGTATGTATGTATGTATGTATGTATGTATGTATGTATGTATGTATGTATGTATGTATGTATGTATGTATGTATGCATGCATGCATGCATGCATGCATGCATGTATGTATGTATGTATGTGAATGAATACATATAAAGGATCCGTGTTGCATATGAACGTGGATCGGTAAGAAAGGGATCTGGTGAAATTGAAAAGTTCCAGTTTGTACATTGAATAAACTGTAGAGTGACAGTTTGTCAAGTGATTGTCCATTCCAGTTTACAGTAATGTGTATTCATCTATTTGTGTTCATCGATTTGTGTATTTACTTGAACGCAGTATTGTTTAGTCGAAACAATAGTAATAATATTATGAGCTTCGCCTTTTATCCTTTGTCTGTTATCTCAAGATATTTCATGAATCTCAAAGCTTAGTGTACAAGAGATTACGCGAATGTCATTTTACATACCTAGTATATTTGTGCCTCTCATTTTAGACTAGAGGCAAATAAATCACATTTTTGTATTTTTTTATCATTATGTGAGTGTGTGTAAGGGGTGATTAGGATCAATTGTATGATAGAATTCAGTGTACTTTATATATATATATTCCCAATCATTCATCACTTTATGTTTTGTGTTATTCATTTAGTCCAAACGGTTGTTGTTGTTGTTATAGGGTTTTAACGCCATTTTTCAGCACAAGATAGGCCGGTATTAATGGTGAAGGAAGAACTCTGGAAAACCCCGGGAAGAACCACCGACCCACGAGAAGCTACTGGCAGGCTTTCTCACTTACCCACGTTAGCCGAGTCTGGATTCGAACTCACGCAGACAGAGGTGAAATGGCAGTGATCTGTAACGGTCAGCGCTTTAGATCACTCGGCCACTTGGGGCCCCTTAATCCAAACGGAAAAAATCCACTCAGTTTCAATTCTGCTACAGTGATTCAAAAAGGAACTGTTGACACGACAACACAAAAAGGTTATAGAAGGTCAATTCTGCTACAGTGATTCAACAAGGAACTGTTGACACGACAACACTAAAAGTTTATAGAAGGAGTCATCGCCTTTCATCTTGAAACTTCATCAGGATTCGAACTGTGATTTGCTTAGGGCTTTTTATTGATAGGACTTATATCAATGTTTGGATTAATTTTGGATTAGATTCATAGACCGTAGGTCCATTTTCTTATTATTGCCTTGTTTTCTAGGGAAATAAATTTTGTTAAATTTTACAAAGCTTTTTGGCTTCACTCTTTTCTTTGTTACTTTCGCACGAGCCTAGTCATGTAACACAACAATTATTATCAGATTATGGAATGTAACAACATACCTGTTTTCACAATAAACGATGATATTAATCTCAGCAGTTGCAAAACTGTTAATCTTTTTTCACTCCGTGCCTTGAAAACCGAGTTCAAATTGTTTCATCATATACATGTATTTGTTATGGAAGTTTCGGGACTGAGGTGACAGTCGTTTCGTATCTATGATCGTTAAAAATCTGTTCATGTATATGATCCAAAATACTGCACTGTCTTTCGAGTAAAAGAAAAACGGCCTATTCAAATACTGATTGTATATTTAAGGATTTTTACTTATCAATAATGATTTTGTTTTGAAAATGTAAATAATATTTTACAACTTAATTAAAGTACTTTTATAAAGATTTTAGTGTTCATTTCTAAAACTTATTTCTTTTTAGAGCTCTTAATAATTCTTAGTTCTTAATGCTGTCTGACGGTAAATACTTGATCTTTATTTGTAGAGTAATATACTGCAGATATGGGAAGAAAGGAAACAGCTAGTACTTGAAAAATGGAAATAGCCTTACCAAATTAAAACTCTTTACTCACAGTTTGATTTGTATCTGAACTTATTTTTAATTTTTTGTCTTCCTTGTTTACTTCTATTTCATATATGTTCCTTTTCCTGTTTTTTTGGGGGGGTGTTTTCTTCATTTTGTTGGTGTATTTTTGTATGGGTTCTTTTTCCCCGTTTTATTTTTTCTTTCGGTTTCTTTATTTTAATTACATTTGATATTTCTTCTTCCTCCTGAAAGAATCCTGTAGAAAGGCTTTGTGATCGTAACGGTGAAAATAAAATTGAATCGTAGGATTAGGTTCATGCGATTGGTCGTCATAGAGTTATGCATTGTCACGTTTGTCTTTTAAATGAATATGTGTAGCTTTTTTGCAGTCTTTTTGCTATTCTGAAGCGATAAAAGACGCGTGACAATGTCAAATCGAGTGGAGGGTTATGATGACGCTTGCACGTCTTGTGTTAATGTATAATACCAATAAGATGATTTCGTTTTGTCAGGGATTTCATCGTACGTTTTTAATAAAACGTCAAACTCCATAAGTGCTTCTTAGTAGTTCTTAGCGGTATTTACAACGTAGTGACAGTATTTGATCGCTTGTTTGGAACACTCTCTTCTGTCCCAAGAAAAGTGGAATGTTAATGACGGGAAATTGGATTCGCTTTGGAAAAACCAGATGCACCTTTAGCAAAGGTTATTTACCTAATTCGACCTCTGAGTTAGTTCTAGTCACTTGGAGAGTTCGTAGCCATGATTCTAACGTCTCCAAACTGGAAGACATGAACGGCAAAGTGATAAAAGGAACTTTACACTTGCCTGAGTTACGAGTGACCAAAACAAACAAACAAACAAACAAACAAACAAAAAAAGACAAAGACTACGTTATCGAAAGCGTTTTCGATCGAAGAACACGTAAAAATTACAAACGGTCCCTCAAAGGTGAAAATAAATTTGAATGGATATCTACCAAGTTTTGATTCTGAGATCCAGCTTCCAGTTCATCGACTGTATATAAATGTAACCCATATGCTGTTCAACAGATCAACGATCACTCCTCTCTTCAAGATCTACAAAAGCACACCATGTGAGTATGATGTAGGAACTTGTCTAAAATGCAAATCGTATTTTTCTGCCAAATATTTGTGGTGTATTATGTCATCGGAGAAATCTTCGCCAATATAAGTTTGCAACAAAGAGACAAACAATTGTGTACCGTTTTACTCTGCATCGGTTATCATCTTCCCAATCTTTACCTTAAATATTCTACGGACAATAACAACGGTTGCCTTGCAACCAAAGCCAGTCACAACAACAGCAGCAACAACAGTCCTATTTTGGAACATTTGGAAAATTATTCTACAGTATTTTGACATCGAGTGACTCCCGTAAAAGCAGAACAGTCGAATTATGAATATTAAATTTTATTTATCTTTACCAAGTGATAGATCTGTGGACGTGTTTCCTAACACTGTTCTTTCAAGACAAAATTACCTCAGATCCTACAATTGGATCATGAAGAGTATTGGAAAGTAGCTTTTTTTTAAAAAAAAAAAACAACCCAAAAACAAATCATTCATTCCACGTTCGTCCTAAAAGTCAATGAAAATCAATGATCACCGTCGAATTCTCACTGAACATGTGCAAGAAGACTTCTATAAAAATGATCCTCTCCTTTGTGAATAAAAAACAATTACAAGCAAAATTCTCAATTGATCATATATACCATACCAATTCATGAAGGCTGTTATTTTCATGCTGAACATCTGGTCGCAACGATTGCTAGTATTATCAACAATCGGTTTGTCAGTTTGGAAAAGTCCTGGACTAAACGATGTGTACTTATTGAAAACCAAAAAGTAACTCATCATTTGAATATTAATTCTTCGGATGCCAAAACGTTGGCTTATCACTTTCTTCCAGTTCTTTGATATTCTGGCTGGACAGAAACCAATAGTCTTGAATTCAAAAGACGGCAACAACAATGGTAATTTTAGAAGTATTTTCATTACGGTGTGGAATCCAACGAAGGATTGAATTTGATCTTTTTGCACTCCAATGTGGTGGAGTGGAAAATACAGATGCTCCCATCTGCAAGTCACTCCTTTCAAAACGGATTCTGCCATTGCTGCTTCTTACGAGAATGGCGGAAACACTATCAAATTCACCTGAATTTATTCATCCTCACTATCTGTCTGTCAGTAAATCGTATTTTGACAGCGCTAACATTGATATAAACGATATCTGGAACAAACTATTCCATTCTCGAAAGGAAACCTCACGGTGACACTACAGTTTCGAAAATGATTTTCTAGCTAATTGTAAATCATGTATCATGTGTTCTAAGGAGTCACTCAACAACGAGGACATGCTTTGGGAGATATACTCAAGTCTGCTTTACGTACGGTGGAACTTATTTCAAAAGCGATGGTGACTCGAGGATTGCATGCTTTAAAAGACAAAACGAATTTCTTTAAAATATAATCATTGACAAACAATGCCCCAAAGAAGCCTTCGCGAGAGCAAGCAAAATATGTTACTTCTTAATGGAAAAAAACCTTATGTCTCGCGGAGAGACCCCTCTAAATTTGCTTCACGCTTCTGTAGTTTCTTCTTCGTCGACGCCAAAGCAATGACACCGCAGAAAGAACCATCTAAACCACTTAAGAGCTCATAAACACGTTCTGAGAAAGAATAAGAAAGAAGAACAGCCAGAGAACTGGACATATTTGATTACTAGCTCAAACAGAAACAATGATACATGGAGATTTTCGCTAATGTTCCAAGTCAGAACTCAATTTCATTGCCATTCCATCTACCATGAAGTCGATGCAAGAATCACAGAGGGTAGAATTTTATCCCGTGTCGTCTTTGACTGCCTCATCCGCTACGAATTCGAAATCAGAACAGTATTTTGTATCTTTTAGAACATTTTGTAACTTGTTTTGATCGTGAGTAAGCTAGAAATGACCATAAAGGAGACGGTTTTGTGAATACTATGGCTATCTTCTATCTTTCGCACAATAACGTAGTGAGCATCAACGGCAAATAAGAGTACCTTGGATCGGTGTAGTCATGCTTGGCTCCACAAAATTTTGTGTTTGAGAGGTTTCTGTTGATGATTAAAAAAGTTGATTTTTGAAATTATGTTTTGCGGTTTTATTGAACTGTATGGATATATGCCCTTTCACCTTTCTATCATTTTTGAGTTTATGTTTTCCTTCACATTAGCGTCGCCGAATCGAAGGGCTGTTTTCATTTACGTATATTCTTTAGTCATAAAAAAGCGGAACGTTTGTCAAACTGACCAACTATCGTTCCTTTAATTTTTTAATATTTTGTGTTGCTTTGGATAAACTTGCACGCTTTCATCACGTACACAACTCAAGCATCATAGAAAGGGCAGTGTATGGGGTGTTGAGTAGTATAGGTGGCTTGTTGGATAATTTGTTTTTGACATCTCATCTCCTAGTTTTACACTCTATGCGTATCTTATGATTGCAGGCGTGGAGATATTACACAAGGTGTTTTGGATGGTCAGTAGTTATTCCCAGTTAGATTCAAATAGATTTAAAAGTGTTTGGATAGTAGTAAAAACGTTTTCGTTGGACTGGATACGCTGGATTGTCATCAAAACAAGTTCTGGATATTATATGTGTTTGGACTGTATCTAAAATGTTACTATTACATTCTCCCTTGTCCTTGTAAACAGTTTTGACCTATATACCCATTCCCATGTTAAAGCTACTGACCAATTAACACACGATTTCCCACATGTCACTCCCATGGAGGTCAGCCGCTTGTAACACTGCTACCATTTGACCTCTAAGTGACGCTACCATGTTAATCCTATCTAACGGCAATATTCTACGATACGATGCCTTACCTTCAGCCACATGTAAGTCTACGGACGCCTATATAGAGGTCATACGAGGTTAGGTGTCACAATATAATTACTCCCATACATATACATATACATATAGTCGCATCTATTGAGATCAACTCAAATAATGTTGTTATGTCACCCCTGATTGAGGTCAGTCACTTGTAACATTATTGGGTGTACGATACAGTATGCATCAGTATACAAAGGTCAAGATATATTGACCATATAAACACTTTAGACCCAATAAACAGTTCTGTCTCCATAAACACTTTTGTCCCAGTAAACATTTGTTCACACAAACACTTTTTATCATATAAACCCATTTCCATGTTAAACCCATGGGCGCCTATATAATACGATTTGTCCCTCAAGTGGCACATAACAACTACTAATATTTTTTCCAGATCTTAACCTATCCTTATGAACATGTGCATGTAACTATAGACGTCATAACATGCTTTAAATATTAAGTTGATACATTGTATATTCTTATGAGTAAATTCTAAACCTGCCAGATTTAAATATTTATACATGTTTCGTGAGGTAAAGTTACAATTGCACAACTGGAGTCATAAAATGTGTAATGACTTATAACTGTATAATTTGGGTTTGGGGTATTAATGCAACTACATTATCAACGTAAAACTCCAAAATTGAGCGAACTAGAGAAAGAAAGGAAACAATAGGACCCTATTTTCATGGTGATACGACACCAAAACATCTACACCATTTCCCTTTCCCTGTATCGCAATTTACAAAAAAAAAAAAGAAAAACAACCCACACACAACATAAATTATGCAATTATGTATCTTTATATAATTGTTGACACTGATTAGCAAAACAATATTGGACTGATAGAATTAATCACGTTTGTTTATATACCATATCAAACATATAATCAAGCTTGATCATAGAACGCTTTTTTACAAAACAAAATAGAGAAATGCAATACTCCGTCCCTATTTGTGTGATCTTGAAAAGTGGATCGCCTTATATTTAGATAATTTATTACTTACACTACAGTATCTCATTATAATTTTGTCGATGGGAGCTATGAAGCATACCGACTTCAAACAAATTAGGTACAAAATTACATAGTTTTACTATTATACATCATATTCATGACCACACAATAGGTATAACACAAAGCGTGTTAAAATGAATGGTACTATATTGAGAGAGTGATGTATTACTATTTAAATTATTAAATGGGATCCATTAACATTCCTACAATATAAAATGAACTGTTGCACTGGAAAACCTTATAGTGAAATAATAATGTATAGTTCATTCAAACGGTAGGAAAGTATGATTTAATCATATAGAACTAATTATCTGGTATATATCACAACGAATGACATATCTTGACCTTTGTAACTGAGGCATAATGTATCGTTATCGACATCGGAAGCGATATGCAGTCCTGCTAAAAACAGAACTGTAAATATACTGTTAAATTTGTTCCTATCTGATTTATTGTAGGGAGGGGAAAATTAACTAGTTGTTACTGCAATGAGTACTCCCACACAGAGGCTGGAAAAACGTGATAAGGTGGAATTTAATTACAAAATAGATACACCCAAACTAACTTTCGCAATGAAAATTAGATTATTCATGTATTTTAGGGGTTGCACGTGTCCATGCATATACATATGTGTTTCAATTGACAAAACCTTTAAAAAATTTCATGTTACTTGTCTGCATGTGTATATATGGCTGCGTCTGCCAGCCGATTTAAAACTGCTTGATGAACATAGAGAATACACAAAAGGCGATTGCTTATTTTTAATTATTTTACACCTCATAGACTTTTCTGTCAAGGCAAAGAAGACATACCCTCTTTACAATAAATTTATTGTCAAGACAAGAAAATTAAAATAAATTGAGCTAATTCAACTGAATCCTGTATATAAAGGACACAAATTCCCTTATGGAGAGGTGCCATTTAAAAAGAAGTTCCATCGGACAAGCAAATGAATAAAACAAACCAATAAAAATACTCCTTTACGTGGAGGTACCAGATACAGTATGTTTCACTGTTAATACCAATCAATTTTGCTGACTTTCTTCTTTCCGTACTTTACGTTTGTAAAACGGCTTTTAAAGTTTATATATACTAATTAATCAAAACGGCTTGTAAACAAATTAAACATTTTATACACCAGTTAATCAAATTTGCTTTTTTCACATGGTTATTTATGATTGTTTTATTTATTTATGTTTATATTTTTGATTTTTGTTTTGTGTTTGTTTTTATGGTGGGGATCTTTTAGTGTGTTTTTTTTTTTGGGGGGGAGGAGGGGTAGCCAGAGATATAGAAGACTTCCATCAATGGACAATTACTACTGTATCTTCAAATTTCTGCAGATAAACACTTGAAAGTTGTATGCAGTAGAACATGGTGTAGATGGACTTGTGCCACTTGACATACACGGTAATAAGTCTCTCCCTTCTCACCTCACATTGAACCTCAAATAGCTACAAATGTATTGACTGTGTGTACAATAAATGTACTGATGTCTTTATAAGATTTAGTATCATATCCACTGGCCAACTAACAAGCTATAGAATGGATGGAAAACTATTGAAAAATTCCAATGCAGTATTCACTGATAAGCTGACAAACTCTATCAATTTATCCTCTGACATTGAGACTAGACCTAGTATAGCATCTACTGATCATTGAAAAAACTCAAGGGAAATATTCACTTACTCACAAACAATTTCCAGTACAATATCCAGTAATGAACTGACAAGGAAAATATCAATTTATTCACAAACAACTTTCAGTACACTATCCGTTGTCCAAATGACAAAGGAAACGTCCAGTACACTATCTAATGACCAGTTGACAAGGGTAATATCCAGTACACAATCCGATGACCAACTGACAAAGGTAAAACCAGTTTACTCACAAACAACTTCCAGTACACTATTCAACGACGAACTGACAAGGGAAATATCCAGTACACTATCCGATGACCATCTGACAAGGAAAAAAAAAATATATGTATTCACAACTTCCAGTACGTTAGCCAATGACCAGCTTACAGGGTAATAAACAATAGATAATCCAATGACAAACTGACAATGGAAATATCCAGTACTCTATCCGATGACCAGCCTCTCCTTTCTCACATCACATTGAATCTCAAAAAGCTACACATTTATCGACTGTGTGTGCAACATCTTGGAAAAATACATTTAAGATAGCTCTTTAATTCTACTAGTCATCAATTACTTTTTTAGCCGTATCGAATACACAATTTTCTTTCCAGATAGACAACCATGAATAAAGTGAATTTAATTATCAGTACTCTCTCTCTCTCTCTCTCTCTCTCTCTCTCTCTCTCTCTCTCTCTCTCTCTCTCTCTCTCTCTCTCTCTCTCTCTCTCTCTCTCTCTCTCTCTCTCTCTCTCTTTAGCCGTATCGAATACACAATTTTCTTTCCAGATAGACAACCATGAATAAAGTGAATTTAATTATCAGTACTCTCTCTCTCTCTCTCTCTCTCTCTCTCTCTCTCTCTCTCTCTCTCTCTCTCTCTCTCTCTCTCTCTCTCTCTCTCTCTCTCTCTCTCTCTCTCTCTCTGCCTTGAAACTGATAAACTGAAAAGAAATTGCACTTATTCCGTGAAATACTTATGTGACTTATTTGTTGTTTTTTTTTCTTCAGGAAAATATACTAATTATGTTGTTGTTTGGGGGTTTAGCACTATTTTTAGAGCAAGATTGGCTATACACGGAGACCAGTACAACAGTACAACTGGTAGAGAAAGAAACCTGGAAATAAGGGGTAGAGCCACCGACCGACGGGAAGCTGCTGGCAGCTTTCTCACATACACACACTGGCTGAGCCAGATATCCGAAACCACGCGGACGGAGGTGAGGTGGTATTGTTTGCTGAAGGCGAATATTTTAGACCATTTGGCCACTCGGTGCCCATCTTATGTATTAATTATCTATTTTATTGTCTGAATGAGCAGGTGAGTTGAGTTTTCGATCTCTTAACAACCAGCACAGGAACGGTCCCTCGTGAATAATGGTGAATCAGAGTTGTAACAGACTGTAAAAAAAGTTGTATGAAACATGTTAATAATCCGCAAATAATTGAAATGAACTGCATTTTCCAAGCATACAAACAATATTCCTTTATATAACACCATAATATTACTTTAAAAAATAACAACAAAAGAGTATCATGTGTTAGATGACAATATATCTAATCAGAAGTACATTTTTTTTCTAATAAGAAAAACACTTAGTTGCAAACAACATGACTCAGCTAAGTCTAGCATAATGCTCGAACAAGCTACAGTGATTAAAGATAAAAATTAGTAGAATGAATTTTGCATGTATAGACCAGTGCCGGATTTAGATAAAGCGAGGTCCTAAGCTATGGGAAGCTATAGAAGCCCCCTTCAGACTGAATTCAGACTTTGGGGTCCAAAACTGTAGCTTGTTTAGCTTATGCCTAAATTCGGTACTGGTATAGACCCTGATGTGCAAACAATTAATGTAACATCATATTGGAATCTTTGCTGTTTTTAGTTGGTGCACTATGTACACATATTGGACTTAAGGAATCAGTACACAATTAATAAAATCCGGTTCAGTACCCACGAATGTAGTCCCAGTCTATTTATAAATCACTTTTTCCTGTCAAAGTTTGGTGGTGATACTAGAGTCAGATTTTGGCATTCTTGGTAAGGATTTAAAGGCAATTGTTTATTCTTTAAAATGTGAGCTTATGGTGTGGATGCCTGTGTGTATTTCGGCGACAGTGCACATTGAGTAATAAGGTCATGGTGATGATCCGGAAGTGAAATCTGTGTTCCGTTGCCTATTGTTTTGTTTACAATTCAGCCTCTCAAAAAAATGCAGGTCAACCCTTGACAAGAACTAAACCGTAAAGTCATCTTTGAAAGTATTTTATATTAGCATATGATTTGTATTGATTGTCACGCAGTGGAAAGTTCAGTACTATGAAACAAATGTAGAGACAATATAGAGAAATTAATTGTGTACTATGGCCTTAAGGCTGTTTGTAGTTGGTTTACTTTGTACACAGATTTGAATCTACTGTTTGTTTGTAGTTGGTGCTGGAACCTGTTATTTGTAGTTAGGTCACGTTGTACAGATTAGATTTTATACTGTATGCAGTTTGTATAGTATAGATTCTAATCTGTACAACGTGCACCAACTGCAAACAATAGATTCAAATATGTGTACAAAGTGCACAAACTACAAAAATGTGGGGCCCTTAGTGGCCGAGCGAGTGGTTTAAAGCACTCACCGTTACGAATCACTGCCATCTCACCTCTGCGCGGATTCGAGTCTCATGCTCGGATAATGTGGGTACGTGAGAAAGCCTGGCTTTTGCTTCTCGTGGGTCGGTGGTTCTTCCCGGGGTTTTCCAGGATTCTTTCTCCACCATTAATAATGGCCGCCATGTATAGCTCACAGGAGTCTGCAGTTTTATCAATAAAGCACGACGAAATTTCTGACAATATGAAATTACCTTAACAATATTATAAAATAACACAAGGAATGCAAGCGTGACCACAGCCCACCGCTCGATTCGCATTTTCTCATGCGTCTTTTAACGCTTTAGAATCGCACGAACACTGAAAAACTACACATATCCATAAAACAGTAACGTACCAACGCATCACTCTCAAACGACCATCACATGAATCAAATCTGGCGAATTAACCTTTATTTTCACCATTACCGTCACAATTCCTGGAAAAATGAACCATGCCAGGAAGTAGCATATTTCTACTAGTTTCTACCCTGCAGTAAGTATGCGTTAAGGTCTAATAATCGTTCAGAACACAGTGCAGAATCTGTTCTCTTTTAATACTAGGCTCTAATATTTGAATGTGATGACGTCATCAACCACTATTTGTGCTATTAGAACTTGAACTACATATTTTTGTTCTGGAAATTTATACAAAAATTATTAAATGATGCAATCTGAATTAATAAAATAACAAGTTAAACATTTTATCTTGTAAAATTAGTTTCATGACGTTAAGCCCGTGGTAGAAATATGCTACTTCATGGCATGGTTCCTTTTTCCAGGAATTGTGAAAATAAAGGTTAATTCGCTGGATTGGATTCATGCGATGGTCGTCCGAGAGCGACGCGTTAGTACGTTGCTATTTTATGAATGGATACGTGTAGTTTTTCAGTCTTCGTGCTATTCTGAAGGGATAAAAGACGTGTGAGAAAATTCGAATCGAGAGGAGAGTTGTGGTCACGCTTGCATTTCTTGTCTTATTTTATAATACCGTTAAAGTGATTTCATGTTGTCAGAAATTTCTTCGTGCTTTATTGATAAAACTGCAGACTCCTGTGGTATAGTCTATCTTGTGCTGAAAATGGCATTAAACCCTACAACAACAACAACAACAACAACAACAACAACAACAACAACACTGGATGCCTATCTGGCTCGCAACTTGATGAACTTGTGGGCTAGTTTGTAATTTCAATCGTCCAATGAAATGTGTGAATGGTCATTCGTGGCACTGGCAGTCTAGCTAGAAAAAAATAGAAGTTATGAAACGTATAGACAAAACTGTTGCATAATTTGCTGTCATATTAAGATCTACACTGTTCGTTCTAGCTATGTAATCAAATGGATATAATAAACCTGATCTGCAGCACACTTTACAGTAATAGATCCGGATCTGCACTTTGTTCATTTAATGGGCAAATGAGGTACTTAGATTGCTTGTGTTGCAGACAGCATTAGATACAACGACAGTTCATTGCTGAGAAGATGTATGCTGCACACATCTTAGGATATGACTCAACGTCGAATCACGCGTACCATCAATATTTCCTGGTAAGACAATTTATCTTCATTTGCAGAGAATGTAACTCATAGGTACATGTTCAAACTGAAAAAACAACATGCTATTTTCAACTTTTAGCGCGCTAGGTACGAAAATTAGTGCGTTGCAAGTACAGGTATATGCCTATAACAATTATTGTTGTTTTATATATATATATATATATATATATATATATATATATATATATATATATATATATATATATATATATATATATATATATATATATATATATATATATATATATATAATAAAACAACATCAACACGTAGAATGTGTGACCAGGTTCGCTTTATTGCTTCATCAGACTCAATTCAAACTGAATTCAATACCATTGTTTATGTCATTAAATTTACTATGTTTCTAAGTGATAATAAAAAATATGATATAAACAAGATGACGTCATTCTTACATTTTAAATTCTAAATTAAAAAACATAAAAATCGATCATCAACTAAATGTAATAGACCTAGATGTTTGCACTGATCTTTTATTAATGAAAATACATCTTTTAATAGTATTAATAGGAAAGAATCTTTTAATATGCGTTGTTTTTCTAAGTGTGCAATATCAAATGTCATTTATTTGATCACATGCAAAAAGTGTAGCATACAAAATATTGGACAAACGAGTCAACAAATATCTAAACGTATGAACCAACATAGATCAGATATAAAAAGCTATATAGATCATAATTTTAGTTCTCACGTTGTAAAACACTTTAACAAAAGTTCCCATACTTCGCAAGATTTCTCCCTTTAACCTATTGTTATTGTTGATTCTGAGATGGAACGTCTTTTAAAGGAAATCTATTGGATTCACCGTCTTAATACGGTATATTCAAAAGGTCTTAATTTCAAAACCTTGTACGACATTCATTAATAAAGTAATTTTTTAATTTTTTAAAATTATGTCCCCTGTTTTCAATTAGTTAATAATACTTTTTTGTTATTTAATATTATGTTAATTAAAAAATTAATTAAGGTTAGTATTATTAATATAATAAAAATATACAATAATTTTTTAAAACGGAAAGAGTATCTCAGATTTATGATTTAATATATTATAATTATTTAGTTGCTAAATACTTTCGCAAACCATAATGTTTTACTATTTATTGATTATATAGTTTATGTTCTGATTAACTATTGAATATACATTATATAATGTTTTCTGTTTCATGTTATATATTTTGATATTTTTTTCATTTTTTAAAAAAAATATATTTTTATTTTCAAATTTGTAGGATTTCAGTTAATGAATACAAATATGAGTAAAACTATATGTATATATATATATATATATAGAGAGAGAGAGAGAGAGAGAGAGAGAGAGAGAGAGAGAGAGAGAGAGAGAGAGAGAGAGAGAGAGGATTCTACGGAAGATTGCTTAATAATACAAAG
The DNA here is from genome assembly GCA_016746295.1 of Potamilus streckersoni. Taxonomy (NCBI): domain Eukaryota; kingdom Metazoa; phylum Mollusca; class Bivalvia; order Unionida; family Unionidae; genus Potamilus; species Potamilus streckersoni. The sequence goes on along the minus strand of JAEAOA010000596.1, from coordinate 207,108 downwards.
CAGAATTAATAATTAATAGAAACAATACTCTCATACAGGTCAGAGAATTTATAATTCGTACTCTATAGAGATTTAAACACAGGTCCGCGGGTATGATAGGATTATATATACTAGAACAAACGCGTTATCTTCAAAACAAAGGAATCCAACATCACATAAATTTTCAGCTTATAAATTAAGACGTGCCAGTGTATGATGTGACATAAGTTTTCAGTCGTTATTGAATAGTAACGTCATCTTTTTCTATGTTATATGTGTTGAATGGTGGCAAACGAATCCGTCTTGGAACAGACTAATTAAAATTTCTAGATGCATAATTAGGAAACTTTAACATACACAAAATCTGACTTTATGCTGTTCCTAAACCAAAATCTGCCAAATATGGAGTCCGTAGATATATGAAAAATTTTAATGATGGTAGTGGGCAGAGCTTGCGACAATAAGGTACCCATCGTACCTTGTAGATTATGAGCAATCACTGGAACAAAGTTCAGATCCTTGTAACAGAGGTTGCATTGGTCATGCGATTACGCCGATTGATGTGACAGTGGTCTATGAATTTCTTATCGTGGGGTACGAAATAATCTTCTCAGATGTAACAGCGAACCGCCGAATTGTGCTACCATTGTTGTTCTAGCATGAGCGGAATCAGCGATGCTTGATTTATTTTATGTCAAGGATGCGAGAGTACTCCGTCATAGATTATCTGCCAGACTTCATTGCAGCTACGTCCTGGAGTCATGCCCACTCTGAAAAGACATTTCATAATTGCCACAATTTCAAATTGCCTAATAGTGGTGCATGACTCTGGGGCAAACTCTACACCAGCTTCAACTTCCAGAACTTTAACCCTACATTGCAAGAAATCAACGGCACTTCTGAGACTACCATCAACGGTCCCCAGTGGGCAGAGCTACATACTTTATGTTTCCATATGGCCATTCTAACAGGTGCTAGGGAAAACATACTAGCAAAAACCTGGGTGGGATCCGAAACTTTGACAGCCCTATCAGAGTGAGGATTTCCCCACCATGGCTTGTCCTGTCTTTTTGTTCCTTCGTCTTGTATTGTATGACGATGGGTGTTACAAACAGGCGCTAGGGAAAACATACTAGCATAGTATTGGGTGGGTTCCTGAAACCTACAAGCCCTTGTGGGGTTCAGACTTCCTGCCGTGGCACCCATTGCCCTTGTTTGTCTGTCTTGTCCCGTCTCTAAGCTTTCATTGTCCATTGTGGCTCTGCGGGCCTTGCTGTGGTGGGGGCTCTTCTGGTGCTCTTCTTCCTGCTGCTGGCTTGGGTTGTGTGAATGTAATGTAATCGTCTAGGTCTTAAGGTCATGTCAGTAGCGATAAGGCCAAGCCTAGGACCATGCCACAAAGGGGGCTATCGGAGTTCTCTGCCTTCTGGCAGGGAATCTCTGGCCTCGTGAGAGGCTTTAAGAGTGGTCAGGCCAGGAGTTGCATATACGACTATAATTTCCGATCCGATCCTACTCCGTCACAAACTACTAAAAGAACCAGATGACGCAACCAGAACCACAACGCTGTCGATACGGCGATGACAAACGTTCATCGGTACCAAAGCAGGTTTTGATTCATACCGCGCACGGCACATGCTGCTGACAAGATCGATCTAGATTAGAAATAGGTCCCTCCACTTTTTCTAGTATTACCTCTTCCGAATCAAACACCATATAAAACTGCAGTACATATTTTCTGTGGGTGATTTCAAACTAAGTATTTTTCCATCACTGTGCATATGAAAAGCTTACATTTCTTGATAGTACACCAACGCCACTTGCACGTCCAACTTTAAACTTCGTGAGAAACATTGCAGACATATGTAGCAGAAATGTACCTTGTTATCGTGGTTGGTGTCCAGGGAGCGGTAGAGACAACTAAAAGTTTTGATCCAGATGAAATACAACTGACAGTAAAGTAAATTAATACTGTGTGACCGATTTTGAAATCAGAAGTGGATACACCATGTAATCTTTGATCCGATCTTGTTTTTTTCAGAGCCAAAGATGTTGAGCGACATATGATTTTGTCCTTTCTTTTTTGGGACATCTTTGACTTCTGCTTCAACCCGTATATTAGTCCAAGTTTCCTATGACCCTTGACACCCGTGATATTTGTTTTTTTTTATGTTGGGGTGTAGAGTCAGAGTCCATTCCCTATCAAAAACTTGGAATTTGCCGACACCATTTGGTGTCGGCATAGGGTACTCGCCAACTATCAAGCTTAGCAAACTTAAATGACCTTACACTGGCCCATACTTTCATAGAATCGATAGGAAAATCATTTATCTTCTCGGAAATTACAAACACAACACCGATTTTGTCTTTAATCCGTTGTCAGACGAGACGAAACTACAGCGTTGATGAATTTTGACCTCGTTCGGACCATTTGCATTGCTAGTCATACGACTAACTAAATCTCGCTGCCGATATGCATAAACGTCACAGGTCAAATAGTCACGTGATAACAAACAGCGTTGACATGTATTTTTCCGCGTTATCTTTCAGCATCTTTCCATCAAGATGCGACAGCGACATATTTCGGGCTGCTCTTATCTCAATTAATATGTTGAATACTACGTGTTTTTTCTTGATATTGTAAACATTGCGTGACTTTAATTCAATATTTTCAAGTTTTTTCTTCTTTCTGCAATACTGGAATGGACGGTTTGGTGCATAAACATATATAGCAACATAGCAGGTAAAGACGAATGCATGGAAGCTCTTGCCAATGAGATACTTTAAGAAAAGGATACTATTTTAATATTAAAGAACTACAGTATGAGGTAATCAATGGAAGTGACACATTTACCGTCCTCCACACGGGATATGGGTAAAACGCGGTTTTTGTTGTTATCACGTGACTATTTGACCTGTAACGTTTATGCACGGCCTAGAGATTTGGTTAGTAATGTGACTAGCAATGCAAATGTTGCGAACGAGGTCAAAATTCATCAACGCTGTAGTTTCGTCTCGTCTGACAATGGATTAAAGACAAAATCGGTGTTATGCTTGTAATTTCTGAGAAGATAAATGTTTTCCCTATCGATTTAATGTAAGTGTAGGTCAATGTAAGGTCATTTAAGTTTGCTAGGCCTGATAGTTAGCGAGTACCCTATGCCGACACCAAATAGTGTCGGCAAATTCCAAGCTTTTGATAGGGAATGGACTATGACCCTACACCCCAACATAAAAAAATAAATATCAAAAAATGGGGTGTCAAGGGTCAGAGGAAACTCGGACTACCCGTATGTAAGCTATTTTGATGCTACCGAAATGCGATTTATAGTTGGAGATGAGACACACATAATCTCCAGCAGGATACAACGCGGAGAGCACCACCCATACCAGACAGCGCTGCAATCGACACTGCAAGACAATGATCGTCTTTGATCCCTGCCAGACGACGGCTTTTATTAATGTTCTTTCCGCATGAAATAAATGTTAAATGCGACACTAAGTTAGATGGCCGTGTGTGTTTGACGTTCTCGATGGACGGTCTGTTTCAACAGTAGCTGTAGCAGTTTTTATCGACAACGCGTGCGAGTACGTTTTGAGGTTCGAGCACTGCCGCTTGAGTTTTTGGATACAATGTTGAATTTACCCTGTAAGCGCCTTGTACTCATAGCATAGTTGTTTCTTACACCGCTGTGGTGTGAGGATCTCTCGGTCGATGAGAAGGTTAAAATACTTCACAAGGTCTCTTCGAGGAAACTCTCTCAGCAGTTCATAGACCTGCATTATGAGCTCATCCAATGCAATGCAACATTCAACCTTGGGTAACGTGTTTGTCGCTGGGTGATTCCGAAGTAAATCTCTTCCAGATGACGGATCATCTCGTAGAATGAAAATTTGTCCGGGGTTGAGTATAATCCTCGTTTCTTTCTCTCCAGTTTGTAAAATCTTAAAGATGCCGTGATCAAGAAACAACAACAACAATAACAGGCTAAGCGACATCATGAGGCAAAAAGAAAAAGTGCTATAACAGCAAGATGAATTTTACACCACGTTACGATATGAAATTCGACTACCACGACTTTTGCCGTTACACAAAACCAGTCTGTGCCATCGGCATCATTTTCTTTTTGTGTGATTACGACTTCCCAAGGAATACGGCGACTCCGACGAAGCATAGCTGCACAAATTACTGCAGCATGGTCTGGACACGGAAGTGACGCTGTTCTCGAACCTCATAAAAGTGTTTGTGATTACATCATCGACATGATATATCCGGAGAAAAACATTATCGCGTTCTTTCCGTTTAAACTGATGGCGTTAGAGAAACATGACTTTCAGCGTCAGAAAAATTATAACAACGTGATCGACCAGACCGTGTTACGAGTTTGCGCGAAAATACGATCTGCGAAGCAAACTTAAATGTAGGTTACTCTGTCCTAATGGGTGTCTGAATAATTTTTATTATTGGCAAATCAGCAGGGGCAAGTCGAATTTACCGCCACGTAGATAAGATTGGATTTTGCTGCGCACTCTTTGATACTCTCACATGACCTGCTTGGTACTGATTTCTTTGGCTTCTAGCTCGGGCTCAATCCGCTTGATTATCATCTGTAAAGCAAGTCCGACTCGGGATAAACTCAACACGAAATTTTTAACCACGAATCCATGATTTGTGGCGTAAATTTTGCTTCATTCATTTTTGAGTATATTCGGCGTATGCTTGTAATCCGCGGAATTATCTGCATGTTTGATTAAAAATATAACATCACGAACCATGCCTACAATGCCTGTTATTGTTTTTCATACAGTATCATCCACCAAAAACAATTTAAACTAAATAAGGCCTGGATTGGGTGACTCAGATGTGACACAATATATCTTGCATATGTAGTATTTCAGCGATGGCGATGCCAGAGTAAATTCCGGAACTGTTATTTCCGATATTTATCGTACTCACGTACAAAATAGTACACATGGAGTCAGCTGTATTCTTGCCTTTTAATCTCAAGCAGGTTATACTATCGGTATTACTACTGAGTCCACTCAAGTGGAATTTCCACACAGAGAACTCAAACAGAGTTGTGATCTGAATCCAAAACTTAGACTTCCAGTGTAATCCACTCGTTGACACCATTGGAGGGATTAGTCTAATTAGCAAAAAGAAACTGGGATTGTGTGGATGTCGCGTTCTCAGAAGAGGCGCTAGCGATAAACACGGTACTGCTACCAATGTTCGAAGGTAGTGAGGTATCACGTTCACGTCATTTTTAAATTGACACGCTAGCACGTTGAGTTTATTAACGACATCAGAGCTATTTATGGGTATTGACCACATGAAAATTTTATTCTAATCCATATTGGTCTCCCGTCAAAGGCTCAATCAGCGTCTGCCAGGATAAAATTGGTTGTCTGCTTTAAACTCACCGCGTTATCCTGCGATGGTGTTCCCATCATGGGAAGCCAAGTAACGTCAAATCCTTCCATAACCATGTTTCCTGTCATGGTTTCTCTGGCGAGAAACAATATAATGGCTCCGAACAATTTTAACCGCATGTACGAGATCGCCTGGTTGTCACCAGTGATCTGCCAAGTGCTGGATAATTCAGTCAGTCCCTGGCTAGACGTTGAGGTCGGTTATAGTAAAGACATCGTGAGATTTTAGTCACATTGTTTTAGTATAAAAAACCATGTACTCAACATTTACATCCGATTACCTGAGGATGAACGGTGACGTGCCGATCGACTACTCGACGATTTAGTACGAGTACTTCTAGTACCTGGACACAAACATTACTAGCTTCAAAGCAAGCACCAATCGAAAAATCGATACGCGTGTCGGGGATATGTACTTGCTTGAACACAAAGCCTACTTGGAGATCCGTGGAAAAAATCCAGACCAATGCAGTTCCTGCACCAGATTATTTCTCCAATGATCAGATCACGCTGAAGATGGTCACTATTCAAGTCATCAGTGTCCCAGCTGAACTATAAAACCGTGTAAGATTTGAATGGCTGATCATGCGCCACCAGCATATGGTGATACAAAGACTCCAACACTGTAGCCACAGTAAGTAACTCGATCAGAACTGCCCAGGAAATCATGCCATAGTCCGCTCTGGATAACGACGCTAACCTAACCGTTGGCGAATTTCAATCATAAATTTTATTTACGGCGGACTCTCACCGATTCTAGTAATGAAAAATGCATGATGCTTCGTTTTGAGCAGTATTTTTGGATTGTGCTGAGATTTCAGCACTGTTCAGAGGCGTCAAGCACACTGTGATCCTAGAGATTTTCTCACGCAGTACATGCACATTTCATCCACTATTGCCAATGTTCATATCTTAATGATGTGGCTAGCATTGTAGATGTCCAAAATCACTCTGGCAAAATTCACCAAAAAGCTATACTTTGATCAGCACCAGTATGCAGAAGTTTTCAGCTACAGAGCTGACCAGGTAGTGAAGAGTGAGTACCAATCCAGCCAGCGAGCTACCCTATCACGTATTCGCGGCGTTTCAAATATTAGCAAGGCGTGAAACCAGGAGGAAACAATTATGTGTTCGATCATCTTATCTCTATTTCACATGTGTGTCGATTCCAGGCAGCATCAAGACCGAGAACTAGAGTGTAAGTTTCATCCGCCACAAGAAATTACACTCGCACATACATGATGCTGATTAAGGCTTCGCAGAATAGCAGGACGTAGACACGGGTGCACAGGTGTTGTTGGAGAATTTTGCAGGGCTGTATATTTCCATTTCGACGTGTCCAAGCATTTCGGTCCCCTTAAAAATATTTCAGCCGATGCTGAGAACCGGTGGACCTTTGGTATTCTTGGCGGGGATTACGTTTGTTGCGCTTTGGTGACGTCAGACCGATTCATTACGCTGGACGTGCTTAACGGAAACACGAATGTGGTCGTTTAAGTGAAAAAGCGTAAACCACTTTTATACAGCATGTCACAATCACAGTGTCGCCCACGTGGCTCACAGAGCCACCAGAGACGACATTCACTAGAGCAATAGTTCCATTCATCAAAACGTTTGTTTTTTTCAAAATTGCTGAGTAGCGTGCAGCTTCCACCGGATCTCTCCTCGGCGTCAAGATCATTCACTGGAACTAGATGTAATGAGAAATAGAGTTTCTCGCAGCGGTACCTCACGTCAGAAACATGCCATTTTAACATCCTTAAGATGCTATGACTCTCATAATTATCATAATATAAAACTTTAAAAATCAAAAGAATAGCATCTGTTGTAACATGAAAAGACATGTCTTACATGCCAATAGGATTAAAGCTATCGTCTCGTCAGAAGAAAACATGGCTGATTCAGTACGTTTGATAAAATCAGTATCGATGAAGGTAAACTCGGCTGCATTATCAGGACCGCATCAGTCAAGCTGACTCATGGCCAGGCTGCCTTTATCACTAAGCATGCCGCTGACAAATAGACTCCTACTGAACTGGCTGTATCTCAGATTTTTGGTGGATATATTAGGTATAGCACAAGCATTAACTCGTGGTGTCGCAAGTTTAGAGTTCAAATGTGAAGCAAAAATCAAGTAGAGGTGATGATAACAAATAATCTCCTCATGGTTACATTGTTCTGCGAGGTGCGTGGAGCTAGAAATCAAAGTTCGTCATGAGTGAAAATACCTTTGTCAGCGCCGCCGACAGCGTTTTTGGTAGTAACTCCATAATAGTTATATCCTTTGTGGCACTGTCGGCATCCATATACTTATCGGAAAACTTTCCAGACCCATCAACGGATGGACGTTACTAGGACATAAGTATATCGAGCCATGGAACCCCTGGAATGCGATGAAAACGATCAGCCGCTGCCAGGTCAGGAGTCGTATAACTGCGCTTAAGTCATTGCGCTACAGTACAGTATTTGTTACTGAGATCAACTCATTGACAAGGCTGGAAGGCTGGATGTGATAAGTTCATGCTGAGAAATCTGGAGGAGCTCAAACCAAGAAGTTTTAGGGAACGCGTGGTTTCACAGGGACTAGGCACGAAAACACCCAGTCTGACGCGGGCAACGGAGTTGCCAGGTGATGCAATCAACGCCAGTGTGGGTAACCATTATACGGGTAACAAAGTTGCCAAATGGAAAGCACCTAGTATGATGCGGGTAGCGAAGTTACCAGGTGTGAGCAGTGTCTAACAAGCATCGAAGGTTGTCGCTGAGGAGATGCAGAAACAAGCGCGTAAGCGTTTACCACGTGGCAGCATCTTTGCTGTAACCGTCGACGACATCTGCTCGGTGGATCTCATCGACATGAGAGATTTCAGCTTACACAACAGTCATATAAAGTATCTGCTGACAGTCATGTATATACTTATAAAATATGCATTAGAGGTTATAGTGGAACACATAGAAAGAAACTATCGTTGAGGCATTGAATAAAGTGGTGGGTTTTCGCAGATCCCAAAATATGTGGATTAATCATGGCCGCAAATTTTAAAACAAAACCGACTCAGATTGGTTTTAAAAAGTAACGCGAATTTGTACAGCACGCAAAATCAGGTCATAAGCTGTTGTCGTGGAACGAAGAAACTGGTCACCGAGAAACCGCACCCCGAGGAGACTTGCCAGCGATAATACCAACCAATAATTAGTTCTCTTGCCGGAGATCGTGATGCAATACAGTCCAACGAAACGCAGACGCATCAACATGACACCTATGAAAACATCATTGGAAGACTTTCAACAGGAGGTGATCTGATTTTTTTAGACATAAGTTAAAGATCGGTGACATTGTGGGCATCAGTAGACAAAAACGCACGTTCGATAATGGATACAAACCCTTCTTGACCGAGAAAGGAGAAAGTATTTGTGGTGGATACAGTAAATAAAACGATTCCGGTCACGTATACGCTTAAAGACGTCACGGGAAAGCCCATCGTTAGTTCTTTTTACAGGCAAGAATTGCAGAAAATCAGTCAGGACCTCTTCAAAATCGAAATAGTCCTTTCATTTAAAGGCGAAAAAGAATCTCACGTCAACTGGTTTGGTTTTTCTAACAAATTTAAATCGTGGATCCCGAAGTAATCTTATCGTACCTACTGATAAAAGCACTTTTATTAGAGACGGGCTTGCATTTCGCAGCCTGCTTTGGTAATCCCATCAACTAAAAAAAAATACGTTTAAACACGTAATCAGACTTGATGAATTTCATGCGACCTGGAAGTGGAGCACACGTAACAATATTCATCAATGACAAAATTGACCTCGCTGTGCTGCAGTCAGGTTAAAACGCTTGAGTTAATTTCTGATGTGATACTTATTGCATCGCTCCGTGGTTCTCTGATGGCTGTAACATCTTCTCTTCCACTGGTCATCTACGTTTTCATCCTCCTCCTAAAAAATTATCTTCTCTGGAATATAACTCAGATCCTTATTAGCTATCGTTACAGCCTCATTAAATCATCTCAAAAGATCATTGAGTTAGTCTTCGATGCTCTCATACAGTTTGGGGACGCTGATGTCCATTGCAATGGCCATGGCGATAGTTCTAACACCAAACAAAAGCAAAGTCTCCTGAAATGAATTTTTCCGACACTTTGTTTCCTTAAACGAAGATACCTGATCCACTGCTTACTGATAATAAGCGTCTAATATGCACACCGCATGGCCCAGACCCTCGGAGTTTTCTCATTAGAATACGTTTGTCACAGAACTTACATTTTTTTTGTTACATTTTAAGAAACACAGTAGATTTCAAAACTTTATACAGAACTAGAATGCATCACATCATAGTTTAGATGGTCTAGAGACCCCATCCTGTGAGATAAAAGGGCTCTCCTTCGTTTGGTTTAGAACCCACCCACCCATGCATTACTTGATAGTATAAATGGTCCAGAGCCCTTATTCCCCACAATCAAAGAAAACATGCAGGCCTAATTACGTATATCAGTGAATGGCATTGCATACCAACATTCCATAATGCAGTATAGTCATGCTAGAAACGTGATCTCTTATGATTAAAAACAGCACCCACACCTCATCGCATAGTTTTATTCAGTGGAAAATGGATTCATTGTTACTATACTGGTAAAAAAGGACTATAACAGAAAGTTGATTGATAACTTTTGCAGGTTATACGATTGCGTCTACGAACTGGCAATCTTTTTCTGGCCACATATGCACAGCTGGATTTAAGTCAATGAGCTAAAATAGTTCTAAAGGTCTCAGCGACAATAGATAAAGATATTAAAAAAGATTTAAAATAATTATATACGCGACATGACGACAATAAATTGTAAGCAGAATTAAGAGCAACATTGGAAACTTTACAGGAGGATATTTCTTAAATTCCATATACCAGCTTTTGAAACAGAAGCTCTATAAAGAAAATCAGCAAATTATGCAGAAAAACATTTCATCAGCTGAACGGTTTGCCATCTAAATTTAAAAAATCTTTCAGAAATTACGACCACCTGTGTATGTTTTGAAGGTAACATAAAACAATGTCTAGAATATATGGATTAAAGGGACAACAATTTAAACAGCTTGAGAGCTAGCTATCTATGTTTGTCATTGAGATTATGGAAGAAATTTTTTTAAAGATTGCGTCAGAAGTTTTTTATATTCTCCAGAAGAGCTAAATTTGAGATATAAAGCGTTGTATATTGTTAACCTCCCCCCCAAAAAAGACGTGAATAAACATGGATGTTTTAATGTCTTTTTTTTTTTAAAAAAAATTGTTTTTACATTTTACAGATACAACAAGACAGGCTACCTATTTTGCATCCTTGACTTAAATGAATACGAAGATGGGATACATAATTGACAACTATGCTGCAATGGTGTAAAACATTTGTAAGAGTGTCTGTATAGTTGAATGCACCATTTATAAGTATCCTACTGCCCTAATAATATACATGATGTGCATTGTTACAAAACTATCCATTGTTGGCTAAGATGTGGATTATTGCGCTAATATACTTAACTGAAGCGTATAGAAAAAATATGATATATATATATATATATATATATATATATATATATATATATATATATATATATATATATATATATATATATATATATATATATATATATATATATATATATAAAAAATTATTTGTTTTATTCCAAACAAAAGATTTTTTATTTTTATTCTAAACTAGACATTTTTTTACACCCTAAAGTAGATTTGTTCTCTATACTAAACAAGATATTATTTTTTTTTAAACAAGGAGACCGTAGAGTATAATTAGAACGACCCATTTATTGTGAACAAAGCATACAGTAATCAACATTTTATTGATTTAATTAGAATATAATTACCTAATTCAAATCGAGTTTAAGACCTTACAGATTCGGAAGATATAACATGAAAAAATACTTTCATCAGATGAGCTGTAAAATTGTATTTTGACAAAGATGCATTTAGGATGTAGTTTTAAATTCAATTTGTAAATAACTTAAGAATATTACAAACTCTTGAAACAGCAATTTTCCCCGCTGAATTAACTAATTTTGATATTACATACTGTATTAATTAATGTTTACTATGTAGTCAAGAATTCTGCGGGATCAAGAATTAACGACCCAATCTCTCATGAACAGGGAAATCATTACTTACCCTACTCTTGAGTGAAGTTGAAATACGAATCCCTATTACAGCAAATCATGATTTTATTGTTGTGACCTTGTGCGGTCATAAGTAATAACAAAACAGATCTCATTCACGTTGGGTTACTGAGTTCTCATATCAAAGTCAAAGCAGGAGATTGCAATATCAAAATCAAATTGGCTAGTGGACATGGATGTGGACCAGGAGATGAACAGCAAGATCATGACATTTTTACTGGCTCTTATGCTCTGTGTTCATGTGGAAGTGTCTGCAATGAAAATAAATCGTAAGTTGATTACTTTATAATTGAATTATAAAAAGCAATTATAATTGAATGTCTTTCTAAACACGATTTTAAAAAAATCAATAGCAATTCATAAAACTATTAGTGTTAAATACATGTTTAATACATACAGTTTTGGATATATGGATAGAAATATTTTCTTTTAGTAAAGTTTCCCGTTTAAACTAAAATCGTTTTTTCTTGTATTATACTGATTACGAACATAGCATATTTTATTTTTCACCCCAATCATTAATCATTAATTCAGCAGAGGCATCACGATATCCGTCCATGCCTAAACATGTACTGGACAAGCTCATATTTATATGAACTAATTTTCTTGCCATTTAGATATTGTCACATTTTTAATACGTTTTTTGCAGTCGTTGGTTATTTACTAATGTTGGGTTGGGTGGGGTCAAAACATTGTAAACATGATTAGTAATTCATCCAAATGCAAATGAGATTTACTATGCATGTTTATTGCAGATATCCTAGTCGGATTGGTAAGCATGTTTATATGCATTGCTGATGGCCTAGTTGGATTGTTATGCATTCTAAAATGCATATCAGATGGCCTAGTCGCATTGTTATATAAATTTGTTGCATTGCAGATGGCCTAGTAGGATTAAGATGCATGTTTGTATGCATTGTAGATGGCATATCAGCATTATTGTACATTTTTATATACATTGTAATTGGCCTGGATTGATTGGCATTTTATATGCATTGCAGATGGCCGAAATACGTTGTCATGCACAGTGCCGTCTTAACAACATTGTAGGCTCTGGGCAAAGCAGTGCATTGGGGCCCCTACCGGTCCTACTATTTTAACAATATGGGCAGCATAATGCCCCTAGTAGCGTGAGGCCCTGGGCAACTGCCATTGTGTCCATACCTCAAGACGGCACTGGTTATGCATTTTTATATGCATGGTTGATGGCCTAGTCAGGTTGATAAGCATTTTATATGCACTGTAGATAGATGACCAAGTTAGATATTTGTATTTAAACACTCTTCGCAAGTTGTCTTTTGTCTGCCATAGGTCCGAGTGCATCATGTTATAATGCTGTTTATCATGCCATTCATCCTACTGTCTATTCATTCATATTGATTCCAGCACAATAACTTTATATAAAAATTATTTGGGTTAAACAGGATAAAAAGTTTTTTTTTAGATTCAAAAGATCAGAATTATGGTAACTAAAAATTATAATACAACCTGGGCCTGCGTGTCGTTCCCATGATCAAAACATTGCTGAAAAATACGAACCTGACCCCAAGGTCAAAAGGTCGAACGCGAATGAAAAAGCTTCTTTAACATCATAAATTACCCTGCCAAATCTGGGTCTATGCAGTTTGTTCGGAATAATCAGAAAAACAAACAAAATAGACCCTGAACTGCCAGCACATTAAACAATGCCAGATATGGGTCTGTGTTGTTTACAGTTGGACACTACTTATACAGCAAATGAATGCTAAAAACAGATGCTACATATTAGTGTATTTTATAATTAGCATGACAACATTGTAAAAGAGAATACACCAAGAAGTGAAAGAATCACAGCATTACAATATTTAAAAAATAAATCGCAGAGTTAACTCGTTCAGCGCATAGATATGTAATATATGATGAGTGTATAACATCATTGATGTGAGATAACATCATTGATGTGAGATAACATCATTGATGTGGGATGACGACCTTTAACGTCTTTGTCCACAGGTTAAATGTTATATCAGACATGGTAAAAAGTTGTTCACTTATGATGTGCAGTTACAGAAAAGAGAAGTTTAGTTAAACAAGCACGTTTTAGGATGGAGGAAACCAATTACATATATTTGAAACATTCCCATCAAAGAAAACAAAAATCATTTGTCACCAGTTACATATATGCAAGTTCCTTAGTTTAATGAGAGTGACGGTTATCAGCAGATCATTGTAAGTGGTCTCTATGAATGGAGCTTGTGGTACTTTAATTGTTGTATTATTTGACAGTGTCTTGTATTACCTTTAGGACTTGAAAACCGCTTGCATATCAGCGACATGTATCTAACTGCACTAAGTTTATGGACGTTAGCTCAGTATAGGAAAGTCCATTGCAAGATCTAGACAGGATTACATGCTACACAATTTGGTGGCAGCGATGTGATTATTTTTTCGTAAAGCTGCTGCAAGCCCTGGGAAATCTTAAGAATAAATGAAAATGGCGCAATCACAGAAGTCTTGTCATTGATGGATGCACAAGAAAGAACTAATCATGAAATTCGGCTAGACACCGGGAAAGAAATCAAGCTCCCCAAAGAAGGTCAAAACTTTTGGAAGAAAATAAACGACAGCTTGTAACGCCACAAACTTTCATCGGTACCACACCACTGATGGACATTCAAGATCATTTTATGCCGGGATAATTAATTGGACTCAAGAAGGGAAAGGGATTTATCTAGCAGTGTGTCTCAGGGGCTATGCACAACAGCTACTGGGATGTGGAACTCCAGATTATGACAGGCTCATGGCTTCGCTAGAAAGAAGGTTAGCGCTAGAATAATCAAATGGAAATTTACAAAACACAACTAAAAAGCCGCCTCAGACGGGAACTTGAAACACTCCAAGGATTTGGACAAGCGATACACCGACTTGCTTTCCAAGCATATCCCAAAGCGCCAGAAGAATTACTTGAAACATTGATTTCTTAACTGACAGCGAACTTGGATTAAGAATACAAGAGGTACGTCCTAAACCCTTGATAAAGCAATTCAGAATGGAGTAGAATTCGAAACCTTTAATAGAGCCGAACTTCAGCGAAAGGATTTAGGAAGATACGCTCGAATCGTTACAATGTGTGATGCAGGGTTAAGTGATCTCCAGGAACTTAAGAAAGAAGTTGCGGAACTCAAACGTTACTAAAGTAATTGAAGGCAATACAAGCGTGGAGAAACAAGGCATTTAAAAGAGACTGTCCAAAAAGTAAGCCCAAACTATCGGAAAACTAGGGTGGCCCACCCCAAGGGCCAGGGGTGGGACCGTGATTCCAGGCCTAGTTATATAACTGGTCAGGAAACGATGAGATGCTAGGATGTACCTTCCGGGATCTGTACACGGAATGGGTGTCAACTTCTTATGATAGCAAAAGGGGCTTCTGTGAGAGGATGGCGCCGGAATATCGACCTCGGTTATATGAGGTTACTGGGATTGTTATATGTGTAGATGAGAAACCGCTAGAAGAAGTCGGAAAAGGAAAGTTTACCTTGTCGTTGGGAGGGAAACGTCACGAGCATTGCGTTAAGGTTGCATCGATGGGCTTGACAGCAGGAGAGTTAGTATTGCAACATTATGAAGCCAAATTGTTTTTGCGAATCACAGTTTGACTATTGGATACACCATTTTATTATACGATGTGATTAAAGAACATTCAAGGAAATGCGCTAAAGTTGTTTTATCAGAGACAACATTGATCATTGCAAGGCACGATCCTTGCAAATTACAAACAGTAGGGAATAACCACACATTCGGTTCGACCTGGATTGTGGAACCAGAGGAACGATTTATTGAAAATAAGCAACTTCTGGCAGGAAAATTACTTAATATGGCTACATCTGACGATGTTATTCCTCTATGGATCATGATTGTTACCGACGAATCAAACGTTTTCCATGCTGGAACCATTATGGGTCTTTACGTACCGTTGGATGACGATGATGATAATGTTTCTGGAGATTTATTGGCTCAAGCGGGAACCATCTAAGTTATCGCAAAAAACAAGAAAGAGTCTTACATCAGCCCAATGCAAGAAAACTGACCAACTTCTATGTACGTTCTCGGGTTTATTTGCTAAATCAAAAGATGACCTTGGCAGAACCAATCAAATACTTCACAAGATAAATATAAAGGATGCAAGACCAGTAAAACAACCGTTACGTAGGAGACGAAATTGAAAACCATGTTGAGAGTATGTTAACTCAAGGCATTATAGAGCCGTCATTAGGCCTCTGGACTTCACCCATAATGCTGGTAGGTTAGAAGGATGGAACGGCTCATTTTGTGTCGACTATAGAACAGTCGATCAACTGACTGTAATGATGCATATCCTCTACTGCGTATAGACGACTCATTGGATCGACTTTCAGGTGTATCGTGGTTTTATACCCTTGATTTAATGATTGAAGTTTGGCAAGTTCATATGGAAAAGCAAGATAAACTCAAAACAGTTTTTATAACATCAAATGGATTGTATCAGTTTCTTGTAATGCCTTTTGAATTATGCAATTCAGGTTCCACTTTTGAAAGGGTGATGGAGACTATTTTAGCAGGTTTACAATGGAAAACGTGTCTTTTATATCTGGATGACCTAATAATTTTCGGTAATACTGTCGACGAGGAGCTAACCCGTATACAGGTTGTTTTCACTCGATTGCAACAGGAAGGCCTTAAACTTAAACCCTCCAAGTGTCACTTGTTTCCACACGAAGTGGCACTCATAGGGCATATCGTGTCTAAAAAAGGAATTAAAACCGACCTTGAAAAAATCGAAGCAGTGAAATCTTGTAAATGCTCAATGCCAAGTTAACAATAGCACCAATACTCGCATATTCTGACATGACAAAACAATTCATTTTGGATACTGATGCTAGTGAAAATAAAATCGATGCTGTAAATTCCCAGGTTCATGAAGGTCGCGAAAAAAGTTGTGGGACATGGAAGTAGGACACTCAAAATCAAAACGATCATATTGTGTGACACGAAAAGAATTACTTGCTATTCTGTACTTTGTGAAATATTTTATGTTATACTTGTATGGAAAACGACTTCTCATTCGGACTGAGCACAGTACGTTGCGTTGGCCCATGACGTTAAAGGTTTCAGATGCTCAACTGCCTAGATGACTTGAATGCTGGTTCTGTATGACTTGGAAATCATGTACCGACCAGGTTTGCGTCATAGAAATGCGGATGCATTATTAAAAAAGTCATGCCGACAATGCGGGAGACAAATGAATGTTGAAAACATTGGAAACGAGGATGAGAAAAATCTCACTACAAACAGTTGCTGTGAGTGCGTTATGTTCCAAAAATACTAATAGTGGTACGTATACATCGGCAGATACTGTATCAAAGCTTCTTGAATCTCTTTGCGGAGATAATGATCTATCCATATTTAGACAGTGGGTGGCTAGCGGCTTAAGATTATGCTGGAATGAAGTATCAGGCCAAAGCAATGAAGTTAAAAGTTTATGGGCTTAATGGGACCAACTTATGTTTTATGCGTTCTCGTTTACCTTCCCAAACAATCAATGTTTGTTGTCGCCCTCTCTGATGCTGTGTCTCTCAGCCAGTCATTTACAGATGGTTCCAATAAATACTTATCCCTCTTGAGCATCTCATTATCAGGTGAAGAGACAACTGCGACTTACCAGACTCAAATGGACCCATGATAGAATTCAGTAGCGCTGGATGATGCTTGATCGGCTCTTGATTTCGTGTCGCTGAGAATTCAATGATATCCATGTTGTAGGAATATATAATAAATATGAATTTATATTGTGTTCGATGCAGAGCACCCACCTCACCAGTGGATTTAACAATAATAGTAACAAAAAAAAGCGTGCGCTTATGGTCTTATCTAACCATAGGATCATATACCGATGGTGCCGACGAAAATTTTGACATATGCTTTATTTCTTCTTTCTAAAATGTTTCCTTAGATTCATCGTCGGCAGATTCAGAATAACTAAGTCAGTTTTTTTGTTCTATTCTCCATTCGCCCCATTATGCAACAGCATCGATATGTAATGGTTTTATTAACCTGAATTCTGTAGATATGACATGCAAAGCGTGCGTAGCTGAAGTCTAAGACCAAAACCGTTTTTACGATGTGGTGTTCGGGTTAGAGGAGAAACGCAGCTGTGTGTAAAATGCAGTGGTAAAAAATTACAGAGACCTTAAACAATATTATGATAAAAAAATAAATGAATTCCAAAAATATTGATACAATTATTTCTGAGATAAAAAATCAGATTATAATGATATATAATTATCAGATCAATTGGATTTTGAAGTGTTACTGGAACGGATGCACATTGAAAGATACACTCTAGCTGCCGAATAAGGATTTATTAAATTACTTCAGCAAGCTATGAAACAATATCTACTTTATGAAGATGATGAGATCATCCGAAAATTTGTTTCACTCGCAAAAACCAATTGAGAAGGTTAATCAGAGTTATGACTCGAATACAAAAAAGAGGGTGATTCACGTGTGGGACAGCTGAACAAATTTATGTACGAGTGTTAAGTTGGTGACAGAGTCCTTGACGAAAGTCAAGAGGGTTTGTGAAAGGGAAAATTGTATTTATATATCCTGACTCAGATTCAGATTTATTTTGTTTGTTTTTTTTAAATTCTCACTCAGATTCAGAAATATTTTTAAATGTTCATATTAATCGAGTTTTTCTGTATCGATTTCATCATCGACTATCTTACTGTGAAGTTTGTTTAGACAATAATAATTGTTGTGTGTGGTTTAGTTTTTCTATCTCGGCAATTATTCCATATATCATATTCATTTGTGTGATTTAACTTGAGAAGAGATTAGTCACGATCTAACATACAAACCTATTGTCAAAACTTTTTTTCTTAAATCAAAAAGGTGTCCGTTCTGGTTAGTAAATCTAAAATGTATCCGTGATAGTAGTGGATTATGACATTGCAGATAAACTGGATTAACAGGTACTGACACAATAAAAACCCAGGAGGTACATCAAGGGTGAATGTGTATAGAATATATCCTTGATGTGCCTGCCTGGAGTTTTCAAGATCTACTTGATAATGCCATCAATTGCATTACATACAAAATTGACTGCTATTGTGATGCAATATTGACAATGCCTGGTGATACATGACAACCACCACCGTCTGAATCGTTGTCATATTTGAGATATTCGCCGTAGGGGATATTATTTTCCATGATTCTAGTATCACTGGAAAATATTCATCAGTGATATTATTAATAGTTATTTTTCAGATCATCGTCATTAAATCATGGTAATATGAATTTTGGTAAATCTGCTTCAACGAAATCATCACCATCGGCAATACTGTTTCAGTGATAAATTTATTGGCATAATTGAGTTTGGATGCAACCTGATTTAGATGTGAAATTATTATTATTTACTTCCTGATTTAAATTAAAGTGACTTTGTCCTTGACTCTGTCATCGTGGTTTGGTTTCCAGTTGATTCATGGTAAACCTTAATCATTTATGTGAATTCCTGATCTGATATTATTATATCATTGAACCATGATGATATTAGCGTTGATAATTTGGCATGCTCATGTGTTGCTGCTGATAGCAACATTGTATATTCGTGTAATTTATCAGCCGCATACGTGGATATATTTTTTGCGATGATTTTAAGAATAACAGCAACACCGGGTAATAACTGCAACACCAACTCCTATTTCTGGTGCTATTATGTATGACGCTGATAATGATCCGATTATAGTTGTTGTTTCGGCGACTGCTGAAGATGCAGAGTATTCAATTATGTCAGTAACAATAATACATATGCGGTATTTAGTTTTACTGTATACACATCAGTGATATATGCCAGTTTGGTCTGCAACAAACACACTGTTCGTTCATTATATAATTGAATTATGTGTTAGTTGATTAATTCAAAACACCATTAGTAAATCAAGCCGAGGTCTTTTTCGTCTTTTTTCTGGGGTGTCAAAAAATGTCACCTTTACGTTTTGCTCCAGTACTTCTAATATAGGTCCTGAATATTTATCAATTGGATAATACCGTGAAATATGATTGTATATTCTAAATTCTCTAGTGGCAAATATTCGATGTATTTAGTATTGATTGGGTCCCATTATGCTGATTCAGACGGTACTGTATATACTACACTGTCGATAATTTTTTTATGTTAGAGAGTTTAATGTCTATGACTGCTGGATTTCCAAAATATTCCTTAATGGTTCTGGTTCTATTTGTGTTTCTACGAAAGTTCAAAACGTGTTTACGTTATTAGCATAATCAGATCTAAATGTGGCCAATCCATCATTGAAAGTCATTAACGATGTCATTTTTAGGATGTAGTTATTGTCTACATATTTCTTTGTTGCAGCATCGTTGTTTGCTTCTGGTTCTCTAAGACCAGTAATTTTATTATTAGCCACATTGAGAGAACCATTAATTGTATCACTGGTGGATAGTAAACGATCATTGATCTCAGTTCTGATCGTGTTGTTGTTGCTGTTTACCTATCGTTTTGTTGCCACATCATCATCTGATTTTGGTTCTCTCACATTGATAATCGTACTTCTCATATTGAGATCGCCATACATAATATCTCAAATTTTTATTGTGTTCAGCAATCTCTCCCATGAGTTTTAAGACCGATTCCTTCGAGTTTTTAATTTTGCTGTTCTTAGTAGATACCACCAAGTTACCTTCGATCGCATATCGAACTCACAGAATAATATTTGCCAACACGATATTACTAGTCATCCTTGCTGATCCTGAAAAGCAACAATTTCATTTTATTACAAATATTCCGAGACGCAAATGCTTAGCGAGTTCATCCTTGACATGGTCAAGTATTGCATATTTGGATAATTCGAACTGAGGTTTGAGACTCTGAGAAGGAAGAACTGTTTAGAACGATGGTTGCCGGTTATACCATTTGATGGTATTCTCGTGCATGACTTTATAAGGCGGTGTCGTTGAAGATGATATCATTGAGTACAGCGAGTACTTCAGGGCCACATATTGGCGGGTCAGTTATTGGCTGTGTTGGTAATGATGAATATCTGGTTGGCATACTATGTATGCTGCCGACATATTTTAAAAACTTGTTTGGTGGCTTCAATCCATACACATAAAAATAAATGATTCCACTTGTATCAATCGCATTTGCAACCCAGCGAGTAATGGACCAGAACTTCCATCGAGATTAATGATTCCGGTTTCAAATATTGTTTGCTTGTTTTAGTAATTGATCACGCAAAAAACACCTCTGACATTTTTTATGTTTAGTTTTTAGCAGCATCAAGTAAATCAAAATTGGACATGGGGAGTATCATCGATGTATCCTAGGCAGTCTTAAACCTTTCCCTGTGGATTGACAATGTTTTAAAGTTTTTAGTTCCTGACCTGTTGCTCTTTTAATGCCATACCAGCGGGAGTTCCAACAGCACCAAGTACAGCTACTTTTACAACAACGGCTATCAACACTGATATAGCTGCGAGAAGTGAAAATATATCACCCTTCTAGATGCAGAAAGATTAAGGTGTACGTTGGTCTTTGATTGCTTGGCATTATTGAAGTGCTTGAATTGACATTCTGTCAGTGATAGTTAATTTGGACCACTTGCGATCTGTTCTAATTTTAGCAATATTATATTTCACAGTTCCCTTTTGATAGTGGTTGTAGCTTTTTAATCTGACCAGGAGTCAGAGTAACACTAAAATGATATGACATTATAATATCATTAGTGATTTAATTATATGTTTTCCACTTGGGCAACAGTTACTCTCATTCATCCACTAACACCCTCAAGTAACATAGTTTTGTCTGCTAGTATAACAGTGATTGCTCTATAACCATCAGCGGGCAGTCGAGCTATCCGAGGTCGGAAGTGTATACCAAGGACTGTTTGAACAAATCCGAGTTTTCCAATGAGAAAAAATAGAGCGGATAAAATGTTGTGAAATCCCGCTGAAATATCTGCTAACCAGAATCAACATTCTGATCACACCCCATAAATGTCATAAATCAGTGATAAGCAAGTGCAACATGATTATAATCAAAATTTAGCAAGACTTCTTCAGAAGGTTCTTGATGTCCATTTATCTTCAAAGCAACTTCACTGACACCAAGCGTGTCAACACCATTGTAATTTGTTCCTGCGAATCTACTCTGGCATTTTTCTGAAACACGATGAATATATGTCGTGGTGCTGACACTCTCTGCTTGTGATGTTATCAGCCATATGACTAACCCAGCAGCATTATTTTGAATTCTGTCTGTGGTCATTGTCAACTATGATAATATTGATTTACCACCTTGAATCATGAAAGAGATCAACAGTTGTTCTTTGGCGAGCGATGGAATAATTACTGGCATTCACAACAAAAGTCTTGTTAGTATTACTTTACCTACATCAAATGCGTTGGGTTGCCAGATTGTATCATAGTCGGTTGCTTTTCGTACAAGTACCACCGTGTGTTTAGCACCATATATAACAAGCATATGTAACAATGGAATCACACATGAAAAATTTTCTTCTCCATTTAACATTGATCTACGTGCAGCAAATCCTAAGATGAAATTATCATTCACTGATGCAAATGCATTCCTAGTTGCATTCGGTCTTACGATATGGCTCTCGGGTGATCTTTGACAAATATCACTGACGGACCAGCTGACCTCGAGTTATCATCAGAATATCTTGCCAGACCCAGTATCATCGTGACATCACCATTTTCGAAACACGATTTAATATTTTTCCGTCAATCATGTATGTGGCTCTGTCCAATAATGCCATAACACCATTGTTAATAAAACCAGGTCCATCTAAAAGTCCGTACACTGTAACATCTCCTTTCAAAAGTCTACCTTCGATCTTAATGAATGCATCAGCGGGTAAGAAATATTTACTTGTATCTTCAACTTGCAACTCAATTTGCCCACGCTGATTTGGTTGTTGTGCGTCACAAGAATAATACTGATAATCATGCACTGATTCATCCTTGAGAACTGGTGTGTCCATGTCAAATGCTGGATCAGATAATCGTTTAAACATCTTTATTTTACTTCTTATCATCTAACACTAAGACCACTTCTTACTATTAGACTAGCAGTTATATTTCTTTTTTTATCTGATAATGATACACCAGCCAACTCTGCTTGGTTTTGATTCGCAACCAGATTTATTATCTTACTAAAATTTGAATGCATAACTTCTGTGCTGGATAATTTTAGTGGCCGAGGTCGGACCGCTTGCGGCGGTCTGCGTATTAATCATGCTAGTCTGTCCTTGATTGCTGTGAATGCTTTACTAACAACATCACCAATACCTTTATCACAAACAAGGTCAATATCTTTCACTGAAAATTATTTTGCAATCGTTATTGCTTTTAGAGCTATCCCTCTGAATAGACCCTGAACATCACTGTGTCCATCTCTGTAGATTGATTTGTATGTTGGTAAATGCGAATTTATCACCCTAACCATGATCTGTCCACATTGAGCATTATGTATGATCATATTATTTCTTATCATTGATCTAATTGTATTCCCTTAATCACTGCAGTGATCACCAATGATTTCACCAACGAGGGACCAATAAAGATTAATATCCATAATACAACCTCTAAATAATCTCTGACAAATAGCAGCTGCTTCATTAATGATTTCTGTGGAATTATTGCTGGCTCATTTTCCGCCAATAAAAATTTCTAGTCATTCAACATCGACAAAGATGTTGCTGGGGCATGGAGTGAAAAGACCACTCCCACTGGTACCTGTACCTATACCACTTCCAGTGGCGCCAGAGGTAGAACTTTCATCTTGCCATTCTTCTTTTTCCTAAATTTTTGTTTTGACTGGTGGCCGTAGTTATTTTTGTTTTTGTGATTGTTGTTGTAACTAAATTATTTATCTGGTTCAGACTCTGGTATACAAACCTTTATGTCACCTATTTCAGCATGAGCTTGGTCAATACCTTCAAGTATTTCTGGCATTGGTGGAGCAGCAGATATTTCCCCTGGAAATTCTCATAGAATCTTTTGGTTTTTAAATTCTTTTTGCTATTTTAACAGTTGCTTGAATGTGGGAAGAAGACCTTTGGTTGCATTTGTAATAGGTTCAAATAAATGTTCTGAACCCTCTATAAATTTAACCCTAGACTCCAGATGTTCATGTAAATTTTTTGTTTGACAGAATCATGGACTGGAAGGAATTTCTTAATTGCCTCTAGTTGCTGATGAGCTAGTTTAGATTTATGGAATTCCATTATTGATAAAATAATGATATAATTGTACTACACTGGAGCAACAGGTATGGCACTGGCAGTCACTGGGTAGGTGAATGATCACAAACAAAAAAAAAAATAAAATAAAATACAAATGTCAAAAGATAAAGTAACAAAATTAGCTAACCCAATTATAGAAGTCTCAGTCAGTTAGAGCAGTGGTCCTCAACTCCCGGGCCACTGATCAAATGGTATCAGGCCGCCCTAGGTACATTAAATTATTTCCATTTTATTTATTGTTGTGTATTTCTCTTGGGTTTATATTCACTTTATATTTATTTATATTTATATTTGTTTATATTCATTTTTGGTGTAATTGTATTTTATTTTGAAGGCATGTTTAAATACAATAAAATTAAAATTATTAAATCAGAACAATCTAAAATATAATCAATCAACATCCCTTCTGCTACAGTGGGCTGCAATAAAATCATCAAACATTGATCGGTTTGTGGCGACTAAAAGGTTGGGGACCACTGGGTTAGAGGTTTCAGTTTGATGTTACTAAGCTTGTATTGTGATGTTACTAAGCTTGTATTGTAATTTTTGTAGGAAGCTTTATTTTCCTGAAATAACCCCTCTAAAAACATTGTAGGATTCACCATCGATGCTGCTCAAAGCTAGCCAGTTAAGAGATAAAGATTACACTGGCTTAGTGTTTGTCTAATGGTGCCATAAAATGGAAAAATGATCTGATAAGGACAGAGTCTAGGGCTGTTCTTAGGGAATGATATTGTGATAGGCTTAATAATAAAGTTAATGACCTTGGGATCTTGGACAAGATTGTATTATGTCACTTTCACTATAAGAGGAGTCCATTGTAAGATGTTACAAAACCATATTGTGTTATTACACCAACTTCACTTTAAGTTTATCTGAAATTAGATGGGAATAGGAAGAGAATTTCAAAATTATAATATATAAGAGTTCCATGTACAATTTACATCACTATAATAGAACTGAGCCTTGAAACCAATATGCAAATATCTTAACAAAGTATGAATAAATTTGTTCTACTTTATGCAACAGTTCAAATTTAAGAAAAATATGTTTACCTTGAATTTTGATGTTGCACATTCAATATGCTTTTTGTTCAAGAATTTTGAATTAATAAAAAATAACAGATTAAGAGAGGGTGAGAGGTACATTTTTATTCTTTACTATTCACTTTAACCAAATTTTAAAATGAGACTGGCCTACATACATCATTCATTAGTATATGCCCATGGTGTGGCAAGTTCAAAATGAGACAGGCCCATTTACAGCATTCTTAGTATATGCCCATGATAAACAAGTTTAAAAAGTAGACAGGCCTATATACTGCATTCTTATTATATAAAGCAAGTTCAAAATCAGACAGATTTCTATACAGCATTCAATAGTAATTATGCCCATATCATACAATGTTACATTACAAAATAGCATAGAATGAAATATTGTTTTTGAAAAAAACCTAACAAAGAATGCAAATTAAATATACATAACAATATACCCAATCATAGCATTCATTAGTACATGGTCATGACTTAGTGAGTTCAAAATGAGATTGGCCTATATACAGAATTCATGGCCATGACTTAATTCAAAATGAGATTGGCCTATATACAGAATTCATTAGAACATGGCCATGACTTAGTGAGTTCAAAATGAGATTGGCCTATATACAGAATTCATGGCCATGACTTAGTGAATTCAAAATGAGATTGGCCTATATACAGAATTCATGGCCATGACTTAGTGAGTTCAAAATGAGATTGGCCTATATATAGAATTCATGGCCATGACTTAGTGAGTTCAAAATAAGATTGGCCTATAAACAGAATTCATAGCCATGACTTAGTGAGTTCAAAATGAGATTGGCCTATATACAGAATTCATTAGTATATGCCCATGACTTAGTGAGTTTGTCATGACTTAGTGAGTTTGTCATGCTATATCTATAAATACAGCAGGGTTCCCAATCTATAAATTTGTTATCCAACCTAAATATTATTGTAGGTGAAATTTATATTAAAAAGTTGCATTAATTCACAATATAATCCTTAGGATAGGAATATTGAAATATACCTTAATATGTATAGATTTGAATGCAACACAAAGTAAAGAACAATATTGGCAAAACATTTTTTATGAGTATTTTGTTTAGTTTCAGTACCCATGGTAGCTGAAAAAGGCAAGGAATCAGAGATGGAGAATGTAACATTTAAACAGGTAAGTGAAATTTATCTAAGGTAACAGAGCCCTTATTAACATTATATTATTTTAATGACAGAGCTAACAAGACTTTATGAATTTCACAATGTCAAGAGTGGGAACATGACATTATCCCCTGAACAGAAGGATATGTTAGAGGCACAAATTTAAACTAGCCAGAAATGAATAATCACTTTGATAAATTATTATAGTAAAATATATTAATCACTTGTTAACATTATTACCAAAAAACTCAATAATATCATTGTAAAATTCACCCGATATTATAAATGAACTTTATACTTGTTTCATGTACAAACGGAATGTATCACCTGATAGAATCAAAATGAGTCATGTTTGTCATGATAAAGGTCAGGTAAAATGAAACATTTAAAAGCTTTTAAGAATGTCCCTAAAATGTCTTGCATATGAAAAATTGTTTAAAAAGAGAGTAAAGGGGAAAAAAGCCTTCTTCCACATACCCAGACTTAACATTTTTTCTTAGATTTGGATGTACATTTTTATTTGTGGTGTTCTTGAAAATGAAGTTTGAAAGAATATTTCTGGATTTTTGGCAAAACATTTTGGACTCAATAATATCATAATGGTTGGAGGTAAGATGATGATAATGATGGTACAAGTTACTCATTTTATTCTTACTGCAAACTGTAATAGGAAATTCTTATCTCAAGAAAAAATATAATATATGACAAAAAAACCCTATTTCAAGTATATAGTTATCATAAAGCTGTAAAAGAATATTATGAAAAAATATTTATAATCCCAAATGTAAATATTTGTAAAAGATCCATTTGTTCACTTAATATTAAACAGCTTAAAAATATGATAAAGGTAGCTGATATTTTTATAAAAAGTATTCTTTATTAAGTACAAAATAACTCAATATTGTATAAAAAAAATGGAGTCATACAATATTTTCTCTAATCTTCTCAGTCACAAAAAATTCAAAACATCAATGGTTCAAGTTCTGGCCAATTCACTTAACTTGGGCAACCAAAATTAATCCTGTTCAGCATTGCAAATGATATGTACACCTGTAGGTCAGTATGTTAGAATCTCAAAATGTTGCTAAAACTACCTAACTTGTCTGGTGCATAAATTATTTCAATATCATCTTTATCAATATATAGGGGAATACTACTCATTCATTACATGCTAAAAAGGAATGGTCTGAGTGTGTACATGGAAAAGAATAGATGTTATACAGGACTGAATGGTTATGGAAAAGATCACATACCCCATATAAACAGATATCATCTACTGCATCTAGTTTTCATTAAACTATTTTAAATTTCTATTTAATGTCTTTTTATGAATTGTTTTGTCTCATGAGTAGATGATGTTTATTTACCTGTGGCATGTCACATCCCCAATTACAACTTAATCCTACATCAAAAAAATTCTCATTTTCCAGAAACCAATATGGTGGATTACATGTACCAATGTTTTAAACTAATTTTATTGAAAATACCATGCAAATATCTCAATTCCTTTAGGGTGAAATAGATTTTATTGGAAGTAGCATTTATAAGTAACTAATTCTGTTTAGCTTAATTGCAAATTATCACATTGCTACTGCTTAATATATTTAACCACTGCTATATTAGCAAGTTAGTATTAGCAATGGACAGCTCATTTTTATTCAACCTGGATCAGTGCTAATTAAAGGTAGCCAATAAAATATGGATAGCACACTAGACCTTGGTGTTGTGCTTAATTTTATACACAAAATTTATAGCTTTTTGGATAAGTAAGTTGGAGGGACCAACAATATTCATAACTTACCAGTGTCAGAGTACATAAAGCTTATTTCAGGCAAATTAGATAAAAACTTGTTTTGACAATCATGATGGACAGCTCACTTAGAATAAGAGATGGACCATATGGTGGCGCTCTACAGTTTTGTATTTAGCATAGGGTTAGAATTTTAAACAAAAAGAGTTTACCCTGGTTTCCTGACAAGTGTTACTGGCAATTTAAAAGTGAATCTTAGGTGTTGTTCAAAGAACCTTTAATTACCTTTACTTTGATGTATGATTGATGGGTGTAATATGGGTTAGAGAGTATACAGCTTGGCCTTACTCCAGATGTGCACCTTTCAAAAAAGGGCTAGCTCTACTTGCTCATTTTCACTTCTTGAACTTCATAGGTAAATTGTAAAAAATAGAGCTGATAACTTTTTTTTACATTTTATGTATTTGGTAATTCATTCATTGCACTTTTAGAAGCTGGTATTGTCTAGTTTGGCAAAATTCATTTTCCGTATTTCATTAGCTGCCAAGAATAGTGTGCTTTAGACAAATTCAGGTTGAATTTTGGAGCACAAGGGAGCAGTCATTTTAGTTAGCAGTGTCTTAAGATCATTTAAAATTTCCAAAAGTACAATATCCAAAGAAATTTCAGCCACATTATATGAAAGTAGTATATAGGTATGCCAACATTCTCTCCATTATGCATGTTTAAAATGCAAACAACTTCACCTTACATGCATCACTTTCTCAAAAGTACATAATAACTGGTGAGCACCACTTATATAACTTTAAAGGAGCTCAGAGTATCAGACTATCACATAGTTTGAGTATGTATTTTAAATATTTTGTATGGCTAAGTTTAGAAGTCATGTATTCTCATGCATCTTTGTAAGTCATGAAAGAAAAGTAAGTGTTACATTTTATTGTGCAAATCTTTCTTCTCTCTTTTTCCTCTTTCACCCTGACTGCCAAAATATCTACATACATTGTATTCTGTGTGTCATTATGTACTGAGCATTGTGTATACTTATGTATTGTATACTATGTCTACCTATAGGTATAGTCATAATTATTGCTAATATAAATGATAAAACAGTAATCTGAAAATAAAAAGTATAATCTAAATATTACATGCCATAATCACAGAACACAATATGAAAAATTACATTTATTTTTTTTACTAATCTTTATATACAGCTAATAAATTTCTTGTTGCAAATGGGCAAAATCCATGAAGATTAGTACCAGAATACAATCACAAAACATTCTGATAGATTATTCATAATACTCATTTGCAATCAGCATGATGATGTGCTCAGCCCTAGAGCTGTCTTACATCAATCCCATAGTCTTCTTTGCAAATTTGTAAATGCTCCCTTTTCTGGTTTGTCCTGTTTTGAAGTTGATGAATTCCCTCAGCTCTAACATTTTTCAATCATATTACATCCATGATAAGACCTCTTTCACTTGACACCATTTTTATAAAAAATGAATAGACTGGTCCACTATCTAAATGTATTATCAATATATGTGAGATCAAATTTCAAAACTGAAGAAACCTGTTTTGGGGGAAATAAGTTCTATACAGTTTGCTATAAATCTAAAGTAAGGAAAGCACATTTAGATCTAGATGTACAAATGTGCTCTAAGACATATACTATTCTTATGTAGCAGTATTCTTTGTTTCAAAAGATACTATCAAATATACATGATGGGTGGTATTAAAGAGATTATAATAAAAATAACAAACACAACATATTATTCCTTTATTTTGAGCATGACACTTAATTAGGTGAAAAAAGTGTAATGAACATAAAACCTGTTTAATGGTTGGCATGTATGCAATTGTAAGACTATAATGGAATAAATCATATTGTATATTTTCTTAATTTTTAGGGTATCATTTTATTGCTTCAAAATGAATTCCAATGCTTATAAAGTCCAAAATCCATCTTTTTCCAAGACTTACTTTACATTTCCACTTATTGCTTTATAATATTATAAGATCATTGTTGAAAATTTACAAAACATTCAAATACAGTCACTAAGACAACATAATTTATATTTGAGTCATCCCCAGTAATTGCAACTCTTTGCTCTTGCTAGTTTCATTGAAATTTATTTTTACATCCTTTTTATAAAAAGATTTTCTTTGCTGACAAGTGTTTTAGGCAATCTGCAATCAAGGCACAATTTACTCTTAAGCACCAGTTTTGCAATTGCTGTCATCTAAAGTAGATTTAACAGTTGATTCCACTGGACAATATGGGAACAATATCCATTCAAACTAGAACTCTAATTCAAAGGTAAATTTAATTAGACTATTCTGAGTGTTTGGTCTAATTAAAAAAATATTACAATTTTCACTACAAACTTACTCAAGTGGCACAAAAAAAAGAAATACCAGCAATTATTTCTTTGAAAACATAATATTTGCATTTACCTATAAACAGAAA
Source organism: Potamilus streckersoni (assembly GCA_016746295.1). Classification (NCBI taxonomy): domain Eukaryota; kingdom Metazoa; phylum Mollusca; class Bivalvia; order Unionida; family Unionidae; genus Potamilus; species Potamilus streckersoni. The sequence continues at coordinate 176,790 of JAEAOA010000596.1, read as the reverse complement.
CATAAGAAACAAATTGTATTACCTGGATGAGAATAGTTTTAATGGGTGTATAATAGATAATCAGCATGTACATTTCCTAACTGGCAGTGAAGATAAGCACAGATGAATGTTCTCAAGACTGCATATGCTGTTGTCAATCCTGTTTTTTTTTGTACCCTTGGAGTTAACTCAAGGTCAGGGAAAATGTAGGTTATTTATTCATTTTGAATGAGTAAATCATTTTAAGTTCTCAAAACTGATTCTTTGCAATCACAAACTTTACAATTGTATAATTAACAGAATATTCACAACTCCAAAATATATATTTAAAGAAAATATATTCTCCTTGAAACTCATTAAAATCATTTAAAATTATATCAACAATTCTATCAACTACAAAGTAAATATGTTAATGTTCATTTCAGTGCAATCTCCTGAAGTCTTGTTATCCTGTTATATTCAAAGTAAATAAAATTGCAAGGTTGTGAATTTCTTCTCTTGTACATTATCATTGCAGATTTCCTGCATGTCAAATTCTTTGAGTTGTGTGAAGTTTCCAAGATCCTTTAGAGAGCTACTGCTAGGTGAATCATGGGACCTGAAACCAAGTAAGACCAAAGGATCCATACTACCTGTAGTTTCTCAATGCAATTTCACAATTATAGCAGGATTTACAATATATCTTAATGCACATGACTTCATTAACAGAATTTATTTTTGTGACAAAGACCACCCAGTTGTATTGACTTGGATGAAATTCCAGGCTTGCTATTGCCACAGAAATGGAAGATTGTCATCTAAACAAAGATATTGCTCACTTCAGGAAAGGAAAGACTGGTTTTTGACAAGTTACACTGTTCTCAAAGGTAGATTGCAATTTCTGCTCCAAAATATTTCAGCTTCAAACTTAAAATTACAGTTTCGAAATGAAGTGCATACCATTCTAATAGAGATAACAATCTGTCAGAAACATATATGTATACATGAATCAATAGTAAAGACAGTACTTCAGGTGATGGATCTTGGACATAATGTTCATATACAAAAATTAGAGAAGCTCTCGATCATTGAGAAATCAAAAAAGACCTCATTGTTGATTGCATATATTGGACATAGTAACTGTAATGGTAAAAAAGACAACCAGTATACTCTTTCATGCCCAAGTCATAATTTACTAAAGTGCTTATCATTAGTGACAAAGAAAATTGACATAAAAACATGTCACATATACAAAGAACCAGTTTTATCTGTGAATAAAACAATAATGTGCCAGATATATTCAAGCCCAGCTCCATATTTTGCACAAAGGGATTCGTTAGTACTTGTACATTTCACATTTGTGTGTGTCAGATGCATTTATTTGAAATCAAAAAGTAAAAATGAATTGCTTCCAAGTATATATGAAAATGAAGGACTTGTAATTCTGATGAATAACTTTATGTGCTTCAAATTACCATTCATATTCATCTTCCATTTTTTGGAAAACATATCTATAAGTTTTTTTTGGAAACTGCATACTTCAAAACTTTCCACCTCATACTCAACCTTGTCATTCACTACTCTTCAATCCAGTGAATCCACTTGCTTCAAATTGTCTAGAACATTTTGCAGTTCAAAGAGGACTATTGGTTTGCCAACACTATTCTCAAGTTTTCACTGCAAGAAATTACTGACTGAAAGAAAAAGAGATAATAATTTGGTCCACAGTTATGTAACAGAAACAAATATATTTGGAATTCCAAAATTACCAAATTTACTTACTTATCATCAACATATTGCTCAAATATCCTTTGCAGACATTGAGAAATGTTTAAATCTAATTCAAAATTGCTTTATTATATTACTGAATATTATTTTGTTGCTCTCTTTAGCTTTTTATTCCACAGATCTGGAGGAATTGTTTGGCTTCAAAACCCTCAGTTACTTTAAAATTCTCCTAATTTTTAGATTAGTTTTAACTTGTGAAGCATCTTCAACACACTCACACATAAATACAAGTTATCTATTAGCACATCAGTCAGTTCTTCCAAAATCTACTTCTCTTCAAAATGCTATTTACTCGTCAATGCAACAAGATGATACATTTTTAAAGTCCCCACTATTCATTTCTCCTGCTTCAGTGACTTATAATATAGCCTCAAATAACCCACTAAAAGGTTCTGATATGGAATTCAATGAAGTTCTGAGGCTTTCTGGTACATTAACCACTGATAAATTAAAAAACACAGTCCTACTTTCAAACTCAGATATGGTATTTACTGTTATTGCTACAAATTATGGTACTTCACACACTGATGTACAAACAAACTCTGGTGTAGTACCCATTGACACAGTGAAAACTTCAAGTACTGTATCCATCAATGCACTAACAAGCTCTGGTATAGAACCCACTGAAACAATGAAAAACTCTAGCACTGTCTCCAACAATGCACTGACAAACTTTGGTATAAAACCCACTGAAACAATGAAAAACTCTAGCACTGTCTCCAACAATGCACTGACAAACTCTGGTATAGAACTGTATGACACAGTGAAAGGCTCTAGTATCAATGTACTGACAAACTCTGACATAGAACCCTTGGCCAATAACATACTGACAATTTCTAGCAGGTCATCAACTGAACTACAGATATGCTCAAGCATGGTATCAATTAGCCCATTGACTAGTGATAGTATGGCATCGACTGTTCTATTGCTAAGATCTGGTAGGGCATCAACTGCCCTGCTTAAAAGCTCTAGTACCACTTCAACTGACTTGCTGGGAACTTTTAGTATGGAATCATTGACTGACATGCTGACAAAATTTACATCAGGCTCAATTGACCAGTTGACAAGCTCAAGTTTAGCATCTATTGACCTGCTGATAAAATCTAATTTGGGATTGACTGACCAGCTGACAAGTTCAAGTATGGCACCATTTGACCTATTGCTAAGCTTGCTGATAAAATCTAATTTGGGATTGACTGACCAGCTGACAAGCTCAAGTATGGCACCATTTGATCTATTGATAAGTTCTAGCATGGCATCAGTTGAGCTGCCTAAAAATTCCAGAAATGTATTCCCCGACCTGATGATTAAGAGGTTAACTAAACAGCTGACAAAATTTAGCATGACATCAACTGAGCCATTGACAGGCTATAGTAAGGAAATAACTGACCTTTTGACAAATTCTAGAATGGGATCAACATATCTGTTGAAAAGCTCTAGCATGATATCAAAAGACCTGCTGGAAAGGTCAGGTATGGTATCAGACGATCTACTGACAAATTATAGCATGATATCAACTGACTTGATTACAAGCTCTAGTATGACATCTAGTGACCTGCTGAAAAGCTCTAGTATAACATCAACTTACCTGCTGACAAGCTATAGTATTACATTGAGTGACCTATTGACAACATTTAGTAAGACACTGCTAGACATGCTGACAAGCTCTATTACAGCATCAACAGTCTTACTGAAAAGTTCTAATATGGCATCAACAGACCTCTCAACAAGCTCTAGTATAACATCAAGTGACCTGGTGACAAGCTCTTGTATAACATCAAGTGACCTGCTGACAAGCTCTAGTATAACATCAAGTGACCTGCTGACAAGCTCTAGTATAACATCAAGTGACCTGGTGACAAGCTCTAGTGTAACATCAATTGACCTGCTGACAAGCTCTAGTATAACAAGAAGTGACATGCTGACAAACTCTAGTATAACATCAAGTGACCTGGTGACAAGCTCTAATAAAACATTAGGTGACCTGCTGACAAGCTCTAGGATAACATCAAGTGACCTTCTGACAAGCTCTAGTATAACATCAAGTGATCTGGTGACAAGCTCTAGTATAACATCAAGTGAGCTGGTGACAAGCTCTAGTATAACATTAAGTGACCTGGTGACAAACTCTAGAAAAACATCAAGTAACCTGGAAACAAGCACTAGCATTACATCAAGTGACCTGGTGATAAGCTCTAGGATAACATCAAGTGACCTTCTGACAAGCTTTAGTATAACATCAAGTGATCTGGTGACAAGCTCTAGTATAACATCAAGTGAGCTGGTGACAAGCTCTAGTATAACATTAAGTGACCTGGTGACAAACTCTAGAAAAACATCAAGTAACCTGGCAACAAGTACTAGCATTACATCAAGTGACCTGGTGATAAGCTCTAGGATAACATCAAGTGACCTGGTGACAAGCTCTAGTATAACATCAAGTGATCTGGTGACAAGCTCTAGTATAACATCAAGTGACCTGGTGACAAGCTCTAGAATTACATCAAGTGACCTGGTGATAAGCTCTAGGATAACATCAAGTGACCTTGTGACAAGTTCTAGTTTAACATTAAATGACTTGATGACAAGTTCTAGTATAGCATTAAGAGACCTGATGACAAGATCTAGCATAACATCAAGTGACCTGGTAACAAGTTCTAGCATTACATCAAGTGACCTAGTGACAAGCTCTAGTAAAATATCAATTGACCTGCTGACAAGCTTTAGTATAACATTAAGTGACCTGGTGACAAGCTCTAGCATTACATCAAGTGACCTGGTGACAAGCTCTAGTATAACATCAAGTGACCTGGTGACAAGCTCTAGTATTACATTAAGTGACCTGGTGACAAGCACTAGCATTACATCAAGTGACCTGGTGACAAGCTCTAGTGTAACATCAATTGACCTGCTGACAAGCTCTAGTATAACATCAAGTGACCTGCTGACAAACTCTAGTATAACATCAAGTGACCTGGTGACAAGCTCTAGTAAAACATTAAGTGACCTGCTGACAAGCTCTAGTATAACATCAAGTGACCTGCTGACAAGCTCTAGTATAACATCAAGTGACCTGTGGACAAGCTCTAGCATTACATCAAGTGATCTGTTGACAAGTTCTAGTATAGTATCAAGTGACCTGGTGACAAGCTCTAATATAACATCGAGTGAACTAGTGACAAGCTCTAGAACAACATCAAGTGATCTGGTGACAAGCTCTAGTATAACATCAAGTGGCCTGGTGACAAGCTCTAGAATAGCATCAAGTGTCCTGGTGACAAGCTCTAGAATAGCTTCAAGTGACCTGGTGACAAGCTCTAGTATAGCATCAAGTGACCTGGTGAAAAGCTCTAGTATAATATCAAGTGACCTGTTGACAAGCTCTAGTGTAACATCAAGTGACCTGGTGACAAGCTCTAGTATAACATCAAGTGACCTGGTGACAAGCTCTAGTATAACATCAAGTGACCTGGTGAAAAGATCTATCATTATATCAGGTGCACTAGTGACAAGCTCTAGTAAAACATTAAGTGACCTGCTGACAAGCTCTAGCATTACACCAAGTGACCTGGTGATAAGCTTTAGGATAACATCAAGTGACCTTGTGGCAAGCTCTAGTATAACATCAAGTGATCTGGTGACAAGCTCTAGTATAACATCAAGTGAGCTGGTGACAAGCTCTAGTATAACATCAAGTGAGCTGGTGACAAACTCTACTATAACATTAAGTGACCTGGTGACAAACTCTAGAAAAACATCAAGTAGCCTGACGACAAGCACTAGCATTACATCAAGTGACCTGGTGATAAGCTCTAGTATAACATCAAGTGACCTTGTGACAAGCTCTAGCATAACATCAGATGATCTGGTGACAAGCTCTAGCATTACATCAAGTGACCTGGTGACAAGCTCTAGCATTACAACAAGTGACCTGGTGCCAAGCTCTAGTATAACATCAAGTGACCTGATGACAAGCTCTAGTATAACATCAAGTGACCCGCTGACAAGCTCTAGCATTACATCACCTGACCTGGTGACAAGCTCTAGTATAACATCAAGTGACCTGGTGAAAAGCTCTAGTATAACATCAAATGACCTGCTGACAAGCTCTAGTATAACATCAAGTGACCTGTGGACAAGCTCTAGCATTACATCAAGTGATCTGTTGACAAGTTCTAGTATAGTATCAAGTGACCTGGTGACAAGCTCTAATATAACATCGAGTGAACTAGTGACAAGCTCTAGAACAACATCAAGTGATCTGGTGACAAGCTCTAGTATAACATCAAGTGGCCTGGTGACAAGCTCTAGAATAGCATCAAGTGTCCTGGTGACAAGCTCTAGAATAGCTTCAAGTGACCTGGTGACAAGCTCTAGTATAGCATCAAGTGACCTGGTGAAAAGCTCTAGTATAATATCAAGTGACCTGTTGACAAGCTCTAGTGTAACATCAAGTGACCTGGTGACAAGCTCTAGTATAACATCAAGTGACCTGGTGACAAGCTCTAGTATAACATCAAGTGACCTGGTGAAAAGATCTATCATTACATCAGGTGCACTAGTGACAAGCTCTAGTAAAACATTAAGTGACCTGCTGACAAGCCCTAGCATTACACCAAGTGACCTGGTGATAAGCTTTAGGATAACATCAAGTGACCTTGTGGCAAGCTCTAGTATAACATCAAGTGATCTGGTGACAAGCTCTAGTATAACATCAAGTGAGCTGGTGACAAGCTCTAGTATAACATCAAGTGACCCGCTGACAAGCTCTAGCATTACATCACCTGACCTGGTGACAAGCTCTAGTATAACATCAAGTGACCTGGTGAAAAGCTCTAGTATAACATCAAATGACCTGCTGACAAGCTCTAGTATAACATCAAGTGACCTGTGGACAAGCTCTAGCATTACATCAAGTGATCTGTTGACAAGTTCTAGTATAGTATCAAGTGACCTGGTGACAAGCTCAAATATAACATCAAGTAACCTAGTGACAAGTTCTAGAATAACATCAAGTGATCTGGTGACAAGCTCTAGTATAACATCAAGTGGCCTGGTGACAAACTCTAGAATAGCATCAAGTGTCCTGGTGACAAGCTCTAGAATAGCATCAAGTGACCTAGTGACAAGCTCTAGTATAGCATCTAGTGACCTGCTGACAAGCTCTAGTAAAACATTAGATGACCTGCTGACAAGCTCTAGTATAACATCAAGTGACCTGCTGACAAGCTCTAGCATTACATCAAGTGACCTGGTAATAAGCTCTAGGATAACATCAAGTGACCTTGTGACAAGCTCTAGTATAACATCAAGTGATCTGGTGACAAGCTCTAGTATAACATCAAGTGAGCTGGTGACAAGCTCTAGTATAACATTAAGTGACCTGGTGACAAACTCTAGAAAAACATCAAGTAACCTGGTGACAAGCACTAGCATTACATCAAGTGACCTGGTGATAAGCTCTAGGATAACATCAAGTGACCTTGTGACAAGCTCTAGTAAAACATCAAGTGATCTGGTGACAAGCTCTAGTATAACATCAAGTGATCTGGTGACAAGCTCTAGTATAACATCAAGTGACCTGGTGACAAACTCTAGCATTACATCAAGTGACCTGGTAATAAGCTCTAGGATAACATCAAGTGACCTTGTGACAAGCTCTAGTTTAACATCAAATGACCTGATGACAAGCTCTAGTATAGCATTAAGTGACCTGATGACAAGATCTAGCAGTACATCAAGTGACCTGGTAACAAGCTCTAGTATAGCTTTAAGTGACCTGATGACAAGATCTAGCATTACATCAAGTGACCTGGTAACAAGTTCTAGCATTACATCAAGTGACCTAGTGACAAGCTCTAGTAAAACATCAATTGACCTGCTGACAAGCTTTAGTATAACATCAAGTGACCTGGTGACAAGCTCTAGCAGTACATCAAGTGACCTGGTGACAAGCTCTAGTATAACATCAAGTGACCTGGTGACAAGCCCTAGTACATTAAGTGACCTGGTGACAAGCACTAGCATTACATCAAGTGACCTGGTGACAAGCTCTAGTATAACATCAAGTGACCTGGTGACAAGCTCTAGTATAACATCAAGTGACCTTGTGACAAGCTCTAGTATAACATCACTTGACCTGCTGACAAGCTTTAGTATAACATCAAGTGACCTGCTGACAAGCTCTAGTATAACATCAAGTGACCTGCTGACAAGCTCTAGCATTACATCAAGTGACCTGGTGATAAGCTCTAGGATAACATCAAGTGACCTTGTGACAAGCTCTAGTATAACATCAAGTGATCTGGTGACAAGCTCTAGTATAACATCAAGTGAGCTGGTGACAAGCTCTAGTATAACATTAAGTGACCTGGTGACAAACTCTAGAAAAACATCAAGTAACCTGGTGACAAGCACTAGCATTACATCAAGTGACCTGGTGACAAGCTCTAGTATAGCATCAAGTGACCTGGTGACAAGCTCTAGTATAAAATCAAGTGACCTGGTGACAAGACCTGTTATTACATTAAGTGACCTGATTACAAGCTATAGTATAACATCAAGTGACCTGGTGACAAGCTCTAGTATAACATCAAGTGACCTGGTGAAAAGATCTAGCATTACATCAGGTGCACTGGTGACAAGCTATAGTTTAACATCAAGTGACCTGGTGACAAGCTCTAGTATAACATCAAGTGACCTTGTGACAAGCTCTAGTATAACATCAATTGACCTGCTGACAAGCTTTAGTATAACATCAAGTGACCTGCTGACAAGATCTAGCATTACATCAAGTGACCTGTTGACAAGATCTACTATAATATCAAGTAACCTGGTGACAAGCTCTAGTATAACATCAAGTGACCTTGTGACAAGCTCTAGTATAACATCAATTGACCTGCTGACAATATTTAGTATAACATCAAGTGACCTGCTGACAAGATCTAGCATTACATCAAGTGACCTGGTGACAAGATCTAGTATAATATCAAGTAACCTGGTGACAAGCTCTAGTATAACATCAAGTGACCTGGTGACAAGCTCTAGTATAGCATTAAGTGAACTGGTGACAAGCTCTAACATTACATCAAGTGTCCTGGTGACAAGCTCTAGTATAACATCAAGTGACCTGGTGCCATGCTTTAGCATTACATCAAGTGACTTAGTGACAAGCTGTAGTATAACATCACGTGACCTGGTGACAAGCTGTAGTATAACATCACGTGACCTGGTGACAAGCTCTAGTATAGCATTAAGTGAACTGGTGACAAGCTCTAACATTACATCAAGTGTCCTGGTGACAAGCTCAAGTATAACATCAAGTGACCTGGTGACAAGCTCTAGTATAACATCAAGTGATCTGATGACAAGTTCTAGTATAGTATCAAGTGACCTGGTGACAAGCTCTAGCATTACATCAAGTGACCTGGTGACAAGCTCTAGTATAACATCAAGTGACCTGGTGACAAGCTCTAGTATAGCATCAAGTGACCTGGTGACAAGCTCAAGTATAACATCAAGTGACCTGGTGACAAGCTCTAGTATAACATCAAGTGACCTGGTGACAAGCTCTAGTATAACATCAAGTGACCTGGTGACAAGCTCTAGTATAGCATCAAGTGACCTGGTGACAAGCTCTAGTATAAAATCAAGTGACCTGGTGACAAGCTCTAGTATAACATCAAGTGACCTGGTGACAAGCTCTAGTATAACATCAAGTGACCTGGTGAGAAGCTCTAGTATAACATCAACAATCCTGTTGACAAGCTATAGTATGGCATCAATTGATTTGCATACAAATTATATTTCTCTTCATCCTGATCTTAGTGTTATATTCACCAATAAAAAAACAGGAAAACTGCATGCTGAACTTTATTCAAGCTCAATAAAACCATCTTGGGATATACTGAAGAGTCCTAATACAAAATTTATTGACCAACTTACAATGTCTAGAATGGTATCCACTGACTGGTTGATGAGTTCTAACATCTTATCTGCTGATTTACTGACAAAACTCAGTAGAGTATCAACTTATCTCATAAAAAGGCCCAATGCAGTGTCCGGAACCCAACAGACAAACTTTAGTATGGTATTCACTGAGCAACAAATAAGTTCAAGTTCCTTAATTTATGACCCAATTATACAGTCCAGAAAGGTATTCACTGACAATTTAATTGAGTCTAGTACAATACCAATTAACACATTAACAAGATCTAAAGTATCCAGTATTTTGGTAACACGTGACACTATTGAACTTACTGATCAAATAACAAGCTCTAGAATGGTATTTGGTGACCCACTGATAAGTTCTTTTAAAATACCAATCAATTTACTGAAAACCTCTGATAAAATATATTCTGACCATTTGACAAGATCTGGTTTGATATCCATTGATCTTATGACGGGTCTGCATGCAATGTTCAATAAACTACTGGCAATCAGTAGCGAGACATTCTCTGAACCATTTACAAGTTCAAGCAAGGTATTCATTGATAATATTAAAAGCTTTTATGCAGCATCCAGGGACAATCTATTACATTCTGACATAGACTCCACAGAAATACTTTTGAGTCATAGTATCCCACATGTTAATATTCAGCTAGGTTCCTTTATCATACCAAGCAACCCACTTAGTAAATCTCACACAGCATACAGTTATCCATCAACATGGTATGATGTGACATCTGAGTTTTTTGAGACTGGATTCAGTATGGTATTCACTGATCCACTGACAAAGTCTAAAATGTCTACTGACCTTCTGACAAGTTCCAGCAGAGTTTCTGCTGGCCTTATGACAAGTCTTGCAACATTTATTGACACCCTGACTAGTCCTATTGCATCCACTTACTTCCTGACAAGTTCTTTTAAATCCATTTACCTCCTGACACATTATACTAAATCCACAGATAAAATGACAAGTTCCAGTTTAGTATCTAATGACCTCCTGACAAGCTCTATTACATACACTGACCTCCTGACAAGCTCTATTACATACACTGACCTCCTGACAAGTTCTATTACATACACTGACCTCCTGACAAGCTCTATTACATACACTGACCTCCTGACAAGCTCTATTACATACACTGACCTCCAGACAAGTTCTATTACATACACTGACCTCCTGACAAGTTCTATTACATACACTGACCTCCTGACAAGTTCTACTGCACCCAGCAAACTTCTTGCAAGCACATATGTTAAATTCAATGAAATCCTGGCAAGTTCCACTACATCCACTGACCTTGAAATAAATCCTGGTTTAATGTCAACTAAGCTCTCATCAAGCATTAGATTATTCATGAATCAATTGGTGGGGTCTAGAAAAGCATATCCCATCCTCACGACAAGCTTTAGTGATATGTATGACCAACTGACAACACTAGGTACTTTAATGGAGCTGCTTGATAGCTCTAATATGGTTTCCACTGAAGCTCTGGTGAGTTATAAATTGGTAAGCGTTGATAAAGTATCCAATTCTAGTGATTCATGGATAAGACTTGATAAAATATCCAATTCTAGTGATTCATGGATAAGACTTGAAAAAATATCCAATTCTAGTGATTCATGGATAAGACTTGATAAAATATCCAATTCTAGTGATTCATGGACAAGCCTTGATGAAGTATCAGTATACAGTGATTCATGGATAAGCCTTGATAAAGAATCAATATCTACTGATTCATGGATAAGCCTTGATAAAGTATCAATATCTAGTGATTCATGGATAAGCCTTGATAAAGAATCAATATCTAGTGATTCATGGATAAGCCTTGATAAAGTATCAATATCTAGTGATTCATGGATAAGCCTTAATAAAGAATCAATATCTAGTGATTCATGGATAAGCCATGATAAAGTATCAATATCTAGTGATTCATGGATAAGCCTTGATAAAGAATCAATATCTAGTGATTCATGGATAAGCCTTGATAAAGAATCAATATCTAGTGATTCATGGATAAGCCTTAATAAAGAATCAATATCTTGTGATTCATGGATTAGCCTTGATAAAGAATCAATATCTAGTGATTCATGGATTAGCCTTAATAAAGAATCAATATCTAGTGATTCATGGATAAGCCTTGATAAAGTATCAATATCTAGTGATTCATGGATTAGCCTTGATAAAGAATCAATATCTAGTGATTCATGGATAAGCCTTGATAAAGAATCCATTTCCTCACTAGCAAAATCTGAATTAGCATCATCTTACATAAAAATGAATTACAATACGGCACACACTGATATTATGACAAGCCCTTTGTACCAATTCCTAAGATCTAATGCAGTATCCATGAATTTTCTCACCAAATTTGGTACTGTATCTACTATTGGAATATCTGCTGACTTTTTCAATAGTACCAGCACATTATCAACTGTCATACACACAAGTCCTAGTATGCTATTAACAGATAAACTGACAAGAGCCATGTCTTCTACTGATATATTGACTGGTCCTTTTACTATCACCACTGACTCTGTAACAAGTTCTGGTATTACATCTGTAACATCAGTGGTGGGTTCTGCTATAGCACCTACAGACCAATGGACTAATTTTAGTATGGAATCCTCTGACCTGAAAAGCTCTCACATTATATCTACTGGCTTAATAACAAATTCGATTCTATTAAATCACCTAGTATCAAGCACTAATATATCATTGAACAATCTGAAAAACTTGCTTAATGTATCAGTTGAACCAAGAGAAAGTTATATTATGGAATTCACTGATCATCCTACAAGATCCAATGTTCAGTTCACTTACTCACTGATTAGTTCTGGTATGGTACATCTGTCTACTGATTTACAGGCAAGTTTTAGTATTGCATCCATTGACTTACAAACAATCTTTAGCATGATATCCACTGATCTTTTGACAACATATAATACGGTATACTCTGACTTGCTAAGTACCAATGGTACTATATCTACTAATTCATCTGTACCCTCTAGTTCATTATCAAAAGAGCTGACAGTATCTACTACATTAGTGATTGAACAATTGACAAGATTTATTACAATTTCTTCCAACATTTTCACAAGTTCTAATTCTGTATCCATTAACCTGACATCAATACCAAGCATCAGATCAAAAGACTCACTGGTGAGGTCTACCTCTGACTTTCTTATGAGTTCCAAAGCAGTATCCACTGACATGCTTAAACATTCTAGTACTGTATCCTTTGGCTTTTTGACAAGGTCCAGTGCTATTGCCACTGACCTTCCTAGAAGCCCAGGAAGAACAGCATCCAAGGACTTACTGACAAGTTTTAGTAGAATATTGATTGACATACAGACGACTTCTAGTACATTATTCACTGATCAACTGAAAAGCTACAACCCATTATCCACAGATTTACAGACTTTTCACAGAACAAAAACCAATGGGTCATCATTATACCCTGTTAAAACCTCAACTAAAACACTGAAAACATACAATATGGATCCACAGGAAGTTTTTATGAATACAAAAGGTTCTGAGATGATTGTAAATAAAAATTCTGATTTCACATTGTCACCTTTTCATGCAGTAAATACAACATCATATTATGAAATTACTGCCTCTACAACTTCTGAAAGTGCCAATACATCTGTTTCTGAAGTCACTGTAAATAAAAATATTCAGATTTCAAATAAATCAAATTCTGATATTACTGTTGCACTGGTTTCCAATGTTACTGATGCAACCAGTTTAATGACAAAATTTGCTGCAGGTTCTGTAAATAAAGCCATATCAAGTATTGAAATAACTGAGACATCAAGTTCAGAAATTATTGTTGCAGCATGTATTAGTGGAACTGCTGCAAAGACTTCAAAAACTGGATCTTCCCCAAATTCGCAAATCACTTTAATATCAAATCTTGAGATTGTTGTGTTATCAAGTTTCATTGCAACAGTAAATCATGAGGTCAGTCATGTATCAAATATCAATATCCCTCATACAGTCTTACACAAGTATGAGACCAAAGGTGATCAAAGTTTAGAAATTAGCAATACAATTGACAGACATTTATCAAGCTCTGAGGTCATTTTAACATCAAGTCTTGAGAAAACTTATAGACCAAGTGCTGAAATTACAGTTATACCACTTTTTAGAGAAAGAACTTTAATTATAGCTACACCACCTTTTTTTAGACCAAATACTGAAATTACAGCTACACCAACACTTTATATACCAAATACTGAACTTACAGCTACACCAACACTTTATAGACCAAATACTGAAATTACAGCTACACCAACACTTTATATACCAAATACTGAAATTACAGCTACACCAACACTTTATAGACCAAATACTGAAATTACAGCTACACCAACACTTTATATACCAAATACTGAAATTACAGCTACACCAACATTTTATAGACCAAATACTGAAATTACAGCTACACCAATATTTTATAGACCAAATACTGAAATTACAGCTACACCAACATTTTATAGACCAAATACTGAAATTACAGCTACACCAACACTTTATATCACTGGTTTATCTAAGTCAAAGTTTCTCATTTTCTCGGCACCTGAGTTGTCTGGCAAACAAAATTTTGGAGACACTAATATGCTTAGTGATGAAATAAATGTAAAATCAAGTTTTGCAAATGATGAACTACCAAATTTGCTATTTACTCCCTCATCAAATTCAAGGTTAATTGTTACACCTAGCAATGATAACAACTCTGTGACAAGTTCAAATGTAATGAGTTTGGAAACTACTGAAATAGTAAGCTATAACATCAGTGTTACACAAAGTTCTCATTCACTGTTAAACTCAGATATTTCATCAATCAATTCTGACATACCATCAAGGAACCCTGTCAGCTTATCATTAAATTCTGACATACCATCAAGGAGCCCTGTTAGCTTATCATTAAATTCTGACATACCATCAAGGAGCCCTGTTAGCTTATCATTAAATTCTGACATACCATCAAGGAGCCCTGTTAGTTTATCATTAAATTCTGACATACTGTCAAGGAGCCCTGTTAATTTATCATTAAATTCTGACATACTGTCAAGGAGCCCTGTTAGCTTATCAATAAATTCTGACATACCATCTAGGAGCCCTGTTAGTTTATCATTAAATTCTTACATACCATCAAGGAGTCCTGTTAGTTTATCATTAAATTCTGACATACCATCTAGGAGCCCTGTTAGCTTATCAATAAATTCTGACATACCATCAAGGAGCCCTGTTAGCTTATCAATAAATTCTGACATACCGTCAAGGAGCCCTGTTAGTTTATCAATAAATTCTGACATACCATCAAGGAGCCCTGTTAGTTTATCATTAAATTCTGACATATCATCAAGAAGCTCTGTTATATTATCATTAAATTCTGACATACCGTCAAGGAGCCCTGTTAGTTTATCATTAAATTCTGACATACCGTCAAGGAGCCCTGTTAGCTTATCATTAAATTCTGACATACCATCAAGGAGCCCTGTTAGCTTATCATTAAATTCTGACATACCATCAAGGAGCCCTGTTAGTTTATCATTAAATTCTGACATATCATCAAGAAGCTCTGTTATATTATCATTAAATTCTGACATACCGTCAAGGAGCCCTGTTAGCTTATCATTAAATTCTGACATACCATCAAGGAGCCCTGTTAGCTTATCATTAAATTCTGACATACCATCAAGGAGCCCTGTTAGCTTATCATTAAATTCTGACATACCATCAAGGAGCCCTGTTAGCTTATTAAATTATGACTTACCATCAAGAAGCCCTGACATAACACTGAGATTTGAGGTAATATCTAGTGCAGAAATCAAATCTTTAGCTGAGATTGGAATATTACAACCTTTAACAAAAACCTCATGGATTAGTGACACATTATCTTCTAAAATATTGTCTTCTAATTCTAAAATATTGTCTTCTAATTCGATAATGGTATTAACTTATGGAACATCAATTAGTGAAATTTCACCATTACTCTCCAGGAAAATATCTTCAGACCCTGAAATGATATCATTAAATTTCAAGATGACATCATATTCAGAGATGAAATCATTCACGCCTTATATAATCTCAAGTCCAACATCCATCTCTCAGATATTATTTCTAACCAAGGTGACTTCAAGTGCAGGTTTAAGTCCTGAGATGACATTTGTCATACCTGAGATGACTTCAAGTTCAAAAATGATATTGAGTTCTGCAGTAACAACAGACTCTGCAATAACATCAATACAATCATCCTTTTCTGTAAAAACATTTTATTCTGAGATTAAATCAAACTCTGATGTAATGCCAAGGATTTCTGACACAATAACATTAAGTCATGACAAAACATCCTCAAGTCCTTTGATAACATCAAGTTCTGAGATAAAAGCAAGCTTTAAAAACACATTAATTATTCCAGAAATATTTACTTCTAAAAAGACATTAAATTCTGAGATAATAACAAGCAATGAGATAATTTCATTAGTTTCCCAAATAAGATCAACAAGCTTAGAGCTAATATCAAGTTCTAAAATAAAATCAGTACCTCTTGGAATTACACCATCTAGCTCTGATACAAAACTGCTAAGTTTTGCAGTAACACCAAAATCAGAGATAAATGCATCAGTAACACCACAGAATGATGAAATGACATCAAGTACTGGTTTATTGTCAAAATCAGAGATAAATGCATCAGTAACATCACAGAATGATGAAATGACGTCAAGTACTGGTTTATTGTCAAAATCAGAGATAAATGCATCAGTAACATCACAGAATGATGAAATGACATCAAGTACTGGTTTATTGTCAAAATCAGAGATAAATGCATCAGTAACATCACAGAATGATGAAATGACGTCAAGTACTGGTTTATTGTCAAAATCAGAGATAAATGCATCAGTAACATCACAGAATGATGAAATGACGTCAAGTACTGGTTTATTGTCAAAATCAGAGATAAATGCATCAGTAACATCACAGAATGATGAAATGACATCAAGTACTGGTTTATTGTCAAAATCAGAGATAAATGCATCAGTAACATCACAGAATGATGAAATGACGTCAAGTACTGGTTTATTGTCAA